>OY728123.1:1362830108-1364146363 GCA_963277665.1 Viscum album
AGATCTTCCTTCAGATGATATGGAACTACACGATATTGAAAATTATTGAGAGAAAACATTACATGATTAAAAACTATTTATAAACCATAGCTATAATAAAAACTAAATAAGAACCTGATGGAACACTTACATAATGATGAGAAATTCAATCAAAATAATGATAAATCACTGAATAAATTGATCTAAATGGGAATAATTCACAATAAAAATTCGAAGAGATCTATCTAGGTTTATTGAGGAATAATTCTGAGAGAATGAATGAAACATATCACTCATTCATCTTCGTAAAAAACAAGAACCGAAAAATTTATATGGTTGTAACACATTTACACATTATGTAATCCTTGGGGTCTGTATACTCCATGAAATACCTTTACTATTAATTTATAACTATGTTTTTATACATACATATCTTGTAACTACTAAATAGTGTGAGAAACATTTAATCCATATACCCAGTTCATGGCTTCATCATAGTTTCCATTTAATGGCTTGTTCTTCAATTACAAAGTGTATAAGTGACCAGAATGTAGTAGAAATTGCAGGTATTATGTTTAATTTTCCAAAAGAATACGACTTCACCATTACAGGATTCTTCCCGATCATGTGCTTATAAATACTCCCCCAATGAAAATCGAAACAATAAGAAAATATTTAACCATACCTGATAGAATGGTAACAGGGTGTTACAATCTCCCAACAATAAAATCATTATGTCCTTAGAATGTTCGCAAGACCATAGATCTAAAAAAAGAGCAGGCCATTGCTTCCTTATAAATGAATTATTCTCCTACAACTCTTGGATATCCTATCAAATATACCATAGTACTAAGTCTAGGGGATCATTTTATCATGTAGTACCTCATATTAGATATCCATAATTGAAAATGGATACTCAACCAAAGTCGTACTAGGTTCACGATCAACATCCTCCCACCTAATCATAGGGGAAGAATCTAGAATATTATTCCTCAACTAAGAAACATGAAATACATTATGGATTGAGTTAAACATAGAAGATAAGTCCAACTGGTTGGACACCCTCTTTAGTCTCTCAATAATATAAAAGGAGTTGAAAACAATGATGTGAAATTACCATATTTACCAAACCAGTGATGTCCTAAGAAGGGTTAAAAATTGAGAGAAAAACAGATCAACCACCACAAACTCCAATATACGATAATGACGGTTTTCATATTATTTTTAATAACACTTTTTTGTGATAAATTAACATTGGATCAACTACACCATCTCTATTGCCTCCTGAACCAGACTCAGCATAATTATGGACCTCTCTCCCAACTCTACCATGTACGAGGAAGATCGAATTGGGTCCCATAAATACATTAAAGGGCACCATCCAAATTTATTCCTAATAACTACTTTTAAAGTAAATCCTAACTTATGTAAAATTATAGTCCCAAATTCCACCGAAATAAAGAACAAAATCCATGAGATTATCCTCAATTACATTGATATCACTCTTAATTAGTCATTCAATTTTTGGATGATATTCCATGCAAAATTTTAAATGGGTACCCATAACAACATGAAAAAATTTCTGGGATCTCGATGTGAACCTCAAGTCCCTATTAGAAACAATCATAGAGGGAACCCCAAGAAGTCTCACAATCTCTTAGACATATCAGTCCATAATATATTCTATTTTATTTGTTTTTTATTAGAAACAAATGAAATTATTTACTGAGTTTATCAACAATCACTCAAATCACATCCCCCCACCTATGATTTTTTCTCTAAGTAATGAAGAAATCCATAGAAGTGTTTTATAACTCCCAGACAAGAATATGTAAGGGATGTAAAAAACTTATAGTTAATTGGTGGTTTTCCTTAACTCTTTGCCATGTGATACACTGTGATACAAAATCCTCAATTGAAAACCTTATTCCCAGCCACCAATACTGATGTACCATATCATGGTATATATTTTCATCCCTTGGGTTCACATATCAACATGAATAGTTTACACAATTTAATAACTCCCATCTTTGGAAAAAATTAACAACCAACCTACTATGAAAGTAAAAATATCTACTTGGAGACTGAGACCACTCACCTATGGTCTCCCAACTATTTTGGATTTCTATTAAGCATTGGATCTCAATGTTTGTTGAATTATCTAATAGAACTCACTCATAAAAAGATAATTCCACCTTTATCAAAGACATGAAAACATGTATACCATCCCTTTTCACTCCCAATATCATATTAAAAAACATACTCATCAGATACCACTCATCAATATTTTTCCTCACTGTTTGGGTCAATAATTTTTTTCTTAGTGCATCAGAAACTACGTTTCCTTTTCTAGGGGTTTATAAAGTGTCTGAATCCCATGTCAAATGATACTTGACCAAAATATGCAGAAATCACTCCATAAAATGATAGTGATTCCACAGTTTTAGTGTGGTAATTATCACTTACAACTCACGATCATGGTTAGGGTAGTTATTCTCATGAGGTCTTAACTTTCATTATCCATAAGTCACCGCCTATTTACCTTACATCAAGACACATCCCAAACCCATACATGCAGAATCATAGAAAACATCACAACCCAAACCTAGTTTTGGGATATTCAACAATACTGTTGAATCAACCCACTCTTTCAGCTCTTCAAAATATCTATTTCATTTCTCAGCTCACTAAAACAATACACATTTATAAGTCAAGGATTTCATTGGAGATGAAAGAAAAGAGAGGTCTAAAAAACCACATATAATAACCTGTTATCCCTAAGAAGTGTCAAATATCAAACAAGTTTCTGGGATTTGTCTTCGGCATAACTGCCCATTACATTTCAAAATCCACTGAGACACCCCTATCAGATATCACATAACCCATAATCATCACCTATCAGATCCAAAAACTCACACTTGTAAGTTATACAATACATATTCTATTATTTCAATGTTTAAAGATTAAAATTTAAATGGTTTTCATGGTCCTCTTATTGAATAGAGTACACCACGATGTCATCTATGAACACAAAACAATAGGACAAGAACAGATGGAAGATATTATTCATTAAATGTATATGAACCATAAAAGAGTTAACGATTCTGAATAGAATAATCAGAAACTCAAGAATCCCATATCAACTCTTAAATGATATATTGGGGATTTAATCCTCTTAAAAACTCAATCGATGGTACCCTAACCATAGTCAATATTAGAAAACCAATGAGCCCCTATAATCTGATCAAAGAGATCATTAACTTTTGTAAAATGAAACATGTTATAAATGGTCACTCAATTCCACTTCCAATTGTATATACAATGACTAAGACTTTCATATATATTTTTATCAATGAGTAAAGAAAAATCCCATGCTGTCATGTTGGGATGAATAAAACATTTCTCCTCCAGTTCCTCAAGTTGGAAATTATTTTCTACCAACTCACTAGGTTATATTATATAAGATGAGATAAAAATGGGCATCATTTTAGGGAGAAGGTCAATTATAAACTCGACCACAATCAATGTAAGTAAACCTGAAAAATAATCCTACATTAACATAGGGTATGAACACAAAAAAAATAGTCATCTAGTCACCAATTAAAGCATTAAATATATCAGGAAACATTTCAGACCACTGGAATGAGATCATAATGGCATGAGAAACAATAGGACCCGCCCTTCTTGGTCTAGATTCCCACTCCCTAGGGAAAACATTTGTATTATTTTCAAAAGATAATAACTATACCTGATGGTGATAACAGTATTTATAGTACTTTCACACTAGTAATCCAATATATCATGTTAATCAATTCTAGTATTGCATGATCAATCACCCAGAAGATAAAAACCACCTCAAACTATCACCACCAGATACATGAGGCACTTGAAACCTTGTTCGTACATTATTCATAATGGAGTGGATAGATTAAAAAATAAAAATATGTACTCTAAAAGAAAACCCATCACATCCACCAAATTTGATGATATAAAAGAATTATTATCACCTATATCAAAAAAATAGAGTTCCATGGAAGTTGAAATAAAAATAGTACCTCTAATAATAGTTAGACATAATTTAGATTCCTTTAGAACAAACCGTCTAGAGTTATCCTCATGGGCTTCACCCTCCACCTTAAAATAGGACGCACCACCCTTGGGGGGTCAATGAGAACATCTGATCCCTTGGTGAAAGTGGATCAAACCTTATTTCCTTCGGAAATCCTATCAAATAAATGTTTCAAATAGCCAGATCACCCATAAAGATGGAAATTCCTAGGATCCACTATGCATTGAGTTCTCGTATAACCACCCCTCCTTCATAAGAAGTACATAACATACTGCTTCTTAGAATGAGCTCATGAAATATGTCTTATAGAAAACTAACCACTCTTTTAATTCTTTTTATGACTAGAAGAATCGCCCTGGAAAACAACTTCACCAATTAAATCTTCTCCAAAACCTATACTTCACGCTATGTATACCTCAACCAAAGATAATATATCCACAACCTTTAAAATGGATGAAAGGCTTAAAATTAATATCATTGACTGAATATGGGCCCTATGACCAATATCTAACCTCTGAGACATCATGTAATAATTAGTGAAATGCTTTGGTTCCAGATGTACCAACTCAGTAAAAGAGGCAAAGTACTCTAGAAATGTATTCTCCCCTTCATTCAAGGTCCACATCTCTTAGGTTTTTTCTTCCTGTAAAGTCTAAATATAAAAGTTTTGATTAAATATTTTAGTGAAATAAACCCAGGGAAGTCCCTTGTGAAACATAGATTGTACTAAATAGTCTCATCAACTTTTTGCAACCCCCTCGAGTATATATGTGGAAAAAAATAGTTGATAATCATTTGGTTCATCAAATGGTTGAAGACCCCTTCAATTTGTTCTTGAAACACCTCTAGTTCTGGGGTTCTATTGTCACCACAGAAAATAGGTGGAATCTACATTGTAAATTCCATGTTATTATCCAGAAATCATCTCATGTTTATGGTCCCCACTGAACCAAGATTCTGAATGGTAGGGATAACTGCATCGAACAATGAAGGTTCTACTAGAGGATCCACTTATAGATCCTTCCTCATATTTTCTACTCACATTTTTGAAAGAGAACTTCTAGGATAAATTTTATGTCAAACACAAGATAATAAACAATTAGTAATGATCTAATTCCAAATCCATTAAAGAAACTTCAAAAATACATAACAATTAATTAAAACTATAATAATTTTATTTAATTATCATATATAAAATAAAAGGAACGAAATTTGGATTGGAATGAGTCCATTTAAAAAATCCCTACATAGTTCATTCAAACGACACTACACACAAAAAGTCCCAAAAATTGTTTTATATGTCAATTTAAATATAGTTCCATAAAATTTAATCAATTTAACCTAAATACCATGTCTCAAGCATATTAATGATTTTCTAACCACCCATGGAAAATCATATTAATTCACATGACTGAGTTTTCCACACCCATTTTCCACTACAACAATCTGAATTCCCATGATCCTAATCCAATCTATCTAAGACATAGACCCATCTTGGGCAGTGATAACCCTCACTAGGTAGAGTAACTCCTATGATAAAAAATTGTAACAGACCAACCCAGGTCAACCATACCAGTCACCCAAGCTATCCCATTATGGGGTAAGGTATTAGAATGATAAAAAAACAAGTCTGGAATATATGAAAATAAATACTTAAAAAATATGGTATAAATAATAAAAAGGGAGATACAGCTAATCCAAACTTGTTAAACTAGGATGAGTGAAATGTATAGACTAACATTTCCCCATGTGAAAAAAATTCACCTCCAATTAATCCCAACCTGAAACAGTGAAGTAAAGATAAGTCTCCATTCAAAATAATTCCCTTACCTTTACCTGTGTCCTCCAAACCAGGTATATAGCCACTGAAAGGTAGTAGTGAGGTGTGAGCAATAAATTCAAGTTGTAAATCACCAAGGAATATCTACAAGTTCTAATATTAATAATTCACAAGTTATAACATTAATAAAAAACATTTTTACAAGAATTATTATAAAAAACAATTTTATTTTTTTTTCAAACATTAATTTTATTTTCTACAAAATTTATATCATGTTTTGCAAATCTAGAATTTTTTTAGTCATAAAATAAGCAGGTAAACATAAATAAATATAAATAGTCTTATGATATAACATAGTAGGAATGATGATGAAGAATGAATGGTAGATGCCTATCTGAGGTATATTCATCATTTTTTATTTCACATACATTTTAATTTGGGAGATTTTGAAATAAAATGAATATAAATTAAATAATTTTAAAAAATATCAATTTATTGGGCATATTGGTTTCCTTCATTCACATATAATTGATGTATAGGATTCATCACTAGTATGTTGTTTTGTTAAAGAAGGTATGGAAAGATGATCTAGTTGTACATATGAGGGTTTATCCATGAGGAGTGATGGGTCTTGGATGAATTCCCTCAATGATTTTCAACATTAGAGAACACTGATGTATTAGGTTAGTGTCTCAATTAAGTAGATGATGAGATGGTTGATGGAGTTGGAGATTTATTTTATCTTTATCTATGCTAGGAAGTAGCACTACATCCCATTGTCTGTTGGTTAGTTGAAAGAAGTCGAGATTCTGAGGTCGTTTCGATTCCTTAGGGTGCATTATGAGTTGGTGGGTCCATGTGAATATTTTAAAATAAGTTTTATGTTTTGTTGTTTCATTATTGATTATGGTATAGAAGTAACCTATAGTTTCACTATCTTCAATATTGGATCATAATCATGTGAGAGATTGGGAATCTATTTAATGGCCTTCTCTATTTCCACTAATCATTTCCCAAATAAGAAGGCTAGTGTGTGACATTTTGAGGAGGAACTATAATTATTTACTAAAAAACTTGTTTCCCAAATTAAAATGGATATGTATATGGTGTTTTTAACTATTTAAGAGTTTTTTAAGATGTTTTATACATATTCTGGGTTTTGTTATAATGGGAATTTGACAAAAAATTTAATGGAGCAATGCTATATATAGAGGATCAAAACTTTCAGTGTAGATGAGTTTTTAGACAACATAGAGTCAGTATTAGTAGTGTTATTATTTCTCTTAAGATGGTATCTCTCATTCATCCACTAAGAGGATTATTTTTTCATTTTCTTTTGGATGTAATTTTCGTTGATGATTTTAGTGTCTGAATGATATAAATGGGAAGATTCAAATAGGTTGATTGCTTAATATTTATGATTAATATAACGTTCTTCCAAAGTATTATCATCATTGGGGTTAATAGGATATCATCCATTTAAGGGTGTATGGGCTAGGTATGGGAAAATCATATAAGGTTTTAACTCCATTGGGACATGGGGATGAGAATGATTGTATAGGTGGATTTCAATAGTGCTAGGGAGGTAGAGGATGATGAAATTATATTTTTCATGCCATGTAGATTCCCACACTAAGTTGTCTAAATATTATTCTGGGTACCGCTTTATAATATTATTTTTGTAAAATATATTCTCTAATTTTTTTATTTCTTACACACCAATAATAAAATCAGGTAAACTATCCATTAAAATATGACGACATTAAATTTGGGTGATTTTCCAATATCTAGGTTATGGAAGGAATACATGACTGAGTGCTCTCCGTTCCCCAGTCTGCATTTATATGTATTATGGGTTCCTATAAATCATAATAGGTGTATATATATGTGTTTTAATGGATTAAATTATTTATATATATATATATATATCCATGTCTACTGGTTTTAAGCATAATGTGGTTTTTTGTGGATACTCTATGTGATTCATGAATTATAGGAGGAAGTCATGAGGTTGATGTGATTAATATTCACGATAACCTACTTTGAAAAGTATGTGATGTTTATATAGATATTTATTGTGGTATATGGTTTTTGATATATAGATATATGTATATTTAATTATTTAGTTACATATAATTTTTTGAAGCACAACATATATTTCATTGGGGTGTGAGACCGACATGATTAGTTATAAAGTGGTTGCAGGGTACATTATTGCCATGTATTCTTTTGATATTATGTTACTATCAATGAATGATGTTTTATGTGATTGAGACATAGTGGAATTGGGTTATATATGACTAGATATAGAAGAATGTGGATTTTATAGTCTATTTATTAATTAACTAATATGTGTCTTGTACATTTTCACAAGGAGGGAGTTGGGGACTGAGAAGTAAATTACAAACATAAAGCATGAAGTTATTTCAAGAGTGATATCTATAGTATTTTATTGAATTTTATTTTAGAGATCTTATTTACATATGTCATTTATATTAAATATGGACATGTTTTTATTTTATATTATATGGAATTTATTGGTATCATATTTATGTTATCTAGATTTATTTCGGAAATGCATCCCATTTCTATTTTTCCCACAGAGCTAATCCCAAACCCATGGACTATATAATGTGGGATTTAGAGGACACAACCATCTATATTATTGGCTCACGAGGGGTTCCAAATGGGGGTGTTATTGAATAATTCTATTAGATATTGTTTTGAGAGATATAGTTGAGATATGAGTTAGGAAGTTTTGTGGATTATATGAGATTATAGGGAGACAATATTATTCGAACATATCATGTAATATAGAAAGTGATACCAACTAGGACACTAGTGTTTATAGACCCCATGTTTTCTAATGTAAGGACCATAGTCTTATATAATTTAATAGAATATATTATATTGATTGAATGGAAGATACCTATGAGTGGTATATGTATCATAATTGATTGCACTGCTATTTGGACGGTGTTGATTATGGGAATTAAAAATGAATATAAATATATGATCTTTTATATATTCCATGTTTATGGAATTTATTATTTAAAATGGGGAATAGTTAATTAGAACAATCCATTTCTATAAATAATAATTCCTTAATTTACATTAAAACAACAATAAGAAACCCTTTTAAAAATCATTTAAAATACAATATTTCTCACCTCTATGTTTTTAGTTTATTTTGGGAGGTGGAATTATCATTGTACCAATGTCTTGATCTTCCAATCTTCTCATTATTCTATCACTCATACCATTAAATTATATTCTTCAACTATCATTAGTTTTTTCTACCTTATACTTAGATGATACTAGGATGGAGGTTATATTACTGTTATAGTCATTCTAATCCCTATTTTTTCATTTCAATTTAATAGTTTCCCACTAGGGATGTGTTGTTTTGAGTTTACATCCCTTTAAGAGTCATTATAGATATTAACTATTAACTTAGGTTTATACTCAAATTCCTTTTGAGTGGAGGATAGGATTTTATGTCATATGGGTGGTGGGATAAAATTTTAATTTATTCCATATGTATTATACTAGTGGTGATGGAGGATGAGATAGTTTATTGGAGTTAGTTGAACTTGTGTTAGTGGACTGTGTTCATCTAGGAAGTTCAATAAGGATGGTGTTTTATTCATTGGTTTTTATGTTTTTTACCTCTTCTTTTTTATAATCATTTTGCTATTTTATTTTAGGTCAGATTATTATATATTTTTTTATTCTCTTAAAGGGGACAATATCTAATCTCTGGTCACTTTAATATTATTTGTTTATTAGGAAATGGTATAAGGATGTGTATGATTTATCTTTTTCTTCCCTAATTCCCTTGAAATTTAAATTAATTTATTTTCTCAAGAAGAAATATAATTCATTTTTAATGATGAAACCCCCATAAAGAACAAATATTAATGCATTAAATAGATACTTAAAACCTAAATTTTTTTTAAAAAAAGATACAAGATTATGATAAAAATTCATCAAAAGAAAAAATTAAAAACATAAATATTGTTTATCTGATTAAAACATCCAAACAGATTTCTACCCCGAACAAAAAACCAATTTAATTTATAATTAATTTTAGTCCGGATACAATTTTACATTATTTACATGATAATTTCTAGATATCCAGAATCATTTTCACGGAGATAGTTTCTTCAATACAAGGATTTATGAACTCCATAATTACAAGATAATCATTATATGTGATGTCAAGAAATTGAATCATAGTAAACGTAAACCTATGTTAAAGGTAAAACTATTTGTGAAGTCTGTCATTGAGAACTCAAAGGAAGTTATACCAATCCCTTTTTAGAAAACAATATTTTCGTTGATTGAGGAACACTTTCTGAGTGTTCCAATGTTCTACCGTATACAATGTACCAAACCTATCTAATACTATCATCAATACTTTAGTGATATGTTATATAAACGAGAAGGTTCCATGATATGAAACGTACCAATGACCAAATACTTCATGCTTAATAGGGTAACCTTTATTTTCCTCAATGAAAGACTGCAAAGATAGACCATGTTTGCTTGATAATATTATCATCAAAGGCTTAGTAAAGTGAGAGTATCTATGATTCATCACCAATATTAAAAAAAGTGAGAGTATCCATTACACTACCTATCCTTATATTGTGGATACAAATAGGAACCACTTAATAAATTAACCAATTATACCATTATCTAAACCTATGTGAAAATATTCATCCACTTTATACTCCCCATCATTCTATGATGAAGTTTGAGTATACTCCTCCACATCTGAGGTAGAACAACTAAGATCATAAAATCATTCTCTTTAGGATTTACTAAACTGGATTCAATTATTAAAACTGTATATGAATCCATAAAAAATTATTATATAAGTTCCTCTATGTTTTCTTTTCTAGTAGCTTTTGGGATTTTATGATGATCCTGTATAATAATAGCAGACACAAGATTATTTTATTTTATTTTCTTAAATATTTTCACATGTAAGAGCAAACATGATATGAAATTGTTAGAGAGAGTGAAGTTGAAATATTCCTGACCAATATAACTACATCTACATTGATTCATCATAAAAATCATATTTAAAAAGTAAATATATAAGTATATTGTATCTATCTATATTCCATGTGTTAATATCTATATCCAGGATAACTATCACTTCCACTATTGAAATGTTAACACTACTGTGGAGAAAAAAACTCTTGAATTTTATATAGCATAACTGGTCAAGGGATAGTATTTGTCACATGTGGTATTCAAAATCCTAATCAAAACTACAAGTCCACTATCTTCTTATAAACTAATATCATCTAATTCATTATAAAGATTAAATAATAATTCAATGATCAATGGTTCTAGGATATTAATGAATAAAATCCTAAACATTATCTGATAATTCCAACCAGGATACCCTGCCATAATATTTCTAAGAATTTGGGATAGTGCCTCTATATAACCAATAAAATTCATCATTTTATATATCCACACAAGAGTAAAATAATATAACAACTAGAGAACAATAAATGATTCTACTTTTGGATCAAAAAATTTTAATTTGCGTTGAATAATAATTTTTTTCGTGAAATTAAAAAAAACATAATATGAAATAAAACTATTTATAGCCAATATGATATAAAAATGTAAAAATGGATGAAATAAAAAATCTCGATGAAATTAGAGTTAGTTTTATAGATAGAAATATTGATGTCGAAAAATAAAACAATCTATCATTTTGGAGTATGAATTTCATAATCAGAATATAAATACCTCAAAAAAATAGAAATTTGTGGATCCTTGTGTAAGGATAGTTCAAATAACCATCTAAGAAAAATAATTAATAATTAGTTCTAAACTGAAAAAACTCATGACCTGACAAATTTTATTTCTTCTATATCTGAGTGATCGATGAGTATATATTGATTTTCTAAAAAACTAACCACCATGTGATGATGAAATTGCATATCTGAGTTAAATGTATGGTAAATGTTGAATGATTAATTCTAATAACAACCAAATATATCCACCAATGAATGATAATATATATCCTTTGACCAAAAATGAATTTTGTTTCAAATTTCAAAGCTCATACTTCATATTTTTTTAGCAGTATTAAGGTTTCATAGATCAAATTTCATATGAGATAAAAACCCACAATACACTATTCATATTATTATTTGATGTGAAAGATTTAACTAATACATCAACTAGAGTTTCATGTTTACCCATTTGAGTTGGATTTTAATTTTTTTAAACCTATCAAATATACTAAACTGGTCTAGGGTAAACGAAACAAATACATTTGAGGTTTTTCGTTCATGATCACATCATATACAAACCTATTGTAGACTTTCAAATATATTCTATAATTCAAAATTATACTAAATTATTGGGGAATATTATTTGTTTTTGTATATGGTTATTTTATTCCCCCTTGGTTCTTAATGTCCTATAATTCATGGTTGAGACATACTTTTCCAATAGTTTTATGCGTTGTGTCCAAACAAAACACAACTCAAGAAATATAAAAAAATCTTCAATTCTAGTAAAAAAATATTTTACTAAATGGTTTATTTGCATAAACAATGTTTCAAAATATTAATTTTATTTCCCTTTAAGGATATTTTTTGAAACTCTTTCTTGAAAATTGGTGACTACCAATGAGTCATCTTCTTAAATTTTTGTCTTTATAGATTTGTGAAGAATTTAAATTTTCATAAGGTATTCCAATTATTCCAGATTACAATCCACCATATGATTTTTTTGATATGTATTCTATATATATTATATATCATTAGTATAATTTCATTTTAGTTATCATTTTTATTGTTTGCAATAAGTACTTGATACAGGTTATTTAGGAAATTCATTGTTTCATTCATCATCATTATTATAATTACATTTGATTTTCTCAACTAGAGTATTGATTTTTTCCATGTTATTTATTTGTTTATGAAGTTCTTTTTGTGACATCCTAGGTATTTATAGAATAATAAATTTTAATATCAACTATTATTTTTAAATTTAATACTATTTTTAGCTTAAAGGGAAAACTATGTACGATAACGTACGTCACACGCAATAATGGGTTTCTCCGAAATCATACGTTTCACATGACATTGAGATATAACCAAAAATAATGAAAAAATATTAATTTTTTTAAATTGTAGTTAATGACTATATATTTTATTGGTGGAAAATTTACAAAGGGTTATTTAATTTTTTCCAAATTACTAGGAGAAAAAATCTAGAAGGCAATGATCGGCACAAATCATTCTGAATTTAGAATCTGAAGTCTTTTTCAATTCATTCAACCAATGTGACACAAGTAATATTACCTCTAATGGTCGAAGTTTAGGTGTGGTGGTAATTGATCATCAGTGGGTTAATCATCATAAATCTAGAACTTTCGAAAGTAAATCCTAATGGCATGGTCGATCATTTTTAGGGCATGGTCGAAAGACATTCATTAAAATTTAGACTCGGTTCAGTCGAAGACTTTTAATGTCATAGATTATATTTTTTACATGGGGTATATTTTTAGGCATAATGTCAATGAAAAGGGTCTTGGATTCACATGACTTTACCAATTTTTAAACTATTGGTCGACCCCATAAAAAATTTACAAATTATATATATATAAAAATAATTGAACAAACTAAAAAAATATAATTAAAACTAAAAACCCTAAATTAAAAAATGAATTGAAAATTAGATTTAAAAATCTCTGTTAAAATGTTGGAATTTAAAAAAAAATCCAATTCAAAAACAATTAAATAACTATTTAATATATTTAAAACATTAAAAATTAAAAAATACTAAAAAATTTAACTATAAGTTAATGTTATTAATTATTAAATTAGGAAGGACATGAAAAAATAAATTTAATAAAACTATTATAGATTTAAAAATATATTAAAAATAAAATAATTGGATAAAATTTACATCTTTTAATAAATTTATTAATTTTTTAAAGGAATTATATATTAAATTAACAAATAAAACAATTAAATTCAAAACACCTAGGATTAATAATTTAAAAGAAAATACAAATTAACTAACAAACTTGAAATTGAATACATTAAAAAATTTAAACATAAAAGACAAATATTAACTATTATAATATTTAATATAATATCTTATTTATAATTTAGTCACTACGTGATAATTGACTACTTTAATGAATATTTTACATTAAAAATAGGGCTCAACAACAAAATTGATGTGAAAAAATATACAATTTAATGTCCTCATCATTGAATCTAATGAAACACTATATGAAGTAGTGGTTATAATTTCTTTCATATTCTTGAATGCATTTATTAATTTTAAGTCTTATTAGTTCAATGGAGTAGTTTCATATTCCTTGATTTTTTATTAATATTTAGATGGACGGAATGTTGATAGTGAATGTGAATCATGGGATAAGTGATATTGAGTTGGAAGTTTATGTTTATGAGGGTTATTTTTCAAGGAGTTTTTTTTCTACTTGTGAGGAGAATTCTTAATAGTTACCTATTTATTTTGGAGACTTTTTATTTAGGGATTTTATTAGGTATGTATTGGTTAAATTTTGGTTTTTTCTATTTTATATAGTGAGGAATTCTGGTTTTGTGAATGCATTGATATTCATGTTGTATTCCTTTGCAATGTATGCACTTGTGATGTTGGTTGTATTGAGATTTGATATTTTAAAGATTCATAAAATGTGAAACCATTTAGATTTTGATTGGGTATCTTGGACGTGTATTTCATTATTTAATGTTGGGAAGATATTATCATTTATTATTATTATTTTAGGTTAGTTGTGAGATGTTGTTCAAAGATTTAGGACCTTGATTATGCATGTTGAGTGTTTTGACCATGGTCGGTATTATATATTGTTTCTTTATGAGGAATGTTTTTAGTTGTTTCTATCATTACTTTTTAAGGATATTTTTTCTTTTAGGTGATAGAAAGTTTATTTTTAAAATTTCATTTCGTGGATGTTTGGTTTTCATTTTAGGTTGTTCTTTGGGATATTATTAACCATTTTATTAAATAAATGTTTATGGTAAGTGGATGATTGTTGATTCCTTTGTTATTTGTGAAAAAAAAATCATTTTTTAACATTCATTTACTAATGAAATGGATCTCTTTTTATTTCACTATTTTGATGAATTTAAAATTTATGGGATACATATGACAGTTTTCTATTTTCATTATGAAGTATATCTTATGGAAATTGAGGCCTTGTTATAAGATTTGTTTGGTGATATAATTGTATTTATTACATTATATTTGAGGATTTGTTTGGAATCTGTTGATTCCCTACCCACCCACCTCTTTCTATGTTGTGTTACTATTTTTTCCCTATGTCACATTCAATTTTTTTATAAGATTTTTTAGGGTCAAAATTTGTATGGTGGGTTAAATTGGGACAGTAATGTTACTATTGTTAAATATTTTATATTAATTTTATTTATAATTAAATTCTAAGGTTCTCCCTGGTTTCTGGGTTTTCAGATATTTTTAAAGGGTTGTAATGATATAGTATAGTTGTTCATGCTATGATTTAGGAATGTTCCATCATCACTAGTTTCATTGTAGTCATGGTAGTTAGGCTATGGGAGAATTATTCTTCGATAAGGGGTGTCTCACCAGGGATGGCCTCTATGTTTCTCTTGCTATTTTTCCTATTATTTACTCATGTAATGACCTTAGTTAATGTAACAAACCGAGATTTTATGAGATATATTATTTTTAAATTTCTTTCATATCTTCTGTTATACGATACACCAAGACTATCGTGTCTTATACGCAACACCGAATTAGCTTGTAGTATACGCAACCCTGACTTGGCTTTCAATACACGCAATCGCGACCTTCCTCGATAGCATGTGTTGTACGCAATACTGGGTTTCACTAAACAAAGATACATGAACTAGATGTTATGAATAGTATTAACTTAATTTCTAATTTTATAACATTATTTTTCATCTTACACATTTTCTAGAACAAGGTATGTGAACAAAATAAAATTTTCGGGTAAAATGAGTTTTTTTAAAAAAAATTACAGTTTTGCCGCCTTTTGAAGGCTCAACCACATTAAATATAGTTTTTAACATGTTTATAAGTTAAATTTTTAAAAATAAAATTCTTCTTTGGAATCAGGATATTAAAAGTTACTTTGGATAATTTTTTCATATTATTCTGATAACTTTCATGTTTTAATGAATAGTAAAAACATGCTATATTTTAATTAAAAACAACTTTTTTAATCATAATTATTTATATGGTTAAATTATAAAATTTAATGGTTTTAAAGTATAAATAGAATATATTTTTACCATTTAATATAATTTATGTAATTAGAATTTATTTTACATTGAATTCATAGGAAAAAGCATTTCAATCTTTTGCAATGTTTTAACTTTTCAAACTCATTTTCTTAACAACGGGATTAATATTAAATTAATTTCTAAAACTTTTGTGTATTTAATTTAGAAAAATGGATTCTATATTTGTAATCATTGGATTCAAATTATGTTAATAGGCTACTTATCATTTTTGGGCGTTATGAATAGTAACCATGGTAAATTTTATTTACCATAGTAAAAGAGAAATCGGGTAATTAAGGGTAAATATAATATTATAAAATTAACATAACACTTACCTTAATATAATGGGATTCTTATATTTCTTCCTAAGACATATTTGGGTCAAAATTTATTCCATTGGAACCCACTTGGAGGTGATTAAGACCTTTAGTTTATTTTATTTAAAGGAAAGTGAAATATGCCTCACTCAACTTTAATAATTAAAATATTTTTAATATAAGTTTATACAGAATATAAATATAGTTATAAATACAAATTTGAAAGATAAAACGTTTTTCCTTATCATGGTAATTTATTTATAATTTTTAAGAGATACTTAATTACCTTAATAGCTTATACATTAATGATGTAGAAACTATTTATTTAGTGAAAAATAAGTAATATAGTTTTTATTGAAATAATAATACCCGTTAAAAGGCTCTAAAACCTGAACAAAACATGTTTTTAGGGTATATATACACTATAATCATCCAATTACAGAATATATGACAATTTGGAGTCTTATAAAAGTGATTCTGACACTTATATTATTTTATTTTAAATGATGTCAAAGTTGTCAACTTCATAATTTTATAAATAAAAAATTTTAGAAGATGGGTGTTTTAATATATAAATCTGACTAAAAGTATTATTTTGAAATATATAAGATTTATCTTCATCCTGGTATTTTAGTTTTAATTTTTATGCAAAAAAATAAGTATATTTAATAATTATTCAAAAAGGTTGTAGAAATTATTTTATTAAGAGAAGTATCAAATAAATGCTTTTACAAAAAGTAAAATAAATATTATATGAACTATTTAATGTGCTCCACTAATTTTTTAGATTAATATGCTATTTTAGGAAGCTATTACATATCTTAGTTTGAATATATCCTCTGTGTAGAATTTATTTAAATTCTAATAAATGAATAGTTTCAAAATTGACACTATTGTTATTTTATAAAAATAACATATTATTAAATTGTTTAATAATCACAAAAATAATTAAAAATTATAAATTGAAATTTATATAGTCTAAAATGTCATAAAATATCCATTTATGGAAAATTAACAACACATAAGTTATTATTTATAACAATTTAATATTTAGAATTTTATTACCACAAATAAAATTAAATAGATAAAATAAGGATAAATCAAAATGATAAGGTTTAAAATAAGATCAAAAAATGTTTAAATTTGATTTTTTGATGATATTACAACCTTATATCATCTAATCTAATAATTGAGTCATTTTTGGAGATTTTTATGTGGGGTTTAAATTTATATTAAACTAATATTTTTGAGGATTGCAAAGATGCCCCTCTCCTCCATTATCAAAGGGAACCTCCTCCGTCTCCTCTTTACACAATTTAGAGCCTTCAAGATCTTCCAAACCATGAAAATTTCCCTCCTAAACTTCCCTATAAACATACTATAGGTCCTTTATTTCTTCAAAGACCAATTTTAGTGGCCTAAGAGAAGGTTTCACAGAGACATGTCGAAGAAGGGGTAATATCCGTTACCGATTATTTCAAATATATTTCTTCTTATACATCCTCTTATTTAGTTGTTTAATTATATTATAATAACATAAGTATCAATAATATACTTATATGTTATTATAAATATGAAATAACCCCATTTCACCTTCTATCCATCCTACGGAAAATGAAATCACCGTGCGTGCGTACGTACGAAATACCGTCTCCACGCTATTGTGTAATCTATTTTCCACCACAACCTTACATGGATGGTTATAATGGTGTAAAGAATTACTATATATGATTATTATAACATCATACTGATTCTATTATATTATATCATCCACTCCAAATCCATTCAATAAATATGGTAACGATGTCATCGCTCGTGCGTACGTACGGATTACCGTCTCCACGACGCGATGAGATTCATTTTCCATGTTAACAATTCCAGAATGATTATAAAGTATATATAATAATTAATTATGAAAAATATGACATATTAATGATACTGAATTTATGTATATGTTATTTACTTACATCTATTAAATTTAATAAGGAATGGAAAACAACATTCATGCATACGTACGACCTACCGTCTCCATGAACGGTGTATTTCATTCAATATATCGATCTATTATTTATATGTATATTCGGAATATATATTACATATAAATAATGTTTTATATTCTGGAATTTATTAATAATGATCTAAGTAAACATATGAATATTTAAAAGTAAAAACACAGAGGAAAAATGAAACAATTTTACCCAAAATGCTCTTTACATAGAATTTACAAAAGAACAGGTAATATAAAGTCATAAGTGAACCATATATGAAATCATAACAATGAATATGATTCTTTAATAAGTCAATGACAGTATTTAAATCATTACACAGGAGTTTCGGATACGTACGAAGCATAATGGACCTAAGTTAAGGGATAATGTTGCAATCTCAATTGATTTCTATCCGAGATTGCTTATACGTAATTATTTACTAGGGTTATATTTATCATCCATGTCCAAGTTTTATAAAAATGTTTTCATGTATGTTTAAAGTGCTTTTTACCCATTTTTGACTTTTACTACATGGTATGTAAGGAATCCTTTTTTGTTTACCATACGAGGTACTTTTTGACTTTTTCGACAAAAGTACGAGAAGAATGTTATTTTTAACTTATACAGCATGAACGGACTTTTACGGTTTCATAACACCTAATTTTCATGAAGCTTACTCTACAATATTTTATGAATATTTTAAAAAAAATCATTTTTTTAAAATTTCATGGAATTTTGTGAAAAGAAAATTATTTTGGATAGGAAAGGATATTTACCTCAAAAATTTATTTCAAGTGTTTTACCAAAACAATTTTCCATATAAGATGGAATTATTTCATATGTTTATGTTTCAAGTATAATTTCTCTATGATTTACATGGTTTCACTTTTATTATGATGAAATTATATCCATTTTGATTTGTATGGATTATGTTATAACGAGATGATGTTTATGAAACCCATTTTATACATTGGGTAATGATGAATGATTTATGTTCATGTTGTGGTACAAGTAATAATGATTTCATTATGAGATGAGTGGGTCCAATATCTCCCTCAAATGCATTGGGTAAAGATTTATATCTTAAGAGATTGACATGGATGAAATGACAAGTAAATCTGGTTTAGTAATATAGGGCTGGTAAGGCCTGTAAACCTGGTTCAGTAAGGGAATTTGTCCACTAAGATGGTCTTGGAAGCAATGTCTTGGCTACTATGTAAATCATATCATGTTCTCAATGTTTTTCCACAATTACATGTTTTATTCCCATGATATTTTATCATGATTGATGTTCTATTATGATCTATTCCTTACGAACTGCCATGTTTTATGTCATTTCTCGGGATCTTCATGTTTAAACATTATGTTCATGTTTTTAAGTTCAAATATATATGGTTTGTTTCATTTTCTCCATGCATAACCTTATTGTGTATTTTAACTCACCCTTTATATGTTTTCTCTTCCCCAGGATATAGAGAAAGGTTTTAGGTAAGGAAACAAAAGGGGAAGATCTTTATGGGAGATATTGAAGATCTTTCACCACGATTAGAAGATTATATTCCATGTTTCCAAAGACACTAAACTATTACGGTCCTTTGGTGGATATTTTTTTATGTATTAATTATTCCACAGAAGTAATGTAATGTCCATGTACGTCAATCTTTGGGCCATTATAGTCGTTATCAGAGGAAAGGTATAGTCAAGCTTTGGAAACTAGGATGTGAAAGCCCTAGTAAGAACCCTAAGGATATGTCTAAGCATAGAACACAATATTAGTGTTTTAAAAATGGCCAGGAATAACCTATGATATGACCTTAAGTGATAAAAGATTATTCTTGATTATATGGTTTTCCTATTATGATTAGTGTTTCTCACACTATTCTTATTGGTTTTAGTCAATGGCTGGAACCTGAAGGAACCGTGTTAATGTTGAATGCGATGGGAAATGCAATGATTTCCCCCTGAGAAACCAAACATTATGGGGGTTAGAATGAAAAATCTTGTATCCATGCTCACACAACTTTCTCAAGCGATGAACAATGCAGGAATGCAAAACAAAAAAAGGAAGGAGAAACATTCTGTTGAATCCTTCATGAGGTAGCATCCACCTTCATTCAGCAGGTCTTCTGGTCCAATAGTGGCTGAACAAATGGATTAGTACCACTAAAAGAATATTTTCAGTCCTTCAATGTTCTGAACATGACAAAGTCATCTTAGCAGTTTATCATTTGGAAGGTGATACTGACAAATGGTGTAATCTTATTAAGAATACGAGGAAAAGAGATGAAATTGAGTCCATGGAATGGGAAGAATTCAAGAACTTATTTTTCAATAAGTACCTCCCTCGTATTATTCGAACAAAGGTGGAGAAGGAGTTTCTTGAACTGAAGCAAATGGATGATGAATCTGTTGGTACATACGAAGAAAATTTTACAAGGATTGCAAGGTATGAATCTGGATTTATCATCCAACTGGAAAGAAAAGATGATCGATTCTTCAGTGGCTTAAAACCAAGTCTTCGAAGGGCATTAGCTATAAGATACTTCTGTAGCTATGAATAAATTGTGCGTTGTGCAATCAAGGTAGAACTAGAAGTTGGTGTACCATATCCAACACAAGGTTTTGAAAGAAACGAAACATGGAGTTCAAGCCGAAATCTCAGAATAATGGTGAAAAGAATATGAATTTTCTTTATGCTCAAAGTGTGGAAAGAAGCATGGTGGATATTGTCTTAAAGGGACTACAAAATGTTTTAAGTGTGGAAAATAAGGTCATCAAGCAGCTGAGTGTCGAAGTAAAGGAAAAAAGCGTTGCTAATGGTGTGAATAAAGAAAATACTGCAGAGAACGCACCACCAACACTTCAATACTTCCAGTCCAAGGAAGTGGGGAATTATGCTAATCAATGCCCTAATCGAAGGGTTAATGGTGATCGATATGAGAAACCAATTAATGAAAAGGACAAAGGAAAGTCACATGTGATCACTATTGGCGATGTTGAATATGACAACGATGTGGTGGAATGATTAAGTGTTTATGTAATGGGATTCCAAAATAATGTTGTATATAGTGTCGTGGAATATTGGAATATTTATGTATTGGTCTATTGTGGTTTTCAATAATTTTATGGTACCAGTAACCATGGAAAGTGATTGAGATATTTTTGGAAAGAAGATGATATGCGCATAATGAAGGGATAAGGAGAAAATGAAATGTTTGACAGTATTCATGAGCTCATGACTGATATAAGGAAAAAGTTATATCATGGTTTGAGTATATAGAATTTTTGGATTTTGGTAAGTGGAAAGAGTTAACTTTTGACAGCATTCATGCTTTCAATAAGATTCAATGGGTATTCACTTTTCAATAGAATACAAGATTAAGGTATTCACATGTTTGTAATGTGACCAATAAGGTATATCTTATGATATATAAGGGATAAATGTTGGTATTCATGTGCTTGTTATATGACCATTCTAGTAATCATTTTATTTATACTATGAGTTTTGAAAGAAGTATTTTGGATAAACATAAAGATTGGAATCGATTAAGTTAGACATCAGATAGAATTGTTTAAGGATATAACTTTTTGTTATGTTAGAATAATATAGTTTTAGAAAAAGGACAACTTGTAGGATGGGCAACAACCCGTCACATCGAACAAGGCTGTGGGAATCGAACCGACAACCGAATTGCGACAGGCCTTTATCGCCTACCACTAGACTACAGGAAGTCCCTGGTTAGTATAAACTAGTTTTATTTTATTAAGCCGTATGACAGATGAAGTATAAGTCCATTTTTGGAATCATATACGATTAACCTCAACATATATGGACTTATGTATATTTGATAAATTTTGCTAACACTATGTTTGAGACAGATGGAATAAATCATCATTCTATCGCATGATCTTCTAACACATCGCGAAAGAATAATTCAACTTCATTTCTTTATGAGATGAATTGGAAATTGTTCGAGGCACGAGCAATATTGAGATTGTACAAAAATCAATTAAGTATTTCTTTTAATTCAAAAAATATTCAACTTTACGGAAATAATCTTGAAAACCAAAAATGTTGTCCAAGTGCTCTCATATCTAATGAATTAGATGGTATCTTAGATTGTCACAAATTTATGGATTTACGATTGTTGGCTTTTTCATAGCCATGTTCTCTACCACTCTCCATCAGAACATGATGGATAGATTTCTCTTCCATATCCATATTTTCACCTAAGTTCTCCTATGTGGAAACCCAATGATGAGTTAATTTGGGTAACTGTTATGTTTCATACATCACTTTTTAAAATTAAGTTTTAGCATTCCTTTTACGATGTGGGTTCTAATGGAAAAAACATTAATTTAGTAAACAATTTATAACCCCGACGAATTTCGAGGGTGAAATTAATTTTAAGGGGGGTATAATGTAACACCCCGAGATTTTATGAGATATATTATTTTTAGATTTCTTTCATATCTTCTGTTTTATACTACATCAAGATTATCTTGCACTATATGCAACACCGTATTAGCTTTTAGTATATGCAACTCTGAATTGGCTTGCATTACACGCAATCGCGACCTTACTCGATAGCGTGTGTTGTATGCAATACCGGGTTTCACTAAACAACGATATATGAACTAGCCTTTATGAATAGTATTAACTAAATTATTAATCTTATAACATTATTATTTCATCTTAAACATTTTTTAGAACATGGTATGTGAACAAAATAAATTTTTCGTGTAAAATGAGTATTTTAAAAAAAATGCATTTTTGCTACCTTTTGATGGTGCACCCACTTTAAATCTAGTTTTTGACATGTTTATAAGTTCAATTTTACAAAATAAAATTCTTCTTTGGAATCATTATATTAAAATTTACTTTGGATAAAATTTTCATATTATTCTCATAACTTTCATATTTTAATGAATAGTAAAAACACACTATATTTTAATTAAAAACAACTTTTTTCATCGTAATAATTTATATGGTTAAATTATAATATTGAATTGTTTTAAAGTATAAATTGAATATATTTTTACCATTTAATAAAATTTATGTTATTAGAAATGATTTTACATTGAATTCATAGGAAAAATCATTTCAATCTTTTGCAAAGTTTTAACTTTTAAAACTCGTTTTCTTAACAACGGGATTAATTTTAAATTAATTTTTGCAGCTTTTGTGTATTGAATTTAGAAAAATGGATTCAATATTTGGAATCATTGGGTCCAAATTATGTTAATATTCTACTTTTTATTTTTGGGCATTATGAATAGTAACTACAACAAATTTTATTTACCATAGTAAAAGGTAAATCAGGTGATTAAGGGTAAATATAATATTCTAAAATTAACCTAACACTTCTATTAATAAAATTGGATGATTTTATTTCGTCCTAAGACATATTTGGGTCGAAATGGAATCCATTGGAACCCACTTGGAGATGATTAAGACCTTTAGTTTATTTTATTTAAAGGAAAGTGAAATATATGTCTCACTCAACATTAATAATTAATGTATTTTTAATATAAGTTTATACAGAATATAAATTCGGTTATAAATACTTATTTTAAAGATAAAATGTTTTTATTTATCATGGTAATTTATTTATAATTTTTAAGAGATACTTAATTACCTTAGTAGATTATACATTAATGATGGAGAAATTATTTATTTAGTGAAAAATAAGGAATATAGTTTTTATTGAATTACAAATACCCATTAAAAGGCTCACAAACCTGACCAAAACTTATTTTTAGGGTATATATACACCATAAGTATCCAATTACTTAATATATAACCGTTTTTAGGCTTATAAAAGTGATAATGACACTTATATCATTTTATTTTAAATGATTTCAAAGTTGTCACCTTCATAATTTAATAACTATATCATTTTAAAATATGGGTGTTTAAAATATAAATCCTACTAAATGTATTATAATAAAATCTATAAGATTTATCTTCATCCTAGTATTTTATTTGTAATTTTTATGCAACAAATAAGTATATTTAATAATTATAAAAAAATGTTCTACAAATTATTTTATTAAGAGAAGTATCAAATAAATGGTTTACAAATAGTAAAATAAATATTATATGAACTATTTAATGTGATCTACTACTTTTGTAGATATATATGACATGTTAGAAACCTATTAAATATTTTAGTTCGAATATATCCTCTATGTGGAATTTATTTAAATTCAAATAAATGAATAGTGTCAAAATTGACACTATTGTTATTTTATAAAACTAACATATTATTAAATTGTTTAAAAATCAAAATAAAAAATAAAAAATTATAAAATGAAATTTATATAGTCGAGAATGACATAACGTATCCAATTATGGAAAATAAACAACACATAATTGATTATTTATAAACATTTAAAATTAAGAATTTTATTACCACAAATGAAATAAAATATATTAAATAAGGATAAATCAAAATGATAAGGTTTAAAAGAAAAACAAAAAATGTCTAAATTTGATTGGTTGATGATATTACAACCCTATCTCAACTAATATTCTAATTGAGTCATTTTTGGTGGTTTTTATGTCGGGTTTAAATTTGTATTAAACTAATATTTTTGAGGATTCCCAAGATGCCCCTCTCCTCCCTTATAAAAGGGCACCATCCTCCCTCTCCTCTTTACACAATTTAGATCCTTCAAGTTCGGACTACCCCTAACCATTTCCCTCCTCAACTCCCCTAGAAACATTCTATAGGTCCTTTCCTTCTTCAAAGACCAATTTTGGTGCCCTAAGAGGAGGTCTCAAAGAGACGTGTCGAAGAAGAGGTAACATCCCTTATGTACCACCATGTTTTATGTCATTTCTCATGATCTTGATGATTAAACATTATGTTCATGTTTTAAAGTTCAAATATATATGGTTTTTTTTATTTTCTCCATGCTTACCCTTACTAAGAATTTGAGCTCACCCTTTATATGTTTTCTTTTCCCCAGGATATAAATAAAGGTTTTAGGTAAGGAAACAAAAGGGTAAGATCTTCATGGGTGATATTGAAGATCTTTCACCATGATTAGAAGATTATATTCAGAGTTTCCAAAGACACTAAACTATTACGGTCCTTTGGTGTCTGTTTTTGTTATTAATTAAGTATTCCACAAAAGTAATGTAACTTCCATGTACGTAAAGCTTTTGGCCTCTACCTTTAATCATTCCATAACACATAACGAGTGTTGGGGATGCAATCTAGGGAAATCAGGTTATTTCACAATTATGTGGGATCCGTGTTGTGACCCTTGTTCGAGGGAGTATTCATGACGTGAGAAGGAAAGGTCACTTTGTGACCTATATTCCCATATTTTAAATTTTTTGGTAATGTTTTATTTCTCCCAATTTATTTTATGAAATTTACACCTCACTTCATCCTATTTTCATCTTAATCAAAAGGAACATCCAATGTAGTTCCCTTCTCCATTATCATTTTTTAAGCCTAATCTCATTGGATTTTATATGGATAATTAAGCTAAACGTCAACTCTACTATAGTTATTCCCATATCTCTTCTCAATATCTATTTATCCTTGGTTTATATATATCCCATTAACCATAATAAAATATTTTAGTGTTGTTAGGTTATATATTAGATATAAATTTGGTATCTGGGTTTTTAGGGATTGGTGAGGGTTTCTTCTTTCTTTCTTTATCATTTTCCATTACATGGGACACTTTTAATCATTATTTTATATAGATTAAGAAAATTGTTTTTCTTTGATTAGTTTATTCAAAAATTTGAAAAATACATGATATGGTTCTATATACTTTTTCATTAAATTAAATCTATATGAGATATCATTTGTGGGTTATGTATATATTTATTGTATTTTCACACATTGAATAAAGGTTGATAAAATGGTTTTCAATTAATAAAGTGATAATTTGAGTGTACCTATTTTTTGGAAATGCAAATAAATCTTGTTTCAAGATAATTTTTATAATCAAGGAAATTTGACCCTACTTATATATCGGATGGGTTTAAATTGTGGTTTTCAAATAATTATTTGAAAATAGATTATTATTTTGAACATTATAATTTTCTAATAATTATGGACTTGTCCTTACATATTAATTTATGTGCAGTTATGTGTGGTTTATCTTCGAGGTATGTTTTAATGTTAGATTTTAAATAAACTTTAATGACTTGGAATTTTTAGTAACATTTTACGAAATATCCATTAGGAAATTTCTAAAAAAAATTAATTATGAAGGTGATACCCTTAATCAATCCACCTTTTTTTTATTGTTTTTGATATTGATTATGGTCCCTAAGGGGGATATTTTATATTACATGTTTTTTTGAGTGATGTTAAAGGGGTGTTTCATGTGAGGGTATTGGTAGTGAGATATGATTTATGTTTATGATTAATCATTAGGATCATGTGGCTTAATTTTTTCTTTCCTCCATTTAACATTTCATGGGAACCCTTTGTCTCTACGGAGAATTTCATGATTCATGTTACATTGGAATAATGTGCATAGGTCAAAAATTCATTATGGAGAATTTAACCCTCAAGGGAGTTTATATTGTACTAGAATATTCCAAAAAGGGGATGGTAAATGGGATTTTCATAATTCATATAGGATCCCCAAGAGAGGGAGGGATAAAGAGTGACATGCAGATGTAAATGCATCAACCCTAATATCCTAGTTTCAGTGGATATTATATTACAGTAGTATTAGATACACAAAATAATATACCAAATAATTAAATAGTTTATTAGTCGTGGTAACCTAGATACATATATGAAGTACATTTTATTTTAAAATTTAAAATAAATCAAGGTATTCTCTTTGATAACACCATAACACCCTTATCTATGTCCCTATATATCAATCACAATTCACATATTAGAATTCTAGGGAATGGAAATCTATAAAATGGGTGAGATTTAATTCTTAGTAAAGGTGTGCGTACTGTGGAAGCTTATGTGAATAAATAAGGTATAATAAACATGGAAAGGAAAATATTGGAAAACACCTGATATATAATCAGTAAAATTATCATCAAGAGTAAAATAACAGGAATAAATGATGATCAAATAATTCCTTATAAATAATCTTGTGAGCTAGAAACTTATAAATATATAAAATAGAAAATGAAATAATTACATTGAAATCAATAACAAATTTCATAATAATATAATGAATAATGCTGGAAAATATAAAATGTACCTTTATGGCCTTGTTCCATGAAATCTGTAAATAACAACAAGTACTTATTCCAAAACATCTATATAAATGGGTATGGCCTCATCTAATACCAAATCTAGTATGAATAAAGAGACCTATATATGAATTGAGGAGTTATAATAGGCCCCTCTCATAACATACTATGTCCAATGCATCACAAATATAAAAGGGGTGAAACCCAACCAATTTAAAAATTCATATTGAAAAAATATCATTCAAAATTTTAATAATTACCCCAATTAGTAAACATAATCATAAACCATCAAGAGTATTATTGTCAATGGAATCAAAATAGTATATCCCCATTAAAACTATTCATTAAAAATATAGATAAATATTAAGTATGATATAACTACAACATATCCCATCTTAAGCATAAGTAAATAAGGGTTTTTTAAATTTATTAATTGAAATACCAGAAAAAGTTCATTAAAAACAATCCCGAGAAAATATTCTCCTCACATTGAAAATCATGTTTAAAAACATATTTTTTAGAATATTAGAGAAAATCATTTTATTTCTAAATAATGATTGAAGATTGTAATGGAATCATAAAAACATTGATCATCCACGATGGAAGGAAATAATATTCCATATAACAGAAAAACGTTCATTTCAAAGTGTTGTGAAATGGTCAAATGTGTGACGGGAAATCATTTACCTGAGGCCTAAATTCCTTCGTACATGTTGGAAACTCATTTTTATTAAATATAAACCAATTATACATCTATTCTGGAACCATAATCATGTATATATGTATCATATAATATATGATTTACTTATAACCATTTATCACATTTTTATTTATAGTCTTTATGTAACGACCCGAGTCTGGAGCCCTTCCACTGGTGCCCCATACCCGGTTCACCACATGACCTCAAGCGCATTTCCCCGAATTCCAGAGACTGCCAACTAGAATCGAGGGCCTTGGTGAGTCGGTGGGGAAACTATACCCTCATTTGGTAAGGTATACAAGATAAAGAAACAATAATAAACAGCGGAAGCAGTAAAAAACATGCATAACAATAGAAACCAAACAATGGAAGCAATGCGGATATATAATAATGATGAAAATAATACAGTAGGAACAAGTATCTATGGAAAGCAGAAAACACAACAACGTGCTGGAATACAACTGAAACCAAGTGAAAAAGGAAAAAAAAGAAAGATCCTCAGCGTCGCGAGCCACGGCTCGGTCCCATGTTCCCCAGCTCCTGGTGCAGTCAAGATCCTGATGTAGAAGGGCGCTTGCCCTTATCTATACCTGCAGCTACATAGTCTACTTGGGCCAAAAATCATGGCCCAAACAGGGTGTGAGATACAATCCCAGTAGGCAATCACCCAAATATTTTTTCCTAGCAGTCAATGAATACATGGCAGTAAATAAACAAGAATCAGTAAACAGGAAACCACAAGCAGCTACAATCCACAGTTCTAAAATTAAAGTACACAAGTAAACAGTCATCAACAAAAGAAGAAACAGGTAACCCTCTAGGTAGCTCTCACAGTCTAACCCCTATGGTTCAACCTATAAGTACTAGTAACCCTCTAGGAAGCACACACAGTCTCACCCCTCTGGTTCATCTACGTAATTAAGAAGAATCTATGGGGAAGCACTCACCATCAATTCCACCTATAGTCTCGTATCGTGCTAAAGGATCTCTGGAAGCACTCAACGTCAATTCCCCCTATGGCCTGGGTCGTGGATCTACAGACTCTCTGGGGAACCACTCAACGTCAATTCCCCCTATAGTCTCACATCATAATTAAAAGACACTCTGGAGAAGCCCTTCCGTCAATTCTCCCTTTGGTCTACTACTCTAGGTTCTCACAGTCCTGAGTATAACTAAACATGCTCAGCGCGCGTGTATCGTCCAAGTAAACCTCAAGAACTACATGGCTATTAACTAAGTCTAAAAAATATAAAATGTAACAGTTCCACTATCCTACGACTTGGCATGGCAACTGGAAAAACGCCAAACATGCAAAACAAGCATAGAAAAACTCTATGCACAAAATAAATTACTCTACTCATAAGAAATAACCTCTAATAAAGCAAACAATAAAAGGAGGATAACAACAGGGGAAAAATAGGAAACACACAATACCCCGTTCACGAGTATTGGTGGAATTTGCACATAATATTTATCAAATTTCTACGGAAAGGCAAAAACAACCTACCTTGATCCTAGGAGATCGATATACATGAACAGTGATGACAGATTCCCCTTAGAACGACGAAGATCTGGGAAAATACACAAAATGTTCATCCCACGATAACTTGGAAACGAGGAGGAATCATGAAACGAGGCTAAAGCAGAAGGAAGAACTCACCGCTGTGATTCCGACACAATCGACTGTGCTCGAATCGGAGAACAGACTGCGAGGAGAGAGTTCGTCGAAGATCCGGTCGTACGGTCACTCTCGGATGGACGAAAACTGGATAAGAGGATGAAATTAGGGGTTAGGCATGACCTCGGTCCATTTAATGAAAAAAAAGTACACGGCGTGTACTTCTTGAGTACACGGCGTGTACTTAAATTTTTCCATACTCCGAATTAACCAGCCTCTACCTCATCCTTACACACCATGTGTGTCACCCGGACACGGCCAGCACACGACTTCGAGCCGGGGAAGAGTACACGGTGTGTATTCAGAAAGTGCACGACGTGTACTTCTGAAATTTCCAGAAAATTTATTTTCCTTAAAAACTCCAGAAAAAAAGAAAACATACCTGAATGAAGATCCGGGTTCTTAAAAACATACCCCCTTAAAGAAATTCATCCCCAAATATCACTAATGAGGTGGAGAAGAAGAATCCACAAATAGCTTCGGCCACTACGATCGTACATCAGCCTCCCTCTCCCAGGTCTCGTCCTGTACTCGCCTGTGATGCCATAATACTCGTACCAAAAGAACAAACCGCCCACGGAGATCCTTCGTACTGCGATCGACAATCCGGATAGGATACTCTTTGAACGACGCATCTGATTCAAGCTCGACTTCCTTGGGTTGAAAGACGTGAGATGGGTCTGTAAAGTAATGTCGGAGCTGAGATACATGGAAGATATCGTGCATGGACCGATACCTCTGAGGTAGCTGCAACCGATAGGCGACCTGCCCCACTCTCTCCAAGACCTCAAACGGCCTGACGTACCACGGTGAAAGATTACCTTGTCTCCGAATCCTTTTGTTTCCCAACCTCGGTGTGACGCGTAGGAAAACCTGATCACCGACCTCGAACTCCAGAGGTCGTCTCCGCTGATCACCAGAAGACTTCTGTCGAGACTGCATTGTAGCCATCCTCTTCTGAATCTTCTCTATCTACTATGAAGTCTCCTGAACAAGACGAAGTCCCAACAAAGCTGCCTCTCCTGCCTCCAGACAGCATAATGGTGATCAACATGTCCTACCGTAAAAAGCCTCGTATGGCGCCATCTGAATGGTCGCCTGGAAACTGTTGTTTTAGGCGAACTCCACCAGAGGAATATGCTTCTCCCAAGAACCGCCCAAGTCAAGGATGCAAGCTCGGAGCATATCCTCAAGCACCTGGATCGTGCGTTCGGACTGGCCATCAGTCTGGGGATGGTATGCTATACTCTAAATAACATGTGTACCCAAGGCCTTCTGAAGTCCCTTCCAGAACCGAGAGGTAAAGCGCACATCTCTGTCTGAAACAATAGAGCGTGGAACTCCATACATAAGAACGATCTCTCTGATGTAAATCCGTCTCAGATCATCAACACTGAAGGCCTCCTTGATCGGTAAGAAGTGAGAAACCTTCGTAAGCCTGTACATGACAACCCAAAAAGCATTGTTCTCTCGAGGTTATCTCGGCAATCCGGTCACAAAGTCCATCGCAACATTGTTCCACTTCCACTCCGCAATGGGTAACTTCTGTAAAAGGCTTGCTGGGCGCTGATTCTCTGCTTTCACTTGCTGACAAGTAGAACATCTCATGACAAAACCAGCAACATCCTTATTCATACCTGGCCACCGGTACTGGCGATGAAGACCCTGATACATGTTGGTGATGCCAGGATGAACTACCCAAATAGAGGAATGGAAATCTCACATCAACTCCTCGCGTATCTCTGCTGGCACCCATATGCATCCTTGGAAATGCAAGACCTCATCCTCACCCACTGTCCATCCAGGAAGAGGGTCCTCTCCTGACACATTCTCCTGCAGGACTATGCTTTCCGAGTCTGATAGCTGCCTCATCCATACCCGATCAAGTAGCGTGGAGGTAACTGCTATAGAAGATAGAAAGGTATGTCCCCGTCTGTCGTGCACCTCCAGATGCATCTCAAAGAACAGCTCCATAAGCTTCTACTCACTACTGGCATCTTGAACTGCCTGAATATGAGTTCTCCTACTCAACGCGTCTGCCACGGCGTTGCCCTTTCCCGGTGTATAGGCAAGCTCGAAATCAAAAGACTGAAGATACTCGACCCACCTGCGCTGCCTCAGAGTCAGGTCACTCTAAGTGAAGATATACTTGAGAATCTTGTGGTCAGTGAAGACCACAAAGTGCTCTCCCAGAAGATAGTGTCTCCAACAGTGCAAGACATGAACAACAACTGCCTACTCCAGATCATGCGTAGGGTAGTTCCTCTCATGTGGCCTCAGCTTCTGAGACCCATACGCAACGACTCCATCTCCCTGCATAAGCACAGCTCCCAGCCCGATACCTGAAGCATCACAGGAAACAGTGTAGCTCTTGCCTGGATCTAGAAAGACTAGTATTGGTGCTGACGTCAACCTCCCTTTCATCTCCTGAAAGGCTCAGTCACAAGAATTTGACCATAAGAACTTCGCCCCCTTCTTGGTCAGACCTGTCAAAGGTGCTACTAGACGAGAAAAGTCGCAAATGAAGCGTATGTAGTATCCATCCAGCCCTAGGAAGCTCTGTACCTCAAAACGTTCTTCGGCTGCTCCCAGGAAACTACAGCTCTCACTTTCTCTGGGTCCACAGGTACTCCTTCCCTTGAGATGAAGTGACCCAAGAAGTGAATATAATCCATCTAGAAGTGGCACTTCAAGAGTTTAGCTTAAAGTCAATGCTCTCTCAGTGTACTCAGAACGATCTCAAGATGTGAGGCATGGTCGTGTCGAGTGTAAGAGTACACCAAGATATCATCCACGAAGAGCACGAAGAAGGATTCCAAGTAAGGATGGAACACTCGGTTCATTAGTTCCATGAAAACTGCAGGTGCGTTCGTGAGTCTGAAGGGAATGACTGTCTACTCGTAAAGACAGTACCTGCTCTTGAAGGTTGTCAAAGGTATATCTGATGGTCTAACATGCAACTGATGATAACCGTACCTCAAGTCGACATTCGATAATACCCAGGCTCCTCTAAGCTGATCGAAAAGTTCATCAATCCTTGGAAAATGATATTGGTTCTTGACCGTCAACTGGTTCAGCTTCCGATAATCCTCACAAATCTGAAGGGTACCGTCTGCCTTCTTCGCAAACATAATAGGCGAACCCCAAGGAGAAGTACTGGTTCTGTTAAAACCCTTAGCCTGTAGCTCCTCCAAATTCTTCTTGAGCTCCTAAAACTCAAGTGTGGCCATCCTATATTGAGGAATGGACACCAGGACCACCCTTGGAACGATCTCAATAGAGAAGTCTACCTCACGCTCCTAAGGTAAACCCGAAAAGTCCTCTGGAAATACATCCCTGATGCGATCCACCACTGGAGGAATGTCTAACCGTGGAGTCCCCTGATCATACAGGTAAAGGCTAGAAATATGGGTTGTCAAACCTCCTAGCCCAAGAAGCTCGAGTCCCGCCCGACTCGCCCGAATATCCCATTCGCCTCTATGAAGGAAAGATTCACCTTCTGGTGAAATGAAACTGACTCTGCGGCGATAACAGTCAACGAATGCCTGGAAGGGAATTAACCAGTCCATGTCGAGAATGACAACATAGCCTATCATCTCTAAGACATAGAGATCCCATAATAAGTGATACCCTACAACCTCGAGAGGGCACTCTCTACACTGGCATACACTACATGTCCTCGTTCCCAAAGGTGTGTCTAGTGTCAAAGATTAGGCAGAAGAAAAGATGTAGAGTCCAAGGCTCTCCACAACAGCAACAGAGATAAATCTATGAGTAGCACCAGTATCGAAAAGGGCTGAAGATAAAACTGAGGCTACTAAAATCGTACCTCGAACACTAGAAGGGTCAGGATCCTGCTCATGATAAGTCTGCTCCACGGCAAAAGACTGGCCCGTGCCATGGCCCTGCGCCCCTGGTTGACCACTCTGAGCTTAACCTACCTGCTGGTGCTGAGGAATTGGTGGTTGACTACCATGGCCTCGACCTCCCCCTCGTCCCGAACGGCCAGAATAACTCCAGTTTCCCAACTGGTGAGAAACTGATGGGGCTGATCCTGAACGAGGAGTCATGGAAGAACCCCGGTCACCTACTGCTAGTGAGAAAACGGGGAAGAAACCCTGAAGGTGACCCATCTAGCCGCAAGATCAGAATTCCATGGGGTCTCTCTGGCACATCGGCCTCTTGTGCCCTGTCCGGCCACACTGATAGCATGTCACCTTGAAGCCTGATGATGCGTCTCGCTTCCTCGAATCACCATGTGTGGGCACCCTACCACGCTTATTGCTATCATCTAGAGGAAATCTAACTCTGGAAGTAGAACCGCCCTGGCTCGCAGCTCCTGAGTCTCTCATATTGTGCTCCGCAATCAGTGCCTAGTTGATGATGGAAGTAATGGAAGCTAACTGGATGAAGTTCACTTGCGAGAGGATCTCCCGCCTGAGTCCATCCTCAAACTTCATCGCCAAGAACACCCCACTTCCATCCCGAAGGGGTGTAAAACTCTGGAGCTCAGTGAAATGAGAGGAATAATCGATGAAAGATAGAGTACCTTGCTCTAAGCTCATGAACTCCTGGGCTCGATCAGCCCTCAGGGTCTCCGTGTAGAAGTAGTCATAGAACACACGCTGGAACTCCTCCCAATCCATAGCCTGCTACTGACCCGCCTATGAGATCACGCCCCACAACATCTTGGCAGAGTCTCGTAGCATGTAGGTGGGGAGCCTGGCCCACCTCGCTAGAGGCGTCTCCAGATGCTCGAAGATTGTCCGCATGGCTTCCAGCCATGACTCTGCAGCCTGAGGTCCTCCCTCCCCCGAGAACGTGGGAGGATGCTACTGTTGAAAGACCCTTGTCAAGTATTACATAGACGATGCAGGAGGCGGTGCTCCCTAGAAGGCCTGCATCATCCTCATGAAACCTTCCTTGAACTGCACATCAGTGCCCGCGACTGGTACAACAACCAGTGCCAAGGCTGGCTCGGCTGGGGGATCGACAGGAAGTTCTTGATCAGCCCTATCTGGCGTCTGATCACTGCCTGATGACAAATGTACGACCGGAGGACGTCTCGGAGGCATAACTCTGAAAGATCAAAATAACACCTTAGATCAGGATAACAAGGACATAGAACACAAGAGTACAAAACGGGAACAGGGGTAGAAAAACACAGAGGATTGAAAAACATGACTACATGGCGTGTATAAAACTACACGGCGTGTCTTCTTAAACCACCGACATGGGCGTGTACTCTCACCCTACAAGTCATGTACACATCAAACTACACGGCGTGTTGACCCCCACACACGGCGTGTACTTGAAAACTATTCCCCTGCCCGAGTCTCCTTACACGGCTAACCCACACGGTCCGACTCAACCTAGGACTACACGGAGTGTTTGAAACAAACACGGCGTACACTAGAAAAGGCTTCAGCAGTCCGTGTTGTTGAGTACGCGACCGTCTACACGACTGGACCTTACACGACATGCTCCGAACAAGCACAACATGCATAGGCGAAGGCCACACCATCCTGTGTTGTTTGTGACATGGCTGGGTACCTGGGAAAGACTGCACGGTGTGTTCCGAACAAACACGGCGTGTGGAAAGGAAGGTAATGCCGACCTGTGTTGTTCATGAAATGACCGGGTACTTGGACAAGACTACACGGCGTGTTCCCTATGGACACGACGTGTTCTACCCGAGCTTCCCCGGCCCACGTTGTTAGTGACATGGCCAGGTACACGGCTCCAAAATCACATGGCATATACCAATGGTACACGGCGTGTTCCCGATGTTACTCCCACGAAACCGTGTTGTACTCACACGGTCAGTGACACGGCCTGAAAACTACACGGCGTGTATCTAAAAGGTACACTCCGTGTATTCTGGGTTTTTCTGGGCAGTATCTCAGAAACTGCATAGAATTCTAGAAACACTAAAAATGAGGGAAGATATGCCAAATTCTGATCCGTGACGGCCCATAACACCTCAAGAACCAAATTGTTGGCGTTCACTTTAAACAAATAAGAAAACAACAGTTTTCTAACATAGAAGCAGAGTATCTATCAAGAAACTATCACAACATCATGCATAATCTAAACAAGGTCTATCACAACATCACACAATCGCTAATGCACCCTAGATGGCATGGAAAGAATGCTTGACATGTGATTTCTATAAGTTCCCATATGATGCATGAGATGGAATACCCTCATCTGATCGGGTTGCGACCGAAATAGAACCGAAATATCAAAACAATAACCGCACAAGTCATGTGAATCACTCTTGGTGAAATCAGATCAACTATAAAATCTGAAAACCAGAAAATTGCAATTAACGAGGTAGTATGGGTTTTTCCTATACACGGGTCAGCTACTCCCGGTCACAACTTAATACCAAGTACCGAATCATTCTTATCCCTGGATAAAGTCTCCAAACAGTAAAGAAAGAGAAAAGAACTCCTCTGATACCACTTTGTAACGACCCGAGTCCGGAGCCCTTCCACTCGGGCCCCGTACCTGGTTCGCCACATGACCTCAAGCGTGTTTCCCCGAATGCCAGAGGCAGCCGAATAGCAGCGAGGGCCTTGGTGAGTTGGTGGGGAAACTATGCCCTCATTCGATATGGTATACAAGATAAGGAAACAACAATAAACAGCGAAAGCAGTAAACAACATGCATAACAACAGAAACCAAATAGCGAAAGAAATGCAGATATATAACAATAATGACAATAATGTAGCAGGTACAAGTATTTATGGAAAGTAGAAAACACAACAACGTGCTGGAATACAACTGAAACCAAGTGAAAAAGAAAAACAAAGAAACCTCCTCAGCATCGCGAGCCACGGCTCGGTCCCATGCTCCCCAGCTCCTGGTGCAGTCAAGATCCTGAAGTAGAAGGGCGCTTTCCCATATCTATACCTGTAGAAACATAGTCTTCTTGGGCCCAAAAGCATGACCCAAACAGGGTGTGAGATACAATCCCAGTAGGAAATCACCCAAATATTTGATCCTAATAGTGAATGAATACATGGCAGTAAATAAACAAGAAGTAGTAAACAGGAAATCACAAGCAGCTATAATCCACAGTTCTAAAAGTAATGTACACAAGTAAACAGTCAGCAACAAAAGAAGAAATAGGTAACTCTCTGGGTAGCTCTCACAGTATAACCCATATGGTTTAAACTATAAGTACTAGCAACCCTCTCGGAAGCACACACAGTCTCACCCCTCTGGTTCAGCTATGTAATTAAGTAGGCTCTCTGGGGAAGCACTCACCATCAATTCCCCCTATAGTCTCGTATCGTGATAAAGGCTCTCTAGGGATGCACTCAACTTCAATTCCCCCTATGGCCCGTGTCGTGGATCTACAAACTCTCTGGGGAAGCACTCAACGTCAATTACCCCTATAATATCGCATCGTAATTAGAAGACACTCTGGAGAAGCCCTTCTGTCAATTATCCCTTTCGTCTACTACTCTAGGTTCTCACAGCCCTGAGTATAACAAAAAATGCTCAGCACGCGTGTATCATCCAAGTAAACCTCAAGAACTACTTGTCTATCAACTAATGCTCAACAACATAAAAAGTAACAGTTCCACTATCCTATGACCAGGCATGGAAACTGGAAAAACGCAAAAAAAGAAAAACAAGCATAGAAAACAATCTAAGCACAAAATAAATTAATCTACTCACAAGCAATAACCTCTACTAAAGGAAACAAGCAATGCAGAAAAACAGCAGGGGTAAAATAGGTAACACGCAACACCCTATTCATGGGTATTGGGGGAATTTGCACATAATATTCATAAACATTCTATGGAAAGGCACAAACCACCTACCTTGATCATAGGAGATCGATATACGTGAACAGCGATGATAGATTCCCCTTAGAATGACAAAGATCTGAGAAAAAGTAAAAAATGTTCATCCCACAATAACATGGAAATGAGAAAGAATAATGAAATGAGGCTAAAGCAGAAGGAAGAATTCACCGATGCGATTCCAACACAATCGACCGTGCTCGAATTGGAGAACGGACGATGAGGCGGGAGTTCGTCGAAACTCTGGCTGTACGGTCGCTCTCGGACGGATGAAAACTGGAGAAGAGGATGAAATTAGTGGTTAGGTGTGACCCCGGTCCGTTTAATGAAAAAAAGAAAGTACACGACATGTACTTCATTAGTACACAGCGTGTACTTCAATTTTCCTGTAATCTGAATTAACCGACCTCCACCTCAGCCTTACACACCGTGTGTGTGGCCCGGACACGGCCATCACACGGCTTCGAGCTGGGGAAGATTACACGGCGTGTACTCAGAAAGTACACGGCATGTACTTATGAAATTTCCATAAAATTTATTTTCCTTAAAAAATCCAGAAAAAAGGAAAACATACCTGAATGAAGATATGGGTTCTAACACTTTAATTATTATCATTATTTCTAGTCTTAATCACTTCATTTTTTGATGCATTTTTTAATTCTAAAGTTCGTATCCATGTACATTTATTATGGATCCATAATATCCACAATTCAACAATGATATGAATATAATATTTTTACATTATATATGTATTTATATTAATCCATAAAATATAGATATAGAAAAATGTATTGCATTATTCTTAGAGATGGTAGGTGATACGTACACATGGAAATTTTTTTACTTTTTGATTGATTGTAAGAGAGGAAGGAAAATAATAATTAACCCTGAAAGAATAATTATTATGTAATAAATATCATATAAATTCATTATTTTCAATACTTTAACTATCCAATCACAATGATGATGAAAAATGAATTATATCTCTATGTGGATATAGTAAACCATACGTAAGAATGAAAGATGTTTTCACTTATCATATGATACAAATGGAGTTTAATATGGTTTTATCATAATCATAATAAAAAGTTAGTATATATAATATGATTATTTAGTGTTATTTATGGGTAGAAAACTTTATGAGGAAGTTGGAGAATAAATAAACTCAAAAGATGCGGTAAAGATGATTAGCTCCTCTTTGGTAAAATTCTTTTAGAGTTCTTGATTAGCGGTCAAGGGTAGGAATTTTTGGTGTTAAATATCCTCCACATAATTATGATAAGTATATTTATAATAGGAACATGTGAGGTTTAATCAACATATATATCTCAATTTTTTGTAAACAATTTAATGTAGGGTGTCATATTATAAGATAAGGGCATTCATGAAATTTCATAAATTAATATAACTTACTTTTTGTATCTAAATGGATCAAAATTGATATAATTATGAAAACACAAGGATGATTTTTATTAAATTCGTATAATAATACTATAAAAATTAGTTGTGTTTTTATCCAAATTGTAAATATTGATGCAATTGTTAACCCTTCTAACAATTACATCAATATTAATGTTTTCTACTTATTAAGGGTTTACAATATTAATATAAAATGAAAAAAAGACCAATTAATGGACCATGGGTGATGTTTAAAACCATATCTCCTTCATTTGAATGAATTTATGATTTTCATTAATTTTATATAAATTAATAAAAAAAAATTATTAAAAAACATCATTAATGTAATTTATAAAACTATTCATTTAATTTGAATTTAAATACATCAATATAAAGGGGGATTTCAGATATATTACTTTAAAACTATCATATCATTTCATATTATTCTAAAAAATTCATTGGAAATATTAACTCATTCAAATTAAAAAAACTTTTAATATTATAAAAATCATTATATATTTTTTATTAATTTGGGAAATACTACATCAGTTTTTCATAAGCATTCATTATATAAATTATATAAATTATAAATATATTTTTATAATGAAAATACATTCCATAAGCTAAGTGTTTACAGATATATTCATTCATGACTTTCTTATATCCCTATGTGGACACGTAATATAAACATTATAACTATGGTAGTGATATTTTGTAACATTCATCGATTTAAATATAATATAGGTCATCGTTATGGGTAAGTGTCGAAATAAATCTAAATTTCAAAAATAATGTGATATTGGTAGAATTAAATTATTCTTAGAATAATTAAGATGAAAACTTTTGTCATTATCACATTTTTTGTCCTAGATTAACTAGATTTACCACATGTAATATAAGTGTGTAAAACATATCAAAAAACAGTTGTTTAGAAATGTGTTCTTAAGATTAAATATTTAATTGTTAAAAAATAAGTTATATTTATGATTGAAATTAAATTAATTATATAATATCTAATTTAATAATACCTAAGAGACATTGATACCACATTAAATTCATAATGATTATTTTTATTAAAATTAAAATGATCATTTTATAAAAATTGTTATTTTTCTATTATTCAATAAAAACCCAATATTTTTAATAAAATAATACAATTACACAAAAAAATAATTTTGATACAATGATTTAAATGATTAATTTAATCAAATAAAATAAATTTTAAAAAAGTGAAGAAATTTAATTATATTTTTTTCTCACTAAAATCAATAAACATCATTTTGTAAAAAAAATATTTTGGAAAAATAAAATGACATAAAAAATATATTGATTGTTAATTTACAAAGCCTTAATACATAAAATAAACATTGAGAATGATCTTCACATATATTTTATGATGTGGTTATTCCAATTAATACCTACCAGTTTAAAAATTATATTGTAATAGTCATATTTAAATAATAATAATTAAGGTTTATTGTGACTTAGTGTGTCATGACATATATTCTACTAAAGATAGTGTTATTTTAATATTTTTTGGTTTACATTTTCATCCCATAAAATGGTGTCTTTGAAATTTTAACATTTTCTCAAAAATTATTGGTTTTTAATTTGAAAGTAACTCTGTGGAAAACCTACTTTCTAAAAACCTTTTGACCAAACATCCTCTTAAAAAGAGGGAAATAAAAGTAAGAAGGTCATTAATAAATCTATGGTTCCAAATAGGATAAACAATGAGAAGTGAAAATATGGACATGTAAGAGAAACATAACACCCAAGGATTAATATGGATTGATATAGAACGTGGTCATGAAATATTTTACCATAAAAAACAATAAACTTTGGATGGTCTAAAAGACCATTGATTATTGATAATGTTTTTATTTCAAGTTCCTTTTATAAAAATCAATGATTTATTTTAATATCTTGATAGATCACTTGATAAAAAAATGTACTTTATTTATTTCCTTTTCATAAGTATAATAGCATCTTTGGTTGTGCTTCGATCTATTTCCACTTCATCTCTTACACTAGGAAATGGAAATTCAAGTTGAATTTGTTTATTGCTAAAGTAATTATTAATGATTAATAAGATCCAAATGTCTTTCTTTATGAATATAAATATTTAAAAAAAATGTTTATCATAAGTTATCAGTTCAAATAAATCATACTTTAACCTCATAAAATAAAATACATTACTCAAATTAATCCATTCCATAAGTAAAAAAACACAAAAATCCTCCAAAATATGTCTAAAACATTAAAATATCAAAATATTTAGTAATAAGGTCACTATATTTATAAAATAAACATATCATTAATCCTCGATAATTTATATCTTTATGTAACATGTAAATAAATTGATCAAATATTCTCTTAAAACATGGTAATAACTTGAATCATTATGAAACCTTAATAAATGAATGAATGATTACAAGAATTAACACTCTTAATTTTTCTTAAATAAAATCCCATTTTACTAAATATATTTCCTAAATCCAAAAAATCAGTATATTCCGTCCTGAATAAATTTTTAATAAAATCACTAACCATTTAAATGGTGACCAATACTTCCCTATTTACTTCATCAATTCAAATATTCTCACTATCCTGTGTAATCATTGTTAACTAATATTCAGGGTCATATTATGGGTTATCTTTCACTTATTCGTGTATTCACACACAAAAATCATCTTAACACAAAATCACTTTACTTTTTTATTGGTACAACTCAACATATGATTTCAAAAACTTAAATAAAAACTTATATAGGATAATACTTATAAATTAAAGATTCTTATGACCATTTTATCACCTATAAAATTGTACTAAAACATAATTTTTTTATACCAAAAACCCCATAAACATTAATCATTCCATTTCGGTTCTAGTAACGATATAATAATGAACATTACCCCTTAGAATATTCTGAATTATGTTCCCTTAAAACTTGGTGGATTCATATTCATAGTACCTTGTATCCTTATAGTTGAAACATTTAACATTAGAGGTTAGTTATTATTCTTGGATTCACATTTTAGAGATAATTTTTCTCTCGACATGAAGAAAACTCCCGTTCTCTTCATGCAAGTACTGGGTTGTTTCTTTGAAAAATTATCTAACATGGAAATTGTTTTCTCCTTATTCCCTTATACATTTTTTCTTCCATACCTTTATTCTATTTATTTCCATAGGGGACATTAGACTTTTATAATTCATACTTTTCTTGAAAGAACATGATACTATATCCTCATGAGATGAGAATATATGAAAGTCTAGTTGTCTTGGAAGGATTGGATTAATCCCATCAATTAAAGAGTCATTCATTCTCTATGGAATATATACATAGTATAAAACATTACTTGAAAAACTTATAATGATTTCTTTCATACATAATAACACTTTCTTTTTCCTTTTGTCTTAGAAGAATTAATTATATCCCCATATCCACAAAATTCTTGCAAGGAAAATATTTTTCTACAAATTATTTCTTAAAATTATTCCATACTATTATTGTTATTTTTTTCTCATATTTAGTGTTTTGAATTAGTGACCACCATTTACTTACATCCTTGATATATGATAAAATTATATGAAAACCTTTTCTCCATCATTTCTTCAAAAAGTATGAAATAGCTTCCGTAGGTAACATATATGTTGGTATGATAAAAATGGATTGGTAGTTCCATTGAATGACGGATGTTGCTAATGCAAGAGTCCGTTTAAAATTGATATACCACTTTGCAGGTCATCATGCAGCTCTATTTTGGATTTCTTATTTCACTTAACTAGAGTTAGTTATCCCATAGTAGTTATAATTTTTCTATAGTTGCAGCTTCGATTCCAACTTCATTATCTTTTCCAGAAGGAAAATTCCTTCCTGGATTACATTCCCTAAAATGGTTTCAATTCCTTCCACTAGGAACCATTTCCAAATAATGAAATACACTAGATAAGATCATAACAATATGAAACATAATTTATAATTACAAAAAATCTTAATCTCTTAAAATGAATTGATATATTTATACATAGATAATTCCATAATAATAAAAATTGTTTCGTTGGGAATATTCTTGTTGGCGCAAAAATATGGGCAGAGAAAACAATTTTCAAAGAGAACATCAATGAAAAATGGGTTGCCTCATGAATCCCATCCGTGGAACCCTTCAACATTGCAGTATTCACAGAGCCCCTCAACACTGCAGACAGTGAAAAGATAAGTCCCCCTCTACGGTCACCCCATAGTAAAAAAGAAATGAGGCTCCGTGTATATGATGAAATTGACTAGAATCCTTGCACAAAAATGGGAACCGAATCCCTATTGCGATCCCTTAGAACTTGACAGAAGCCTCTATGAGCGACAGAGAGGGAATTAATTGGGGTTATTCCTGGAGGAGGGGATGATGGTGCACTCTACGGTTATGACAAACTTTACTCAATCTGCAACCTATAACAGAGCACCACGTGTATTCACACCATGCTTTTATAGCTTCTCACTGACTCTTTCCTATAAATAGCGGGCTCCACCCAAACCCAATGTATGGATACCCTGACCTTTCACCTTCTCACCTCTCAAATACCAAAGAAACCGCTTCTATGTGATTCATTTAGAAAAATGAATTCTTCTAGGTACATGAGCATTGAGAAGTACCTTTCTCATAACAAAAATACAACCCCTCTTCAAGAATTGATTCCCTTCATAGAGCCCACATGCCATCAAACAGGAAGGATATATCCAAAGGGACTGGGTCTTTGCAATGCACTCATGCTTCGTGAAGTACCTTCATGGAACATGTGAACCACATGCTATGGAAGGTTCATTGTTCTTCGCAATGTAAATTGCTTTGCATTGTCGCGCTTTGTAAGGTATCCATGCTCCATGAATCCCTACTCCACGAATGACTTTTCCCTTCATGAAGTACCCTCCATATGCATGTGTACCCAATTCCTGGGCTTGAACACCCAACTTCATGGAGCATAACCCTTTGATGAGTCTTTCCACCCTATGGAGCATTAGATATTCACAAATCCCCTTCCTGAGAGACTCTCTACATTGCAACCCCTTCTCCTGTATGGCGCTCTATGTTTGTATGAAGTGATTTCAAGGCCCCATGGGCGATGCTTCATATTTCATTGTATAGACTCATGATTCTTCTCATAGTCACGCTAACGACTACAGCTTATTTGCATAGCCATGCTAATGTGAACCCCTTAATGGATCACTCCATAACACTACCTCACCATGGAATTGATGATGCCTTCCCTTCCAAAATGGTGGGTGGGTATCAGTTATGTATGTCCTAGGGGTGCAGAGTAAACCCACATTATTAGAGCCGCAGGACATTAAACTAAAAATCACCATCATCCTTAGAACATAATGATAAATTGTGGCCTCTCCCTATTCAATATACACCAGGTGCACTATCTCGAAATTCTCAATGGCTGATCATCTCCCTGAGAGAGAGATATTCCCCGCATGGAATGATATCCTCTTTGTTGGAACGAAATCTTTCTTTGGGGAAGGAAAAACTATCTTGGTGTATACCCCTAGAAATTCTTGTGTGGGTAGTATAATAGCTCCTCCTCTCTTCTTTCGTGCCAAATAATTGAGGAAAGGTATGAACCAAGACCTTCTATAAGTAAACATCCTTAAAACATTACTTGATATTGAGTTAAATCAATATTTCACATTAAGGATCTATTATGGTTTAGTGTTTTAATGAATTGATTCATAAATATTACATTACATCTCAGATATGAAAAAGTAGAGACTTTTACTCAAACTTGTTTTCTCCATAAAAGTAATACACCTTAATGAAAACAAGATTTATTTTCTTGATATAAATCTTCTTGATTTTTATTTTCTTTGCACTTCCTTATTACCTGTGAAAAAACATTTCAAAAACTGGGGATGAGTATAAAAATCATAATAAGGGTTATAAAATAAGGAAAGAAAACATTAGTCTATAAATTAATAAAAATCAATTAAATAATACTTTTCAATCATATAACATATATTATTTAATATAAATTATGAAATCATAAGATTTTTGAAGAACACATAGAAATCATACATCATAAAGGTAACTTGTGGAATCCATAATATACTTACATTGTATCTTTCACAGCTACATAGAGAGTTACCTTTGGAATTCCCATAATAGTATATTATCTAAATCTCTTAAGAGAGACATTAACATTTACCACCATCACATTAACTAATGCTTTGGAGATCTATTACCGGCTCACCCACCCTAGGTTTATCATGGAACCCCGAATATTTGGTTTTTCATGTAACCACCCTTCAAATTTCCATATACCATTACATAGTCATGAGACATAAAAGATTGATATTATCAAAATTTCACTCATCAATAATATGAAATCAATTCAATATATTAAAATATTCAACACATTTCCAAAACCATTTAAAACATTTAATAAAGTGATGTTTGAATTAATGTGTCCCAACCAACTTTGAAACATTTGAAGGAATTAACATTTTAAAACATTAATATCTAAATAAATAAATACTTAAAACCATTTCAAAAACATCAAAATTAATAGGAAATATTTAAAAGAAGAAATCTTTAAAACCATTAAAATGATGTTTTAGATAAAGAGTCTCTCACCACTTGAGATAATAATTGAATAAATAAATTTAAATAATAACATTAAAAAAATATAAAATCCTGATAAATAGGTGATTCATGATATAATATGTCAAACGTATGTATATACACCATATAAAATTGATTTGGTTCATACAAATAATATGTCTTAATAGAGTGTAAATTGAGATGAAATCCCTTACAATGGTCGCATAAATTACGTATGAATTCAGCAATGGGGTGATTGCAGGTAGAAATTGTATATCCACAAAAAATTAAGTGGAAATTACAACATAAATATATAAATAGTTATTTCACACATAATCATGGAATTATATAATCAATAAAGTATGAATAAAACTCAATGAGTGGGAATTTAGTTTAGAAATTCTCTAATGAAAATGCGCCAGCCTAACGACATCACATAAAAATCCATAAAAAAGAGTTGATGAGATTGAAAAGGGTCTCTCATCACTGGTACATAAAATGGGAATCAATAAGGATATATAATAACATATAAAAAAATATAATAATGGAAATTTAAATATATCATAGAAACGAAGGTTATGACTAAAATTGGAGGTTGAAAGGTTCCTTCACCTTGGGTCTGACTCGTCCCATATGTTCCTTGTTCTTCCTGAAAAATTAACTAAAGGTAATTTTTACTTTCATAAGAACCTTTTTAAAAATTATTTTTCCTTTTATATCACTTATTACCATGTAGTAAAAATTGCATAATTATTTGTGTTAATATCATTCATTTTGTCAATATTTGATACATGAGTCAAAAATGAACATGTTATAATTACAAACTGTCGATGTGGTCAAAAGTAAATTATCCCTAGAATGATATTATTAATTTAAATATAATATATATGTAGTATATATTTATTTATTTATAATATTACATAATATTTGGATATAAGAAATGAAATGCACCATTCATGGAGACGGTATGTTGTACGTATGTAGGAACGATACTTTCATTTTTTTCATAATGAAAGTAATGAAAACAATATGATACATATGTATATTATAATTCCATTATAATATAATATTTTATATAGGGTTTAATATTTATATTAATTATGTCCTTTATATTTTACATGTATGGCATGAATGAGTCATATCATTTTGAGTGGGAGGTAGTTCACACTTCCTCAAATGGAAGTATCATATTTACACATTATGGAAGGAATAAAGGTATGATTTAAATACAAAATATAATCATATAGACAATATAAATATAATATATATCATATATAAATATAGTTCCATTATGATGGCCACCCTGAGAGGTTGTTGGGGAAAATTGAACAATCATCATTTCGTGAGGCAGTAGTTCACTGTACATAGAAACAATATGTTTGTATTCATTAGATTCAGGTGTCAATAAGTGTAGTTATAATCATTATCATAACAAACTCCTAGTATATTGAATATAATGGTGTTGTTAGGTAATAAAAAAATAATAAATGAATACGGAGCGAAGAAGTAAAATAATGGAAAGGAACATTAGAGTAGAAGCCACCTCTGAAAACATGTAACACGCTTTGATTTTAGAAAAACCGATTTTATGAATCGTCTAGTTCAAAATTTATTCCATCTAGGAGGAATATAGGAATGTTGGGAGACTAGTTTGGTAGATTTTGGATGAGAAAAGGGGTTGTGAGGTGTGATTAAATGGGTAGGGGGATTGCCTTTTATAAGAGTAAGTGGAGGGACTTTAGGGATTCTTTGTATTATTATTTTATTATAAAATGTTGTTTTAGTTTACAATAGACCAAATGTTATTTTTTTCACTGATAAGATGTCTTCGGGTCAAAACCCTTTCAACCAAATGGTTTTAGACAATTATATGTCACAAATGTGACATTATCTTTTAGCTTTAGCCCTTAGATAACAAATTTAACTCTTACAATGTCTTCTTGTATATTCATAATATATGGTCAATACAGTTACTATAAAATTTTAATATAACCTCTCATGTGTTTAATTAATGATATTTTGAACATTATCTAATTCATTTTTCCAAATCTTAGATTTTTAGATCTACAATATCATTTAATAAAATAGTATTTGGTTTAAAAACCCATTTATGTAAATTTTTATACTATTCATATCATGAATTTTTAAAAATCCTAAATAACATCATTATTTATAAAAAAACCTCATTAAATCAAATATATCAAGTCATAATCATCCTAAAAATTATTTTATGGGATAAAAAGTTTCAAAAAAATATTTTAATATATATAATATCATTTATTTAAATATTTCATTAATAACGTAATCACTACATCATCATTGTGTCAAAATTAAATTTATTTATTTTATTTATAAAAATTATAAATAAACTACCATGATATATAAAATATTTTTATATTTATAATGACTTTTTATAGTTGAAAAGATAACTTATAAAACACCATATAGAAATTATTTTACTAAAAGGTACTTGTTTATGTTACATTTTTATTTACTTTGAATTAATTCTTATAAAATGTCATTTTCACATCCAAGAAGCTCCATGGGGTCCCCAAATTTTCCCAAGGATGACTATGGTCAGACATATCTCATAAAATAGCATTATGACAAATGAAAGGGTAGTTTAATATTACTATAATATTATTTGTTTACCATTATTTACCAGATTTACCCTTTAACCATGGTAAATAAAATTATTAATGAAGTTGCTATTCATAATGTCTAAAAATAAAATGTAACTATTTGAAAAATTTGGACCTATTGATTCAAAATATGAAATACATTTTTTTGAATTCAAAAATAGAAGTTTCAAAAATTATTTAAAAATTAATTATTGTTGTCAAAAACAAAAGGTGGGTTTTTAAGATATATTAACTATAAAAAGATTTACAATCGTTTATATCCAATTTCAATGTGATATTTCTAAAAATAACCAAAATTAAATTTAATGACAAAAACATAATCCAATTATACTTAAAAACTAATTACAAGTAAAATATAACAATACCAATAAACTATATGGAACGATAGTTTTGAATTAAAATGCTGTATTTTTTCACTATTCATAAAAAATGAACATTAGTCGAAAAATACCAAAATTTCATAAAGAGTAAAATTTTCTATCCCCATTATATATAAGAATATTATTTTTTAAAATATAACATATAAAATTTGCAAAACATGATTTAAATAGGGGTTTCCATCAAAAGGCAGTAAAACAGTATTTTAAGAAAATTACTTTTTTTTATCTGAATAATTGAATTTGTTCTTATATAATATCTAGAAAACATATAAGATTAATTTAAAAAATTACATTGAAAATATATCATATATTTTTCATTAAATAAAAATTCATAAAAAGTGATGTGAAAATATAATTATTCTTTTTTAAATAGATTTTCATAAAAACACATCCTTTATATTCAATTGGTTTTTATTTCCATTTCTAATAAATTTGGAAACCAATGAATCATATTTTAAACATGTGGAAACCATATTTAAAATTGTAGGTGATACTATTCATTCCCACTATTTTAATGGCTAATAATAAATTACCATTTGAAATAATAATAATATTATTTTATTATATTTTAGTACAAATAAAATATGTGTGCAAAGTAAGACTTGGGAGAAACCCGTTGTTGGGTGTCGAGCACGCTATCAGAAGAAGAATTCCCTTTAAAGTATAATTAATATCTTAATCATAGGTATTAATAGAAATCATAAAGTATTATTCTTTAAATACCAAGTTTGTTACATCCTTCCCTCCTTTTGGAAATTGCATCCTCGCAATTTTAAAATTGGGCTCAGAAACATAAATGAAAGTCCAACATCAGAAAAAAGAGTCAATAATACTATAACTTTAAAAGAAATAAGGGGTTGTAGAAAGGTCACCAGAGATAACACATACTAGGATTACTTGAAAAAGGGATATATAAGATAATATTATACATCATGTTAAGATTGAGATTGCTAGAAAACATTATTAGGATAAAATAAACAACAAGAAAACCACAAACTTGTGATAGATTAAATAGTTTTTGATTACCTAGTAGAAAAAGTAAATAGAAAATGTTTTTTTTAATTTATTTTTCCTAAATGTGGGTAATTGTTTTACTATATATAATATGAACATATGTAAATATATTACCTTTTAAGTAGAGTTTTATCCTTCAATAAATTTCTACCATAAATTCATCTTTTCTCCAAACAATGACTATTCAAGATGACTTGGTCTCATCTGAATTTCTATAATCAACTTTTAAGGAATCAAATAATCCACAAAAGATGAACTATATAAATTTCCACTATCTTTAAAAATTAAATAAAACCAAAAGGTTAGTGAAATATCAGATAATCCTCAAAAGTAAAATCCTTTATAGAAATAAATACTACTCTTAATATCCAAAATTCAAAAAACAATACCCAAAGATAAACAATGAAAATTAAATATACAATTGACCTTAAAAGTCTTATTCATAATCTAAACTAGGATTGAAACCGAAATCAATGAATAATTTCACCACATTGTCTTCCATGTTAAATATTACCATTTATCTCTAAATAAAATCGACTACTCTTAAAGTATCATACATAAAAGTAATGATCATAATCACATATTCTCAAACATAGGTTAATCATTTCAATAAATAACCCAAATCGCATTAAGTCCAGAATAAAAACATTGCTTTTCCAAAATAAATATTCCACCATTAATCATCAAATAAAATCTCATTCTATACTATTTTAGTTAGGAAAATAGTGTTCCCAAAAGAGAGAGCGTCTTCCAAAATAAAATTTATCACTTAATCACCACATAATTTTCATATACTAAGTATATCCTTTGATAAAACATGTATTCCCAAAATCTACTTATTCTTGATCCATGCATCCATTTTACTAAAAATAATAAGTCATACTAACCATGGAAATCACGTAGTCTAGTGGTAGGTGATAAATCCTAGTCGCACTTTGGATGTTTGTTTGATTCCTGCAACTTTTTCCAACACAATGGGTTGTCACACGGTCTTTATGTTGTCATTTTTCAATAAAAAACCATATAATTCTAATAAAATTACCCAAATGATATAAAATACTTAAAAATATCCATAACATGTTTTAACCTTAAAGGTTATTTTCTACCTCAAATTTTTCATCCCAAAAACTAATAACCCATAATTGTGTCAAATTTAATGATCATATAAACCCTAATGGTTATTTATAACTATATCCACAAAATAAAAGACAATTCGTTATCATTTAAAATTTTTATATAACAAACATAAGTGTAAAAAATACTAGAAGCCTTCCAATATAACCCCATCATTAATAAATTTAAACATATCATCACCATATATCTGGCATAACTCTTCAATTCCTAAAATATAGACATCTTAATAATAATACAATCTTCATGATCCTTTATCCATGTTTTTACATCTTATTCTTTTAAAAATATTTCCTACAAAAAAATCATCCATAATAGCCTAAGATTTAAACAATGTTAAAACATGAGAAAAAAAATAATAAATACCATTCATAGGTCATTTTTAGATACCTCATCTTAAATTGGAATGGAATTAGTTATTGGTAAACATATATTTTTACAGTAATACTGATCCCATTCCTGAACCTTCTTTGTAGGACATCCATCTGTGTAATGACCATGAAAACCACTTTTAGAACAATATATTGATCCATCAGAAAGAACTTATTTACCTTTCCTAGATTCAACTGAATGATTCATTTTTTCATGGCAGCTTATTGCTTTATGACCTTCATTTCCACATCTATAACATCTTCTCATCCCATTGAAGCATTTTTTAGGTGTTTATTTCCACATCCTTGACACATAGGTTTTTTTAACATACATACCTTTATGATTATTACTTAAACTTCCATAGGGATTTGTTTCTCGTATATATGATTCTTTTTAAAAATATCTTAGGTTCAAGTGTTCGATCATGAATCTAAGTAGTTAGTTAAGAATTACAATAAGAGTTCCTTTTGTAGCTCCCATTTCATTCAGTTTATCATTCAAAAAACCATCGCAGTTTCCTTCACATCCATTGTTAATTTGGTTCATACTAGATCCACCCATTTACTATAAAACCAAAAAGTTCAGTATGATTATATTAGTAAAAAAATCATATAATATCTTATGAGTATGATAAAAACTATGACAATCTTATTCATGTTATCTTAAGTTCATTCAAATTATATAAAATAGCTATGACTTTTTCTAATATGCTTACTATTATGGTTATGTCACTTATACTTAAATAACACCCTAACCTATAAATTTATCTAAACCAACCTATGATACCACTACAAAGCCCTATAAATAAAAAATCATTTCAGATTGAGGATCTCTTTAGGTTTACTGTTTTAGAGAATTTGGCCGTAACAATTACATGAAATCTAAAATATTACAAAGTAGAAACTTTTACTCTAACTAATTTTTTTCACAACAATAAAACTCTATAAACAAAAAAATATTACATTTCATGATATAAATCATCATGAATTATTAATTTCTCTTACCCTTCCTTATAAAATATGAAAAAAAAATCCAAAAAGAGGGGATGAGCATAAAAATATCATTAAGGGTTACGAAATAAGGAGAGGAAACATTAGTCTATTAATTCATAGAAATAAAGGAAATCATACATTTCACTCATATAACAAAATATCCTTAACATACATCATGAAATCATATTATTTATGAATAACACATTGATATCATAAATCATAATGGTAACTTATGGAATACATAACATAATTAAATAGTAGCTTTCATAGAAAAATAGGGAGTTACATTTGGAATATCCATAACAGTATATTCCCAAAATCTCTTAAGTGAAAACTTAAAATTTACCCCTCTCACATTACCCAATGCATTGGAGTGCTATCACGGGCTCACCCTCCATAGGATTTTCATGGAACCATCGCTATTTGGTTTATCAGGTAACCACCCATCAAATTTCCATGTACCATTACATAGTTATAACACATAAAAGATTGAAATTATCAATATTTCACTCATCAATCACAAGAAATAAATTCAAGTTATTGAAATATTCAATCCATTTCTTAAACCATTTAAAACATTTAATAAAGTGATTTTTGAATCAAAGTGTCCCATAAAAAATTAAAACTTTTGAAAGAATTAACATTTTAAAACCTTAATGTCCCTATAAATAAATCCTTGAAATCCATTTTGAAAATGTGTACATTAATAAGAAATATTCAGAAGAAAAAAACATGAAAACATTTATAATGATTTTTTAGATAAAGAGTTCCTACCCACTTGAAAAAATACAGAAATAAAAATAATTAATAAATAAAATTAAAGAAACATATAATTTCATGAGAATAAAGAGATTCATGATATAATATATCAAATGGAAGTATATACACCATATTAAAGTGAATTGGTGGATAACATAAAAATAATTATCAATGGAATGTTAATTGAGACGAAATCCCTTACAAAGATCTTATATATGATGTAAGAATTTATCAATTCTGTGATTACGTGTAGCAATAATGTATCCATACAAGGGTATGTGGAAATTAAAACATAAATAAATAAACATTTTGTTCAGACGTAATCTTGGAATTATATAATTAATGAAGTATGCATAAAAACCAATGTGTGAAAATTGAGTTTATAAATTCCCTTATGAAAATTCGGCAGCCTTATGACATCACTTAAAAATTCAGTTTGATGAGAGTGAAAAAGGATTCTCATCACATGGAACTAAAATGAAATGAAATAAAAATATATAAGAACATATCCTAATATAATAAAATGGAAATAAAAAGATATCACATAATCGAAGGCTTTGACAAAAACAGGAGGGTGAAAGGTTGCCTTACCTTGAGTTTGACTCATCACATATGTTCTTTGTTCATCCTGAATAATAAACTAAATTTAATTGATAATTTCTTAAGAACATTTTTCAAGTATATTATTTCTTTAATATCACTTATTCCATCATAATAAACATTAAAAAAAAATTAAGTTAGTATTGGTCGTTTTGTCGATATTCGGTACTTGAGTCAAATATTAACTTGTTATAGTTACAAACTGTCCATGTGGTGAAAATTAAATTATCTCCAGAATTATATTATTGATTTAAATATCATATATATATATATAAAATTTATTTATAATATTACATAACATTTTGAGATAAGACACTAAAGGCACCGTTCCAGGAGATGGTAAGTCGTACGCACGCATGAGCGCTACTTTCATTTATGTTTCATATTTAAAGGAATGAAAACTAAATGATACATAGGTATATTATAAATATAGTATAATATTGTTTTTATATATGTTACATAATTTTATTAATTCCATCCTTTATACATTACATGTATGGCTTGAACGATTCATATCACATTGATGGGGTGGTAGTCCACACATCCTCAAATTAAATTTTCGTATTTACACATTATGGAAAAAAAAAGTTTTCTTTAAATATAAAAAAATAATAATATAGAAAATATAATATAATAAATATAATATATAAATATAGTTCTGTCATAATGGCCACCATGAGAGGTGGTAGGACAAAATTGAAGAATCATCATTTAGTGAGATAGTAGTTCGTCGTACACATAAACAATATATTCATATCCATTAGATAAAGGTGTGTATAATTGATGTTATAATACATATCACAAAAACATACTAGTATATTGAGGATTATGTTTATTATGTAATCAAAAAAATAATAATAGAATAGGGAGTGAAGACGAAAAATAATGGAAAGGAACTTTAGAGAAGACACTTTCTCTTAAAATGGGTAACTCCCTTTGATTTGATCCAAAAGGATTCATTTAATTGTCTTATTCCCAAGGTAAGGCCTCTAGGAATAATAAAGGGATATAGGGAGATTATTTTGGAAGACTTTAGATGAGAAAAGGGGCTTGATAGGTGTGACTAAATTGTTAGTTGTGATGGCCTTTTATAAGAGGGAGGAGGGGCACTTTAAGGATCTTTTGAAGTACTATTTTATTATAAAACTATTTTAGGTTTAAAATGGTCCCAAAGTCATTTATTTCAAAGATGAGAAGTTTTTGGGTTTAAAAACTCTTAATATAAAGGTTTTAGACGTTTCTAGGTCACAAATTTAACCTTATCTTTTAGCATTAACCCTTAGTTAACTAATTTAACTCTTACCATGTCTTTTTATATATTATTAATATATGGTTAATATAGTTACTATAAAATGCCAATAGATCCTAAAGTGATAACTTAATGATATTTTATGCATTATCTAAGACATTTTATGGAATCATATATTTTTATGACAATTATAGCATTTAATAATATTGTATTTTGTTTAAAAACACATTGATGTCTACTTTTTACTATTCATATGATGAATTTTTAAAAATCCAGAAAAACTAGATTATTTCCAAAAAAACCTCATTACATAAAATATAATAAGTCATACTCATTCCTAATATTCATTTATGTGATAAAAAGGTTCGAACAAATTTATTTTAATTATTTATAATCTCATTTGTTTAAATCATTCATTAATAAGGTAATCACTACTTCATCATTGTGTCATAAATAAATTTATTTATTTGATGTCTAAAAATTAATAATATAATAAAATGATGTATAAAATATTTTTAACTTTATAAGGACTAGTTATAGTCGGAAAAAGATCTTATATAACCCCATATAAAAATTGTTTTACTAAAAGATACATGTTTAGGTTACATTTTTCATTACTTTGAATTAATTTTTATAAAATGTCATGTTCACATCCAAGTGGATATATGGGGTCCCAAAATCGATCCAAGGATGCATATGGTCGGTAATATCTCATCCAATATGACTAGGACACATGTTAGGGTATTTTAATATTATAATAATATTATTTCCTTACCTTTATTTACAAGTTTTAAACTTTTTCCATGGTAAAAAAAATAATTGCTGAAATTACTATGCATAAAGTTTAAAAATAAAATTTTACTATTTACACAATTTATTCCTCCTAATTCCAAATATGGAATCCAATTTTCAAAATTAAAAACAATTAATTTTAAGTAATTATTTTAAAAATAATTTCTGTTGTGAAAACCAAAAAGCAGGTATTTAAGATATAATAACTATCAAAATATTGGCAGGTGTTTATGTCCAATTTCAATGTGAAATTACATCCAATGACCAATAAGGAATTAAATGGTAAATATATAATCCAATTATACTTTAAAACCAATTTAAAGGTCAATATAATTAGGAAAATAAATTATATGGAATGACAATTTGGAAATAAAATGCAGTATTTTTTAGTTATTCATTAAAAAATGAACTTTATCAAAAAATAACAATATTTCATCCAATGTAAATATTGATGTACCTATATTATGAATAAGTTTATTTTTTCAAATAGGACATATAAAAGTGTCAAAAACTATATTCAAAAAGGTTTCTCAATCAAGAGGCGGGAAAACTGCATTTTTAGAAAAATACTACTTTTATCTGAAAAAATGAATTTTTCTTATATCATATCTAGAAAACATATAAGATGAATTTAAAACATTAAATTGAATATATATCATATATATTTAATTAAAAAAAATTATAAATAGTCATATGAAAACACAATTATTCACCTTTAAATAGGTTTTCATGAAAACACATCCTTTATATTTAATTGGTTTTTATTTCCATTTCTAATAAATTTGGAATCAAATGAATCATTATTTAAACATGTGTAACCCAAAATTTAAAATTCAGTTGATATAATTCATTCATTCCATTCCAATGGCTAGGCAATAACTACCATTTAAAATAATTATATTATAATTGTATTATATTTTCGTATAACAAAATGTTCTGTGCAACGTAAGGTTTTGGAGAAAGTTGTTGTTGCATGTCGAGTATGCTATCGGAAGAAAAGTCCCCTTTAACATAAAATTAGTATCTTATTCATAAGTATTAATAGAAATCAGACATTATTATTCTTTAAATATATAGTTTGTTACACCTTTATAACCTCATCCCTCTCCCTATGCGATTTGTCACCGTCGAGCCTCCATCCCATAGTAAGTCCCAATATCCCTCTCCTAGGGAAGCTAACCATGAATAAGCCCCATTTACTCTTTGTGTTTATAACAATTCATAATCCTTGTTTCATTCCTCGTGTATGCACCTTTTGTGTCATGATCATTAGGTCTTTTCTTCCTCTTGTTTCTCACACTGAGCATGACTCATGTTGTCTTAGAGTAAGAAATGACCATGGAATCCTTTCTGGCCTAGCTTAATGTGTAATTACCAAGCCCAAATTCCAAAATATGTGGACTTTGATCCCTTCTCCTTTTAGAGCAAGGTACCTAGTAATCCTCCCTAAGGTTCAAATACATCATCCCCCTTTCTTACTACATGATGTTAAACTGTATCCTCCAATTCCAAACTACGATAATTTGATCCTAACTCCTTTGAGGAAAGGTATATAGGAAGCCTCCCTAAAGTTTGAGCCTAACACCCATTGGTCCTGACCACTTCATGTCAGTTCTCCCTATTCCTACATGATGTTAAACTGTATGCCCCTTTGTCGTCCATCATGATGTTAAACAGTATACCTTCGAACTGCGTGGGTTTTGATCCATGTATCCTAGATAGGGTATGTAAGAATCCTCCCTAAGGTTCAACCCCAACCAGCTGTAAGTTTTTACAGCCACCAACCAGTGGTAAGACATTGTATCCCTCAACTAGCGGTAAGCAAATTGTATCCCACAACCAGCAGTAATTTGTCGTTTCCCCCAACTAGTGGTATGTCGTTGTAGCCCCTACCAACGGTATGAAGTTGTAGCCCCCACTAGCGGTAATATGTTGTAGCCCCAAACAACATTAATTTTTTATCTCTCCAAACCAGTGGTAAGTCATTGTGGCCCCCAACCGGTGGTAAGCCGTTGTTGCCCCAACCTGCGGTAATCCTTTCTATCCCCCAACTAGTGGTAAGCCATGGTAAGCCCCCAACTATTGGTAATATTTGTATCCCCCAACGAGCAGTAATTCATTGTTGTTCCCGAAAATTGATTACCCATTGTAGTTCCCAACCAGTGGGAAGCCGTTAGAGTTCCTGACCAGTAGTATGCCATTGTATTCCCCAGCTTGGGGTAAGCCATTGTAGCTCTCGACCGAAAGTAATAAGATGTAGTTAGTAATCAATACTAAGTGATTGGAGTCTTGTTTTTTTGGACCCACATATTTGGTATACCACTCGAGGGTCAGACCAACCCAGGATGCAAGCCACGTGTAAGCCCTAGCATCTCGGTGGGTCGTATTCTTATACGCACACCCTGATTCTAGGCCCCATACTAATCTACGTGGACATTGATTCTCTACTATGGGTAAATATAAGAAAATTTTCTAAGGTTCAATTCCATTACTCATGACCTATTGTGGTCTCTCCCTCATGCCCCCTTTGTTCTGTGAATATCATGCCTCAACCTGATGTTTATATTTCTTTCCGGTTCCATCCATGCATTCATTCTCAAGGGCTACCTCCTTAGATGTCACATCGCCCCACATAACTACACAGAAATTGATTAAATACCATATGGATACATAGGAATCCTGTATGTGGTTCAAGCACACGGCTATCGTCACATTCACAATGGTTTCATCCCATTCTCCCATCCATCCATTATCCATCCTGATTCCTACAAGGGTTTCCCTATCCCTATAGGATCACTACATTTTTTTGGGCAACTGACCATGCATAATCCCCACACAATCCATAACTATCCAACCAATATTGTCCCTCTTTGGATGGGATTCTAACCACGGGTAAGCCACACCATTATCTTTGGATCGTTGTCCTCTAAGCACACCCCCGCTTCATCAACCCTTCAAACTACATGGGTTTTGATCCCTATTTCTCCAGACAGGTCACATAGGAAACCTACCCAAGGATCAATCCCAAATAATGGAAAATCATGGTGTCTTCTTTATAGGGACCTAAGAAACCTCAGATTCATCTTCATTAGACGTTATGATCGGCCCATTTAGTTGGAATCTCAGGTGCTTCCTCCCAGGGTTATATTCATCTAATCCAATCCTATCAGTGTTCTAATCTGTTTGATCTGTCTCCTTTAGATGGTACACTTGTGTTATACACTATTTTAAACATAGTAAGCTTATGAAATCCTCAGAGACATGCCTAAGGAATATTGTTCCCCAAACTCTATGTGGAATTCCTTGGAATTCCACGCCCCTGAGAAGCCCTATCATAATTGGAAGAAACCCAGATGCATCAGTTTTCCAGCATATAGGCACAACAGTGATGTCCAGCACAACTACTCGCCAATCAAAGGTTGCTGCCCTGACTTGACCCCTTATAATGTCTATAGAGATGCAGTGTAATAAACCGCCATCCAAAAATATATGGCACCAGGATGAGTTTTGTGAACAAAGTCCTAATCATTATGGGAGACCCATAATAGGTGATGGGTTATAAGGAGGAATCCATAGAATGAAAGACCCATATCCCATCATCCCATTTCGATCAAGGAGAAAATGTCCCTGAATAAGCAGTCGATCTCGCCCACCTTTGGAAAGAGAAAATGCGGGGAAATAATCAGCCCAACCTCCAAATATGGATGTGCACCCCAGTAAAAGCGTTGGGAAAAGAAATAGTAAAGCCTAACATGAATTTATACTCCTCAATGTAATGATTAGTAGAATTTGATAAATCAGTAGATAATTGTGTCACGGGATCCAGTTATCCAGTGACTGGTCCCAGCAAGAAAATAGTAAGCCTGACATGAAACTCACCATAGATTGGGGGTGAACGTTGGACATCCCGATCTGTGACATTGTCAGCATGGATCCTTCATACCAACCATGGAAGATGGAATGACACTTGGGCAACGGCCGTCACTTTCTTTCTTTCAAAACTAATGGCTGAATCTTCCTTCTTAACAAGACCCTAGATATCATGATACGAAACCAATCACCACCCACCCACCGATACAGGGGCTGGGGAAAAATCAACATGAAAATCCCACATGGCCTCACCTCTTTTGTGACTGTCCCCACATCCATGGCTACTGGGCACCCACACTCTATCTCCCCATATGAACACGTTTAGTGAATGGTGATTAAAGACATAGTTCGACGTCATGTGGAAGAAGGGATTATCGTGAATCGAGATATAGCGCAACATGACCTCAATTATTCTGTGTCTCACTAATGCCACTGCCCCCATGGGCCTCACAGAGATCCTCTTCTACCTACTCCAACCTAGAAAATTTTTGAGAGCCTCTCCCCAGAACCATTTTACGACTCCCTCCCATACAAAAATGAGGTGAGGGATGTTCAGGCCAGCCCCGCTGTAATCCCATACTAGGGGCCACCAAGGAAGGCTCCCACCATGCCATGTCAGCACCACCACCTGGCCCCAAAGAATGAGGAGTAGGTGAGTTATGAACTTGTACCACTGAACCCAGTATGGTTAACCTGACGCTAGCATCGGGCATAAGATGAGGAGGATTCCCATCACGGGGAATCATCATCTACAGCTCCAGTGGCCCGTGCCACATCCAACGCATTATATTAGTTCCACGATCATACTAAGTTAGTGAACATGTATTCTCGGCCCTAATCAAGGCCCTAATGACCACATAGGCAGGTTGGGATGAATCTTTGGGTCACTGACTCAAGCAGCATCCACTATGGTCTGACCCTTGATGTTGACATCCAATTATTAGGTCCTCCCCATGCCACCAACAAAGAGATCACAACTTCTACCCACTCCCATGCTCAGCATGGAGATCCTCCCTATGCCTCTACTAGTTCAGGAAAAGGTCCTCCCCACTTCACTAACATCTAGAATGGAAACCTATTTCACACTTATTGCCCCAGGTATGAAACCATTCCTCCTATTAAAAGTCTTTGAGGAAAAGATCCTCCACATCTGATAAAATAATCATCTTGGTGTCTTCCCCATGTTCTTACCACAACCAACAAAGCTCCTCCTCATCTTGGAAATCAGAGAAGTAGAGGTCTGCCTCGCTTAATTGGCACCCAACATGGTGGTCTTCCCCATGTTCAGTTTGACCAGTACAAAGGCCATCCATATTACATCACTGCTAGGTGGAAATAGTATGAAGATATTTTCCATGCTAATCCTAGTTCTAGCAGAGTTCCAACCCACTCCAGCACATCCCACAGAGATTCCCTCTGCATGTCATCCAGTATACACAGAGGTCCTCCCCATGTTCCATTTAACATTTGTCCATGTGCCCTTACACCCAATCTCACCCAGAAGAAAGTCCTCTCTGCCCCAGTATCATTTAGGCCAAAGGTCCTCCTCAAGTCAAAACCCCACCTTATCCTGAAGAACCATCTCGGGGAAAGTGGGTGATTTTTTTCCGCCATAAGATGAGTACTGAGATGATTCAGACTGCGATTAAACCTATATACTTCTTAGATTTCGAGGCATAATGTGATTCGATAATGGATCCCTCACTCCGATCTTACATGTCAAAGGTTTGGGTATGAATGAGTAGTATAAGCTTCATACTTCTAGAATGTGTGGTCCATTGGATTCACACCTCCCACTGAAGATATATCTAGGTGGAGGAAGATTTGGACTCTTTTCAAGGTCGGGTTGTGCAATCCTCCCTATCATCAATAGGGTCATTTTATACCTCAACCAGAGATCATAAGAAGTTATTTTGGGGACTTCTAGAGGATGAGAAGTATTCGGATCCACCATCACTAGTCGTAACCCTTGTTTAGAATTCTACAATTACTAGTCCTTCCTATAGATATTTAATGGTGAAATCGATGCATTTTTTGAATAATAGTTGAAGATGCGACTGCTTGTCAGCTCGCTCACCATTTTCTTTACTATCCTATATATTATCTCAGCAGTCTGCATCAGTACTACTACCGATTCCACAGCCACCCCCAGTTGATGAATGGGGAAACCAAGGGCTAGATCCCATGTCTATGCTGCGAAGCATGTGGGACATCCTCACAGTGGACCATTTACCAGAGATTTTCTATCCAGTTATCACCGCAAACATCAATGTGCCAGAATCACTTACCTAGGAATAATTTGTGTGTTTCCCCAAACCTTATGGGTGATGTTCTTATATCTATACTATCGATGAGTGGCTTACCCCAATATTTAGGCACACTTAGAAGATATTGGCCAACAATGTCGCATGGTCGAGTTGGCTGCACTCCCTATGAACCAGTTCCCTAAGTCTCCCGGCTGTCATCAGACCCTCCAACAACAATGCGTCTAGAGAATTAAAGTGGTCCACATGATTATAAAGTAATATTACCCCCCCCCCACAACTAGGTATGTGGTTGGGTGTAGTTTGTGACCATTCATTTTATTTCAATCTGGTCCCACATGCTTCATAATACTAAGGATATGCCTCCTACTAGAGTCATTGTTAACATGGCTAACCCATCAGAGGAAGAGAACGAGATAGATCTCTTGGAAGATAACTTACCACCCAGGGGAGTTCCACACCTATTGGATCCATTGGAAAGGTTTAATCGCAATAAAAGGAATTAACTAGGCCTTCCTATACCTACTCAGTCATTAGCCCTTGGTCAGAATCCCAATAAAGGCAATGTGCATCTTGGGGCCGTCAAACCCTCTGAGCCATCTAGGTTAGTGCAAATGATGGAAGATGCTCCCAAAAGGCCACGTTGTGGCAACATCCCATGATGAATAAAAATATGGTTGATGGCCCCTTTGATGAATGTGATGTAATGCAAAGACCAGACAATATTAATTTTCGATTGGGGCAGCAGGGGCAAGTATAACTCCCCCCAGTGGGTTGCCTCTTGGGGACCCATACCATCCAACCCACGTAGACAGGGTAGAATTTGGAGCATACTGAAAGAGGGTGAAGGTTTTATAACCAAATCCACCTGTGTGGCACAATAATCTTCGGGACCCAACATAGGTTCCCCCAGACACTCCACAGGTCATCCCACCAGCCGCTCCATAATCCGTTGGGCCTTCTAATCATGTTGAAGAACCTACCAATGCACAGCTGGTCATGTATCCTCTACAAGATAATAACCCCCACCCATTATGATGCCATCGAGGCACTCAATTCCTCTATCAAGGGTTTTGAAACTCGGTAGGTGTAAAATATTCCTGATGTTATGTGATATTTGACATGGGTAGTTGATATTCCAGCACCCTTGGGTTTCAAAAACCCAACCTTCTACCTCTTTAATGGGACGAGAAACCCACTGTAGCATATGGCCAACTTCATCTCAAGGTGTGGACCCATACTAGGGAATCCAGCATTGCAAGAGGCAACTAAAATACAGTGTTTCATACAAACACTGGAATGTCATGTGTTTTTCTGGTACAACCAGCTACCCATTGGGTCAGTAGTAGACTAGGAAGAACTTCATAGGAAATTTTATTACCAATTCATCTCTACCACCCTTGTGATGAGTATTACAGACCTCTTCAAGTGCAAGAAGTGGCCAAATGAGCACATCACAGACATTGTCTCTAGGTGGAAAGGACTCACCTACTCCCTTGATATGCCGTTGACTTGGGAACATCTGCTGACGATGTGTGTGGTAAGGTAAAATTTTAACTAGTCCCCTCCCTCATCAACTGGAATTACCATGGTGGATTCTGATATTTATTTGATAAGGCCCGTTGACTAGAGTAATCTTTAATGTAGGCCAAGAAGGCACGTCACATTCCTTTTATAGATCATGGGATAAGGGCCACTAAGGCCGATCCCACCGCATTGTCCCAAATAGAGGCCCTAAGGAAAATGGAGTTATTACAAGTGAATCGACCTCCATATCCACGTAGACGACCTCTGCCTCAGGCATAGCCTTCGGCCCAACAACGACCACCTTAGAACTAGAAATCACCCCTTCATAATGCGCTGACACCATCTAGGCGAGATACCTAGATGTCACCTCCAAAATAGGATCCTCCAGTCCCACATCAGGGCCGGCTCCCAGATCCCACTTCTTGAATAGCAGGAATCAGCCCTAATTATTAAAAGAGGCTTAGGTCCCTAGATATTATCAAAGTGACTTAAAATAGGTAATTATATTTTTTCAGAATTTAGGAGGCCCGAAGATGCAGATCTCACTGATAACCCTAATTAGATCCACTATCACCAGATCCTGGGGCACACCCTCAAGAAATGCTTTTTGTTTAATGATTAGATTCAAGATTAGGTTGATAATAGAAAAGTCAGGTTAGGTCCAGCACCGACACAGGTGCCATGTGTATTCATATAGCCTGAAAATGATAATGACACCAAATATGAGTGTTAGTAGGTTCCTAACTGCGGGTCTCAAACATAAGACGACTAGATGGCTCGTAAGATTGTCTCCCTTACCCATGGTATCATCCATGCATGTTTAAAACTACATGATCCTTGAGAATTCATCGCATCACCCGCATTCACTACATATGCATTGAAATTCCATCCTTACTCTTCCTAGAATGGAATGCATCAATGTATCAAGGGAAAGAAACCCCCCCATAGATGCCATCATCATATCGTACTATCGGATAATTCATGCCCTCAAAGATAGTGATTACTCCAAAGATCCATCTAGTGGTGGAGAATTCTTCATGTGATGACCAAGGGAATGCTTTAGTTAACACCGGGGAGCAGGTATACCCCTATATTTTTCCTAACGATGAGGAGTACCAAACAGATACTTTTAAAGTCCCTAGCTATCACCAGTGCCAACAGAGTCATGGATATATGAGTCGTCAGAATGCCTCGGTCGATACAATCATCCAGGATGTGCATGCCACTGATACCAGACAATAGGCTTGGCGTAGAGCTCAACACCCATATCCTTCTCATCTTGTTTTACGAGGTCCTCCTTCGACGATGTTTGGGAAAGTTGATGAGGCGGAGCCCCCATGACTACACTGTGATTATCCATGTTCTATTATGGATGATCCTCAGTCATCTGGCCCTCATTCAGTATTCTCTCCATTATTTTATACAAGTGGGAAGCGATATTTCCCAAGCAATAGTCAGCTTATGGTTCAGCCTGAAGGTCTCAACATACCTCCTGCCAAAGTATGACCTCCTATCCGCCGACATTCTTTCTTGGCACAGAAGTATTATTTTCTAAAACATATTGCCATTATTCATGCAATTATCTTGATCCTCTAGGATCTTCATCTATCAGCATATATGGGTGAATCCCTTGATATGTCTTTAAAAATCCCCCTTTAGTTTGAGACAGAGGTAGCAGATGATGATTCCTTTCATGATGAGGTAGCAGAACAATAATAATGTCAATACATAATCTATTTCTCTAGAGAAGTTGATGTCTCTCCCATATAGGGGCCCATCCACCCACTATACATCACTGGACACTTCAATGGCATAGAGGTTCAAAGCTATCTTGTAAACACAGGCTCTAGGATCAACGTTATCCTGACCTAGATGCTCTAAAAAATGGGGTTATCTGAAGATGATCAGAGCCCCACTGACCATAAAATTCACAGTTATGATAGGAAAAAGCAGTCACCGGTTGACCAGATCCGCATGACGACCCAGTTTGGTGGTCTTGTAGCCAACACTAAATTCATTGTTTTCTCGTAGGACACCACCTACAACACATTGATGGGTAGGACATGGCTCCACCTGCACATGGTGGTCCCCTCTTCGTACAACAAATGTCTTAATTACTTCTTTAATGGTCGAGAATTAGTATATCAAGGTGATGAATCTTCCTTTGCCTCCTATGAATATTTTTATGTGGATGATGACTATTAAAAAACCTAATACAAGAAGATTTATTCCTGCAAGGTTGAGCCCACTATGGGTGAAACCAACCCATGGACATGCCTATATGATGCCTACGTCTTCTCGATCCACCGATTGGAGACCACAACTCCAGATTTGGGGAAATGATTTTTTTCAGTGGATTTATTGGGAAGCACATTCCCATGTCTAAGGGAAGTCAAGAGATCACCTCATATTCATATAAAAACCAGGATTGAGTAATCCCAAAGCCACTTACTACTATAAGTTATTAGGATGCCTATCTCATGGAAACGATGATAAGTTATACAAGCTTGTTTCTTTGGGATAGAATGAACTACCTCAAGATAGCACGCCAATTTTGGTGTGACATCGTCAAACGTGGCCCCTTGGGATGAAGGATATACAAGATCGTGTTTACATCATTCTTCACTATGGTTTCGGCAGTATAAAAGTCCCCTGATGTGACGTCCCCCGCTGCCTAGCCAAGAAACCGTGGGCCACAGAGATATGTCAACTCAAAGGAATCACCTTCCACTAAGGATCCATCATACATAAGTGAAGAAGATTATTTAGAGTGTGCTCATCCCACTTTTTAAGAAGGTGTCTCCACCACAGTCGATGAATTGGTACAGGTGAACCTCGGTAGAGAGACAGATACGAAACCCACATTTATTGGTGCCTCTTTTCCCGTCAAAGAGAAATAGAGATACGTGGAATTATTGAAGAAACACTGTGATATATTTTCCTTGTGTTAAAATGATATTTTAGGACCATATCTTCAAGTCTTCATCCACCTCCTCATTCTTCTAGTGAATCATTACAGGTTCAAATAGCCTCCTAGAAAGATGCCCCCATCTCATGGTGCCATGGTCAAGGATGAGGTTGATAAACTCATCGGAGAAACCATCAAAAAGGTGGTCCAGTACCCTATATGGTTTTTCAATATTGTTCTACTCAGGAAGAAGAATGGACAAGTCAAATTATGCATCAACTTCTGAGATCTCAACTGTCTCTGTCCGAAGGATGATTATCCCCTTCCTGCGAAAAAGTTGTTGATTGATGCCATCACGATTTTCCAAGACCTCTCTATCATAGATGGGTATTCTGAATACAATAAAATCTAAATGGTCCCCAAGGATGAAGAATCTATGGATTTTGGAACCAAAAGGTACGTTTTGTTACCTAGTAATGCCCTATGGTCTAAAGAACACAGGTTCAACCTATCAACGTTCCATGCTTGATATATTTAAGTTAATTTTCAAGACATTGGTAAAATTATACTTGGAAAATCATGTGGTAAAATATTTCCAATGCCAAGACCATCTAAAAGATCTTGAGAATGTATTCGGCTTCCTCTGATCTCTCCATCTAAAGATGAACCCATTGATGTGTGCCTTCGATGCCACCTTCGGAAAATTTATTAGATTTTTTTATAAGATATAGAGGCTTCGAGATTGATCCAGAGTAGATCAAATCCATTATTAAGAATTATCCATCGAGAAACATTCAGGATCATTAAGGCTATCAAGGATACTTTCCCTATATTAACTGATTCATCATGAATTTGGATGGAAAGTATAAGCCTTTTTCTTAGATCATGAAGAATGGCACTGAATATCATTTGGATGAGAAATTACATATTTCATTTGAATAAATCAAGAATTATATCTTACAGCCTCTAGTATTGATGCTATCCATTTCTAGAAAGCTGCTAGTCCTTTATGTGACCACTCTAGAATGATCTCTCGACGTCCTTCTCACTCAGAAGAACTACAATGGAACAGAGAACAGTTGGTACTATCTCAACTACCTTCTCTTTGATACAGATACTAGATATTATTCTATCGAGAAAATTTTCCTTGCACTAGTATTTTAAGTGTAGAAATTGCCACCCTACTTTCAATATAATGAGGTACATATAGTGTCCCAAATGGATATTCTGAATTAAATTATGAACTGCCCTATTCTGTAGGTCGTCTAGCTCAGTGGGAAGTGATCCTCTGGAAATTCAACATTAGGTTTTTTCCATATAAGGCCACCAAGGGGCATGTTTTGGTAGAATTATTTACCCCAAATCCATCTCCCATTGACCAATATTTATATATTGATTTTCCTGATGAGGCAATACCCTTGATGGACCATGCCATTTCATGTTGGAAAATTCACATTGATGGTGCTTCCCTAAGTCCTACCAAAAAAAGACACAATGATCCTAGACTCAATAGGCTGGGCCTCTATATCGTTGTCATCACACCAACAATAGTTGTTCTTACATATTACTTCCTATTGTTAGAATATTGTACCAACCATGAGGCAGATTAACAGGTTCTGATTATTGGTCTCGAGCTAGCCCTCGGGATTGATGTTCCCCAATAACATGTGGAATGGGACTCTGAACTAGTCATCAAACAGATCAATGGTGACTACATCGTCAAGAATCTAGATCACGTACCACTGTTGGAACATACCCTCTAGTTGGGCCGATGCCTTGGAATTACTGGATGCATCTCATGATGAACATGACAAGAATGGTTTGATTATTCATGTGGCGCACTGAAGAGTTGTCTCTCTCATCACTCTGGATGACGATGATAGACCAAAGGTGAGCCACCTTACTAATGAAGCCTCCACGTCAGAACCCATAGCTCCTCCTGTTGTAGTGTGGTGGGTTACTTCTGACTGGAAGACCCCTTTTATCAAGTATCTCCAGAACGGAAATCTTACAGTAGATTGTGACGAGCGTGAGTGAATCCGACGTCGCACATTTCAGTTTACCCTCCAGAGTGGTTATGGTCTCGAGAAGATCCTCTATAGACATGGGTTTGATGGGATAATCTTCTATTCCATTCTAGGAGGTGATATTTCATAGGTCTTGGAGGAGGTTCATGCCAGTTCCTATGGGGCTCATCAGACAGGGTTGAAACTATCATACTAGATCTGGAGGTTAGGTTATTTTTGGACCACCTTGATCTCTGACTGTACTGTGTTTTCCAAGAGGTTCCATGCACCTCAAATCCACTCGAACCCTGTGCATCGGCCACCGTGACCTCTCTAAACTTCCAAGTACTCCTGGACCTTCTTGGTCTGGGGACTCAATTTCATGGGACCCTATCCACCGATGATAGCGTGACAATACAGGTTCATCCTAACATCTAAAAATTTATTTTCCAAGTGGGCTAAGGTAGTTCTGATCAAAGCGGTAAAGATCCATTTAATCATTGAATTTTTGAGCTCTAATACCATTTATAGGTTCTGAGTCCCTCACTCCGTACTCATCGATAACAGCACTAAATTCTGGGAAACTGAGTTGAAAAGGTTATATGCTAAGTACGACATCCATTCTAACCATACCTCTCACTATCACACACAAGAAAGTGGGTAGATCATGGAATTCAAAAAAAACCCTCTCTAACATTTTATCAACAATGGTTGGTCAGAATAAGAAAAATTGTCCAGACAGGCTGCCCAATACACTCTGGGCCTATTAGACAATGACTTGCAATTCCAATCTGGGGACCACATATTCCCTAGTGTACAAATTGGAGGAAGTTGTGCCCATCGAGATTCAGTTTCATTCATTGAGAATAGATCTCTATGATCAATAGACACCATATAAGGTTTCTGAAATTGGTCTGGATGAACTGAAAGCACTTGATGAGAACTGGAGTTGTGCCCTACACAATTTGGAGAGGCGTCAGAACAAGATGGGCAAAGATTTCAACAAGAAATTTCACCTATACTCTTTCCTGCAAGGTGACATGGTGTTGGATCAAAGAACTCCAATGACACTTAGTAGGAAACCACCCAAATTGGATCCCAAATAGTAATGACCTTATGTCATTCCCTAGGATTACCCAAATTGAACATGCTCTATAGTTACCATGGATTTTGAGCGTATAACTCCTCCCACCAATTCAAAATTCTTCAAGAAATACTTTTCATGAGTAATTCTATCCTAAATGGACATAAACGATGATGTCATTACCCCATGACGTTAAAATTCATGATTTCTTCAAGAAGAAGGGTGTAAAACTACTCAGAACATGTCCCAAATGACAGTAAAATATATGCCTTCTCGCATGATGCTAAACTATATCTTGCCCCACATGACCTTAAATTTTTCAGTCTTCACCACATGACATTAAAATGAACGATCTGTCCATGATGAAGGACGTAAAATTACCCATCACCATTCCCACACGATGATAAACTAAAAAATGTTCTAATCTCTATGCCCTTAAACTATGAACTCCCCATTTCCTTTCCATATATGTAAAACTGAACATCATTTCATGAACTACGTATGGATTGATTCACATCTCATGGGATATATAGGAATACTCAGAAGCATCATCTTAGACTATATCCCCAAAATTATTTTCTTTTACTCCCACCCAAGTTATAGATCTCTTAGAGGATTGCACACAACATAGTGTAGACTTCTTTGGATACCAGTTTAACAATGATCGCACCATGTGAACCTTCTGTTATTCTCTTATCCCGCGTCCTCACTGCACAAAGTGAAACTTTTTGGCTTCATAACTACATGTGTATTGAATCAAAACATGATGGGATACATAGTAATTCCTGAAAATCTTGTACGTAGGCCGAGCCCCAAACTGCAGGATCTCCCCTTGGGTCCAGCCCCTTGGCCCAGATGCTTCACAAAACACATGGGGTGGTGTAGGCTTTTCTTAACTTCATTAACAGCAGGTTTATCATTAATGCACTGTATCCCACTTCTTAGAGTGATCCACCTTTTTCACCCATGATTTTATACCATGAGCATGTTTACACTTCACACGTCCCATTTATTTGGGTCTCTATCAGCATCCACATCCGAAAGGACCCCTAAAGGGCATGGATACTCAGACTTTTGGATCACCTAACATTTCAGGAAAACATCACGGGGGATCTTGAATGAAACTTTGATACATGTCCAACTTTGCGAATGTGGTCATTGTTCGAGGCTCATTTGTCTTTTCCCATTCCAGGTCGCACGACATGGATGTTGTGTTTCAAACATGGTCAATAGTTATCCTCCATCTTTATCTCCACCCCTATATATCCAAAATATTAAGTGTAGTGATTCATTTTTTCCTCTTATCCCTTTGAATATCAGTGTGCCTCGACAGGGATGTTTTCCTCGGTGGGATCGAACCCTCCAAAACTCTTTCATTTATTATTGTGCCCCATATATCCCGGGGAAAACTTGATCCCAATATTTGTTTCCCACATCGAGAATTGTTCAAGTGGGCCTAGGATCTTTGGTAATGCCATACCTAGAAAGGGCCACACAATCATGGTCTGAGGTCTATGAGTTTAAACAAATATCACCACCATCCACATCACACAATGTTAAACTATGTAATCCATCCAGCATAGAGAAACGTAAGACCACTAGGGGATCTTCCAACATGATGATAAACTAGAAGGTGGGTGGTACCTTCCATCTGTGGCCCTGACTCAGGTCCTTTGATATTTTTAGGCCCTTGGCCTAAGCCTTCATTTAGGCCTGTGTGGTGTGTCCTGGACTCTATTTCCTTGTTCATGTTGGGATGTTTTTTCCATGACACATACATCCCCTTGAGACACCACTCCAATTATTGTCCTTACCACATGACATTAAACTGTACTTCATCTCCATAACTATGTGTGTCTAGATTATAATCCTCACAAGATACGTATGAACACCCAGATGTAGTGTCTTCGGGTCCTTCCATGTTTCTTAGAAGCCTCCTCACATTTATGTCTCCTTGGCATGAGTCCTCCAGGAGGGGGTATGTGGTGTTTCATGGGTTTATGCCCTCATTCACGTTAGATTTGTATCAGTCACATCACGTACCTCTCCCTCTTGAGAGTTCATCCTCCCCATGATCTCCACTCATCTTATCTAGTCGGCTTCTCTTGAATTGGGCCCCTTGACCCTCTTTGGTAGTTCACCAATGTTCCTAGGAGCACTATGGTTCAAGACCTAGAGTGTTGGATTCTACATACACATTTTATTGACCATTTTCATGCTTCATGTACCCCATAATTTTTCGTTTAATCATCTTTCACATTTGAAAGGACCCCCGAATAGTATAGATTCTAGGCCCCAGTGCTCTCCTACCATCGTGGGCCAACAACCCTGAAAATTTGAATAACAAATTTATACAAGTCCGACATTATAAATATGGTCACCAGTCGACGCTCAACTGTTGATCACATTTCATGTCACACGATATGGATGCAGTATTTTGAACATGGTTACTATCTATCCTCCATCATCATACCACCCCCTTACTAAGATTTAAATAATTGTTTCATGATTCACATCCTTTTCCACTCCATCATGTCCAAGTGGAATTCTGACACTCTTTGTGATATCACCCAGTGCATGTTTGTGCGTTAAGAGGAAGAGGACACATTGAGGAATCATTCAAGGCTCCACACCATTTTCACCTATTCCTATATTCCACATGTTTCAAAGACCTTATCCATCCTTGTATCCCACATCAAGTGAAAATCATGTGGGCTTAGGGATTTGGTCAAGGTTAAAGCCTATTTAGAAGAGGCACACTTCTCATGGTCCGAGTTCTATGACATTAAACTAAGATCTACTTACATCGTTTTTTAATGATGTTAAATTGCACGACATCCTTTAGAACTATGTGTAAGTTGATTCTCATCTTTATGGGACATGTAGGAATGCCAGACATTTGGTCTTTATGGTCCAGATCATTTTCAACTGATTATCTCTTTCATTCATCCTTTTAGCCTTGACCTTTATAAGACTGCATGGTGTGATATATATAGTATTATGTTCCCATTCACACCAGGTTTGTAATAGCTTCACCATGTACTCCCATTTTTAAAATCTACCCTCTCCTTCCTTTCATCCCTCATGGAATTAAACTGCACTCTTAGAACTATGTACGACTTGATTCTCATATTCATGGGATACATAAGAAAACCCATACACTTCATCTTCAGGTCTAACCCCATATTCTCTTATCTTTTTTGGATCCTTGTCCAGAGGTTTCTCCCCCATAATTTCATGTGGTGTGGTGTGGAACTTGTCCTCATTCATATCAGGTATGCTTTATCATGCCCGATACATTCCCTATGGGAACTCACTCTTCTATGTCCGTCTAAGCAATATGATGTTAAACAATACTTCCTAGTCCCACATGACTTTAAACTATTGAATATTTTCTGTATGACATTCAAATTCATGGTTTTGTCCTATCATAGGACCCTAAACTATGACATTATCATCCTGGCTTCATGAAGAAAAATGACAACACATTGTGGTATCGTCACTCGAGGGGACATCATGTTTGGTATCATTCATCTAACATGCCATTTTTCAATACCTATATATGGATTGATTCTCAAATAAATACTCGAATTTTCATTCCTTGGTTTTTTTCTACCCAAAAAAACACATCGACTCTATGGAACAAACTTGATCTATCAAATTCCACTTCTTTCGGGCCATGTTCCATACCTGCACGAAATTATTATCCTTGACTTTGGTACCCAACCATTCCACTGCTAGAACTGCATATAGTATGATCCACATCATAATTATGTATGTAGGAATGTCTGGGTACATTTCCCCAGGCACATCCCAACTTTCACTTTGGGTCCCTTGTCCAAAAATCATCCCTGGGAGCGCATGGTGTGATACATACTATTTCTATACTCATTCATGTTGGGTTTTTCAAAAGTTGAACCATGTGTCTCTCTTACTCCTTTCCTTTACGGTTTGAAATCTATTACAGTAAAACTGAGATCCAACTATGTCCTTGTCACATGACATTAAACTGCATGACATCTTCAAGAACTACGCATGGATTGATTCCCTTCTACATGGGATACGTAGGAATGTTGAGAAAATTCATTTATCGGTCCAGCCCCAGGAATCTGAAATTTTGACTCTTTCCGAACCCTTTGGCAGGAACTCTGTTAGGGGAATGTGGGGTGGTGAGTACCTATTGGGTCTTAATTCACGTTAGGTTTTTTATCATATGCACCATGCGTCTCCCTTATCTCATCCCAAACTAGTCTGAGTTCTACGACTGTAAACTAAGATATTTGGGTCCACTCTTTGACCTTAAGCTAGGATTATTCGTCCTATGGACCCTTGTTTTAGAAAAGGGATCAGGGTTCTCCTATCCGACGTTTATCATTGGAATACTCAAATTCGTTGGGAAAAAAAATCCCAATGTGTGGAATTTTCGTATGGGCATTCCCTAGTTTCATTTTCACACTTCATGAGAACTTTATTTTGATCCTCACCCTATTCCACATCTTAAGGGACCCCCTTTACAGCTGTGTTTCATGCCACTTTATCTTAACTACCGTCTTGGTCCAATATCTTGTAAAACCTTGGATGACATATTGTGACCGGTCTTGTGTTTCTAACATGGATCAATTGTCGACCCTCATTTGTTTGTCCCCATTCCAATCTAACACAAAACATATGTTGTGTTTCAAAAATGGTCAACATTTATCCTCCACCATCGTGCCACCATCATTGTGATCTAGATCGCATACATCATGATTCACATCTTTCCACTCCCTTTGGTTTATGTGGAATTCCAATGTGTTCGGTTTTACCCCCTCTACACTATTATGTGCATTTATTACTCGGGGTAGTGATATTGGGACGCCATTCACCATGCATTCCACTTTTCCTGATGTGTGACACTATATACGAAGAAAATATCATAACTACCCCTTGTTTCCCACATCAATCACGACTCACGTGGGCTTGGTGGTTTGGTAGGATATGTACTGGTATATCCAAACCACACATGCCACCCATCCTGCAAGATGTTAAACCACAATCTTAGAACTATGTGTGGAATGATTCCCATCTCCATAGGATATGTAGGAACGCCCAGACATTTCTTCTTTAGGACCAACCCAGTTTTCACCTTCAGTCCCTCAAACATGGATTTCTCCCCAAGATTAAGTGGTGTGGTAGGGACTGCTTATGTCATCATTCATGTCGGGTCTATAACATCCACACAATGTAATCCCCCCCTTTTGGGATCTTCCTTGTCATTCTCCATCCTACCACACGACATTAAACTACAAGGGTCTTTTAGAACAACATATGGATCAATTCCCATCCTTACGTGATACGTCGTGACACCCATGCACTTTGCCTTGGGCCCAGCCTAGGTATTTTTCATCATCCTCACCATAAGATGTTAAACTACATTTCTATCATCTTCCTTGGAAAGGAATAAAACTATGAGGCATTCTAGGTCCTCACTCGATAGGTCCTATATGAAATTAGTTACAATACATGATCAGAACAATGAGTTCACCTAATATGTTCTCATCACAGTGGTATAATTTTAATATTTTTGGACTCCATTCAAACATCCCATCACTCCAACCTTCACGCTTTGCATTCCCTTTATTAGGATCCATGTCCTCTTTCATTCCTGAATAATCCCCCTAATAGTATGGATGCTTGGCCTAGAGATCACCTATTGTCCTGGTCTAATGATCCGAAAGACTAATGGATGACATCTTGAGTCATCCCTCATGTTTTGAACATGGTTAGTGGTGGGCCCTCATTTCTCATCCCAATTTCAGGATAATGCAATAGGGATACTGTGTTTTGAACATGGTCAATAGTTATCCTTCATTGGCATACCGCCAATACAACATTCTAAATTTTTGGTATCATGATACACACATTCCCCTCATCTCTGTTTGGATTGACTCTAATGCACCTAACATTACCCTGTCCACGCACTAGATAATGTTGGGGAAAACAACAATTCAATTGTTCATAGAGCTTCATTTTTATGTCATGCATCCCCCTATTTCTTCTCGAAAATATAGATGGGTTTCTCAATCCCTAGATTCCAAAAGCATGGTTGGTACTCTCATAATCGGATGGAATAACAAAGCGTTCATCTCTTGTTTCTCACATCAGGAATGACCCAAATGAGTTTAGGGATTAATCACTGGATATTTCGCGAATGTGATGGAAATGAATAATATCAAAGACAATTAAAGAAACTCATGCACTCTCCTAACTTGAGAAATACCTGCATTAATTTTACAAGTTTACAAATATTACAAAAACTGTGGATTGGACCCTCCCATAGATGGGTTAACCTCTTCAATAGAGCGTTCCATCTCTCCCACTCTCTGGATGGTGGTTTCCAGGATCCGATGTCCCCTTCTAAGATCCCACTCCTCCTCGATAACAATGGGATGTAGTTCATCAACTATGATCCGAGACCGCTTCTCATCAGCTTGAATTACAGCCATATCCTCAGAGGAAAACCTCATTCGTTCTTCAGCCTCTCTCATATGGGCCTTCATGCATGATACAAGCCCTGATTGTGTGATGAATAAATAAGAGTACTCGTTCTCTCGAACCTGCAACTATTAAATCTCATATTCAGCAACCTAAAGCCTCTTGATGTTCACTGATTTCTTATGCTTCGATCCCACACCAAGACCAGAATCATTCCCTAGAATCGACTCTTCCATGAAGTCATGAATGAGCTAATGAGGATGTTGGGCATCCAATACTCTAGAACATAGTTTTCACACCTCGGAATGATGCCTCCCCATCTGGTCTATCCATTTCACTTGAGGGGTCTCCCGGATGAAGCGCCTAATAATCTTCCATGACCGATGACAGAAGATCTTACTACCCTATTCATTAGAATCTATCTCATCTCAGTCTGTGGGGTCAGTGGGTTAATATGTAGGGAAATCCTCCAAGAACTCATCTATGTGATTTTCCTCTAGTTCCAAGTCAGTTAGGTCAGGACCCATTCCATCTATTGATCCCTATCACTGGATTGTACCTCAATGATTTCATGATTTGTCTTGCTTACAGTCCCACCTATGCTCAGGAGCGCAGCAGTTTGGTTAGTTTTGGTGTGTGCTACCACGACCCCTGACATTCTACTGTAAAATGTAGTGCGATGATCACCATCCATCATTTCCAATGTGGCCCCTCTATTCAATAAAATGTGCACATGAAAAACACACAGATGTTAGTTGACTTGATTTAATGGACACCAGTTACAAATTATGGGAATGAGAGTTAAAAAGGTCAAATAGTTGGCTTCTCCCCCAAGATTCTACTATTAGGACCCCAAGGCATGGCCCTCCATATATGGTTGGTAATTTTGATGATTCCTGGAGAACCTTTCTAAGTGTCACAGCCCCACTAGATGCAGTAATCATCATCATCACGAGTGTAGATCCCTATTTCCCCATAGCTACATCTACTATTGCATTAGAGCGGGTCTAGAATATGAGGCCCTTCTGCACAGGTCAAATGTTAGTTGAGAATTCCTCAATGACCTAGATGAGAACTATGGTAATGTGGTTTAGGGGTTTACCTTAAGTGCCTCCACAAAATTTTACATCCCCATGTTTTAATTTCTAACTTCACCCTCCTCTAGAGGGTTCCCTTCACCGACCTCCTCCCCCAAAGAGGACGCTTCCGATTATTCTAGTGAAGGGATGTGCTCCCTCAATTCAGTGGCCGAAAATTGTGGAGGGTATGTTCGATCAAGAAACACCTTCAATTCATCCATCATTAGATGAAGAGCACCCCAAGATTGCATGAAGTCCACCAGCATGGTGATATACTACTCCCCTCCACCTGAGATACTGAAAAACCATAACTACCACGACCAATCCCCACCAAGTCCATTCTGACATGGTTTAGATGGTTACACGTCTGAGAAGGGTTGAGGAATTGTCTGTTGACACCCCAGATATTCAAATGCCTTTGAAAGATAGTATCCTAGATCATATCAATATGGCAGAGCCGCTCACCAGAGCCTAGGTGGGTATTGTACGAAAACCCCTGGTTGGCCTCCCATTCAGATGACCTTTCCCCATTGGGACCCCCGGGTCTACCTTTGTCTCCTGCCTCTCGGTTGGTGTGTACCTCAATGCTACACCAGCCCCGATAACATGGGAGGTTCTTTCTACCTTCTCACCCTGACCTCGAGGTTGAGTAGAAACCCCATCACAAGCACGGATGGACCACTACATTAGCATCTCCCCCTGGTAGGATGTCTCCCAACTCTTGACATACTCTTTCACCACCCCATACATAGCTGTGGGTGGAGGCAACTCATTCTGCATCTTCCCATCATCCCATTTGAACATAAGCCACATATACTGCATCACACCACGATGGTCCTTGAGGCACAGTCCCATGTAGACCCACATGGTCAGCCTCTACAAGCACCAGAACTGCCTCGTGAAATCGTGCATGGTGTATGTTTCATGGAGGGGCTCGCGGTCAACCCATGCAATAATGAATTAATCCTGAAATTCCAAGAGGTAGGAACGATGATCCACTATTCCATGGAATTCATTAGTAAAAAAACCGGTTGGAAATATGAATAGATGGATGTTGAACTCATCCAGCTTCTCGACCAATTTCAACACCATTAGTGGGGTCATCTTGGTTGGAAAACATCCCACCGCGTTAAGAATACTCGAATGGAAGTCCGAACCTAGAGAGGAAATCAGGTTCTAATATTAAAATACACCCTTAATATGTGCCTCTATCCACCCATTCAAACGATGGAATGACCCACATACCCTATGTGGCATTTTCTTTTTGGTGATATGCCAAAGCACCATATAGAGCATAAATAACATTACGATCTCCAGATTGATCTGTTCCCCCATCACCAACATGGACTCCATGAGGAACGTGATTGACCACATGCCCCTATTTGTGTCCCTTTTCAGTAAAACACATCGATAAATGATCATTGAAATGAACACATCCATCCTAACCACCGGTTACTGCTCGGTGCTAATACAGATCCCCCGGGACTTCCACTGGCTGTCCTCCAAGAGTCACCAGTAGGAGTGATCCTTGCTTCGCTAAACCCACTTTGGGAAGTTTGAAGACCTCCCAAGAAACATTCTATCTGCATGGGAATTCATGAACTAATGGAACCACCACTTAATGTCGACATCCCTCACTAAGAGTTTGTCCTCCCCCGACACCAGGCCCATCAATTCATTTTCATGTGGGGTCATCTGCTCCGGGTCCTCCCACATATTTGCATCAGGTAGGAACTCGTTGTATATTTAACCCAATATCAGAACCCTCATGATTTGGTGTAGGTCCTAGAGGCTGATACCAACCTCCCCATGGTGAAAATTGATGGTATAGGTCTGTGAAGACCACCTTCTTAGCAACCCTGGAATGAGCTTCTTCAGCTCATAGAAGTGGAATTATGAGGCCTAATCCACCTCATATAGGCCCACTCGCCTCATCTCTTCCACAAACCCCTGGCACGAGGCACAAACCCTGAAATCCCATGCCCAATCATCTGTGAAATTTCCACCATAGTGAAAATCCAACTCATCAGTCCACCCCTTCTCCAGGTTCCCTAAAGAGGCCTTTAAAATGGTATTGTACTTTGGGAGAGGGAACTATGGTTGCAGAGCTTTCCCATCAATGTTTTTTATGGGATTATATAATCAGTCAGTGTTTATGGGTGTATAATCCTCCCATGAAAGACGGTCAGCCGCCATGAACCACTAGCTCTACCACGACGTACTCTTGAATCACTAGTATGGCTCATCTCTCCATGCTTCATGAATGAACACATAATCCCTCAGAACAATTCCATATAGAGGCTGAATGTTTCACAGTGGGTAGTTCTTTTGACACTATGATTGCATCCCCACTAGGGAATCCTAGTCAGAACGACTCTGTACATATTCCCAGATACCTAGGTTCTCCTTCATTTATTCTTTTCGGGCAGCATCCACAAGGACCCCCTAGAATCCTCTTATTGATCTATTTCGTCTCTATGTAGTATAAATGTATTCCCTAGATCGTGATGCTTGATTGTGGTGCTCGATCAAAAAGTTCGGTTGCAAAGGTAGGTCATAGAGCCTTGTCACAGACTTCACATACACAATCCAAAAAAAAAGAACACCCACAGATTTGGAAGGCACTATTGGCATCACATAGCATAAAGAACTCAATTCACAAATAATGGTCACAGAGCATGAGGAGCTTTGAAAATCTAGAGAATAATCAAAAAAAATGTAGGGATGTGTAAGGATAAAAGTGGGGTCAACCTACACAATTTATAGGTGAAGACCTCTGAGCATCGCGTAGAACATCACAGGGTTCTCAACCCACGCGTCGCCTCTCCGAATCGCAACCCTGATTCGCGATCTGGATTTGTGATTAGATTAAAAATATTGTAGATGTCCCTTATAAATTTGACCCTCATTTTCTCCTCAGATCCAAGTCTGAGGGGGGGAATTTTTTGGCACTAAAAAATGTGTCGAGGGATCAATTTTTAAAAAAAAACTCAATGAAAAATGGGATACCTCACAAAACCCATCCGTAGAGCCATTCAACAATTCCTTTTTCGTGGGGCCCCTCAACACTGGGAATGACACAAAGAAAAGGACCCATCTTCAATTCCCTCATAGTAATAGAGGTGGGAGGATCTGCGGTAACAACCAAATTGACTATAATCATCATGATAATGAGGGAACCTCATGGCCTTTGCGAACCCTTGGATCATTCTGGAATACTTCGCGAGCACAGGTGAGGTATTTAAAGAGGGCTCTGCACTGAGGTGTGGATGATGGTGGACACCACAGTTATGAGGAACTTTATGTAATCTATGATGAATCGTAGAGTTTCATGTGGCTTTGTGCCGAGCTGTCAGAGCATTGCATAGCCTATTGACTATAAATATTGGGCTCCCCCTGAACCTAAAGGATGGATACCCCGACCATTCTCATTCTAATCTCTCAAATCGCATAGCAAACTCTAATCGGAAATTCATTGAGAAAAATGAACTCTCCAGGGTACATTAACACTATGAAGTTCCTTTCTTGTAGCTCAAATAAAACCCCTCTTCAAGCAGGGATGTCCTTCGCGAATCACATGGGCCATCGCAAAGGAAGGAGATCCCCAAAGGGACTCGGGTCTTTGCAAAGAACTCATGCTTCACGAAGTACCTTCCATGCATATGTGAACCGCATTCTAATGAAAAGGAACTATGATTCACGAAGTACATCGCTTCGTAATGATGTGCTTTGAAAGGCATCCAAGCTTCGTGAATCCCTTCTCTATGAAGTACATTGCACTTTGTGAAGCTCCCTCCATATGCATGTATACCCCATGACTAAGATAGTCCACCCTTCTTCGCGGAGAATACCCCTTTGTAGTGTCCTTACAACCTATGAATCATCATATCTTCACAAAGCCCCATCCTGTGAGCCTCTATTCTTTGAAAAACCTTCTTCCGTATGACCCTCCAAGTTTTTATGAAGTCATTTCAAGGTCCCATCAGTGGTACTCCATATTTCTTTGCTTAGCCTCATGATTCATTGAATACGAATTCTTGTGGTCATTTTTTCATCGCATAGCCACACTAATGTAAGCCCCTAAATGGATCACTTCATAACACCAACTCACCATGGTTTTGCAGATGCTTTACCTTCCCCAATGGTGCTTGGTTACCATTTATGTAAGTACTAGGGGTGCAGAATGAACCCGTATTTTCCAAACTACAAGATATTAAACATTAAAGCAACATCATCCTCAAAAACTTTTGTTAAACTATAGAATATCCCCATGAAATATACACGAGGTGACCCATATGGGACATTATCCATGCCCACTTATCTCCCCTAGAGTGAGATCTTCTTCGAATGGATTGATATCCTCTTTTCTAGAACAACATATATCCGTTGGGATGGGAAAATATATTGGTGTAAGCCCATAGAAATTATTGGGGGAGGTATCATCCCTGATCCCCTCGTCTTCTATGCCAAATACTAGAGGATATATGGGCATAGTGAACGTCATTACCTTGTCCCTCTCCCTATGGGATGTGTCTCTAGAGGGCCTCCATCTTTGAGTAAGTCCCAATATAAATCTCCCCAAGCAGTTAACCAAGTGTAATCCCTTGTTTCATCGTTGGGATGCTAACCATGCATAATAACCATTTCATTCCCCGCATACGCACATTTTAGGATGTGATCATAATGTCATTGCTGCCTCCTGTTTTTGACACCGAGCATTACTCACATGGTTTTAGAGTAAGCATTGACCATGGCATCCTTCTTGGGACTCCTTAGCGTGTATTATTGAAGCCCTAATTCTGAACTACATAGACCTTGATCCATGATCCTCTATGAACAAGGAATATAGGAATCCTCCTTGAGGTTCAATCCCATATCCCCCCTTTCTTCTTGCATGAGGTAAAACCGTACCCCCAAATTCCGTACTATGTGGACTTTGATCTTTCCCCTTCAAGGAAATGTAGGTAATAAGTCTCCCTGAGGTTCAAGCCCAACACCCATTGGTCCCAACCACTTCACATCGGTTCACCCTCATCCTAAATGATGTTAAAAAGTACGCTTCTTTGTCATCCTGCAAGATGTTAAACTATATTCCTTCTAATTACGTGGATTTTGAACCCCATCAACTAGACTGTGTCTGTGGGAAGCCTTATGGAGGTTCAACCCTAAACAACAGTAATCCGTTGTAGCCCCAACCAACGGTAAGCCTTTGTAGCTCCCAACCAGCGGTAAAACACTATATCCCCAAACCAATGGTAATACCTAGTAGCCCCAAACTAGTGGTAAGGCATGGTAGCCCCCAACCAGTAGTAAGCCTTTGTGGCCCCCAATGAGCGGTAAGCCATTGTATCCCCCATCCAGCGGTAAGGTGTGTTCACCCCCAACAAGGGGTAAGCCGTTGTAGCCCCCAAACAGTAGTTAGCCATTGTAGACCTCAACCAGCAGTAAGCTATTGTAGCCCCCATCAAGTGGTAAGCAATGGTATTTCCCGACTAGTGGTAATATGATGTAGTTCCCGACCAACAGTAATCCATTGTATTTCCCAACCAGTGATAAGCCGTTGTAGGCCCCGACCAGCAGTAAGCCTTTTTAGATACCAATCGAAGGTAATCCATTGTAGTACACAATCAATTGTAAGACGTTATAGTCTCATTTGTTTGGACCCACATCTTTGGTCCACCCCTCGGGTGTCAGAGCAACCTTGGATGATAACCACACATATGCCCCATCATCTCGTTGAGTTGTTGTCCTCTATGCACACACCAATTCTATACCCCATCCTGAACAACATGGACATTAATTCCCTACTGCAGGGATATGTAGGAAGCCTTGTCGAGGTTCAATCCCATCACTCATGACCATCGTGGTCTCTCCCTTGGGCCCCCTTTTTTCTGGGAAGATCATGACCCAACCTGAAGGTTATATTTTTTTTGGGTCCCATCCATGTGTCGATTCTCACAGGCCACAACCTTAGGTGTCGCATTGCCCCACCAAACATCCCAGACTTTGGATCTCTTCTATATGGATACGTAAGAAGCCACTTTGTGGTTCAATCCCAAGTCTACCATCAGATTCATGATCGTTCCGTCCCATTCCTCCCATCCACTTCATTGGACCATCCATCATCCATCTTGATTCCTACCCATGATTCCACCTACTAGTTAGATCACACAATTTCCTCACGATGATAACCATGAATAATCCCCAAACAATCCATAACCATCCAACCAAGAGATTCCCTCTTGCAATGGGATACTAACCGAGAATAAGCCTCAATTTCATCTACTGGTCTTTTTCCTCTGAGCAAACACCAATTTGTTACCACTTTGAAATACGCATGTTTTGATCCCAATACATGGAGATAGGGTATGTAGGAAACCTCCCCGAGGCTCAATCCCAACTAATAGAAAACCTAGGTGTATCCTTTATAGTGACCCAAGCATCCTTGAATCCATCCTCATTAGTTGTTATGATCTTCCCATCTAGTAGGACTCTAAGGTGCTCCCTCTAGGGAATGTACCTATCTGATCCACATATATTAGTGTTCTGATCAGTCTGATTTGTCTCTGTTAAACTTTAATCTTTCGGCATGCCCTGTGTTAAACATGGGAAGCTAAGGAAAACCATAGAGAAATTTATATGGAATACAGTTCCCCGCACTCGACATGGGATGCCTCAGGCTTCTACACCATAGAGAAGCCCTATCATATGTGGAAGAAACCCATATGCATCAGTGTTCCCACAACCTTACATGCCACCGATTTCCAATGTCACTACAACCCCAATCAAATGTTGTTTCCCTGACATGACACATTAGAATGTCTAGAAAGAAGCATGGTAATTAATAGGCATCCAGAAATATATAGAACTAGGAAGTGTTTCTCAAACAACATATTAATCTGTAAGGGAGACTCAGACTAGGTGAATAATTATAAGGAGGAATCCATGAAAGAAGATACCAACATCCCATAATCTCATTTTGATCAAGGACCAAAAGTCCCTAAATAATAAATAGATGCCACCTATATTTGGAAAGAATTATTTCAGGGCAACAATCAACATGCCCTCTATAGACAAATGTGCTCCCTAGCGAAAGAGTCAGAATAAATTATTAAATTCAATCATAGTGTTATGATCACAAAAGTATTCTCTCCTAAATATAGTTCCCATGGTTTCTAGTAAAACAATTTTGATACCAAATGTAATGACCCATACACTAGTTGCCTCGAGTCAGTGGATAATTTATTAGATTGTCACTAGATATAAGTAATCAAATACATAAGGACAAAATAGTTTTTTATTCATAGTAAACATGATACATACATGCTTTATAGTTTATTTGAGAACATAAAAAAATTATTTTCTATAACACCATAATTACCTTTTTTATATCCCTACATATCAATCATAATACACGTCATGGTATCCTGGGAAAGGAAACATAAAAAATTGGTTATCTATAATTCTCATTAAGGGTATATGTTCACTAGAATATAACATGAAAAATTAATCAATAATCAATATGATAAGGTATATGTATGAAAAAACATTCTCTTTAAAAAATAACATAAGAATGAAGAATGATATGGAAGGAATAATTAATGATAAAAATATTCTTTATAAGTAATCTCATGAGCTATAAACTTATCCATGTATATCATAGAAAATAAAATAATCACATAGACATCAATAAAATATTTCACAATGATGTAATGCGTGATTATAGACATTTGAAACATACCATTTAGGTCTTATTCCAATACATATAAACATAAATCTGAGGCCTTGTTCCATTGAATCTAACCACATGGGTACGACCTCGACTAAAACCCAATCCAATTGGTATCATGAGGCCTACTAATTCATCAAGGGGATATAGAGGGCCCAAATCATCACATACTAAGTTTAGTTAGCTTCTCAAATTAATAGGGTGAAACATAATCAATTTAAGAATTAATATTGAAAAACTATCAAAAAATGTTAATAATTTCCCCAACCAATAAACATAATCATAACCCATCTAATGTAATCTGGTGAATGCTATCAAAATAGTACATCCCCAGTCAAACCGATAATAAAATATCTGGAGATATAATAATTATTGTATCATTAGAACATATCAATAGTGTAAAATATGTAAAAATAATTTTTTTTGTCATTTATGAATAGAAATTCCAATAACATTTTCATTAAAATGATTCTAGAGGAAAATACCCTTTTACCTTTTACAGCTACTTTTAAAAACTAAAAATTACAACCTATTAGAAAAATAATTTCCCTGGAGATTAATATAGAAAATTGGTAAGTAATATTAAATATAATGATTGGTCCTGATAGTATGAATTTATGTTCATCTCATGTAAGTTAAAAAACATTTCTTTCAAACTATTATAGATATGTGAAAAAGTAGTCATTCAAAAAATGAAAAAAATATTCCTATTAAAGATTGTATTAAGAAATTAATAATGCGTAAATATTTCTTTATTAAATCAGTTTTATAATTTTCAACACATTATTGAAGATATTTTTTCAAAACATAAATATGAAAGTATAATTATTTTCGACCAAAGAGAGAAATAAATTAATTTTTCTTATTATCATTTGAAATATAATTTTAAATAAAAAATATAAGAAAATTTTAATATTCTATAATATTTAAATGGGTAACCAGAAATAAATAATATATAATGGGTTTTATATAGAAATTTTAGTCATTTCCACCAAGGGATACTTTATAATAAACAGTCTCAAATAATGGTGAGATTATGAAATAAACTATTATCATTTCGGTAAATTCGGAATCATAACCCCTATAAAATAAAAATAAGTAAAAATAAATCATTAAATACTTGTGGTGTAAATGGAATCATCATATATCATATAAATTGGGTATTATGTACACCACACAAAACAAATAAGTGGGGAATATGGTATATTCCTTTGGAAATTTAATGTGATATGATAAAACTCTTACCTCAGGTATGTCATCCTTAGTATGTGTTTAAAACTAATGTATTATAAATATAGATTTATTATAGATAAATTAAAACCATATCAAATATATCATACAATATATTATTTACTTATAACTTTTATCGCTCATTTTTTATTAATCATTTATTAGTATCATTATTTTCGGTGTCAACTACTTCATTTCTCATGTGTGTTTTTATTTAATAGTTTTGGCACTTGTAATTTTATTATTGTTCCAAAATATAAATAATTTTAAACATGATATAAATATAATATGTATTCATTATATACTAATTTCTATTAATATATAAAATATTGACATTGAAAAATTAAATACATTGTTTATAAATAGGATAGGTTGTACGTACGCAAGCATGTTGTTTTCACTTTCCAACGGATGGAATAAAACAAAAGTAAATAAAAATTAAACATTAAATAATAATAATTAAGTCATATATATACTAAATATTTATTATTTTCATTTTTATATCCATTCAATTGAAATGGTGATGAAAAACATTACACAGCTACGTAGAGATGGTAAGTCATATGTGCGCACGAGCGATGGTTTATCTTTTCGTCGGATAGAAAATTGGTGGAATACGGTTGTCCCAAAATCATAATAACATATTTTTATAATTATGATACTAATGTTGTTATCATTTTATGGGTATAACACTATAATACGATGTATAAGAATAAATAAACTTAATGGAATCGGAAAATACGATGACAACTTCTTTTATATAATTTATTTAGATCTCCCCTTAAGGGATATTGGGTAGGACTTTTGGGAGATAAATAACCATTATAACCTGGATATGTATATTTATAAAATAAATAGGATGGGATTTTTTGAGCTGAATGTGGAGGTATTTTTTGATCTATATGGCTCAATGTTGTGTGAATAATTGAGGCAAGGGGTGTCCTTTCAAATGATATGAAAGGGGAATTCATCGAACTTCATAAAGTATAAACTAATATAACGTATTTATCAGATTTATTTAAATGAAAATTGATGTAATATGAATATAGAAAGAGTATTAGTTGAAATAATTTCATTTAATGAAATTTGGACATGTTTTATTTAAATTTTTATCCTTATCGTTTTAGTTTTAACCCCTTGTTAACGTTTTGGACAATTACAACAATATTATTGATATTTACCCATTAAGGTTTAAAAATGTTACTATAAAATGATAAATGAACCATAAATGGACCATTGTTTATTTTTTATACAATATCCAATTTATTTGGGAAATATAGTATTTTTTTTGAATTTTTTATCATTTAATAAAATAATATTTATTATAAAATATCATTAATGTCAATCTTAGCACAATTCACTAAATTTTACTTCAAATGCATAATTATATGGGGGATTTAGAATAAAATGATCTCAAAAATCCTCAATATGACATATAAATCTAGATAATTCCCGACGCCCAATAACTCATTCAAATTATATTACTATGAATATTTTTAAAATCATCATACATATAAATTTATTAATTTGATATATATTACATCATTGTTGAATATAAATTTAGGGTTATAATATAAATGATAAAAAGAATAAATATATTTATATATTGTAAATAATTTCATTAAGATTAATATATAAACTTATATTCATTCATAAATTTCTTTTTTCCCTAAATGGACAGAAACAATATATTTAAAATGATGAGAGTGGAATTTTGTTAATTTCCGGATTTATATATTATATTTGTTATTTTCATGTACAATTGTACGTTAAACAACTCTATATGAAGTCTATAGTTATAATGGTCAAAATAGATTCATCCAATTAAAATTGGGATGAAATATTATGGCTTTATAACATAGTTTTAACCAAAACTAACATGATTTACTCTATACTATGGTGATAAATTATACCATGGTCGCAATTCATAATGGCTAAAAAATAAATTTATAAAAAAATTTACCAGTTGATTCCAAATTTTGAAACTAGTTTTCAAGATTCAATCCACCAAAGTGGAAGAAATTAATTCTACCATAAATGTTTAACACAAAATAAAAAAAATAGTTTTTAGACAAATGTGTTCTTAAGTCAAAAAATGAAATTATTCCAAAATAATAATTAATGATTATTCAAATTATTTTAATTATATTATATAAATTTATATTATATTTATGTTACATTAATATAAAATTAAAATAATGATTATAGTTTTTTAAAAATATGTATTTTTTACAATTCATTGAAAAATAAATCTTTTTGGAAGAATAAAATAATTTCAACAAAAAATAATTTTGATATTTTCATTTCAAAAATTAATTTAATTTTATCAATTAAATTTTATATAGTTTTAAAAATGTAATTTTTTGACTGAATGGATTAAAAATAATTTATGATTAAAAAAAATTTGAATAATAAATTAACTTCTAAAATATTGATTTTTTATTTATTAAATATTAATCAATAATTTTTAATTGAGTATGACGATAATATATATTAAAAAATCTGGTCATTCTTCATCATACCCACTAATTCAATATCTAGGATATAATGGTAATATTTGTATAATAATATTTTTTGGTTAGTTTATGCTTAATGTTGTATTTTTTATACACTACCAAACATTTTTTTCTTTTAAAATATCAGTGTGTTACAGAAGAACTAGGCACAATACTATTTCATGTAAAATCATAGTGTGTTTTCTATGATAACTAGTTATGGTTGATGACATTATATATGGGATTCCCCTCTCGTGTCTCATTTCATCATCTATCATGATTATAATTTTTGGCACCATGATATTGTTGTAACTTATTATCTAATTCAGTTTGGTTGATGACATGGTTCTTTTTTTTATTTTTTTATTTATAATTGCTTATATTTTTTTTTCTAATAATTGTTTTGAAAAATTAATTTCACAATTATGTTTTAAAATGAATAAAAATTTATTATATTGTAAATTCTAGTTTTTTTTACAATAAAAATATAATGTTACTATTGGTTTTGAAAATTATTATTTCCCACATGGTGTATATTACCATGTCCCATAAAAAAGATTGATGTTTAAAGTAATATTTTTTGATACAATACTTATCTTCTTGGTTCTTTCAAATGAATAAGAAATATTTTTACATTTATATTTCCAACTAAAATATGAAAATTTACTATAAAAAGGAATTACACCTAAAATTTGCTAGATTCCAACTAGGAATCGTTTTCCCCACACCCTATAGACACAAATGGATGTATACATATCTAATATCTTGTTTTGGGTGGCGTGATTGAGTTTATGTTTGGTCTACTGATGGCTGATATGATATGTGGTGAGTACTAATGGGTCACATAGAGACAGTTAATTGTTATTTGTATTGTGTTTTATTTTTTTAGTTCTGATGATGTATCAATATTATCATCCAAAAACTCTTCTTTTGGTTTATCATTATATTTTATTTCAATTTTCATTTATTCAATATTTTATGTGATAATCTTTCTTATGAGTTGTTCTTATTATACATGTTGTATTACACCAAGTTTTTTTGATTCATTTGTTATTGAAACTGTTTATCTTTAACATAGTGTCCAATACATATGTGAACCACATCTGATATTTATGTGTAAATAATTATATGAATATATATTTAATGATCGTGATATCATTCCCAATAATTATAATTTGATATGATAGTTTTTTTCACCACCAAGTGGCGATCCCGAGTGTGATTTAATCCTAGTGTTGAGCCATGTTAGTTGATTTTTCTAGTTTAATAAGGATGGTTCATTAAATGGGTAAGAACTAAGATTTAATCCTAAAAAATTATTCATAAATGTGGCTACTATTAGTCCCAATGATGAGATTAATTGATAACATGATAGTAGGTATAAAAATATAAAATTTTGGTCCTTGGATGAGGCTCTCATAACCTTCATGATTGATAAAGGGTAGAAACCCAATAGATAATTACACTGTCATACATATCTCATTACGTAAAAAAAATATTTTAATGATACTATACAAAATTCAAAATAAAACAAAAAAAATCCACTGGTTAATAGCATAATAAATATTGAATTAAGAAGATATTAATAAATTTGATTTATTCCATATCGAAAATTAATTCCCCTAACACAATAACTAATATTAAATATATCATAAACACTCTATTATTTATGTACCAACTGGACTATATAATATACACAATGATCAAAGTTGGTGAGTTTGTTGGCATAAAATCAGATTCCTTGGGTAGATATTCTTAATTGTGTATTCCCTATTCAGGTTATTTCAGCTATCTAATTAAACTATAATAGTTATAAAATTTTCTCCCTAGTTTTCAAAACCATTTACAAAAACACATGTTCTTAACCCATACCAAAACTATTCCCTAAAAAATTATCTAATACCACCCTCTAATTAGAAAATTACATCGATATTCTACCTATGTCGGCAATAAAATATAGTGTGACACACAAATCAAACTTCCAATTGGTCACAGATTATTAACTGTTGTTATAATTATAAATCAGAAGAATGGGTGGAGTTACACTATAAATAACAAATAAAAATGGATCAAAATCAAAATAAAAATCACAAAAAAGAGAAATTAAGTAACCTCAGTCCAAAATGATATTATAAGAAATAATTTATTTTCATCTAAATAATCAAAATACAAGATATCTTGCACTGATGATAAACAACTGCTAATCCTTATCATGAAAACCCATGAAACCTCAATATATGTCAGCGATATATAAAATAATCCTCAAATAATAAGATATTCAATAAAACATGGTCGTTAATGTAATATCACCAAACAATCTTCCCATAGAATCTTGTGAATCTGTATATAAATAATTGGTTATTAATCTACATATTCATTAGGATTTCCCTAATGGATGACTAAATATGTCAATATTGGTAATATATAATAATCAGATTATTGAAATAATAAAACCCAGTTGCATACTAATTAATGAAAACACCCATAGGAAATTTTGGTTATGCGTCAACTTATTAAATATAATATTCTCAATATATCATAGTTTATTTCAAACAAATCCATTCATTTCTAGTAATCCATGCATAATAGTTCATAAGTAAAACACATAATTTTAATGAATTATTAATTTGAAATCAATTAACAATCCCCAAATATCATAAAATATAATATATCACACACATTGTCAAAAATACAAAAGGCCCCCGACAACCCAACTCCCACTAGATATTACCCTTAATCCACTCAATGTATAATATCATATTGATATCCTAATATAATAAATATATCATATATATATATATAATCATAGAAAATATATACCTATCTACTACATATCAATTCCATAATAATAAGTGTTGTTAAGTAAGGGAAAAGTTTTGTCTAGACATCTAGTTAACACTCATGAATTTATTGTTGGGTCACATTATAGAAAAACAAAATCAGCTTGTTATTTGTTAATTAATGTGGCCCCCATCATAGAATTATAGTAAAAAATTAATAACCAACAATTCATATAATATCAAACCCATAATAAAACTATTATTGTAAGTAAAAATCAAAAAAACTATATAACCATCATTGACACTTTTGATCCCATGTTGCATAAATTTTAGGCATGTAAATCTGTGTTGGTGGATAGAGTTGTGATGTTTGTAGAATTTTTATAGTGTCAGTTAAGGGAATTGGATATCATTATTGTGAAATTATCATTGTTGTCTCTGAATTACATTGAATTGATCTTAAATTACCAATATTTGTTTCATTTATGGCACTTTGATTCATACAATATGAATAAGAATATTTCCATCTAAGGTAATTTCATGAAGGGTATTTTAAGGATGCCATGAATATTGTATTTATATATATATTTTTTAAAAATAGATAAATATTTTTCATGGAATATTATTTTATAAATTATTTGTTTTTATGATTGTAATTATTCAATTATTTTAATTTGGTCTGACATATGAAAAATAGAGGGGCCACCAGAATCCCCTAAAGTTTATCCCTGAACTAGACATAAGGGGACCCAAGTATCCACCCTCATGGGGGAGACAAATAAATCTAGTTTGATGGTAGATAAGTTATGGGTGGGCCTGTGTATAAGGCATGTAAGAGTGCATGACCAGAGGTGTGTATGAGACCATGTAAGAGGCATGAAAAAAAGTTTGGTCGGCTATTACAAAGGTCCGACACCTGTGGTGGTGTGTGGATGGTGTGACAGGTGATGATCCCCTATAGAAATATTAAATTTCATATAGAATGGGTTTTATTATATATTGGATTTGTGATGTAGGGAATTTTTAATGTGGGATATAAACACATTCCACACTATTATCTCTCCATTTAAAAGAGGATATAATGTGAGCCACTAGATTTCATTGATCTCTATACTCCAATATACAACATTGACCATATTCAATTAATCCTATCAACATAAACCTATCGATAAGACTTTTATCTTTGTGAGTTCAAGAAAATTGGCCATCTATAATCAATATCAAGTAGGATTATGACAATATATAATGAACCAAATTATTCATTCAAACTTTTCTTGATTTCATGATGAATTTTTTAATAATATTTATTTTCATAGGATATAATAGAGAAAAACAATGAGTCCTCAAAAAAATGGTCTATGTGAAAAAAAATACAATCACCATGACATTGTATGATTTTCATGGATCATGAGGTAGTAGGGAGATATCCATTAAGATGTCATGTGAAGAGTAATGTATATTTTTTCATGAGATTATTCCATCATTTTAGGAATTATTTCATGATTATTTGAAATTAAAAAGAGAATTTCTCTTCAGTAATGGCATGATCAAAAATTTGATCATGCAATGAAATCATGCAATCACGTTATAATTACAACAATATATGGATAAGCTAAAAGTCCTCTAATTCTTGAGACCGTGAGGCACACAAGAGTTTGAACGATTCCTCGAATCAGAAAACAAATCAGAGATAGGCAGTGTGATCCTTTCTTTTAAAAAGTGTGACTCGGTCAAGAGTGGTTTCAAATGTATTTCTGAGAAATAGAATGAATATCCCAAAATAGAGGAACTCGCACGATAAATTCATGTGAATGATAATAGGTCACGTGATCACCTAATTTGAAGGGTATCCATTAGATAACCTAGTACAATGAAGGATAGAAGGAAGCCATTGAAAACCCATTGTCTCCTGAAGGATACAGCACAGAAAAAATCCTATCATGTGAAAGAACTAGTGAAAAACCACTATCTTACTCAAAATCATTTGAGCAGAACATATGGAAAAACCTTTCTCGTGTGAATCCATTACATTAATAAATGTTACATACTATTAAGAATTTTTTTTATACATGAAGTCAATTGAGGAGATATCCACATGAATCCTTCATGGTTATGTGAAATATGTAGTGAGGCATCATGAGAAAACATCTCAAAATGGAAGGAAGAGATCGAAATTATTGGATGTCTTTGGATAGGTCATGTGATTCACATAACCTATTATTGATCATGTGAATGGAGAACCTTTGATATGTTATGTTATTCACATGAAATAGTGTGGAGTAGGAAAAATTAATAACACACTTGAATGATTCCATGGATACATGCATTTATACAAATTTAGTTTAAGAAATCCATGACATAAAATATCTATAGAATAATGTGGACAATGAGTTTCATGTATGCATACATGAGATCTCGTTAAAATGTGAAGATGAAATTGAGGAAGAATGTTTGTGTGTGTGTGTCGAAAGAATCAAAGAAGAGTAAAATGGATGGTTCATGAAGTGGAATACATATATAAATCCACATTCATTTTATTATATACTCATAACATATTTGTGAAACACATAATAATAAATAACATAAATGAAAATTATAGGGTTTGAAATTCCTTAAAATCCATGAATTAAGTGTAATTAATTTCATAATCCCTAAATATTTTTTTTATGTTGTGAAATATTATGATTTCATTTAATAATATTGATTAATTTTTTTGCACCACTTGCACTCATTTTTTGAGTTCGGGACATCATCAACAAAAGGATGAATTTTATGATCATTTTCTATGATAAGTCAACTAATAAAATATAAGTCATCCGAAATGAATGGACATGAAAAATAGACACAAAATGTGGCTGTTGAAGTTATATAAATAGGTAGACAAAAATTTGATAATAAAAACTATCTTGTAGTAATATCAACAGATCAACGGAAACTGGATCAAGCCTCTTAGTCAGAGCTTGGAGTATGATGTATCTTGTGTGATTATAAAGTATAATTCTCTAGTTTAGATTCTGGAGTTGGTGATTTTGGATTCCAGTAAAAATATAGGATGCATTAAAAATAACCTATTGTTTGGATTCATGTGGGATATGGTGTGACTAGGCATCTTCCTTTTTAATTGATATAAATATTATAGTGAAGAATATGTGCTAGGGTGAATAACCTACACAACAATGAGTACGTATTTCTATAAACCCATGTAAATTTTTTTTGATTTCCCCTATCTTATTATTTATTCATACGAAGTGAGACTATGAGATATCACTGATTAGATTCAGAACCTAAAAATTTTATGTGGTTGAATTTAAATGAATTATTTTTTAAAAAATTAACCACTGATTCACTTCCCTCTCAATGGTTAATCTATCAAGGGGAACTATAGACAGTCATATTATCCAAACAATTAATATCATCAACATATAATCTATTTCATCATTGTTTGATAACATAAATCTAAAACATGGATAGGGGACTCAGTTAGAGAAAGTCCTTAATAAGATAATCTAGTTTAAATAATTTACACAATGATCCAATATTCCTAGATGATTATTCAAAATAACTATACAATAATGAAATCCAATGAGTCCATATAGATACATAAAAAATACATTAAAAAAAATTTAAATTACAATCTTATAAGACCAAGAATATAGTACACAATAAAATTCAAATATCCCAAAAAAATAATACCCCCTACTATGTGATTTCCTTTAAGAAGAAACATTTTAAACATAATATTAATTTCAATTCCACAACATCATGATGATAAGTCAACAACATTATCATGATGAATATATAGCATAATAAAACTCCCTTGGTGAATAATCTATAGTTAATTAATTAATCCAATGACATGTTAAACTAATTTAATACACAATCTATTATATTTTAATTGTTATACAGTAAACCATTGAATAATCTACCATAATACTATAAAACAAAGTCAGAGTAAAATAGATTATTTAAATAAATATTAAACGTGGTAATGAATATCATAACATTTTCTACCATACCATAGTATAACACCCTAGAAAAAAGTGCATTATAAACCTTATCATATCTTATTTTCACATCACTAATAAGTAAAAGGTAAATTTTTATCTTTTATTTTTATTAGTATAAAAAGGATAAAAGTAACATATTTTTACCCCAACCCAGGTCTCCCAAATAGTGGTCGAGCAAAAGATACCCTCAAACCATAGGCACGTCTCCTTATAAATAAGACGATGATTACTAGTGGTGAAATTATAGAATAATAATTAAGGATACAACATTATCAACATCACATAACATAAAAACACATAAATAAAAGAATCATCGACCAAAATATGATATCAATGTTCACATAATAGATTACAACTAAAAGATAATAATAAACATATGAAAAAATACCCATCCTATAATAAATGAGTATGTAAGATATATATGAAATATATTTTACTTGAGGATTATGAAATATAAAATAAAATAAAATTATAAAATACACTAAAAGTACCCACCATAAACCTTGATCATATCTTTGACCAAGACTCTGTACTCCATCATGAAAATCCTAATCGATCCTCTACAGAACTTATGATTGAACCTACATATTAAGCACATTTTCTTCATAGTCACTAGAGATCATATGAAATAAATGAGAAGTACATATTAGTATGAAATACTGAAGGAACCTATAATAAATTTCATGATATACTAGTTTAATAATGAGAAAAATAATAAAATAGGAACATGCAATATAGATGAAAACATGTTGGGTCATTCTGTAAAAACTAAGACACCATGACACCTTCCCTTATTAGGATTTATCACTACTAGTGAACCTTATCCATCATAACGTGGAGTGTAAAAGAGATGTCAAATGATATATCAAAATAAATTCTTATATGACTGTCAACACTAATAAATGGAAGAGTAATTGTGTCTTAGACCATCATTTAGTCTAAAAATCAATGATAAAATATATAGTCAAATTTCAATACTAGATTCTAATTTAAAATTAATAATGATAAATAAATATGGAATGGTTTTATATACTAATTACCATTCTAAGCATGGGTGATAATTAAGAAAATAACGATGGAATCTCAACCTAGATATTGGTGTATGAAATAGTGATTATATGAAATCCAAATGGGGTCTTATACTTATTGTTAGTCTAATTATGGGTGATTATGAGGATATTTATATGGAAAAAATAATTTTTTTCATATCTAAGAACCGTTGATAATGAATATCAAATGAAATCCAATTTTTTTTCAATAAATGATAATTAATCATTATATATTCCTTGACTAATTTCTACTCTAAATTTGGGTGACGATAAATGTTTGATGGTGTATTATACACACTAATCAACTAAAAATATGAAATAATCCAAAAATTTGATATGGAATCATTGAGTATCAATTAAAACAATTTAATAGTATGTAAGGGTCATATAATCCATAATATATCAAAACAAGTGTTAAAAACCTAAAACCCAACAATATCATGCTATAGAAACCCAGACCATGTTTGAATAAAATGAATAAAATATATATTTTACATATTAAATGTATGAGACTATATCTCCAATCATGTTCTTTCTGAAGATCACTAAGAATAACCAAATGAATATTTGTTCAAAGGTGTGTCCAAGGGATGATTTTAATTATCCAATCCAGTTGTATGAACCTTCTTAAAACATTGGTATTCTCATTCTCTAATGGAAAGGGAATACTATGGTATAGATCATAAATATATCCATTAAAAGGATTATTAATGCTCAAATATCCTAATTAATGTTTACAGTATCCTTATATAGACCTCAGGTATTCTCTCAATGAATCCATTCCTTAACTCATATATTGTGAAATGTACAAGTAACAAATATGAACTTTCAATGCCTCTTATCCCTTTGGAACATATATTATCCCTAATTATTCATCAAATATAATGTCATAATTGATGATATAATTCAATAAAAATCCCCAAACATCAACACCTAACATAGAAACACTGTTATCTAGTCATTAGATTCTATCTGATTCATATATATTGATTCACTGTATTAATATATACTCATAATGATCATTAGGATTGGACAATATTATATTATTGTGATATCTATATATCCCACAAAATGATATACCCAAAATATTTAAATTATTCCATTGAATTATAAAAATCATATAATATGATATCTCATATATCATCTCATATGATACAACCAAAATACATTATATGAAAATATGTTGTATGATATATCTTTATTAATCGATCGGTAACACTAAAATAGTTGTAGAATTTGTTTTATTTAATTTTATATTGTATCATATACAATAACATGTTAAACCATATTAAAAATACCCTTTAGATAGGTTTGAAATCACTTTATTGAATCTATATTAAACTCATCATATATAATATCATCTTAAATAATTTGTGAATATCAATCTAAAACTAAATTTTTTGAAACCTTAAAAAAATTTAGAGCTTATGTTTAGGTTTTGAAAACTAAGTCCCTATCAATCTAACCATAAATTATAACCCCAAATGAATCTTTGGAGTTAAATAAAATAAAAACATCCAAATTCATAAATAACAGCCTTGAAACCGCATTCAAGGATCATATATTAAAAACATAAAAAATACATATTTGTATTTAATTTTGAATAATGATACCCAATTTTCGTTAACCAAAACATACAATATAAAAAGGAAATATCTTAATAGTTATATTTATAAGGAAATTTTAGGTTTTTAGTTTTATAGAATTAGGGAAAACTCTTAACATCAATGATTCATACAAAACTGGTTCATAAAATTGAACATCATCTCCCTCAATACCTATGTTTTCATATTCTGCATCAGGTCATCATGATCATCCATATAAAAAACATATTTAAATAATTCATTCAATATCATTCTTGATAACTTGGGTAATAGTAAATAAAATAATGGTGAGTTTAAATACATATTAATGGTAAAAATATTAATTAATAATTGAATGTTGGGATTCAACATCATAATGAAATAAGGGTATGATGGCATAATCAAAATGCATGATAATAAAATAAGAATATTAATACCCATAAATACCAAGATCATGAAACATGAAAATATTTCATATGTCTTTAAAAAAGGAAAGAGTCATTTGAATCAATAATCACGAGTCATTGGTATCTTGGAAAATCAGCATCATACAACCCTTACATAACCATTACAATAGGAATAACCATATAGAATAATTTCAATATAATTCTCTAGTGAATATTTTCATTCCCCACTTCATTGGAGTGCTATATGGGCTCACCCCTCACATAATCTATACCATGATCACTGAAGAACTATATTGGAGAACCCGTGATAATTAATAATGACCAAGTACCATTCATGAGTAATGTAAATATAGTCTTCCTGTCATCACAAAATCAAATAAAAAATAATTATTATTTTCACAACATGAGTAATCCATTGAAATGAAATGGGTTGCTAGAAAATATCTTTGAAACCTAACATGTCTGTAGAAGAGAATTAGATTACATAAAAATCCCTTTGAAAAATTATTGAACCAGAGAAATGAAATGTATTATATAAAAATATATTTAAAACATGATTAATTTATGGAAAAGAAATGTTTTTCATAAAAATATCTTTGAAAAATGATTAACAAGAGGAAACGTATTGGGTTCTATAACAATATCTTTGATATATGATTATCCAGTTGGAATTAAATGGCTTCCCTAACAATCTGTTGGATAAAATAATAAAAAATATAGGGAAATAATGATGACGTTACATTTAAAAAATACTCCCAATAAATAATAATTAACAAAAAATGTTAATGATTTTGATGAATGTAAATACTGTTAAAAGATCACCAAAAACATTCATCGGGAAAATAAAATTTTATTTTGAAAACCACATTTGAAAACAAAAAATCCACAAAATATTTTAAAAATCCATTTTATTGAAAAAAACCATGTAAAATATAAATTAATGTTCAAGGAAAATAATGTTGATGCTGGTAGTATGATCTTTTCAGTTTTAATGGATAAAAATAATCATTATCTTCAAAAAAGTTGGAAAAAGGGAGTCCAAAGTGACTCATTTTTTAAAAGATAAGATTTTTTTTTTCAAAACAACAAAAATAATTTCAAATAGACCGTAAACCATATTTAGTGGAAAAATTATTTTGAGACAGAAATTATATGAAAATATTTTTGAAAACATGGATATAAAAGATAATGATTCCAGATCTAGAAAAACAAACATGATTGATATGACATATAGAAGAAATTCATGACATTTCATAAATAAATAAGGGAGTATATGGGAATAATACATTCTAACAAAATATATAACCCTTTTAGAGGAAATATTTTCTTTTTAATATAATTAGATCATATTATTTTTTCAAATGGAACCTTGAACATAAAATTTACCAAAAGAAAAGTGATTTTAACATTACACTACTAGAAATAGCACCAATACCAACGGATTTTGACAAAATGTTGATATAAGTAACTAATTTCACCCTATACTATTGGTTTTTCCAAAACTATTGTGATAGTGTCACTAATTTGGATCTATACCCATGGTTTGGAAAAACCGTTGGTATAGGTCAAAAAACAAAGAACCTATACCAACGGTTCTCAAAACTGTTGGTATAGGTACAAATATTTTTTATCGAATATTCTTTCAAATAACATTAAAAAAATAAAAACATAAAATACTTATGTATATACATGTATAAATTTATGAAATTATGTTCATAAAATTAATGTTACATTAGTGGTTATTTTATAGGATTATAAACATGAGGTTCTAGGATCAAAACCAAGATGTCATTTTTTTGAATTATGTATAACAACGTTTTTATGAAATCAATGGTATAGGTTTTTAATATGACATACACCAAGAGTTTATCAAACTGTTGGTCTAGAACTACACCAACTGTTATCCCAAAACCGTGGATATAGACCTATCCAATCACCAACCCAACTAACGGTTCTCTATACTGTCGGTATAGGCTATACAAATGGTTTAGAGACCTATACCAACGGTTCCAAACTTTTGGTATATGGTATTTTTTTGTTACTATTAAGCCTTTACAAATTTAGTATTTCTTTAATCGTAAGCACCATGAATGAATAACATCAAATTATAAATTAATTTTCATAAAAATATTTAGTTTACTAATATAACATACCAAAGGGATGTATATACAGAACAAAAAATAAATTAGGTCCCTAAAATAAAGTGTTTCAAATAATAAAAAATTTGAGTAAAACCCCTTACTTTTTTGGTAATCACTGGATAAAAACATCAAAAAAAATTACCTCCTATGGATTAATAAATACCATTAATTTAAATATAATTAAAATTAAAATAAATTAATAGGAATTTTATACACTAAAAAATAAATACAAATTGTGAATATGGATTATGTCTCATAGAAATACAATTGAGATGATAAAACTCTTACCAATTGTCTAGACTTTCCATGAATTACATTTAACCCCATAATAATATGAAGAAATAAAATAATTTATTTCTTAATAAAATATTATATTTTTAATAATGTAAACATAAATAAATTATTTAATTTATTTGTAGTTACATATGTTAGTACTTAATCATTCAATTCCATATCAAGTGTTATGAGGACATTTGGTTTATTGTTTCAAAATGACTTCTGTGTGTTAACCATGGAAAAAGAGTACATTGTTTCAATATCTCAAAAATTATAATGATTAAATATTTATCAAATTTAAAAATAGAATATAGTTTTAATGAAAACCATCAATTTTTTTATTAAAAATGAACTATGTTAAATTCACGGAGATAATAGGTCGTGCGTACACATGAGTAACATTTCCATTTTTTAGATATCATTATTGATAAAATTTAAGTAATAATTTATATTTCCAAAAATGAAAATAATATCATAAATATCATATATTTTTATACAATATACTTAAATATATCACCCATGTGTTGGGGTCATGAAAAAATCACATTGCTTCTTAGAGGTGGTAGTCCACACATGTGCTCGAACGATGTTATCATTTTTTCAGTATAACAAATAAAATAATATATAATATTTTTAGAATGATAAATATTTCGTGAATATAATAATTAAGTCATTTATATAAAATATATTAATTAATTAAGTATTATTACCCTCAATTTTATAATTTAGTGAAAAATTAAGCACATCGATTCACAAAGAGGTAGTCCTCTATACACATGATTTATGTAATCTTATCCCAAACAGAATAGAATGTAAGAAGGTATTTGTGATATGAAAAATTTAGAATTATATAAATATTAAAAATTTAATATTTATATATATACATTAAATCTATATTTATAACAATCCATGATAGGTGATGATGGAAAATTAATGACATTAGTTCACGAGACAGAAGTCTGTCGTACACACAAATGATGACTTTGTATCCCATTTGATGGAAAATGAGAGAGATTTATGTTATGGAATTAAATAATTACATCTAAATATAAGTGATATTCCTTCATTATTATATAATAATAATTTAATAATATTTTAATAATGTGGTGGAAGAAACAAAATAATAACTCTTGGTTAAAAATGATACCTCTTCTTCGAACAACCTCCCTAGGTAAGCACCAATTGACTTCATAGGATGGATGAATGACCAAAAAAAGAGTCTAGGATATGTGTGTGGGAGTGATGAATACATTTTGGTATGTATTGGTTGATAAAAATGAATTTTAATTTGTGAAGTGGAGGGGAGTTTGGGATTCCTTTTATAAGTGAGTTCAATGGCACACTTTAATTTTTTAAATGAAAAAGGTGTACCCAAGTTTTTCCCATGAAAAAAGATCGAAAATACACCATTCATGTGATATAGAAATTAAAATTTCTACATATGGAAATAAAATTTATGCTAAATAATTTTTTAGTTCTATTTAACACTTATATTTTTATTTTAATCCCTGTTAAACCAATTTTTATTACAACCTATGATTTTCATACATAGATTTTACAAAAAAAAATTATTATTCATAAAATTACACAAAAAAATCATAAGGACCATTATAGTTTATTGTATTTAGAAAAATTAATGTACAAATAACTAGTCTATTGGTAAACTACATTATCTTTTACTATGATCTCCAAAACTAACACCATTCATGGAAATTTGATACATATTATATTTCATCATGACCTAATCAAAGGAAACATAAGAAATGGTGAGATCAGTTACTCAGTAAGGGTAAAAAAAAGATACATAAGAATGAAATGAACATGATGGTATGAGAACATTTAGAAAACTATTCCCAATATATCAAAGATAAAAATATTGAGTTACGGAATAAATATTCACAGTTCCTAAGACATGATTCATAATGGAATCAATGGACATGATTCATGAGAACATGTCACTAGAATAAGATTAATATTTTTTGCATGAAAATAAGAATAGAAAATTATTTACATAGTATTCAATGATAAATTATAATGTTATCATATTTTCATGGTTTCACTCATTAAACCATCATAGTAGTCAAGTTTTAATCTTAATACCATCATAGTGGACAATTTCCCATACTAAATTGGGTTTAATCCCAATTCTATGCCTATATATCTCAAAAAAACTAAATCTTTACCAAATTTATTAGAGGGAAACATAGGTTCCTCCCATTACATAATTAAAATCATACGTATGTGTTCCAAATTATTAAAAAAAATTAATCATATCATAACCCACGAATTGAAATTGGTTTTATAAAACTTTAATGATATCATAACCTATGGAAAAGAGACATGTTTCATAATCATTTCATCCTATCATAACCCATTGAAAAATAAATTTGTTTTATATTAATGATATCATGGTATAAACCATGGAAGAGAAATTGGTTTCACAAACATCTTTTCATATTAAAAAAATCATTATGATAAATAATAAGAATGGTAGCTATGGAACATATCCATAGTAAAGAATAAGTAACTTAAAAAATATTTACTTATATGAATAATGATTTTAAAATTTACTTCTAAAGTTTCATGTGAAATAAAACTTATATTTGAAAATAATTTTTTAAAACATAAAATATTTCAGATATCCTTTTATTTGAAAAAAAATATTGGAAACATATAAATGAATCCTAAAAATTCATTTAAATAAATTCATAATGAAAATATTTTTTCAAATTTAATGAAATTTAATTCATAAAACATTTTCCAAATACTTTTCAATATTAAATCATTCATTATAAATCTAAATAAATCCCAAATTTTTAGGAGAAAAATTTCATTGAAATTATAATTAAATACATGTCAGGGAATGTTGAATTTCTTGAGTGATAACAGAAATTAGTAATATTTCTCATTATGTGGTTGTAAAAATAAATCTTCCTTTTACATTTTTTATATAATCCAAATGAGAATTTTTTGGAAAGTTTCAGAAATATTCATTTGATTTTTTTTTATTAAAACTTAATAATGTGTAGAATTATATTTTAAAAATAATATTAGAATAATAATAAAAAATTAACAACCAATTTTTTTAAAAAAAATGGGTTTTGAAGAAAATAGGATTTCTATCAAAGATATAAATAAATGTGAATTTTCATAAAAACAATTTCTTAAATTTTTTAAGAAAAAAATTGGAAAAATTATACTATTACATTAAAATATAATGACTATCGAGAATATAATAAATTTTATGATTGTTTTGAGATAGGGATCCTAATAGTTTATCATCCGAAACAAAATCATAAACAATCCTGATAAACAATGAGATTGTAACATAAAATCATTACCACTTTCGTAACATTGGACTTTAATACCCATGATGAAATAACACAAAATGGAAAAAAAAGAATTTCGATAAATAAATTGATTACATTAAATAAAATAAGGTCATTATATACTCATCATGAAATAATATTGCTCCATAACATTACACATGTCTCAAAGATGGAAAATTAAGACAAAAATCCCTTAAAAATTAGTTATCTTTTGAACCACAAGACAAATGGATGATAGATCCAAAAATAGTAATATAAACCACAATATCTGTTATGAGGATAATCATAATATTCATTAATTTGCATTATATGAACTATATAAATGAATTTTTTGGTTAATATGGCATGTTTCTAATAGAAGTAAAAAATGATATGGAAATAACATTCCATAATTAATAACGTTCTTTGTACATGTTACAAACTCATGTATAATAAATATAATATTATATATATGTGTAATAGAAATATATATTTATATATATATATATCATACCTTATATGATTTTATTATGACCCTTTATTACCCGTTTATAATCAATTCCATGTTAAAGTTGTGTTTTAGGTAATAACAGCTTTGTTTTTTGTATATGTTTTTATTTGTTATTTTTTCCATCGACATTCATGATGATTTAATTATCTCAATAATTTTAATCACGATTTATATATACTTTATAATCATTATATATGTATTTATTTTAATACATAATTTTTATTTATAGAAAATGGAATACACAGTTCATAGAGATGGTTGGTCATATATATGAGAGATAGTTATTTCCATTTTTTATTAATATTGAAAAAATAAGATAAATTATATATTTTCACTAAAAAATAATTTTTATTTCATATATACCACATATGTTTATTAAACCTGTCATTTCTACCTTCCTTGTAAAGAATGAAAGAATCACATCACATCATGAGACGGTTGGCCATCGTACACATGAGAAATGTTATCGGATTCCCAAAAAATGGATAGTATAATGGTATGTTTTTAATAATAATTATATAAGTATAATAATATTTTTAACTAGTAATCCACCCATGTGTACGCACGAAATATTGGATTAATGGTTTTTATTTATTAAAAGAATGCTATTTGGAAAAGTTACAATGAAATATTAATGTTGAATGTATTTTAATAACAATGTATTGGTATGGAGATGAACTATATAGTATGTATAGATGTGTACACATAAATTCTACTATTCTGGAATGTTAATGTAGGTATCTCACTTATTGTATAATATATATCCCCTAAACCACATGACAACTAGTGACAAAGTCTTGAAAAGTTTGGTATATGGTTGAACTTTAGAAAATTTAGTACTAATATACTTATTATAAGACATGGTGAAATACCATGTGACCTTTATAGAAATATGTAACACAAAATTATTAAAATATGTTATGTATGTAAATTTCCATGTGAGTTATTTTTCTTGAAAAGCAATCCAAACATGACAAAATCAGCAGCACACATCAGAGGCTCACTCTCGAGTAGGTCTGTGATGAAATCTATGGTTTCAATAAATGTAGTTTCACAAGCCTCTTGTGATTGAGGTAAAGAGTGTAACCATTATGAAGATGCAATTCATCCCAAACTACTCGAGCAAAGAAAAGAAGGTTTCTTTTAAACATGATGATGATATCTCATGTGACCTTGAGTTGGCATCACTAGTACTCACTAAACATATCAATCGCCTGCTCAGTTGAGTCAAGTATTTTACCAATATTCTTCAAACTCTAGCTCACCAAAAAACTACCCTGCTACTAAATTTTTGAAAATAATACTACCATTTCATCTTTTAGAACATCTTAAAGCTTCATGTGTTTCTCAATGTCTTCTTGTGTAGTAAAATATCTTGTTTGACAAGCTCTCCACCATCCACATGAGTTATATCTTCAACATTAAAAGTAGTTGAAACTGGGAAAAAAACATTGTTAGTGAATGAATAATAACATTATTAGACATTTCATAGTGTAAAATCAAATATTCTAACTCAAATTTAACTAAGCAGTTAGATATTATGATATCATGCCATGAATCTCCACTCAATGCAATGAATCCATGAATTGATTGATGCAATTAAAACCCTAACTGAGAAATCAATGACTACCTATTCCAAATAAAAATCTTGAAGGAGGAACAATATTCCCTCAGTGCTTCTTCGAGACACAAACTGTCTTCCCACTGTGGCAAGTGGTCTTCGTATACTACACATGAACATTCTTCGCACGATGCTAAAAATAACTCTGAATCTAAATAATAGAATATCATTTTTCAACTATAATATTATATATTAGTAATGAATATATTTAAAATAGAAAATATTAAAACATAGTAAAATAAATGGATGATAAATCACATGATAAAAAATATTTAGTTGAATTAATAAGGAATAAAAAATTATAATAAGAATTCATGATGTATAATTCAATAACATAAATGATTTTTTTTTCAAATGGATGATTAAAATGATTACCATTATAATATTTAAATATGAAATGAAATCCTTGAAAATGAAAATAATGAAATCAAAGGGACTGATAAACATGCTGATTGAGGTTGAAGTAAATAGAGGTGAAGGGTACCACTAGTCGAGCACCTGCAGGGAATGGATTGATCCCAACCCAAAGGGTGAAATAGTGTCACCTCATTTGTATCCATATTTGTGGAATATACTCCCCATAATATTATCTTTAAATGGTGTTGCAGTTTCATGGACCACCATGCATGATGATCCTTCATGTTAGGATGATTGTTGCACCCATGTTTCCAAACGTAGTCTGTAAGTGGATCCATTGCAACAGATTGAACATGGATGATTCATACAAATGGATTTCAAGAGATTCATAAGTGAGATAATACATCAAGAAGGGGTTCTGTAGTGTTTTTTAATCTAGGAATATCTTCAAGAAAATATTTTTCAAGGATTATCATATACATGTAATTTTTTTAACTTATAAATGTAAATTTCCCATGATTATATAAAGGTTCTGCAATTATACATGTTTTGTAATTAGATCACATTAATGTTATTTATGATAAAAACAAAACATAAATGCATTGAAAACAATATACCTTTTCCAACATTCAAATAAATGTAACACAAGTGATATATAGAACAAGTTGAATAAATAAATAGCATAGATAAAAGAATATGACCCACCGCTCATGCATTCAACCACTTTGTCTTTGATTCATGAAGTTGTATATTCCCAAAAACCAGTTATAGTAAACATTGACACATTGTAGGTAGAAAATAAATTCTACATTAATTCTAGATATTGAATATATTGATACCCAATATTAGTCATACAAAATATAGGAATAAAAGTGGACTACAAATACGAAGACAGTTAAGACTGTAGAAAGAATTATGGATAATGACATTGTACCTCTTTATTGATTCTTCAACATGAATATCTTCCAACATATGAAAATATTTTTATATATAACAATTAAAAAAATTATAAATACAAATATTAAAAATTTGGTTAAGTTGTAATGAAATAATATAACAACAATATATGGAGGACATTTCAGGTTCATTCAGCTGTTATGCATATTTTCTTAACACCCAACAATAGCTTTACAATAAGAAGTTTGAATAATAAAATTGTATACAAAAATTAAGTGTTGGAAAAAAATATTATAGTAAGAAGTTTAAATGAAAATTGAATACATAAATAGTAAAATTATATGTTCGAATGTTCATTGTATTCAATTTGTGTACAAAAATTGTATACATAAATTGTATAATATGTTGTTTGAAATAAAAAACTATAGTGAAGATGGTAGGAAAGTACCATCACTTTCAATTAGAAAGGATATATTTAATAATATCATTAATTGAATATTTCAAATTGAATAGTACTAAAGTCATGTTTATGGAAGTGGTGCATACATAATAGAAAATTAATCATGAAGTTATAAAATTATAAACACTGGAGAAACAATTATATTAATTGTATATGTGTATGTAGTTTTTCATTATCAAAATGAGCCACATTTATCAGGAATAAGAGAATGATGTATCATTATTAATTTTTAAATAGTTTTCAATAACTGAAGGAAATCATTGTTATTTAAATTTCAGGTGAGTTATAACATTTCAACGAAACAAATTTAAATTGAATAAAAATAAGACAACAATTATCCCCATCACTTGATCTGTGTAAAATCAATTTGATACATGAACCAATAATAATGGAAGATAAAAAACGAATACATTCAAACCAACATTGAAATATGATTATGTATTCATCATGAAAAATTTGGGTAATTCAGGAAAACAATTAGTCAACGTGAATGTATAAAAATGGATATCAATGCGCAAACCAAAAGGAAATCAAAATAAGTTCTAAGGATAACATAAACCTAACCATAGTAGAAGTTTTTTATTTTAAAACATATAATATCAAACCAGGAAACACAAATTGAAATGTATATACTTTACAATTGAAGGGAAATAAGAAATGAAGAAACAAGGATTTATGTTTTAGAATAGGAATGTACCTTTTGTTACACTTAGAGAGAATGTATTTAATATCTAAATTGATTGAATATTGTAATTTGAGTAGTCAGATTCAAGTTTATTGTAGTGGTATATACAAAATATAAAATTAAACACGAATACATAAAATCAAAATTGATTGATTATTGAAATTAGAGTAGTCAAAGTGAGATTAATGGTGTATTAATACACAATTAAAGTGAAAAGAAAAAAGAAACAAAGCAAGGATTTAAGTTTTGGAGTAGGAAATTAATCACATACCTAAATTGTGAAGAAAATGTGGGGGGGGGGACATCGGTTACGATGTAGAGCTAGAGGCAACAAGGGAATAGGGATTGATGACCTTAAGTGTTAAAAAGATGAAAACAGAAATTACATTTTGATTGGAATCCAATACTTTTATACAAATTAGTAATTAAAAGTAAATACATTATTCATTAGAGAAACATGAATAGTTGTGTATATACTCTTAAATGATTAAAATTAGTTAGTCTTACTTAAACAACAACATGTTTTGATCTGGTGGAACAACAAAGTGAACCCTAAGAAACCATTAGGTGAATGAAAAATGAGAAACCAAATTAAATATATTTCCTTTATATTCAATGGATAGAAAACATGTATTATAACAAAGGTAGGAAAAATTTATAAGAAAATATACATACTACATTTTCTGGAATGGTGCAGGTGGAGGCAGATCATATGGAGGTGAACCAAGTAGGAGTAAGGTTCCAAGAAGTGGTATATACAAAATATAATATTATATTTGAAGATGTAAAATCATACACCATGATGTAAATATTAAATGAATTTAATGAAAATGTGTATATGTTTATTCATAATAAATAATAAAAAATGTATTATGAATGGGAATATGATGTATCATTATTATGTTGTAATCAATTGTTAATAACTATAAGAAACAATAGTTATATTAATTTTATGTCTCTTATAACATTTCAATGAATAAAATTAAATATGAATAACAATGAGACAACTTCACTTGAAAATTCATTACATTGGATCATCCCCATTACATGACCGTTGTAAAATCTGTTTGATAAAAAACCAAATATGAATATATCATAAAACCATCAAATGAATACCGCCAAACCAAATCCAAAATCTGAATATATATTCATCATAGAGACTTACAACAATTAAAAAAATTATTATTGACCATATTCCAATAGACCTCAATATTGAAAACCAAAAATAAATAATAATAAGTGTCAGGGCATAACCTAACATTAACTATAATTGATGTTTTTATTTTGAATCATATCATGAAAAAGAAGGCAAAAATAAATTGTGCATTATTATACAATTGAACTAAAAAGATAAACGAAATGAAGAAGAAAATATTTATGTTTTTCAGTAGGAAATTAATTGTATACGTAATGTGTGAAGCATATATGTGATTGAATCGGGGTTTCCATGCATTCAGAAGTGGTACGGGAATAGGGGTTGCAGACCTAAAGTGTGAAGCATTTTAAAAAAGAAATTAAATTATTCATGTAATAAAAGATTTTATAAAAATCATTAATTATAACAAAATACAATATGCATGGGAGAAACATGAATATTTTTGTATATAATATTAACTAAATATAATTTGTTAGTCTTACCTAATCAAAAACATGTTTTGTTCAGGCGGAACAACAAATTGAACCCTAAAAAAACTAATACGTGAATGAATAATGAAGCACTTAATAAAATAGATGCCTTTGATATTATGGTGTTAAAAAACATGTATTGTAACAAAATTATGAAAAATTCGTAAGCAAAGATTCGTGAGTGGTGCAGGTGGAGGCAAAAATAGTCGGAGTCAGAGACATAGAAGTTAGAGTTGGAGTAGCCGGAGGTGGAGGGGGGAGCTGATGCGGGAACCATATAGGTTTCTACTGATATCTCATCTGGAACCCTAGATAGGAGGGAAGGAGATTGGAGTGAAGTGATGGGGTTGTTACCGAATTCCGTTGAGGGAGTCTGCGGGAGGACGACTACAACATTGTTATAGAGATACACAAGAATATATTAGGGGATTCGAGAGGCAGAACTGTAGTAGAGGATGGGTGAAATCAGAAATAGGGCATCAACCGTGTTCTATGGGATTTTAAATAAGAATATGTGTAGATACAGGAAGCTCGTTACCGAAGTAGTGGGTCGCGATTGATGTTGGGAAACCGTAAGATTTATGGAAGGTCTAAGTTGTAGTCTGATTTATGAGAGGTGAGTCGGGAAGATTTTTTCTTGATAGAGGATTTGTTCGCAAAGCCTATCAAAGGATGGACAAAACCCGAAGCTGGAGGGAGGAAGTGGGGCCGCATGCCGGAAATGGGAAGCTTGTCAAGGGAAGCCTAACTACTGAGGGGGGAAATACATTCTGTAGGTGACGTGGTTGATTTGGATGGTGAAATGTATGACAGAAGAAGCCAAGTTTATTTTATATAATAGATATCATATAAAAATAATAAATCCATCATTATCTTCACCCTAGATAGGTGGTAATAGAAAAATTAATGACATTGATTTGAATAATGGTAGTCCATCGTACACCCGAATAATGATTTTGTAACCCATTTGATGGAAGTGGAGATGGTTTTAAGTTATTAATGTAGAATAACAACATATAATTATATCAATGAAACTAGGGTTATTATATCATCTTTCTATAATATGAATTTAATGAGTTTGAGGGTAAAAATGAAAATCTTCATTGATGAAAATGCCTTTTTTCGGGTATCCTCCTTAGAATTTTTTTATTTATACTATTCATTTCGGTCAAAAATTACACTGAACATGGTAGATGACATAAATTAGGCTGATTAAAAATATTGAATTTATTTTTCCAAATTTCATTTACATTAGTGGAATATTTAAATTAAAAATTAACCCCGCATACACAATGAGAAAGGATGTTTTTTAATGAGAAAATGATCCAAATTTTGCAATTTTTTTATATAAAAATTAAATATGAATTTGATTCAATCGAAATATATTATATTAAAGGATTTATCCCTGAACTAATTTTACTTAAACAAAATTTATAATCTCATTTAACTTAATAAAAAAATGTAAATAAACATTTCAATTAAAATTCATTAATTTTCACAATTCATAAAAAAGAAATGTTTAAAAAAATATCAATACATTACCCTAAGATAATTTTAGGCATATGATTTCAAAAATGAAGTCTATTTAAACTTTTTTTTTCTAAAAGTGTGAAAAACTAATTTTTTAATTTTCAAAAAAAGAAATATAAATCATTTTTTGTGAAAATTGAATTTTTAAAAAATATTAAATCTTTACTAATTTGAAGTAATTTTTATTCAATATTATTTATTTATATTAAAACATTATAATTAATATTTCAAAAATAGTTATTAATATTAATGTTTCTATGTCTAATGGCTAGGTTATGACTATCTTGTTTAAATAACTATGTTAATAATATATCATGGTTTTTTTAAAATATGATGTTGTGTGAAAGATTAATTATTTATTCATTTAAGCCAAGATATCAATGTAATTTATCTTGAAAACATAAAAACTCAAGATGTTACATTTTTCACCTTGATCATGGTAATTAATTTTTAATGTTTTCACTAATCATTATGGAAAAATATAAATTTAAACTTATTAAATGATATAAAATAATATGATTCTAAATACATAATCCATTTTACAAAAATTAAATTAACATAAGTGGAAAATTTAAATTTTAAATTAAACTCAGGGTCGTTATAACAAAAGTATGTATTTAATATGTGTATTTTTCAAGCAAGAGTTGATTTTATATTAACTCTATTATTAGTAATAATAATTTTAAGAATATAAATTAATATTAATTTATATATAATATATAAATTGCTTTTACAACATTACATTATATGGTTCATTTCAATTAATTAAAATGGTAATAATTTATGTTGTTTAAAATAGTTTTATAAAGAATCCCATTTTTTAACCACAAAATTATCTTTTACAAATATTTAATATAAAGATGATTAAAATTTAATTAATTAGATTAAATATAACTAAATTATACTAATTCTCAATAAAATAAAATAAAAAACATAATGGAATATTTAATTTACTTAATTTATAGAAAATAATGAATTTTTTATAAAAAATCGATATTTATCACTATTCACTGAAAAATAAATATTTTTCGAAAAATCCAAAAAAACAAACCAAAATAAATTTTGATATTCCAATTTAAAAATTGATGTTAAATTTATCAAATAAATCTTATATAAGTTATAAAAAGTAATGATAATATTTTTTCATAAAAATCATACAAACCATTTATTATGAAAACATATTTTTAAGAATAAGATTTCTTTACTCAAAAAAATGATTGGTAAGTTAATATTATTTATAAGAAATTTATATTGAGTGGAATTTTATATTATATATACATATATACCTTAAAGTGGTTAATAATTTTCATACGTTCTAATTTAATGCCAAGGTTATAACTTTAATATAATTTAAGGGTTGTTTAAGCTCAGTATTGCATGTCATATACGCTATCATTATGAAAATTCCTGTGGTGTTAAGTCATTCCCCAAAATAATGAATTTACTCCTCAAAATTTTAACATTATCTTAGAATTAAATGTCTCCATATTTTTATATATGTTTTTTGATAACCCACATAAGAAAAAGAGTTCATAAAATTGCCTCTTAAAATTAATGAAATTGAAATATGAAGGTCATCACATAACAAGGTTTACACATTGAAGAACATTAGTTTAAGGTGATGATATGGGAATATAATAAATATGTAAATAACTTTAGATAGTGATATATATAGTTTCCATATTAAAGTGAGTGATAACTAGAAACATAAGGGCATCAAAACCCTAAATCTGTGAGGATTGAAATGGCTATCGGTTCATCAGAAATGAATGTACTAGGATAATTGTTTTTTCAATATGATTTTCAAAGATTGGGAAATTCATTTACAATATATACAGAAAAAATATTGAAATATACTTACTTGAAAATTATAATTATACCCATTATCTAATTTCCACAACAATATCATTTTTTTCACTAGGGAATGGTTATTCAAGATGGATTTTTCAGCCATGAAGCAAGAATATAAACTTTTAATGACCACATAACCATGAAGGTGATAAAATAATATTTATCCTCTATTTACACATTAACAAAAACTAAAATGTATAGAATAGGGTAATAAAATCTACAAATATAAAAAACCATCATATGATACAATAATATCAAAAATTCCATAGTGATACCCAATGATCAAACTAATTAATTCCTTAAATAAATAACCCTATTGCAAAAATAACCTCAATAAACTCAAAATTAAATATTACATTAACCATAAAGGTTATCTCATACATTTTACCTCAAAATAATGAAAATACATCTATATTTTTCTAAAATAACAGTAATCACATAGTTATCAAATCACTTTTCAATCTCATAGTCATCTATATGATAAAACATGTGTCCCCATAATTACCACAATATCTAAGATCATATAAACCCAAAAGGATACCATTACAATTAAAAATATATCAAAAAACTTATTGTTATTATTTCAAAAATAATAATTTATGTTAATCATTAGGGTTACATATTTCTCAACCCAAAAATTTTCTCCTATTATGAAATTTAATCACTTTCAGTTCTGATCACTTATAACCTAAAAAGGGGTGTCCAAGACTTTGGTCGTATGATCAACCATGAAACCAATAATCTATTATGGAATTTGTAATACATAATAAAACCTAACATCAAAACATCATAATCTCAACAGTTACCTAAACCCTCATTTGATACAAAGTATCAAAGCCTCCTACCCACATTCCTGGGATCAATGCTAAAACCATAAACATTACATTTATGACGTTGATACTGATTAAGCTGGCCCAATTTTCACCATCCAAAACAAAAAATATAATAATGAAATATCTGAAGACTTACATATGAAAATACCTTTTCGGTTTATGGTTTTAGATAATTATAAAAAAATCATGATATCTTGGATTTCTAAAGAACTTGTTCATAAAGTTAAACAATATATCCCATTATACCCAACCTTTCATATTACAAATTAGGTCATCATCAACATCCATATGAAACTATTCAAAAAAAATTCATTCAACAACATTCTTAATATCATGGTGAAAATGAAACATAATAACAGTAAGGTCATGTGATTTTTAAGGGTAAATATATGAATTAAAAATTGAATGTCATTAGTGAGCATAAAAATGGAATAAGGGTATTGTAACATCCCATCCTGGATGACACTATGCTGATGCTTTGATATGGTTATCAACAAGGCATCAAGCACCCCTCTCCATATGACAGAGGATGTCGACAAATAATGAAGGACTATGGTGTGTCCATAGAAATATTATTCCCTTATATAAAACATAAAAACAGGTTGAATAAATAGATATCATCCTCATAGTAAATTAAAAGAGTGAGTAAGTAGTAAATAATAGAAATAAATTGTTTTGTAATAATAAATGAAAATATAAAAAATACCAAATAGTTATCTCATACAAATGAATCTAATCACCAACTTGGATGACCACACATGCATGAGTACCTAAATTTATAGATAAAAAAGTTCGATAATCAAATAGTCACTCCGAGAAAGACCAGATTCCCAGTTTCCAGAGGCTTATGAGATATTCTTGACCAATCAAAGGAATACACAAGAGAAACACTGCTCGAACATGAAAATCTAGGCCTCAACCCTATGCACAATACAATCCATGCCCATCCTAGTAAGCATATATAAGGTCTGCCTGCTCATTTAGGTGACCATACATGGGTGATAAATAATCTCAGTAGGAAAGTCCTACTATAAACACATAAATCATCAATTATAAGTTCATTTACATGAAATAAACATAAGGTAACTAATAAACAACTAGAATAATAAAGAAAAAAATAAAATAAAATAAACATAGTCAATACATGAGTCAGTAATCCCCATCGACCATATCTGCTTCTACATACGTGAGAATTTCCCTGGGCCTATTTCATAAAATGAATCTATATACATATATTCACTCATAATTATATATGTATATGTATATATATGACATCAAAATTGTCCTGAAGACATTAGGTAATGGCTGCCATGAACAACATCATAATAAACTCAATCCTATGTTGATCTTAGGATTCTATATCTAGTCGAATAATCATATTGTGACTACCTCTATGAGCTGGAAGTCAGGCCACTCATGTTTTGTATCATTACATTGATCCTAGGATTCATAATCCTGATCAGTAGTGCCATATTATTCTAGTACTGGATATGACTCTAAAAAAGATACATCATACGAGGGGATACATTTCCTAGCCTTGGGATCACTCATACCCACCTCCTATTTCATTGATTAAGGATTACTAGGTGTAAAATATACATCTTAAAACATCAGCATTAATCTAGATGTCATAATATTCAATCCACATAAAATAAACTCTGATGTTTGATTCATAGGTCTCGGTCCATTGGCATTCATGAAATTGCAACTCTGATAATCTCTTGGGGAAGACCCTTAGGCGATATTTTGAGGAATACACTCCATTTAAGATATAACAATATTGGTACATTCAATAACTATATCAATAGACTCATCCACAAATAAATATGGGAAATATAATAATGATGTATCCACCAATCCTAGGGAGTATCCTAGGATACCAATTAGAAGATCAAGTCCATATTTAGGGAGATCATCAACATCCCACTACTCGAGGGAAATTCGCCCACCTAGAAATATTATACATCCACTAAAATTATAGTAGACTTGAAATTAATAGACAAATATTGTATATGAGTTATCATAGACACCCTAATTGACCAAACATTGTAACCCTTATTTGGGAGGAATCCCAGTGAAAAATGGGACATAAAAAAAGTAACATTCAATCAAGTAAGGAAAAGGAGCTAGACCCCAAGAAGTACATTTGGGAATTTTATTATAATAAACCATAGAATCCAAATTCCATGTAGTGCATATTAATATCCCAAGATAACAAGGATCAATAACCATATACTATTAAGTATGTCTGGTTATCTTGATAACATAAAATTCAAAAGAATGGGCTCATTAGTTAGGTTCTAGTAAGCATCTCTAAATATCCAAATAAAATGGAGGTCACATTAGATACATCCCAATGAGTATGTATGGGAATCCTAATAGAACAATAAAAAATTTCATGTGGCACATCATCCACAAACAAGGAAGCCCATATGGACATCATTGATCTGTAAATAGTAATCATGTGAATTATTTAATGAATAGTGACTGTATTAGAACTTCTAAAACCACCACCACTTCCATAAGAAAATTGGTTTATATGTTTGGTATGGGTTTTAAGGTGCCACCTGATACCATATCTACACAAACTTTGAACACATTATCTCTAGGTTAGTTAAACATTGGGTCACTCATTGGGTTCCTCAGCTCAAAACGCTGGAGAGGGATCCAACATGGGATTCTTAGGGTGTATACATAAGTAAATGAATCCTACCCAGTATCCATAGAATGGAAGGTAAAGGGGGTAATACTACATTGGATTCTTGATGATAACTAAATAGATTCATCCTACATTGAATTCTTGGAATAGTACATAGGAACTGGTTTCCTACATGGGACCCTCAATAATATAGAAATTAAGGAAAATAATCCTATAAGAGATCATAAGAATGTGTAAAAAGGTGTATCGGACCTAAAAAGAATTCCCTAGTCCAATATTTTTGCAAATGCATCCCACATGGGACCCTCCGTAATCAAGATAAGTCAAAGAATTCAATAAGGGATCCTCTATGTCAAAGATAAGATAAATGCTCGACCAATGAGAAAATATCCTTGAATAGAATTATAAAGAGATTTCTCATAGACCAAATCATATCAAGGGAGTCTCTCTCTAGTGATAGTTAGATTTGATTATCGAAGGAAGACCCTATATATTTTGAAAAAATACCAGAACACATCCTATGACTTCTCAAATAATCTCAAAGTAATAAAAAATAAACTAAGTGTACAAACACTCAATATGAACTATCATTGAATCCAATTATGTTTCATGTAGTAAAGATAGTAAAAACCCCGCTAAAGGGTATAATGAGAGGAGTACTTGATGTGTGTACCCTGGTACATGGCGTATACCATTGCCGATCCACCTTGGAATTTAATTCATCCAGACATGGCACGTAAAAGATCATGTAAATGGATAGTAATACATGTAAACTACATGTACCCCACACATGGTACCTTCCCTTGTACCTCACATGTCCTAGGCTAGTATATTTCCTGGTCAGGTACTTCTACATAACATGGAACCCATATGGGGTTTCACCATGTACTCAACATGGCCATGTGCCCCCTATATTGGTTGTCTGGATGAGTAGTTAGCTACACAGTTAAGTCCCAATATATTGTTTTTATACTGACTCCATAGAACGTACTTCCAAAATATCTTATTCCACAAAGAATAAGAAAAAAGTCAAGTGTTCTCTTAACTATGGAAAGCGTGAACAATAATTCTGAATAAGAAACCACTCAAATCATCATGAAACATCATTTTATCCCCAAATTCAATAGGTAGATCAACATGGGGTCCTAAATAGTAATAATTTGGATTTTAATCATGATAATGGTAAATATATTAGGATTTATGTAGAAACATAAAATTTCCAATATTTTGGTCGAATATGCTGAACCTTGGGCTATTTCAATGATCCATGAAATCTACACGATGATCCAACTCCTCCTAACCATTGTGGTGATACCTCCCTTACTCTAGACCCCCTGCATCTCTCTCTCTCTCTCCATAAACCATTATCTATTGGTCTCGAGAAGGATGAATCCTGTGGGGGTTTTCTTGGGAATATATTGAATTAAGATAAAATAAATGAATGAAAATAAACAAAATGGAATGAAAAAAGGGTACTATGATAACCATGGCTCGCAACATGAGTTTATTCCCCTACCTATGAAAAAGACCCTATTTTTAATCAATATAGAATATTTAATCTCAATCATAAAATATTTTTAAATGATTAATGTATGTGAATTTGTGGAAATAAATTAATATATAATTAATTAAAAATTAAAAATTAACTATTCTATGAAAATTCAAATGGTCTAGAATTCCAACAAACATCTTTCCTTCGGTAAACACCCTATTTAGGGACCAATAAAATGGTTAAAGAAAATATCTAATATCATATTCTAGGGGAAAATCATCATGTTACCACTTATAATAATTTTAAATAAATGGTTCAAATTCCATTTCAAAATTCCAATCCTGAAAAAATATGTCCTTATAACATCTCTATCATAATCCTTCTCACCCCAAGTAGTTCTTGGTGGAGAAACTAGTATCCATGATTTCAACCCAATAATCTGTTAAACTATGATATCTGGATTATCTAGTGACCAGTATCATATAATCCTCAATTGTATCCTATATGGGGGACACTTAATTATGTCTTTGTCTAGTACTACCCTATATAGGAATACACATATTTTCATCTCACATATGATCATCAAGCTCAATGGACCCCTAAAAATGCATAATTTATACTGAAATTTGTGTCCCCACCATTATATGCTCAGTGGTAAACTCCACACTCTATGGATTACCTTATACCTCTCCTTGAATGTAACCTCAACAGGTTCCTTTATCAAACTAAGAATGGTAAACAAAAAGGTATGAAGCTTGCCATAGAGATGATGATCCCTTATTATACTCAAGATGATTTAAGGATAGAGAATGATATTCCCTAACAAGTTGTACACTATGATTCCATCAAAATGCGTGTATAGATCACTCCAAGACACTCTCACATCAAAACAAACTATAATCTCCTTTGACCAGCACCTAACACCACATATCTCGATAATGTGTGTCCATGTCCACACAAAGGTCAACTGACTCATGTAACATGATTTATTTAGATTGTCTCCGATACCATAGAGGTCCATTGTTATTTCATAATGACTCTAAAATAACTATACATGTGAAAATTCTTTGAAAACATCAATCCTCTTCTCAAACATGATCACTCATCAAGTTATTACTGAATTTTACCATGCACAACCAACATGTCACTTTACCACATGAATCATACTCCACTGATTCGTTTACTATTAATAAAAGGATGACCATTCTACCTGGAATGTCAGTCAAAACATACTAGATTCTCCATTGGAAATCCTTGGCAAAAATGAACCTCACTATAGCATCCTGCCTTTTTAGAACATAAACTTTCATTACATTACACAAAACTGAGGATCTTTAAGGTTTAGTGTCTTGGAAACCAGGAACATAATACATGAAAACAACATAAAGAATTCTTCTTAAACACTTGAAAGTCTTCTCCTTAAGTTCATCCTAGGTTCATTACTGCATCTCATAACATGGGGACATACATCAAAAGAAAGGGTGAGCAGAAGGCCTAGTAAGGGAAACAAGAGAAACATTTTACATGTGAACTTGAGATACTTCAATAAGGTCATGAAAAGAACTTTAAGGCATGATAAAGAAATCATGAGGCATTTCATAATAAAAATAACATTTTTCATAACTTGAATATTTGGCTACATCATTTAACATAGACAATCATGAACATATCACCAAGGTCCATCCCCAAGGTGTCATTTGAAAATTACCAAGGTTATTCACCAAGGTATCGTGAAAATTGTAATCTCTAGTGGTTACATCATTACCCAATGCATTGGAGCGCTATCAGGGCACACCCTTAAATTTTCCTTTATTATCATGTGAGCCACATATATCATTATAAATAATTTTATAAAAAACCCAAATAGAATAAAAGAAATGGGTTTCATTTCATAATCATAACGTTTTAAAAATTGCTTTAATGACATGATCATTATGTCACTTTAAAACCCGCAAAAAAGGAAGGTGGGTTCATGTATGTAAATCCCAGAATTTAAAATAGAACATTTTGGTATATATGTGAATACCCCTTTATAAGAAAGGGATTTGAGTATTCACTTAATAATATAAAAGAACTTTAGAAAAAGAGAGAGACATTTTGAGACGGAAATTCTACAGCATAATGGCTATGTTACGAGGTTTTAGAAGACATTAAAAAGAGAGGGGAAATGGGTCACCCCATCATAAATAATCCATAAAATAGTAGAGGGACATAATATTAAGGATATATGAACATGGTATTGAAATTTGATAGATGTACCATATGAAATGAAGATCATGAAAGGAAGACAAAAATAAGATTTCTCTTATGAAAACTCGGCAGCCTAACGACGTCACATAAACCTCATCCAAAAATGAATTGATGATATAAAATAGGGTCTCTTTCATCATATGAACATAAGGGTTAATTATTATAGATATAGAGATCATACCCCATCATAATAAAGAGGATCTTGAAAGACTTGACATGAAAATAGATCTTGAAAACGAGAAGGGTGAAAGAATCCCTTAAAAATTCGGCAGCCTAACGACGCCACTTAAAACATCAAAATACTGAATTGAAGAGATAAAATGGGGTCTCTCATCATATGATCATAAAATATCAGTATGATAGATATAGATATCATACCCCACCATAATAAAAAGAACTTGAAAGACTTGACAAGAAAATAGAACTTTAAAATGAGAAAGGTGAAAGAATCCGTTACAAAAATTTCGGCAGCCTAACGGCGCCACTTAAAATTTCATAAAATGAAATGATGAGAGTAAGAGGGGGTCTCTCATCATATGAACATAAAAAGGACAGTATAATGAATATAAAAGAACATCCTCCAACATAATAACATGGAGAAAAAAAGGAATGACGTAAAAGAGATTACTTGAAAAGATAGAGAGAGGTTAGATCCCTTACCTTTAAAACGTAACTCTTAAAACTTAAAGGTTTGGACCTTGAGGGCTTGGGGGCACCTTGGGAGGACTCCTTGGGAGGTAAGGAGACCAGAACTTCTTTGAGGATGGTTTTGGAGTCGAATGGATGAGAGGAGGGATTGGTATTTATACGGAAAGTGAGGGGACAAGGCATTAATGGCCAAGGGACACCTCACATGTGCTTTTCTCAAAACCATGTGCTCTCCCATGATATTTCCCATGAAGTTAGGCCACATGGGGCCCAAAAAACAATAATGCATCACCTTATGTCGGCCAAACCTTAAAATATCTCATGACATCATCATGACACAGTTATCATGTCATTAAACATACCGAAACCCTAAAACTGTATTTTTACTATTCACTGGAAATTCAACTTTCTCAGAAAAATCCAAAAATTTCAAACTAACCAAATATCAATGCACTGATTTCAAAAATGAACTCCATTTTATAAAAATAACTTTCTAAATATTTTTAATTTTATTTTTAAATAAATACACTATTCACCGAAAATTCATTTTTTTCAGAAAAAACCCAAAAAATTACTTTAACATAATATTGATGCACTGAGTTCAAAAATGAGATCCATTTTTAAAAATAATTTTTTAAATATTTTTAATCTAATTTTTAATTAAAATACACTATTCACCCGAAAAAAACTAATACTTGAATAATAATTTATGAAACCCTTATTTAACCATTTTATTGAATCGCATTACTTATTCAAGGTGCCTAGATTATTTTAAATCTTTCTTTAAGTGAGATTACTAATCCATTTGGTCACATTATTAATACTAATCATAAAATCACTATTCATAATTTACTATTCATCAAAAATTAAGTTGATCTTATTAGACTCTAAATTTCGTACTGAACATAATTGTAGAAGACCATTGTTTGAAAATCATTACACATTTTTAATTATTTAAGGTTTACATAAACATTTTTAAAATATCCATTTTCTAAAATTCATAAAAAATATGCATACTATATTTATCCGGATATTTGAAAAGTCATAAACATTATCATAAGAAGAAATCCCAATTTTTATTTAAAACAAAGGATTACATAAGGCAGTTACGGTCTCCTTACATAGCCCCTTATCACACCAGCATAGGACCTAAGTGTAAGGTGTGCTAAGGTGAGAGAATCCGAGGGAGGCTCGGTAAACATCGCACGAGTAGTAATTTCTATCAGTTTGAACTTCTCACAAAGGTGATTCCATTCTAGCTTCACACGATGAAGTTCGGCTTGGGTTTGGTCCAGAGAAAAGCCCAGTGGTGCTACCTCCTTCCCAAGTTCTGTTAGATGGGCTTTGATCGGTCCAAGACTACTGGGTGAGGCCATCGAATCTTCTTTCTATAATAATTAACCATGATCAATTGTATTTAGAGACAAAAAACAAAACATTTAGTTTCCAGCAGTCATATTGACCAATGGTCATATAACAGTCAAAACCCAACAGTCTCATTTTAATTATACTCATGTTATCAAATGAAAAAAGTTTTGTTGAGTATAAAAATAAAATAACACACAAAATTAGGAAACAAGATTTATTCAAAATTTCGGGTTGTTACAATCTACCCCCCTTAAGAAATTGCGTCCTCGCAATTTTTAAAATTGGGTTTTGAAAGTTCATTGAAAGTCCCACATCGAAAAAGGGGTCAGTGACACTATTACATTAAATGAAAGAAAAGGAAGTACAAAGGTCACCCGAGTTAACCCATACTAGGATTCCATGGAGGAAAACATGGGCATGGAAGAAAAATCAAAGGGTCAAGTTCTGGGGGAGAGTGATAGAAAACATGATTAAGAGAAAGTTAACCATAAGAAAATCCCAAACATATGATATTTGTAAACGGTCATTGATTACCTAGTAGGAAACGTAAACCAAAAACGTTTTTGTTTTACGTTCCTTTTCATAATTTTGGGAATTAATTTACTACATAGAACAAAAACATAAGAAAATATACCTACCTTCAAGTAGAGTTTCATCCTTTAATAAGTCTCTACCAAAACTAATCTTTTCTCCAAATGATGAGAATTCAAAAACACTTGGTCCCATCAAAAGCACAAGAATCATCTTCTAGAGAATCACATAATCCACCAAAGAATAACTATCTATTTCTTCTATTATCCCAAAAATAGAAAGGGTAAGATAAAACAACTCTTCAAAAAGAAAGAATCCCATAGGAATGGAAGCTTCTTTAAATCTTCAAAATTCCACGGTACTACCCAAAGTTCATCATAGACCATTCCATAAATAACTGTCCTTAAAATTCCTCAAAATAAACCAAACTAAGATTGAAACCCAAATACTTGATAACATAGTCTTCCAAAATAAACTTCATCATTCATCTCCAAACAACATAAACCACTCCTAACATCTTATAACAAAAGTAGCTAACCTAAACATATTTTACCCTAGATAGGTTAATCATTTCCATAAGTAACCTAAATTACTATAAGTCCACGTTAAATTCATCAATTCTATAAGTCAACCCTACTCCTCAAGGAAAATACCATAGTAATCTATTTTCCTCGATCATATAGGGTCCCCAAAATAGTGAACGTCTTCCAAAATAATAATCATCTTTTAATCCCCTAATCATCTCTGTCTTATTAATATGGAAATCGTCGCATTTCCTATCACATTGGTTGTTGGAAAATGTTCTTCCATTTCCGAACATTAACTAAGAAGATAAAGTAGAATTAGAGGCTTAAATACATAACCAATAATCATGAAAAAGAGCATAAAGCATATAAGGATAACTTGCAGAAGAAAAGTATACCCTAACTTGTGATCCCCTAGGTTTCAAACTAGGTTATCCATGATCATATATTCTTATGTGAATCTTGATTTTGTTTTATCCTTATTCCTTTAATAATGGTTCATACTAAGCTTATGAATTTACCAAAGCATATCCCCTAATAGTGTCGTAAACAAGAGTGCAGTAAGGCCCATTGTCGTGTACCAGTTCCCGTTCGAGTCTAGCTCAAAGCGGTGTTTTCCAGTTTTATCCCTATGTACATCTGTGCCAGAGCCACCTCTACCTGCTCGTATCGAGACAGGGATGTATTTGCTTGGAAACCACTTACTCAATACTCACCAAAATACCAGGAAGACTTCCTATATTTGAACTTTTCTATAGGTTTATTCCAAGAGTTTTTATATCCTAATTTCCACAAATTACTAAACCATCCTTTGATACCAACTATAACATCCTTCCTTTTTATAACATAAACTTTCATTACATTACACAAAACTGGGGATCTTTAAGGTTTAGTGTCTTGGAAACCAGGAACATAATACATGAAAACAACATAAAGAATTCTTCTTAAACACTTGAATGGCTTCTCCTTAAGTTCAACATAGGTTCATTACTGCATCTCATAACCTGGGGACATACATCAAAAGAAAGGGTGAGCAGAAGGCCCAGTAAGGGAAACAAGAGAAACATCTTACATGTGAACTTGAGATACTTCAATAAGGCCATGAAAAGAACTTTAAGGCATGATAAAGAAATCATGAGGCATTTCATAATAAAAATAACATTTTTCACAACTTGAAGATGTGGCTACCTCATTTAACATATACAATCATGAACATATCACCAAGGTCCATCCCCGAGGTGTCATTTAAAAATTACCAAGGTTATTCACCAAGGTATCGTGAAAATTGTAATCTCTTGTGGTTACATCATTACCCAATACATTGGATCGCTATTAGGGCGCACCCTCAAATTAGCTTTTATTATCATTTGATCCACATATATCATCACAAATCATTTCATAAACAACCATATAGAATAAAAGAAATGGGTTTCATTTCATAATCATAACATTTTAAAAACTGCTTTAAAGACATGATCTTTACGTCACATTAAAACCCACAGAAAAGGAAGGTGGGTCTCATGTATGTAAATACCATAATTTAAAATAGAAAATTTTGGTATATATGTGAATACCCCTTTAGAAGAAAGAGCTTTGATTATTAACTTAATAATATAAAAGAACTTTAGAAAAAGAGAGAGACATTTTGAGACGGAAATTATGCAGCATAACGGCTATGTTACGAGGTTTTAGAAGACATTAAAAGAGAGGGGAAATGGGTCACTCACTCATAAATGATCCATAAAATAGTAGAGGGACAGAATATGAAGGATATATGAACATGTTAATGAAATTTGAAAGATGTGCCATATGAAATGAAGATCATGAAAGGAAGACAAAAATAAGATTTCTCTTATGAAAACTCGGCAGCCTAACAGCGTCACATAAACTTCAACCAAAAATGAATTGATGAGATAAAATAGGGTCTCTCATAATATGAGCATAAGGGTTCAGTATGATAGATATAGAGATCATACCCCATCATAATAAAAAGGATGTTGAAAGACTTGACATGAAAATAGATCTTGAAAACGAGAAGGGTGAAAGAATCCATTAAAAATTCGGCAGCCTAACGGCACCACTTAAAACATCAAAATACTTAATTGAAGAGATCAAATGGGTTCTATCATCATATGATCATAAAATATCAGTATGAAAGATATAGAGATCATACCCCAACATAATAAAAAGAACTTGAAATACTTGACAAGAAAATAGAACATGAAAATGAGAAGGGTGAAAGAATCCGTTACAAATATTTCGACAGCCTAACGACGCCACTTAAACATTCATAAAATGAAATGATGAGAGTAAGAGGGGGTCTCTCATCATATGAACATAAAAAAGACAGTATATACTTGAAAAGAAATAGAGAGGTCGGATCCCTTACCTTTAAAACGTAACTCTTAAAACTTAAAGGTTTGGACCTTGAGGGCTTGGGGGCACCTTGGGAGGACTCCTTGGGAGGTTAAGGAGAGCATAACATCGTTGAGGATTGTTTTGGAGTCAAATGGATGAGAGGAGGGCTTGGTATTTATAGGGAAAGTGAAGGGACAAGGCATTAATGGCCAAGGGACACCTCACATGTGCTTTTCTCAAAACCAAGTGCTCTCCCATGATATTTCCCATGAAGTTAGGACACATGGGGCCCAAAAAACAAAAATTAATCACCTTAGGTCGTCCAAAACATAAAATATCTCATGAAATCATCATGACACAGTTATGATGTCATTAAACACACCGAAACACTAAAACTGTATTTTTACTATTCACTGAAAATTCAACTTTCTCATAAAAATCCCAAAATTTCACACTAACCAAATATCAATGCTCTGATTTCAAAAATGAAATCCATTTTAAAAAAAATAATTTTCTAAATATTTTTAATTTTATTTTTAAATAATTACACTATTCACTGAAAATTCATTTTTTTCAGAAAAAACCCCAAAAATTACCTAACATAATATCGATGCACTGAGTTCAAAAATGAGATCCATTTTTAAAAATATTTATAAAAATATTTTTAATTTAATTTTTAATTAAAAAACACTATTCACCCAAAAAAACGAATACTTGAATAATAATTTATGAAACCGATATTTAACCATTTTATTGAATCACATTACTTAATCAAGGTGCCTAGATTATTTTAAAACTTTCTTTAAGTGAGATTACTAATCCATTTGGTCACATTACTAATCCTAATCATAAAATCAGTATTCATAATTTACTATTCATAAAAAATTAAGTTGATCTTATTAGACTCTAAATTTCGTACTGAACATAATTATAGAAGACCATTTTTTGAAAATCATTACACATTTTTTATTATTTAAGGTTTACATAAACATTTTTAAAATATCTATTTTCTAAAATTCATCAAAAATATGCATACTATATTTATCCAGACATTTGAAAAGTCATAAACATTATCATAAGAAGAAATCCCAATTTTTATTTAAAACAAAGGATTACATAAGGCAGTTACAGTCTCCTTACATAGCCCCTTATCACACCAGCATAGGACCTAAGTGTAAGGTGTGCTAAGGTGAGAGAATCTGAGGGAGGCTCGGCCAACATCCCACGAGTAGTAATTTCTAGCAGTTTGAACTTCTCACAAAGGCGATTCCGTTCTAGCTTCACACGATGATGTTCGGCTTGGGTTTGGTCCAGAGCAAAGCTCAGTGGTGATACCTCCTTCCCATGTTCTGTTAGATGGGCTTTGATCGGTCCAAGACTACTGGGTGAGGCCATCGAATCTTCTTTCTATAATAATTAACCATGATCACTTGTATTTAGAGACAAAAATCGAAACGTTTAGTTTCCAGCGGTCATATTGACCAATGGTCATATAACAGTCAAAACCCAACGGTCTCATTTTAATTATACTCATGTTATCCAGTGAAACAGTTTTGTTGAGTATAAAAATAAAATAACACACAAAATTTGGAACCAAGATTTATTCAAAATTTCGGGTTGTTACACTCACCTATGCCGCAATTATTCCACAACCACAAAACACATGATCTCATTCCAGTCATGAGCATAAATATGACATGTGATTCTTAGAAATAGTGGTAACAATGGAAAAAAGGTACTCTAACCCAAATAGGACTTCATATTGAAGTCAACATCCAAAACAAAGGTCTACATGTGCTTCCTATGAAACAAAAGGAATCACTATGATAGTATTGAAAAACATGATAACTCATCATGAATCGGTCTCAAGCAAGCATATAATCTAGATCACTTCCTAAAAAGGCATCCATTAGCCTATAAAAACATCTCTCACATAGTTTTCCCCCAATAAAAATGAATTTCATCCTACATGGATTTGATTCAAAACTATGGGCATATTGGTGTCCCACATACCCATATGATCAAGTCTCAAATATAGGTCACATGGTCCTACCACCTAAACCATAAGATAAAACCTCTCCAAGGAGGTAATAACACACAGACATCTGATGGTAAAAACATTTAATAAAGCCTACTAGTACCATGTTCATCATTGATCATCCACATAAGTAAATTATCCCAAGAGATAAAAATATAACATCGAAAAGATACTAGAACTCACTGGAATCCGTATATGGTACTACCCCCTCGAGTTATACTTCACTACAAACATCCTAGAACACATTTTTATTATAGTCCACAATCCAACAATATAACCAAAATAAAATGTCGTTTAAGTATAATATCATTCTATGGCATATAGGAAAACACTATTTAGTTGTTACTAACACATTAAATAACTGAATCTATATAAACAACTCCCCACATGGGGTTTAAATTTTGGGAATCAGGTTCCCTATCAACCAATTAGGGTCACTGCACCTCCTGTGCGTCATGACTGAGTCATCATCCTCACCATCAAATGTATCAACAATTATCCACATCACTAGACATCAGAATTAAGTATATATTCAATTCGGCCGAATTGAGAATAATTCCAAAAAAATATAGGAAACCACCAATTTGGATATTTTTGATAGTTAAATCAATTTTCTTTTTGAATTTCTAAAATCTCAAACTAGGTTTCATATAACATGTAAATTCTATGCGCCAAATATGATGTAGAACACTCTTATTTACATTGTTGTCCAAGAGTAAAAATAAATACATATCATCTTTCTAATGGGAAAAATTCAGAAATCCATAATCAATCTAAAAATACAATCACGTGTGCATCTCTTAATGAAATAGTCATATACAATTGTAGAATTATATATCATAATAGTTATCCTATATCTAGGTAAACCATGCCTTCCTACTAAAACAAGTGTTCTCGATGCACAAGTCTGATATCAATCACATACTTTGAAACCTTCATAATACTTCTATATAACATAAAATAAATAGTAAATAAAAATTAATGTAAAACCTATGATACCACTTTATAATATCCCAACATTTATTCCAATTAAATATTGCTCTGATCTAATTTTCCACAAGGCCTCAAGCCTGACTCTTTATATTCCAGAGATATCTAAGTATAAAAAATTGACTATGGTGTGTTTATGGAGATACTCTACCATCACATTAGAGTAAACAATAGAGATAATAACTAGATATCATAATAAAAGCCAATAAAAATAGTGTGTATGTATTAAATAATAGAAATTGAACATGTTGTAACAATACCTTAAATGATATAAAATCCAAAAAATCCATGTCATACAGAAAACACAGATCACCCACTGAGCTAACCATACATTCTAGAATATATAATGGAACTAAAATAAAATTTCATGATTGTACTACTCACTCTAATCCATAATAAATATAAAGTCTCCATACACTATTTTGGTTAAAAGTATCCTAATCAATGAGATCCACTTGAGGGGATCCACTTGATCAAGAAACCCTAGGCATCATCCGCATCCACCATGAAATATATTACCAACCTAAAAAAGAAAACATAAGGTTTTAAGACACACTAAGGCACACATATATGGGTGAAGAATAATCTCATTAGGCCACCCAAATGATGAACCTATAAATCTACTTTCATAAGTACATTATCATGCAATATGCTCATCATAGGAGAGTCGTAAATTGAATGATAAAGGACAATATAACATAAAGAAACATATTCCATCATATGTTACATAATCCCTATCAACCATGTATTCATCTACCAAGGTCAGAATGTCCTTTCATCTATGATATCACATATACCTATATTCATATAAACATCTAAATATATATTTTTATTTGTATATGTATATATATATAAATGACAAGGACATTGAACTAAGACATCCAGATAAGGTTTCCATTAAAAAAATCATATTAAAATAAATCTACAGTCATTCCTAGGGTCCTAGATTAGATTGAATAGACCACTTATGATTGGGTATTTATGGTACAATTCTTACCACTGAAGTCGTGTATCATTTATTTGATCATCAAGCCTTTAATCCAAATCATAAATACCTACTTCAGCTACCATTGGGGACGTCTCTATGAAATTTATGACACACATAGGGATATATGTCATAGACCTAGTATCGCCAGTACCCCCTACAGTTACCTTGACGAAGGACTCATATGTTTAAAATAGGAATCCTAACAATGTGGCATTATGTAATATTCCATACTACATAGTCCATGTATAATTCAGTTAGATGCATAATTTTTAGGTCTCAGTCTGTAGGGATTCATGGAATTTCAACATAAATAATCCCTAAGGGGGTTACCCTTAGTCAATATGTAAGGAATAATCTCCAAATTTGGTTTAACAACAAAGAGTAATACAATAACAAGCTCAATAGCCTCATCCTGAAACAATGCAGGGTGATACTATAATGGTATACCAACCACTCATAAAGTGAATCCTAGGAATCCATTGAGAACATAAAGTCTACCCACACAGATCTCATTATAATCCCGCTACTTGTGGAAAATTTGGCCACTTATCAACATTTAAAATCCCATATAATTCTACCATACTATGAATTCCTAGAGTAACCCAGTGTAAATGGGTTCTGAGACACTCTTAGTGACCCACCACTAAGACCCTCATCAGGGAGGAATCTCGACAAAAAAAAATGAGACTTTCATAATAGGAAAATTCAATCAAGTATGGATCAGGATCCATGCCCCATGAAGTACATCTGTAAATTACAATAAAATAAGGATTAGAATTCGAATTCTAGGTAGTGTATTTAGAAATCCCAAAACATCAATTATCAATAATAGGATCCCATGATGTGCATCAGGGTATCAGGATAAAATAAAATAAAAAATAATGGTCTCATTATTAGTGTTATATGAATCAAATCTAGGCACCCCAATAAACAGAAAATAAATATCAGATGAATCCTAGGGAGTATTCCTTAGTGTCAAAATTGGAAAAAACATCATCATATCTGAAACAGTATACATTGACCAGGAAGCACCTCTGGCTATCATAGTTGTGTCAACATTAACTATGTGAATACATAAATTATGAGTGAGGGATCCTGAATACCTAATCCCACCACTAATAAAACAACCTTACAGGCTTACATGTTTGGCATGGGTTCAATGGTGACGCCTACTACCCTCTTTAAACACACACCCAACACATTAGCTTTGGTTCGATCAAACATTGGGGAACCCATTGGGTCCCTCAGGTCAAAAAATTGGAGTCGAATGATACTTAGGATTCCCAAGGACTAAAAATAACTGAAGACATCCTACACAGGATCCTCAAGTGTGAAGGTAAAAGTAGAAATACTATATGGTATCTTTTATGATAATTAAATAGAGGAATCCTATATTCAATCCTTGTAAAGGTACATATGAAGGGGAGTCAAAAATGGGTCCCTCAATAACATAGAGATCAAGGAGAAGAATCTAATAAGGGTTCCTTGAAATGTGTAAACATGTGAAAGGGGTCCTATAATAGATTCCCTAGGTCAACATGTTTGGAAAGGCTTCCCATATGGGACCCTTAGTAATAGTGAAAAGACATGTGTTTCATATAGGGGATCCTCTATTTGATAGATTATATGTCCTCTTATCCAAAGAAAAAACATACTTGAATACCATTCCAAAGATAATGCTCAAAACCTATACTAGATCAAGGATCTCACTCTCAAGAGTCAAATTGATTCTATTACCCAAGGTAGAGCCTCTCTATTTGGTTGAAATCCCTAAACATCTTCTAAGAGTACCCAAATACCCGTAAAGGTAATAACATCGTGATCTAAGTGGAAAACTATAAAAAATACTACTCATTTGTAGAATTATAACTCCATGAATAAAGATATGAAAATACTTCAAAATGGTAGTAGGTGAGGAGTACATGTCATGTGTACCCTGGTACACAACGTGTACCCTTAAAGCTCCACCTAGGTATGTAATTCAGTCGTACATGGTGTCAAAAATCCTTGTTATAAGGTGTGAATGACTTGTACATAGTGTGTACCCAAAATTAGGTTCCTAATCATGTACCTCACAAAGCATGTACATTTACATATCATGGACGTGTACATCTACACGGTGTGGAACCCACATGGGGTCAGGCCATGTACTATACATGACCATGTTCCCCTACACAGGTTGATTGTCCAGGTACTCAATTACACTAATGACTTCCACTACACAACATGAATACCCTATAAATAGAATATACGCCTAAAAGATCATATTCCCCAAAAAATAAAAACATACAACATATGTTCCTGGAACTACACACCTTGTAATCAGGATTTCGGAACATGAAACCCCTCAAATCAGCTTGAAAATGGTTTTTTTCTCCCCAAAATCTATAAATCAACCCTCAAGGGGTCCTAAGTAAAAATAGTATGGGTATAAAAATTAATATAAAAACTTATAGGGATTTATATCAATACTAAAAATGGACTACTATTGGGTGAAATCATTCAAAGATTTTCCTATTTCTACGATCCATAGGCACAGCATGATGACATGTCTTCTCCCAAGCTCTGTAATTGTACCACCCTTATTCTCTGGCTTTATCTTTATCTCTCTCTCCCTTTAAATATTATTCATGACAATTAATAATCACACAAGGGAGTTCATTAAAATATAAATAAGTAAAATAAACTAAAACAATGAAAATATGAAAAGAAAGTAAAAGAAAAAGAAAAGAAAAGGGAATCTGAGCCTTTCCCAGTGCCAGAAAAGTGTTTATGTACCTTAATGGAAAAAACCTTCCAATTCCAGAAACAATGGAATAGAAAAAGTATTAAAATTAATGTCTTTTTAAAATATGCATTTGAAAAAACATGTGAAAAAAATATAATTTAATTAAATAAATATTAAAAATTAATGAATCCATTAATTTTTTAATGGTTTATAATTCCACGAAACACTTTTTGTAGGTTAAAAACCCTATTCCATGACCAAAGGATTGGTGAGATATATTATATGTGATCATATTCTAGTTGTAAAATTACCATATAACTCTTTATAATCATTTTAATTAAAAAATTCAAATTCATGCTCAAAATTTCATTCTGCGAAAACATGAGTCCTTACAAGTACAATAACATAATAAAAGTGCATAATGATAACATAATAATATTCACACCCACCATAAATGGATAATAAAACATGAAAATAGGGTATAGGGAATATCCGACCTTGGATTATCCTCCTTTTGGACCCTTTTGGAGGTTCTTCTAAAAATTTGATCGATGAAGAAAGATTGTTAAGCTCTATTTGTTGTGTATTTTTCTATTTTTTGTTTGATCATTGTAGTTGCTTAAATTTTTAGATAATTTTAATTATGGGTCGTTTTTTGGGGTTCTCTGGTGGCATCCATGTTCTTTCCATCATGGTGGTGATATTGATGGAGTTATAAAAATCTCGAGGTGCAGTTCGAAGACCAGACTTGTGGTTAAAGTTGTTGATGTTGGCCTCTATGCCTGATTCATTTCATTAATTTATTTTTTATTTTCACCCAATACTAGGGACCATTGATGACTTGGTAAATGTGCTTCACTTTTGGGTCTATAGTGGCATGGCTAAATGGGATCTGGTTAGTTTTTTTGAGGGTTCACAGTTAACCTGTAAAAGTGTTTATAAAAAATAAAGAAAAATATTTTGACGTTTTACAAGGCTTTAAAAATGGAAAGAGTTTTCATAATTATTAATAATGAACCATGTGATATAAATGTTGATCAAAGGAGGTATTTATAACTATATAATGATTAATGAAAATGTATTGATATCTTTGAACATCACCACCATTAAAATATTTTAGAACCCTTATAATTGGAATGACCATAATACTGTCATAAAATTTAATTCTCCATAGAACATATTCATTACCCAATGTATTGGGGAACTATGTAGGTGCACCCATCATATAAGCTATATAAGGATAAACGAAAACTATCTGTGATCACCCATGATCATTAATAATTTATAAGTTTTATTAATGAATAAATTAAATAGGGACTTATTTTCATAATAAACTCAATGAAAACCCATTATTATTTTGAGATCATGATTAACACATTGAATAGAAATGGGTTTCATATAAAACTATTTGAACTATGGTTAATCCAATGGAAAAAATGGGTTCTATAAAAATCCCCTTTAAACCTGATAATTTTTTTTAAAAGAAATGGGTTCTATAATATTATATATGAATTATAATTATCACATTGTAAGGACAAGAGTTCCCTAATAATCTCTTTGAAATATGATTAACCTGTTGAAAAGGAATTAGTTCCATAACAATCTACTGGAAAATGATTAACTAGTGGGAAAGAAGAGAGTCCCATAAAAATATCTATAAAAAATTAATCTTTGAAAATAAATAATGAGGATAGTTTCAATAAAAACTATCCCCATTAGATCATAATTAATAACCATGTTTGTTGATATTGATGAGTTAAAATACCATTAAAATATAATTAACATAATTATTGAGTAAAATTCATTTTATTTTGAAAATAACATTTCAAAAAAAAAAATTAAAAATATTGTGAAAATAATTTTCATTTATTTTTTTTACAAATATAACGGATGTATAATAGATTTTGGAAATTATTTATTTATATATAGATACATTTTTAAAATAGTTTAGAAAACACAGATATAGAAGAGAATGATACTCAATCTGTAAGAGGATACAAGATATGTATCATTTACAAAAGAATTTAATGGTATTTATTAAATAAATAAGGGTGATTTGGAAATAATAAATGTTTTCCATATTCATAACTAGTTGTTAAGAAATGAATATGGTTAAATAACAATTGATCATATTATTTTTTCCAATGTAACCTTGCAAATTAATAATCTTAAAAGTAATAATATTGTAACATAAAGCCATTCCCACTTAGGTAACTCTTCGGTCATAATACCCATGAGTGAAAAACATAAAATAGTTCAATAATTTATTTTGAGCATAACAAGTTTAATTATATAACATGTTAAAGGTCAATATATACACCATATAAAATAATTTTATGGATAAAACAATATTTGTCTCAAATAATGAATATTTGAGACTAAATGCTTTCAACAATGGTAATTACTGGATCAAATCCTCATGAATGATACAAACATATATGGTTTCATAAATAAAAACAATTTATATGAAAATAATCATGAAATAAATTCATCATTACTCTATACACAACAAAAATAAAAATAAGTATTGAATGTGGGATATTTCTCATAGAAATAAAAAGTGAGATGATAAAAGCCTTACATAGAGCCTATACATTGCTTGTACAATAGTTAAATCTTATATAATAAAGTTATAAAAAATATTTTATTTTAAAATTAAATTTTAAGAATTAAAATAATATAGTTAAATCAATTATTTTATTTATTTTTAATAACATATCCAAATACTTAATCAGTTAATTCCACGTCTCATTTTTTGAGGGTGTTCAGTTCATTGTTTCAAAACAGCTTTGGTGTGTTGATCGTGGACAAAGAATAAATTTTTCCTCATATAAATAATAATAATAATGAAATATTTATCATATATATATTTAAATTATATTTTTCAATCCAATATTTTAATTTCGTTATGAAAAATGAAATACATTTCAATCATATAGACGGTAGGTTGTATGCATGTATGAGTAACATTTCTATTTTGCAATTATCATTATTGAAATACGGTAAGTAATATTTTATCCTTAAAAAACTATAATAATATACTAAGTAACATATTATTTAAATAAATTTACTTATAAATATAAATCATTTGTTTTGGTGATAAAAAAATTGAGATGACTTCAAAGAGATGGTACTGCACATGTGCGCATTAATGATTTTATCATTTTTAACTGTAATTAAGAGAATGATGCATTATCATTTAAAAATGATAAATATGCCATGAATATAATAATTTTTTGTTTCTAATCAGAAATATTAATTAAATTTATCTTTATTAATTTCCATTTAAATTATTGTTGAAAAATGAATCACATCGCATCTCAAGTCAGTTGCCCACCATATACATGATCTGTGTTATCATATCAACAAAAATATTTAAATTAAGAAGATATATGTCATATAATTAATTCCCAAGTATAAATGGGATATATATATATATATATATACATAAATACATCATTATTAAATAATATATGAGGTAATTATGGAAAAAAAGACATCTGTTCGGGAGGCAGTAGTCCGCCGTCCACGAGAATGAGGATTTTATATACCACTTTATAGAATAAAAGGCTGATTTAGGTTATCAAATTTATGTAATAAAATTGATTCATAATTATGTGATACTATTATTAATATATAATAATAAGTCATGATTATTTGAAATATGTGGGATGATAAAATATATAATAATGAACGGTTAAGAATGATATATCACCTTCGAACCGCCTCCTTAGTTAAGCACCAAAAGCCTTTTTAGGTTGATTTTATGAAAAAAATAATGGATATATGTAGTGGTGAGGAAGTTATAGAGTAAATATTTTGAGGTATTGGATGATCCAATGATATTTTAATGAGTGAAGATGATAGTAGAGTGGTTGGCCTTTTATAAGTGAGGTGACTGGTAAACATGTAATGTTTTTAAAGAAAAAGGTATACCCGTGTTTTTACATGCCACAATACTAAAAAAATAGACCATTGTTAATAATTATACATTATATGTTCAATATATATCCATCCAATATATTTTATAAAACTATTTATCTCATTGTAACAATTATCTTTTTATTTTAACCATCCAGTAAACTTATTTTCTCTTTAATAGTGATAAATAATTTTTACAATTTCCACTATTCATTATGTAAAAAATTTATGTTTAACTTAATAGAAAATATAAATTATAATGAATAATAATCTGGAATTAATTTAAAAAATAATAATTTAAATAATTTTAAATATTTAATTTAAAACTAATCCCACAAATGTGATGAAGAACTAGTTCTTCAAGAAGTGTATCTTTAAAGGAAAATATGATTTTATATATAATTTATAACTAGTAATAATTATTTTAAGAATAAAATTTAATATTTAATGATATAAAAAATTAAAATTTAATTTATAAAATTAAAAATTCTATATTATTTTAATTAATTAAAACGAGAATCATTATGCACATTAAAATAGTTTTGAGAAAAATCTTGTCTTTTAAACCCAATAATAAACAAATTCAACAATTTAATATAAAGATGATTAAAATTTAATTAATTTGATTAAATATAAAAAATAATACCTATTTTACTTTTAATAATATTAAAACATGGTAGGGATTTTATATTACTTATTTTATTGAATAGAAATGATTTTTTTTAAAATCAATATTTTTCACTATTCATTGAAAAATCAATATTTTTTGAAAAATACATAAATTTTACCCAATTTAAATTATGATAGAACACTTAAAAATGAATTAAATTTTATAAAATAAATTTTTAAGAAGATCAAAAAGTTAATTATAAATATTTTTCTCAGAAAATAAACAAATATCATTTTTGAGGAAAATATATTTTCGAAGAATAAAATTACTTTACTAAAAATTGACTAATTGTTTTCTAAAAAATTATAAATAATTTATATTTAATTGGATATATATATATTTATCATAAAATATTTAATATTATTCATACCCTCTAATTTAATGGCTATTTTATAATGGTTGTATTTCGGTTGGGTCATATATGTTCGTTGTTGATTATATAAGTATTACCCAACTTGGTCTATGAATACATTAAAGTTTTTTCATCAATGTGGATGAGAAAATAAAATGAAAAAGATTGATATTTCAAAATGTATTTTCTATCAAATAAGTTTAACTAATTCCAAAAGCCTTGTGGGGTACCTTCATTTATAAAGGATTTTCTTTAAACTAAATAAATACATAAATTGATAATATCTAATAGGTTTATCTCGACTGAGTCTAAATACTATATTGGGTATAATATTGACATCCACTTTTTATTTTACATTTCAATGAATTATCTTTCCATAATGGGTTATACTAGACTTACATTTTATATTCATCATGTCTTGCCTAATATTCAGGCATTACTGAACTATGTTTTGAGTGTTAAACAACATAAAAAATATTTATTACTAAACTAGAATAATTTATCCTAATATCTAAAGGATATGTGAGATATTTCTTTAGTGATACTTAATAAAAGTTATACTATAATAAATAAACATTTAAATATTGAAGTTGTGTACTTCCCATCGCTGACATGGGAACCACCCTTTCACATCCTCCTAGAGAACACACTTAACATCTATTTGGTTACTATATTTAAATACACATATTTAATTCATATAATTTTTTTAAAACGAAAATGTATAATATATACATTACTTGAAATGAGGAATTTACCCAAATAAGAAGTTATTATTCACTTATTTAATTCTGTTCATTACATTTAAAATTCCCTAAAGTTTATTTCATGATATGCGGAGAATATAACCTCCAGTTTAATTCCACTTTCATTAAAGGATTTTATGAAGATTACATATAAATCACACATTATATTTGGAATTTTCTACATGTGTTTAAACATATTCACCATTATAACTAATGAGAAATCTTTCTTTAATATTCTTATTGCTTAATGATCCTTACCTAAAAGGTAACATATCATTTTCTCTATAATGTTCATTTTGTGATCTAAAAACCCAGCGTAAATGGGTGAAAATGATATAAGAAAGGGATCCTTTGAAATATTATGATTCATCTTTCAATTTTCACATAACCAGTATACTTATCACTCATTTATTTATCACTTCAATTCCTCCAAATATGCTTCTTAGAGAAGAGACAATATATAAAATCATCCATGTCTTGATGATGTATCTATGAGTAGCATCAGGTGTTTAGGATTTAATTGTGAGATAATCATAATATTCTTTATACATGATTGGTATATAATAGTTATTACACCTTTGATTCATTGGGTGCCTTAATGGGTATTGGGGATACTATCTACTTGAATTTAGTATACTGTAGTACACTATGAAAGCACCTATAATACTTTTTGGAAACACATTATAGTTTGTAAATTTTTATTTCCCCAATATTATAATAGTAAAATTTTTATATTACTTTCCATTTTATTAAAACAATGAATAAATAATATTTAAATTTTATTGTGTATTGAGATTATACATTACGAATTATGTAAATCATTAAATGTTTTCCACTATTTTATCAAATCCTTGCAATCCTCTCTACTAGAATTGTAATACTCAGTATGTTGACTTTTCTAAGGGAAACATTACTTTAACCTCTCTTCCTATCGAATAATATGTGGTTCTTCCACTACTCAGGGAGTTCAATATAGGCGTTTTTGGACAACTGTGTAACACCTTGATGTTTTGAAAAATATTTTCTTTTCGAATTAATTTAGTGTTTTGATAATTTTCATTTCATACAGTGCTGAATATAGTTTTTTGTAATATAAAAAACTCTATGTTTGGTTTGATTTATTTGAACCACCAAGATAATATTGTGTTACATGAAATAATTATATTAGATAATGTCATACACAATAATATTCTTGTCTTTTGTTACACAACAATGACTTCTTTTCATAGCTTGCATTACATACAATTTCAAGTTTTACCAAACAATAAAATAAATTTAAAATATTACTATTTAATATGATAATATATAATTTAGAAATTTAATTATAATTTATTATTAATATTAACTAAATTATGAAAATATAAGTTTTATAATATGAATTTATTGGTTTCCAATTAATTATAAATGAAAATTTATATCAATTGATTATAAAGGAAAAAGATTTATTTTTTTCTCTCAAAGTATATCTCTCCTAATAAATTTGATCAATTAAAATTAATGAATTATATTAATTAAATATATTTTTTAAAATTAAACATTATATTTTATATATATCTAGTATACTTTATAAATATAATATATGAAAAAACCCAATTTTATGCATAAGACCCAATATTTTTCATAAAGGAGAATTTTACCTCTTTTTAATGGAAACGCCATTTTAAATAATATTTTGACACTTTTATATATATTATGTTTAAAGATAAAATTCTAATTTTAAATTGTAATATAAAAAATTATTTTATTTTAATTTTTTGTATTTTTCTGATAAGTTTCATGTTTTGATGAATATTAAAAAAATATTAAATTTTAATTGAATACATTTTTTTTAATAAAAATAAATTTTAGTTATAAATAATAATTTATATTGATTTTTGATTATAATTAGATCAAATATTTATCATTTAATCTAATATAGTTCACTTGTATTAATTTTACGTTGAATATATTTATAAAATCATTTCAATCAATTTCTTATTTTAGTGTTAATAACATGTTTTCTCACCCCATTAAGTAAACTAAATTTAAATTAATTTCTACCAATTATGGGGTTTTAATATGAAAAAATTTATTACATATTTTGATTCATAATTTCTAAATTATTTAAATAGGAACATTTTATTTTTGGACTTTATCAATACTAACTTTATTAATATTTTTAATTACAATGGTTAAGGTTATATCAGGTAAATAAAGGTAAAAATAATATAATAAATAATGTAAACATACACAAAAAGTTTTCCTAATTTCATTCAATGAATTAGTATTCACCAAAATCTTTTTTGGGATGATTCTATGTCCACTTGGAGCATCTTGGAGGACTTTAACACATGTATAGTATTATATTCAATAGAAATAAAAAGTTTTCACACTTTTTTTAACAAGAAGAATATTTCAGCCTATAAATAGTATAAGGAATGATAAAACAGTTTTCCTATACCATTGTAATTTATTTATAATTTTTAGGAGAAAAATTATTATATTAAATAATGACATAATGATGATGTAGTAATTTCTTAATTAATGTGAGAATCCAATAAATTACATTAAAAATATTAAAATTATCAAAATTATATATAATTAATTCCATCCACAAGTTTTATGGATTAATTTTACATTTTATGGCTAATTAAAAATATATTTTTCAAAGATATCATCTTGTTATCATATTTATAAATATTCATGTAATGAATATTATGAAAATTGGAAATATTGATATTATAAAATTAAAAATATTTTATTAAATGATATAAATCTTTTCAAAATATAAAATTTTTAAATTTATTTTATAAGTACTAAAATTAATAAATGACTCATTTATGGTTATTTTTTCAGTTTATATTAACTATATTAACCCATAAGTAGTAAAAACACATGTTTTCACGGTAATAGTTTAAGGGATTAATTAAAGGTTAGATCCTTATGATAAGGGTAATAATATCACCTAAAAAGTATTGGTTTATAGGATTTATATTTCTACTCATATTATATTCTAAATAAATCACTTTGTATCCATTTATAATTATTTGTTAATTTATATTAAATCAATATTTTATGAAAATTAAAAGAGTGTCCCTCCCCTCTATTATAAATGGTAACCTCTTCTTCTCTTTTATTCACACCTCTACCGTCATTTGCCTCTACTAAAATCTTCCCAAGCCTATTCCCGACTACCATAACATAATCTCGTAATCTTTCATTTTTTTCATAAATCCAACCTATGTAGTCCTTCTATGAAAATAGAAAAGATATACCCAAAGAAGATGTAACATTTTTCTATGAATGTTTTTATTTTATTTCTTCCTTGAACCACTTAAATTAGTTTATTTTCATGTTTATATAATAACCCCACTATCCTGGATATTTTGGGATGATTTTATATTATTTATTTTACCTAGACTCACACACACTTCCTTCAAATGGGTAACGAACAAATTGTTCTCGTGTACAGTGAACTACTACCTCACGAAATGATGTTGTCATTTTTCCATTACAACACCCCTCATTGTTGGTAAATACGATAGACGATTTATTTTTGTATGATATTTATGATATAATAATACTTTATAAATGATAATATCATATATACCTTTTTACCATATAATATTATTGTAAAATTATAAAACTGGTCCTTCATATATATGGCTTTCTATCTTCATGATCCGATGTGATTCATTAGTAGCCTATATTTCAAGGATGGTAATAATAATTAATTCTTTGAATATATATATATATATATATATCAGTGTGTGTTTGTGTGTTTTATACGACATAAAAATGATTCTGTAATGATAATATATCATATACATTAATTTATTTTAAACCAAAAATAAATTTGAAAAATTGTTCATGTGTTTGTATGGCCTACCATTTCCATGAACGGTTTATTCCATTTGATATATATATATATGTATTATAGAATTATTATAAATACTTATATACTGAATATATATGATATATAAGTAATTTTATAGATTCTATAAATAATTAAATCATGATTTATGTAGGAGGATCAAGAATGACAAGTTAAAACACGTATGATAAACAATGCGGTTATTACTTGAAAATGTTACTTTAACATGGGAATTATTAATAAATGGGTAATACAAGGTCATGAGAAAATGATATATGGTATGTATATATATATTACTATTATTCTTTGGTATATGTATAAAAACTTATATTTAATATAGATGAATTTTTAACATTTGTGAAGTAAGTCAATACTTAAGGTAAGAGAATTTCCTTTCACTTTTTATTTCCATAAGAAACATGTGATATTCACCACTCTCTTATTTTATGTGATGTATATACTGAATAATGAAATGTAATATCATTAATTAACTTTAATTAATTATATTCAAATATTTAATTGGTGTTATTATTTTTAGCGGGATAACATTTCTAAAGTTACTCAATTAGTTATAGATTTTTTTTTCACTTTCATATTTGTGGGACACATGCCTTATACACTACTTGTTTCCTATGTTTTGTTTATATATGTCACATGAATGTATTTTATTATAATTATCCAAATGAGTATGATATTTTTATATCCAGAAATTTATTCTTTCATGGGGAATAAGATTCTACTGATTGTTAGGTGATGAGTATTTATTTCACCATCTAATCAATATTTGGGATTGTTTCATTTTAAATCTCCCTTAGGGAATGTTTATCTCCCATTTCTTGTTTTTCTAAAAAATCATAAATGGTTTTAATATTTTCTTATGAATTTTTAAAGTCATTTTTATACAATTTTTAATTTCTAAAAATGTTTTTAAAAGGAATGTTTTATCATTTTCCAAATGAGGTACATTTTGAATTTTCCATCAAAAGTATGAATACAATGTTTTTTTAATTATTAGGCACGAATGGAATTTTCCATGATCATGAATAATAATTTCTTGGAATAATCCTTCCCAATATTGAAATTTTATTTTCAAATAAAATGTTTTTATTTAAAATTTCATGGAATATCAATAAAATAAAACATTTTCAAAGTAGAAAGTATTCGTATCTAAAGAATTATTTTCATGTCATCTCTCAAAATTATTATCTATATATGAAAAGGTTATTTGATGTTACTTGTGTTTTACTGGGTATAATATTAAGGGAAACCATTCTTATTCTTTCTATGAATTTTTTATGTATATAATAGAATGATATTTATGAAACCTGTTTATATTCTATGGGTTATGTTATGATGGAATAATTTTTTGAAACCAATTTCATTCTATGGATTCTGATATGATGAACTATTTATCTTCTTAAGGAACACATATTTATGATTTTCATTATGTTATGGGTGAGACCTATATCTCCCTTGAATTCATTAGGTAATGATAAATGTTCTAAGATATCAAATTGTACATGGGAGGGAACCCCAATCCTAAAATGATAGGGTACACGAGAGGGCATCTGAAACCCAAAGTAGATACAAAGATGGTTATCTGAATCCCAACATGTAATGAAGTTATTTGAATTATGCCTTTATGTTGGGTTTTTATATGATTATTTTTATTCTATAGTTTCAAGTCTTATACCTATGTCATTCATTCAGAGCTTATTCTCCTATCATAATTATTATTCATGTCTGATGAACTCGAAATTATTATTCCATGATTCATGTTTGTGATATTTGATATTTAGGGTATTGTATTATAATGGTCATGATCTTATTTCTATACCCTTATGGTCATGATATACATACACATATCTTTTTTTACCCCTAATAAGTATTTGATCCCACACCTTTCTTATGCTTCCCTTACCCATGTTATGAAGGAAGGTTTTTATATAGAATTACTATGGGGGAAGATATGTGTGGAAACAATTATGATATTTATCTGAGATATATTATTTTTTTCATGTTTCCAAAGGCACTAAACTAATACAGACTTGAGGAATCTGTTTTTGTAATTTTTTATTATTATGGAAAAGTGATGTAATGTTTATATACGTCAAACATGGGTCGTTTTAGATGGTATCAGAACAAAGACTTATTCCGGATTTTGAAAATATGATGGTCAAACATAATTGATATGTTTGTGAATATTTATATGGATATATTAGGGGATGTCTCTAAAGAAATTTTTTGAATGAAGATAACTCCTTGAATTTTGGTAAAGGAAATGTAAAGTAAATTTCTAGAATTACATCCTTGTCTGCAAACTAAAAGTGGATTTGGATCAAGAATAGATGTATCGAGGGGTAAAAACTCTAAAAAGGTGTGTCGAGACTGACTCAATCATAACATGGTACCAAAAAACATTCCTTTTTGTACTCTGGGTTTGAAACTCCCAAGGGTTATGATTTTGGAATTAAAAAATGCATTACAAACCATCATGAAGTATTTAAAAATAATTTGTCTATAAACAAACATGGGTAAAATAAGGGTATTATATTAATTAATATGTCATAATTCAGAAATTTTATAAGTATTTTTTCACAATTATATGGTTTCTTCACTAGGATAAGTGTTTCTCCCATTATACATTCTGGTTTTAGTAAATAGAGGGGACGAGAATGAACTAGGTTAGAATTTAATGTGATGAGAAATTTTCTAACGAGCAGTCAAATGGGACGATCATCAGAGAGAAAAATATTTCGATTATGCCTAATCTTCTTTCATGATATATTATTAACAATGTTTTCTTTGGTTATTTTTAAACACATTGAATAAGAGGGAGGTGGAATTTTATAAAGGTTCCCCTATTAAAAAACATATGAGAATGAATATTTGGTATCCTCCATGGAAAGAATATGGTTTTTATAACCTTAACGAATACCTCAAATGGAGGGTATGGTGTTATATTTGTTGGAAAAATGGCCATAGAGTGACGATTTATCATGAAGTTCAATGTCTCATCATTGGAGAACATGAAAATTACACAACTAAATGACCTCACCTAAAAATTTACTTCGAAACCAATGAAGGATCTATGAAATCCTAATCATTAATGTGTATGTATTGATGTATTTATATATTTGGATTCCAGAATAATTAATGGTAAATTATATAAGGATTGACCAATTTGTGTTTTTTCAGTAAGGATGTTCAATAATACGATGAATATTTCTAATGGACATGAAAAGTGATTTAATGTAGAGGTCTTATTAATGGGATATACAAGATTAATGGATAAATAACCCTTCATACTTTCCTAATTTTAATATAAATAATATTCGATAAGAGATTTTTTGGATATCAATATTTGAATTAGACAGTACTAATTGCCTTGGAACTGGTAAAGAATTTGTTTAAATAGAATTTTTTTTATATCATGGATGGAGTTTGAAACATTTTTCAATTAAAATAATATATCCAATAAAATATAGAATAAGGAAGAAATAATATTTTCAATAATTATATATTGTAATTTATATTCAAAACATGTTCCAAGATAAAACATTAAACATTTATTCACATGCTTGGAATGTCACAACCAATATCCACTTTGTGTTATATGAGGGATCGGTGTTAAGTTGATTTCATGAAATTCATTCAATTGTTTTAGATTTTTCATATGTAGGAAGTATTATAAGTTTATCCATTTATTGAATGTTTATGTTAAACATCAGATGAATTTTGGGATATTAAAGTATTATCTCACTATATGAGGATTTAGGCATATTTGATATCCTATGCTCTAAACATTCTTTGGATGCAACTGATTATATATGGAATGTTTTATAATGGATCTAATGAAATTTTAGTTCTTCAAGAATGAAAAATTAAACATTTTTTTGGAGAAACATGTGAGGCATGAAAAAGGGGTGATTGTACTAAACCAAGTATGTATATATTCTCCTAAAAATTCATCAACCCTAGGTAAATTATTTGGAAACTGAAAAGGTTTTATTAATACCTTCTTTTCTGATGAATCAAATGTCCTCATAGATCATCAAAAATTTATGGAATGGTGATTGGTAGCTTTCTATGGACTTTATTCACTGTCAATATCTATTAGAACATGATGGTTATAGTTCTTTTCCATTTCCATGATTTCACTTTCCACCTATTTTCTTTTATGGGGAAACTTAGTTTTGAGTTTCCTTTGGTAATTATTTTGTTTCGAACATTAGTTTTTAACAAGGTGTTTCAGTATTCATATTTATGATGTGTGTTTATATGATTGGAACTTGAAAATAATAAACCTCTGAAAACCTAGATGAATTTCTATAGAGAATTCCATTTTATGGGGGGTCAAATGTAACACCCAAAGATTTTGAAAATCGTTTTTTAGAATTAATTAAATCTTTTGGATATTTTTCATTTCACAAATACTGGATATATATTTTATTGTAAGAAAAAAATTGTGTCAACCTTTCTTTATACACAACACTTATTAATAATTCACTATACGCAACACTTATACTATCTTATGGAATACAAAAACTATCATTGTCTTGTACTACACAACATTGAGTTCATTTGATAGCTTGCATTACACACAATACAATGTTTAAAAAAATTTATAAAATTATAAAATTATTATTTAATATGATATTAATTATCATATCAATTAAATAATAGTTTATTTATAGTGTTAAATGAATTATGAAATATATTTTTTATAATACGAAATGATTGGTTACTAATTAATTAGAAATGAAAATATATATCTTTTGATTTTAAAGGAAATAATCTTATTTTTAAGCGCTCAATGGAGATTTCTCATAGTTAATTAAATTAATTATAATCAGTGAATTATATTAATGAAATATATATGTTATATATTCAATGAAATATATTGTATATCTATACAGTAGATTTTATATGCATAATATTAGAACAAACAAAAAAATTTTCATAAAAAACTATATTTTTCAAAAGGGTATTTACCGCCTTTTAATGGAGAAATAATTTTAAATCCAATTTTTTAAACTTTTATATATTATATTTGAAATTTTAAAATTATTATTTCAAATCAGAATATTAAAATTCACTTTGGTTCAATTTTTGGTATTTTTCTATGGAGTTTCATGTTTTGATGAATAGTTACAAAATACTAAATTTTAAGTGAAAATATGTTTTTTCATCGAAGTAATTTATAATGTTAAATTATATTTTTGATTTTTTTTAATTTATAAATAAATAAATTTTTTATCAATTAATCTAACATAGGCCATTTGCATTAATTTAGCAATTAATTTAAATGTAAAAATATTTCTATATTTTACATGTTTTAAATTTAGTAACCTATTTTCTCACACCATCAATGAGTTTAATTTTAAATTAATTTCTACCAATATTATGTTTTGAATATGAAAAAATTGATTTCAAATTTGTAATCATAAGCTCAAAATTATCTAAATAGTTTCCTTTTATAATTCAAAATTATGATAAGTAACTATAATAATATTTTTTATTACTTGGGTAAATGGTAAATCAGGTAATTAAAGAAAAATAAAATATTATAACTAATATAAAATTACCCTAACACATATCATAATTTTATTGGATGAGTTTTTATAAACCATAATCTTTCATGGGATTATTTTATGTCCACATAGAGCTACTTGGATTACTTTAACACGTTTATAGTGTTGAATTCAAATGACAGTTAATTTGGTCACACATTGGATTTTAATAAGAGAAATATTTTTAATATATATATATAAGGGACAAGTTCAGATAAAAATATTATTTGGGCATATAATGTGTTTTCCTACATCATAGGGATATATTTACAATTTTTAGTAATTAAATAATTAAATTAAATAGTGACACAATAATTGTGCAATAATTGTTTAATTAATTATATTGGAAATAATAAAATAAATATAATTTGATTAATTAATGCCATCAAAAAATTTTATGGATGAATTTTTCAAGTTAGGGGAAATTTAAAAATATGTTTTTTAAGATATGATGTTGTTATGATTTTTTTAAAAGTCAAGTAATGAAGAGTTCCAAAATAAACATTATTAATATTTTAAAATAAATATTCTTTTATTAAATGATATAATTTTTTTAAAAATATATTATTTTGATAAATATATTGTATAAGTCGTACAACATCATAAATGACACATTTTTAGTTATTTTTGAATTTTATAATAACTATATTAACTCATTAGTAGTAAAAAACACATATTGTCATGATTAGAGTTAAAAGGAATAATTAAGGGTTAAAGCTAAATGATAAGGGTAATAATATGAACTAATAATTATTGGTTGATAGTATATAAATATATTCTAATCTTATATTATAAATAATTCAAATTTTTATCCATTTTAAATTTGATAAAAAAAATTATATTAATTAATTATTTTAGATATTCCAAGAGTGTCCCTCCTCTCTATTAAAAATGGCACCTCCCCTTATATTTTATTCACACCTCCAATGCCATTTATCTGAAATTAACACATCCCAAGTGTCCTCTCAAATTCATACCATTAATACTCTAAGCCTTAAATTAGTTATAAATCCAACCAAAGTAGTCATTTTCTACAAATCAAAAGGAGATACCCAAAGAAAAGGTAACATTTGTCAATGAACGTTTTAATTTTATTTCTTACCTGAACTCCTTTAATTATTTTAGTTTCATTTTAATATATTTAAATTAGTATAAAAAATTTATTTTTATGTTATTATATTATTTTTCTACCAAAATCAACTCGAACTTCCATCTAATGGGTAATGAATTTACGATTCTTCTTTACAGAGAACTACCGTCTCACAAAATGATGTTGTTTGTTTTTTTCCTTTACCACCAATAATGGTTGGGAATAATGATGGAATAAATATTTTAATATTATATATATGATATAATAATACTTTTCTAATGATAATATCATGTATAACTTTTTACCATCTAATATTTTGGTACTATGATAGTGTTTATCGTGCGTGCATATGACTTACCATCTCCACGATTTGATGGGATTAGTTATTCCCCTATATTTAACGTATGGTAAAAAGATGAAATTTTATAAAAATAATTAAGTTTTATATGGAATAAAAATTATTCTTGAATGATAATATATCATATAATTTATATTATTTTTACCTGAAATGAAGATGGAAATGCCATTCATGCATACATACGACCTACCATCTCCATGATGGGTGTATTAAATTTTATATATCTATCATTTATAATATTATTATAAATGTTTATATAGTGAATATATATTATATATAAGTCATGTTTTAAATTATATAAATATGTATATTTTTATTATAATTAGTATTATCAAGAATTATATGTGAAAACATGTATGATAAACAAAGCAGTTATTACCCAAAAAATGTTACTTTAACATGAGAATTGATAATAAACAGGTAATAGAAGGCCATAATAAAATCAAATATGGTATATATATATAGGAATTATTATTTTGTGGTAGATGTATAATAAACTTATATTTATTATATATGATTTTTTAATGTGTGTTAAAGAATTCAATACTTATGGTTAGGGACTTTCGTCACACATTTGATTTATATGAGATACATTCCATATTCACCACTCGAAACTTTTGTGTGTTTTATATTCAAACATGTGACATGTTATATCATTAATTTATATTAATTAATTATATTAATATTTTAAATTTATTTTATTTTTTGGGGGGATCATGATTCTAATGTTCTTCAAGTAGAAAGGCATTTTTGTCTGACATTCATTTTTTGGGAGACATGCCTTTTACACTCCTTATTTCTTATAAATTGTGTATATACTACCCATTAATGTATTTGATGAGTCTTATCAAGAATATAATGGTATTTTTATATCCATATTATTTTTTTTCATTTGTGGGGTAATATTATTCTATTGATTGTAAAGCGATGAGTATTTATTTCAAAATCTCATAAATATTTGGGATTATTTGGTTTTAAGTCTATATTGGGGAATATATATCTTATATGTCCATGTTTTAAAAAATATTTCACTATTCTCATATAGATTTTTAAATTCATATTTTCTAATATTTACGTTTTAAATCATGGTTTTAAGGGAATCCTTTTGTCATTTTTTAAGGTGGTACATTAGGACATATATATTAAAACAATAAAAGGAATGTTTTTTCAGCTATACGATAGAAACATGATTTTTCTACATCATTATTCCTTAATGCTTTGAAATTTAGTTTACAATTTTGATTATTAATTTTCAAATAAAATGATTTATTTTAAAATGGCATGGATTTTTAATAAAATAAAACATTTTCGAATAAGAATGGATACATTCCCCAAGAATTGTTTTTTAGTGATACCTCAAAATGATTTTCCATATAAGATAATGTTTTTTGATGTTACTTATGTCTTACATAGGATATGATTTAATGATACCATTAATTTTATTTTCTATTAATTATTTATTTTTATGATGGAATGATATTTATGAAACCTATTACTTTTCCATGGGTCATGTTATGATTCAATGATATTTGTTAAACCTATTTCTATCGATCTATTATGCTATGAGGAATTATAAATGTTATTGTTAGACACATATGCATTTTTTTAATTATGTGATGGTTGAGACATATATCTCCATCTAAGGAATTGGGTGATGAAAAATGTTCTATGAGATCAAAGGGTATATGAGAGAAGATCCCAAGCATGAAACAAGAAGGTGCACAAGAGTGCATTTTAAGACCGTAGCAAGTACAGTAGTCATTATCCCATTCCTATCATGTTATGATGTCTATGGAAGGAATATTTGACATAATGTTTTTATGTGATTATCTGTATTCCGCAATTCTATTCCTTATTCTTTTGTTATTATTTCATGGATTATGCTTTTTATTAGTCTATAAATTCTTATCTTATGAACTGAAAATAATTATTCCATGATTCATATTTATGATATATGATATACTAAGAATAATCTTATAATGATTGTGTTCATGTTATCATTCCATTATGTTTATTATATGATTATTAATTTCTATTATTTACTATTACCGAGAATTTTACCACACCCATTTCTTATGTTTCCATTCCCCATGATATTATGGAATGTTATTTAGTACAATTCCTAAGAGATGAGATCTTTATGGGATACACAGAATATATTTCACTAAGTTAGAATATTTTTTTCATATTATGAAAAATCACTATAAATTACAGTCTTTAGGTGTTTATTTTGGAAAAATTTTATGTATTCTATAATAGTGATTTAATGTTTATGTAAATCACACTTGGTTTTCTACAAATTACATTAACTCATTTATACTTGATCTATTGAAAGAATCTCCATCTTCTAAAATTATAAACATGTGTTACTCAATGATTTCCTATTAAGTTTCATCATTCAAACTATATATACTCATATGTAGATAACATTAGTTAAGTCAACATATCATTCACATAAGAACTCCCTAGTAGATGGAGGCACCCCAATTATGGGTAACGAGCACCCTGTACACCCAATTTTGGTCAAATTGAAATGATGGAAGGAATTTACGACATAATATATTATTGAGGGGTTTTCAAATAATTTTCAATAAATATAATCTATTTCATTTAATATGTCCATTATATTTTTCCATGCTCATAAATTAATATTAATATAAAAAAATTCACCACATCTTTTTGAATTTTAGTAATTATTATTTTATGTGTTTCTTGCAAACAAGAAAGTGAATAAAATAATAAACACTACCTAAAGGAAATATTAATACCCAAAAGGTAGAAATGAGGGTACATAAAATAAAATTTCATATGGGGAGTTTAAGGGACCTTTCTGTCTATATAGATGCATAGTGGTTAAGGCTAGAGAAGTTTATGGCATCAGCGGTGGACAAGAGAATCAATAGGTCTTGCCCCAGTATAGGACGAGAGCACTGTTTAGCTTTCTAGGTAGAGGAGGAAGAGGTTGCAGTTGGAGATTGACATCCAAATAATTAAGAATAGGGTTCTAATAACTCCAGAATGATGAGATGGGTGGTCCCCACCCAATTTTTTCTTGACTAGAATATTTTAAAAGCATCCTGCTAACATAGTCAAAAGGTGTGTTTTTTTAATTTCATTAGATCAAATTGACCATCCACACCCCTTTTCCCACATTTTTTAGTATATAATCATTGTAATACCATAAGTTATGATGTTGGAAAATATTGTTTTTAATATGAAAAACCAAAATTCAACCGATTTGTGGAAGCAATTCTACAGGTCGGAGAAGCATGTTCCAACCATCTGAATCTGGTTGATGTTCTTCCAGACAATTAAAACAATATATATATATATATTCATATAGTTTTCATATATTTTAATTTGTAATATTTTAATATCTGGAAAAACCACTTTCAATCTACAATTATTTATCTTGGACGACCGTAACTTTACTATCTGAGATGAGTGTGAAGCATAGTCATATCTATTGGGATCAATTTAAAACCGTCAATATAATCTGAAAGAAAAATATTTTTTCTTGGATCATAAAATACATGTGATTAATTTGATACTAATTTATGGTATTGGGGTCAGCATCAGATGTTTGTGGGTTGGTTATTTAAAAATATTCATCACTAAATTAATAAAACTTGTTTTCTCTAATGATCTGATCCACAGTCGATGTTTGATGATCTTATATGAATATTATAACGAAAAAATAATTAAATGAATACCTCATTCAATTTTATTGTGTTTTCAACTATAGTATATCACTGATGATCATTTCTTAAAAAATATAGAGTTGAACACCTCTAGATCATCCTCACATGCTCCAACAATATACTTTCTTTCCCTCCAATGGCTCGAAGGCCTTAATTTTTTTATTCATTTTGATAATAAACCTTTCAATGGGTGAGGTGGAACCCTTACAAGGCCCTTAGGTATAAGTATTACATGGCTTGTAGCCCTTAGAGTAATTCATTTCCCATAGGCTTTAACATTACATACAACCCAGACTAACTACTTGGAACTACTTCCCCAGCATCTTCATCATGAAATCAGCTCTCCACTTTCGCATCGCTGTTCGGCTAGGCTTGCCCGTGCATGCATAGGCTTATCCCGATGACAGGTTCCATACCCTCTCATTCTTGCAATCCATTTAGCTTCAGATATGGTGAGTGTTCCTTTCTCCTCATCCTTCGGAATCTTGTTCATTGTAGGTTGTATGGTTTGCATCTACTCTTAAGGTGGCCCGAAGGCCTTACTAACCTGAAGGCATGGGTGGCCCGAAGGACTTAAAGGACTCCGGAAAAAAATCAGTGGCCCGAAGGCCCAAATAGGAGAGTATTCCCAACTGCTACAGCTCCAAACAGTTCATGCTACAGTTCCCTCTACTGTACCTACTACAATTCTGCATAGTTCATGCTAAAGTACCTGCTACAGTACTTCTACGGTACCTGCTACAATACTGCTGCAATACTAGTATAGTGATGCTACAGTACCAGGAAATTAGCCTCCGCCTAGATTTGATCTCACGTCTCCTGGATACACTTTAATATTCCTCATTGAATTTTGGTTCTAGCGCACATCTTCGATAAATCATTTAGCATCAGGATTATTACATCGATCACATCCTTTTGATCTATTGATAGAATTACCTGATCGTCCATTCCATGATTTTGTTCCTCTCTCTAGAAAGTGTTAGGAAAGAGAGGCCCTAATTTTTTTGACTTGACTATAAAATTAATGAATGCCTCTCATTCTTATATTGTGGGAGTATAAAATAGTGAGTAAGGGTTCCAAGATCCATGTAAATAAAACACCCAACAAATAAGTAATAAATAAATATTTATGAAAAATATCATCATAAATAATATTTATATTTTATCAATTCCTTTTAATATAATGAATATATTATGTGATAAAAATCGATTAATTTAAATCAACTCAAAATTCTTGCTAATATTAAATTAACCTTGAATAATAAAATAATATTCCTTCCTATAATATTTTTCCAATATTTACTAAATAACTTTTGAATTCCTTAAAAATAAATTAATCCCAAGTATTCTATAAAAGAATAATATTTTATTTATTTATTCATTAGTGATCAGTGATTTGGATAACTCTTAGACCTAGTGGTTTGGTCCATCATGTACTATATAACTATTAAATAGATTATGGAAGATTCTCAATTTTTTTTCTTGACCCTATAGGACCTTATCTTTATAATAGTGAGTAGTATTCATAGACCAAGAGTGGAGTCTAGAAACCCATCAAGTTCCCTAAATAGATAAGGAAAATTCATAGAAATGAAAACCATCATACAAACATGCACTCTGTAATATAATCTCTAATTCTTTAAATATCTCATTAAGCTAGATACACACTTGTTTCCTCTTCCATTCTATATTTATTGTTTTTTTATCTAATTTGATAGGCTTACCTTAAACTACCTTGATCATTTATTAAATAAGGTACTACCATCATGACCATCCATTCCCGATATATAACTTACTCAACATAGAGGTGAAAAATTCTATCTTGATCATTCAACCAATGTTATACCACCAATAATGCACCCAACACAATATAACTCCCCACAAATTCATTTTCATGATTTTTTACATCAACGTATAAAATAAAATGAAACACATAGATAATGATCTCATGATAGGAGGCCAAAACACATGTTTGTAGGTAGGAACAACCTATAACTCCTGAAACATGAGGAGTTCTTATTGGAGGCTATGTCCTCGCGATCACACATAGTAGATATTACCATGTGCGAATATCATGAGAATAAGTCTAAATTCTTATGATCCCCTAACACCTAATAGTCAGACATAATATGTGTCTACTCAGTATGATGTATCTATAACAAAGTTAATTTTTTAATGGTTAATATTATAGTATCTCTAGGTTCTCATTATAATATGAGAACTACTCTTACACCTTAATATGACAAATAAACTGTGGACATTACCATTTAAATTGTATATGCATAAATATCACCACTATAATGGTAGGAGTACATCATGTATAACTCAACATATAAATTGCATGGAAATGAAAAATTATTGTTTTTGTTCGGTCTAGGGAACATACTATTACAACAATATCTACATGATATTAGTGTAAATTCATTTTTATACATAAAAGGTCATTTTCTGAAAAACTATATATATTTTATTCTAGGAATTTATATTAAAATTAAATTTTAGAACCTGTTAAAATTGAATCAAAAAAATTAGTTTTTCATATTTTTACACAAAAATGCTAAAAATCGGCAATAAGGTTAACCTTATTTTCTTCATAAAATTAAATTACCAATGTAAATTTTTTTCACCATGATAAGTTTTAAAATGGTTAAAAGGTATAAACATAAATATTTAAGCACCAGTATATCACTAAACCATTTCTATAATATTATTTTATGTTTTTTACCCACCCTATCTTGTATTTTAATTTGGGATCCACTTACCCATGAAAATTCCTATATTATATTTTATTTTTAATAATATTTAAGAAAGTTTCACTACTCTAACATTTAAAATGACCCCCCCACTCTTAACATATCCACATACATTGAAAAATTTATCACAATAATTATAATCACATATTACTTAATAAAAACATTATACATTTCTTATATGTCTTGATCACACAAAATGATCAAATGCAGAAGGCTTATAGATTAAGCCGATGGGGTATATCCAAGAAATAGTAACTATGTTCTTTCAAATTTATTTCTTCTTCCACCAAGATAACAAATTTTATAAACATACCCATATAATAAAATAATTATTTTTAATATATTTTAATATTTTTATGTATATTTTTATAATAATTTATATAGGACTTCCATCTGATGGTAATTCAAAATGCTTCTCTTGAGTACTAGAATACTATTTCCCCCATGAAGTGACATATTTCATTTTTCAAGACTGTGTCACATGGATTGTTATATAGATAAGTTAAATGAGTAAAAATGAAATTTATGAGATAAATGTTCTTTTTTAAATAAATAATTTTATTCTTTTCCCTCCCAACCATCCATTGAAAAATGGAAGTGTCATTCATGTGTACCTGCATAAATATAACCTCTCTGGAAAGATGTATTTATATTATTATTAATTACATTCTAGGATTTCTAAAAAAGTACATTTAATATGTAAAAAATTATATCATGAAAAATATTATTTTTATTATGTAACCACAAACCCCTTCACTATAGTCAAGCTACTAAATTTGGTTATAGGGATTATGAATCAAACACCTTCAAAACATCCAACAGAAATGTAACTGGTTTAGTAACAAAAAAATATGGTAATAAATAAAATTAAATGAATTATCATAAAGGAATGGATATGAAAAATGTTTTAAATCAGGTAAATAATTAATATATCATTGTTATTTAGGATCTTGGATTTCATACGAAGAAATTTAGGGCTCACAATAAATGTCTTTTATTTAAAAACCTTTTTCAATGTTTTCCATTAAAATATTTCACTTAAATATTCATGTTCTTTAAAATAAACATTATTTTACTAAAAATTAATGATTAATATTATTTAAATCTATCGTTTAAATAATTAAACTTCTTTAAATAGAATCTATTTAATGTTTTTTTATTTTTTTATTTTGAATTTCTTTATACAAGTGTGAGAATAATGTTTTTTATAACGAATACCACTTGATGATTTTTTCCCACAAATATGAAACATGTTTAATATTAAGATTAATTGAAAATATTTCATGGTTTTTACAATATTATCTCATTACTCTTTTTCTATTAATTATATTATTTATTAAAATAGTCAAAAGAAAACTATATTTTTTATTATTTTTATATGAAAACTGAAAGTGATTTTACTTTTTTGGTTCCAAAGTATATTTTCATGAGTTTTAAATTGAAATAAAATGTAATTTTGTTTATTAATTTTATTATAGTTTGATATTTTTCATGATTATTAGATATTAAAATATAACCCAATGATGTATTTGGTAATGATTTATTCACCAATTGAATTTATTTTATAATTAATCTGTTAAATTATTCCCTTTATAAGTGTTCTTTTAAGGGTTATTTTAATGGCTATATGAGATAATGCCCCAATTTCCCTATATGGAGTTTGTACACTTTCTGTGGATTTTTATATGATATTTTGGAATTAATTAGGCCATAAAAGGATTATATTATTAAATAATAGTTTGTGATATTTCAATGTTTAAAGGATTGTTTTTCATGGAAAATGTATTACGTGTTTTAATTTTTTAAAGAATCTTTCAGGAATATGAATATTCAGTTATTCTTTCCTGTAATATATTTTATGAACATATTTGTGAAATAATGTTTATTTAATTAGTATTTAAATTATTATTTTAGTTCAATATTTATTATGTAACCTCTCAAAATTTTCTAAAGGGATTTCATCATTTTTAAAAGTAATAGTTGGTTTTTTTCATTTTATATACCTTAATATCTGTTTTTACCTCATCTGATATTTTAAAATTTATTCTATAGGATCTTAGATTGTGTATAAAATATATATTTTTTAACATTTTTCTTCAGAAGACTCTTCTAAAATGAATAAAATGGCTTACGAATGAAACATGGTTGTACTCTTAAGAATAAATTTTTATATATAACTACACATAATGTGGTATTGTTTCCCAATATAATGTAATTTTTAACATTATTACATAAAATTATAAAGATAAAATATCATAAGAATAAAATAAATCAATGAAATATCCTTCAAACTCATAATTGCGGGAAATTATTTTTTGCATAGAAGACAATCTGTAAAGAATTGTTATTAAGCTCCATATCTATGAGTGAGGGTCTAATACATCATATCACATATACCATTATCCAAATTGAAAATAAGATCACATGAACATTAATTTGTGTATACATACAATTACTTTTTAAATCTATATAAAGTAACCAAATTTAATACTCATAACTTGAGAGAATAAACCCCATTTTAGTAATTTCTCAACTGATGACATGATCAACAATTTACCCCACAACTCCCTTCTTAGATAATATTTATATATTTTATATTAATGTTATAAAATATTAATAGTTATCATGATAGGTATATTTCCAATACATTTTATGGGGATCCAATTTAAATCATGCACCCCTAAAATTATAATTTCATATTATATGCTACTTATTATGGTATAATTGGTTTGTCAAACACCATATAAAACACTTTTTATGCATTGTGAGAATATATTAAATATATATATATATATGAAATCCTAATCAGGATAAACCGAACATTTGGTTACAACTTATAATAATCCACAAAGAATATCTGTGAGGAATATCTCAAAGTCATACTTAGAGAGGTAGATCACCGTTTACCCTCACAAATATATATGTAGCTAATGTAAAAAATAATAATGTGGATGCTTTATTTTGTATATCTTGATACATTTCTTAATCATAAATTTGTTTAAAAATACAAAAAGAACCCTTCATAAGTACCCATCTAATCATATCACATATGATGGACCACCAAAAAGGACTTCTTTTTCTATATTTTTCAAATTTTTTAAACTAATTATATCATTATGTAATTACAATCACATATGATAAAACCTACCCATTTAAATATTTTATTGAAAACTATATCATATGTAAGGCATTTTGAATAATATTGGTACTTAGAAATAAAATTTCAAATGTCAGTAAATCTTAACACAATATTCACACTCATCTATTTCACAACATCAAATGTTATGAGGTTATAACTTTTTGGTAAACATAAGAATATCTATATGTTTATAATAATAGCCATTATTGGAAGATTACCATTAATAATTTTCTATGAGATCATTTTTTAAAAAAGAAATAACACATTACAATAATTTGACAGAAACATTATAATATTATTTTGCTTATAAAGTGATATTCACTTAGTTGTTATAAGTAAATAAAAAATATTACATTTCTCTTAATAGTAATTCCACGAACTCTTTTAGTATATTATGTAATGGTCACTTTGAAACATGATTAAAATAATAATTATTTTTTCGATTTAATATATATAATCCGAAACATACTCCCACTATCTATATAGATACCATATATTCTTCATAATTTTGTGGTAAGATATAAACAAACTTTTATGTCAGAAAATAAAACATACTTCTTTTATATTATATATTAAAAAATTAACTATTTGAAGATAAATTTTATATGGTATTCTACAAAACATATAGTATTAAATTATATATAGTATGGTTTTTCTAAATAAACTATAGTATATTGGTTAGAAATCTATATATGAATGAGACTAAAACCAAATTTCACAAATTTAGTCAGTTGAATTTGAATAAATTAATTTCAATTTTGAAATTACCACGTATAAATTAGTGTATGATGAATTTGAGATATTTTTTAACATATATTTGGTTGTGAAGTTAATTGTGAAAAATATAGATTTTAAAAACTATACACTTTTATGAAATTATAATGGTGTTGCTTCAACTAGATTCTTTGATCCATCAATTAATTGTGAGGGGATAATTATAGTTTCATAACCAATGATGTTGGTAGGATTTATTTGTAGAAGCATTCAATGGTTTTTACATCTATAATAATGATAGAAATTCTTTCAAAAAGAATATGGTCGTTAGGTTTTTTGTACCAATGACTCGTAGGAACTCTCATTGGTCGAGTGGACTAGAGGTCATGCTCATCCAACCCTTGTGGGGGGGGGGGGGAATTGTATCATATTGTATGCCTCAATTATAGACATAATATAGGTTCGTGAATCTATTCCAAATTTTGATACGATGTAATTTACCGTATTAAATGATCAGTATTTGAATTTTTCTTAATGTAATGTAGGTTCTATTTATGTGATCACTGATATGTATCTCATTTTTTCTATCATCTTCACATTATTTCATAGAATTGGGTAAAAACTTATGTTTTAAAGCTGTATAACCAGGAACTCTAGAGTTTACTTCTGTTTATGGAGATAATTAATATTTTGGGGATGGGATTGAAACGTCCTGATAAATCCTATGTTTCATGTTTATAACAGTAATAAAAACACAAATTGTTCTTTCAAGGACAATACATTAAATTTATCATCATTTATAATGGATTATATGTGGTAAAGTTGGTACTAGGTATGGATCTCGAACTATAGGAAGACTTTATATGTATCATCCTTATAACATGAAGTAGATTAATCATAGTTTGATATACACTAAACTCTCTAATGTCCTGGGAAAAATGACAGGTACCCATAAGGGTTATTTCATCAAGGATTGTCAACATGGTAATGTCTTCGGTACTTATACCAATGTGGATGCTAATGTATTAGGGAATCCATATCATATCACTGAACAAGGCTTAAAATCTAATGTTTATCTAGATAGGGGGACTATATGATGTTTTTTCTTTTGATATTTTTAAATCCCAAAGACCACATGATTCATGCTTGGTGTGAGATATGTAGTGATCATGCCCACTATATATGGATATGAAACATATTCACTAGGGTGGGTAATATGGATTTTTTTGCAAGGAGTTCAGTGATTAATAATATGTCATACATATTATGCTTATAGAAGGAATTAGAGTCCCCATAGTTCAATTTTCCCTAGTCCACTTATGGAATTAAGGTTATTTGGGGCATGGCCATGGCTTTCACTCAAGAGGATGTCTATTTATATACCCTCGTCATCCACTAATAGCTGAGTAAGAATGATAGAATCATATAATAATTTTTGTTCAATGGAAAAATGTTATTGTAAAATAGAGGTACTTACATTAATGTGGATTAACTTTCCACATTGGGCCTTTGTAATATATCCTACATATCTTATTTTTAAATGAATAAAATATCTCATAGTTCATAATGGTGTATGTTCATGTCTGTCATCCAAAAATGGTTATCATGCCACGGGGTATATACCTAACATGCTTAACATATCAAACATTTTATGCATGACATGGTTGAAATGTCAAGGTATCTGGAGGACACATCATTATTGTCTACCTGACTTGTATAGGGATGTCCGGACATGACTTTTTTGTCTTCTAGACATGCCTTGGGAATTCTAGATAGGTCTTAGCTATCTATCTAACATGTTTGAGGATATCTGGACATGTCCTGGTCAAATTCTTGACATGTATATGTATGTCTCTACAAGTCCTGATTGCCTTCCCAACATGCCTAAGTATGCTTGGACATGTCCTTCTAAACAAATTGTCATGTTTGAGGATGTATAGTCATTTCTAGGTTGTATTTATAAATTGTCTGAGAAATATCATGTGATTCGGCTAACTTATCTGGGGGTACTCTATAAAAGGATGGCATTTCGAATGTACTCTGACTGATATAAGAAAAAAATTATAGGGATGTTGTATAATTTATATGCATTTATCCGGGATCTTTTATGTGATCAATATATACACGTCCAATAGTTTCTCATGATTGGGGCTGATATGTTGGAGAAATTGAACCTGATCTAGATGACATGTCCAGAGAGCCTTCACATTTTTGACACATACATTCCCAAGGGTGTTGCGTGATCAAGGAAGGCATATCATAGGGATTCCATACGATTTGACTTAAATTTATAAGGACGATTTTCATGAATTATGGATACATTCCAAAGGATATCACGTGATCAAGGATGACATGTTGGAGGGTTTCCGCATAATCTGACTGACATGTACAGAGGACTTCTAATATAATTGATGATATGTATATAGGACTTCATGTGACTTGGATAACATTTATAGAGGAATTTTTGTGACTTGGATTGTATGCTTTGGTATTGTCACATGATCTGTATGACTTTTTGGCTGTTTTCTCAGGAGTAATTAATAGTCCAAGTGAATATCTAGACACTTTTGAATGAAATTCATCATATCAATATTTGTGTAAGGATTAAATATTTTTCATCATTTATTGAAAAAGTTCCACAATGTTCTTAAATAATTTTATTGTTGAATCCTCACTCAACCAAATTGACACAAGGAAACTCATTTTTTTAATCAATCAGGTGCACTTGGTATACTCCACTTGATCAATAAAGTGTTTTCTCCAAGATTATATATATTCCAAGTAATCCGTAAATTAATTCCTTGAGTTTATCTAGTGGAATACCCTTGAAATTTCATGACTATCCACTCTGAGAAGTCCAATATTTCTTCTAGTATCCTATGTGTTCACTTTTTATAAGGTACAGTAATTTATATCCCTTTCCGTCATTGATCTATACCACTCTTTACATTCTGTGTATCACATATATGGTCTTGAGTTAGTGGAGGGAGAATTCCATCAAACATTTCACTATATCTTGATGTGGGTCATTCAAGAATTTATCCTTATGGCACATTGTATTATACTTCTTCATGATCATTCCACATTTTTTATATTTATTCAACCCATGGACTGTCAAACGGATCTTGGAAAATTAAATTGTCATGTTAAAAAGACTTATAAAGATTAGGATGACCTGTCTAGGTGTCTTTGTGAGATGAGGAATCCTATCAAAGAGGTTTTTCACATGATCAAGGAATACATGTCTGGGATCCTTTGTGATATGAAAATGGTTGGTCAGTGGCCCTTAACAAAGTCAAGATGGACTGTGAAAATGTATTTATGTGATCAATGGGATGATAAAATGAGGTGCATAACCCCTTTTCTAGAAAAGCATCATAAATTGCATCATTGTCAGATTTTGTGGTGTATTTGATTCCACATGACCATTGATCATATTATAATTTATATTATACCATACTACATTAGCTACATAATAGTAGCATAGTAGAATTGTGGTATCAAACCCATAGAGACAAACCGGTAGGAAGGAAATGAAGCGGTTAGAACCTTGAAGAGGGACTACTCACAAACTCTATTTGGTTTGGTTTTATTAAAACAATATATCTTGGGTGTAATTTCCAATAAGTGAAATGGGGTTAAGGTAAAATTTAAGGGTTTTGGATAAACCTATGGATTAGACTGCAATGTGGTACAAAGATCACAAATTGGTCATCGTGAAACCAATTAGAACTATCTATGAGGAAATTAATACTTTTCCCTAAAATAGTAAACAAACTAGATTCAATACAATTATATTCAAGGTCAAAAATATTGCAAACTATTGTTCATATCTTTTACAACTCTAACTGGGTTAGAGTCTTTCGATTACACTTTTCATTATTATCGTTTATGAAAAAAAATCAATAAATGATGATTTTTGACCTAATTACTAGCCATACGGTTACCAAGATTCAATTTTGATATAAATTGAATTTAATTCCCCCTTACACTAGACCACTAACCCTAAGAAGATTTTTCATGAATGATGGTATTGATCAAAATAAGTGAAACATATAGCTTTGTGACATAAAAATTAAACTATTAAAATCAATAAAATATTCAGTCGAAACAATATAAAATCAATCAAATAAAAGTTGAATGAATAGAAAATGAAGAAAACAATAACGAATGATGTTGAATGGATATCAAAATCATATTCTAATAATGAAACAAAAAACGGGTAATCCAAAGGTGTAGAACCTAAAGTAGTAGCAGTGGTTCTATTAAAATTATAATGGAAAGAAATATAAATAAATTATATACAAATTAGGGAATAAAATAAGAATAAAAGAAACTATTAGGCTACTTTTCAATCTCCCCTCCCCTGTTTGGGATCTCCTAATATATATAAGCTAGTGTGGTTCACCAAGTGTAAATTATTAACATCTTGAAAATGTTTTATGTGACCCCTCAAACAAGATATTCCTGACTTGTAAATGGGTTTCATGTCATGTACATCAGACCCTCAATGGTCCCTGAAGATTTTGTGTCTTCTTGATTTCATTTATTGTATCTGTGGAGAGATTTTTAAATTTTTTTCTTTTTACATCTTGTACGATATTCATTCCATGTATTTTCATCAAGTATAATATTTATAGTTTTCACTTAATGTACTTTAGTTGCGTCTCATTTATTTTTTTCACATCATGTATGTTGGTTCCATGTCATGAAAATTGGTTGGAAAATGTTCTTGTTGATGAATACACAATGAGCATATATTTCAGGATGTGGAATTTCTAATTTTTATATTTTTCTAACATCTCTTTCATTGATTCTTGAGTACCTATTTCAAGTAAAAATACATCAAAAACTACTATATTGTCTAATAAATAATGTTTAAGTTTTATAATAATTTATTCAAAATATATTTATATATATAAATTCATCTTATCAAATTAAACCATGCCTACGCAATTGCCTATTCTCAAGAAAATAAAATCTCGATATGGATTCAAAAATAAAATCATTTTTAAATAAGAAACTTACATTAAAACCAAATGACATAAAACAAAATGTTAGTGGAAAAAAATTATCTATAATCACCCATGCATAGAAAACCATCCATGCCTCATTATCATGTTCTTTATTCAGATTCCTTATTCCTTTGATAATAAGTTATCAACTATTCCCTTAGAAGATATTCCCATATTTCATTTTAAAAAAATGAATTTTTTTTCATATCTCAAGGTACAATGATCCTTGAATTATGTTCATACCATTAATACATGTTTCTAATTATAGGATTTCACCTTTTCAAACATCTCCACTCCCTAAATATTATCACACAATTAATCATGATGTATTTAATAATAAGGATAAAATGTCATTGAGGATGAGGGTTAGTGGGAAGATGATAAAAATGAAGATAAAAAATGAGGGTAAACTATAAATTATAATACATGATAAGTCAGAAAAAGAAATGAAAAATACTCACCAGAAAGTGGTATCTTCAACCTCCCAAATTCACGGGGTAGGTCTATGGATGTTTCATAAAAAAAATGATAATATCCTATTTCTACTTTTACAGTCATGTGTATGCTAGAAATCACATCTATAACCAAACCAAAGATGATCCATGATGATATTCATTATTCTAGTAATGGTAATTTTTTACCTTCCTAATACACAACCCATAATTTTTTATATTCATTTTTAATAGAATAATCATTAATGGAATTTCAAAAAAAACATTGACCACCTCTTGTAGATCTTTTGAAATAATACATGTATATCCCCTTTTTATTAAATATCTCAAATCCATCAGGAATGACCATCTCCCCCCACACATATTCAAATTAAAATCATGACATTATATCATGATTAGGGTTATTAGGTAAAAAATATTCTTCTAACATGGATCAATACTAACTTTGACATTCATGGATTATATGATATTAAGATGAAAAAATATACAGGTGGGTTTCTAGATTAATAGATCAACAAAAATTGTATCAATTATTTTAACAGTGTATTTATTTATTCACAACCTCAATAAGATTCCAATGAATGTTCTAATAGGTTTACATGCCCCAAGTATCTATCAAGAAACATTATAAGAAAAAAATATAACAATATATTTATAGATTTCACTCGGTAATGGGAATATTAAAAATTTAATAACTCAAGTAATAATTTCCAGTAATAAGTCAATCAAAAAAATTGTATGAATCTAGAAATAGAATTAAATTACTCAAAATAGTAGTCATGTTAAAACTATAGAACATGAATAAAAATAGAAATTAAAAACATTTAACCAAATGTTTTTCTTTTCATTAAAATGGTGAAATGATATTTCATCCTAAATCGTGATTTCAAGGGAAATTGTCTTCTATAAAAATAAAAATAAGAAAAAGTACAAGTTTACAGAAAACAAAGCCCAATAATGACTCCCCCAAATATAAAATTAAATGGTGTCTACACTATTCTGGAATTCTATTTCAGAGAGATATAAATAGTAACATATATTTATTTTAAATTGCAATTATGAGTTTGAAATAGGGAATAATGATCCCTTATAGTGAATATAATTCCATGGGAGAAATTGTTAGATAGTGAGGGGAAATTTTTCTACCTAAATAATATTTTTTAATAAATTAGCTCCACTAGATGAACCATAATTACAGATGCTTTAATCAAAATAGAAGAAGAAAAAAAGTAGGTGAACACCGTAAATAGTAGGGTAATGTAACATAGAAAAATTCATGAATCAGGTACAATGATGTTTTAGATGACCAATGAAAATAATGTTGTAGAAGATAAAAAAAAGTAAGAAAAAACCAAATAAAAACATAAAAAAACAAAAAATATGGGCATCCTACTATAAGGTGATAACAATTTCATCATCATCCATATGGATAGAAAAAATATTATTTGGTGTCATCCATCAGCTCAAATTTCCTCTTCCTTTTGAAGTAACTTGTTACAGTTTCTTCAAGCACATCTGGTCTCTTAGAGGGGTTAACCACCTCATAAATGGTTTGAATGCACATGTTGTAGCAGCAACATCAATGATGGTCATAGAAGGGGACTCTTGTACCTTATGGATCTAGATATTCTATATATGTGTATTTATGTCATCTAGGAATTGATACATCTCATTTACGTGACTTGATGGTGGCTTGAAAGACTCATCAATAACCATGGATGTTGATGTTTAGATAAACATGGAAATATTGTTGTAGAAGTAAAAAAAGACAATAAGAAATCCACATAATAAAATATCAGTTTCCTTCCATTAGATAATATGAAAAATAAAATAAGAAGATATAATATTGTAAATAAAAAATAGTACATGCAATAAAGAGTAAAACATGGTAGGGGTACATGGGAATCTCTAAATTGTGTAGGATGTGTTGTCACTATCTACATCGGTAGCCCCCTTCTGAACAGTAGGTTCATGAATCATCCCCGTCCATTCTATGGAATATATTTATGCTTAAGATGGTTCATTGACAACCACAGTGGGTGTCACAATTATTATATTTTTCGTGGTCATAGAATGTGGCTGGTAGGTGCTGATCCATACTGGGTACTAATGTCTGACATATAGACTAATAAATGTAGTATTCGATGAAGAGGAAAAAAGCGTACCTTGACCATTCTGTCCAGCTTGGGGATAAACTCCTATTAATAACAATGCTCTATAATCTATAACAGTAGGATGAATTGGGAGGGAGTTTTATTAGGAATGGATGATTAAGTGGGGTCTGCATTAGTTAGCAGGTGGTAGATGTATGGGCTGGCGGGGGTGGGGGTAGTGAACTATGATGTCTTCATGAAGTGGATGCCTATGTGATGGAAAATTATTCTCTAATTCTCTATAATATATTATACAACATTCCATATGTTATATATAAAATTTTTGGTTAGGTGATGTTGTGGAAAAAGGTGGTACATGGATCGTAGGGGTAGGTAATGTTGGGGTTGTAGTGCTAGGATCAACAGAAGTAGGGGCCTCTGGAATGCAGGCAGCGGATGGGTAAGTATGAGCTATGAACATAGAACCATACTCAACAAACATAGAGTCCCACTGTCAATTCCACTCAATATTCCACAAGATTCCCATATTTTATATAATGATAAGATCAAATGTCTCTATTTTTCTAAGTGTGTAATGTGACTAAGTGACTGGAGAGGTGGGTGATGAAACTACATCCTATAAGGGTACCAGAATCCCACTTCACATGGTCCCCATATTAAAGCATGAAATTGAGGACCATGTTGATAGAAGGGACACTCGTGGTAGAGGAAAATATAGAAACCTTGATCTTTCTAGTTATCCTATGACAATTTATTCTACTTACCATGCATGGACGAGATCCTGATATGATCCTGTAATGAGTTACCCCATACCTAGGTGGTCTTCATGTTATGTGGATTGTGAAAGCTTTGTGCCAAATCCATTCTACATCCTCCTTGATTGGATTTTTCTACATGGAAAAATAGGTTGGGGATGTAATGAAATCAGTCGTGTAAATACCAACCCCAATATTGAAATCTTCAAAGGAGATCTCTTCTGGATGACCACTAATACAGTTGGTGACATAAGCCACATCAAGATCCAATATAGTGATGTACTCAATGAATATATCATGGTACATCCCTTACATTACATGAAAATTCTGGAGATATGAATCCAACAAATAAGATTAAGGTAATTCACAAGCATGTTGACATTCTAGAGAAATTCTAGGTACATAGTCTTGTTGGTCCACATCAGCTTAGCCATAAGATGGACCAGCCAAACCTAATGATTTTGTTTAGATAAATATTGACATGGTGATTGTTTGGGAAATTTTAAGCCCCCTGAGACTTGATATATGAGGACTATGAATCATTGGAATCCAAGGGAGTGGTAGAACCTGATGCGGATAGTGAGGAGGTGGTCTCTGTGGGTGGCGATGAAGGATCAACCGATGGTTTCTAGAGTGGAGTAGAATTATTGCAATAGGCCATGCGTTTGATTGTTTTTTTGTGGGAAATCATTTATAGGGGGAATTATAAGGGATATAAATAAATGATATGGGGTTTACCTGGGAGCAGATGAAGGGGGGAGGGGTAAAGGGACTATAAAAAATAGTGGGGAAGGGGGAGGAGTATAGGAGCTCAATGATAAAGGGAAGGAGGAATTGACCATGACACTAGGTTCTTGAATTAAATAGTGTTTTATTTTTTTCACATCTTTAAATGATAAAAACATATAAAACCTGAAAATTTTATTTTTATGGTCCAGACATATATAAGGAAGCAAATTTTACACACCGTGAATTTTTCAATCAGGGTTTTTATCAGAAAACCCACTAACCCATATCATGAATTATTGAAACATCTTGATCTCTAATATAAACTATTATACATATCCTATATTTTTTCCCATTCATATCTTCATCTAATATCAAGATATATACAACTAGTAATGAATAGTTTAGTTTTCAAGGAAGTGTTTTCAATTTTATTATTGACAACTTCATGATTGAGGGTATGAATGGTGGGAGGATATCCCTCAATATAGATTAAGTGTAACACACAACCTCATGATCATTTTATTCATATTCATTAGGATATAGGTTCCCTTGGTCATCCTCAGTAGTCAAATTGTAAACTCTATCATCAGTAATAAATTCGACTTGATAATCCAATAACTCACCACTTTTTCTAATGGCTTTTACTAACTCAATGAAAATATGTTTTTTTCAAACTCTTAATATGAACATTCATTAGTTGACATCAAACAACATGCAACTAGTTGTGATAAATAGAATCCCTATAATTATGGGGACATCACTTTCATCCTCTATATCTAGGATAAGAAAATTAGTTGCAATGATGAACTTACCAACAAAGACTAAGGAATCCTTAAGAAGTCCTTAAGGGTAGAAGACAGATCGTTTAGACAATTGAATTTAAACTCTTATGAGTTTAAATTATTTAAGACCCATATTTTGGAATTTAATCATGGGAATGAAATTTATACTTTTACCTAGATCAGATAAGGATCTTCAAAAATTGCATGTTCCTATAGTTCACAGAATTGAAAAACCTCAGATATCTCACATATTCAGTGGTATCTTGCACTGAGTTACCACATATAACTCTTTATTCAAGGATGTTACTCCAAGTTATTATTTTTCCATTCTATTAAAGATAATATAATTTTAAAATTTCTTGTAAGAAGAAATCCAACATACTACCTCTACAATGTAGATGTTATGTGTAATATTTTAAACATCCCTAGAAACATTGTATATTTTCCCTCAATCTTACCATATGTCATTTCTTTTGGAATGGGAACATGGGGGTTTTATGTTGGTGGTTCTACATAGAAATATTAATTTTCCAACTTCTCTTTTACAAGAGCATCTTTAGTTCGTCAAATTCCATATTTTTTTCCAAAACAACATTGTGTGTGTTATCATTTCTATCTTTAATCATCATTGAAGAACGTGTTTCGTGTTTTTTTACCTACCATTCCTAACCAATATATTCCAAGAAATATTTTGACTACTTCTTGTTCTAATGTCTACACCCTAATCCATTTATCTCATTTGTGTCTCTTCATTATTGAGAAACGTACCAGATAATTGATCTGATAGAGTTTTAGAGATTTTTCCTACATGGTGCTCGAGGTTATATAGGGAATCCATTTGGTTTTTCATTTCCATTTTGGGGGTATTCATCCTCTAATACTCTTTCTGAAAAACAAATTATATTTCCCATTTTTGGTTGTGGAGGTGGGCATTTGTCTTTCAACCTTCCTAGAGATTGTTGAAACTATTATTGCTGAGTGGGTAGAAAAAGTTGATATCTAGGGGAAAAAGGTCATTTTTAAAATTGTTGAGGTAATAGAGTTGGATTTTGAGGTGGAAACCTAGGTGGTCCCAATATTAATGGGTGTTCTTAATCAATCCCTTGTTTAAAGTAATCTTGATTGTGTAGTTGTTGTTGCTGATCCAGGCTCTATTGATAATAATGTAGCAGATATTGTTGGGGTTACTAAAAATATTTATTTTATTGATTATAATTTACACAATTACAATCCTAACTTTGAGGTTCCTATATTCCTTTAATATTTCCGTGATATGGACATGGTCCTACACATATTTCATAATAATGGATTTCAACAGAGGAAATAGGTAGTTGTTGTATAGTAGGTAGTATAAAATATTCTAGATTATTCATGAGGGATTTATCATGGGATTATAGAATGTTATTCTCTTCCAACTACTGAATTCAATGTTGGGGGTGGTTCCCAATTTCTCTACTAGATACTGGTATTGTGAGAGATATCATCTAAGATTTCCCCTCCTACATCGGGCATTTTGAGAATGAGTGTTCCATCAGTCATTACATCTATAAAAGTAAACATAGCTGAAGGGAGTACCCAGTAAATAAATTTCAACTGTAGACACACATCAACCATGTGACTTGGAAACTTATGGGTGAAATCCTTTAAATGATACCAATCATCCCAATATAGCTCTCTATCCATGAGGGAGAAATTTTAGACTTCATTTCTGAGCTTCCATGTTTGTATTTGTGGGAGGTATTTATCTAATAAATTCCTTTATAAATATTAAAATTTCATGATGTAATTAAGAGCATAGTTTTTGATTTGATACATGTATATTTTGTGTAAGGAGAAGGGAAATAGTCAAATTATGATAACATCATATTATACACCATTATTACAAAAGTTATCGTAGACATATATGATGTTAGAGATATGTTCATGGATATATTTTCTCTGATGTTTACTAAACTATCACATATTGTGGATAATGTAGATTAGTCATGGTTTAACTTAAAATGTATATTTTTTGATAGAAGGACACAAAATATTATTTATAAAACCACTTATAGATGGGATGACATGATACATAATGAATATCTCCAACAATGCTAGTTCTCTCCCGGATGATTAGTTGGTGCATATTAAAGGGATTGGGTGAGGCAGTTAAAGGTTGTTGCATTTCGCCATATTTGAGTGATGTTGTGTAACTAGATATCTCTCAATCAAGGGATTGAAAGAAAATGGTTCTTGATGTTCAATGATCCTTGAATGATTCATTTTCCCATGACTCATGAACTATGTTGAAGAAGGGAAGAATCATGTTCTAGTTTGTACATTAAAATTTGTAAAAATAAAATTGGAACGAAAAGGGGTTGGTGAAAATCATTGTTTCCACAAAAGGATAATGTTCAAACTCATAAAAATATCCCCTAAAATGATGCCATAATTTTATTGGACCACTAGACATTTTTAATTCTGCACGGGCATTGATCATATTAGAATTTATATTATCAGAAACTACAATAGCTACATAGGCAAAACATAGTGGAAGTGCAGGTTCAAACCTGTAGAGACAAACTGGAAGGTAGGAAACCAAGATGTTAGAGCCCCAAATATGGATTCTTCACAAAATATCATTGGTTTGGTTTTATTATCACAATGTAACTTGGGTTTAAATTTATATAAGAGAAAAAGGATCACGACCAATTTTAGGGTTTCATAAAAAGAGTAATCCTAAATTTTCCTTGGGATTGATCTACGGATTTGGCCACAAAGTAGTGAAAAGGTCCTCAATTTTTCACAATTAAACCAATTAGATCAACCTAATATACATTTATTATTTGGTTCATATATAGTAGTAAAGATAGATATAGTGTTATTATAATCCATGATAGAAAGTACCCCTAGCTATTTTTCCTAGATTTCCTAGCTTTAAGAAGGCTAGGATCCTACAATTACACTTACCATGATCAGGGCTATGCCAAAGAATTAATTATTATTTTTACCTAATTACATGTTTAAGGGTTAAAAATTTTCAATTTATAGATTAATTATGTTTAAATCCACCCTAGCTATTAACCCCTACCTGAAGTAGATTAGCTGTGCTTGAAAGTATTAATATAATTTAGGGATACAAACATCTTTATCAACATAAAAATTAAATAATTATAATCAATTTAATCTATAATTGAAACCATATATAATCAACTAAATACTAAATTTAATGAATGAACAATGAATTACATAGAAATAGATGGAGTTGAACAACAATCAAAATTGAATTCAAATGGTAGAACAGAAAACCAAAAATCCACCGTCAATAGTCATAATACCGAAGAAAATGATCGATTAAAATAGTATAGTAAAGTAAATGAACTATGTTTTGTAGAAAATATAGAAGAAGTAGGGAAGAAAATATAATGGTTTTTTCAAATTTCTTGAGCTCTCCTTTCTACATCATAGGTCACGTTATATATATGCCTGAGAAGTTCCTGACATGAAAATGACTCACGTCATGAAAATTATTTAAGGTACTTCTACATAGAGACATTCATGACATGTAAATGGGTTTCACTTCATATACTTTAGATAAACAAAGGTCTAAAAAGATGTCCGATCTCCCGGATTTCATGGACTATATATTTGCAAAGATTCATATATCAAACTCTTCAGATCATGTATAATGTTCTCATTCTGTATTTTAATCTATTTTTAGATTCATATATTTCAAATGACGTACTTCTATTTTACATATTATATTAGGTTCACATCATGTACATTGGCTTCACTCCTTGTTAATTTCCTGGTAAACGTTTTTCTCATGGAACATGCATTGTGAATATGTTTCATGGCATATAGTGTCTGATTTTTTGATTATTCGAGGATTTATTTCATTGGTTATTTAATATTATTACATGTAGAAACACATCAAAACATATTATGTTACTTATTAAATTAGTATTAATTCTTTAAAAATTCATCAATTGAATATATATATATATATATATATATTTGGCATATCACCTCGCATGAAGGTTCCACCTTTTTCAGCCTTTATTATTTATTTTACAACACTTTCATCATTTTCACATTGATTGTTTTTAAAGGTATCGTATGATCGAATTGAAATGCCTGAGGCCCTTCACATGATGATTGTGACATTCCCAAATTCCTTCATGTGGCATGGATGACATTCCACTAGGTATCTCATGTGATCATTGAATTGATCACATAAGCCATATTATCCCTTCACATGAAAACCAAGGAAACTTCCATAACAAAATGGTTTCTATTTTTCATATTTTTTTAAAATACTATGGAAATAAAAAATTAGTTGTCTATCAGGATCTTTCACAATCAAACAGACATGTCAGAAGACCTTCAAATGATGGAGATGACATGTCTTGTGGCCATCTCATGATGAGGTCGAGGTGTCTTTAGGTATTTCACATGATCAATGGACTGATCACACTTGAAAATTATTCCTTTCTCATTAAAAAACATAAATATATTTCTCACAATGCATGTTCCATTTCCATCTTGTATTTTATGAGATTCATTTCAAAATTGTTATACAGCTATTGGTAGACACGTCAGCTAATCAGATGATCTCATATGGTAGCCTTTTTATGATCATTATTCATTGTGTAAAAGCCTTCATAAGTTAAAGAGGTATTGTTAGAGAGGATTTTAATTATCCTGAATAGATCACTAAATGATCATGACTCATTCTCAGTACATTTCTAAGGGAATGTGATTGTGTGTCTTCATGGGGGTTATTCAATTCACATAAACTAGTCACATAATCTCTTTGTATCCATGTTGGACTTTTCTTACTATTTGGGAGAAAATAATACCTACACGTTTGGGAATTTATATAGTCATAAATATTATCGATTCATGATTATAAGGCATCAAAGCCCCCCCCCCCCCCACATCAAAAGAAAAGTTTGTTGGCTAAATATGTGGTTGTGCGGAAAGTAAATGCCCACATGAGTCCCTAAGTCTTCCACAGGTCCGTTTTCTAGGAGGATTTTGGTCTCCCATGTGACCTATTGTATTAAAATGGGTTCCTTATAAATAAGAATGTGTAGGACCATTCATTACACTAGAGAATAAAAACTCCAAATCTCTCATGACATTATCTCTCGTAATATTTCATTGAAAAACCAATCGACAAAACCCCATTTAGAGAACTATTCATGAGAATCAATCACATGATCCCAATGTGTGACCTTCTTATATCAATTAATTTCATAATAAAACATGGAAATGACCAATTTTAATTTCATGAAGATAAAAATTTTGTTGACTATTGGGTTATATCGTGTATTTATAGTGGTTTAAAAGAACCTTGTTGCATGTTATCTTGATCATTGTGTGACTCGCATATCCTATATATAGCCAGGTTATTGTGAGGTATAAAACAAGAACATACAATAAAAAGGTGTTACATGGTTCACACAATTCCTAAGTCCTATGATGGGTCACATGACTCCAAACCATTACATATTTCATTTGATTCATCTGATATTTCGAGCTCTGAATGCTTCATTTAACTAACTCCCTTTTGAAAATGGTACTCCCCATTTATGCTTCATTTTCGTGTGCATATGGATTAAAATTCATAGAAGCCTCATAATGCGGCCAACAGTTGGGACATAGTTTCTGAGAATCAAAATACCTAACCTTGGTACCATATAACATCCCATAATTTTTATACATTATCATTTCGTAACACTTGTAGAATACATAATACATTATATAAATATACACCCAAAGACTATACTAATCTAGTGAATTTGGAAACACAAAAACATAAACACTTGTACATAAGTGAGAAAATTTATCTCCCACTAGGTTCATCTTTTTTATAACTCTTCTTAAACAAATCAGACATAATATATATGTTCAAAACCTAGGGAAGGAAACATAAAAAGATTGAGCTCAGATTCTTAGTAAGGGTAAAAAAGGGAGATACATAAGCATAATATTGACCATAAGGGTATGATAACATGATCAAAAAAATAGAGGATCTTACGCTGCATATCACAATAATATACATTAATCATGGAATAAATGTTTTCAGTTCAAAAGAGTTGACTGATTATAAAATAAATCACACAAGCTATGGAAGCATTACATTGGAATAAGGTAATGAATTTTGGAAGACACATAATAATATAAAATTATTCCCATAATAGTAAATACATTGATATCAAGGCCATATTAATAGTATTGGTTCACTCCCCATATCATCTTGGTATCCATGGTTCACTCCAATAGCCATATTAGTAGTATAAGATCACTCCTCATACCACCCTAGTACTCAGGGTTCATTCCCATGTCCATGTTAGTCGTCAATGTTTACTCCCATGACCATGTTAATTTATCTCATGAGATATAAATATTTACCCAACGCATTGGAGGGAGATATTATCCCCACCCATATCATAATTAAATCAAACACAAATCTTCCACAAGATCATATATGTTTATATCATAACCCATGAAATGATATGGTTTCATAAAAATCTAATCATATTAGAAAACAGGGATAAAGAAACATGTTTCATAATAATTTCATCTAAACCATAATACAGGAAAAGAGGAGGTTTTGAAGAGCATATAAGTTGTGAAAGAGAAGTATGTATCATAAAAATAATCTCATCAAAACATAAACCATTATGAGAAATAATATTAATGGTAATATAGATTCAATTCCATAGGAATGTATGACTACCACAAACAAATATCATCTTAGAAGATAAATAATTTTGAAAGTCCCTTTTATACATTTCATGATGAAATTTCCCTTTTTCCCAGAAAATTATTTTTAATACCTAAAACCATTTGAAAACCATATTAATTGAAAACATATAAAATAATATTAAGAAGTTATAAAATTATCTTGAATTGTTTTTGAAATTAATTTCATTCAAAATACATTTAAAACTTATAAATTAATATTTAAAATGTTTTGAAAACAATTTTCCTTGAAAATTTATAAATTTCAATTTAAAACTTCTTGAAAACAATTTAATTAAATACACATTGAAAAATTATAAATATTTATTTAAAATGTTGTAAAAATACTTGAAAACATATAGAAGAGTCTTGAAAACTTTATGAAAACCATTTCATAGAAAATACATTGATAACCTATAAAGAAAGCTTTAATACATTTTAAAAACCCAGTACAGTGAAAACTAATTTTGAAAAAAAAAATATATAATAATATTAGGAAAAAATTTTCTTTAAAAAAATAATAAAAAAATTTCAATCTTGTAATGGATGCTTCAATGGAATTATTGTCATGGTAGTAGGTTAAATCCCTATATGTCGAACATTCATGTTTCATCATAAAAACATAAGAAAAGTTCCTTGATTTGAAAATGCTGAGAAGATTATATTTTATCCCCTTATTTAATGTAAAAAACAGAAAACTTTTACATTAACGATTATAGTATAATATTAATTTTTTTAGAAATTTTTTAGAAAACATTGTTTTGATGGAATGCAGATTTTCTACCGAAGGGAGAGGAAAAGTTAGACTTTCCTAAAAATAAATTATCGATCTTATTATTATTCAAATATTAAAAAAATGGTACCATTAATTTTATATAACCAGAATAACTATATTTTAGGAAATTTCCTGATATTTCTTGAGAGATGTATCACAAAATTTCATCAATGAAATCATAATCATAAGTAATATTAGTAAACAATGATATTTTTTCAATAAACACTTACCACTTGGTTACATTGATTCATACTCCTAATGTGATAAAATTAAATTACATTAAGCGTAAAATATAATTTAAAAAATTAAATTCAGTATATAAAATGTAAAATGGTATTATATACAACTCAAAAAATAATTTTTCTGCACAACAAAACATGTGTCTCAAAGAAGGAAAACCTAGAAAAAAATATCTTACTGATTTGGTAAATTTTAGAAAATTAACCCCATTAAAGAAAGATAATATAATTGATATGTATATAACCATATATTTAATAACAATATTCATATAATACATTCATGGGTAGTATACAGACCACAAAAATGAAATGAATGGTGAATAATCCATGAGTCTCTTGAAAATAAAAAGTGATATGAAAATACCTTACCTTTTGTCTTGAATCTCTTTTTACTCATAATAACAACTTTTATAATTTAAAATAGTTTATTATAAATATTAAAAACAAACATCTTCTAATATCCAATACTGTATATGGTTTTATTATGACTTTATATTACATGTTCGTTTACAATTTCATGATAAGGTTACAATTCCGGTAATATTCACTTTGTTTTTGTCTTGTTTCATAATTAGTAATATCCTTTGTCCTTATACATATATTTGGATTTATAGAATTTATAAAATGAAATAAATATCATTTATATTCAGTATATGTTTATTGTAATAATCTATAGAAGATGCATGTATGAAATGGAGTACACCTTTTTGGGAGACAGTAGGCCATATGAACACATGAACATCGTTTCTATTTTATTGTTGTTTTGAAAGGAAGAATGAAAATAAAATATATGTATATAAATATATTATATTAAAAATTTATAATTATTATTTTATATATATATTATATGTTTAGTAAAAATTGTCTTAATACCTTACATGTATTGGGTTAATGAATCACATCATTTTGAGGGGGTTGTAGTACACACTTCCTCAAACGAAACATTAAGATTTACACATGATGGAAATAATAAAGGATTGTTCTAAAAAGATTATAGAATCATAAATAATTAATAAATATAATATATATCATATAAAAATATATTGTCCATCATAATTTACACTATGAGATGTAGTAATGGAAAAATGAACAATCATCGTTTTGTGAGGCGGTGGTTCACTCAACATGTAAACAATAAGTTTTTTACCCATTAGATGATATTGTGTGTAAGAGTAGATAATATTGATTGAATAAAAACATCCTAGTAAATTAAGGATACATGTTTTTATTCAATTATGGATTAATAATTGTGTAGTGTGTGGAAAATTGAAAAAAAATAAAATATATTGAGGAAGAATGTTACCTCTTATTAGGGTAAGTCCTTTTAGTTTGCACCAAGGGGGTTACTTGGATTGCTTTCAGCCCAATGAGATGATCCTATGATGAGGGGAACGTTGTTTATGAGATATTTTTTTATATATATCTCAAGCCAATGTGTCTTCAGAGGTGTGAGTAAGTGGGAGGAGGGGAGGCCTTTTATATTAGAGGAGTGGCACTCTTGTAAATTTTGGAAATGAGAATTCCACCAACGTTTTAACCAGGGAACATAGATCTAATAATGGTAAAATTTTAACAAATTTTTTTTTTTTATAAATATAGATATAATATTTCTTCTTGATAATTTTCAAAATAATTTATGCCCTTACGTTTACGTTTAAGTTCTTAGGTATACTTAATTTTTCCGTATTTGTTGTAATTTGTTTTAATTACCTTCACAAATCATTATTTGATAAAAGTTTAACTTATTAAAAATAATTATTTATTTTAATTATAAATATTTAATCCATTTTTCTAAATTGAAATCAATAAAATAGACGAAATTAATTTAAAATTAATATGGCAGTCGAGTCAACAAATAAGGTTTTAAAAGTAAAAAAACATTCAATGTTATGTTTTTATATTCAATTCCATAATGAAATTGATTCCAATTAACCAAATAAGGCTGAAAGACAATAATATGATCTAATTTATATGCTAAACACATTTTCAAATTAATTTATACTTATTAATAAATTACATGAAATAATGGTTTTCACCTTAAATTCTGCATTTTTAATTATTCATTTAAAATGAAACTTCATAGAAAAATACAAAAAATGTATACTAACTTAATTTGAATGTTTCAATTTTAAAAAATTAATTTTATTTTTATATATTAATTTTTAAAATTTCACAAATTTTGTCACGACCCGACCCAACGGGGCTCGGGCCGCGACTCCCCAAGCCCGCCTCCAATAGGCCAGGGGCTGGCGACCAGCGCCGAGTAGGATATCACACACATGGGAGGCATTAGCCTAAGGTACCTGTACACACGCACCCACAAACACCTCCATGAAACAGTGCAGAGATAAAGAAACTGAAAAGTAAATGCATGCATACACTATCCCACAACCAGAGAGCAACAGTAAAAGTACAAGGGAAAAACAGGGCCCACCAAAAGAAAAATACAAAGCGCATCCAACCTGCTCTGAAGAAGGGGAACGCTGCCACAAACACCCGCCGGAAAGCTCCCTCGGCACAGCTCCTGTAAACACCCCGGTCAACCCGCTCACTAAGCTCCGCCTGCTCCGGGTCCTCCTGGGACTCCGTCAAAAGGCCTGTGGTCTGAACAAGACACAAACATGTGCGGGCAAAGCCCGTGCAGGGGTGAGTATAATCATACTCAGTAGGCACCCCAAAAACCCAAAACCCAAGGGAGCAACTGAAAGGCAACAGTCTGCTCAACCCATCCAGAGGGAACCCAGACGAGAGAGAAACTCCATCTCGTGACCATCCTCGGCTAAACACAACAAGTCAGCTCAGCTCAGCTCAGGTGTATGCCCATACATACACCTTGAACAATCTAGATATACACAGCCCATGCCACAAAGCCACAAGAGGTACCGACCTCATCACCAGCAACTGTCCACAACCAGGAGAGTACACCACGAACACTGTCATACCAGATGACACTCATCCGAGAGATACACTCCATCGAGTCCCAAACAAACATCTCAGACGCTCACCCGAGAGACCACGCTCGTCGGATAACATCACTGAGGAAACATCGCTGAAACACCATAACCACCAAACTCCTCGGAGAGGGGATCGCCGCTAGGGTCCACTAGGGGATACCAAGACCCACTCTGGTATACGTAGCTCACAGATAGGGGATCACTCCCAGGGTTCGCTGGGGGATACCACGACCCGATCTGGTATACGTAGTTCTCACAGATAGGGGATCACACCGAGGATCCACTGGGGGATACCACAACCCGATCTGGCGCTCGACAGAAGCTTCACACTCAGATAGAGGATCATCGTCCATATAAAGATGGTCACGACGATACCAGAACCCTATCTGGTATAACTCGCGATGTATGGGATCGAACCGATGATGCCACAACCCTACCGAAACCACACGCTGAGTAGGGGATCGCATAACCAACGATACCGCAACCCTACTGACACCAAGCGCTGGTTAGGGGATTGTATAACCAACGATACCGCAACCCTACTATAAACATCATGCTGAGTAGGGGATCGTATACCCGACGATGCCACAACCCTACTGAGCACGACCCACCATGTAGGGGATCATATTCCCGATGATGCCACAGACCCTACGGGGTTAACCTGCCAGATAGGGGATCGCCGCCCGTAAATAAGCGGTCACAGCGATACCAAGAACCCGATCTAGGGTAAAGATGCTAGAGGATCCACTCCGGGCCCACCTGAGGGATACCAAAACTCTAACAGTTTAAACATCCCATCGAGAGGATCACAAACCCATACGAAGGTTGTGATACCACACAAACCCTCGTAGGAACGAACCAAGGGAGAACCCTCAACCACTGCTGGTCCAAACGTCGCTAACCCGAGCGACTCACCCCAATGCCACACTACGCACCTCCGAAGCCAAAACCGAGGCCACCATCGCGTTCCACGCGGAAAAACACGCAGGATAGGCTTTTTACTCGCCCGAAACGGAGCACTGGTGAAAAAGGCACTATTCACCGTAGCTAGCTCACACGGGGCCCACGCTACGATTCCAAAACCCATCGAGCGGATCGCACCACAGTGATTCCCTCGGAAAAACAAGCGGAATCGACGACTCGCTCGTCCAAAACAGACACCCGGTGAAAAAGGTTCTATTCACCGAGGCCAACTCAGGTGGGGCCCACGCCTGGATTCCGAAACTCATCGAATGGAATGCACCATTGCGTTCCTCTCGGAAAAACACACTGGATCGACTATTCATCCGCCAAAATCGGACTCCTGGTGAAAAAGCTGTGTTTCTCCGCAAACGCTAAAACCCAGCCTCATGGGGCACGCACCCCGTTCACAGTCCCAACACCCAGAAACCATCTCAAAAAGTCCGTCGTACCATCAGGGTCTCAACGCCACCGACAGCATGTCAATCGGACGCTCCGGGTAGAAGTTACAACGGCCCGAAGTCGTAAAATAATAGAATATTATTATTTTATACGACGTTTCTAACTCCCGGGCCACGATCCCGAACCCTTAAACACTAAAAGTGAGTTCAAAAGGCCCGTCTCGACGCAAGGAGCGCGTCGCCGCAAACGGCTCGTAAATCGGAGTTACGGTTTGCGAGTTACGGGGATTTAAAGAACCCCCGGAACATTCTGGCCGGACCACCGCAGGGTCGCCGGAAACCACCGCGCCGCCGCCGGACTCCGCCGTGCCGGAGGCGGAAACCACCGCATCGCCGCCGCGCCGCCGTGGAACTCGCCGGAATCCGCCATGGCCGCCGCAGGTCTCGCCGGAAAACCGGGTTTTTCGCCGGAAAGCTTCCGGGAGCCACCGGGAGCACCCCGGTGCTCCAAATTCAGATCCGAAACATGTTTCAGAAAGCTCGGGACCCTAACTATACAAATCTTATGAAAATTTGAAGAAAAACAACACAAAAACGGGATCCGGGATTTTCAAAACGTAAAACGCCTACCTCGCGGGCGAAACGCCGACGTTCTGCCTCAGATCCGCGCTCCAGAGCTTCCGTTGCACGCTCCTGGAACGTTTGTCATCGAATTCTGAGCTCGTGGGCGCTCCGTTTGCTGGATTCGGCAGAGTGGCGGCGAAGAATGGCGAAGAACGGCGAAAAACGATTAAAGAGGGGGGGGGGGGGGGGGCGCTGATATTTATATCAGCCGCCCGCCGACGCCAAACCCGCCTCGGACCCGACGCCCGATGCGAACAAAAGTAAGGTCACCCCTAGGGTGAATGTGCCGTTCTAAACGCAACGGAGGTCTCAGATTTTCCATCCGAGACTCCGTTCAGAAGTTATTCGAGCCGACGCTCGCACACTAACTTGCCACTTATTTACGGAAACGCCCTTGGTGGCGTTTCTCACCGTAGGCCCGCGCCCGCAAAGTTTACACCCCACCTAGGGTAAACGGCACGTTGCAGACGCAACTGTGCCCTTAGATTCCCGTTCTGAGCGACCATTTAGGAGATATCACACCCCCGCCACGTGCATAGTATAAAAATACCTCATTATTTTTATAAAATTAATTCCGGGCACACCGGGGCTCGGAATTGCACGCCGTCTTCGCGCCTAGCTCTGGAATTATTCGTATAAATATTCCAAAGTCTGACAGGGCCAAAAAACCGAGTCGCTACATCCTCCACCCCTTAGAACTTTTCGTCCCCGAAAAGCCCTAAGCACAAGGAAAGCGACTGGACTCTCAACTGGGTCTCACACACCAGCGAGCTCACCAACAGACAACCACTCATGGTCTTACCAACGCCCTGAACAAAACTGGAGCAAGCAACAAAAGGAAAGAGTACCGCTAAACAGTGTCTGAGAAACTACTACAGTAAGTAGAAGACACAAGGCGTACCTCTATCCATCTGCAGTGCCTCTGGGTCAACAGCCTCCAGGGCATGCAGCTGTCCTCGCCCTCGACCACCAGCTCCCTGAGCTTGGCGTGGACCACCTTGGGGTGGGGGTGGTGGCAACTGGTATTGCCTACCACTGCCTCCCGCTTCACCAGCTCCGCCGCCACGTCCGACGCCCTACGGACCTCCTTGCTCGAGACGCTGCCTCTGCCAAGGCGGTCCATCGACCGGCTCCCTCTCAGCAGCACGTCGAGTGGGACAATCTCTAGCAACATGTCCCCGACCATCTCAAGCATAACACCGCCTCTCCTGCGGCTGACCAAAACTGGCATGCGAGCCCTGTGGGTCCTGAGGCTCAGATCCTCCATCCTGGGGACGCCTCCTGAAATGTCGGCCACGTCCAGACCCCTGAGTCTGTCGTCGGCTACCAGATGCCGATCCGACCGACGAAGTCTCAGCTCTCGAGTGCCCAACACTAACAGGGGGAAACTGCACAGCCAGAAAACTCTTCACCACCAACGCTCGCTCCAGCACTCCAGCATAGGTGGGCAGGCACAAGGAAACCACACCTACTCGGATGTCCCTGCGTAAGCCCTGCTCGAAGGTCCGAGCCCTAAAGAACGGGTCTCGAACCATATCCAGTGAGTAGCGCGACATGTCTGTAAACCTCGCTGAGTACTCCGACACAGTCATGCTCTCCTGATGAAGCTGCAGAAGCTCCTGGATCCGCACTGACCTCAGCGTCACTGGATAGAACTCCACCCTGAAGAGCCGCTCAAACTCTGCCCATGTGAGCGTCTCCTCGTCATGGGACTGCGTCACCAAACTCCACCATCGCCCGGCCGAACCATGCAGAAGGCTCGCCTCTAGGATCACCATCTGATCAGGAGGTGTCCTCACTAGGCGGAAAACTCGAGTAACTGCCTCGAGCCAGTCATCAGCTGCCTGGGGGTCTGGATCACCCCGAAACCTCAGAGGTCACTGCCTCTAGAACTCGTGCAATGCACTCAGCCTGTGTGCAACCTCGTCCTGCACCGCCGGCACAACCAGCTGCTCGATAGGTGGTGGCTCAACTTGCAGACCACCTGGAGGTGCAACCTCAGAACCTGCGCCCTGCTCCACAGCCACTACACGGGGCAGGTCCTCAGCACAATCCTGCTACGGAACCCTCGCTGACTGTCGTCGTGGAGGCATCCTGAAATACATTCAAGACGCACCACAGTCAAAGAGTATATCTAGAGAGCTGACTCAAGAAGGACAAGGAAAAACCAAAAACCCAGTCTTATATGATGCATGTACCATTATGTCCCTGTGACCAGTGTACGAATGTCCCGAGTCGAAAGGCAGGTTATCAGAGTCCTGGTGTATGGATACATCGGCCGTCGCACCAACACTGGATTCCCTGGTCTGAAAGCCGAACTCGAAACACCCTAACACTGCCGCTATGCAACCCAACCCAAACTCACAGCTAGACCAGCTACGCTCTGAGATCCCAAAGGTGGAACCTCCTTTGATACCACTCTGTCACGACCCGACCCAACGGGGCTCGTGCCGCGACTCCCCAAGCCCGCCTCTAATAGGCCAGGGGCTGGCGACCAGCGCCGAGTAGGCTATCACACACATGTGATGCATTAGCCTAAGGTACCTGTACACACGCACCCACAAACACCTCCATGCAACAGTGCAGAGATAAAGAAAATGAAAAGTAAATGCATGCATACAATATCCCACAACCAGAGAGCAACAGTAAAAGTACAAGGAAAAAACAGGGCCCACCAAAAGAAAACTACAAAGCGCGTCCAACCTGCTCTGAAGAAGGGGAACGCTGCCACAAACACCCGCCGGAAAGCTCTCTCGGCACAGCTCCGGTAAACACCTCGGTCAACCCGCTTACTAAGCTCCGCCTGCTCCGGGTCCTCCTGGGACTCTGTCAAAAGGCCTGTGGTCTGCACAAGACACAAACATGTGCGGGCAAAGCCCGTGCAGGGGTGAGTATAAACATACTCAGTAGGCACCCCAAAAACCCAAAACCCAAGGGAGCAACTGAAAGGCAACAGTCCGCTCAACCCAGCCAGAGGGAACCCAGACGAGAGAGAAACTCCATCTCATGACCATCCTCGGCTAAACACAACAAGTCAGCTCAGCTCAGCTCAGGTGTATGCCCATACATACACCTTGAACAATCTAGATATACACAGCTCATGCCACAAAGCCACAAGAGGTACCGACCTCATCACCAGCAAATGTCCACAACCAGGAGAGTACACCACGAACATTGTCATACCAGATGAAACTCATCCGAGAGATACACTCCATCGGGTCCCAAAAAAACATCTGAGACGCTCACCCGAGAGACCACGCTCGTCGGATAACATCACTGAGGAAACGTCGCTGAAACACCATAACCACCAAACTCCTTGGAGAGGGGATCGCCGCTAGGGTCCACTAGGGGATACCAAGACCCACTCTGGTATACGTAGCTCACAGATAGGGGATCACTCCCAGGGTTCTCTGGGGGATACCACGACCCGATCTCGCATACGTAGTTCTCACAGATAGGGGATCACACCCAGGATCCGCTGGGGGATACCACAACCCGATATGGCGCTCGACAGAAGCTTCACACTCAGATAAAGGATCATCGTCCATATAAAGATGGTCACGACGATACCAGAACCCTATCTGGTATAACTCGCGATGTAGGGGATCGAACCGGCGATGCCACAACCCTACCGAAACCACGCGCTGAGTAGGGGATCGCATAACCAACGATACCGCAACCCTACTGACACCAAGCGCTGAGTAGGGGATCGTATAACCAACGATACCGCAACCCTACTATAAACATCATGCCGATTAGGGGATCGTATACCCGACGATGCCACAACCCTACTGAGCACGACCCACCGCGTAAGGGATCATATTCCTGATGATGCCACAAACCCTACGGGGTTAACCTGCTAGATAGGGGATCGCCGCCCGTAAATAAGCGGTCACAGCGATACCAAGAACCCGATCTAGGGTAAAGATGCTAGAGGATCCACTCCGGGCCCACCTGAGGGACACCAAAACTCTAACAGTTTAAACATCCCATCGAGAGGATCACAAACCCATACGAAGGTTGTGATACCACATGAACCCTCGTAGGAATGAACCAAGGGAGAACCCTCAACCACTGCTGTTCCAAACGTCGCTAACCCGAGCAACTCGCCCCAATGCCACACTGCGCACCTCCGAAGCCAAAACCGAGGCCAACATTGCGTTCCACACGGAAAAACACGCAGGATAGGCTTTTTACTCGCCCGAAACGGATCACCGGTGAAAAATGAACTATTCACCGAAGCTAGCTCGAGCGGGGCCCACGCTACGATTCCAAAAACCATCAAGCGGATTGCACCACGACGATCCCCTTGGAAAAACAAGCGGAATCGACTACTCGCTCGTCCAAAACAGACACCCGGTGAAAAAGGTACTATTCACCGAGGCCAACTCGGGTGGGGCCCACGCCTGGATTCCGAAACTCATCGAACGGAATGCACCATTGCGTTCCTCTCGGAAAAACACACAGGATCGACTATTCATCCACCAAAATCGGACTCCTGGTGCAAAAGCTGCGTTTCTCCACAAACGCCAAAAGCTGGCCTCGTGGGGCACGCACCCCGTTCACAGTCCCAACACCAAGAAACCATCTCAAAAAGTCCGTCGTACCATCAGGGTCTCAACGCCACCGACAGCATGTCAATCGGACGCTCCGGTTAGAAGTTACAACGGCCCGAAGTCGTAAAATAATAGAATATTATTATTTTATTCGACGTTTCTAATTCCCGGGCCACGATCCCGAACCCTTAAACCCTCAAAGTGAGTTCAAAAGACCCGTATCGACGCAAAGAGCGCGGCACAGCAAACGTCTCGTAAATCGGAGTTACGGTTTGCGAGTTACGGGGGTTTAAATAACCCCCGGAACATTCTGGCCGGACCACCGCAGGGTCGCCGGAAACCACCGCGCCGCCGCCGGACTCCGCCGTGCCAGAGCCGGAAACCACCGCGTCGCTGCCGCGCCACCGTGGAACTCGCCGGAATCCGCCATGGCCACCGCAGGTCTCACTGGAAAACCGGGTTTTTCGCCGGAAAGCTTCCGGGAGCCACCGGGAGCACCCCGGTGCTCCAAATTCAGATCCGAAACATGTTTCGAAAGGCTCGGGACCCTAACTATACAAATATTATGAAAATTTGAAGAAAGACAACACAAAAACGGGATCCTGGATTTTCAAAACATAAAACGCCTACCTCGCGGGCGAAACGCCGACGTTCTGCCTCAGATCCGCGCTCCAGAGCTTCCGTTGCACGCTCCTGGAACGTTTGTCATCAAATTCTGAGTTCGTGGGCGCTCCGTTTTCTCGATTCGGCAGAGTGGCAGCGAAGAATAGCGAAGAACGGCGAAAAACGATTAAGGGGGGGGGGGGGGGCGCTGATATTTATATTAGCCGCCCGCCGGCGCCAAACCCGCCTCGGACCCGACGCCCGATGCGAACAAAAGTAAGGTCACCCCTAGGGTAAACAAGCCGTTCTAAACGCAACATTGGTCTCAGATTTTCCATCCGAGACTCCGTTCAGAAGTTATTCGAGCCGACGCTCACACACTAACTTGCCACTTATTTACGGAAATGCCCCTGGTGGCGTTTCTCACAGTAGGCCCGCGCCCGCAAAGTTTACACCCCGCCTAGGGTAAACGGCACGTTCCAGACTCAACCGTGCCCTCATATTCCCATTCTGAGCGACCGTTTAGGAGATATCACACCCCCGCCACGTGCATAGTATAAAAATACCTCATTATTTTTATAAAATTAATTCTGGGCACACCGGGGCTCGGAATTGCATGCCGTCTTCGCGCCTAGCTCTGGAATTATTCGTAGAAATATTCCAAAGTCTGACAGGGCCAAAAAACCGAGTCGCTAAAAATTTATATTTAAAATTTGTTCCCCATTAAAAGTATATAAATATGCTTTTAAAAAATATAGTTTTTTATGTGTAATATTGGGTATGTTCTTTTATTATGCATATAAAATCATTTGGATGAATATGAAAAATTATTTCAAAATATATAACATATAAATTTAATTAATATCATTCACTAGTTATAATTAATTTATCATATTATGATATATATTCTTCTTCACATGGAAATAGCCTTTTATATAATATTTCTATTTATATTAATTTGATTTTTATATTCTTTTCTAATTAATAGGTAACCAATTAATTAATCTTTAATTTATTATGTCCTATAATATTAATTTCAATGGATATGTTATATCTTATTTAATAATAATATGTTCATAATGAATTATTTTTCAGTATCACTCTGTCTTGCATAATACACAAGCCATCAAGGAAAGTCAATCATTCACGTAACATCATCTAACATCATTGTTCCGTATAGATAATGAAAAAAATTATGTTCTTTGTAGTGCATGAATAACATGGTGTAGCTTGTAACAAAATCTATTCATAGTTCTTTCATATAAAATTAACTATTTTCAATGTTTCATGATGTTAAAAATATCAAAAAGATTAAATTAATTGGTAAAAAAATAATTCAAAAAATCTCATGGTGTTATATTCTACCCCTATCAAAATGGATTTTACCATTCATATTAAAATCGGTTATTGATGGATTAATAATTATAAGTTACTTTCATAGAAACCTACATCCTAAAGTTGAACACTAAAACATCCTTAAAATGGGAAAGTTGGAAGAATAATGGTTACGTAAAGAATCAAATAACATGGTTTCCACATAGGATAACATAGGTGGGAAGTGAAAATATGGACCTAGAGGAAAAGCATAAATATGAATACAGAGAGATTGAGGTCATCAATCAGAAATAATTTAATTATCAACAAAAAATTATGGGCCTCCAATTCCTAAATATATGATTATTTAAAAGTACAACGGTTCAAAAAAATTAAGGCATTAGGATAACATTTTATTTCTAGATCAATTTCAAAAAGCTGCATAATTTTCATTCAAATATATACTTAGTGGATTTTAGGAAAACTGCGCCCATTGTTAATCCTTCATCCACTTCACCTCTTTCTCCAAAATGGAAGGTTAATTTTTCATTGATGAATTACTAATAGATCATTAGAATCATGATATTCCATCCCATTTGTCATAAATTTTCATCAACATATAGTTATTAGATCATGTTATCAATTAATCATAAATACTCATATGGTGAGAGAACACAAAAATATTACAGACTTCAGCCTATGTTTAACATAAAAATTTCCTAAATAGTTAACCTTATAACCGTTATGAAATATTAAAATATAAATGTTTATAATGAATGAAACAAAATCATATTAACATTTATCTCCTATATATCACAAATTTTCTCTTCGTAGTCATATTCCAAACATGTGAATAACCAATTGTATATTCCTAGGAAACATAGAAATAACATGAATTACCATAGATGATATTTTAAAACATATATTCATCCATATATTTATTATATACATGAAGTTTTAAACATCATTCTTGATGACAAAGACAGCTTTGTCAATAATCAGTTCTAGGGTAATCAATACCATAAAATTTACTTATTCATATCCAACATATCTTTATGAAAAGATCATTATCACAATCTCAGTCATTAAATAAGGATTTCCTTCCTCTAATCAAAACAAAATCCTTCCATTCAATCACCATTAAACATATCATTTTCATTACTTAATGAAATTTTATATTGAAAATACTTATATATTTTATTATTTATAAAACATCATCTATGAATTCTAAAACATAAATACCTCATTCATCCAACATTCATCATAAACCATTATATTGTCTTCATCAACTTATTCCTTAGATACATTTCATAGACTATAAAATATGAATAATTTAAATAGGTTCCTCAAACTCAATCTAATCATTCTTCCTATGTTTTATGTAAACAATATAGGAAGAACATTAGATTCCTTTCACATGTCGTTTGTTGTCTCTTTATATTTATATGTATAACAAGTACTCATACCACCTTCCTGAATACCTTTACGATATTAACACATGGTATATAAAATTTCATATTTCCCAAACATTCTATTTCTCAAACATTCAATGTTAACCATGTTCCTTCTAGTTATTTCCATTGACTAAAAATAAAAAGCAAAGGATGAGAAACACATATCAAACAAGAAAATCTCATAATCATTAAAAATAACTTATATGATGTCTAAATCATGACACATAATTTAAAATTGATGACATGTTAAGTTTATCCAAGGTCATATATAGTCATATTCCATTTATTTTCTTCATAATTGGTCATGAAGAGTTTTTGGATTTCCAAAGAATATCCCTTGGGAGCATGAAACCCAAATAATATTAAGGCATGTTGTTTTATACCAGGTTACGTCGAGTCAGGACTGACACACCTTGTTATATTTTTTACTCCAAGAAATATCTATAACAGAACCACGACCACATTTAGTTTCCAAACAGATAAGTATTTCTTGGAAACTTGTCACACTATCTCTTACCGAAACTCAAAAATATATTCTTAAACATTTTCTCATCCTTGTACTTATCCTCAGATACATCTCAATATATATCCATATAAATATAAAATTGTATATAACAAAAAATTTCTCAACCTAGTTTCCAAAGGTTATGTGCACCTTCACTATGATTCATACTATATAGACCCTCTATTTTCATACATCAATATTACATAATACTTATGGAATAATTAAAACATTTTAAAAATAGTAACCTAATGACCCTACTAGTCTAGTTCCTTTGCAAACATTGAATCAGAAACATGGGAACATAAGTGAGCTACATTATCTCCCAATTGGTTCTTCTTAAATGGAACTATTCTTAGACCCATAAAACATAATATATATCATAAAAACCTGGGTAAGGAAACCTGGAAAGGGGTGAGATCAGATTCTCAATAAAGATAAAAATGGGAGATATATAAGCATAATTATGAATATAATGGTATTATCACATGACCAGGAAAATAGTTTATCATACCCCTTATATCAAAGATAATTTACATGATTCATCAAATGAATATCAGAACTTCAAAAGAATTTAATCATGAGAATATAAATAACATAATCCAAGAAAGAATAAAATTATTATAATACCTGGAATTATGGTAGATATATAAACAAATAAAAACATTTCTCTAATTGTTGTGAAATTTCTTCTAATACCACCTTAATTTTTTGGGTACACTCGTAATACATTCTTGGTACTCATGGTTCACTCCCATGAACATCTTAGTAGTATGATTTGACTCCTCATATCATCCTTGTAGACATATCTCATTCCCATGGCCATCTTAGTAGTCATGTTCAATCTCAAGATCATCATATTCTATCCTATGAGATATAAATCTCTACCCAATGCCCTGGTGAGAGATATTTCACCCACCCGCCACATAATGAAATAAAATATACATGTGTCACAATATCATCGACAGTCATATCATAACCCATGAAATAAAATAGTTATTCTAAACATGCAATGATATCATAACTAGTATAATATGATATAGGTATCATAATAGTTTAATCAGTATCATAATACACTAAAAGAATATATTTTCATGATTATATAAAATGTGAAAGAGAATATTGTTTCAGAATCATAATTCTATAAAAAACCATTTAAAGAAATAATATAAATGGAAATATTGAATCATTTCCTATGAAACTCATGTGTAACACCAAAAAATTTCATATTATATGGGAAATAATTTGGAAAGGTCCTTTAAAAAATTTCCTGATGAAATTATCCATTCTTCTTGAAATACTATTTTCAAAAAAAAAATATAAAATCATTTTCCTTGAAAACATATAAAATATGATTGAATTTTTTTGAAAACCATTTCTTTGAAATAATTTGGAAACTTATAAATAGATATTTAAAACATTATAAAAACAATTTTCCATGAAAACTTATAAAAGAACTGTCAAAATATTTTGAGAACTATTTCGTTGAAAATACATTAAAAACTTATAATGAGATGTTGAATATGATTTGAAACCCATTTTTGTTCAATACTACTTAAAAATGATAATTTAAATAATATTCAGAAAAACATTTCTTTAAAAACAATAATAAAATGTTTTAGTCTTGTAATGGAATCTTCAATGGAATGACGGTCATGGCGGTGTGTTAAATCAATACATATTGAACATTCCATTTTCATTATAAATATTTTGTACAACTTACTTGATTGGAAAATAAAAAGATTATTATTTTTAAATCCATTCTTATGGTAAAATGTAATTACATATTTTTCTTTAAATATTACATGAAAATATTATAATAGTTTTGGAAAACTTTTAGAAATTATTTTTTTAAGGAACATGGATTTCAAACAAAATAGAATGGTAATATCGTGCATTCATAAAAAACACTTTCTTGATGGTATTATGTACCAAAGATTGGGAAAATGATACCACTACCTAGATATAACATTAATATATAAAGGTTAATAAATTTAAATAAATTCTTAAGAGATGGATCATAAAATTTCATCAATGGAAGAATAATCATAAACAATCTTGAAAAATCATGATATTGTTTCAATAAACTCTTACCACATGGTAACTTTGATTAATAATCCCCTTATATAAAAAAATGAAATTAAATAAATCATAAAATATCATGAAAACAAGTATATTCTTGATATATAATGTTAAATGGAAGTATATACACCTCTAAAAAGAATGTTTGTGCATAACAAAAGATGTGTTTCAAATAAGGAAAATTGAGACAAAACTGTCTTACCAATTTTCAAACTTTATCATAATTATCCTGATGAAATAAATATCATAGAATGGGTCTGTAAATACCCATATAATTAATAATAATATTCATATAATACATTCATATGTATTATACAAAATACAAAAATTTAATGAGTAATGAATAAGGAATTAATCTCATGAAAATTAAAAGTCTGATGGAATGCACTTAACTTAGGTCTTGACTCTCTTCGTACTCGTAAAAACCCATTATACAATAAATATGAGATTATTATAAATATTTCATAGACCTTATTTTTATATCTAATACAATAAATGGTGTCATTATGACTTTATATTAACCTCTTGTTAACAATTTCATGTTAAAGATACATTATAGGTAATATTCTCTTTGTTATTCGCTTGTGTCATAATTTGTTACAGCGTTGGTCCTTATACATATATCATGATGTAAATATTTTAAAAAAATTATATAAATATCATTTATATTCATTATATTTTTTTTATAACAATCTATTGAATATTGATTTATAGAATGGAGTTCACTGTTTATTAAGATAGTAGGTTATACATACACATGAACGTTGATTCCGTTTTATTTTCGTATTGAAAAAAGGAAATAAAATTACATATACATATATATTTGTATAATATTATTATAGTATAATTATTATTTTTTATATATCATATAATTTATCTAAGAAAATCGTCAAGACATTTCAAGTAGTGAATGAAAGAATCACATCGCTTTGATGGGGCGGTAGTCCACACATCCTCAAACGAAATAATCATGTTTACAAAACATGGATAAAATAAAGTTATTCTATAAATAAAACATAATATATCATAAAGAAATTATAAATATTATATATATCATATATTAATATATTTTACATCATAATTTCCACTATGAGATTCGGTAATGAAAATTGAACAATCATCATTTTTTGAGCCGGTAGTTGGTTGTACACATAAATCGTAAGTTCAATACCCATTATATAGAAGTGTGTGTAATTTTATGTAGAAAACATAGAATAAAAACATACAAGTATATTTATGATACTTTTTTTGTTGAAAATTTATGTAATAAGAAGATTGTATGGGGTGTGAAATTGAAATAAAATAAAAGAGGTTGAAGAAGAATATAACCTCTTTTTGGGTAGCTATTTTATAATAACACCAAAAAAGATTAAATGGATTTATCTCCCCCAAAGTGGAGGATAAAAATATCAGAATAGGTATTTTAATGGGATTTTCAAGTATATTTTTTTCATGAAAAACTGGCTTGATTCATGTGATAATGTTGTAGGAGAGGAAGCCTTTTTATAGTGGAGGAGGAGTGTCACTTGTGTAAATTTTTTGGAAACAGGATTCCACCCACATTTTAAACATGGAATGTGGATAAGAAAATATTAAATATTATATCTATGTGATTATAGTGGTAAAATATTTACTTATAATAGATTTAGAACATGTTTTTATGTCTTTTAAGCACATAATATTATTGTTTATTCATTAGTTAAATTTAATATTTCTTAAATTGTAGTAATTAATTATAAGTACTTTCACAAATGTTTTTTTATAAAAAATAAGTTGAAATTATTAGACATTATAAATTATTTTGATTCCAAATATTAAAACCATTTTCCCATATTACAATAACATTAGTAACAGAAGTTAATTTAAATTTAATTCCAGAGTCGAATTGACAGTGCAGGTTTTTAATGTAAATGCTTTCAAAGGGTTTCTATGTTTTTATATTCAATTTTGAAGTGAAATTTATTCAAATGAACTAAATTGGTTGTATTGAAAAAAATATTACCTATTTAAAATTGCAACCCAATTTGAAATTTAATTTAATATTATAAATATATTATATGAAAAATAGTTTTGAGCTAAAATTTAGTTGTTTTCACTATTCATTAAAAATGAATCTTCATAGAAAAATTCCAAAAAATTACTTGGACTGAATTTTTATTTTTTTAATATTAAATATAATGTTTAATCTATAATATTACATTTATTATATTTGAAAATATTATATTTAAAAATTTTCCTCCATTAAAAATTGCTAAAACTACTTTTATAAAAATATAGGTGTTTATATGTAATATTCGCTCTATCAACATCTTTTGAATATAAAAGAAGTTGTAGGAATATAAAAACTATTTATATGAATATATAACATATAAATTAAATTAATATAATTAAATATTAGTTTTAAATATTATTTATTATGATAAATTGTTTTCTAACATGAATATAGTATTTTATAAATTCATTCCCTCTATATTCACTTGGTTTCTATATTATTTTATAATTAATAGGTAACCAATAAATTAAAATATAATTTAGTTAATCATATATTCTCAAATTTAAAGTCTATTTTAAATCTTATTACATAATATTATTTTAATAATGAATTATTATTCAGTAACACTCGATCATGCATGTTACGAAAGATTACTTGTACCCAATTTGAATAATCCAAGAAGTGGTCAGAGTTTAACGTGGGCCTTGTAACCTAGCATTAAATTATTTTATAAATGTGCATGACCATTATGGTTTAGTATGAATTTCTCAAAAATCTAAAATCAATTATATGATATCATCTTTATAAGACAACATAGACTTCTCCATTTTTCATGTGCCATCTAACATGACTCCTCAAAGAGCTTATTATAAAAAGGTGTCCTAGTACTAACTCCTTTAATCTATCTCATTGTGAATTAGGGATTAGCCTCTGGGATATTAACCATTTGGGATAAATACCACCTCTTGTAGAGATTTATAATTAATTCCTTCCTTCCGTGTACATTGGGCATGACCTCCAAAAAACTCCAAACATGGTAAGGTACATTGTCACAATCATAATGTAGGAGTTAAAGAAGGACCTGAACCTAAAATATATTATTTATTTTAAGTATTAGATCATTATATTTTTTTTATGATATTGGAACTTATCCATATGATATCCACCCAAGTTGATGTCCTATCTGAAATGTTTGAAACAATGTAGGCTTTATTAGGAAATATTTTATGCAAGGGAGTATGCCTCATGGGGATATGAGTGATGTTGGAGGTATCTTTAAGACATAACATAGTGGGGTTTTTATCTATTTTACTAATGGATTATTTTTTTTAGATTAAGAAGTAAGCATGGGTGTTTTAGTAGAAACATTTATAGTGGTATCCCGATTTTAGGAAGGGTGTATTCATAATTTAGTTGTCCAAACTATTTCTCACCTTTATCCACTCCAGGGAGATGTTTAGAAAGGTAATGTTCCATTCTTGATCAGCATCCCTTTTTATTTTTTTCATCCAATAGATTTAGGAGAGTTTTCAATGTTATAAGTATGACAATACATAAAAAAATCATTATTCATTTCATCCTAGGATTTTTAATGTTTCATGTTTGAGGCAATTCCATTAAGCCCCTATGTGGTAATTTATATGTTTATCTAACATTAAAATTTCAACATCTGTCCATATCCTTCACCTAAAAAGATAATTATTTTTAATATAAATGGTTCTCATGGTGATATGTCTTATACAATCTCTCTCTTGTATAGGGTTCTTGTAGCTCATGCAGATGAGATGATTATCTATGATCTATACTGCACTTACTGATTTCTCAAATAATTTTATTTATTTCAATGATTTCCACTATTTCTATAGCTAGCTTGTGGTGATAACAACATACTAGGGCCATTCTCTAATTTTGGATTATGTTGATGTGTAATGATAAAAATTTTAAATTCATTTTTCCAACTACTGATGCACCTATTTTTCTATCAGATGACTATTCCCAAGTATGTATGGAAGCTTACCCAAGTGGTAAGTTGTTTTGTTAGATCCTTTAGGTGGAAAATCCATAGAGTTCCCTTATCCCATTTTCTATGGATGGAAAGGTGTTGATTGAGGACTCAAGGAGCCTCGAAGGAATAACTCTTTCTATAGATGTGATTCTCTCATTACAGGAGGATTATTTTTAGGAATATGGTGTTTCCATTCTAGTGAAAAATGTTGAAACATGGGGGATAAAAATGTAAGAATCCTTCTCTTTCTTCCCTATCGTGCTAGTCGATCCTTCAACATATTTGGTTGTTGAACATATTCCACCATCCATCATTACTTCCAATGTTCTCCTTAAGAAATTTTTGAGATATCCATATCATGGAGGTAATTTTCAATAAAATCCATTGTATGTTTATCGATGCCTCTTCTAGGAACCATCATGACCATGAAAAACACCTTCTGCAGATATTTCATGAATTTGGAGATGGTGTCTTTAACAGTCGGACATTGTATGATATCATTCTTTAGATTATCATGGTTCATCAAAAATAGGCTAGAAGTGATAAGATATTTTATGGTTTTTATGAAAGTACTTCTCTAGTAATATAAATAATGTATCCATAATAGGTTCTTGAATAAAGACGTCATAAAGTCCCTCAGATGTGCACTCATATGGGTGACTTGACTACACAGAAATATGAACATGAAACTATCATATCTCATGAAAGGTCCCATATTTTTTAATCAACTTTATTAGATATCACTCATAATGGGGGATAATATATATCCTTTTGGTTGAGATTCATTTTCTTTAAGAGACTATAGAAATAATAATGTGAAATACACTTCAACAGTCAATTGACACCACATTCTAGACTCTAGAAGGTTCAGAAAACTTAGCTAAAGTGATTATATTTTGCATTGGTAGTATATTTTTTTATGGAACCATAGAGAGACACCTAAATGTCGACATTCCTCTATTTCTTTTCTCATTATCAATGAATCATACAATCTACACATTCTATATTGTTTTCATGATTTCTTTCATTCATCATGTGATCAAAATTTCATTGACTCGATATCATATGGATCATTAAATATAATGATACTTTTTATAACTCCAATTAAATGAAAATGTTTGGATTTTAATTCATGAATTATAATAGTAATCTATTCATTATTTCTCATGAATTACTAATAATAAGGGATTCCTTATTGATATATCTACTATGGTTGTCCTATGATCATTTGGTTTAAAAGGATAACTTGGGTGAATATATTTCTTAGAGGGAGATGACTCAAACTTCTTCCTATATCAGTGGACATTGTGATCATAGTTTGATTTTGAAATGGAAAATAGTGATCTCTAGAATATTTTTATCTTTTCTTATATTTCCATCACATTAATTTATGTTTCAAATCGTGAATGCCTAGGGAGTATGGACTCATATTTTTTTAGGCTACCATTTAATGGGTTTTCAACTGGACAAGTTTAATTACTTATCTAATTAATTAGTGCTCAATATTTCCCAAATCACACAAAATTAATGACTAGTGAATAGTAACTCAACATTTTCGTAGGGTTATATTTTAGGGTTTTCATCCTAGTGATTGTTTCTCCTTCAATAAGATGTTTGAAGGCCTTGAGACCATTTTTTTCTTTAGTTTATGTTCTTTTAGCAGGATTCATATATTATTATATTTTAATTTCCTCTAGATCTAACTAATTATTAATGTATTTTAGGGGCTTTTAAATCATACCATCTATTTTTGTAGTTTAACATCTTTTAGCCGGAACAAATTGTTATTGCAGCATAAGGAAATATACCTTATAACATATATTGTTTTGGTTTAGGGTATTCTAGCTCTAACATTATGTTGATATATTTTAGTGTCATTTTTCTCATACCTTCTACTGATTAATTTTTTTTATTTTATCTAGAATAATTTATTATTTTTTTGTTTAGTGTATTTTGTCTTGGAACTTTTGTTTATGGTAGTGAAGGATGTGTATTCATGAAGGGTTAAAGAACACTATATCCTAGATGGGATACTATTTAATGTGTTTCCATGAATAGATCAGACACCCCACATTCTTAGTTGATATTTGGAAGAATTATTTTTCTTGAAGGGTTTTTATACCCTCCCTTCATACAAGAAACATGAAGGATGAATGTCCATGATGGGTCAACACACCAAGAATCCTTACAGGGATTTTGTTTGATTTATAGTGAAATATTAATAATTTCTTGTCCAATTGGACAATTAGAATATGGATAGTGTAAGTTATGTGTCTAGTATCTTGAAATAGTGAATATGGAATGGGGAAAACATGATGAGGATGACCAAAAAACACCCTATGGTGCTATTCACTACCTCAATGTTGCTGGGGCTCATGAGGATTGGAAGTCCTTTAATGCAAGGAAGATACACATCTAATTAATGGTTTAAGGGTAATTATGCATGAGAATAGAGGGTGTGAATGAAAATTCAATATTAAGTGTTCCCAATATCTTCAGTGGTTTTTTAATGGTTTGATAAGATTCGAACATCTAGATCATGAAGTTGGAAGTGGATAAGGCTATCCATGTAGGGTTCTAGAACCTTAAATGGGATTGTACATATATATAAAAGGATCGGCTCTGGCACCATATTGTTCGGAGTCATGTGGTAGGGGATATACAATGCTTTCGGAATGAAATATCTCATTCATGATTCAAGAAAGGGTACAAGAAATGGCGACGTTTTTTGAAGATGTCTAATCCGCTTTAATATTGTGATTATGGGGATTTTAAGTAAAGACGAACGAATATATTAGTAATATATAGGTTGAAATAACTGGGTATAGTTCAACAATGGATAATTTTGGAAGCCTATATTACACTTATCTTGGATTATAACTCCTTGGTTTAAGAGGGCCTCTCTACTAGGGACAAAACATCCTCTATTAATAAGTTCTTTGAAATTGTGTCATTCACCAGAAAATCCCAGTGAGGCCCATTTGGATCAACAAGTCCATGTTTCCAGATTGATATATAAGAAAACTATGGGAAATATATCAAGGATTTGGGGTTCTAGAAGAAGGGTTTCAAATCATGGAATTAGTGAGTGTATGCTTAAACTTTGAATACATGAAGCCAGTTTATAGAAAGAATTATACTTAAAAAGGGTTTTATCACCCTAAAAGTTGTGTTGTTAGGTACAGAACATGTTATCATGGTGAGGAGATGTGATAATCATTTATCTCTCTATTTCCTTAACTAGGGAATCCAATAATAATAACTCAAATTTTACTAAGTCCAATAGATGGACCATATAAGTTGTATTCCTTTTTTAATTATTCATTATCATTTTCCGAAAATCTAAATGTGAAGAGTTTAGAAAGGAGATACATGAATTTTTCATAATTCCCATTGTAGGATTTTAGCATGAAAATATTTATGTCTCTTTTACTAAAAATTCATGGTCTTGCTATTTAGAGTGGAAAAGGATAAAGTTTAATGTCATACATCTTTGACCAATGTGAATGTGGTTTAATGTCATGATGCATGTAGACCTAATATTAGTGGAATGATAGAAAATATTCTAATTAGGATTCCCATGGACAAGATTACTCCAAAATCCATTTTAGTTGGAGAAGGGTAGGTTTAAAATCATTGATCAAGGTACTTAAGTCATGAGTAATGGTATGATAGAGTCATGATAAAAATGATCATGAATCACTCCTTTTCAGTGATCTCTAATGAAATGATTTCAAGGATCACAAAGTTCATTATGGCCTTCATATAGGTCCATTATGCTCCTCATTGATAGTTTTGAGGCCCATATGTAGATCTATATATTAAATGGTCAAATAGGGGGTTATTTGCATATTTCTAAGGGATGTAGATGGTTTATGACCACTCAAGGTTCCTAAGACATTAAGTGAGACATCTGGATTGATGTTCCAGAAATGTTGAGGGACGCACCCTGAACATTGGCCGACCAAGGCTAGTGTCTTATGTTCCATGGATAAATAGAGATGATGGATGATGGTATTTATATTTTAACTTCACATATTTGGGATTTATCTATCATGAAGGTAAATGTTCTACAACAAGTATGGTTTCTGTGTAGTTTAACATCATGTGGTAAGGATATAGGAATCGATGTGAAATTCAGTAATACATCCTTAAAAAATATTTTCTCCTTTCAGAGGAATTTATATATGGGAAGTAACTTTCATCAGTGATAATTATTATTTATGGGTACCCATATGCTAGATAACATCCCATGAAAATTTATCTCATGCTTAAGAAAGCCATATATTGACTTGACTCATTTGTAGAAAGATAAATATTGCATGACTTACCCCTCTTTAAATAAATGTATTTTTGATTTTTATGGGTAAGATTAATTGTGTATATTATTTCATATTTTAATGGAATGAATCATGTTATAGTTATCTTCTTTAATGGGATCCCTCAGCATAGATCTGACACATATGTATGGGAGAGGAGAATTTAATCATCTTCCCTTTGTGAGTAATCGCATCATGGTTGACTAAAAGATCCTCTACATAGATCAATCATATAAAAGAGGATAGTTTATTTCTATATTTTGTTTCATTGTTTTGGGGAAAAATTCATCCTAATAAAAGATTCATGGATAGTATGGCTAGCTCTGATCAATTTTATGTCTTGAAATATTGACCATATGTCATGTAGTTTAGCATCATTTGACTAGGTCATTATCATATAGTTAACATCATGAAACATGGAAGTATCATTGATAAGAGTTACTAACTATGGAAATTGGGTCTTCACAAAGTATTCATACTTGAAATGGAATGGTACACTAATATGATGTCATATTATTACATTGATAATGGGTATGATTCAAAAATGTGTAACATTGAGAGAATTTGATTCTACAATAATATTTGGTTTATGGGTTTTGTAAATCCTGGCCCATGAATATTTGAGATAACTGGAGGTGGAAATAGGTGGGTAAAATTTAACAATTGATAACATAAGAATCCCATATTATATACAGTTAGGGAAACCACTACAAGGCTTTAGGGGGGCTCTATTTAGGTAAAACACCCACTAAGATCAAGCTCTTAGGAATTTTGGTTATTTATCATTGAATCCAACCGGTGTACCTTAGATTATCTAGTCCCTATCACTAGTATTCTATAAAAGATAAAAAAAAGGGAGCCCATGATCTATGGGGTTCCAATATAATGATATCAACTTAATGAATTGGTTAAAATAAACTTATATATTGATGATATGAAGCTTCTTCATGATGAACATTTTATTGTAGAGGGGTTCAAGAACCCTAAAGTAAACTCAATTTGTATTGAACACATTTTAGGAGAATGAAAAAAACTTATGATTCTTGAGTACAAAATCATTATAGGGGATGGTTTTTTGAACATGAAGACCACTCCTCATGTAGTTCAACATCACGTGACTAGGACATTGTTGTGCAATTTAACATCATGAGACTAAGATGTTTTCTTGAATTTTAACGTCATGAAACTAGTGTATGGTCATATAGTTTTACATCATGACACTATGATGTGGTTCGCTATATTTGGGTGGATTACACCTCGATCTCATTGGATATAGTGAATTTTCAGATTTTTTAAACTCACATGAGTCATGATTGATGTGAGGGACAAGATACAAATATACATTTGATTAATTTGTGAAAGAGTGCATGAAAGGGAATGTGTGGGGGTACTCAAATTTATATATTAGTGAATTTACCCACAAAAACATGGTTCTCATAAAGGGACATGGTTATAAATAATTATAATTTATAGTTGAGGCTGAAATGGAGGATTCAGAAGTCCCTACATAACCCCCATTATGGGAATGAAGCCATACATAGTGTTATTTTTAGAGAATACATTTTTGAGATCTAAACCATATGGAAGGTAATGTGAATTTTTATCCTTTTCATCATATATAGACACATTATTTGAGTGTGGGTTTTCAATACATAACATTTGGTAATAAAAAACAAGCTATGTGTATTTATGATAAAAATTATTTACAGTTTATAGTCATTTCACCGGGACATGAAATATAACATAATAAACATTTGATCCATTCATTATCCCTCCTAGAAATTGGGAAATTGGATGATATATCATTGGAATGAATTTTAAAAAAGGGGGAACAAAACGGGTTAAAAACATAAATATGTTTTGTCTTCATGGGGGACACCTACCTAGTAATGAAAGGTTACATGAATGAAATGAAATAATATTTCTTTGACAATAGATATGATACCTGGATGTGTAGCATCGAGAGTATCAGAATCTACTTAAATAGTGGGTTTATGGGAACTGTAAATCATGAGCCAAGAATAAATGAGTTAAATGTATATGGAAACATGTGGGTACAGTTCAAAGATTGATAATTATAGAGTCCTATATTCCACGTAATCTTGAAAATAACTCTTGGGTTTAAGGGGCCCTATCTTATGGGACTGAGACACCCAATAATTATAATATATTAGGAATTATAATCATTCACCATTGAATAATAGAGGTTTCACTTTATATAAACTATTCCCTATAACCTGTTTGATACATCAGAAAACCTGGAACATGGGATCCAAAGTTCCATGGGGTTTCAAGGGAAGAATATCAACATGAGTAATTTTTTCTATTTAATTCATATATCAAATATATGAAGTTGTTTCATGGATAATATAATATTCAATAGGGGTATGAGAACCGACAAGGCCACCCCATCATTTATTGAACACGTTTTTAGGGAAAATGACACAATTTACAATTCTAGAGTTCACTATCATTATGAAGATGATCTTTTTGACATTAACACCTCTGGTCATATAATTTAATGTAATGTGATTAGGATATTTTTCATATATTTTAACTTCATGAAACTAGTATTTGGATCCATATTCAAGACATGTCTTGGTTGTTCTAGCCAAGGTGTATTTCCATGTTCCCTAGCCTTCCATGATCCATGCTTGGCATGAGAAACAAGGTATAAATAGAAAGTACATTATGTCATTTCAGAGTATTTGACAAGGAATATGTAAGGGTTTCACAATTTATTATGGACTGAATCATCTACGTATATCTAACAGTCATGGAGGATTATGTTTGGGGGTGATAGAAACTCATGGTTGGGAATAAATTATAGGATCTATGTGCCACTATGTATCCTGTGATGGTAGGAGTCAAGACACATGTAGTTTTTAGATCACTCCCTACATAGGTATAGCATGTGTGTAGGGAGTGAAAAATTTTCATCATTGTATATGTTATGGATGGACTCATGATTTTATATCCATGAGATACTAAAAAACCAATAGTAATAAGTATCAACCAATATGCACTTCTTTATTGATAAAACTCCATATACAATCCCAGTCCATATGCAGAGAGTGGGAATAGTTTTCACTCATCGTATTGCAGCTAGGCCCTAGATTTGAGATTTGAGTGTGTTGGCGCTCCTTTCTGTCACAGAGTCTAACGACTGAAAAAAGGAAATACCTTAGTCCAAAGTGATTCATACTTTGAAGTAACATCAAAAATCGACAAAGGGATGAACAAGCAGAACATTGCCCACAGGTCGCACAAGTTCCCTTATGGTTGCGCAAGTACACTTGCACGCCGCCTAGTGGTCGTGAAAGTCCACTTGCGCGACGCACTTATGGTCGCGCAAGTGACTTGCGCGACCTAAGTGATAATCGCCCGGTAACCGCCCAGGGTCTTCTCCTGCCTATAAATAGACCCTGTGGGCCCCCCATTTAGAGGATCTTTTTCCAGAAACTCGGATTGAAGCTCCCGATGCCCAAGTATCTTCTCAAAGCTTCCGGAACACTTCTAAGGTAATTTCATACCTAGAACGGAAGATCTAAAGAGAGGGAGGAAGGCATAAGTGTTGAAATTCATCAACACTTGCGCGTCTGAGTGGCCAGCCCTTAAGGGAACTGGCCAGACTTGCGTGCCGCCTTACTTATTCAATAGAACTTGCACGTCCCTTTTCTGGAAGAACCTCAAGAGGATTCTAAAGGCTTTAAAAAAGAGTTGCTAAAGTATTTCAATGTTGGTTGAATATCGCGCAAGTACCCACCATGTCGCGCAGGTATACCTGCGCGACCAATACTTGCGCGCCCCCGCAGTACCTGTGTGCCTTTCAAGACTTGCGCACCCCTTTCTTTTTGGTGCCCATCTTGCCTATTTTACCCCTCTAAAGCCATTACACCTTTCCTATTCAAGATTCAGTCTTCGAGACACTCTTCAAAGCCATTTCATGACATGATTTCTTGATTTTATTTCCTTATCGGAGAGGAATTCGGTGGAATATCTCTCAAAACCTAGTGATTTAAATATATTTATGTCACCAAATATGGAGAGTTCATTCATTCAACCTCATCCTTTAAGATGAGAGATTCCTTAAACATGGGTCTACTTTTCAGGAATAAGTCCCAATCATAATCTTGGGCTTCCTTTTCAGGAGTAAGTACCAAGTCCCCTAACCTGGGATTCCTTTTCAGGAATAAGTCCCAGTCATAAAACCCTTAACCTGGGTCTCCTTTTCCGGAATAAGTCCTAGTCATAATCTTTGGCTTCCTTTTCAGGAATAAGCCCCAAGTCCCTTAAATTCTCTTTAACCAGTCCTAAATTACGTTTGATCTAGGATTCCTTCTCAGGAGTAAAACCCAGTTATCAATCCTCTCCTGATTTGGGTTTCCTTTTCAGGAATAAGTCCCAAGATAGAGTATTCAAATCTCCATGAAGCACATATACCTTTATGGACCATGTTCATGGATTTTCTCCCTAAAGTAAATCCTAACCTTCACTTATCTGGGCAGTCATATATACATAAGCCCCAAACCATTTCTTATGATTGCATCTTTCATGGCACAATTGTCTATTTTTTACCAATACCTCTTGTTTCTCACACCGAGCATGAATCACGTGAGCTTAGAGTGTAAAAGTAATTGTGACATCCTTCTTTGGGCCATCAATCATAAACATCATACTCCTTTATGTGAACTACGTGGGTTCTGATTCCTTTTCCAAAACAAAGGATACGTAGGTATCCCATCTATGGGTTCAATCCCAACTCTGAAATAATTCATGTCCTTCTGAATGAAAATAAACTTCAAGTGCCCCACTGAATGGCTTTAAAACCTGCCTGGTCATCATAATGACCAAGAGAATTTTATATAAATATTTTGAAGGATACCATTGAACAAGAATCTCTAAATAGATATAGATGATTCTCTATTGATGAAGAACCTCGAATACATATAAAAGATTCTCTAAATTTCTAACATATTTAATCATTGACTGTTAAACTGAAGGAAAAGCTCATTTGATACTTGGTAATGTAATAAGGATTCACGAACATAACTTAAATCTATAAAGAGAGTCCCGGAATAGACAATAATTCCCCTCAAAAAGGTGTGATGAGTCCGACCTCCCATCCTCTCGACCAATGAAAATTCCTAAGCCTCATCAGTCCACAAGCTAATGAGCGCCTACCTTTGGAAAGTAGGTCTAAATGGATGTGGACTAATTGGATGTTTCCAGTTCTACGAACAAACCCGCTAGAAACTGATCAGAACGTTTGAATCTCCCATCCAGGAGGTCATCCCCGAATTCCGAGGGAAACAGAGTGTCCCTAAATATCATGTGATATCAGTAATCTATCCATACATAGTTGCTAAATGTAAAATTCCATAGTGAGGTATGACCCATATATAGAGGGGGAAAATGTTTACACTTATATTTCGACAGGACCCATGATTTGTGATCTGAGATTTACTACAAATCCTAGGATAAATGAATCATTCCCTACATAGTACTTTAATAGAAAACTATCCATGTAGGCTTAGACCATATATAGAGGGGGGAATTGTTTCTATTTATATTGTGGTTATATCTAGGGTTGTATATATAGTTGTCAATATATATCGTATGATAGTAGGAATAGAGCCACACATAGTTAATGATATTCTTCATCCCTAATTATTTGAGGGGTATTAACATATCCCATATGGAAAATATGTTGGTAACAGTATAGTTTTACTTTAACTGGTTAGTTGTGGATGGGGATATCGTTCCATTACGTCCATTCCTCATACCATAAACAACAATGAATATTAAGATATTTTTAATAACTGTGGGGGTTGTTGGATGAAGTTTTCATGAATATTGAATGCATGACATTTTCTAGTGAGTTCCACATAGTCTTATATCATTATTTTCTAGAAGTAAAAAATTCTCCTAATTTGTAGGAATATTATGGACCAATAATAATTAGTGTCACATGTTTATATATATACTACATTCATGATGGGGAGAACCTCTCATTCTTTTATGCATCTAAGGAGGATTTCATCAAATAATTATTTATAGAGGGAATTTTTCTAATTTCTCTAATCATGAAAGGTAAATTTATCTAGTTATTGTTGACCTTGTTCCCTTTTAGTTTTATTTAATATAAGGGTCCCATTTTAGAGGAAATCGACTATAGGATCCATACATCTTGTGTTGGATATTGGTACAACATGCACTGGGGATGTGTGGACCAAATTGATTTCCTCCATTTCACAAAATGATGATTGATGAGACCAACCATTGGTGTGTGATGTGGAAAACTAATTTGTTCTAATAGGGGTTTTCCAGTACTGTGGATGAATTATCCATTCCATTGACAAGAGCATTTATTATTGTGGGACATGTTGTAATTTTGGATTAATATGAAATTATGCCATTAATACTTAGACATAACCGATTATAGGGGTTAATTATTCATTTTTGTGGTCATACTCAGCATTTATTTGTTTGATCAATATCATCGAATCCCCTTTGATATTCAAGAATGAATTTTATAGATTTTGGTCTAGATTTAATATGACAATGAGGGCATGGTATTCTACCTCATTATTAGCGTAGCATTCTGAGAGTGAGAATGTGTAGGGAAACAAATACAATCCCAAGACCAACCTAGTTGAGATTCATGCTTTCAAACATCTTGATAATTTTACATTGAGAGGAACCATAAAAATACATCTCATATGTTTTGGGAGTTCCATGGGTTTATAAAACATCTTCTTCTAGAATGTTGGGGACTATTGGTGTGTTTTCTGGGGTAGGATGTTCAGAAAGGAAATCGATCAAGGAATTCCTATTAAATGCCTTCAATGAAACAAACTAGATGTCATATTGTTACTAAGTAATCACCCATCATGCCAAACACCATGTCAACATAGGGCATCCAATGATATAAATAATTTTTTCAATGCGAGATACTAGGTGGACATTGTGACGCTACAAGTAATGTATTATCTTTTTCATTACAATGAGGTGGTTGAGAAAGTTATTCTTGATATCAAAATACTTAGTATTTGCCCCTATAAACTTTTGAATGAGATATACAAAGTTTTTTTCATTCACCACATTATTTTTATATGTGAGGAGAGCACCAAGTGATCATTCCTAGTTGGCCACATATAAGATAACTGACATTCTGTATACCAGGGACATCAGAAAATGTGGGTGTTTTAAATACTTCATAAAATTATAAAATTATTCATGATAGTCCCCATACCATTAGAAAGAATCTCCCTTATTCGATAACATAGAAAATGTGGGATATTTTATTTCCATGTTATCTATGAAAATATAATTGTAATGTTGGTGAACATGGATTCCCCTCATTTATTTAATATTCTAATGTAGTGTAATTGTTAGGATTACACTAATCTTTTCAAGATCGACCATGATTCTATAGTGGCATGCCCAAAATAAATGTAATTTTCCTTAAATTTATTTGAAAGAACACTTCGTATGATTCATATTTAGATTGTGGTGCAGCAACTTGCTAAATGTTTTTTACGATATTTGAGGTGATCACATCACTGTTGGGATTTAATTACCTGGTCATTGACAAAACATTCCTTGATTCCTCCTAATAAGGGGTCATAGATATGATTCAGGGTGTGATGGTAAGTGACACCATCATTCTTTAATCTAATGGGAATGACCCAATTGAAAAAATATCCCTTGTGGTGACCTAGTGGCAGTGGCTTCCTCGTCTTTAGGGAATATCATTATCTGATTATACCTTGAATAACCATCCATAAAGGAGAGGTCATTAAATCCATTAATTTCATTGATAGGAAGTTTTATTATCAATAATGAGAAATAATTATTTATAAAATGTTAATTAAGGCCACTAAAATTGATTTAGACCCTGATATTCATATTCTTTTTAGTAATAAGGATAATGTTGGTTATCTATTTTGGGTACTTCACTTGCTTTAAAAAATTGTGTTTCATTAATTTGTTAACATAGGATTCGACATTTGTATAATGAGAGTGGTGCATTCTCCAACCTATCTACTTCAAAACTTTATTGACACTGGGTAAGCCTAGGTGATGTGTATCCACATAGGGTATTAGACTGAACATCTCTATATAATTTCAAGAGAACACATTTTAGTGCTAATTTATAAATGCAATGCACATTTCCTTATGTATGAGAGGCGAGAATACAGTAATAAACATTTGTTGTAGGATTTGTTCCATCCCCAAATTCACCTATAAGAGCTCATCAATGGTGCTGTATACATCCTCCAAAAATGATAAAGGGGAATTCTTACGGTCAAACTATTCTTATAACATCTCTTAGTTTGTGGATTCAATTTCAAGATTAGTAGGTAATTTTTGGGAATAACTATCACTATCGTGATAAGAATATCCATGAGAAGATTCGTTAATTTCTTAAACTACTAGGGATGTCCATAGTAATTTTAAGGATTAAATTTTTTATTTATGATACCAATAGTGGTAGGAAATAAATAAAAATATAAATTTTTAGTGAATGTATTTGGGGAATCATCAATTTTTTCAAATGGAATGAGATAGTTATTAGAACCTGGTATAACATTATCATTATCCCCTTTTGATGACCCACTCCAGCTAATGAAAGTTTTATCATATGGCCATGAGACAATGATGTTTGAAGCTCATGATATCTTACTATGATTAAGTTTTCTGCTTAAATCATGTTTATGGTTATCACATAATCACTGTTGATCATGCTCTAGGGGTTCACAAGGGTTTCTCCAAGCCATTTTGGCTACAACCTATATATCATCATCAACCATTGGTTTTTTCACTCATTCCTGTAGAAACCTACCTCTGTATATATTTATTTTCAAGAATTGAATATGTAAAATTCACCATTTAGTTTTCAGACATACTATTCATGAGGTATTTCAATCATTGATGACATTTTGAAACTAGATCTACCAATATATGATGCCATTGTCTTCCATGTATGACACTACATGTTATGTCTTCCCGGATAACCATAAAATATGCGTTATATGTGAGAAACTCAAACTAAACCATGATATTGATATATCTAAGAGATAATTTCTCACTCTTATTTTAACAGTGAATGTATATATATCTTTGAAATATAAGATACCCTTATGATAAACCAAATTTCATAGGGTTAAAATAGGATTCATGTCGATTCCAAAACTAATGTCAACTTGAGACATTTATATTATAACATTGTGGAGTTTTATAGAAATGTATAGGGGTCTCATATATCCTTAGATAACATATTCATAATATAGATTTGTGAAAAAGATAGTGACATGATGCTATATGGCATAGTCTCCACTCTGTGACACAAAACTGAAAATACTTGTATATCAAAATCTTAGGCCATCTAGAGGGCCTCAATGAGCACATCAATGATTTATTTAGAAATATAGAGATCATCTAGGATTGAGATTATGTCTTGAACAACCATAAATTTTATCATAATGTCATACTTTCGTACTAGAGGTCAGCACTTCCAATGGTGTATCTATTCCCTATCGTGTTGATTAAGTTCTCTGGAGTCTGATGTGCATGGGCTTAGGGAAAAAGTTGAGGTCTAGGGAGTATATTTTATAAGTCTAGTATGCTATTCCACCCATAACCTTTGTTTGGACTGATTAGTAAATCTCATCCCCACTAATAAGTCATGTAAAATGAATGGGTATAAATGACTACAGGAGAGATCTATGTAATCTTTTTGAATTTTTTGGGATTGGTAATGTTCTCACCCATGGGTCTCGGATACATGTATGGATTCTTGAGGTTTGTGACCAAAATTTTGTGTTCGACCAATCGGGTGACATCTCTTATACCCTGGGAATCTATGTATTTAGCCTCTAACTCCTCAGTCATGTATGGGAAACTCATACATGGAATCATACTATTCATCTGAGTAGGTATCTATTAAGTTAAATAAATTAAATGTACCAAAAATGATCTCCTTATCTGATATGGTTTCGGTTTTTTGGGGAAGTTCCCATTATCTGAATGTTGAAGGAAATAAGTCTAAAAGAGTCAGAGCTTTTGTAGTAGTTAGATATGACTCTTTCTATTCTGTATTTTCCAATGACTGAAAATTAATTTTTCCCTGATATGTGTAATCTATGATTCCACCTAAGGTATTGGGATCAATATTTATTTTCAAAGTTGTTCTCTCAAGGTGGCATGAGAACAGTCAATTTTTTTTTGATTCATCTAGTTATCGAACTTATTTCCAATCCTATATGGAACATTTTTCTAGTCACCCTATTCATCGGGTAGGGTGATGGTTACACAATTCACCTCTACTGAGGATTTCTCAAGTGTCAGCTATCTAGAATCAACCATGTTGTAGATAAATATTTTGTAGACATCCCTTTGTGGTGTGACCCATCCTCCCATTGAAATGGTAATATTAATGATGCTTAGTGAGGTTGACCTCATTAGGGGTTTGAGGTTCTAGATTCTTGAGTATTTTGTTATCCATGGAATTAAGAAAATAATTTGGAACAAATCATTTTGTAAGTAATATTCAATATTCAACTATTCTAAAAATAATGGGAAACCCTAATATCTATTAACTTCTAGATGAGGGAGGTCTTAATTATTTTTCTACTTAATGGGTGGAACCATAATGATTGTAGACCTTCTTGGGTTCTTAAATTAGTACTTTTACTAGTTTTAGGGTAACATCAGTATTATTATTCTTACTACTACTTTTTCACTATTCCATGTGCATGGGTCCTAATATTTGTATTTTTTCCATTGATTGGATTATTCTAGGGTTTCTTCCATTTTTGTAAACTCATGAAATCCACCTAGATAATTCCTTAGGATCAAAGGTGTTTTCATATCATCCAAAATATTTTCATCAGAGAGTTCCTATAGTTTCCCTTATAAGAGAAGGATATTGAGTGAATAGATTAATCCTTTCCATATAGAGATGAATTTAGAAACCATATCATGTTCATTTTGTTTGTAATTTGTGAGGTCAAAAAATTTCATTTTCTGTAATGTAGAGATAAAATGATTATATAGGTTATCATGAAGGTATTTCCATCCAAAAAATATAGTCCTGGATAGAATATATACTAGATAAAGGCATGACCTATCATAGTTTCAACAAAACATCTCATTTTGGTTGCCTCATCCTGCTCTCATGTAACACCCTGAGCTTCCACGATACGCTTCTCTTTCAATGACGCAATAACTTGCATTATACGCAAGTTCGAGATTCTAACACACCGAGACCAATCAAAATGGCCATTATGAATAGTAATAACCACTTTTTGAAATTATATATATTTTATATTTCAAAATGGACTTCATTTTTGGATTCTTAATATCGAAATTAGCCTATGTTGAATTTTTGGTATTTTTCTGAGAACTTCCAATTTTTTATCAATAGTGAAAAATACTTAAAAACAAATTTTTTAATCAAAATAATTTATAGTGATAAATTATACTATTTAGTTGTTTTAAAGTGTAATTAGAATATATTCTTACCATTTTATCCAATGGTGGTAATTAGAATTAATTTCACTTTGAAATTGGACATAAACAATTGTCAATCTTTTGATATATATTGTTTCCTAAAAACACGCTATTTGTTGTGACAACGAGAATTAATTATAAAATTAATTAATGCGACTTATATGTTTGGAATTTTGTAAAATATACATCATTTCTGAATTTTGAATATCAATTATATCTTGTGGTGAAATTTTGGTACTGTTCTGAAAAACATCAATTTTTTATGAATAGTGAAACCACTAAGTGGTAGTTAAAAAAATGATTTTTCATTTAAATGAAAAATTACCACTTCTGTGATTTGATTTTCAAAAATCTGACATACATGGTTTTCATTAGGATTTAAAATGTGATTCAATGGGATTAAAATAATTTTTTTGTGAATAGTAACTTTTATGTTTAATTCATCGCGATTAAAGATAATTAGTGTAATTTAAGGTAAAGATAATGTTATAATAATATGAAATGACCATTACACTTGTCCTACCCCTATTGGATGAGTCATGTCCGACCGAGACAATCCATGGGTCAACTAGGGGACCCCATGGAGCCACTTTGGTGGGAAAATTACATTAAAAACCTTTTATTTAATGTTAAACTAAAAATGTCACAAACATGAGTTTTTTTACTAAAACAATTTTTAAATGGGGTTATAAAAGTCATATTTTTGACTATAATTATTAATTAGAAAGATAAAAAGATTTCCCACATCATGATATTTATTTTATAATTTTTAGACATTAAATAAAGTAAATTATTTATGACACCATGATGATGCAGCGATTACCTCATTAATTAACGATTTTAATAAAATGGAAGGATAATGTAAAATATAAGAATTACACTTTTCCAAAGCCTATTGGATGAGTATATTTAGAACCCTTGTCACATTATCCAAGAAATATATAAGTGTGGGACCTTTAAAATCCGAAACTCATTATATAATAAAGTAACATAAAATTACTTTCCATGAGTGCCCCTCCTCTCCTCTTATAAAAGCCCCCCCACTACCACCTTATGTACACCTTCCAAGCCATTTGTCTCGGCCAAACTCTGCCCAAATACTCTCTAGACTTCCCTCTATTACTCATATAAGTCTCACATTGTGCAGAAGTCTTCCCAAGGAAGCCTTTGAGCTCAAATCAATAAGAGTTACCCATTTTAAAGGTAGTGTTTTCTCTTGTCTTCTTATGTTTTATTTTGCTTCTACAACCCCCTAAACTCTTTTTATTCATTTATTTTGTAAACACAACAGTATACTAAATATACTAGGTTGTTTTTATAATAATTATTTGAGCTACACTTACACACACCTATATCTAATGGTTAAAGAACATACTGTTTCTGTGGATGGTGAATTTCTGCCTCACGAAACGATGATTGTTCAACACTCATATAACACCTTCAAAAGTGGACATTAAGATGTCACTATATTTATATATGATATATAATATTTTTATGTTTTACTTAAGCTTCTGTATTTTTCATTTATGGCATACCTTTATGGTTTCCATTATGGGTAAACGTGATAATTTCATTTTAGGAAGTGCGGACTACCGCCCCCTCAAAGTGATTTGAATCGTTAATGCCATATGTGGGATGTATAAAGGATGTATTAAATGATATTATATATGATATTATACTGGAATTATTATTTACCTTTATATCATTATGATTTCATTCCATTAAATATGAAATAGAAATGAAAGTAGCGTTCATGCGTACGTACGGCTTACCGTCTCCATGAACGGTGCATTTCATTTATTACCTCTAAATGTTATGTAATATTATAAATGAATGTATATACTGGATATATATGATATATATGATATCTAAATCATGAATATAATTCTGGAGATAATGGATATTCTACCACATAAACAACTTGTAATTATAAGAAGGTTATTTTTGACTCAAGTACCAAAGATCGACAAAATGACCGTTATTAACTTAAATAATTACATAATGTTCATAACATGGTAATATGTGATATAAAAGGAATAATGAACATGTAAAAGTTTCTTAAGAAAAAATAAATTAACTCTACTTTGTTATTCATGAGGTTAAAGAACGATCGAGTCAAGTCGGACACGAGGTAAGGGAACTTCTTAACCCAATTTCTATTCTTTGGGTTAATATACTATTTTCAAATTATTTCATGATATTTTTATGTCCTATATTGTATTTGTACATTATTTATGTGTAATTATAGTGAATACACATAATAGATATATTTTATTTAATGATCTTTGTAAGGGAACTTCTTAACACAATTTCGATTCTATGGGTTAATATCCTATTTTCAAATTATGTCATGATATTGTTATGTCCTATATTGTATTTGTACTTTCTTTATTTGTACTTATAGTGAATACACATAATAGATATATTTTATTTAATTATCTTTGTAAGGGAATTTCTTAACCCAATTTCTAATCTTTGGTTTAATCTCCTACTTTCAAATTATGTCATGATATTATTATGTCATATCTTGTATTTGTACTTTCTTTATGTGTATTTATAGTAAATACTCATAATATATCTATTTTATTTAAAAATTATCTTTTTAAGGACATTGTTTCAATCTCCATTCACTGAGGCATATTTGGTTTCATACACAACTTTCATCTATACTGTGTATAAATCCCTTTGACTTTGACTTTTATTTAAAAGGAATCTTTTTAAATGAAGCATTTTTACTAAACGACAAAAGGAATGTTTTTTCTTACGTATGCGGTGACAAAGAATTATCCGCCGCCGTGACTATTATTTGAGTTTCATCTTCCTCTATAAGCCATAACTTTCTTTTTAAAAGAAAAATAAATACCATGTTTTACTTTTCTTTTATTTTGGAATTGAAAATGGTTTTGATAATGTTTTTATTATATCAATGTGTTGTATTGATATCTTGTGATTGAAGTGTGGAAATCTTATGTTTCCTTTATGCATGTTTTATGTGATACAATTATGTTATGGTTTATGATATGACCTGTTCATATGAGGAATGCATTGGACTTAATAAGTGACGGGTGGATCCCTCTATAGCTCCTCGATGCATCGGCAGGTCTCATGAGACAAACTAGTGTCTTGGCACGAGGCCTTGACAAAATCTTATTTGTAGTCTTGGCACGAGGACTTGGCTACGTGGTTATGATAGTATGGAATTATGCATTACATCATTATGAAATTGGTTATTGATATTGCATGTGATTATTCGACCAGTAGAATATCTATGTGAATAAGTAAATGGCATTATCTCATTTTACTTTTTCCATATTATGTTGAAGTTCAAGTTTAAAAGGCTTTTGTTTTAGTTATACATTGCCTTAAATTTTTATGTTTTTTTATGAAAGCTTCCGCTATATTGTTATCCTTACTGAGCATCTGAGATCACCCATTTAAATGTATTATTTTTCCTAGGATATGAAGAAATATTTTATGACTGACCTACAGGGATAGTCTAAAGGGGATAGAAGTGTGGACTATAGAGACTATGTTATTGTAATTTTTGACTTTATGATGTAATTTAAGATGTATGAATGTATCTAGTGTTTCCAAGGAAACTAAAAGAATCGGCCTTTCGAGACTTGATCATTTGTGATCATGCCAATGTTACAAAGTAACGCACCGACTCTGGGTAACTGGGGTCGGGGCATTACAGTTGGTATCAGAGGAAGTTCAATACTAACCTTGGAAGCTATATTTAGATAAACTCTGATTAGAGCTCATAGCCCAAATATAGACATTGAGGATTAGTATAGAAGAACTTCCTAGAATTTTGGTATTATAGAGATTTTGTGAGTTTTCCGAGCAATACATCCATGTCTGGATACGAGCATGTAGAGGCGGCTCTGGCAAAGATGTTCCTAGGGGTAAAACCCCCAAACCACTGCTTTGAGCTAGACTCGAACGGGAACTGGTGCACGACAACGGGCCTTGATGCACTCTTGGTTACGACACACCCGGGGGATATGCTTAGTATAATTCTCATTTTCTTTACAATCCACTATGAAGGGTTATGTGTATATACTTCCTCAAAGAAAACATTTTTATGATTATGGATTATATCCATAAATAGTTCAATTTATGTTAAGTGTTTTACAAGTATGTAATTATGTATTTTAATTCATAAACTGACCTATTTTATGCCATTGTATAAAAAAGGCGCCCAGTAGAAGGATTGTGAACTCCAGCAATACGTATGATCCAAAGAGTACGAAGGATCATATCTTTCTTGGTATTAAGCCAACATTTAGAAGGGAAATAGTCTCCCATGTATTCTCAACATATGAATAAATAGTATCATGTGCTAATAAGATAAGTAAATAATTCTCCGAGTCCTATGGATTTTAAGGGAAGCAAAAGAAGAAAAGGATGATGGATAAAGGGAAGAGGGAAAAGAAGATTTTTCAAATTTTTGATAATTGTGGGAAGAAACACCTTGGGACTTGCCTGAAGGGAATGGAAGTTTGTTATAAGTGTGGAGAAAAAGGAAATCAAGTGTGTGACTGCAAGGGTAAGAAAAAGTTTTCAAATGTACAATGCGTCATATGCAAGGAGTGGGGACACTACGCAAACCAATGTCCAAATCATCAGAGTATGCCCCAAATGATGTTATTGGATAATAATCAAGTTATGATACTACCATAGATGAGGAGTAATGATTAGAGTTCTTATGTTGTTACTAAAGAATTTTTTCATTTGAGTGTTGTATCAATGATGTACCGGTTATAATAATTATGGAGTATATCTGCAGTACTATTTCATCAAGGACTTGAGATTGGGTGGAACCAAGAAAAGAGACTCCACAGCAGGTTAAATTTTTGGAAAATATATGGTTGAGAGAAAGATAAACCATAATATGGTTCTGATACTGAGATAGTGATTTTGGAATAATACATGATTGATTTGGAAAAATTATATTGGATATTCTTAACTTCCTTGAAACTGATTAATGATTTGTATACATTTTTGGATAGAAGGAGTATATCTAGTATTCTATAAGGAATCAGGGATCATGAATGTAATAAATAAGGATTTATGGTAATTCAAGATGTTTTAGTGTTTTAAAAGAATACATGATGAAGGTGTTCACATGTTGTTATGCGGAAAAAGGGATCTTCATTATGTTTACCTTCCTTATAAAATTTCGACTACGAGTTGGACAGAAGTGTTTTGGATAACTATAAAGGTTGGAATGGATTAAGTTAAACCTTGGATAGTATTGTTTAAGGTTAAAACATTTCTGAATAATATTTTTGAAAATATTATAATACTATCATTTTAAAAAAGGACAACCTGTAGGTTGGGGGATAACCCATCGCGTCGGACAAAGCTGTTGGAATTAAACCCACAACCATAGTGCGCCATGCCTTTATTACCTACCACTAGCCTACAGGAAGTCCCCGGTTATTAAAAAATAGTTTTACTAATCTAAATGGTATGTGGTAATTTTTGGAAGGTTAAACAATTAGGATAAATAGAATATTTTTGAGTTATCTTACTTTTAGAGTGAAACATGGGTTTATGGTAAACATTTATTAAAGAATGAAAGTCTAAATGACAAGTATGTATATTCCCTTACGTTCTTAGTAAATATTCTAAATAAATTCCTCAACATTATAAAAGGTGACTTAAAACAAAAACGTTTCCGGTTGACTTTTCCAACTGGGGATTCAATGACCGTTTAACTAATCACAAGTTTGCGATTTTCTTGTGGTTAACCTTATCCTAATACTATTTTATACAACTCTCCATCAGACCTTGATGGTTTGTTTTTCTTCCATATCCATATTTTCATAGAATCCTAGTATGGGCTATCCTGGGTGACCTTTGTACTTATCTTTCTATCTTTTAATGTTATATTTTTATTAACCTTATTTCCGATGTGGGTTTTCCACAAAAGTATTTCCTATCTTCAACATTTTATTTTCAAAGAAAAATTTCAAATTTCGAGGACGAAATTTATTGAAGGAGGGTAGAATGTAACACCCCGATCTTCCACGATACACTTCTCTTTCAATAATGCAATAGCTTGCATTGTACGCAAGTTTGAGATTCTAACACACCACGACCAATCAAAATGGCCATTATGAATAGTAATACCAACCTTTTTAAATTATATATATTTTAGATTTCAAAATGGACTTCATTTTTGGATTCGTAATATCGGAATTAGCCTATGTTGAATTTTTGGTATTTTTCTCAGAACTTCCATTTTTTTATGAATAGTGAAAAATACTTAAAAACAAATTTTTTATTAAAAATAATTTATACTGATAAATTATACTATTTAGTGGTTTTAATGTGTAATTAGAATATATTTTTACCAGTTATCCAATGTTGGTCATTAGAATTAATTTTACTTCGAAATTGGACATAAACAATTAGAAATCTTTTGATATATATTGTTTCTTAAAAACACGCTATTTGTTGTGATAGCAAGAATTAATTATAAAATTAATTAATTAAACTTATATGTTTGGAATTTTTTAAAATATACATCATTTTTGAATTCGGAATATCAATTATAGCTTCTGGTAAAATTTTGGCACTGTTCTGAAAAACTTCAATTTTTGATGAATAGTGAAACCACTAAGTGGTTGTTGAAAAACTGATTTTTCATTTAAATGAAACATTACCACTTCTGTGATTTTATTTTAAGAAATTCTACATACATGGTTTTCATTAGGAAGTAAAATGTGGTTCAATGGGATTAAAATAATATTTTGGTGAATAGTAACTTTTAAGTTTAATTAATCGCGATTAAAGAAAATTAGTGTAATTTAAGGTAAAGATAATGTTATAATAATTTGAAATAACCTTTACACTTGTCCTACCCATATTGGATGAGTCATGGTCGACCAAGACGATCCATGGATCAACTTGGGGACCCCATGGAGCCACTTTGGTGGGAAAATGACATTAAAAACATTTTATTTAATGTTAAAATAAAAATGTCACAAACATGAGTTGTTTTACAAAAACAATTTTTAAATGGGGTTATACAAGTCATATTTTTTACTATAATTATTCATTATAAAGGTAAAAATATTTCCCACATCATGATTGTTTTTTTATTATTTTTAGACATTAAATAAAATAAATTATTTATGACACCATGATGATGCAGCGATTACCTCATTAATTAACGATTTTAATAAAATGGAAGGATAATGTAAAATATAAGAATTACACTTGTCCAAATCCTATTGTATGAATAGATTTATAACCTTTATCAACTTATCCTAGAAATATATAAGTGTGGGACCTTTAAAATCCGAAACTCATTATATAATAAAGTAACATTTCATTACTTTCCAATAGTGCCCCTCCTCTCCTGTTATAAAAGGCCCCCACCACTACCACCTTATTTACACCTTCCATGCCATTTGGCTCGGCCATCCTGTGCCCAAATAATCTCTCAACATCCCTCTATTACTCCTAGAAGCCCCACATTGGGCAGAAGTCTTCCCAATGAAGCCTTTGAGCTCAAATCAATAAGAGTTACCCGTTTAAAAGGTAGTGTTTTCTCTTGTGTTCTTATGTATTATTTTACTTCTACAACCCCCTAAACTATTTTTATTCATTTATTTTGTAACAAAAAAAGTATCCTCAATATACTAGGATGTTTTTATAAGAATTATTCGAGCTACACTTACAGACACCTACATCTAATGGTTAAAGAACATACTGTTTTTGTGGATGGCGAATTTCTGCCTCACGAAACGATGATTGTTCAACACTCATATAACACCATCAAAGGTGGCCATTAAGATGTCACAATATTTATATAAGATATATAATATGTTTATGTTTTACTTAAGCTTCTGTATTTTTCATTTATGGAATACATTTATGGTTTCCATTATGGGTAAACGTGATAATTTCATTTTAGGAAGTGCGGACTACTGCCCCCTCAAAGTGATTTGAATCGTTAATGCCATATGTGGGATGTGTAAAGGATGGATTAAATGATATTATATATGATATTATACTGGAATTATAATTTACCTTTATATCATTATTATTTCATTCCATTAAATATGAAATAGAAATGAAAGTAGTGTTCATGTGTACGTACGGCTTACCGTCTCCATGAACGGTGCATTTCATTTCTTACCTCTAAATGTTATGTAATATTATAAATGAATGTATATACTGGATATATATGATATATATTATATCTACATCATGAATATAATTCTGGAGATAATTGATATTCTACAACATAAACAACTTGTAATTATAAGAAGGTTATTTTTGACTCAAGTACCAAAGATCGACAAAATGACCATTATTAAATTAAATAATTACATAATGTTAATAACATGGTAATAAGTGATATAAAAGGAATAATGAAAATGTAAAAGGTTCTTAAGAAAAAATAAATTAACTCTAGTTTATTATTCATGAGGTTAAAGAACGATCGAGTCAAGTCGGACACGAGGTAAGGGAACTTCTTAACCCAATTTTCATTCTTTGGGTTTTTATCCTACTTTCAAATTATGTCATGATATTGTTATGTCCTATATTGTATTTGTAATTTCTTTATGTTTACTTATAGTGAATACACATAATAGATCTATTTTTTTTAATGATCTTTGTAAGGGAACTTCTTATCCCAATTTCTATTCTTTGGTTTAATATCCTATTTTCAAATTATGTCATGATATTGTTATGTCCTATATTGTATTTGTACTTTCTTTATGTGTACTTATAGTGAATACACATAATAGATCTATTTTATTTAATGATATTTGTAAGGGAATTTCTTAACCCAATTTCCAATCTTTTTTTTAATCTCCTACTTTCAAATTATGTCATGATATTATTATGTCCTATCTTTTATTTGTACTTTCTTTATCTGTAATTATAGTAAATATTCATAATATATCTATTTTATTTAAAAATGATCTTTTTAAGGACTTCGTCTCAATCTCCTTCCACTGAGGCATATTTGTTTTTATACACAACTTTCATTTATAGGGTGTATAAACCCCTTTGACTTTTACTTTTATTCAAAAGGAATCTTTTTATACGAAGTGTTTTTACTAAACGACAAAAGGAATGTTTTTTCTTATGTATGCGGCGATAAATACTTCTCCACCACGGTGACATTTATTTGAGTTTCGGCTTCCTCTATAAGCCATAACATTCTTTTTGAAAGAATAATTAATACCATGTTTTACTTTTATTTTATTTTGGTATTGAAAATGGTTTTGATAAAGTTTTTATTATATCAATGTGTTGTATTGATATCTTGTTATTGAAGTGTAGAAGTCTTATATTTTCTTTATGCATGTTTTATGTGATACAATTATGTTATGGTTTTTGATATGACATGTTCATATGAGGAATGCATTGGACTTAATAAGTGACGGGTGGAGCCCGCTATAGCTCCTCGATGCATTAACATGTCTCATGAGACAAACTAGTGTCATGGCACGAGGCCTTGACAAAATCTTATTTGTAGTCTTGGCATGAGGCCTTGGCTATGTGGTTATGATAGTCTAGAATTATGCATTCCATCATTATGAAAGTGGTTATTGATATTGCATGTGATTATTCGACCAGTAGAATATCCATGTGAAGAAGTAAATGGAATTATCTCATTTTACTTTTTTCATATTAGGTTGAAGATCAAGTTTAAAAGGCTTTTGTTTTAGTTATACATTGCCTTAACTATTTATTTTTATTTATTAAAGCTTCCGCTATATTGTTATCCTTACTGAGCATCTGAGCTCACCCCTTTCAATGTTTTATTTTTCCCAGGATGTGAAGAAATATTTTATGATTGACCTACAGGGATAGTCTGAAGGGGATAGAAGTGTGGACTATGGAGACTATGTTATTGTGATTTTTCACTTTATGATGTAATGTAAGACGTATGAATGTATCTAGTGATTCCAAGGCTACTAAACTAATCGGTCTTTCGAGACTTGATCTTTTGTGATCATGCCATTGTTATGAAGTAAAGCACCGACTCTGGGTAACTTGGGTCGGGGCGTTACATCTCAAGGGCCCATCATTGGGCCACATCTGGACATGAAGTGTGTGAGATATTATTATGGGTCAACCATAAGATTAATGGATGAAAATATAGGATTTCAAAAATTGGGAGGATCAAATTTTCATCAAGCCATTTGGGATATGTATTCATTTTGATCTTCATAATGCACGATGTCTTTCCATTGATTCCATTTGAGAGATTATTGATTCAATGTTATTAAGAAATTATAGAGGTATTATTGTTTGTAATAACTCTCATATACAAGGAGTGGGTGAGAATTTTTAAATTTTTTCTACATTTATTCCCCCCTGAATCTTGATCCATGGTAATATAGAATTATGACCTACATGAGAAGATGATTTCACCATAATGGAGGAAATATGTGATCATCCTCAACTTCCTAATTTATGTAGACAAGTTTCTTAGATCCAATGTCAGCTGGATTCACAAATTCAAATCTTTCAAGAATATTGGATCTCTTATTATATGTATTATTAAGAATTTGTGTTTCTATTTATAGGTGATACCTAATAGAAATATTTCCCCTGAGTAGTTTATCATTGATCAGTCTGTGATTTTGTATGTCATTCTCAAATTGTTCACTTCCTTCCATTATAGAGGTTACTTCATCTTCTATGGGGGTGAATTTGATGTTTTTACCATTTACCTTATCCTTCAATGTGTTCAGTAGAGGAGGTAGAAATTTTTTATTCCTAGGATCCATAATATGGATCTCACTCTAATTATTTATCTTTGAGGCCTTAGTTTGTGCATCAGGATAACCTACCTATAAATGTGTGGTTTCTATATTTAATACCTCAATGTTTACATCTTATTCCGAATCATTTTTTTGATTTATTTAGAAGATATTCACAAATGAGTATCAGTTAATGGTAGTAATCTAATTCCACTCCACATAATATTGTTATTCTTCATCACTAACTCCTACTTTTAGGTTTGTATTACAATTATTTCCCTAAGACTTTTAAAAATAAGACCATTTTGGATTATTAACCTTATGGGGTTTGATTTTAATTTTTTTTGTTCCTCCTATCTCGATCTATGAATAGTTCCCACAAGAGAGTTTCTGCTGGTGCCGGCTGAATGAGCCCCAAATTTAAAAGTTATGTGTCAGGGAGGAACAGATGGGATGTTAGATGTGTATGTTTACCTCCAAACCAAGAGAAGACTAATTCCTTCTAAGAAGAATATAATTATTAAAAAATCCTCAACTCTATATAAAGGTGATGATTCAGGGCTGTTATTAGAACTTTCGGGTCCTGTTATTAAGGATTTAGTGATTATTATTCGCAATTTGATGGCTCATATGATGAAAATTGAAATACAAATGACTCATCCGTACATGATATTTTTTTTGTGGCCACCACTCTATTGGATCCTCTAAGGGTTTGATAACTGTAGGGGTGGAGGTGGTGGTAAAAATTACCCCATCCATCTAGGTTGGGTTAACTCCAATAATATTTCAATGGGTTATGCTATTATGATCATCTTTATTTGGAATAATATGTCTTTTATATGAGACAAATGAAATCGATTCCTATATAGGGAGACATATTCTGTAAGATTCTATCGAGTACTCCATAACTCCATCTTCCATGTATGAAATTCATTCCCATATTTTTGAGGGTCCCAACATAATAATCTTTTGGATTCACTTTCCATTCATTCATAATGACTTTATTCCATCAATGTAGTAGATTCTCACTGTGTTGACAAACTGACCTATGCATCACCATATCCCCTAATCTCTTTGGTGGATATAACATTATAAAATTTTTATCTAGGGAGTTCTACTATTCTATGAACACGTTGAAGTAAACCACTCCCAAATTCCCCCATCCTCGGATATAGATATATGATATGGATTCAGTGATCATTTTTCAGAGAGTTTTGAAAAAAATAATAGGTAATTTTTTAGTAAATTTTGATATACTTATCTAGTCTTGAAACCAATGAAATAAATATTACAACCATGGAAATTTTAAAATAGGGTAAGTTTATAGTTTTATGATGACCATTGTATCCTAGATATGGGACGTGTCTAGCCATTAATCACTGATAAGTCACATAAATTTTCTAGAATTGGTAAGGCATGAACATCATCTCTAGATCATCTGGGATATCATAATATGAAATTTATATGAGGAGAACATTCTTCAAGGGGAGTTTGGAAAATTATCTTCATATATTCATGTAATAATTTTCTTCATTATAATTATATACCTCCACTTCTTTGAAACAAAGATTTTTCTTCTCTAGGTCACCTACAGAACATGGTGAAGTGATGATAATAGTTTATAGGAAACTATATATGGTTAACCCTTGTTTTCTATGAACTTATCTATATAATTGTGTCTTGGTTTTTAGAACCTATATATAATAAAGAGTCTTGGAAAGGGGAAATTTTCCTTTTTTCGGAGATATATTACCATGGGGAGGTTTTCCCCAATTTTAATTAATAGTGGAGTCCCTATAATCCATCTCTAAAATAATATGGGGAGGAATATCATTATAGTGATTTCCTTCTTCATCGGTTGAACGGTCTATGGAAAAATTATGTGTTTTATATATGTGTCATAGAACCTTAAGGATGCTATAATTGAGAAGATTAGGGATATGAGACTCATTAATAATTTTGGTTGGAATATGCTGACCATCCTTTAGGGGTTGAGTAGTCATATGAGCCTAATACATTAAAATTTCTAGAATATGTTGATAATTATCCTGTAATGTAGGGATATGAGCCCACTTTTGAGAAGCTGCTAGAGTAATCCATTGAGCTACCATATCATCAGTCAGAATATGAGCCTCACTATGGGTGGCTTATAGAATATTCTAATCAATACAGGATGAATTAGTGGTATGATCCTATTTAAAATATGGATTCCCCTTAAGAAAATTATGATGTAACTCTATAATGGGATAAGGGATAGAAGCATCCTCTAGTATAGCTTCTGAAGGATGATGGTGCAGTCATTCATCAGCCAATGTAGGGGAATGTTCATGGATTCTATAAGTTTCTAGAATATTCTGAGAAGATTTATTTATTGAGATATGATCCTACACTAAGGTGATTGTCATAATGTACTGAAAAACCTCTGTTGGAGCAGGTATATGGTCCCCTTCATGTGTGTTTGGTGTATACTACTAGTATTTTTCAATAGTAATGTGTGCATGTACTAAGGAACGTGAATAACTAAGCTTATAAGCCCCTATAAGAGTGGGGATATGAGCCATATCCTATTTCATTGTAGTATTTCACTAAAAAATTTCGATATGAATATTTTTCTTTCTAGAGGCATGCTAGAAATTGTGCTTGTGAGCCCAGATCAGAACATGGATATGAGCATGGTCATGTTCCTTGTCCTTTACCAATATATGCTAACAATCCTCATATGTGGGAGTATGATTGTGTGATTTCTCTATAGTAGACACCCATATATTTTCATCATGGGGATTTTATTCCATAGTTGTTGGTATAGGGATATGTTCCTTTACATGTTCCTTTACAAGTTACAAATTATCTTGGAGAAGATATCCTATCGTTTTTTGGATTGTAAAGACAGTATAGAAAAGTGTATACATGAATGTATGATTCCACATTATCAGTCTCTAATATATACAACCATTTTTCATCAAATTAATGGATTATATAATCCCACTCATTCCCTCCTCATACCATATGAATATATTGATGGGATTCATGTCCAAGGGAACAGATATGTGCCTCATTCATGCTTCCTACAAGAATATGCATATATTGTTGATCTGAGTGATTTGGTATATGAAACTGATCATTAGACACTACTAGGGTTTTCTAAATAGATTTATTAGAGGATATGGGGTTATGACCAGACTCTCATTTATCTACAACTTGTGATGACTTTTATGACCTCCTTTGTACACGCACATGAGTGTTCATGTCATCAATTTTTCAGATGTTTCTCTTAGTAGATGATGGAGGAGCACCAGTGGGATGAAACTGGTGGAGGAGTTAGAAAGTATCCCTCTTAGTATGTTCTTGAATAAGGATGTATCTGTAGTGTACTCCTTGATCCACCTTCTTAAGAGAAGGAATGTGATAATTTTTTCAATATGTGGATAAGCTTCCGACGTGATCAGTTAGGAAAATAGGTGCCACTGGTTTCATTGTATTGTTTCCTAAATGATACAGACTTGTTAGACTCAATGTATGGATACCTCTATATTAATACTTAATGTTTGGGATCATACCATGTCTTTGATATTCCCAAACCATAACATTCTCCACTCAATGTTGAAGGATTTTTCTCACTGAGGTTGTCCAGGAACCTACAAAGGTTACTTCTATATCTAAGGATCCAAAACATTCTCTTGATGAAGACATAATCTCAATACAATATATTTGTGAGATAATTTTATGTAGTCCTAAATGAAACAAGAAATAAGGTTACTAATTAATGCATCATCAAAATTGTGAAACATTCTCAATATGCGATGCATGGGAAACACAATTTTCCTTCCATATTCTCCGATTTTAAATTTTTCTCAAGTTGAATTTTCCAAGACTGAATGGCTTATTTAATTATAACTCAATGTTTTTTTATTATATAAGGATTTCTTATTGGATGTACAATTTTCATTTTCATATAGGACAAAAAAAATTGGCATGACGTGTGGTCCACTAATAATTTTTATTATTAGATATATTCACATTAGGTTCACTATTTTTCTTTTGTCTCAATACTCTAGTCCTATGGTATATTTTGAGGGGGTAAATATAGTTTTACAGTCAATTACTTTAGTAGTATTTTTTAATAGAAACACCCAATAGTTTCCACATCCATAACCAATCTATTAATGGTTTCCAAAGGCACAAATTCATTTGGGCTTCAAGAGTAATTATGAATGGAAACTCACATGAGTGGAGAGGATGAGCATTCAATATTATCTCACCATTGGAGGGGGGGTTATTACCTATTATAGGAAACTATTATTGGTTTATTAAATGTTCAAGAATCTCTTCCAAATCATTATAATTTATATTTTACCAAAATCAAATTATCAAGAGTACAATACTTCTCTATGTAAAAGGGGTTCTATTGATGAGGAAATCTATATATATATATGAGGTTATCCATAATTTTACCATTATTTAATAGAAATGGGTACCTTCTTATTTTTTAAAGTTTTATAACCAAGAACTATGGATTTTACTACCATCAATGGAGGTTATTGGTGTTTCGGGTATGGCATTGAACATTAATGAGTGATCCTATATATAAAATTTATAATTTGAATAAAAACCCACTTAGTTCATTTAATTAAAAGCAATGAAATTTAACATCTTGTGGAAATGACATATATGAGGGAACTTGGGAAACATGTTTAGATATCGATTCATAAAAAGGAATCCTGCATATCCTGTTTATAATAAGAATTAGATTCATCATAGTTCAATCATCCAAAAACCGATTGATGGCCAGGGACAGATGATTGGTACACATAAGGGTTATTTCCCCATGTATTTTCATCAAGGGAACTCCTTTGGGACATATACCAATGTGGACACCCATGTGTGGTGGTGGATGTATCATGTCATTACGGGAGGATTACACACTATGATTTCATTTATGGGGGGAAATTTTATGATGCAAGTGATATGATCATTGCAAATCCATAAGCCCGTGTGGGTGGTTCTTGGTGTAAAAAACAAGTGATAGTAATTGATCAGGCTCATTTCATATGGATATGATAAATATGAATCAGGGTATCCCTAATGGATTTTTGTATATGTATATTGGTCCTTAGGAAGGTTTCCTATGTAACCTACTTATAAAGGAATCAGATTCCCCATAGTTCAATTTTTCCCTTACCCAATGATGGGTTAAAGTTACTTTGGGGATTTTCTAGTGATTACACACATGAGGATGTATTTATACAAACCCATGTCATTGGATTATATTTGAGGAAGGATGGTAGACTCATAGGATGATTTTTTTCTAAGAGTCAGTTTATTTTATTGGAAAATAGAGGGGCTTACCCCAAGGTTGATTCTCATTGGAGCTCCATCATTAGGAAGACATCCAATGTATCATGTTTTTATTGGAATCAGATTTCTCATAGTTCAAAATGGTGTTTTACTAGATTATATATCGGGCATGATTATTGTGTCTCTTGGTGACTTCATGAAATGATATACTTTTCATAAGGTCTATGCCTGACATGGTTGACATGTTGGGGATGTCTGCTGGATATTTCTTGGTTAAATACCTAACATGTATTGGGATGTTTGTATGTCTCTTGGTTGACTTCCTAATATGTAAGGGGATTTATGGACATGTTCTAGTTGTCTCCATGATAAGTATGATGATACATTACTGGTCCATCTACATGACATGTCTGGGTATGTAAGGAATTTTCCTCATTGTCTGTCTCTCATGTCTGAGGATGTCTCAACATATCCTGGTTCTTTTCCTAAAATCTATGAGAAATATCTTAGGACCCTTCTAACATTTCCTAGTGATACTTTATGACAAGGATGACATGTACAAGGTGATTTTTCTGATCGAAAAATACACATTATTTTAATTCTACATGATTTAGTTAACATATATACAGAGCCTTCACATGATCGATGAAAACACATCCAAGGGTGTTGTGTGATAAAGGATGACATGCTGAAGGGATAACACATGATTTGAAAGACATGACCTATGAACCATTTCATGATTGACATAGACATGTTCAAGGGTGTCATTTGATCATGTTTGACATATCAAAGGGTGGATGAATAATCTAGATTACCTAACCAGGGAGCCTTTTTGTGATCGTTTCATTCATGTCTACGGATTTTTAATGATGAATGATGGAATTAGAAGGGTTTATATATGATTTGGTTCACATTCCTAGAGGACATAACATTTATTGTAAAATAAGATTGAAGGACTTTCTATGAGTTTTATATCATGTCAGGAGGAATTCACATGACTTAAAGGACATGCCTGAGTATAATTGTATAATATGGATGACATGTCTCTGCCATGTCACACGAATAATGAATAGGCCACACGAAACACATTAATCTATCACATGAAAATTAGAATATACATCTTTGGGAAATAATACCTTCTTCTTCAGCCTATGTCACATAGGTGATCATATTATTGTCAAGCATTGGCATATTGAGAGATCACACAACCAAGTTGACATGCGGAAACACCACTACATAATCTAACTGGTGAAAAAGAATTCCTTCATGTGATCAATAGAATGATCACATGAAACTTATATACATTCCACATAATTCATTAATTCACTCCCCATGTTTACCTAGTGCAAGACCTTTGTGATTGTACGAATTTCCATTTTGAGAAGTAGGGTCTCACCTCTGTGCTCCAATATATTTGTTTTTTATGCCAGTGGGGTTGAATTTTTGGATCTTTCTTCCTCAGATCTACACAGCTATGAAAAATGTATATAATACATATATGGTCTTGAGTTGGTGGTGGAAACATTTCATCACTAATTTCACATTCTCTTATATCGGGTTATCCATGACTTCATCCTTATGTTTCATGATAAACAGTGACCTCATTATTATTCCTACTTTTTCATATTGATTGGACCCATGCCTTGTTAATGGTATCTTGGAAAATAAAGTTGACAGGTTAATGGGACTTTACAAGATAATTCCAAAAAAATTTAGGTGCCATCCCGATACTAGTACACATGTCAAATCAGTTTTCTTGTGATGAAGGAAGATATGTAAAATGTACTTCATTAGTTCAAAATTGTATGTCAAATTCCCTTCATGAGATCAATCAGGAACGTTAATGGGTCTTTTAATGATCAACTGTATTATCACATGAGGATAATAACCCCTTTGGATGAAAAAATGTAAATTTCCCTTGTAGGAGGGTAACTAATTGTTCATCTTTTATTCCATATTTTAGAATACTTTTGACATTTTCATATTGATTATCTATCAAGGTGTCTCATGAATGGATGGATGTGTTTAAGTGACTTCACATGATGAAGGTCGCATTACTAAATTATTTCACATGGAAGGGGGTATATTCCTCTAGGAATATCTCATGATCATTTAATTGATCATGTGAGTCATATAATCCCTTCATGTAAAATAAATGCTACATACATCACATTAAGATTCTTCATTTCTTATGTTTTATTGAAAAGAACCTATGATTCTCAGATTTTTTTTAATCATTTATTCACATTATAAAACAGAAAATTCTTATGTCCTTCACATGATGGATATGGTATATCTAATGGCCTTCATCTTGGGAGGCTGGTGTGTCCCTGTGGAATTCGCAGAATGCATTGACTGATCAGGCTAACTACATCATCCTTTCACACAAAAAAAACATTTTAACTCTCTTTTTTATGAAGGCTCTTCATTTTCCAAATATTATTTTCTAAGTAGATTTGGGTTATTTCAAAGTTTATATTGATCTCCATGTCTCCTAATCATAGTAACTAATATGGCTTCCTCTTCATGATCATTAGTGACTTTCTGGAATCCCTCTCTAGAGAAGGAGGGCTTGTCAAAGGGTGTTAATTTGATCATTAACAGATCACATGAATCACATGACTCATTCTCATGATGTTCACTTGGTCATGCAATCACATATATTTTTTGGTGTCACATATTTCAAGTGAACAAGTCCCCTAATATCATTATATCCTTGTATCTTATTTTTCCTCTTGAGAATAAAATAATACCTATGATTTCAGTATTTCTCTAATCTGAAATTTTATGGATTCATGATTGGTTGGTGTCAATATTCAAAATAAAAAAATAGATGTTTTAGGAAACCTTTTTTCTCAGAAAAATATATAATTAAAAAGTAACATATTTCATAAAAATAAAATATTAAACATACAAATATTTGTTTTACATTTTAGAAATTTAAATAATGTTTTGGTTCAAATAAAAAATGATTTCAGTTATTCTCATTTAATCAAGTATTTAAGAGGATCATTTTTGGTTTAGTTAAAAATATAAATAAGTATACTTTAATTTAAAACAATATAATTAACCCCATTTGAATCAAAATTATACTTTATTTTTTTTGCAAACTCATTCTTATGCCTAAAACATACATTTTTCAAAAAATGGTTTTTTGATTCATTTTGAGAAATCATATTATATATAATTTTTGAAACTTCAAGAAGTTGATACATATAAAATGTATTATATAATTGGAATAACCATAATTAATAATTGCTAATAAGGAAAACATACTCTTTGTTTATAATGAATACTAATCATGGTAAATACTTATCACCAAGGTTTAGGATAAAATCAATTAAAATGTTTAAAAATAATTCAATAACCATTCCAAAGAATATGAAAAATTTGGTTAAACCTCATTGGTTGGTATGATGTAAAAAGTAACATAATAATATTAAAATATATAACAGTTTTGACCTAACTACATGATAAAAAAATTTAAATTTAAAATCATTTATTCAATTTCATTTTTGTCCCTCCCTTTACTTATAAAAGTTTACATATTCTTTTTCATTATTTATAAATTATGAAAACTTTAGATTAGACAATAATAGACAAAAACAACTTTATATATTCCTTCCATTTATTTTTTATCTTTTTTCATTCTGCTAATACCATCCTTTGTTGTCTTAAGGAGAAATCAAAGGATCTCTCACAAATAATAGATAATAGGCTTTACTAAATGTTTCAAGGTTTTGTTTTTCTTCTTCATCCTATAAATCTATTTTACCCATCCTAACATAATTAATCAAGTAATGTAAAAATAAATATATGTTATTATGATTAACATACAACCATTTTTAACCACCATTCCATTATATTGAAAATTAAAATATTTCTTATTCATACGTACGACCTATCGTATCCATGTAATAGTGTAATTTATTTTTCAGTGTGACTTCTATTGGATGGTTATAAAAATTTAAATAATAAATTTATAAGATATTTGAATCATAATTATGATTTTTTAAATATAATATATCACTTATTTTTTCACCCTTCCATCTGTTAAAAAAATGGTAACATTACTCATGCATACATGTGGATTACCATCTCCATGAATCGATGTGATTCATTTTTAATTTCCACATTTAAGTAATTAATATACATATTTAGATAATAAATATATATGATATTTATATCATTATTTAAATTATTGAGAATATTTAACCATGATCAATATGCAAGGACTATAATTTTTTATTCGAAACACACTTGGAAAACGATGCAGTTAACAAAAAAATGATGATGATAACGAATTATTGTTAATGAAAGGGTGTTGAAAAGTTATAAGTGGATCATATATGATAATATATGTATTTATATAGTTATTTTTTAAAATAAAATTATATATAAATTTATATTATAAGTGATTAAAATCACATGTGGGGAATTTCAAACATGATGTAATATATTTTTGATAAAATCACATTTTATTTCATTATTACATAAGTTAAGATTTCATTTCATAAAATTCATTGATTATAATATCTTAAACCTCATAATTAATTATCATATTTTTGGGGTTTTACATATTTATTTTATAATTTATTTTCTAGTAGATCAAGAATCACCAAGTTACATGTAAAAGAATTTTAAAAAATCATGTTTTGAGGTTTTCCTTAAAATACTTTTTCTTCCATGTCCTTATTGTCATAAAAATGTTTTCATTAATATTTTTACTATTATATAAATTTTAATTAATGTCATTTTTATCAATTTTTAACCATCTACAATTTTTTTAAATAAATTTTATTTTAATTTTATTAATATAGTACTTTTAAGAAAAGGTGCGAACAAAATCGTTATTGTAACACACACCACATGAATGTATTTTTCCATCATCATGAATATTATTTTATTTGATGTTTACTTTATATTTTTCCATTTTTTAACTTATAATGGTTTATCATTTTTGGGGAATTTTTATTTAAAATGATATTTTAATAAAAGGGAATTGTTTTTTAAAAGGATTAAAATTAATTTTGAAAAAAATTATTTAACATATTTCTAACCTAATGTTACACGAATATTATTTTTGTGAATTTGTTATATTTTCTTTAATAAAGGATTATTTTACTCAAAACCTTCTTATCTGGTGAATAAATTTTCTTCTACCATCCTTTACTGATATTGGATTATACCTTATTTAGATATAGTAAACCATCTTGTGATCATGTACTTTATAATCCTATATTATTAATCAAACATAATTTTTCCAATATTTTCAATATAATGGATTAATTCCAAATAATTTCAATTAATTTTATGATTTATAATCCATGTACCAATTCTATATGAATTATTAGATGAATGAATCTTATCATGTAAGTTATTTTTTTATTGATGAAATATTTATGTTCTATACTGTTGATTCAATACATGTAATTTTTTAAATATAATAAATTTTGATATTTAATTGTATTTATCATTAAATATATGAAGACATTATTGGATGTGTAATTTATGGGTGGGTCTCATTTATCGATTTCTCCTTAATGCATTGATAGGTCTAATGACACAATGAAGTAGGCATATAACATTTGATTGGTATAGGGTATACGCATGCCCAATTATAAGGAAGAATGTATTTACAGAGATGCCTTGACAATAATATTCATGTTATCTTGGTTGAGATGCATTGATCATGAATTTCTATAATTAATAATTTACTTTAATAAATATTTAGTTTCCATTATCCATGTAAATATTACATCTATATTGTACATGTATGTTCTCTGAACTCAATTGGTTGATTAGATGGAATGTGTTTTTATTATCAAATCCATATTTATTATACGATATTTAATCCTGATTTTATCCACTAAATATAAGACATATTAATTATATGATATCACCCATTATTGCAATAATTTCCACATGTATGAAGAATAATATTATGAATGATTTCAAGGATTCATAAGTGCTTATTATGTTATGTTTTTATATTTCTATTTTAAAATGGGTGTAACACTGTAGAAAAAACAACCATGTATAATTTTATGTATAACATGGCTTCATGTATTCCTTCCCATACATCAGTTTTTATTAAAAAGTAGTGAGTAAAAAAAGAGCCTCATGTGGAGACTATTCCCTTAACACTAGGTAAATATGAGAGGATAATAAAGGAATCAATAAAAAATAAATGATTTATGAATAAATAAATAATCCTTAGAGTAGAATCATACTAACACAATATCATTACATGAAATTATTTTATGTTAGATACATAAAAAACTAAATCAAATGATCCAAGGTATGTGGTAAATCTAATAAAAAAGAAACATCTAGAATTCGGCCCGAAACCATCCAACAAAGCAAGAATCCTCCTACTAACATGCTTAACCATAAACCATAGAATCCTTTCCCTTCACCAAATCCTTGGTCATGAATTATTTATCTGAAGTTTAACAACCTAGTAGTGTGTGAGAAAAAGGTATTGAAGGACACCGCTAATGTCTCTGAATATAATTGTATAAGATATAATGTATCATTTCATTAATACCTTTCAAAAACACGATATAAGAATTAAACAAAAGAAACAAATAAAGAATCAAATTGGGTTTTTCCATGGAAAAATGAAGGTACATGATCTATGTTAAAAAAGAAATCATTGAAATTAAAATATAGATCAATCAATAATTTATTCATATAATAGAACAGTTGGAATTAGATAGGAGATACTGGAATTAATTAAAAATGGATCCTAGGGAGATTGTGGTCAATGGAAGTATAAATATTGAGAAAAAAGTTATAGAGGGTTGGGTATAAAAGACACATATAAACTTAGTGTGATTACTGGAATCTTTCATTATCCATCGATGAGCTGATGGACTCCAGTAGAGGGTTAGTGGTTGCAAGTTAAAACTAGTTTTAAAAATGGTCCACAGAGGTAGGTAGGTGGGACTATTTAGTTTAAAAACAAATCCCACATCCATCATCTATTCTTTTTTTCATTGTCAGCCACTCTATCATGAATAACCCACCCAATGAATTATTAAAACATGCTCAAATGTTATATAAATGTAAAAAGTGGGATAACTATAATATAGGTTCCACAATTTACCCTTATTATTAATTATCATCCTCAAGATATAACTATATAGCTATAGTAAGACAACACAAACAACTAGTCATGAATTTTTACTTCCTGGACTGTCATTTCTTCTTGAAAACAAATATTTTTTCATATGATCCTAATAATTGGAAAGATATTTCTTTTTATAATGTTCGCACTTTGATCCATTATTCTAATAGTTTTCTTTAAAAAAATATACATCCATTTCTATCTCAACATCCTCAATATTGAGAAGATACACTAGATCAGTATTGTACATCCAAAGTTGAGAGACATATAAAAATCATCCATACATTGATACCTTCAAATAATATACAACTAATATTCTATCATCTTTATGTGTTTGATGATCTCAGATGATCAAATATTCAAGGATACCAAATTTCCTTTCCTCCACAAATACTTATTCCCAAATCTACAGGACACCCATAAAAAACATTATTTCCCACAAAAACTACAAGGGACATTTCCAACAGATATCATAATATTTATACCTATTATGAGATGTAATTGGACTTTTTTGAATCAATTGAAGCCAATATGAGGTCTCTTATACCATATATGTCTAAAAAACTAATGATTCACGTACTATATGCCATCATAGTGGTGAACGACATGAATGACCATACAGATCCTCAAAGGATAGATTTAAATTGATGACTAGAAGATTATTATTAAAAAATAACTCAACTAGATCCAAGTGTTTGTCCCAATATCCCTAGAATCTAATATTACATGATCAAAAGTTACTTGAAATTCTAAATCACTTTCTCTGACTACCCATCAATATGAGGATGACAAGTTGTACTCATCTTCAACTAAGTACCCATCTCATTTTGAAATCCATTCCAATACCAAAATTTTTATGAAGAATAAATTTTTATATATCACACATAAATGCATTTAATGTAGGTCTATAATATCTATAAAATAGAGATTTGCTGGATTATACAATGATTTACTCTACCAGATTGATATGATGTGATCCACCTTGGTTAATTGATCCATGCCATCCGAATATATAACTCAAACCCTCAGGGCTCTTGGAAACCCTATCATGAAGTCCATAATCACCTAAACTTATTACAACACAATAATTGGATGTGTTATGAGAAATACTCATATGTTTTTATCTCTCTAACTCAAAGATTATTTCAGTTAGAATGGATATCAATCTTATAAAACCACTGGTCTCCCCACATTTGATAAAAACAATTCATCAATTATTGGGAATGAGTACCTATTATTCATAATTAATAGATTTGACTTATTGCATTTGACACAAATATGAAGATTATAATCCTCTTATTGTTGATTAATGTCAAATAACCCTAGGGGAAGTTCTTCGTAAGATGAAACCTTTACCCTCCATATTCTAAATTTGAACCTTCATTTATTTCTGCTCAATTGGTGACATGATATATAGTGGAATCAATATAGGTCATTTATTGAGTACAAAATTGATCTCAAAACTCAATTCCCATGTTGGAGGTAACCCAAATAATTCTTCTATAATGAAATCATCGTATTGGTCTACTATAATAGGAAATAAGAATATATTCACTGATTCAACCTCTACAAGGATCATTCCAAAAAATTGTATTGAAAATAATTCTTTTTAATGAAGATATTCCTCACATTTTCTATGCCAACATCCAATTCAATGGTTTACATGATGTTATCCCCTATTGGTTTTATAAAAGTCAGAGATCACTAATAATAATTGATGTGTGAATGATAGCAACTCAACCAGTTCATGCCTAGGATCACATTGAAACCTATTATCTATAAAATTGTGATGCTCCAAACAATAACATATCCTGTCACAACCATTTCACATTATGGAATGATATATAGCCTTAAAATTTACATTACAAAGGAAATATCTTTTTTTAGTAGTTTTTATGAAAATTTTATGGGTAAATATAATCTAGAAACCACTTGAGAAGATATGAACTAATGGGTTGTTCATGTATAAAAAAATATATAAATAGTGTAGAATAAATTTGTACCAAACATAAAATTATGTAAGGTCCCTCTATAAAATCGTATAAAGGTTCATCGACTATATAAGGCCATGAAATAATCAATACATGACACCAAAGATGATCCTAAGTCACTTGATTCAATGACCCTTGTGGAGTCTTCACCAATTATTGAGGACTTTTACCAACACCATATCTTGAATTTCTTATGTGCATCTATGAAACCTTGGAACAAAAACAATTATGATGACCTATCTTTCTTCAACTGGGGAATGACTTGAGATAAATACAGTACTGTAGTCCTTTAGAAAATGGAAATTATTCCCACAATTTCATCACCTAGTAGCACAATTCCTCACAGTACTGGAGAATAAACCTCTTGTCTGCATTTTATAAAAACCACCATCCTTACACACATCCTCATAATTACTCTTATTACTCAAATAATGTATGAATGGAACTACATGGGAAAAAGTACCACTCGATTCACAAATAGTTGGAAGATGACCAACAACTCTATCTTCCTCAATATCATTTTCTATCACCAGTTTTGTATGAATATTTGTAGGATAGGTTTTCAAATCAATGTTGTTGAAATTATATTCTAGATTTGTATGATGAAAAGTCTCAAACATTATTTCATTTGGTACCTTTTCTCTGAATTAAGTTGTGAAAAGAAAATAAACTCACTATAACATGTTGAATAGGAATACACATTCCCCATCCCTATATAGAGTTCCATGAACTCCTGAGCATGATATAGAATTATTTCATCTCGAATGAATACTTAAAATAAAATAACCCTAATTTTCACCCACAAAACCCACATCATACCTAAACTTGTACTTCCCTCCATCATGACATCTAACCATTTTCTAGCTAAGCCAAGATGCATAATTGTTAAAATATTTAGAATCTGATCCTATGGGGTCTCTAATATATAAAAAACAATATCAATTACCATATTCTAGTCCTCAATATCATGGGATAATCCAATTAACATTAAATAAAAGGGGTGTTGTAGTAAGAATTCACAAGCATAACTGACCAATAATCAACCTACCCTTATGAGATCCTTTGCCCTGAATAATAACTTGCTAAAATTGTTTTGGATGGGCCAATTATATATATTGACCCACTAGAGAGAACAAGGTAATATTCTTAATTGACTACTCCTACACAATTAGTGGTACAACTAGATATGGGAGTCCTCTACAGTGTGTAATTTCCTGAAATTCATGAAGAAATCAGAGTGGAATACAATAACATAAACAAGAATACCATTTATAGAACAGAATCACACAAAATAGTTCACAATAAGGTTCAAACTAAGCAGCTATGAAAAATAATAATGAATAACCAAAAAAGTATTACTCATAACCTAGTGAAATCCCTTAGTATATTCATGTTAGTCACAACCATATTTATACCCTGAATCATTGAATATATATGTTCATATAATATAGTTCAATAAACAGTGAACCCAAAGAAAATATCATAATTTCAATAGGAATTTTATTATTTTTCATCAAACTAATTTGAGAAATGGGTATATAGCATCTTATCTGACATTCGTAACCATTATGTATGAATTCACACCAAATTCCTTAAATCATTATACAAACATCATGAGCATCACTCAAGGTGAATTTAAACAAAGGTAATTTCAAACAATAAGAGAATTAATTATCACTTTATGAAAACTCAATGGTCCAATTTATAGTTCTATCCTGACACTAACCTAGATCCCCACATGATTCCTACCCATTATATATCATTCTTCCCTATCCAAAATCAATTCAATGATCATAAAAAAGTTAGTGAACCTGATGATATGATACCATTTTGTAACACATCAATCCAAAACACCAAGTCCAAGATAGAGTTCAAAATGACTTCAAGCACACATCCACATTCAAAAGTGGTTATTGGTTAGTAGTGATTGGAAAAGGAAAATTATGGGATGACTATTCACTCATTAAAATATAAAAATCAACATTTAAAAATGTAATAGATACTAAAAAATACACAGCTAGTGAATAAATAAATAATCATCATGAATCATCCGACACATCATGTACCAGCCCAATGGGGCATGAGACACGATTACCCTAGGCCTGCCTCCAATGGGCAGGGGTTGGTGACCAGCTCTGTATAGGCATATCACACACATGTGAGTCCTTATAGTAATATACACGTATACACACACACAACTCTTCAAGACCATTCAATAATAAAATGTAAAACAACCAATAATCATGCATGAAACATATAAGATTCAACCATTAGAGTGAAAAAAATATTTATGGGAAATAAATGTCCCACTACATACCCACTAAAAGATTGTGAAAAAAGTAAAATATAGGAAGTAAGATAGGGCTACTACAAATAAAACCACTGGAACACCCCTTGATCTATTTAGATCCTTAATCCCCAGTTTGTCTGGGTCCTTCTAGGACTCCATCAAAATGTCAATCATCTACATAAAAAATACATATGTGGGAAAATTGCATAATGGGGTGGGTAGAACAATACCTAGTTGGATACACTGAAATCACTAAGAATATAAAATTAACAATAGTAGTCATCTCATTAAATGGATATGCCAATAGCATGTGTAATAATAATATCCTGATATACTCATAGTGGACACAAAGTCTCATGGTAAGGAAGTAACTATAAATCTAGGATAAGATTCATGCATGAAGGTTACACTTGATAATCATCTAGGAGAAAAACTCAATGAGTCAGATAGCACTGATATCGTCCATCCCTGATTTTTTACTTGTTGTATCTCACCACGTGAAGTACATTCTAGAGGTATTAAGAGAGAAATAAATAAATGGGGATAACTCCTAATTTCATGGGGTATACGAAAAATGAAAACTAGATTAACACATTAAGTAGGGGATTGACACATACATAGTGTAGTACGTGACAATTCCATGAACTCCACATAGGGAAAATAATGATGATGGAGGATCTCACTTAAGGCCTCCTTTAGGTTTTCCAACAACTCAATCCAAGACCGTAGTTCCTCAGAGTTTACCATCATTCTATGAAATGAATGGGACTTTGTAATAAACCCTAAGATAATGGGTCACGGGGACATACCATATAAAACATTTCCATGATGAAGATAAAAAGGACTTGAATCAATCTTTGATGAAGTACAGTATGTGTAGTGGAAGTAAACTATGTTTCCCTTAAACACCAAGTTTTACCCATCTTTCATGGCTCCTAAATGTTTCCATTTTTGATTACATGGTATGTGTTCTTCAAAAAAATACATGTGGTTCCACATGATCTCTTGGGTGTGTACCCCACTCCCCCCCCCACCTCGAACACACCGATCCACCTAGAAGGTTGTACACTGTGTGTGGCATGGCCCACACGGCATGTAACACCACCTGGATTCGTAGTTGTGTACTCCTTCTACACGCAAGGCTGGGTTTAAAGAGTCACATGGAGTGTGACACTTATATGTATACCCAAACCCTAGTAAAACATTAAAGGTACTAGACAACATTTTTTTATATGACTAAAGGTTGTGTATTCATGCTTTTCAGAGAACCCATACGATTCTTTATGTGTTTTACTATTCACCTATAATCCATTTTGTGCCACTATAAAGGCTCCCCTCACCAAAAATATTAGTAGAACAAACGACCTACACAATTTTTTCCATATTCTATCCATATCGGGTGATTAGTAAATATTTTCCATTACACCTTATTGGTGTAGCATGCCTATACCACGATCGTAGACACCCGATCTGTCATCATAGATCGATATCATCACAAATCCAAACATAGATCAATGGTATCAATTCATTATTCCCAGAAACAAGTGTTCAATGATTAATTATAGAGTCTTTTTTGAACAACCTCCCAAAAAGAATGTCTATAATGAACGAATGAAGAACGTGAGAAGAAATGATAAAAACAGAAACATGAGGAAGAGAGGTAGACCAATTTTAATGATGGATTCAACTCATCCTTGTTAAAATGATAAATTATGATATATAATATAATAAACAATATAAATCCCCATATCCAAAATAATATAACTCATAACCCCAATAAACTTGATCTTTTAATAAATTCATTAGTTTATTGATTCACTTTCATAATATGAATTATAAAAAGAGGACAAATTCACATAAAATAATCATCCTACCTTGAGATGGGTCAATCATTGACGAAGAATAAATCTACATCATTGTTGGTAGTGAGATCCTTGAATCCGGTTTCATATAGATTGAGGATCCACTATCTGGTTATTATTCATCAGAGAACAATCCTCCAATGATCTCTCTCAAATATCTAGGGTTATGTGTCTAACCCTGGTATATTTGTATAGATGTGTATTTATATACCAAATTAGGTCACAAAAATGTAATTAAAAAAATTATTTTAATTTAAATGTCTTAATGATGAAATTTCCATGATCACACAAACCTGATCATTTGACGCACTATATTATTATGTAGTTCCTTAGATAAACCCCACACTATAAAATCAATAGTGGGATCAACTTTCTGATTTGAGTGCTATTTTAAGAGTAATTTCACTTTTTCATAAAAACTACACACACATGATAATAAATATATTTTTATATATTTCAAAAAATAATTCAAGGATCCATAGGCCTCAGAATATCATGTCTTCACGACATCTATCATTGAAAATAATCAATCTAATATTCTAATGTAACAAACGAAAAAATAAGATTTATTATATTCTATCCACCTTAGGGGACTACATCAATATATTTAAAAAATACAATACAAATAGATGTGGGTATTTATCACATATCTAGGTCTCTAGCTCTTTGCAACATGTCCTCAAGGATCTGTCTAGTACACTCAATATGTACATCATTTTGGGGATAAAAATCCATGATCAAATGAAAATGGGTCCTAGGGCCCTCCTAAAATACTCTACAAAATCTTACTGTGAAGTGGTCATTATAATATAAAATAATAATTGGGAATACTCCACGGATCCTAACTATCCTGTACACATAACAGAGTCCTAATATATCTACTAAACTCATACATAGAATATCTATGAAGTGGTATGATGTGGAGAGTCAGTGTACGATCACCTAGAAAGAATCATGTCATCTAGACATACATGGTAAATCCATCATGAAGTCCATGTATAACACATCCCACATATACTCTGGAACCATAAGGGGTTGTGATAAACCCAGTGAAACATGGTTCTCACACTTCACATACAAAAAAGTGATGCATGAAGAGACAAACTCGGCAATGCACTTCTTCATCACTGGACACCCAAATTGAGGATAAAGTTCCTAGTATATCTTCACCTCATCTGGATGTAATGGTATTTGTTAAGTATAAATCCCCCACATCCCCTCCTCTGTTAGAAAAACTAGTACCATTATCTATCCCCAAAATAGATTAACATGATACCCACATTCAAAAAATCCATCAAGAGCATTTCAAGTGGATATATGAGGATATAAGTTCCCACAATCAGTATCACCAAGGTGTGCCTCCCTGAATGACAATAAGAGTGAAGGAGAAACATCCATAAACTCTAGGAAATATCTTATATCCCTATACACAAATGATAACTACAAGGAGGGAAAGTGATTTGATTCCTCAGTCAATAATTTCAACCAAGATCCCATGCAGAGGGAATCTTCTACCTTGTTCCTCTTCCTAAGAGTATTGAAAATAAAAAACTCATAATATTGGTGGAACTATATGAATTGAATCTATCCAATGTTACAATAATTCTAAGATATTATATACTTGAGTCTCTTGTTCTAAAAATAAATTTTAAACCTCTCACCCATAAGGCATTGTGTCCACATATTCAGGGCGTTGACTTCTGCCACTAGGTCAAGATCATGGGTCACATAGTTTGTAACGACCCAAAATTTCATTAATGGAAAATCCCTCTTGATCCAGTTAAATGTTTCTTTATGTTTTTATATGATGTCAACTTCTTTAGTTTAACGTTAAGATTTGTGACCGTTACTTTTATAGCCGTTGAACAGTGATCATCTGGGTAGTTTAAATATAAGGCTTTAACGAACCAATTTTCTACTCAGACAAAGGAAGCGATGGCCTCATCCAGTAGAATTGCCCCTTACGAAGCCCATTTGTCGGAGCTCGGTAAAGAGGTGGCGTCTTTGGGCTTTGCCCTTGACCAAGCCCAAGCTGAGCTTCATCAAGTCAAGCTCGAACGTGATCGTCTACGGGAAAAATGGAAGTTGATAGAGATTACCACTCGAGCGATGTTATCCGAGCAGCCCCAAGAGTCTGTCACCATCGCGCACCTTACCCTTAGGTCTTATGCGGCTATTTTAAGGGGTTATGTAACAAATAAGTAGAACCATGTTCATGTACATTATTTTTTATATATATAATAATGAATATAATTTCTAGTCATTTTTGATACTTTGTAATTAGTTTTTAAAGTACAAATGGTGTTTTTAGTTATTATTTAATTAAGAATTATATTTTATTAAATTAAAGGATTTTTTAATTAAATAATATTTTAATAAAATATTATTATTAATATTAAATTAATTAAATATAAATGATCTTATAATTTTATGAATGCAATTAAAATTTTTATTAAGGTTTGAAAGCCATTTCTGTCAAAACCCGTGATTTTTTTTATAAATGTCGGTTTTTATTTTAAAAGTGAAAATTCACATATTTAGAAAATTATTTAGATAAAATAAGTATTATTTTTGGAATCAGGACGTCGAAATTATCCAACGGTGAATTTTTCATAATTTTCTGAGACAGTCAAATTTTTGGGTAAAAATTAAATACCATTTAAATATATAATGTGTTTTATGACATCATAATGACCCAATGGTGATGTAATAAAATACCATAATCCTTAGTTTCGGCCAATATATGTTTTATCATTAAAATAATGAGGTTTTGGGTTTGTTTGACTCACTTTTCAAAGCATTAATGGAGCCCTCAAGACTTATTCAACACTTTGCCTTTTTAAATTAATTTCCATGGGAGTGTGACTCACCTCCACATAAGCAACCCTATTTTTTTAATAAGTTCGGACCTTGGCCTTATAAAATATTATTTTCCTCTCCCCCTTTCCAGAAACCATGGGCAAATACCATGGGATGGTTTGTGGTTTGGATTATTTTAATATAAGGGGTCCCAAACCTAAATAATAAAGAATTCTCTCACCTTTCCTATATAAACCCACCCAAGCTCCCACTTCCTCCTCACTCAAAGCCCTTGAAGTTCGTCCAACCTCTGCCCTACTCTCTCTAGAATCCTCTCAAGGTGCCCCAAGCTCCCAAGAAGCCTCTCACAAGCCTCTCTCTAGCCTTTGGAAGCACACTTCCAAGTAAGGGTTTTTCTTCCTTTCTCATTTTTGTCAATTTTCTTTAAGTTGTATTGCCTTTTTAATTTCAATTATGAATGTTGGGGTATGGTTTCGCACCTCCCCCATACTGCCCTATTATTGTTTGAATGATGGGAGACCCCTTTCTCTCTCATTAAATGCCTCCCATGTACACCCGTTACTATGCCGAAATTCCGAAAGGAGCTTCTCTCTCTTCTTTTATATTCAAGCAATACTTTTGTATCATGAATCTAAATTCCATTTCTATTGTTGGGACATGTATATATATGATCTCCTTACTGTCCATTACATGTAAATATGATGAGGAACCCCTTTCTCTCTCATCAACCTTTTTATGAATTCTTATGTCACGCCGTTACGCCGCCGAAATCGCACCGATTTTCTAAGCCAATGTCTTTGTGTAGTGAATACCATGCCCATTTCTCCATCAAGGGTATTCACCTTTATGCACATTTACTTATTGATTGTAAAGCTTCATGTATGAATTCCACATTCCTTTATCGTGGAATAAATGTTTATGTTTTATGAATCCATGTTTTATGATCCATGTGGCACACTTATGCATGAAATGAAATGTTTAAGAAGGGTGCGCCCTGATAGCGCTCCAATGCATTGGGTAAAGTATAGTATCATGATACGTCATGTGCAATGAGTGTTGACTCATGCTAATTCAAGTGCAACGAGGGTTTACTCGTGCTTCAAGTGCAATGAGGGTTTACTCATGCTCCATGTGCAATGAGCCTTGGCTCATGCTAATTCAATGTTAAGTGTTGTTGCCACATTTCCATGTTATGATTATCATGCTTTATCATGCCTTTATGTTCATGTCTCTCTTATGTTCTATTGATATGCCTATTGCCTAACATGTATTGTACTCCTCATGTTATTCATTATGTACTCCCTTACTGGGCTTTATAGCTCACCCTTTTCTTATGCATGTCCTCAGGTTATCCCATGCAATGCTAAGTACGAAGGAATGTAGTGGTCATGTAAAGGAAGTTTTCAATAAGGATGTTGTATTTCAAGTTTAAAGCTTTTATGTAATGATCCTAAGCCCCAAAGACACTAAACCTCTCGATCTTCTTTGTTGTATCAAGTGAAGTTTTATGTAATAAAGCATGTTTAATTTGTAATAAAAAGCAGGGTTGTCATAGTTGGTATCAGAGGATAGGTTTAGTTATTTTTGGGATTAGGAAACCCTAGTAAAGCCTTAGATACAAGACTAATCATAATAAAAACATCCCTAAGTTTTGGTAAATACTAAGTAAGTGGTTTATCAAACAAATACATCCCTGTCTGGATACGAGCAGGTAGAGGCGGCTCTGGCACAGATGTATCCTAGGGGTAAAACCCGAAAACACCGCTTTGAGCTAGACTCGAACGGGAACTGGTGCACGACAACGGGCCTTGCTGCACTCTTGGTTACGACACTCCCGGGGGATATGTTTTGATAAATTCGCAATCTTAGTATGAACCCTTATTAAGGAAAAAATGCCCCTAAGAATATATGTTAGAAGGAAGATCATGAAAAGCCTGGATTGAATCCTATAGACTCATGAGTTAAAGAGATTAAAGTTTATTTATAAGTCATCAACTTTTGTCTTTGGATTACCCTTTATGTGTTACCCCTAACTTTCCTTTTATTCCAGCCAATGGCCGGTAATAGGAGAACTCGGGCTAACAACCGTTGTGAAGATCAGTGTGAGGATTGTACTAATGAGATGCCCAATCCGATGGGAGCGGGAATCGCGAACTTTGTCACGCTTCTCTCTCAGCTAACTCAAGTTTTGAATAGAAACACTGGTCAAGAGGAACGTTCAACCCCCCCTAAGAAAGAACAAGTCGCTATTGAAAGCTTCATGAGACAAAGGCCTCCTACTTTTAGTGGATCATCCGATCCCACGATTGCTGAACAATGGATCAACTCCATTGAAAAGATATTCTCCATCCTCCAATGCTCTGAAAAAGAGAAGGTTCTCCTGGCGGCTTATCGTATGGAGGGTGAAGCTGATCAATGGTGGACGTTGATCAAAAATACGAAGCCTGAGGAGGAGATCGAGGCTTTGGAATGGAAGGTATTCCGGAAGATGTTTTTCGATAAATATTTTCCACGCACCCTCCGTCTTAAGATGGAAAGGGACTTCCTTTCCCTCAAGCAGAAAGATGAGGAATCTGTGGGAGCGTACGAGGCAAACTTCACAAGGCTTGCACGATACGCTTCCGGCTTTGTCGTTACCCCCGAATGCAAGGTTGACCGCTTCTTTGGTGGGCTGAAGCCTAGCTTGCGGAAAGCATTAGCGATCCGTGACTTCGACGGCTATGAGGAGATTGTCCGATGTGCCCTTAAGGTTGAAATGGAGATCGGAGAATCACAGGGGTATCATGGGGACAAGAAGCGGAAGGTGGACTTCAATGCTGGTGGTCCGATGGATAAATCCAACGGCGCTAAGAAATTCCAGCACCCCACTTGCCAAAAGTGTGGAAAGAAGCACCCTGGGAATTGCCTTAGGGGGACAAGAAAATGCTTCAAGTGTGGAAGAGAAGGGCACCTAGCTGTTAACTGTCAGCAAGAAGGACCCGCGGCTGCGACGGAGGGGAGGAACGCTCCGTTCGAACCTCAACGCATTGTTCAATGCTTCAAATGCAAAGAACCGGGTCATTTTGCGAATCAGTGCCCTAATCCAAGGGTTATCGGAGGCAATCAACAACCTCCAAGACAGCAAGGAAGAGCTTTTGCCATCACTTCTGCCGAAGTGAACCCCGACAACGAAGTGGTGACAGGTACGCTAGTTATTCATTCAAGAATAGCGAACGTACTTTTTGATTCAGGTTCTACGCATTCTTTTATATCTCAAAAGTTTAGTAGAATAATCCCTGCACCACCACAAGTCATGGAAGTAAAGATGTCGGTGAGTACGGCAAATGGGGCAATCATTGCATCCCATGAGTATAAGTCCTCCCCTGTTATATTATGTGGATTGAATTTCCCGGCGAACCTCGTCATACTCCCTTTGGTGTAATTTGATGCAATTCTTGGCATGGATTGGCTTTCCTTATATAGAGCCAACATAAATTGTCGGGAGAGGGAAATCACACTCCATATGGAGAATCGACCCCCGATTCTTTACAAGTGTCAGGAGGAAGATGAATCTCCTTTAGCTCCATCATCTCAAGCATGGATATTACTGCCTTATGAGCATGCATATCTGGCTCAGATGATTGAGTCCAAGGAAGAAACCACCCTTGAAGAAATGCCTATTGTGAGGGAATTCGCTGAAGTATTTCCCGAGGAACATCCTGGTCTTCCTCCAAGAAGAGATGTTGAGTTCTCAATTGAACTTATACCTGGGGCGCTACCAATATCCAAGACTCCATATAGAATGGCTGTTGTTGAGCTTGAAGAGCTGAAGAAACAACTACAGGAGAATCTGGATAAAGGGTTTATACGCCCAAGTGCATCACCATGGGGTGCACCAGTCCTCTTCGTCAAGAAGAAGGATGGGTCAATGCGGCTTTGCATCGATTATCGTGAACTTAACAAAATCACGATAAAGAACAAGTATCCTCTCCCAAGAATCGATGACTTGTTTGATCAGCTGCGTGGAGCTCAATACTTCTCCAAGGTCGACTTGCGGTCGGGATATTATCAAGTTAGGGTGAAGAAGGAAGATATCCCCAAGACTGCTTTTCGTACAAGGTACGGGCACTATGAATTCATAGTAATGCCTTTTGGACCCACCAATGCTCCAGCAATATTCATGGACTTGATGAATAGAGTCTTTAGAGATTACCTAGATAAATTTGTGGTAGTCTTTATAGATGATATTCTGATATACTCCAAAACCAAGGAGGACCATGAGGAGCATTTAAGAACTGTACTGGAGACTTTGCGCAAGGAGAAGCTCTATGCCAAGTACAGCAAGTGTGAGTTCTGGTTGAAGGAGGTCTCATTCTTGGGCCATATCATCACAAGCAATGGGATATCTGTGGACCCCTCCAAAACAGATGCAATTGAGGGATGGCCGAGGCCAACATCGGTAACTGATATCCGTAGCTTCTTGGGGTTAGCTGGATATTATCGACGATTTGTGAGAAACTTCTCACGATTGTCCAACCCTCTTACCAAGCTAACTCGAAAGGGAGTAAAGTTTGCTTGGAGTGATGAATGCGAAGAAAGCTTCAAGGAGTTGAAAAGGAGGCTTATCACTGCACCTGTGCTCACTTTACCCACAAGTGGGGAGCTTTTTGTGGTATTCAGTGATGCTTCGAAGAAGGGGTTAGGATGTGTGCTGATGCAGAATGATAAAGTGATATCCTATGCCTCAAGGCAGTTGAAAATACATGAGCGAAATTATCCAACGCATGATCTGGAGTTGGCGGCGGTGATCTTCGCCTTGAAAATCTGGCGGCATTATCTCTATGGGGAGAAATGTGAGATATATACTGACCACAAGAGTCTTAAATATATATTCACACAGAAAGAGCTTAATATGCGCCAGAGAAGATGGATAGAGCTCATCAAGGATTATGACTGTTCAATACATTACCACCCTGGGAAGGCGAACAAGGTGGCGGATGCCCTAAGTAGAAATGATCCAGCAATTCTATCAATGATGAGAATTGAGAAGGATCCAATCTTCTTAGACTTGATGAAGATGGACGTGGGAATCATAAAGAAGGGAACATCATCAATCCTTTCACAAATGATTGCTCAACCATCTCTTTTGGAAAGGTTAAAGGATGCTCAAAGGGATGATGCGAGAATCCAAGAAAAAGTGGAAGCTATCAAAAAGGGAAAATCCTCAGAGTTTAATGTTAATGAAGAAGGAATTGTGCGGTTTGGGAAAAGACTATGTGTCCCATCATGTTCGGAGCTGAAGAAGGAACTTTTGGATGATGCACATAGTTCAAATTTCTCTATTCACCCAGGGAGCACAAAGATGTATCGAGATCTCCGAGAAAACTTTTGGTGGGATAATATGAAGAAGGAGATCGCCGAATATACATCAAAGTGCCTGGTGTGTCAGCAAGTGAAGGCAGAGAGGCAGAAGTCTAAGGGGATGATGCAACCATTGCCCATACCAGAATGGAAATGGGAGAACATCACCATGGACTTCGTCACTGGACTTCCAAGGACATCCAAAAGCAACAATGCAATCTGGGTTATTGTGGATCGTCTTACAAAGACTGCACACTTCATTGCTATTCGAGAGGATTTCTCTTTGGATCAACTGGCACGGATATATATCAGGGAAGTGGTACGGTTGCATGGAGTACCACTATCTATTGTGTCGGACCGAGATCCAAGATTTACCTCTAAGTTTTGGAAGAGTCTTCAACATGCTCTGAATACTGAACTGAACTTCAGTACGGCCTATCATCCTCAAACTGATGGCCAATCCGAGCGGACTATCCAAACACTTGAGGATATGTTGAGAGCGTGCTCAATGGACTTTAAAGGAGGATGGGATCAACATCTTCCCCTAGTTGAGTTCTCTTATAATAATATTTTCCACTCGAGCATCCAAATGGCACCATATGAAGCCCTGTATGGGAAAAGGTGTAGAACACCGGCATGTTGGGATGAGGTCGGTGAACGTAAGCTGCTTGGACCAGAAATGGTCGAAGAAATGGTGGAGAAGGTGAAAACCATTCAGCAGCATATCAAGGCAGCCCAAAGTCGACAGAAGAGTTATGCAGATAATCGTCGACGAGACCTTGAGTTTAAAGTCGGAGACATGGTGTTTTTACGCATATCTCCGTGGAAGAAGGTCATGAGGTTTGGAAAGAAAGGGAAGTTAAGTCCAAGGTACATCGGCCCATTCGAAATTCTTGATCGTGTTGGGGCTGTGGCCTATCGACTAGCACTTCCACCTACTATGGCCAAGGTGCATGATGTCTTCCATGTATCCCTCTTAAGGAAGTACATACCAGACCCTTCACATGTACTCTCTTCCGAGGTGGTACAATTAGAAGACGATCTTTCTTATGAGGAGCAACCAGTGAAGATCTTAGATCGTAGAGAAAAAGTTCTACGAAATAAGACAATGCCCCTCGTCAAGGTGTTGTGGAGAAACCACAAGTTTGAAGAAGCAACTTGGGAGTCGGAGGATATGATGATGCTAAGTTACCCACATTTGTTTTAGTGTGGGAAAAGGAAAATTTCGAGGGCGAAATTTCTTAAGGGGGGAATGTTGTAACGACCCAAAATTTCATTAATGGAAAATCCCTCTTGATCCAGTTAAATGTTTCTTTATGTTTTTATATGATGTCAACTTCTTTAGTTTAACGTTAAGATTTGTGACCGTTACTTTTATAGCCGTTGAACAGTGATCATCTGGGTAGTTTAAATATAAGGCTTTAACGAACCAATTTTCTACTCAGACAAAGGAAGCGATGGCCTCATCCAGTAGAATTGCCCCTTACGAAGCCCATTTGTCAGAGCTCGGTAAAGAGGTGGCGTCTTTGGGCTTTGCCCTTGACCAAGCCCAAGCTGAGCTTCATCAAGTCAAGCTCGAACGTGATCGTCTACGGGAAAAATGGAAGTTGATAGAGATTACCACTCGAGCGATGTTATCCGAGCAGCCCCAAGAGTCTGTCACCATCGCGCACCTTACCCTTAGGTCTTATGCGGCTATTTTAAGGGGTTATGTAACAAATAAGTAGAACCATGTTCATGTACATTATTTTTTTTATATATAATAATGAATATAATTTCTAGTCATTTTTGATACTTTGTAATTAGTTTTTAAAGTACAAATGGTGTTTTTAGTTATTATTTAATTAAGAATTATATTTTATTAAATTAAAGGATTTTTGAATTAAATAATATTTTAATAAAATATTATTATTAATATTAAATTAATTAAATATAAATGATCTTATAATTTTATGAATGCAATTAAAATTTTTATTAAGGTTTGAAAGCCATTTCTGTCAAAACCCGTGATTTTTTTTATAAATGTCGGTTTTTATTTTAAAAGTGAAAATTCACATATTTAGAAAATTATTTAGATAAAATAAGTATTATTTTTGGAATCAGGACGTCGAAATTATCCAACGGTGAATTTTTCATAACTTTCTGAGACAGTCAAATTTTTGGGTAAAAATTAAATACCATTTAAATATATAATGTGTTTTATGACATCATAATGACCCAATGGTGATGTAATAAAATACCATAATCCTTAGTTTCGGCCAATATATGTTTTATCATTAAAATAATGAGGTTTTGGGTTTGTTTGACTCACTTTTCAAAGCATTAATGGAGCCCTCAAGACTTATTCAACACTTTGCCTTTTTAAATTAATTTCCATGGGAGTGTGACTCACCTCCACATAAGCAACCCTATTTTTTTAATAAGTTCGGACCTTGGCCTTATAAAATATTATTTTCCTCTCTCCTTTTCCAGAAACCATGGGCAAATACCATGGGATGGTTTGTGGTTTGGATTATTTTAATATAAGGGGTCCCAAACCTAAATAATAAAGAATTCTCTCACCTTTCCTATATAAACCCACCCAAGCTCCCACTTCCTCCTCACTCAAAGCCCTTGAAGTTCGTCCAACCTCTGCCCTACTCTCTCTAGAATCCTCTCAAGGTGCCCCAAGCTCCCAAGAAGCCTCTCACAAGCCTCTCTCTAGCCTTTGGAAGCACACTTCCAAGTAAGGGTTTTTCTTCCTTTCTCATTTTTGTCAATTTTCTTTAAGTTGTATTGCCTTTTTAATTTCAATTATGAATGTTGGGGTATGGTTTCGCACCTCCCCCATACTGCCCTATTATTGTTTGAATGATGGGAGACCCCTTTCTCTCTCATTAAATGCCTCCCATGTACACCCGTTACTATGCCGAAATTCCGAAAGGAGCTTCTCTCTCTTCTTTTATATTCAAGCAATACTTTTGTATCATGAATCTAAATTCCATTTCTATTGTTGGGACATGTATATATATGATCTCCTTACTGTCCATTACATGTAAATATGATGAGGAACCCCTTTCTCTCTCATCAACCTTTTTATGAATTCTTATGTCACGCCGTTACGCCGCCGAAATCGCACCGATTTTCTAAGCCAATGTCTTTGTGTAGTGAATACCATGCCCATTTCTCCATCAAGGGTATTCACCTTTATGCACATTTACTTATTGATTGTAAAGCTTCATGTATGAATTCCACATTCCTTTATCATGGAATAAATGTTTATGTTTTATGAATCCATGTTTTATGATCCATGTGGCACACTTATGCATGAAATGAAATGTTTAAGAAGGGTGCGCCCTGATAGCGCTCCAATGCATTGGGTAAAGTATAGTATCATGATACGTCATGTGCAATGAGTGTTGACTCATTCTAATTCAAGTGCAACGAGGGTTTACTCGTGCTTCAAGTGCAATGAGAGTTTACTCATGCTCCATGTGCAATGAGCCTTGGCTCATGCTAATTCAATGTTAAGTGTTGTTGCCACATTTCCATGTTATGATTATCATGCTTTATCATGCCTTTATGTTCATGTCTCTCTTATGTTCTATTGATATGCCTATTGCCTAACATGTATTGTACTCCTCATGTTATTCATTATGTACTCCCTTACTGGGCTTTATAGCTCACCCTTTTCTTATGCATGTCCTCAGGTTATCCCATGCAATGCTAAGTACGAAGGAATGTAGTGGTCATGTAAAGGAAGTTTTCAATAAGGATGTTGTATTTCAAGTTTAAAGTTTTTATGTAATGATCCTAAGCCCCAAAGACACTAAACCTCTCGATCTTCTTTGTTGTATCAAGTGAAGTTTTATGTAATAAAGCATGTTTAATTTGTAATAAAAAGCAGGGTTGTCATATAGTTCAACTCTTGTGCTCTCAAATTTCATGACCCATAGATAATCACCACTTGACTCTGGATCAAAACAAAACCAAGACTGGCCTCTTATGGGAGATCTCCTCAATCAAGACCGATCCCGGATGAATTGTAGAACACTACATACTCACACCCTCCTCTTACAATCTCTATATGGGATCACTCCTCAATATCATTATAATATTTTGAAAATATTACTTTCCCCACTCCTTGAACATCAAGGTTTCCCCTTTCAGGTCAAATATATCAAGGGAGATAATACCATTATGAAAATTGGAAAAATATTTGATTGTATCCTTCCAAGCCAAGGGCGACTTTCACATCTATTTTTCTCTGAGGTGGCTCCCAAGATAACTCTACCTTAACCATTTTTAGGTCAACTACTACACCATCTACTAAGATAACATGTCCCAAAACATTCTCCTCCTAAATATATAAATGTATCTTAATGAGATTCTCATAAAGATTGTCTTATGAGAGTATGTCTAGATCCATCCCCAAGTGTTTCATGTAATCCTCCTCAAACAATCAGTATTGTAGGATATCATTAATGAAGAATACCAAAAACTAGTTTAATAATGGATAACAGGTCTGGTACATGAGTACCATGAAAACAAATAGAGAATTATTCTAGCGAAGGTTAATCACCAAGTACTCATAGTGATGACAATGAAATCAAAAATTATTCTTCGATATATCCTTGTCTCATACTCATGACTAGTCATAACCTAATATGAATTCAATCTACGAGAACCATCATGGCCCTCTCAACTAATCAATGTGGACATTGATCCTCCATAATGGATATTTTTTCATTATGGTTACTTAGTTTAGGTGATGTTAATCTACAAAAAATATAAAGTTCTCATCCCAATTCTTAGAGAAAAACTTGGGGGATTTCGAGGGAGAAACATTGAGTCTAACAAATCCCTTCCTCTACAAGTCACGAAACTACACCCTCATCTAATAGAGCTCAATGTAAACCATCTGATATGTTGTCGTAGATATCAATGTTTTCTTGCAGTGTAGATTAAAGTAAATTCATAACTTTTAGTAGGGAGGTCAGCCTGAAATTTCATCACTAAATAAATCATCATACTCTTCCACCACAATAGGAAATTGAAAACTTATAGAATAAACTATACCAAGGGTAATTCTATCCAATTTGTGTGTTATAGACTTCACACTTCTGTGTAATATCCCATACTAATTTTTCTGGGTTTTCTTTTCACCCATAAAGGAAAAACTCATCCCATAACTATTGACTATATTTATCATCTAACTGAAATATTCTATCTAAAAATAAATTATAGATAGACATTCTATACCTAACATAACATTTTATGATCTCATCTGTACTATAGAGATATCCCAAAAGAAATTATCACCTCTAAGAGTCACGTAACAATGTCGGTAGAAGTGGGTGATCACTGGTTGGCCTCCAGTAGAGAAGAACTATAGAATATCTCATATCAGCCTAATAGATTCTAATACATTATCATTTACTACATTTAGATTCCCTCAAACATTCCCCCATGATCCCTGAGCCTTGCAAGGACCACTTAGGGGTGGTTGTGGTGGTATCATGTCATAACATATTCATCCCCCAACAGCTCTATCGGCTCCTCTTACGCATCCTCTTACCTAGGCTCATACCTTTTCCTAACATTACCTCTTTCTAGGAAACCCATCCACTTTATCTCTATCATCTACATGATCGGCCAGATAATCCCACATGAGATGTTTTCTATCATCATAAGAGTAGCAATGCATTTCCCAAGGCTTACTAGATCCGTCCTATGAGCCCCAAATTGTTGACACTTTTTCCTATAATTTCATCTTGAAACATATCTTGTATCTAGGTCCTTGTTCTTGTTTTTTACTACGATCCACAAAGTCTCCACTCTTGAATATCTACTCTCATCACTAACTATCTGTTTCTTCTAATCCATTAAACTATCCACCATCAAATCAATCTATATCACCCCTAGATATGTATAAATTTATAGAGGTATCAGGTTGTCTCAGATTTCTCTAAGTAGTCCTTGATTGATGGTATATGCCTGAAAGGTCTAATAAATCACCATATCCATAGAATATTGAGGGAGGTTAGTGAACCTAAAAGAATACACAACCACAGTCATAATGTTATAACAAATCTGTAGAATCTAGTAGATGCACAAAAACCTCAATATATTTAAATAATACTCCTCTATAAGAAATTTTTTTACTCTAACCATTTAAGATTCGACACATCATATGACTTGGCCACTAACCCCCACCATCACCCTGTAGAGCCACAAACATTTATCGCTGAAAAGGACCACCATATGGTATGAATTTTTCTTGAAGAAAAGAAATAATCAACATAATACCTAAAAAAATCTTTGTTTTCCTATGTGTATTTCTCTCCATTGAACTTGTGGGGTCGTTAACACTAAAACTCATGAAGCGTACTTGGAATGCAAACCTCTTCCACTGGCACTTCTGGTACCATGTACTACATGATAGGTACTAGTAATATTGGTGCACTGTCTCGAGGTAATACCTCCAAAATATGTCCTTATGTCAAAGCCTCATCAGTTAGGGGACCATCCTACTGATCATACTGTTGAATCACTTCTAAAACATGTAATGATGGAATACTAAAATAGGGATGATGAATAACAATCAACGGTTATATAAAGAGATATGGGTCAATATAGACATGTAAACGACAAAATATTCCAATATGATACAGGTACCAATGTATTCCCTAAAACCAAATACAACATGTATCATGTTAATAAAAAAATTTATGAGTTCTAGTGAATGGATACATCATCCATCGCACTAACCATAGAGTATCTGACCTATCAACGGAACTCAGAAAACATGAAACTATTGACATAAAACACTAACTAATCTCAAAAACTATAGTCATAAGATAGAACCAACTTCTATGATTCACCTTTTTCAAGAACCATCCCATCATGGTCTGAGTTGTGACTACCCTATGAATTCCTCCAATAGTCCATGGGCTAGTGACTAGTAATGAGCAGACATATCAAAAAAATAGAATACCATATCCTAATTTACCTACACTCACACAAAAAATTTATATTCCATTAAATAATGAAATATAAAAAATCAATTTTCAATGATGAATACATCTAAATTCCCACCATACGTCTATAATAAAAAGTAATAGAGAGAAAGGTCAAAATCAATCCCACCAAAAGAAACTAAATACAAACCTAAACTATGATGAAAGAGACAAATTCTATAAATGAAACCAATGGAACACACCTTAGTCTGTATGGCTCACTAAGCTCTACCTGGCCATGTTTCCTCTAGAAATCATTTAAATGGTCAATTATTTTCATAATACACAACAGCTGCTAGAAAATACCACGAAGGGGTGACTATAATAATACCTTGTAGTGAAACCTCAAAATCACTAAGTATATAGAATCAATTATAGTTGCAATATCATCTCGAGGATATGTCAATAAAATATAAAACAATAATGTCTAGATATAACAAGAGTATACACACGGTCTCAAGGTAAAATTGCAACCATAATTCCAGCCTAGAATTATCCCTTAAATGTTCTATATAACACCCATATAAAAGAACACAATCCACTAGTTAGATATCATTTATGGATTCCATCCAAGATGTCATTATCTTTGGGTATCACCATATAAGGAACACAAAAAAGTATTAATAGATTGATACATTTATAGGGATCATAGCCAAGTAAATGGGGTATACCAATAACAAAATCAGGATTGACTCACTATGTAAGGGATTGATCCCAGAGTAGTATTAGTCATAATGATTCTAATAACCCCACATCAGGAAAATGATGATGATAGAGGATCTCGCTCTGGGACTCCTTGATGAATTCCAACAAATCTACCCAAGACTGATGTTCATATAAGGGGATCAAATCCTATGAATAGGATTTAACTCCACACTAAACCCTCCAAGAATGGATCAAGTTAATGTACCGTAATTATTATAGTACAAGATAAATATGAAAAGGGAACTAAGACATCGTTTAAGATGTACACTACATGTACTTGAAGTACAATTAGGCACTATTATTCACTAGGTTCTACTTATGTATCATGACCTATGACCATGTCTATGTTTGAGTACATGGCATGTGTCTTACAACACATGATGTGTGGGGTGACATAATATCTTCTGTGTGTTCCTCTGTACATTCCATGTTGACTTCCATGGTGTACACAGAGTTAGGAATCACCCACAGAGAAAGAAACACCACCTATCTCCCTAGGTGGGCACTCCATGTAAATACATAGATGGTCAGAAAGGGTCGCACGCTGTATGAATTGAGTCACAAGGTGTTTGATACTTTTATCAATCCCAAGGAATAGTACTTTTTAAAATGGTCTAAAGTGTGTGTTCATTGGAATACACTCTCTATATTTATTGTTTAATAGAACCCATAGGATTATTCCCATGCCATAATCAATTCCTCAAATACCTATTATTCCACCATAAAGGTGTCATTCATCACAGATCTAGGTTGACTGATCCTCCTTCACCATAAAAGGATATATTCCATCTATATATGATGCTAAAGAAATACCATATATCACACCCCATCATTTCCATATTCCCAAAATGCGATCGTAGACATTCCATCATCGTTGATCTATCTCATTGCCAATCTAATCCGAGATCTATGGAATTAAACCATTGCACTACGAAACGGGGCTTCAATAATTTATAACTAGGTATTTGTCAAACCACCATCCAAAACGAATGAAGGTTATAAATGAATGAAGAATGGGGGAAGAAATTAAAAAAAACATGAGTTATGGACCTCAAACAATGTTTTTATTGGCCTCTATTCATTTCAATTATAATGAAAAATGAAGAGATATAACATAATCGACAATCTAAATCCCCAAATCATGGATAATAAAACTCTTTCTAGCAATATGATCGATCCATGAAATGCTTTTTAGGTTGATTGATTCTTGATGATTATAAGACTAATGAAATAACGAAAAATTGACAAAAACTAAACATCATATCTTGAGATTGATCAGTCATTATTGAATAGAAAATCTATATAATTGTTGTTAGCATGATCCTCAAATCCCATTGCACACCGATCGGTGATCCATGATCTAGTTTTTGTTCATATTAAATTGATTCTCAATGTATCTCAATCAAATCTATGGGGTTATATGGTTAAGCCTAGTTTTTTTTATAGAATCATATTTATATACCAAATCACTTCCTGAAAATTTAAATTAGTAAATTTTTAAATTTGAAACTTTTATTTAAACAGTCATCCTTGAGTATGCCCATCTCGAGAATCACATGCACTCTGGGTCTACGTCAAAACTAGGGTAAAACCCATTCTCTGACCTCAACAGATGTCTCATATTTCTAATATACTTCCTCAATTTAGAGTTATTATGCTCTTGCATTAAAATTTTGTATACAAGACATTAAATATTTTCAATATTTTTTAAAAATTGATTTTGGGATCACTGCGCCATGGAATCTCACACCATCCCAACACAAATATCTAAAAATAATGCATATAATCTTCTGAAGTAATATATTGAAATATCATAGTCATTAAAAAAATACATCAATACTAATCCATGTTTTATTAGTATGGAATTTCAGATACATAATCTGAAACTATATAAAAGGATCCAAGGTACACGGTGACACCAATAAACAAAAGTAGTAGAATACATCCAACCCGAAAAAAGTTCAAAAATGCCAATATAATATAACTAAAACAACATATTTTTCCATCATAAGGCCCCAACACTTCCCTAGATCATTGGTAATGAAATAAACAAACACAATACAATATCCCAGCATGGTGTGAGTACAAGATTTGGTAGGACACCACAAATGACAATAAATGAAGTGGAAAATACACATTAGTGCATTCAGTTTAATTAAATAGAATAGTTTTAAGGATCAAGTATATTAGAAAATTTCATTATGTATACCAATTCATCTAAGACTGAATATACCTAGTTAAACTCCATGAAATAAGGAAAATTACGTAGCTTCTTGAAACATCCCCCTTTATGGGATAGAAAAAAAACATGTATGACACATACCTCTTGAAGTTATAACCCAAATTTTATTCAACCAAGAGTCTACCTCATACTATTTAAGGGGTTTTCAATCTGGATCAACCTATATTCTCAACCATAAGTATAGAAGACCAACGTATATTATATAATATAAAAATGGTATCTCATCATCATTTCATAACTTGAAATAATAACATGCTAGAATAATCCATATATGATAAAACAATCACGCATAGGTCTCACAAGGATACACCCACATGCATCATGTTGTAAATCATTAAACATTGGTCCCACTGGGATACACACACATACCAAAAAATGATAATAACTAGTATAAAACATGGAAAAATTTCAATGGATTATTACATTAGGTGAAATAAAGATCGATTGAAATAGTCGTTTCCTGAGTGTAAACACATTAATGAATACAAGTACTATTCATATATACACATGACTTAGAATATTATGATTAAGGCTCATAAGAAACCATTCCCTTTAGTATGGTCAAGGTTAAATATTCTTGATATTATTTATTACTGATAGTGATCTGGGTATTATTGTTGCATAGATTCTGAATCGTAGAACCTGGGTGTTGATTTTATCATTGATGAACTAATAACTTGTTAGTTTATTCTAAAAACCATAGATTATATTAATAATTCATGAATAAAATTTGGTTTGACCAAGAAAAAAATATGTGAAATTATCTAGATGATGAAATAAGTTGTTGAATTAAGAATGTTGGATCGATCCATTACCGAGTATATAACAGAGGACTTAGAAGGGGAAAGTATAGAAAAAAATCACTAGGGGAAGGATAATAGGGTGTTGGGGGTGAATGAGGGTTTAATGAATTAAAAATAAGTGAGTAGAGGTTGGTTTTTAGAAAACATTTAAACTCACCATCCTTACTGGGCATCAATGGTTTCCACCAGCTAGATTGTGATCTCCATCAGTCGTCCAATGGTTTTTGGGTAGACATGCCTATTCTTAGGGGCCCCACTGGATGGCTATGGTAATTCCATTGGCTGACCAGTGGGACTGATATAGTTTATTAAAAAATAAATTGTCCACTAGCCTAGATATTTTTATTTTAATCCTCTCCAGCACCTCAAACACTACCCATGTTACATTAAAACATTATCAAAATCTTTTTAAAAGCTAAAATAGTTTTAACGAAAATAGAGGTTTCACAATTAGAATCATGTAAATATATAATTTTCCATGAAAAATAAATGGAACGATCCTATGTGGTGATATCTCATGTATCTTGTACCATTATACCCAATTAAACACTTGTTATGGTTTTCTAGAGTTGTGTTGTTATTGTTCGTATCAGATTCAGTTTAGTAGGTACATTGAGAACACAATTTTAAATTATTATAACCATCATGATGTATATAATAATCCCTTCAGGTTACTGAGATATTTTATTATTATAGTTTTTTTATTTTATGGGTCAATATTAATGATGAGAGTGATCTAAATCATCATTTTTTTTATTGTTTATATATGCCTCTTATCATAAGAAATGGAATAAACACATAAAGTAAATATAGGGATTTTCCTAATGGGTGAAAAAATATAGATAATGTTGAAAATACATAGATCAGAGACATATTAGGGATCTGAATACATTTATGATGAATAAACTTGTCCATACGGATAAACCTATTGTTTCACAATATGATTCACCTGTGATGTATTGATTTAATTGACCCAATCCATCATCTATTAATGGTGATTTTAATCCATTGGTAAATTAAAAAAGTATTATTTACCCTAAATATATATATCTACATGTGGGATGTAATATAAGGGAAAGGATGTTCTTACTATATATTTATTAAAAGGATATACCAATCAATATTGGTAAATAATCTATAAGACCAATATCTTAACAAAATAGAATGTATATAATAGAAAGTTTCTAATGTAATATTATTCAAGCAATACATTCATATTGAAAAAATGTTTAAGTGGAAAGTAAGATCCTCTCTATAAATTATATGAAAAAAAGTAAGTGTTGTAGAGTATGTTGATAACTGTAAATGATTATCTAGAAATATAGTGGACCTCCTACATAATCCTAAATGAAGTATTGACCATTTCTTTATATGGATTAAGATGAGTCTTATAAGGGGTTTTTTCTCAATAGTTTTCATCATATGATGGTATAGTAGCAGGTTCCATAAAAATAAGGAAATAATTTTATAAGTACTATATATTAAATGGAAATATAGAAAAGAAGAGGTGAACTATGAAATAAAAAAAATAACATTTGTTAAATAAGAAGATAGGAATGATTATATTTCCAACATGTGATAATTGTGTACACAACCAATCATATACTATCTTAATGGGAATACATGTTTTCTCTATTTCATGGAATAACATAATAAGTCTCTTGAATAATGTGAAATTAAATAACTAATTATTATACAATTCATAGACAATATATATTGGGATTTATTCAAAACAATGCACCAAATATAAAGGGAACCTCCCAAAGAAGAGGCTAGTGGGAAAATTCCAAACATATGCCATTATTATAGAAATGTTTGATATTCTTAATGATGTAGTGAGAATTAATTTTAATGTAACCTCAAATTTATATAATGATTTATTTGATTCTAGATCATTTCACTCTTATATATCAACCATGATTACCTAGAAAAATAGATATTTTTAAGATAAATAAGACTAGTGTAAATAAAATTGAAATAATAATGTGTTAGTTAGTTCCCATTACGACACATAGATATATCATATTTTCCAACATGATTATTATACCTATGGTTGAATTTGAAAAAACCCACAGTATAAATCATCTTTCAATTTATAATGAAAAATATATATTTGTAAGAGAAATATATTATGATTTGTAATGGATATGCGGAATCAATTGTATTCATAGGGGAGAATACATTATCAGAATCTTGTCTGGATCTGCAACTATTATCTATTCTTAATGAATTTCATTATATTAGAATATAAGACCCAATGCATAAATGGGAAAATTTATAGGTAGAATATAATATTTACCTATTATGAAGTAATAAATTAGTCAGTTTTATGAAGAACTACCTAGACATCCACCTAACCACAATGTTGAGTTTTCTATTAATATCATCCATTATGAAAATATTATATCTATGTATGCCTATACGATGTTCATAGTGGAATCAGTATAACTAAAGAGACAAGTGGAATATTTTTGTGATAAGGGATTTATATTTTCTACTATTTCACTTAGTAGAGACCATATTGCTTTTGATAATATTAATGATGGTAATATCAGGTTTTGCATCAATTATAGAGAAATCAATTCCATTAATATAAATAAAAAGTATACACAATCTTGAATTTATAAATTTTTTATTGAACTTCCTAGAGATAAATATTTTCAATGATTAATCATCATCATGTGTATCATCAATTGTGAGTAAATAAGAATAATATTTAAAAGATAAAATTTAAAATATATAATGTACAATAATAATTAATAATAATGATTTGTGGATTTAATAATAAAAACTATATATTTATTGATCTAATGAATAAAGTATTAAAAATTATCTTCAATGATATTCATTAATGATTTCTTCATATAATGTTATATATATTATGAGAATAGGAGTTGTTAGAGAATAATTATTAAGACTCTTATAGATAATGATATATATGTAAAATTCATCAAATGTGAGTTTTTTCATTAGGAAAATTATTTTATGGGATATATTATCTCTATGGATATAGTATCGATAGGTCCTTTAAAGGAAAAGGTAGTAGTGGAATGGAAAAAACAATCTAATATAAATGAGTTTCATTGATTACCTGGATTAGTAGGTTACTATAGATGATTTTTTTAAAAAATTAATCAATTAACAAATGAGTTAACCTAGTTGACACATAAAGGTGTTAAGTTCATTTTGTTAAAATAATGAAAGAAATTTAGAGAATTAATGTAGAGTTTGGTTAATTCCCTGGTATTAACTACACCATATGGAAGGGATGAATTTTTAATATATATAGATTCATCAAAGAGGATCGTTGATGTGTTATTATATAAAATTATTGAGTTATTTCACATTCATAAGGGAACTTAAAGATTCATTCACATAATTTACCAACCCATAATCTTGAGTTGGTTGTTGTAATATTTATATTGATGATATAGATACATTATTTTACTTAAGAAAAAGGTGAAATATATAGAGATCATAAAATATTAAAAAACATATTCTCATAGAATGATCTAAAAACAAGGAAAAAAATAAGGATTGGACTGCTCAATGATTATAATTTCTCAATACAGTACCACCCTTGGAAGAAAAAAGGTTATTACTATGCATAGTATGATCAATAGTCTAGTTTTGAATAATTTTTGGATTGAAAATGAACCTATATTAATGTATTTAGATATATTAGATACGAGAATAATTAACGTTGGGGAAACAACATATCTCTTAAGAATAATATTTAAACCATCTGTGTTAGATAAAAAAAATGTTCCCAACATGATGATAAGAATATTGAAAATAATATAGATGTTGGGAATGATGGGAAGTTTATAGAATTATTATATGATGATGGTATATTAAAATTTGGAAAAATGATATGTTTTTCATCTATGATTGATTTTAAAAGATAATTGTTAGATAAATTTTCCGGTTCAAGTTTAACTATATGTTCTAGTAGCACAACAATGTATCTAGAATTTTAAGGAACATTTTTAGTGGGATAATATAAAATGGAAATTTTTTTAATATATATCGAAATTATTGGTCTGTAAATAAGAAAATATGATAGAAAACTTTATAAAGGGTTCATAAAACCTCTACCTATACTTATTTGGAAATTGTATGATATTATAATGGAATTTATTAGCGTATTGATGAAGTCATTTGGAGAAAATGATTCTATTATGGTTATTTTTTTTCTTCCTTCCATGTCAATATATTTCCCCATTATAAGTGAAGGTCTCCATCTTGATAACCATGTAAAAATATATATTAATGAAGTTGTGAGGTTTCATGGTGCACCAATTTTTATTATATCTAATCGAAGAAAATTTACATTAAAATTATGGAATATTTAGATGGTTATTGACAACGAGAAATATTTTATAATTTCATGTCAATATGATACTAATGGATAGAGAGAAAAGATTTTTTAGACATTATTATACATATTGAGGTCATTCTCATATAACATTCAATGTATGTGGATCGGTATTTCCATTTTAAAGATTTTTTTTATAATGATAGCTTCCATTAGAGAATTAAAATGGGAAAATAAAAATCATTATACTGTAAAAGATTACATACAATAATAATTTGATGAATTTAGTGAAAGGATACTTCAAATCCCCTAACTTGTTAAGGAGACAATGATGAAAGTAATAACTAGTTCGTGTATTATCAAGTCAAATTAAAGATGTCAAAAGGGAAATTAGAATTACTGATGGTATGATTTATAATGTTAGGTGGGTGACCAGGTTTTCTTGAATGTATCCTCATGGAAGCGTATTATTAGGATTGATTATAAATGTAATCTAATTCACATCTATATCCGTCGTTTTTAAAATTTGAATGAATTAATGTTATAACAACCCATTTATAAATTCCTCACAACATATGAAAAGACCATTATATGTTCCATATCTCTTTATTTTGGAAGTACATTCCAAACCCAATACGTATTTCCACCTATAAGTAAATATAATTGTAACCTAATTTATCTTACTATAAAATGAATATCTAGATTCTTGATAATAAATAACATGTGTTGCAGAATAAGATGACTTAATTTGTGAAGGTAATTAAAAAAATTAGAAAATAGAAGAGTCCATGTGGGAACTTCAAAAAGTTTGGATGAATAAATAACCACATCTATTCATGAGGTGTAATTCTTGAAATTTTTAGGTTGAATATTTTTAAGGAGGGATGGATATGACAAACAAGATTAAGTTGTTGTATAAATACAATTCTTTATAATAATACTACTATATAGTACCCATAGATTTATCCAAGAATGTGATAATATCATAAATTCAAAAACTATAATATTTAATACGAATAAAATAATTTGAATTTTTTAATCCATTAGGTTAGAATTATCTTTGATTGAATTTTTTTTGATTTTCAAGAATAATATATATATATATGTTAATATAGAAAAATGTTAATTTTAAAAAACTATAAATTTATGAAATTAGAATGAAATTTTAATAACATTAAGTGTTATAAAATCTTTTAAATAATATAAAATATATATTTAATAATAAATACAATTCATATAAAAGTATAGTGTTGAAAATAAAAATATATGTTAAAAATCTAAGAAATCTAAGTATGGTTTTAGTTAAAATAAAAATTATTTCTGTTATTTTCATAAAATTAGATATTTAATGGGTAACATTAAGTTTTTGTTTTTTTTAAATAAACATATACCCAATTTAGTTATTATAATTCAATCAATTCATTTTTCATCAATAATATACATTATTTTGTAGTAAAATCATTTTTATGCATAAAATTAACATTTTTCTAAAAACAATTTCTATTGTATTTTGAGAACATATATTAAAAGTAAATATTTATTATTAAATTATGTGAATAATGTAAAATGGATTCCATTTTTTTAATCAAATTAATTAATATTAGGTAATAATTTTATGATTATTTTTTCTAATGAATAGTAACCCTGGTAAATATTTATCACTTTGATTAAGGTTAAAATGGATTAAAAGGGACAAAATAAAGAGATAAATCTTAAATATAACACTAAATGGTAACATAGACATCATTGGTTTTTTATATTGAAATTATACTTATTATAATATAATTTATAACAAATCTGAACATCCTTGAAAATGATATGACTATATTATTAATATATTCTATAATGTTCCATATATGTCCATCCCCCCACTTATGAAGGAGAATATCTTCTCCTCTATTATTATAAAATTATAAATATCACACATAGATAAACTATGAAAAACCCTTAAATTAGTTGTTCCCTCTTCCTGATATTTTTTTATTCTCCATATATCATCCACATAATGATTAAGGGGAATGAAAAAGGAGGCTTATTAAAGAATATATAATACTTTTTTTCAAATATTTCAACGTTTCATTCATATTTTAATTTATCCAAAAATATCATTCAAATAATAAAATAATGAATATAGTATAATAAATATAATGAGATGTTATCATTATTGTGGGAGAACCATATTACACTTCCATCCCATCTCATAGAAAATAGAAACATCGTTCATGTATAGGGATGACGTACCATCTCCATGTACCTGTGTAATTTTGTTTTCATCATAAATTTACTAGGATGGTTATAAAGATTATAATACTGAATATGTATGATATTAATAACATAAATATTATTAATTACAAATAATATATCATTATATTTATAACCCTTCAACCCGTTAAAAAATGATAATGTCGATCATGATAATGTGTGGGCTACCACCACAATAAAGCAATGCGATTGATTTTTCACGTTTCCATTTAACTAAATATTATAAATATATATAAAAAAAATGTATATGATACATATATAATTTTCATAATTATATATATTAAGTATACATGATCAATATGCATGTACCAAAACATTTGAATCAAAACAAATATGAAAAATGAAGAACATAACACCTCAAATGTTGATGAAAATGAAATATTATTAATTAAAGGGTGTTGAAATGTTATAATTATATCATATATGTTATTATAAGTATGTAAATTATTATATTATAAATTCATTATAAATTTAAATTAAAAATAAAATAAAAATAAAATAACTTATTAGGCAAATTGATCTTGAGATAAGGGATTTCAATTAAAAAACCATTTAATTTTGGTATTGATTATGTTCACATTTTCATTGGAAAAATAATATGATCCAAATATCCTAAAACCCATTATTTTTCTTCTCCTATGATTACATTTTTATTTTAATGTATTATTTTCCATATAATCTCTATATGTATCAAAAATTAATACATATATAACATGTTATGTACTTATTAAAAAAATGTGATTTATTGTTTTCCTTCGAACTCTTTGTATTCGATGTATATGTTTTCTTTAATATGATTTCCAAAGTTCTTTTAATACTATCAAAATATTTATTGAAGATATTTTTACCAATTTTCACTTTCTTTTAGATGTTTTAAAAGTATTCTTCTTGATATTTTATAAATGAGGTACTTTTTACCAATAGTGGGAACCTAATCACTATTTTAACATACACACCATGATTAAATTTTTCCACAATCAAAAATAATCTTTTATTTGATGTTTCCTTTACAATATTATATGGTTTTTTATAGAAAATATTTTTCTCAAATTTTTTTTTAGTCTCTATTGAATATGAGATCATAAAAATGTATTATTTTTCTAACAGAATGATTTTTTTAATAGTGATTTATATCATTGTTCTTAAATTAAGTTAAATGAATTTAGTTTTAGTGTATTACTTCTATGATGTTTCAAAAATGAATGATTTTACAAAAAAAATTATTATGAATTGATGTGCATTTATAGTCACTAATAATTAATAGAATATACTTTATATTGAAATCACTCACTTTCTTTTGATCGTGTTCTCTATCACTCTAGATTATACATTTTACCTTATTTTTCTACATTATGTAAATAATTTTAATATCCTGATAAAGTTTGAATCATTTCTATTACATTGATGATGTTTCAAGCATCTTAAATTTCTATATATGGTATTTGTTTATTGAAGGAAACTAAGTATGTTATTATTTTAATGTGGAATTATAAATGTTTTTTATTCCTAATTCAATATGTATAATAGTTGAATTATTAAAAATTTTGAAATTTAATTGTATTTATAATTACAAATATCCTAAATTAATTAGAAATTTATTTGATGGGTGGGTCACCATTATAGATAACCCTCCATGCATCAGTATGTCAAATGATAAAAAATAATGGGAATTTCATTTTAAATGGGTGTGTAATTTAAACCTACCCATTTATTAATATGTATGTACCGGTTGAGAGTCCTTGATGGTGAAATTTATTATACCATAGGTGAGAGTCCTTGATCATTAATTAACATAGTTATACATTTCCTTTAGTAAGAATTATTTTCCGATTATCCATGTGTTTGTTATGTTGATATTATTCATTGATGTTATTTTTATTATCCACTCCTCTATATGGATTATTAATTATTTACCTGTGATTTATTCCATTGTACGTAACCCTTACTGAGAATATGATTTTTTTTGTTTATTTTTTTATCATTTTCCCATAGTATGAAAAATTATATTCTGAAAAATTATAATTATGAAATTATTTTTCTTTTTCTATTTTTATATATTCTAATGTAAAATGTAAATAGTGTATGTATCAAGTTTTCCAAGATTGATTAATTGATCGATCCCATGTGGTGATATCCCATTAATCATGTACCATTATAATAATGTAATCACAATATTTTGGTTTCTATAGTTTTATTATTATAGTTAGTATTAAAGGATATTTTTTAATAACCTTGGAAAGTTTATTTTTGATGAAGATAGATAAAATGCGAACTATAATAATCCTTATGGGTATTTTTAAACTTTTACCATTATTGGGATTTTGATTTTATGGATAACTACTCATAAATATTTTGATCCAACTCCTTGTGTTCCATTATTTAGAGATGGAACATAGAATAAGTAAGGGAGTCCAAACCTCTAGGAAATATGGGTATTAATTTGTAGAGTAATATAATACAACTATTGTTTTAACTGAGTGGATCTTTTTTAAATTATGATTGATGACTTAGTTTAGGAAAAATAACATTACCCGTATAGAGAACCCTATTATTCTGAAGTGTGATTCATATATATTGTATCCTTTAAAGCTAAATGAGCCTATATATTTAATGTTTATACTAATGCATTAATATCCAAATAATTCATAAGGACCCTTAAGAAGATATCTATGGTCTTAAGACGTAATAAATTTGAAAATATTATTCTTAATTTCTATTGTTTATAAGGATATACTAATAATTTGTGGGAATTGATCATGAACACTAAATAGTTTAAAAAAATAGAAAGAATGAAATGAAAAATTTTAATGTGATTTTATTCGGAAAATAATTTCTTTGAGAACAATTTGAGGAAATAGAGAGGAAGTTGCTCATTTAAAATAATAAGGAAGGAAAAATTATTGTTGAGTGTGAAGAAAATATTACCAGATTATCCCAGAATGTTGTGATCTATATATGAAATATTTGAAGGAATATTTATCATTTATAAGGGCCTAGTATGAGTCTCCAAATGAAACTATATTCTCAATAGTATTCATCATATGATGATATTGTATAATTTTCAATCAATATAGAGAAATAATTTTTTGAGGATTATATCTTCAAGTTCAATCAAGAAAAAGGATGTCAAATGGGTTCCAAGAAAATCAAAAACATGTAAAAGAAGAATAAAGGGAAGACAATATTTCAAACATGTAATAATTTTTTAAAGAAACAACCAGGTATTTTATTAATGAAAACATGAGTTTATTTTAATTAAAGTGAAAGGGGACATAAGGATATTTATGATAGGGAAATGAAAGAAACCAATATTATCCAATTGATTCAATTTAAAATATATGCATAAATATTCATACCAATGTCCCATGCTTCATGGCAACCTGAAATAGAAGAGGACAATGGGTTATTGCCTAGATTATTAGATTACTATTGCTAAAGACGATCTTACCAAAAATGTGGTCATAGGAACATTGATCATAACCTCAAATTTATATAATGTTTTAGTTCAGTTTGGACCATCACACACTTTTATACCATCAGTATTTACCAAGGAAATTTCATATTTCCCTAGAAAACCAAGAAGGTAGTACTTAATCAAGACTCATAATATAAATTTTATTGGAACGAGTATGTGTCATTGAGTTCCCATTATGATATATTGGTATACCTTATTTTAAAACATGATTATTTTTCCAATTATTGACTTCGATATAATCCTTAGTAGGGATAGGATATCAAAATATAATATAAAAACTTATTACAAAGAGAAATGTATTCGGATTCATGATGGATATATTGAATCCCTTATCTTTATAGAGGAGTCTACCTCATATAAATTATGTATGGATCCACATCCAATAGCTCTTCATAATGAAATTATTAGATAAGAAGAGTAGATATAACTAATTATTGCGAAAGGTATCATCATAATAACAAATATACCTATAGGGAAAGAATTCATAGAAGACTTTCCTAAAAAATTTACATAATCTAATCATTAAATATTTATCATTATTCAGTCCTCAATCATATCAATTATCAAAACACGTTTTTATATAGTTCCAATAGTGTTTCTAAATAAATAAATTTAATTTTAACTTTTTAACATTTTTTGAGAAATTCATAATATAATATAATCTTCTTTTTATTTTACCTTATTTTTTGATTTATTATAAAATTATCAATTAAACCTGTACTATCTATAAAAACACATTATATCAAATACATATGAATCACAAGATATATAATGTTAATAATAAATATTATGGATTATTATAATTTAAATGTTCCAAAATAATTATATAATTAATAAAAAAATTAATTATTTATTTAAAATATTTATAAAAATTAAATAAGAATTCCTTAATATCACATTTTATAATTTATTAAAAAACTTATGAGATATATATTTCAATTCATAATTAAAATATTAAAAATATCATTTTTCATTGAATATCGTATTTCATTAACTAATTGATATCACAATCGATGATATGATAGAATGTCTTACAACTGAGTTCTATGACCTATGATTTATAAAAAAATATTTATAAACCATATTAAGTAATAGATAACCAAGACCCTTCATTTCTCCTTTAGTGGATATGGAATTTTACATTGTGATATCACTTATATCCTAAGGATGGTATGACATGTTCTCTTGTAACATGATTTTAACATTAGTATCACTCATAAAACCCTATATTGTATGTTAAGATACAGTGAAACCCAAAATACATGGACTTTATAACTTATTATGATATCTCATATCTTACAAGGTGGCCATATCACAACTTATAATATTACATATCATAATACCAACCAAATATCCCATATTGTAAAATATTTCAAAATTAAATTCAATATTACATTTAATTACTAGATTTATATTATCAATTTCTTCTTGATTTTAAACACAATTTTCAGCATCAATAAACATTTAAAATCATATTTACCATTAAAGGGATTAAAATGATCAAATATTTAATTTCCATGGCCTTGGTAATAAGGTTTTAATTTAAAATTATATAATAAATTGAGTGAGAAATTAGTTTTTGGATTTAGTTTAGTATATGTCTCCCTTTTGGATATTTAGTCCTATGAAATGAAATTTTCAGATAATAATTAGAGTATTTTTGTGTGTTGTTGGATGTATAAAATTATTTTGGGAAGATCAATATATTGTCTAGTGGTTTTCCTTAAATCTAACAACTGTAAGTGGAAATATATACCTATTGAGGGTATAATATGTACTCAATATTATGGTAAGAGGATATAGAAACCTCGGGGTTCCATCTGAAATACAATGTACCAAGACAGTATACCTTCTAGTTTATCCCCATTTTAATTTTAAATGGGAGAACTTTGGTATTTCTACACCATATTTTTTACCCCGCATTTAGGGTAAATAAAACTAATTTTACTCTTATACAAATATAGTGAGTCCCTTGGTACTTTTTTCTCCCATCAATAATCTCATTATTCCTCAGTTATTAAGACATGATCCAATAGAAATCTTCCATACATATAGCTAATGAAATCCCACATCCACTAATCCTAACTCCTTATCTCTATATTTATTGTTCTTTCATACTATATATATGTTCTATAATTTAAAATATCACGAAATTCATTGTGAAATCCATTCTTATTCCATAGAAACTTCATGCATTGGTTAAATGATTCATTAGTGATTATTTTCTTGGTTATTGTCACTTTATTGATAATATTTTTGTGAAACTTCATTTATTTTTTATTTTATTAATTTTGAAGGTTGAATAAGGTTATCTTATGTATAATCTAATCAAATTATTCTTCTAATTTTTGACATGTGTTATTATTTTTCAACTATACCAATGTGTTATCTAGTTTTGAAATATATTTTCAATATGGTTATATTTATTTCCTGGGTAATTGAGTCAAATTGTTTATGAAATTTAATTTAGATATTTTTATGGGTTTCTATAATGCAATTTTATTGTATGGAAATACTCATAATGGTTTTAAAATTGTAAGGATGTTCTGATCCATATAATTTTTATTAGGGATTTCATTGGATTCATCTCTCACATTTTTCCTTAACCATGTAAATTAATTTTAAATATTTTCAAATGATATGAGTTTATGGTTTTTTTTAAATATATTATATATTTAATTAAATGATTTTATATGGGAATATTCCTGTAATAATGTTGGTTTATATGGTTGTTAACAAATGATTCAGTTCAATGTGCGAAAATAATCAAATTTGGTTTTTTCCATGTAGATCATATCTCTAATATGTTTATATTTATTCTAATTGTTTGATATTGTAAATTTATACCCTTCCCAAGTCTATGTTAAATTTTAATGGGCAGTGTAAATAACATAATTACAGTTAGAGTAATTGGAAATTAATGGCATATATTACCATTATTTTTAAAAAATCATGTAAAGTAAATAGTTTTAACATTATATTTATGTATGTATTAATGGAATTTAATCCTTTTAACTTCTTCATTTGTTTCATAAAGTGAATTTCATATGTCATAAATTTTATTTAATATACTTATATTTATTTTTATTAACATATGTTAGTGGGTTATACTTTGTTAATAACTTCCTAGAAATCATCATGAACCCTTAACAAATATTTCAGGAATTTTAAAATTATTAAACTCACATAGATTATATTTTGGATCATGAGAATTCTAGATCCATATTTTACAAATATTATAATCTTATTAAAAATTTTCTGATATATTAATGAAATTATCACTTTTCATTCTAAAATTCATGAGGGATAAAACACAATGTATACTTAACTTTTGTAAAGAGTTGCATCGGTGGTGAGATGAAATCCAAGTTAACATATTATGGAAGGGAATGGGGTGATTATAAAACAGAAATGATATTATTAATTATGATCCAACCTAAACTAGAATCATTATTTGAAAATATAAAATTTCCATTTTATAATTTGTTATATCCATTCATTATTTTATACAAAACCATTGTATCATGAAATTATTCGCTAAAATAACGTTTTTTGAAATATATTTTCTACTACTTGTCAAAGGTATATTGTTAATAGTAAAAATTTTAATCACTTTATAAACCCAAGTTATTGTTTTCCGTAAATAATATTCCACGTTTTAAAAACATACTTTAACAACAATTCTAATTTAAAATGGATGTTTTCATTTCAATATTTTTATCTTCTTTAAAAATAATTTAAAAAAACCTTCTTGTAAGTATTGGTTGAAACCTGTGTTATTTATGATTTACTTCCTAGTGATCAACTAGTGTATACATGTTACTACCCAATATTGACTAATATAATTGTATTTATAGGTTTTAATGTTAAAAAAATAAAACATCATATTAATATTTTAATTGGTTTATCTTTTCTATAAGGAATCTTGAAGAAAAAATTGTTTTATAAATTATGATATATCATTCTTAATGTTTTTATAAATTATCATAATTATCAATATAATATTCACATAATATACTATATTATGTCCTAATTATGTCAAATTTTAATTCACATTTTTATATGATATCCATTTTGGAAAATTATAGCATGTCTACCTGTTATTTAAACATGTGTGATGGTTGTTATGATTTAACTACATCAATCATTTATAAAACATTGATAATTGATAAGAATTAAATATAGCGGTATGTGAGTTTTTTTTAATTTTATAAACTATTACTCTTGTAAATCTTGATTTGGAGTACGATAATGGGATTGTTTTGAAATATGTTAATTTTTTTGATGACTTTCCCTTTTCCACATGATGAACTAATTCCATGAATATTGTACACACATTACCCTTCCCATGGGATGTTCTATGTACTGCATATTTATTATTTTATACCAATATGGGATGAGTAACAAGATATCATAACCACTATCATAGATTATACATTATTTTATATTTTCATAAATCCAATAAAAATAAAATAATGGGATTCATCTACGTATGTGAGGTGAGGATCCTTAAAAATAACAAGTTGTTTTTATTGAATTTAATTCATCTTTATACTACTTGTGTGTATCTTATAAACACTTTATAATTGTATTAAATCTTCTTTCCTTTATATTTATATAAAATTTTTTGGATGATTTAATGTAAACACTTGAGGATACAACATATATATTAGAACCTTTGTGGTTTAAAACATATTTTTTATGTCCATGCCCAACATGGGAACTTAAGTGGACATGTTATTCCATGTTCTATTTATCAAGTTCATATGTGCTAATAAATTTCTAATTTTTTTCTAAGAATAGTTTTCATTGGTTTTGGATGAGATCCTTGTAGTGTTATATTTGGGGACTAGAGGTTATGTTAGAATAAAACTATTTTTATTTGACAATAAATAATGGTAAAAAGATTATAATGGATGTGTTATGGATTATTGTAAATTTCATATCATTAATAAATTTTTAGTTTTCAATATTCCTAGATGGATAATAATTGAAAGAAAATTACCACACAACTGTATATTGGGACCCACTATACTATCCAATTTATCCTGAGGATTAGGGAGTTCTCTAATAACTAAATCATTATTGTGTTATACCAAGATCTTATAGAATACAATATTTCATTATCTATTCTCCATATGTGATGTGCTACCAGATTAACCTACCTCTAGTATAACATTGATATCATACATTCGTGATATTGGTGTTCTCAAATAATGATCCTCCCAGTATTTGGAGTTATTTTATTATATCATTTTATTAATATTTCTACTATTTATGTGTATCCATTACATTATTTAAAAATAATTGTTTTATAAAAAATTGATTAATATTTATTTAGATGATTACATTGATATAAATCAGACAACTAAGGGTATCCTATAGATATTGGAACATTAGTGGTTATTACTGAGTATGTTATGAATAGTCCCTCCACATGAACATCAGTATATATAAGTTTCATGGTCTAAATTATCTGTAAAAAAGATACAAGATAATATCTTGGCAGTTGTTTTTGTTGGCTGTGGTCATTGTTCATATGGATTAAATTCAAATCAATGTTCGTTCTCAATACTGGTGGATTTCTTGAAAAGATCAACATAAATTTAAGACCCATTTCCAACATAAAATTTTAACTTGGATGTGTCATCATGTTGTATGAATTTAATTTCGTTAATATAATATTGTTTACTATTATTCATAGCTAACTATACTTACAAGGGTAATCATTCTCAAATTGTACATTAGGACTTTAGAAAATTTTCATTATCCCCTAGATATTGGTGAGTACTCCTTGGTTCATGAGGAGACATAATCCAATAAATATTAAGGCTATTAAGTTCATGGAAATTAAAAAAGTTTTATCAAATATTGAGGATTATATCTTTGTTCACTTAGAGATGTTTGGGTGGTTTACATAGAAATTTGATATGAGTTAGGTTTTTTCGGAATTGAGAAATAACTAAAAAAAGGAATCATAGTCCTCTTAATAGTGTAATATCATGAAATTGTGTATTTTTTTGTAGTTATTTAAACCCCACCCATGTGGATGATATTTGTGCATGTTCATGTCTTCTATTGTTTGATTACTTTCCCCCTCATTTGTTTTATTTTTTTTTCAATGTATTTTGATGATATATCAATAAAATGTTTTTGGATTTGTGTGTTTATTATCACATTGGATAGATAAAATAATTATATAAACATTATCAGTTTTTTAGGAATTTATAAAAATCTTTTTTAGTACTCTAGAAATTCAATGAATTTTCTATTACAGTTTTAGAACTTATTCGGTCTGTAGTTTTAAAAAGGATATGTATTTATTTTACTCCAACATCTACAGATATCATATTCGTTCAAAACATGATTTTATAGACATAAATCATGTTTTTATTGATTTCATTAATTTACATAGAAGTATAAAAAGGACATTTGGATGGTGAATAAATTGTATGAAGTTTCCCTTTGAACATCCAGAACTACAGCTTTCCAAAATGTTGTTGCTTTTGTTGTTTGATGATTTTTTGAATAGTAGTTGTCAGTTTTATTTGTTTCTTGATTCGTTGGAAAGATAATAAGTTTTTATACAAATATTTTTTTTTACCAAAGGATGAATCTACTGTTTAGAGCCTATAAAAATTCATTGAATATTGTTAAAGTATGTTGTCTAGTTTTTTCACATAGTACGGGAAACCTTACTATCATTAATACAGAATTTTATGGTTTATAAACCATACATTACTATTCATAACTTATGCTACATTACTTTTCATGCCCTACACAATGTTATTTTTCATGCACAATGTTATGTAATTGTTCATATACTAATCTATTTTACTATTCATACCCAAAAATATGTTACTGTTCATACCATACGTTGCATTACACTTCATTTCAGAAAAGTATGGTTCAACAACCAAACATTACTGTTCATATCCAATTTTATGTTACTTTTCATTTTCAAAATGTATGGTTTAGGAACCCTATGTTATTGTTCATACCCTACGTTATGTTACTATTCATTCTCGCAATGTATGGTTTGTAAAACCTATGTTACTATTTATTCCCTACGCCATGTTATTTTTGATTCCCTATATTACGTTACTGTTCATTTCCGCAATGTATGGTTTATGCCACACATTAGAGCTACTTCTTTGTGCGTTTTTACTGAAAATTGATCTATTTTATATATGGATTATTTTCAAAGGTTTTTCTACTAGATAAATTCGCATTAAATCTAATGATTTTGATCAAAGATATTTTAATGTTTTAGGTTCTATATTTGAAGGGAATGATTAATAAATTATTTTAATCTTATTTTCAAAATAAATTTGGAGGTTTCATGTTTATTTATTTTCAAATAATTGAATTTACATTTAGCTTATTTTTCTAGTTTTCCGGAACCGTATTGATTATGTTTAAATGATTTTAAATTGTGATTTTAATTCATTCAAAGCTATTATTATTTTAGAGATATTATTGGAATAATGATTAAAATTAATTTTGATTATTTTATTAGATATTTATTCTACACGAATAAAGATGCAATGGTGGTACAATTTTTATGGAGATATTTATTAAAGATTTTGACTGAATTTATTTTTAAGATCCGAAGGAAGTATAGTTGTTGCAACTGCTGAATATTTTTTCTATATATATATATATATATATATCATTCCTTCTAGTAGTTTATACACGTAATAACAATACATAAAAGGAACATTATAACATATTTTAGACTCTATTTTTCAAAAATAAAATCTTGTAAACATTGAATCTACTATGCATTTGCAATGTCCTTCGCCACTCTATTTCATCACCTGTATTATCTCTAAAGGGAGTAATTTATTCTTCTTCAACTAAAATTATATTGACAAGATTATCTGATCTAATCCTCAAAAACCAGTACATGTGATTTAATATTTTATCTTATCATTCATTTGGTTCTGTGTCTATAAAACTATTTCGCATCTCTCGCACACACTCTACTTTTTCTGTTTATGCTTTTAAACACAAAAGCAATAATTTATATTCTTTTCTTCATGTTTTGACTATTGGATCCTAATGTTTGGATAAAAGGGTAGTGAATCCCTATATCTAAATTCAGGACTATTTGGGTTGTGACTCCCAGTGTCTAAATTCAGGTTGTAAGGGTTGTGACTCCCCATAAAAAAGTCGGTGTGGTGGTTATCCCTCCACTAGAAAATTATTTTGTAATTGGATTATAATTCCCCCATAAAATTATTTTTAGTTCACATGAATCACTAACTGAGTTGAGAAGTATAATAGTATCGTAGTCCTACTTCGGACCAAACTTCTATAAAAAACAACCTTGTGTTAATTAGTTTTTCTACTACTATGTAACAATAATAATTAACGTTGATAATTATTTTAGTTAATCAATTTATTTAATTAATTATTTTAATATATTTTATTCACCCCCTCTATATCATCTACCATTAACCACTCTAAATAAACAATAGGTGTCATAGGAAAATACTTATTAGAATTCATTAGCTCTATTATCCTATTTCTGATACATTTAATTTTGTTTCAAAAGAATGTTCCTTTTGGAATTATAAAATCCCACACCAGAGTCTTTATAGATTTTATTTGTGATAAAATTTTACTATATCTCACATTTTAAGGATCAATATCTTTTAATATAGAAGTATTTGTTACACCCCATGCTTTCATGGTACGCCTCTCTTTGAATAATACAATAGCGTTTGTTGTATGAAACGTCAAGTTCTAACACACTATATCCAATCAAACTAGTTGTTATGAATCGTAATACCCAATTTTTGAAATTTTATAAATTTTATCTTTCAAAATTTACTTCATTTTTTGATTCATAAAATCGAAATTAGCTTTGGGTCAATTTTTTGTATTTTTCTAAAAACATTCAATTTGTAACGAATAGTGAAAAACACTGAGTTATAGTTTAATACCGAATTTTTATTTAAACAATTATTTATTTTATTTAAATTTATTTTAGGGTAAAATAGATACATAATACCTATATATGTTCAATGTAATTCATTGGATTCAGATTATAATAATTTTAGATATATAAAAATTTTATTGAACATTTTTCCGTCTTTTACCCACCTACTAGGAGCATTTTTAAATTTACATAAAACATAATTTTAGTGATTATGTGAGTTCAATTTCAAATATAATGGAGACATAGTTGATATCAGTAAGTAAAATGTGGATCAATTATATGAAAATAAATTTTGGTGAATAGTAACTTTTTTCTTTTATTTACCATGGTTAATAGTTAATAGGGTAATTAAGGGTAAAAATTATATTATTATTACCCTAACAAATGTCCTAATTTTATTGGATAATTATAATTAGACCAAAAAAACCTTAGGAATAATATATGAACCTCTTTGGTCAAAATGTATTAGATTATGACATTTATTATTATTTTATTTAAAGAAGAGTTAGAAGAGTTAAATCTAATGTTTAATAACTGAAATATTTTTAATATAGGGTTACAGAAAATATAAATTCAAATATATATATTCATTATAAATAAAAACAATATTTCATACATAATGGTATTTTATTTATAATTTTTTGACATTAAATAAATAAATTTATTTATGAGACAATGATGATGTATTAATTACAATATTAATGAATGATTAAAATAATTGATATTATAAATATCAAAAAAAATTAATTTTAGAATTTTAACGAATTTCAGTAATTGTATAGGTTAATATGACATGTTATGGTTTATTAAATGTATTTAGTTCAAAGTAATTAACTTTTTAGGACTTAAACAAATTATTAAACAATGTCAAAATTATCATAAATGTGTTTTTAAAACAAATATAGTATTATTGGTTGATATAACAATCCTAAAATTCTACAGTTCGTCCAAAAGACTTATATAATGATGTTTTTGTCATTATTAAACCACTTGGGGTTCTATTTAATGTTTATGGTATGTTTATTAACCATATAATATAAAAATACAAAGAGACATGGTAAATGTCAAACTATTTGACTAAGTATTAAATCAAAATTATAAGGTTAATATAGTGACCCAAACCTATCTAAAACCTATTGGTTGAGAGGTTTTATAACTATCCCCACCTTATCCGTTTAATAATTCATTTTTGATCCATTATATTTGGAAAATTATTTTGTTATAAAAAATATTTCTTTCTTTTTCTAAGGTTCCCCTCACCCCTCTTATAAAAGGGCACTTCCCATTTTCTTTAATTCACACCTTCAATGCCATTTTTCTAAGACAACCCCTACCCATATACCCTCTCAACTATCCAAAATTCAACAAATATGCCTTCCATTAGTCAAAAAGCCAACCTAAGGAGCTCTTTTGATCAAATCAAAAGGAAGAACCCGAAGAAAAGGTAAATATCCCACCACCTCTTTCATGTTTTTTCTTCTTCCACTTATTCATTACTTGTTGTTTAAATTATATAATAATAACTCCAGTATATTCTATATACTGTGATATTAATATAAATATGGTACAACCATATTCATTATTCTATCCATTTTGAATTACATGTCACCACATGTGCGTACGTACAGCTTACCGTCTCCACGTCGTGGTGTAGTTGTTACTCAATACATTAATATTCAGATGGGTATAATAATTATGTATAAATTATTTAAATAATAAATATAACAAGATAATTAATATATATATATTATATAACACCCAATTATATATGATTTTAATATCAAAAGAATGATATTGTCGCTCGTTAGTACATACGGATTACCGTCTCCACGAACACGATGAGATACAATCCCCATCGTATCCATTCAAGAATAATTTTTATTAGATGATTAAAAATAATTTTTGAAGACATAATATCATTATTAATATGAATAAGATAAATCTTATCCATAACAAACATTACTTACATAACAAAACATATAAAGGAAAACGAATTTGTTAACACCCAAAACGACGATAATACTAAAATATTATTAACAAATAAATATTAAAAGATCATATATGATATCATATTAATGTATATGATTCTTGTATAATTTCATAAAAATTATTTCACCATTATAGAGGAGGTTAACCTACCCCCAACGAAGTTAAAGTACAAGGTAAGGGTTAATTTCACAATCTATTTATTATCCAATGTTGTTTTTACATAAGTATCTACTGGGACCTCTTTATCATCCACATCCATGTTTCTTAAAAATGTATTCAAAAACATTTTTAATATTACTATACAATGGTTTAATGTCATTTATACCCTTGTATTAATTTTTATGAAATGGTTTGAAATTAATCTTTCCGTCGTTTTCCAAACAAGGTACCTTATAAACTTTTAGACAAAATGAAGGTAAGAATGTTTTTTTACTTATACGGAGGGTGCGTCTATTTTATGTTGTTATAACATCGTCAAAGAATCCCTTACAATCTCATGAAAATATTTTTGAAATAAATTTTTTCGTTATAATTATGTGACTCTTAAATGATTTCAAAATAGAAAGAGATATTTCTCTAAAAAGGTTTTGATTTCATCTATGTCAACATCCTTTGATGGATTTTAAGTTTATTTGAAGTTGATTTTTTATTATACAAAACACACATATTGTTTTGAAGTTTTTGTGATATGTTGGACTATGGATGTGTAATTTTTATACCATTCATGGTTTATGGATAAAGTATTGACATTTCGTATGCTTTTCGTAGTAAGAATGTTTATGTTATGATTAAAAAATTTCATATGAGGCATTCATTGGACTTAGTAAGTGGCAGGTGGAGCCCGCTATAGCTCCTCGATGCATCAGTAGGTCTCATAAGACAAACAGTGTCTTGGAACAAGGCCTTGAAAAAATCTTATTTTTAGTCTTGGCACAAGGCCTTGACTATGTGGTTATGAAGTCTGGCATTATGAATTCCATCATTATGAAAGTGTCTATTGATATTGTATGTGATTATTATACTAGTAGAATATCCATTTGAGTAAGTTAATGACATTATTTTGATTTCTATTTTCTATATTATGTAGAAGTTTATGTGGAAAAATCTTTTGTTTTAGTTCTATACATTGCCTTAAATTTTTATGCTTATTTATGAAAGTTTCTTCTATACTATTATCCTTACTGAGCATCTAAGCTCACCCCTTTCTATGTTTTCTTTTTCCCAGGATTCAAAGAAGTATATTATGACTGACCTGCATGGATATTCTATGGGATATCAGTGATTTCTATGGAAATTATTATTTTGTGGTTTTCCATTTTATGATGTAATGTAAACCTTATGAATGTATCTAGTACTTCAAAGGCTACTAAACTAATCGTTCTTTTGATACTTGATATTTTGGGATCATGATAATGATACGTAATAATGCACCGACTCTAGGCTTCTAGGGTCGGGGAATTATAGTTGGTATCAGAGGAAGTTTAGTTCAAGCCATGGAAACTAGATTTTAAAAACTCTGATTATGGAACATAGTCATAAGAAAGACTTTGAGGATTAGTATAGAATAACTTCTTATAATTTTGGTATTGTAGAGATTTTGTGAGTTTTCAAAGAAATAAATCCATGTCTAGATACGAGTAGGTAGAGGTGCATCTAGCATAGAGGTTCCTAGAGGTAAACCCCAAAAACACTACATTGAGCAAGACTCGATTGGGAACCGGTGCATGACAACATACCTTGCTACACTCTTGGTTACAACACTCCTGGGGGATATTCTTAGGATAAATATCATTTTATTAACAAACTATTATGAAGGGTTTATGAGTATATACAACCTCAAAGAAAACATTTTTATTATTATGGATTATATCTATAAACTGTTCAATTTATGTTAAGTGTTTTACAAGTTTGGATTTATGTATTACGATTCATAAACTAATCTAGTGTATTCCATTGTTTGTAAATGGATCCTAGTGGACGAAATGGAAACTGTATCAATGAACTCACTACGTGTAGTGATTTATATCCTACTCAAGATAATTATAGTGAAGTCGGTGATGAAACTGGTGCTGATCAGTTAATTACCATACTGGGAAAACTCACTCAGGTAATGAATAAAAACCTTACCCCTATGGAGCACCCTAATCTGCAACATGGAGAATCAATGTTAAATATCTTAATGAGGCAACGGCCACTAATATTAAATGGGGGTACAAATCCACTAGTTGCTGAGAAATGGATAAATTCTTTTGAGAAAATATTCCATGCCTTGGGGAGTAGCGAAGGGGAAAAAGTTGTCATGGAAGTTTACCGCCTCACTAGAAATGCTGATCAATGGTGGTCATTGATTCAAAACAAAAAATAAGATGATAAAGTATCATATATGTATTAGAGGGAGTTTATAGAAATTTTCTTGGAAAAATAATGTCTTCATGACCATCGAGCAGATATGGAAAAACAATTTCTGAGTCTGAGGAAAAAGGAGGATGATAATGTCGCAATGTATGAAGATAACATTACAAGGTTAGGGAGGCATGCATCAGATTATATACGTAACCCAAGAAGTAATATTGACCATTTCTTTTATGGGTTAAAATAATTTCTCCATTGAGCATTAGTTTCACAATCCTTCTCATCATACGAAGATATTTACTCATGTTCTATTTAGAGAGAATAAGAATTATCAATGTCTTACAACTTTAAATCAAACAAAGAGACATAGAGATCTATTGAACACACTAGAAATGGAAGTAAGGGGAAGAAGGAAAAAGTTTAATATCCATCCTGTAGTAAATGTGGGACGAAACATCATGGTACTTGTTAGAAGGTAATGAGAGTTTGTTAAAAGTGTGGCGAAAAAGGCCACCATGCTCTTGATTTCATGGGGATGAAAGAGGCTATTAATCTTTAATTATACAATTGTTGAGAAAGTGTAAATTTTTTCAAATGAATTTCCTAGGCATCATAGGAACTTACCTCAGAAAAGGACAAGGGATAAAAGCCAAGATTATAATATCACTACTGCTGAGATTGAAGTTATAAAAGATGTAGTGGCAGGTAATTTAATGGTTTCTTCAAGTTTAGACAATGCTTTATTTGATTCTGGATCATCGCATTGTTATATAACTTCCCAGTTTTCTAAGAAAATTACATATTTCCAATTTGATTTAACAAGGGAGTTGTCTATCCAAACTCTTAAGGGAAGTATCATTGCAACAAATAATTTTGAATCAGTTCCCATTAAGGCATATAAACGTTATTTATCTGCTGATCTCATCATCATACCCATGATTGAATTTGATATAATCCTCAGTATGGATTCGATTGTGGACCATGATGTGAAAATTTATTATAAGAAAAGGAGGTTACAATTTTTGATTATGATAAGGAGTACCATATCATTAGAGCAGAAACATAACCACCTAATTCTTATCTAGATCCACCTCTAGTAGCTCAACTAAATTCAATTATTGGGGAGGAAGATAATGAAATAATTTTGGGTCAGGAATGGAATTTCCAAAAATAGGATGTACCAATTGTGCAAGAATATGTTAATGTGTTTCCTGAGGATTTACCTAGACATCCTCCAAAATGAGAAATAGAGTTTTCCATTGACTTAATTCTTGGTTAAAGGCCCTTATCGAAGGCCCATTATATAATGGCCACTGTGGAATTAGTGGAACTAAAGAAATAACTAGAGGAATTGTGTAATAAGGGATTTATTCTCCCTAGTGTTTCTCCATGGGGAGCCCATGTTCGTTTTGTTAAGAAGAAAGATGGATCTATGAGGTTGTGCATTAACTATAGGGAGATCAATGCTATAACAATAAAGAACAAGTATCCCCTACCTCGCATTGATGATTTCTTCACCCAACATCATGGAACTCAATACATTTCAAATATTGACCTTAGATCTGGATATCATTAGGTGTGTGTGAAGCGGGAAGACATTCCGAAAATAGCATTTCAAACCAGGTATGAGAATTACGAGTTTACAGTAATGCCTTTTGGATTGACTAATGCACCCTCTGTCTTCATGGATCTAATAAATATTATTTTCAAGGAATATCTAGATGACCTTTTAGTGGTATTTATTGATGATATCTTGGTATACACCAAAATCTACGAAGATCATGAAAATCACTTGAGTATTACTATAAAGACTCTTAAAAGACATGAATTATATGAGGAGATTAGCAAGTGTGAGTTCTGGATTCAGGAGATTTCTTTTCTTGGCCATATTGTCTCTAAGGATGGAATATCTGTTGATCCTTCTAAGACCAAGGCAATCCAAGAATTTCCAGAACCAACAAGTTTAACTGAGGTGCGCAGTTTTTTTGGTTTTGTAGGTTATTATCAATGTTTTGTCCAGAAATTTGCCCAATTGGCTAACCCATTAACAAAGATCATTTGTAAAGGGGATAAATTTTCTCCGAAAAATGAGTGTGAATAATGTTTTGAAGAACTGAAGAGCATATTAGTCAATGCTCGTATCTTGACTCTACCATGGAGGAATGATGGGTTTGTTATTTATATTGATGCATCAATGAAAGGACATGGATGCATCCTTATACATAATTAAAGAGTTATTGCCTATGCATCACGATAGCTAAAAATTTATAAAAAAAAATATGCCACTCATGATCTTTAGTTAGCAGCTGTAATCTTTTCTTTGAAGATTTGGTAACACTATCTCTATGGTAAAAAATGTGAGATATATACCGATCACAAGAGTTTGAAGTATATTTTCTAAAAATAACTCAGCATGAGGAAAATATGATGGCTTGAACTACTCAATGATTATGATTTCACTATACACTACCACCCTGGGAAGGCAAATAAGGTGGAAGATGCTTTGAGTAGAAAGAATAAATAGTTCTCAAACCGATGATAAAGAGTTTCAAAAGAAGATTAAAGCTGTGAATGATGGGAGATTGAGTGACTTTGTCTATGAAGATGGAATTTTGAAATTTGGGAAGGGGCTTTGTGTTCTTGATATACCTGGTCTAAAAAGGGAATTGTTGGATGATGCTCATAGTTACAATATCTCTATACACCATGGTATCACCAAGGTGTATTGAGATTTGAAGGAACATTTTTCATGGAACAACATGAAGAGGGAGATTACTGATTTTGTGTTAAGATGTATGGTTTGTGAATAATAGAAAGTTGGAACGCAATAGACTCGAGGAGTCATGAAACCTCTTCCCATACATGAATGGAAATGGGATAATATTATGATGGGCTTTTTCATGTTACCACCAAAGACTCCTAGGATGAATAGCGCAATATGGGTCATTGTTGATCGTCTTACCAAGTCATCACATTTTCTTACTATAAGAGAAGATTTACCACTTGAACATCTAGAAAGACTATATATTAATGATTTTGTGGGAAATCATAGAGTACACCTATCGATTGTTTCAGATCGTGATCCACGTTTTACATCAAGATTCTGGAAAAGTCTTTAGAAAGCCCTGGATACTGAACTTCGTTTGAGCACTGCCTACCACTTCCAAACTGATGGACAATCAGAACAGACTATTCAATTGTTAGAAGACATGTTCAGATCATTATAACTTGACTTTCAAGCTTTTTGGGTTCAATATTAACCAATAGAAGAATTTTTCTATAATAATAGCTTCCATTCAAGTATTCAGATGGCACCATATGAAGGGTTATACAGAAAGGGATGTCGCACACCAACCTGTTGGGATGATATTTGTGAAAGAAAACTCGTAGGCCCAGAACTTGTGGAGGAAATGAGGGAAAAGGTGAAGGTAATCCAACCCCACATCAAATCATCTCAAAGTAGACAGAAGATCTATTCCAATAACCGAAGAATTGATTTGTAATTTCAGGTAGAAGATCATGTTTACTTGAAGGTATCTCCATGGAAGGGTGATATACGTTTCGGTAAGAAGGGAAAATTATGTCCCAGGTACATCAGAAATTTATAAATTTTAGAATGAATTGGGGCTATATGTTACCATTTTAAAATTCTTCCAAGTATCTCCAAAGTTCATAATGTGTTCCATGTATCACTGTTGAGAAAATACATGCTTGACCCAATGCATGTACCCACCTATGAGGAACTAGAACAGGAACTTGATCTGTCTTATTGCGAAGATCCGGTCAAGGTTCTTGATACAAGAGAACAAGTGCTGAGAAACCAGACGACTCATCTGGTAAATGTTCTATGTAGAAACCATAAGATGGAAGAGGCAATGTAGGAAACAGAGGAACATATGATGAAGAACCATCTGGTTTTTTTATGCAGCAATATTCTAGAAATTTCTAGGATTAAATTATTTTATGGAGGGAAGAATGTAACACCCCAAGATTCTAATGTACGCTTCCCTTTAAATAATACAATAGTATGTGTTGTATGCAACTTCGAGTTCTAACACACCACAACCAATCAAACTAGCCGTTATGAATAGTAATACCCACTTTTTGGAATATTAAAAATTTTTACTTTCAAAATGGACTTCATTTTTTGATTCTGAATATCAAAATTATCTTAGGGTGATGTTTTTTTATTTTTCTGAAAAATTTCAATTTTTGATGAATAGTGAAAACCACTGAGTTATAGTTTAAAACTGAATATATATTTAAATAATTATTTATTTTATTTAAATATATTTTAGGTCAAAATAGATACATAATACCTATATAAGTTCAATGTAATTCATTGACGTCAGTTTATAATAATTATATATATATAAATATTTTATTGAACTTTTTACCATCTTTTACCCACCTTCTAGAAGCATTTACAAATTTACATAAAACATAATTTTAACACTTCTGTGAGTTGAATTTGAAAACATATAAAGCCACAGTTGATATCAGTAAGTAAAATTTGGTTCAATTAGATGAAAATAATTTTTGGTGAATGGTAAATTTTTACATTTATTTAACACAGTTAAAAGTAAATAGGATAATTATGGGTGCAAATGATATTATTATTACCCTAAAACATGTCCTAATACTATTGGATAATTATAATTCTACCCAAAAAAACCTTAGGAATAAAATATTAACCTTTTTGGTCCACTTGGATTATATAAGGACATTTAATATTTTTTTATTTAAAGAAGAGTTAAAATTGTTAAATTCTATGTTTAATAACTAAACCATTTTTAATATAGGGATAAAAACAATATAAATTCAACTATAAATATTAATTAGAAATATAAAAATATATCCTACATAATGGTATTTTATTTATAATTTTTATTCATTATATATTTAAATTTATTAATGACACAATGTTGATGCAGTAATTACTGTATTTATGAAAGAGTAAAATAATTGATATTATAAATATACAAATAAATTTAATTTGATACTTTTAATAAATTAAACTAATTTTAAAAGTTATTATGACATGTTATGGTTGATTAAATGTATTTAGTTTGAAGTAATAATATTTTTAGGACTTTATCAAAAATAAATTATAAAATAATGACAAATTTGACATAAATGTGTTTTTAAAACAAATACAATATTATTGCTTGGTATAATATGATTAAAAATCTGAGGTTCAGCCGAAAGACTTATATAATTATAGGTGTATCATTAAAGAACCCCTTGGGGTTCTATTGGAAGTTTATTTTAAGTGTATTAACCATATAATATAAAAATATAAAGAGACATGGTAAATGTCAAACTATTTAACGAAGAGTTAAATCTAAAAGATAAGGTTAATATAGCGTCCAAAACATGTATAAAACCTATTGGATGAGAGGTTTTCAACCCATACCCACCTTATACTTTTAATAACTCATTTTTTAACCATTAGAAACCGAAAATTATTTTATTATAATATAATATTTCTAGTGTTTCCTAAGGTTCCCCTCACCCCTCTTATAAAAGGGCACTTTCCCTTCTCTCTAATTCAAACCTTAAAAGCCATTTGGCTCAGCCAACCACTATAAAATTACCCTATAAACTATCCTACCTTCATCATAGAGGCCTTTTTTTAGTCATAAATCCAACCAAAGAATCTATTTTGATCAAATCAAAAAGAATAATCCGAAGAAAAGGTAAATATACCACCACCTCTTTCTGGTTTTTTCTTCTTCTACTTATTCTTTCCTTTTTTGCTTCCATTAAAAAGTAATAACTCCATTATCTTCTATATAATGTGATTTTATTATAAATATGTTACAACCATATTCATTATTCTATCAATCCTTTGATTTTCATGTAACCATACGTGCGTACGTACGACTTACCGTCTCTACATCGTTGTATAGCTGTTACTCAATACATTACTATTCGGATGGGTATAATTATGATGTATAAATGATGTAAAAATTAAATAAAACATGATAATGATTCTTGATATATGATATAACATCCAATTATATATGATTTTAATATCAAAATAATGATATTGTCGCTCGTGCATATGTACGGATTACCATCTCCATGAACACGATGAGATTCAATCGCCATTGTATCCATTCAAGACTAATTTTCATTAGATGATTAAAAATAATGTTTAAATACATAAAATCATTATGAATATGAATAAGATACATCTTATCCATAACGAACATTACTTATGTAACAAAACATATAAAGAAAAACGAATCAGTTAACACCCGAAACGACGATAATAGTAAACTATTATTAACAAAGCAATATTAAAAGATCATATATGATGTCATATTATTGTATATGATTCTTTTATAATTTAATAACAATTATTTCACCATTATACAGGATGTTAACCTACCCTCGGCCAAGGAAAAGTACAAGGTAAGGGTTAATTTTACAATCTTTTTATTATCTGAGGTTGTTTTTACGTAAGTATCTATTGGGACCTCTTTATCATCCACATCCATGTTTCTTAAAAATGTATTCCAAAACTTTTTTAATATTTACAAGACTATGGGTTAAATTAATTTATACACTTTTTTTAATTATTATAAAATGGGTTGAAAGGAATCTTTTCGTCGTTTTCCAAACAAGGTACCTTATGACCTTTTCGACAAAATTAAAGTAAGAATGATTTTTTAACTTATATGGCGAGTGAGGCTATTTTTCACTGTTATAACATCGTCAAAGATTCCCTTACAAGCTCATAAGAATATTTTCAAAATAAATGTTTTCTTTATTATTATGTGACTCTTAAATAATTTCAAAAATAGAAATATATATTTCTCTAAAAGGTTTTTATTTCATCTATATCAACATCCTTTGATGGATTTTAAGATTAATTGAAGTTGATTTATTATGATACAAAACATCCATATTGTATTGAAGGCTGTGTGATATGTTTGTATGTGGATGGGTTATTTTTATACCATTCATGGTTTATGGATAAATTATTCACATTTTTAATGCTTGTCTTAATATAAATGTTTATGTTATGTTTAAACCTTTTCATATGAGGAATGCATTGGACTTAGTAAGTGATGAGTGGAGCCCGCTATAGATCCTTGATGCATCGGAAGGACTCATGAGACAAACAACTATCCTGGCAGAAGGCCTTGAGAAAATCTTATTGGTATTCTTGGCACAAGGCTTTGACTATGTGGTTATGAAGTCTGGAATTATTCAATCTATCATTATAAAAGTGGCTATTGATATTGCATGTGATTATTAAAATAGTAGAATATCCATATGAGTAATTAAATGGAATTATTTTGAATTAAATTTTCCATATTATGATGATGTTTATGTTGAAAATGCTTTTGTTTTAGTTCTATACATTGCCATAAATGCTTATGCTTATTTATGAAAGTTTCCACTATATTGTTATCTTTAAAGATCATCTGAGCTCACCCATTTCTATGTTTTATTTTTTCCAGGATGTGAAGAAGTATATTATGAATGACCTACAGGGATAGTTTATGGGATCTCAGTGTTGTATATGGAAACAATGTTGTTTTAGTTTTCTATTTTATGATGGAATGTAAACGTTATGAATGTATCTATTACTTCCATGGATACTAAACTAATCGGTCTTTAGAGGCCTGATCTTTTGTGATCATGCCAATGATTCATAATAATGCACAGACTCTGGGCTTCTGGGGTCAGGGCGTTATAGTATTGAACCTAAATGATGCTTCAATTCCTTATAACCACCACACTTTTATGGTAATGATTATCGCTACTGAAGATTTGGAATGGAGGCCTTCCTCAAACAGTAGAGCATTGAGAATTGGTCTATCATATAAAAATAGTGCACACTACATGAAGCTGGCCTGGATACTCTTACCAGAAAAGATGTTGGTAGATATATTTTAAATTATAAAGTGTTAATATTTTTTATTTTGCTATTCAAAAAAAATTTTGGTCATGTTTCTTCTTGAAAGGAAGCCCGTGAAATATGGAAGATTCTCTAAGTTATGCACCTTTTCTCTAAAAAACTAATATGTACCAAAAATAGAATTCTTCATTATGATTACCAACACTTCAATATTGGTGAAGATGAAATAGTAAACCAAGTGTTCCTCATATTCAAAAGCATTGTGAATAAAATGAATTCACTTAGAGAAGCACTGAAAACCTACCCATTGCTGAATGTATCCTACGAGCCTTACCAATGAAATAGAATTTAAAAAAGGTTTCCATTTATAAAATAATGAATTTTAAAGAACACACCATTGATGAATTAATTAGATCACTACTCCAATATGAACTCAAACTGAAGAACGTAGCCAATGAGGAGACAATAAAAAGAAATGGTGTAGCTTTAAAATATGTGAATGTTATATTTAATTATTGTATAATTCTGATCAACAATACTATAAAAATATTATATGGATCCGATTGTGACTGGATTTTACAAAATAATAAAAAAGGGTCAAGAACTAATTTAGAATAAACCCTCAAAAAACAAAAAATATCATGGAGATAAGAAATATGATTTGAATTATAATTCTTTGGATGTAACATATTATGAGTTTAGGAAGAAAGTGAATAAAAAGATAGATTGTCCTAAGATAAAGAATAAAGAAAAATACAAAAGTAGGAAAAAATGGAATTGACCACTAGATCCAGTTATATATAAGAATATGATTCCAGTGAACAATATAAAAATGGATAATAAAGTGCTAACTTTTGATTCATTCAATCACTGGATAAGTTAAGTAATTATTATTATTTTCTGAATATTCTCAATTATAAATGTGATATTGAAATCCCAAATGTTTTTGAATTAAATGAATAAATTTAAAAATTAAGGAAATATATTTTCAGAGAAACTTATTTATACAATAAGATTGAATAAAATAATGACAAAAAAATTTATGAAAAAATTTTAGTATTACAAGAAAATGAAATTTTTTGAACTCTTACTTATACTTATCATTCCGGATTTTATAAAAACTAAAAATATTCAAAATATTTAATGATGTAAAAAATATAATAAGATTATTTATTTGACTTAAAATGATAAAAATAATTTTTTTTGTTATGATAGAAAATTACATCAAATGTTTAAAACTAATTTAGTTAAAAGTAAAAATAGTTTGTACTTCAACTTTTAATTTTTTTTAAATGTGGCATAAATTGTAATTATGAAAATGATTGTTCTCTTATATTTAAACAATCATTAGTATTTATGAAAAATAATATTTCTAAATTTTCTTTATCCATAGAACCTTACAATACATGTTTGAATTCCATTTGGGTACCTAAAAAATTTATAACTAATCGTTTAGGATCCTAAGTAGCTTGGGAACCAAAATTTTCCAGTAATTGATTTTGGTAGTAAAATGCCTTGCATGTATCATGAATGACATATGGTACATGAACAGAGGATTGTCAAACCATATGACCATAGACCCATCAAAATTTTCTAATTAAAACACATGTTATAGAGGCACTGTTTCATTTGGATGCAATTCCAAATGAAAAGTAAATGTTTTTTGTAATGTTGGTTTTTCAAATTCTTCATTAATTTATAACGTCTTATATTAAAACATAATTTACTTATTATATCACAATTATATGTTGATGGAATGGATGTTAAATTTCAAAATGATAAATGATTAGTTTTTAAAGATAACAGATTATTATTTAATGTTAATCGAAATGATAATATTTATATAATTTGATTTTTGGAACTAACTATTCAACAGGAAAAGTCTTTGAATAATTTACAGAAGGATAGGATCATTTTCATCGATGTTTACATTATGTTAGTTTTTTATTTCTATATAGACTCTCCAAACATGAAATTATGTTGCAAATTACTTCCTTGAAGAAAGATCATCATTATGTTCGTGACACTTCCAGGAAAGGGAAGTAAAAAAATATTTTGTTTAGACCTATCAATTAGATAAGTATAAATAAGACTTTATACATAGTATATCTTGAATTATTTGGACACACTCAAATTTAAATTCTTGATTGAAATAAATATACCTTAATTATTGTTTATGATTCTAGTATATTTACTTGGGTATATATTCTTTCTTATAAAAATTATACTTTATCTAGATTAACTGCTTTTTTTTTAAATTAGTTCAATATTAAAAAGGATGTATGATTGTTTATATTCGTTTTTATAAAGGGGGGATGATTTCATATTTTATATTTTGAAAACATTATGAAAAATGGTTATTATTATAATTTTTCTACGCTTATAATAATAAGAAAAATTGTGTTGTAGAATATAGAAAATAGAACATTTATTGAAATGTATCGAACGATGTTAAGTGAATATACTTTGGATAGATATGTTTGGGAAGAGGATATTGTTTCTACAAGTTATATTTCAAAAAGTATTCTGATTAGACCATTATTAGGAAAACACATTATGAGTTATTTACAATTAAAAACCTATTCTGGGTTACTTTTTAGTTTTTGGTTGTAATGTTTTTATTTTAAATTCAAATGTTAATTTAGATAGATTTGATGTTACTACTGATGAATGTATTTTTCTAGGATATTATAATAATAGTAAATCTTATATAGTTTATAATATATGAACTATGGTTATTTAAGAATATGTTCATGTCATATTTGATGAAAAAAGTTTTAAACTAAATTTTGATTCTAAGATTATAGATGAAGAGTTTAGAGAATTTAATTTCAGGGAACAAATTCTTCAAGATAATATTGAATCAATTATGGGGGGGAATACTCCTTCTCAGACTGATCCAAAATCATGGAAGATTCATAAATATCATCATGTTAAAACTGTAATTGGTAATTTTTAATATAGTGTAAAAAATAAAAATATTATATTAAATATTTTATCTAGTTCTTCATTTATTTCTAATTTTGATCCATCTTGATGTTAATGATACTTTGACAGATGAAAAATGGAGTGCTACATTGAATAATAAATTAAATCAGTTTGTTAGAAATAATATTTATACCTTAGTAGAACTACTTGAGTATAAGAAGGTAATTGTAACTAAGTAGATATTGAAAACCAAGATGGATTATTCTGGATATATTATAAAAAAAATCTGGACTTGTTTCTCAATGAGATGATTAAGAAGAAGGTATAGATATTGAATATTATTTTCCCCCTGTTTTGAGGTGACATGCATTAGAATTTTTTTATTTTTTTTCATTTTCAAGTTTTTAAATTATATAAAATGGATATAAATAGTTATTTCTTAAATGATTTTATAACTAAAAAAGTTTATGTTTCACAAATCCCTATTTTTTATTGCGAACAATTTTCTAATAGTGTTTCTAAATTATCGAAATTTCTATATGGTATCATGAAAGAACCTCATGATTTTTATAGAAGGATCTTTTTTTTGAATAATGATTTAAATAAGGTAAATATTTATCCAACACTTTTTATTGAATGAACTTATGATTATATTTTATTTATTCATATTTATATTGATGATATAGTTTTTGGATCATGTAGTGAAATAATCTGTAATGAATTTTCTAGTTTTAGGTCTTCTAAATTTTACATTAGTTGAATGGGAGAATTAAAATTAATGCATGGACTTGAAATTTTTCAATGGAAATATGGAGTTTTTCTTAATCAAACTATGTTTTCTAAAGAGTTACTAAAACCGTTTTTTCTTGATTCCAATAAATCCACGATAACTACTATGGTTACTAATTTTAAATTAGATATTGATGAATTTAATAAATATGTTGATTTTAATGTTCATAGATACATGATAGGTAGTATGATGTATTTAATTGCATCTAGACATGATAACAATTTTAGTGTCTTATTATGTGGAAGAATTCAAGCAGATCCTAAAGAAAGTCATATTAAAAATATATATATATAGAATAATTAGATATATTAAAGGAACTATTGATTCTAGTTTATTTTATCCAAAATATAACTTTTTTGATTTAATATCTCATTCTGACTATGATTTTTTTGTCTGTATAATTGATCAAAAATCACATCAAGTATGTATCATTTTCTGAGAAAATATTTAATATCCTAGTTATCTATGAAATAACTATCTATTTATTTATCTATAGTAGAAGTTGAATATATCTATGTGGAAAGTAGTTGTACTCAAAGATTAATTATTAAGAAAAACTTATGTGATTTTGGTGTTTATATTAATAATCATCTTATTTATTTTGAAAATACTTCTAAAACTTCTCTTTCTAAAACCACATAAAACATTATAGAACAAATCATATTGATTTTAGATTTCATTTTATTCGAGATAATTTGAAGGAGGGTGATATTGTTTTAAAATATATACTTTCTCTTAGTAAGATAAAAAATATATTTACTAATCCTTTAGACTCTTCTCATTTTGAAATTTTTTAATTTATCTTGGTATGTTGGAATTTTAAATTTTTATTACTGCATTTAATTAGGGGGAGTTTGTTTTCACTTTTTTGTTTATTTAAAAAAGGGAGAGAAATAATTTTGGAGAAAATAAATTTTGGAGAAACAATTTTTTTTAAAAAGTTTGTAAAATTGGTTTTAAATGGTTTAAATGTTTTTATTTTATAACCAAACAAAAATGGAAATATTTTTGGTGCATCTAAATGGTTTCTTTTGTATGATTACTTTTCCTGTTTTTTATTTGACTTATTTTCCTCTTTACCTAGATGATATATCAATCCAAAATGTTTTTATTTGTGTGATTATTATCATGTTGGATATATATGAGAATTATATTAACATAATTAGTTTATGGGGAAGTCATAAATGATTTTTTAGTACTCTAAAAACTAATGGAATTTGTTACAGTATTTTTAGAATTTCTACAATATGTAGTTTTGAAAATTTTCAATATTTATTTTACTAAAACTTCTACAGATACTTTATTCTCTCAAAACGTAATTTTATATACATAAAACATGTTTATCTTGATCTACATAGTTTCTATCAAAGCCTAAAAAGGTCGTTTGGATGGTCAATAAATTGTATAAAGTTCATCATTGAATTTCCAGATTTTCAGTTTTCTATAATGTTGTTGCTTCTGTTGTTTTATGATTTTTGGAATAGTAGATATTTTTTATTTGATTTATGATACGATGGAAAGATAATAAGTTTTTATAAAAATATTTTTTTTAAAAAAAGATGAATAAACTATTTAGATCCCATAAAATTTCATTGAAGTTTGTTAAAGTATGTTGTCTAATTTTTTCACATTGTACGGGAAACCCTATATTCAAGAATAGTGAAAAGTATGGTTCATAAACCATATGTTATTGTTTATACCCAACACTACATTGTTATTTATACCCAAATCAATTTTAATTATCATACCCTATGTTATGTTACTATTCATACACTAAGTTATGTTACTGTTCATTTCCATAATTATGGTTCAACAACCATACATTACTATTCATACCCTATACTGCGTTACTATAAATTTCCACAAAGTTTGGTTCAGCTAGCCTATATTACTGTAGATACCCTATATTACGTTACTATTCATTTCTATAAAGTACAGTTTGGAAACCCAACAGTACTGTTTATTCCCTATGCTATGTTACTATTTTTGTCCGTATGTTACGTTACTGTTCAAATCTGCAAAGTATGGTTTGTACCCTACTTTTCTGCTGCCGCTTTTTTCATTTTTACTACAAATTTATCTTTTGTATATAACGATTATTTGTAATAGTTTTTTTATGGTTTAAATTATCATTAAAGATATGGATTTTTAATGATTGTATTTTAACATTTTACTTTCTATATTTAATGTGAAATATTGAGAGATTATTTCAACATCTTTTTCAATATTTCTCGAGGGTTGAAGTTTATTTTTTTTCAAATAATTTAATATATATTTGGATTATCCTACTAGTTTTCAGGAAACTGATTGACTATGATTAAAGAATTTAAATTGGTCTTTTATATCATTCAATGAAATTATTATTCTAGAGATATTATTAGAATTTTTTTCAATTTTTTTCCAATTTTTGTGAATGATTTTATTTCTGATTTATTCTATAATAATAAAGAGGCAACGATGTTGTGATTTTTATGGAGATATATATTAAACCACTTGACTCAATTTATTTTAAATATCTAATAGAAGAATAGATTCTTTAACTACTTAATAATCCTATATATATATATATCATTATTTCTTAGAAGTTATAAACATAATAGAAATAAAAAAAGGACATGAGTTGACATATTTTATAGTCTATTTTTCAAAAATAATGTTTTTTGATCATTGATCTGGATGTGCATTTGAAACATCCATCACATGCATGATCTCAAAAGGGATTAATTACTTCTATTTTGACTATGATTTCCTTGAAAATATGAGTTGATATTATCCTTGACAACCAGTACTTGTGATTTAATATTTTTCTTCTAATTCATCTGGTTAGGATCCTGTAACATTGTTTCTCAACTATAACACAAACTCTATTTTTATGTCTATCCTTTTAAACACAAAATCATTATTTTTTATTCTTTTTCCCCTCGTTGTGACTCCCGAATTATAAATTCAGGATTTAAGGGTTGTGACCACTTGTGTCTAAACTCAGGACTGTTTAGGTTGTGACTCCCAATGTCTAGTGTTAGATTGTAAGGGTCATGACTCCCCATAAAAAAATCAGTGTCGTGGTTATCCCTCTACTAGAAAATGATTTTGTAATTGGGTTATGATTCCCACATAAAAATCATTTTTATTACACATGTACTGATTAAAGATTTATAGCAATAGAGTAGGCTATCTTTAGACCAGACTAATAAAAAAACATCCTTGTCTTATTTACTTTTTTCACTTCTAATTAACCTCAATAATTAACATTGATGATTATTTTAATGATTCAATTTATTTGTTTAAATTTTTTAATCTGGTCTATTCACCCCCTCCCCTTCTAGACCACCATCTATTATCTGTTCCAACCTAACATATGATGTATTATATCATGTAAAAAAATTATAGGAACATGAGTATTGATAAAGTATTACAGGGCTCAACAAGAATCCTAATACATTCATGGATCATGAATTATAAGTGTATATTAAGGGGTAAGATATTTAAACCACAAAATGTGTTTCATGAAAATTGCCGCCAAATTCATGATTGAATTTCCATATTCCAAGATACATCTCCACAACGAGGATAAGCGGAAGTACTTCCCCTCTCCAAGAGTAGGTTGTGGATTTCCATGATAGATGAAAAAATGGTGTTAATGCATAAACATGAGATTACTGAGTATATTTCAATAATATTTGGTGTATTTATCATCACAAGAAGTGTAGATCCCATCTAGATAATCTATTTTACTAGTCACAGAGCCAAAATGGACTTATAGATCAAAATTTATGGCACTTGGAATATAAAAAAAAATTTATAATGGGATTTGAAGGACCTACATGGAGGACCTACACAGAGCACCTACATGGAAGAGATATGTGGTTGTGTATGTATTACACCTCTACACAGAAGATCTAAATGAAGGATATATGTGGAAAAACTCCCTTCCACCAGGTCCCCACCTTGCCTATAATTAGAAGCCTTGGGCTCCACATTTCAAAAAGGTGAAAAAATAGGAATAAATATATAATCTTCCATTGCATACCTAATTTTTTTGAGTTATCAAGAACTCTCAGTTAATTTTTTAAAACATTATATAAGAGTGAATTAAATGGGGAAATTTATTTTAATGTCCCATCATGGCCAATAACACAATTCCCTATGCCAAGGACCTACGTGGAGCACCATTGTGGAGAACCTACGTGGAGAACTTTCTGGATAACCTACACGGAACACCTCCGCGAGGCACCTCCATGAGGAACCTTGGAAGATCACCTTTATAAAGGAATGGTGTAGCATAACTATTTGGTCCCACAAGTCCATACTATAGTGGTTTTTCCCTTATATCCCCACTCGAGATCACTACCGATCTATAGTCCCGCCCCTTCATCCTGGTCCCTTCGCTTCCATCACTAACCCCGATGACAAATGGAGAGTCGCACTGCAAACTTCTCGAGTTGATGAAATTTTCCATTGCTGCCTTTATGTGGCCCAACTTCCAAACTTAGAATAAAAATATTTTAGACACTGTATCATATTCAATGAAGTTACTTGATTCGACTTACTCCACTTGTTTCCTTTTACATGTTATGTGTTTGGACTCTCCCTATGCATTCCTAGAGTACCTTGAGTCGATAAAATCATCAAATATCATTACCTAACTCCTATTCTAGGATAAATCACAAATGGGATTCTTTATTAAGATTAATACCAAACCACTTCTCAAATGGGAATCATCCTTAAGAGTAATCCTCAACCAATCTCAAATGGGAAACCTCCTTATGAGTAATCCCAAACCAAACCTAAAAGGGAACTCCCACTGAGGTAAGTCCCTAATATTTCAAGGTATGAGCAACATGAACCCCAATTTTATCCCACATTAAAGGGGTCATTGCTTCTCCCTTTCTTCTATAGTCTCTTCGGCCTCATCCACCCTTGCTGTCGTAGGCCAGTCTTCTTCAGTCAGCAAATGAGAAAAACATTGCATATTCCTTTGTTGAATATTTTTCATCCTCTTGTTTCTTACATGAGGAATGAATCACATGGGATTAGTGATTTTTCTTGATTACAAAATTCTCACAAACATGTCTCTTGAACTACAAGAACTCTAATTCCCGTCATAATTGGGATACATCGGATGCCTTCCCATACCCAAAGCTCCATCTCATTTTATAAATAAATGGGCATCCTCCTAAGGAGTAAGACCAAAATTAAACCCCTCAAATCACCAAGGAATCCTATTTAAGATGTAATACCATTATTATTTCTCTCAAAAGACTATATGCTCCTATAAGACTCATTAAACTACATGGTATTTGATTCAATCCATATGAGAAACGTAGGAAGCCTCTCTGAGGTTCTAACCCAACACTTCAAATCAACCATGTTCTTCCTAGGCCATTTTCCCAACATGGACTAATCCAACTTGGAAACACATATTCATTTCAAGTTCCTCAGGCTGCATAGGCCTAACTCCCACACCAAACCTTGACTAACCATCCTTCTCTTAGATGTCCGTACCACATAATATTAAACTGAATGACTAGGTCCTTATCATAGGACCATAAAAGGTATGATGTGTCACATCAAGTGGCACCGAACTACAAGATTTATGATTCCTTTCAAAAGGATACATAGGTATCCCATTTATAGGTATGATCCCAAAATCAAAACAAATATTTATCTCCTTGGAGGATGAAAAATTCTAGAGTGCCCATGTCAGTGGATTTAAAACCAGTATTATCATAATGATGCTTAAAATAACCTCTCATTAGTATATGAGAGGATAACATTGATAGAGAACATAAAATATGTATTGATGTCTCCAATAATGATTAACCTTAAATACATATGGATGATTTTTATTTTCAATGATGCTAATAATTGATTGCAAATTCCAAGGTAATCCTATGTAATACTTTGTGAACTAATAAGGATTCATGAAAATATCTCAAATCTATAATAGATTTCCATATTAGGAAATAATTCCCCCCAAAAGGGTGTGATGGGTTTGAACTCCCATCCTCTCAACTAGTGTATCTTATTAAGTATCGTAAGTTCAATCTTAATGAAATCATTCCATTGGAATGTTGGTCCTATTGAATAAATAATGGTTGGATGTTTCTGGTTCCATAAATAATTCCAATGGAAACATCCCAGAGGTAGTGATTCCTAACTAAAACACATCTTCTAAGGAACAATGAAACATAGATGCAACAGGGAAGCATGACATACCAAGTGCTTCCTTAGTAATTTTTACATTATATCTAGAATCAATCTAGAGTTTCTGTAACTAAAAGGTAATATATATATTGTTATTCTATATACATTTATTTGCTATTAATTAAGATAATATGAAATCACTAACAATTTATTTTATTGAGATAGTATTACTTATTTTTATTTTCAACAACTATTTTAAAAAAATCACTTCTTGTTATTCTTATGTTACTCTTTTCCAATTAAAATTATTAAATAATATTTTTTTTATTCCAATTTCATGTTTGTGATATGGATTTTGTAGAATTACTATGTTTCATTATAGGTATATAAATATACATGATAGTAATTATTACTAGTTATATATATCTCTTCCTATTTTTTAATATGTTATTATTGAATTAAGTGTTGTTATTGAGCAGAAAATTATATTTTTCATACATAGATTTTTATTATTGTCACTAATTTGGAAGTTACTATAGTTCAATATTCTTTTCATTATTCCCTTACCCGTTCTAGAAACTCATATTGTGTGATTTATCTAATATATTATGATGATTTGGTAATAAATGGATTTTACAATAACAAATGACCTTTAAATAAAATGTGTTTAATTTCTATAGTCAATTATTTTATAAATGAATTCAAAATAAGTTTTTGAAAATAATTTTTTGGGTAATGTTAAATCAATGAGGAAATTTTATTATCTAAATGAAGTGTTTTTGTTTATAGAGTAGAAATTATATTTCAAGATAAATTGAAAATGATTTTCAATAGTGGGGGATACTACATAATAAATTAAAATAAAAGTGTTTTAAAATTTATTTTTTAAAATTAAACTTTAAATATATTTTTATAAATTTGATTTGAAAAAAATAGCATTGATAAATTAAAGATAAGGTGGTAGACTAATTTAAGTGATGTTGATGGAATTATTGAAATTATAATGATTATTAATTAAAAATTATTTTTATTATTGTAGCATTTTCAATAATTTGATAGATAAAATTGGTTTTTATTCATTTATACATGTATATAGGATCATAGTTTAGAGTTTTATGTGTTTATGAATTATAAGTATATATGAGTTTTCTTTTGGTGGTGAATTTCTAGTGATTTAGAGATTTGTTATTTTGGATACTTGAGGAGTTATATATTAAATGATTTGGAATAATGTCTTAGAGAAAAATATAATTTTATAACTTATAGTTTGTTATTTGGGTATGTGAAAAGTAATTGACATTGTATATTAGAGAGATCTTTTTAATTTTCATGCTTTGGAGATAAAAAATATTACCAGTTTTACATGGATTTTTTTCAGAGACTAATAATTCAATGGTGGGTAAATTTCAAAAAAAATAACATTTTTCATAATTTCTGAAGGAAATTAGTTATAACATTGAGATAGAATTGGATATTTGGTATCACATGATGGGTTGGTTCTTCTTTTAAGATTCTATAATTAGAAATGAAATTTTTTGATGATACATTGTGCATGTTTTTGTGTTTTTCAGGTTATATAGAAAATTCAAAGAGTTTATAATGATTAATAAAGGTAGACCCAAAAATCATTTTAAAATAGGTGATACCAAGTACTCGATGGGGGTACACCTGGTACTCTGTGTGAAGGGAAGAAGCTTCTTCCCCCTTGGGGAGCCACTGAGTATTTGGTGGCCTCAAACTGGTTACTAGATGGTATATCCATATCATACTTCTAAGATATATTAACATAAGTCATATCACTCATCTTATTAACACTATTTGAGGTCCCAAATAACTTATTCTTATTCAAACTGAGGGGATATCTTCCTTGGGCTCTCCATGATTTCTAAATATTCCAATTATTCCCTCATAATAATTGATTTATATAAGAGTTTTCTTATATTATAAAAGCCAAGGTAATACATCCTTTACATCCCTCTTTCCTTCTATTCTTATATATTCTTCCCCATTTCTTGGAATGATTTATGAAACATAATATTTCACCAAAGTGATGGTGAAATCAGTTCTTATGACATATACACTTCATGTTTTCCTTAAAGGTGTCCTCAATGTGAAATCTATTTTTAGGTTTTTAGCTTTGATTATGTTTTGGTGTAATGTATTTATTATAGGATTTATAGATTTCAGACATTTATTAAGTTATTATTTATTCTAATTTAATAATTTCCATATTCTAATTAGTCTATGGTATATTTATTTAGGAATTCATTATAAGGTTCAACAAAATTTGTACTATTTTTTCAATATTGTATTTTTCATTACATGGATAATTGATTTTAATTTGTTATGTAATGTTTTAGTGCTTTTTTGGGTCTTATATGCAGATGTTGGGTATATATGAAGATTTTTCAAGGATATTATATTGCTAAGTGTTTATAATCCTCATGAAGTTCCATAGGGTTTGATTTTCATTCATCTACCACCTTTTAACTTCAGTTAATAAATAAAATTTAACAATTTTCTAGAGATATATGTTTATTATTCATTGTAAATAGCTAAACTAGTTGATGATATAATTTTAAGATAAATTTTTTATTATCAAATTGTGGTTTAAAACTTTATGAAAAAATTACCCATTTCAATATATAACGATTTTCAACATCAATTTTTTTTATTTCAATAACAGCTTTTATTTTTTAGTATTTTGTCTATTTGTTTTAATTTTTTAATTTATTCTTGTTTCATTTTTTAAGTTAATTATAATGATTAATGTAGATATCCTAGATATGGTTAATTATAAAAAAAAATTCATAAATAGTTTCCTTACTTTCAAATAAGACTAGTATAAGATCCCTCACCTTCAACAATGTACACAAAAGCTAAAATTTATTTGAGTTGTAACATATATTAAATGAAAGGTTAAAGAGGAACAAGGAATCCTCAGAGCATTACAATTTTTTAGGAAATGAAGTTGGGGTTTCAGCATGATACTACAACACCACCGTCTTGCCGATGAACTTGTAAATAGCTCGTAATGGCTATTACCCTCATCAGTTGGTTGGTGATCCTAGCACATAACAGCTACTTGGCCACTAGCTTGTCGGTAGAGGCTTGTGGCTGGAAGATTCCCCCCCGGTGTTTTTAATGTGGGTGAAGCCCTTCATTACATATAATATAACATCTATATTTTATTTTGTATTTTAGGCCCCATTTTTCTCGGTAGCACTCTTATATGAACCTCCCTTCTCTCATTTACTCTTGGATATATATCATTCATCCCTTTTCAGGTTCAAGTTTTATATCTAGATTTTTATAGACTAATGTTTTTTAAAAAAATTCTCTTTCCTCGATTTTGGTTTTCTGTTTTTGTCATGTGGTGTTCTACTATGTATGGATAATGTTCCCCATTTTAGGTCATTTTTATAGTTCCCCAATTTCTAAAGATCTAAGCCGAACATGTGGATGTTTTCAATGTGTAGGTATACATATGAATAGGCTGTGTATTACTTATATATAACCTATAGGATCACTATTTCACTATGTGTATGCTTGATGCCTGCATGTTATCCATGTTATTTCATGACATCAGTCTAATTCAAATATTTTAATTGATATTGGATTAGTTAAGTTCTTCATTTAAAATGTTCCTTGAATATTAGTAAAAGTAAATTACTTGTGGAATTATTATCATTAAACTAAAACTAATGTGGTTTGATCTAATTAATGGCCTTATTCTGTTTTAAATGGTATATATTGGAAATTTTTTAAATCGGTTTTTTAAATGGAATTTCAAAAAATTCAATAGTTATAAATGATTTTGACCATCGATTTAAATCACATGGAGTAGTAAGAAGTTATTTCAAATCATTGAACCATGTTGTATATGGAGTTAGTGAAGTTAAACTGTAAAACCCATTTATTAATTGCGATGATAATTCCTATATGTCAAATGGAATTAATTGATTTTTAATTATTTCCTTGTAAATGATGGATTGTTATGAACCTAATATATAATGCGATGGGATTATTTAATGAATGTAATTTTATAAAAAATGATAAAATTTAGATATTAAATATATGATTAATGATACAAAGTGAGTTGTGAACTTATGAATTATAATGAATTTAAAAATTATGGGGTTGGTTATATATAGTTCTAGTAAGAAAACTGTAAAGATTTTTTTATTTATAACTTTTGAATGAAATAGTATTTAATGAAGAAATGGAAAAAAGATGATGCTTTTATGAAATTAAATGGGTTACTATATAATGAAATAAGATCTACTAATGGTAGTTTTTTGGGTATTGGATTTTCGGTAGAATTGGGCCTTGAAGAGGACCACAATAGTTATTTGATTAAATTATATTTTTTGAAAATAAATTCATACTTTGTAAATAAGACATTAAAATTTGGGATTTTATTATGAAAATGATTGTTATGGGTTTAATACCTTTAAATTCATCAATTGTATTCAATATTGGATATGAAATTGGTGGAATAAATTAAGTGAGTACAGATTCAGTTATGGGACTTACTTCAATTTCATGGGATCATACCTCCTTGAATTATAGGATGCCCAAATCTAAAAAATACTAAAAAATACAACAGATTCCACATTAATTCATCAATTTGAATTCCTCATACAGGATCCTCTATAGACTCATGTAAGAAATTATGAATTTAATTTCATGGATTATTGTTGTGGATTCCCTTGGTTACTCCATGACATGAGGACCCCTTATCTATCTTGATTATATGAGATGGAATGTCTTGGGTGTAGACTTGAATTCCTATTAAAATTATCAGTCTTGATTCATTGTAAATTTTGATCCAATGATTTTTTTTATAGAATTCCAAGGCTGGATTCCTTGGAGTCACTGAGATTATAGAGAAATAAATACAATAGATGACCTCAATGGAATAAATATGACGTGGTTTTAAGGGAATACATGGTGGATCCCCCGTAGTTTTTTTTAGGTATTCATTTGTATTGTTCAATTTTAACATCCCTTGGAACTAACATGAGATTTTATTAACTATCATAATGTTTAGAGATATTTGGTATTGGTCGATGTAGGAAGATCTGACCTCAGGTGTTTTAGATCCCAATATTAGATGTAATGTTCTTCTCTATGTATTTAATTACTTAGTCATGTTGTAATCTATCATCTGTAGCACATCTGTTTGAACTTTTCATACAGTATGGTTATCTTAATGAAATAATTAGTGGTGTCCTTTTGATTTTTATTCAAATATTAATCGCTCCCCCAATGAGATTTGGTACGTGAGGAGAAGGTTGTGTAGTTGCGGTTTCAGTTGTGGGAAAGCACATAATGTGGTTGGTGACATTGATTTGGCATGGAATAGTAGGGGTAAAGTATAGATATAGGAACCAGGATTTAATCTTGAACAGTTTGGGGAATATTTTAGTTAGATATTGATTTTTATGTATTTTACCCTTGTATGTGATCCTCCTACTGCTATTTTTATGAAATCTATGACATTACTAATTATTGTAGAATTTAGATACTGTAGTTATATTTTTTACTTTCATTGTCTTATCTATGATGGTTATTTGGACTAGTTTACATGTTTTCTATTTTTCTACTACATTGACTACTTTGAATAAAGGATATAGTATCCCTATAATATCCTTATAGACCCATGACACTATTTGGAAGCCTATGGTGTTTGGGGAGGTACGCATAAGGCCATATAACACCACTATTTAGGCTACTATTTAGAGTGATCTAGATAATGCCATTAAAATTTGGTATGAGATGTAATTTTTATTTTTCATAATTCTTGGTCATGGTAGAAATAAGACTACGAACATGTCAAATCGTGGTAATGAGATTATGATTTGGAGGGTTCGATCAATGCATGAGAGAAAACCTATGTTTCCATGTAAAAGACATGTTGTTCTTATAATTCATATTTTTTCAGATTTATATGATTTTCACCTTTTGTGAGACACTTTAGTTATTATTTTATTGTTTATGGTACTCTGGATCATAGATCCATGCGGAAAGAGATGGGTTGTGAGTTCTGGCATCATGCTATCCACATAGGTCTTATGTACCATCCATATGTTTCCATTGATTGGGATATTCCTCACATGATTTTTATATTATCATATGAACATATTTTCCTGGTATATACATACCTCTAGTTATTTACTACTTATTATTGGACTAGGGGGTGATTATTTAATGTATCATTAACATCATAAAATAGGTTTTCTCTAACAAAGATATGGGAAAATCTTACTTGAGAAATTTTTATGATGATTATTTAATTTTTAGATTGATATAAATGGACTGATTATGGTATTAATTTAATATGATTTTGAGTATATTCTTATACAGAGATTTTATTTATAGATTAGGAATAAAAACATTTTTTTTTGCCTCAAAAAATAGTTTAAAATTTTCATGATCCCTAAAAACACTGAATTTAATCCTCGAATTAAAATAATTTTAATCATGTAAAAATGTGAACTCTATAGCCTAAAGAATAATGAAAATCCCTTGGTAATGATTGAGAATCTAATTGGCCATGCTGACTTCGGTCCATTATTAATAAGTCTTGACCCAATGTATGGGTTTTTGGGGATATAGAGAGATCCCGAGTTATGATATTCTGGTGTTTGTTTTTTAGAATAACCATACATGTGTGGTGTGGACAATGGAATGATATGTTTATTAGATCCTTGTCGACACATGGTTGGAAGGTGATGACGTATAAATCTGGTATTTTGAGGTGGGGGTTTTGGGAACACTATTTGTCATGTGTTATGAAATGGGGATTGTGATGTGTTACCCATAGCTAGGAACTATATGAGTATCATCCTTTGTGTTAGTCAGGTCAACCTAGTACCCCTTGAGAGTGAATCAGGTTTAGTGAGTCAGTGTTTCATGCCATGTAAGCGTAACCCACAATAGTTTTTTGTATAGTTTTTCGAATTACTCTATATGTGTGAGGCATGGGTATATACCATGGTTTATGAAATTGGTTTATATTTGTTGCTGGCCAGTTTAGGAATTTTTTTCATCAAGTACATAGAGACCTAGTGCCTTGTTTATAGGCCTATTTCAAATGGAACGATCATTTGAATGTATTTCCATCATAGTTTTGGAATTTATTTGGGTATTCAATGGAATCATTGTTAAGCGGTTTTAATTTAGGAAATGACAACTGAAATGAGGGGTGGTTATAAGCATAATGTTGATATGTTTAAAGTTTTAGGAATTTCATAAGTGATTGTATTAGAATATTCAATATAGTGTAAGAGGCATTCCAGAAGCATGGGTAGTTTACTAGTCTGGAGTAGGATCCTCATACCATTGATGATCGACTCATGGGAAATGATTAATGTTATGTAAATTAGTTACATTTTAGTGTGTGACCCTTGCAGATTGTTGACATAAATCAGTATGAGGATCAGAAACTATTGTTTATATGGAATCAAGGTAAATATTGGGGTATTGATCAGTGGATGAGAGATTCATACTGGTGTATGGAGAAGGCGAGTTGATGAATTAGATGGTTTAAACAAGGAATCACCTAGGGTGTTGGTGATTAGTATCAAGGATGGTTGTAGAGGTCGTAAAGACACAATCTTATTTTTCATTTATAATTTTTATTTTATGTGAATATTCATTACATTAAACAAACAAACACATGAAGATCGTAAAGGCATAGTTCCTCTGGAAATATCAACACATAAAAAACTAGTTCATAAGAGATGTAAATTATCTCCAATATAGGTATTAATAACTAGATTCTGTATTATATATAATACACATAGTACCTATCATCATAACCTGAGGAAAAGATATATAATAAAGGGTTTTATCATGTTCTCAGTAAGGGTAAACATGGGATATATCAACATATCATGAGTATAATGGTATGAGAACACGAGAATAACATTTCAAAACCATAACACGCATATCATAGATCATACACTTAATTCATGGAGTAAATCTTGGACGGTCATAAGACATGAAACATATTGGGATCAAAGATCATAATCCATAAGAGCATAATATTTGTAAGAATACATGTAATTGAGGCATCCATATAAGAACAAAAATCCATTTCTTCTTCATTCATGTCTCATTTTCCAAACTATTACATAAGAATTAGTTTACTACCCAAACAAACATTGTAGTTAAGGTTCACTCTAAAGACTATAATAGTGGAAATAGTCCTTACAAAATTGGTTTCACCTCCTATCAAAGTACTATTTATCTCATGAGATATCAATCGTTACCCAATCCATTGGAGGGAGATATAGGTCCCACATTTAACATAATGAAAACTATATATACATGTTTCATAGGTTCCTTAAAAACTAATCATATAAGAACCCATGAAAATAAATGGGTTTCATAAAAGTTTCAACATAGTATAGCCTATAGAAAAGAAAGAAGTTTCATAATAATTTCCTCATTGTATAACCATTATATAAATAAGCTTGATTCATATGAAATTTATCATCTTATAACCAAAGGAAGAAGGATATGACTCATAAAAATCTTATCATCATAAACATAATCTTTATAGAGAAAGAATATGAATAATATCCTTGGATTATATCCCCAATAAATCATATGTAACATAAAAGTATATAATATTATATTTAAATTGATTTTGAAAGATCCATTGGATCATTTATTCAAGAAGATATCCTTTCCACATTGGAAAATACTTTTTAAAACATGAAAAAATTTCAAAATACTTTTCATTGAAAATAACGTAAAAAACATATAAATTAATATTTAACAATAATTTAATACATTTCTTGAGAAAAATATACATTACTTGAAAACACTTCTTTAAAACATAAAACATTTTCAAAATCAGTTTTTCTGAAACTTTTCTTAAATCCTATTAAGATGATTTAAAAAAATTGAAAACATTTCTTGAGGAAAATAACCCTACCTTTATAATAATATTTTTAACATTCTAAATCTATAAAATATTTTCAAAACTATTTAATTTGAAAATATACATTAAAATTATAAAGGGATTTTAAAAATAATTATTTGGTCAACATGGAGGAAAACATTATTCATGATGTACATGTTAATATAATGATTCCTTTCACAAATTCAATCAAATAAAAATTGGTATTAGTTAAAAAATGAAAATATGAATACTTTGAAAAAATATTGTAAAAAAATAAAACATGGGTTAACATGCCTTTAATAAATCATTTTGGGAATGTTAGAAATATATTTTGAATTTTTTATAAAACATGGTTTTGGAAGAAGAAAAAATGGTTTTTACTATAGACAAAACAAAAGATTATTTTTGTTAGAAACATTCTTTTGAAATATTGAGTAAATAAAGAGATAAAAATGAAAGTAAATAATTTTTAATAATGAAATAACCAAAAAAGATGAAGCATTATGATCTTACTAAGATATAAAACATAATATTTCATTATTGGAAGCACAAACATAAACAATCCTGATAAATGATGAGATTGTATCATAAAATCATTACCACATTGGTAACATTGAACTGTAAGCCCCATAAAAGCGTAAAATGAAATGGAACATAAAATATAATTTATGAAATTATTTTCATGATTTAACGAGTCAATGGAAAATTATATTCCCCACCCAAAATAAATGAGTCGTGAATATGACTTATACCTCTTAAAAATAAAAGAGAGACTACAAATCCCTTGCTATAAGTCTCCTAATTATTCATAAATTATAAAAACACCTATATAATTAATTTATGATTATTATTAAGTTATTATAAAATAATAATTATATATATAATAAAATATATGATTTACTTAAGACCTTTTTATTACATTTTTTCATAATTCCTTATTAAAATCATGTTTTGGGTAATAATTGATATGTTTTTCATGTATGTTTTGATTTATTATATTAAGTAGTCATAATTTGATATTGGATAAAACCTATATATAATTTTATACATGATTTAAATATCATATATAATCAGTATATATGTATTTATAGTAATCCATAAAATATAGAGATAGAAAATCAAATACGTTGTTTGTGGCGATGGTTGATCATAAATTGACTTGAACATTGTTTCCATTTTCTCAATGGATTGAAACTAAAAATGTTAAATAATAAATTAAAATTAAAAAATATTTATGTCATATATATCACATGATTTTATTTAAACTAGTCTTTATTACCTTCTATTTAAATTATATAATAATAATGAATCATATTGCTTCGTGAGGCGATAGTCTGCCATACACACGAGTGACGTTATCGTATTCCCACAACAATGAAAGTAATAAAGGTACATGTGATATAATAATTAATTAATATTATTATTATTATAAATAATGTATATAAAAATATAATATTATCATTATATCCAATCGTGAGTTGTGGGGATAGAAAACAAATAGCATTGGTTCGCGAGGGGGTGGTTTGTCATACACACAAAAGTTGCTTTTTATACAATTTTATGTAAGTGGAGATGGATTTATGTCATAACATTGACATAAAAAATCTTAGTACATGAAATATACCAAGGGTGTTATATCATCATGTTTTAACAATAATTTGTGGAGTTGGAGGATGAAATATTAAAAATTTCTCGGTTAGGTGTGTTACCTCTTCTTCAGACAACGTATTTAGATTCTCATCAAAAGACATCTACAATAGATTTCTGAACAAATTAATGATTATTGTATGATAGGAGGAAATTTTTTAAGTGATTTTTTGTGGTATTGAATGAACTATGTCATTTTTTAAGTGCCGAGAAGAGAGAAAAGGAGGTGTCTTTTATAAGTTAGGAGGGTGACACAATTGTAACATTTGAAAATAAAAAGGTGTTCACAAATTTATAAAATTCAAAAAAGAACTCAATTGGAACAATATATATAATTAAAGGTGGTAAGGTAAATATACTTCCATAAAATTATTATTTTATAATTTTCTAGGTCATTTTCCCCTTATCTTTTTTGTTTAACCCCTCAGTAAACCTATTTTAACATTAACTAGGGTAAATAATTTTTAATGTTTATTCTATTCATTGTGGTAAAATTTTAATTTTGTAATATTAGATTATATATATTCATATTATTTTAAATATGGAACCAATATTAAAAAAATCAATTCACATTACTAAAATTTTTAAATCTAAAATCAACCTGAAAAACATGATGAGAATGATGTTTTCCAAACAGAAAATGTTCAAAAGTAAAAAAGAATTTTTTTTCTTCCCATAAGAAATATAAAATTTATTCTAATGATATAAATTTAATTTAATTATACATAATTAAACTGATTTTGTTTTTTAAAACATATTTAAATAACTTGTACATTGAAAATTGTTTAATGGAAATGATAATTCTTAATAAAAACTACTATTCTCAATAATAATCAAAAAAAATATTTTCAAAAAATGATAAAAAATTTAACTCCAAGATAATATTAAAATTATTTTTTTCCAAATTTATGTTTTATGTTTCAATTAAGTTTTCTAAAAGTTATAAAATTAAAAAAATGAAATAAGTGCATAAAATGTGGCAAAACATCTTATTAGAAAAAATAGTTTTTAAGAAATAAATTAGATTAAATATTATCTCTTGTCTAGAAAAAAAATAAGATGAATAGTAATAATTTGATTGAACATATAATATATAAATTTCATTAAATTATTCAAGAAATATATTTTTTAAATTTATTGATTTAAAATTCCTCTCGGTGCATAAAAAGAATTTTTACAACAATGATTTCCCTTATTTTTGACTAGTATCTTTTTTCATTTCTTATTAACTGGTCACAAAAGTATTCGTTTTATATTATCGTTTAGAATATAGATTTAAATAATTCATTTGATCATATTCATACCCTCCATTAAAAATCTAGGTGATAATTAAAATGTTAAATAACAATATTTTAATAGTATTCCATGTTTTTACTCAGTGTTGTGTGCATCACAAGTTACACTCAATGTTCTGTGTAACACATGCTTAAAACAATGTTTTGTGTAATATAATTTATCAAAAATATTATATATATTTTTTAAAATATATTTTAAAAAACTAAGGGTGTTATATAGGGAAGTTGAAGTCTTGTTCTTATCCTTGTTTAGTTTGAGATATTCTTCAAGTAGTTTTGTGATAGCTGGGATATATGCTTGAAGTTTTTTAATGACACTAGTCAATGTATGTTCATGTCGTTAACAATAGACGAAATGGTGTGCCAATTTTTTAAGAGAACTATTGAGGGTACTCATTTTTATGTAATTGTGACTTATTTGTGATCATGTTCCATGGTTTAGGTGTGAAATCCTAGTTTAGATGTGACAAAACTCATTAGAACATGATTTATGATATGTGATCAGGTGGAGTGGGTGTGTTTGCCTATTTTTATTCAATTAATAAAATTAGTATGTGCAGATAATAACGATTATTACTAAATTGTAGATTAAAGAGTAGTCATTTACAATCCATACGAGTATCATCTTGATGGTATTTTATTGGAATAGTTTTTCAAGGGTTTGGATGGAAGGGGAAAGACCCTCAATCGAGTGGAGTTACATGAGTTTTTATTGGAGTGTTGTCACATGGTTGATCCAACCAATCAATCCTTGGTGGGTATTTAAAGTATAGTGGATATGGCTTGGGGAGAGTGAAACACATCTTCTAATTGCTGGAAACGTTGGTTTCAGTTCTCAAGGAGTGGTGGAAAGAAATATATATAGTTGGGGACTCCACTGAATGTAATTTATAGGAATAATGATCATTTCAGTTTAGTGTTAATCGGTACTGAGCATTAAATATCATCATTCAATGATTAAAAATTCTCAATATTTGGAATGTAACTCAGGTATGAGTGATTTTGGCCACATATGACCACTATGTTCAGTGATAGATGGGATGTAACCTATTATATTTGTGTTTTAACAAAATAGAAATCATTATGATAGTCACAATATGTGTCCCCATGAATTAAAGGGATGTTGGTTTGATTAATTAGTCATGATACTAATCTTCAATTGACTATTAATGAACTATATTCAAGTATTCTTTCAATTTCAATGAAATTTAAATTCCTTTGATCATGCAATAGGTTAATTTCTATTTGATAAAAATTGGATTCTAGATGATCATTTTATATATGGGATAAAATTAAATGATCCATGAATGGTTTGGCATGGTGGAACATTACAGCTCAAGTAGGAGCATAATGAATAGTGTGAGTAGACAGTGTTCTAATTTTGAAATATAATATGAGGTTAGTGTTAGAACTTTGTGTGTGTTAGGATAGAATTCTCATCCATCCAATGACATTAGAATCACGATTTAGTTTTCTTATGACATATCGGTGTTTGAAGCTATTTATTTTTATGACGGGTTTGTGGGAGATAGTTTAACCATCTATTTAAAGTTGGGTTCGATGTGGTTGGTTTTGGACTACACCTGACACATTCATGGAATGAAATTGGTGAGTTTCATGATTTTTGATGTGGATTTTCCTTGAGGGTCGGTGTTTTCATTCCCCTATGTTTTGTGATGATTACTCATCTAATTCATATTGATACTTGGAATGTCAGACTATCATGGTTTTTTAACTGATTAATATGGTCATGGGTTGAAGATAATTAGAAAATACTACGGTTTTCATCATGCAATAATTAATTTTATGACATGAGTTTTGTTTTGATTTGATCACCAAATATTATATTTCATTTATAAATTGACCCATTGAGGGAGAGTTTTAGTGTCTGTGACACCTTATGGAGGTTAACCATTGATTTATGGGGATTTGGTGGATAACTAAGTGTGGGTATCATTTTTTAGTCCGTGTATTGATTTTAAATGGTTAATTTTTTAGTAGGTTTGATAGCCTGAAATTGGGATTGTGGAGTAACTAATCTTATGAAAGATCATTGCTCAGGAGTGGCATGTCAACATGAATGTTGAGGTACATCCTCATGGTTTAAATGGTCATGGAAGTGAGTCTAGTTATTTTATAAGGGTATTCCTATGTAAGTCCAATGGGTGTAGATCAAGGATGCGACTAGTGTGGTGTAATTATATAATATTTTTCACCATTTGAACACTACTAGGGGTAAATATTTTGGGTGTTTTTGGTTTAAATAACAGGGTTTTATTACATATGGGATGATGTAAGTTTAATGGGAAGAATTCATTTAGGTGATACATTAGAATGACCATGACCAATGAAATGTATCTATTTCATTCATAAATTTGGGATCCCCAATTCTCATGATTAAAATTGCATGATTATATATCTTATGAGGGGGTGATTTTAAAAACCGAACCCTTTAATAATGTGTACACTTTTGGAAAATTTTATGCGCCTCTTGGAACATGTGTGAAACTACATGTTTTAGTTTTTAGAGGCTTGTAGGTAGTGTTCTAGGGGTCCGAGTCACTGAACCTATGCTATAGTATAATGATGAGACACTATAAGATATTTGGTATATGGTCAATCTCTATATAGTGGACATAAAATTATCCTAGGAAGGTTGTTGGGATCACCAGTAGACTGACGATCCAATCACCAGCAAACCGCTAGAACACTGGCTAGCCGATAGAGAACCGTACCTCGCTGCAATCCCCTTGCATGATTTTTATGTTGGGGAAAACCCCCATCATTTCAACCTCTATCCTATTATTAATTGTTACATAAGTATTTAGACACGTTCGGGTCTAGTATAACCCTCATACATGCCCCCTCCCTCCCCTAAAATATTGGAATGATCTCCTCTTTCTGGGTCCCAAACTGTGTTTCATTTATTATGTTTGATAGCCTAATGTTAGTATACATTTACTCCATACTCAATTTTATTTTTCTTAAACTTTAAAGTGATGTTATAATATATTTAGATAGTATTACCTGTTTTCAAGGGATTTTTTAGTTTATCAATTTCTCATAATTCATGATGAACTAGTAGTCAAGGATTAACCTATAGTATTTTATATGAATGAGGTCAGTGGTCCGTAAACCTAACCCATATCCATGGATTTTTTCAGAGTGTATGTTTGATGTGGTAAATCCATCCATTTCATTATTTTCTGTTAGTTTAAATAAATGTTTTAAATGGGGTTTGTATTAGTATAAATCCCCCTTGAAATCATACCTTGAACCTTAGTGAAATTTAATTCCAAATGGAATGATTAGAGGAGGAATTAATATTATATATTTTTATTTTTATTAAAGGCCTTATTATGTTCTAAATTTATTAAAGGGGAATTTGGGTTGAATCAATTTTTATGAAATTGAATTTCACCACCATCGAAAATTGTAAATGATTTTGAAATTTATTTTAAATCTAATGGAATGGTAATTGGTTGTTTCAAATTGATGTACTATATTTGATATAAAGTTAGTAATGTGAAATGGAAAAATAAATTAATAAATTGAGATGAACTTCATCAAATAATAATTGGAATTATGCGAATTTATAAAATTTCATTAGGAATGATAATCCTCAATGGAGAATTTTATAGGGGAATTAATATTTTTAAAAGATATAATTTTTAGTAAAATTGTAATCATTATTATTGACATAGGTTCCAAATGATATAAATTTAGTTTTTAAATTGTGAAATGACATGAATTTTAAAATTATAGTTTTCGTTAAATTAGGTTCTAGTGGGATACCTATAAGGAATTTTTATTTATAGCTTGTGAATGACATCTTTTTTAATAAATCCATGGAAATATGATATGTATTTTATAAAATATAAAGGGTAATTACATAAAGATATGGTCTATAATAACAGTGGTTTATTTTTTAATCGTATCTATGAGGGATTGTTTTATGTAGAGGAATTGGAATTGTTTTATATTGAAATGAGGGTTCTTGATAGGAAATTACTAATTTTTGAATAATATGTGGTTATTTGGTATGTGTTATTTAAAATATTATCATGGGGGGAATGACCTCTATGTAATCCCTTGTATTCAATTTTAGATATGAAATGGGGTGAATTAGATGAGTGAAAATGTCTTCCCTTTCAGGACTCACTTGAACTCCATGGGTGGATAACTCTATGGATTCAAGGATGTCTATAGCTAATGAATTCTATGTGATATTATGGATTCCTCAGATATTATTATCTTTGAATTCATCAGGGGGAATCCTCCTTGGATTTTGGTGATGTCTTATATTTTGAATTCAATTGATTAATTTTTTATATTCTCTTAAGAGAACCATTGTGAATATTATAGGATTATATCCCCATATTCATCATGATTATATGAGATAGAATTCCATGGGTGTGATAAAAGATTATTTTCAAGACTGACACTCTTAATGTCAGGGAATTGTTGATCTTTGGTTTCTTTTTATAGTATTCCATGGTTGGATTCCTTAATTTTACCCGAATATTTTCTAGAGGAATTCTATAGAATGAATAAATGGATTCTGGATGACTTTCTTTTTAAAAATTCCAAGAGAATTCCCCATAGATTCACTTATTTTTTTATGGATTTTATTTACTTGGTTACATATCAATGAACCAACCTATGATTATGAGGCCCACCCCCCACTTTAGAGATATCTAACACTAGAAAATGGTGTAGGCTTAATCTTGGATGTCACTACGAAGCCCAAACTCTAGGGATTTGTTTTTATTTATGTATTCAATTACTTGTTCGTGTGGAAATATGTTAGCAGTATAACTTATGTATACAATTTTTTTAATAATTGGTCATTAAAATGATGTCATTTGTGGTGGCCTATTGTATTATACTCACACCCTTCTTGGGCCACTGTGGACCCTCATTACCTAAGAAGAAGATAACATGGCTTATGGTCTAGGATTGGGAATGTATCTCATGTGGTTGATTTCTTCAGAAGAGAATGACATGATACAAGTAGAGTGTCGATGTTAGGACTGAACTAGAATTAACTTGAGTTTGATGATTAGTTTTATTTAAATTATTATTTTGTTGTATTTTATCCTTGTATGTGATCTTCCCATGAGGGATCAGTTATGGAATGTACGTAATTACTCATTGTTGTGGAGCTTTGATACTATAGTTTTTATCACTTTCTATGTCTTATCTATGATGGTTATTGGGACTGGTATATATTTTTTCTTTTTATTTTTTATTCTTATTCTCCTCTCACTAGACATCAAAATCCCCCCATTATGTACTTATATATCCCCATAACTAGTCAACAGACTCTATTGTATGGGGATGTACACATAAGGCATTGTAGAACCACTGGGTTGACAACTATTTAAAGCAACTCAAGGTGGGGAATCAAAACTAGTAAAGTATATATTTTACACATTATTCCTAGGTATATTTTATGAATTTTTAAACTTTATAACCTCCATATTTTTTTTATAGAGTCTAAAATATGTCAGTAAGTGTGAGAAATTAACTTGTTTTGTGTTATTATTAACCTATGTGAGTCAGTTAAGCACAATGAATGACATAATTTCTATCTTCATGAACCCTTATATTGATTTTCAGGATTTTAGGATTCTCAAAGAAACATAGATTAAATTGATGATCATGAAAATTGGGTCTACATCAAATTCATAAATTTTCTTCATTTTCCCACTGTCTTGATACATTAATGACATTATTGCTTATCATTATAATATACATGATCTATAATCCATGATTCATACCTAACATCAATTAATATTTTCTTCAATTAATAAACAAAGGATGGACTGATTTCATTGGAACAAAATTATATAATACCAAAAAATAATTGATTTTATTAACTTGGTTAATAAAATAGGATACATTGTTTGAATACCATCAATTCTCTTTTTATAAAATCATATTGTCATTCTTGATTTTATAAAATTATTTTTTATCACAACTTAATTTCTTAATGTCACATATTTTGTAATATTTTTTTTATAATAAATAATTAATGTATAAGGTTCAACATAAATATTTTGGTAACATTGGAACCAAAAAGTAGTTTTTCTATAATGTAAATTCCAATTATAAAAACCCAACTTCTATGTTAAATCTACATTAAAATAAAAAAAAATTAAATTCAATATTTAAATCTTTTTTAAACTCTTTATCTACGATTCTTTGTATTGGTTGGATAGGATACTCAAGAGGGAGGAGGTGAATTGAGTTCCTATAATTATTTCTGTTTAAAATATTTATTTATGACTGCCATAATTTGAAATAAAAAACAACCTCATTAAGTAAATGAGAAGTTTATAAAATATTTTATTGTTTGACGTATTTCTCAAAGAGTGATTAATTCTCAATTAAATCAATATGAATTGTTACATTAACATTTGAAATAGATCTACTAAAAAAATTGTAATATAATCACTATCGATGATTAACTATCAAAGTAAAGTGATATGTTTTTTTAAAATAAACACAAATAGATAAAACTAATCATGAAATATAGAAATATAATTTAAACAAGAGGTTTTTTTATCAAGATAAGACATAATCCCCTCCAATTTGAAATATCATGCTTCCAAGCATTTCATATACCTAAACATTGATCCACGCCCTAGATTGGGGAATAATGTAGTATACATAGTCATACAGGTCAATAAGAACTCTTCCACAGTTTCATGGGAGTGTAAAAACAAATAGGCCAAGTAGGGACCTCTTCTATTATTATTTGATGGATTGTAAAGTGTATATTATTGATTGTAATGAGACCTATTTATCTTATATTTTTCATATGATTCAATGTTTTTTCATATAAAAATGATATACACACACTTATTGTAATGTAAAACTAGTTGATAAGAAGATAAAAATAGATATAAGATAGTTAGAGAACTCTCTGTGGTAGGTGATGCAGCTTTTGACTCTGTGAAGTTATCTTGAAATACAACTTGAGTCGACCTTCAGAAACAGACAAAAAAATAGATGTATCTGAGAGATTCCTTCTAATGTTTCTAGTGAGGTATTTATTTTCTTAATGAGTTATTCTCATTTCGTAGTTTGTTTCTGAAAAATGTACTTCAATTTGAGTTCTTATCAGTATCACCATGTATCAACAGCTAAAAGTTAACATGTATTTCTTTGGTGCATCACTACATGACATTGTATTATTTTTCTTTTGATTATGTATTTTTGTTATACACTACAACTAAAAAGAAGCATGATATAATCATATCATGGTACCTCATACCTCATATTGAAGTCTAAAAATTATTTTAATGTTGTTTTCAAAAGGTCATTAATTTAATTAGTTGAATTAAATTTTAAAAATATCGATGTTAGAATGAAATTTGAATTTAAACGAAAAAAGAATAATTCATGGTGTCTCCGAATGGTTTCTTTGACATAGTTGTATGTTAGGAGGTGTGGGTTATGTAGAAGTATGTTTCTATGATATTCGGAAGACATGATGGCGACTTACATCTAACAGTAGGTCGACATAGCGATGACTCCTGCTATGGGTAACTCATAGTTTGAAAAAATTATGGATTGAATCTGATAGTAGCTTGATACAATAGTGAATCATAATTTGCAAATAAATTGAGAAGCTATTAAATTTGTGTTGAATTTCAATGTATTCTCCTTTATCAGAATTTAGTATCTATGCTGATGGTGAGACACTTGACAGTGAAACATCTTAACAGTGATTCTTTCATAATGGTGACTCAACCTTAACAGTGACTCGTCCTTTTTAATATTTTACCAACCTATCTTATAATGTAAAAAATTAACATAACTTATTAATATTATATTTATTCATTATTAAACACCATTAATCATTATGAAACATGATTTTTGATTATCAAAAATGGAGGATTCCAACAATCTTCCCCTTTTGATTATCAAAAATCAAGGCATTGAACAAAACACTAGAGGCCATTCATAATGATCAAAGTACAAAAGACAAATGTTCTGCTGAACATGTCAAACAAATCATGAGATATTAAATTATAGGATAATCATAATGAAATATAATTAAGTCGCATATTGTTTCTCATTCTTAGATTAAATTCTATACACATTCACCCCCTTTTGGGATTATCAACAAAGAAAAAATAAAAAGAGATAAATAACATATAATAGATGAAAAGAGATAATATATTAGATGATAAAATTATAATACATTGAAGGATAAAGAGGTTGAAAGAAAACCATTTCAATGAAAAATACAATAAAAATAATGATTTTTACAAGGAATTATTCATGGATTCTTATACCATTTCAGAAGAAGAAGGTGGAGAATTAAAAGGTAAAAAAGTGGATGAGGAATATAATTGATGAATTTTGGTTGAGGGGGTGGTTTAAGGGATAAAAACATGAAAAGAAACTATAGCGGTGTGAAATGGAGTAGAAGTATGAGGGGATATAAGTTCTTGATAGGTAAAAGGCATCAGGTGATGAAGTTCCCAAGCTAGAGACATTAAAAAGGGTTGAAGGTTTGCAGGAAGAGTAGAAAAACGATCTTGTGTGGAAGAATCCTTGAATTAAGGATAAAAAAATAGTCAGATTGAAATTGAGGGTATATTCTCAGTGATATGTCTAATTGGGATGGCCTTTAGAGTTACAATGACATTACTCTGAACATTCAAGTAGGGATTCAAGAGGGTGATAAAATCCATGATGATTTTCCCCCATTTATCCATTGTATTAGTAATGTCATCCTTATTTTCCCTAAATGTTTGAAAGGAAGGTGTAATCTACTTAAGTTGCCTAACCTTTTACTTGAAATCTTTAGTGATAGGGGACACCTTTAAATTAATAGTCATGTATTTAAAATGTCAATTTAGTTGATGCTTCATGAAAATATTGAACATGTAAGAATCAAACATTTTCATGGTGGCCTCCTGATCTACTTTTTACTCTTTCATGTAATACCTTACCATATCATGCACATGATCACTATTTTTTATGATTGAACTAAAAACCAATTGATCAAAACCACTTATCAAGGACTGAATATCTTCCTTTACCACTGATATAATCATATCAAGGTCAGGATTCTTAGAAGGAGGAGAAACTAACATGCAATAACATTTTAATTAATCTTTGATAATTGATCTTAAAATATCCAAGGCATGCACTAGAGGATGAGGTGTAGCATTTTTAGAAGACTCGTAAGAGGTATCTCTAAGTATTTTTTCAACATTTCCCAAATATTCTATATATTGAAATCTCATTAAATTAACTAAATTAATGATAATTGTATGTTCCTCCATCAAAAATTTATTCTCCATTCTTATTTCCTAATGTTCATGAACCGTTTGAGGTGGAATATGTGAGTAACTTTCTCTGAAATCAAAGAAGCATCCTATTCACTTAGACATGATATTGGTGTTGGTTAATTTAGAAATATATTTTTGACATATGAGAACAATTATTCTTTAAAATATTTGAAATCATTATGACTCACATAATTAGAATAGAATTGTGAAACTGAAGGATTAAGAGCCACTAATGGATATATTCCGACTATATCAATCATAGAAATATCCAATTCATCAACCATGGATCCCTCATGATGAGATTCCTCAATATCAGAATGATGATATTCCAAGCCCAACATTACATATCTAGGATATCATTCCCATTCGGAAAATACAAACAAATAAAAATGAGTAAGAGTGTCCATTTTTACTCTATGAGGCTGTTGCTCCTCCTAAACCTGTCATTCCATCTGAATGCTAAATTGATCTTTCAATTGAACATATGAAACCCCATTGTTAAATAAAACTAAGTATAGATCCTTTTGAGATTCCAAGGCTAGTCTATTTTCCCCTAAACTACTTTACGTAATATTTTACATTCTACATCATGACCTTAATTATTAACAGGATGATATGAGTCATCATCAGTTTAACGATTTTTATCTTCTTCTCCATCTTCCTCATTATCTTATTCTTATTCATCATTATAATTTTATTATTTATAATTATCCTTTTCTTCTAGGCTTACATTTCAACTATAATATTCAACATCCTCATATTAATTTGTTTCATCATCATCATCCCTTAATAGAGTTTCTCTTATAGGATATTCTTTTGGAGGGCTTGGTGATCTGTATGTAATTCCTTCAGGACTTCATGAAATGTTAGAATAACTTCTTTCATCATCAGTGGATTATTTTTCTACATATTCTGGAAATTATTTTTCCTCCTAATCTAAATACTTTACAACCTCATCTGTTTGTAAATCGTGATCAACTATATCCTTTGGTCTTGTGGGGTGGTAAAATGGGTTAAAATCCCCATATATTTTCTCATTGTCTTCTATACACTATTTCCTCCCAAGATTCCATCTTATTTTATTTCTATTTCATGTATCCTTGGTAAGGAAAATTCCATCACAACTTATGAAAGTTTTCACACATGGATTCACCATTACATTATCCTTCAACATAGTAGATATATGATTTGAATATAAAAAGGGGTTTGACTATGAATGCAGATTTATTATATAACACATATGAACCATAAGGTATCTGTAAAGGTTGATTTTATATCATTGTTTCATAACATACAGTAAACAAACATCTTGATATTTTAATGAGTAAAATTTACATTTCCTTGGAAGAAGTTGACACTGAATAAATTTAAACAGAAATGGTCATTTTTCATCATGTTCTATAGATATGTATCTTCTAGTAAATTCATCTTTGGTTAGCTCAACTAAGACTTCTTCATAACAAAATATTTCACTTGTAGGTGGAGTAGTAGCTTGGTTATCTTCATAAATACCTTTATGAGTAATGATGAAACACTCGGCATATTTCCCAGAAGAAAAGTTATCCATTTTCCAATAATTATGGAATTTGTAAAATATTTATATATCCTCTCAAGAATGAACTCTGCATAGTAATAAACTCTTGGAATAAAATCAGATATAGAGGTTATTTTTTGTTAGAGAACCCTTCCAACCAAGAGTGTTCTTGCACCAATTTCAACATAAGAGACATACTTGATACGATTTAGTCAGCAAGCACTTCCTTTTATTAGAAATACTATTCAGTTTTTGAGTTTGGGGTATACATGGTTGGCTTTAAGTTCACTCAAGTCACATTTTATGCTTCTTCGAACTAGGATGCTTATCGAGATACGTCTCAAATAAACTCTTTCCTCAAGATATTTTGAAGGAATCAAAGGGTTCAGATGAAAGGAAGAAGGTAGTAGAGGTTCAGGAGAAAAGGGTTTGGTTTTGGGTTAAGAGTGTAGGAGTAAGTGATATGGATAAATTTGATTTTTATCATTTAGGGATTTCCAAATCATAAATAAAAAATGCATAATAAATAAAGATAAATAACCGAAGATGATTTTTTTGTCTGAGTGAGAAAAATGAAAAAGTAATGAATTTTATGACACAACATTGAGTCTTAACGGTGATTCATCAATAGTGAGTCCCAATGGTGAGTCTTCAATGGTGAGTCCCAATGATGATTCAAAAATGGTGAGTCCCAATGGCGAGTCATCAATGCTGAGTCCCGGTGGTGATTCATCAATGGTGAGTCCCAATAGCGAGTCAACTATAGTGTGTCCCGATAGGGATTGATCGATTTTGAGTCCCAACGGTGAGTCATCAATGGTTAGCCATAATCGTGAGTCATTGATAGTGATACCCAAGGATGATTCATCCCCAGTGAGTCCCAATGTTGAGTCATTAATGGTGAGTCCCAATGGAGAGTCATCAATGATGAGTCCCAATGGTGATTCATCCAAAATTTATCATCCCTAACTCATGTATGATGAGACCCATTCTCTAATAATTGAATTTCATTGTGAAAATATCAACCAGATGTTCTTCATTGTCAATGAATTCATGAGTTATATCATCATTTTTATAATGATATCTCAAAAAGTGATGCCTTACATCAATATTCTCTTTTCATGAATGATAAAATGGGTTCATATAAATTTTAATAGAACATGTGTTGTCTATGATTATAAGAACATTCCTAGATTGATATGAATATTCTTGTGATGTGTGCCTGATCCAAAAACATTTGACCAAAACAACTACCAGTAGCTATTTATTCAGCTTCAGAAGTAGATAATGTAACAAAATTGTGTTTCTTACTACACCATGAAACTAGAGACTTTCCTAAAAAGTGACATGTTATGGAAAATTTTTTCTATCTAACTTATAACCACCAAAATAAGGATCACAATAATTAACTAAGTAAAATTATTGACCACTACGGTAGAATGGTCTTATATTTTTAGCATATTTGATGTATTTGAAAATTGTTTTGACTGAAAAAATGTGTGAATCCTTAGGATTTTATTGAAATCAATAACACATAAAAACACTAAAGATAATATCATATTGTCTCATAGTTAAGTAGATAATAATTCCAATTATACCTCTGTAATTGTTTGATCCACTAATTTTCCATTTTCATCAAGATCCAATTTATAGGTGGTACTCATAAGAGTGTCACTACATTTAGTGTTTTCCAAGACAAATTTCTTTTAAATATCTTTAGTTTATTTACACTGATTTAAAATAATATCTTCATTATTTTGAAAATTATGAAATCTAAGAATCAATTTTATTTCACCCATCAAATTTATTTCAAACCCATTTGCATAATTTTTGAAAAATTAATACATAAACAATTTTTCAAAATTTCCAAAATAATATCATCAACATATATTTTGACAAATATTACATATTTAGAGATTACTTTTATGAAAATATTAAGATCATATATACATTTATAAAAACCTTTATATATACGAAATGTTTTGATCATACCATACCAAGCTCTTGGACCATTTTTTAAACAATACAAATATTTTGTAAATTTTCAAACATGATTTAAAAATGAGTATTATTAAAACCAAGGTAGTTTTATTTTGGATAGGTCTAATTAAGACTCTATTGATTATATATAAAGATATATTTAAAGCTTTATCATAAAAATAAACAAGTAGATCATGTTCATTAAGCATATTCTGGGCTATCCCATGTAAGGTTCTATTTCTATTTTCTATAACTCTATTCTTTTGGGGTGACATAGGATCAACGAAGTTATGATTATAGACATTTTGTGATAAAAAACATTCAAATTATTTATTTTATAACTCACACCCATTTTCACCTTTTATGGTTTGGATTCTATGCTATCTTATGTTTTCTACTAATCTAGCATACTTGTGGAAATAAGAACAACCCACACTTTTGTGGTCAAAAAAGAAGGTCTATGTATACCCCAGAAATTAATCTAATAAATCATAGGCATAGTGCTTCTCATTTAAACATCAATCTCTAGATTATCCAAAAAAATCCATGTGAACCAACTCAGGAGATTTATAAGTTGAAACTTCTCTCCTTGGTTTGGAAGATATATTTGGTTGTTTTCCTTTTTGATAAGGATTAAAGAATTTTTCATTTGGAAACTCATGTTTAGGTCTATCATTGAATAATTATTTTCTACTATGATTTATAAGAGAGTGAATGTTATAATGGCATAGTCTCACATGCTAGGGACAATATTATTTATGAAATACACCCAATAAAGACAAAACTTTTGTGATTAAGGAATGTAGATTAATTTCATACACATTTTCATTTATAAAATAAGTAAAGACTAAATAATTATTATAATTGAAAATATTAACAGAGTCATTTTCAAATTTAACATTAATCCCATCATCAAATAACTGTGAAATTCAAAAAATATTGAACTTCTAACCATTAACAAAAAGAAATTTAGATAATTAAAACAGATGTATTGCTGTTGATTATGTTGAGACCAATAATTTTACTTTTTCCCTTGTCGCCAAATGTGTCATGTCCACCATCAATATTTGTGGGGTTATTGAAGCTAGAGTAGCCCCCTATAACGTGTCTTAAAAAAATGGTGTCAAATTATGACAAGCTCTTATAGGAACTCTTCAAATTGTTTTCCTACCAAAATTGTTTAAATAAGAAAATACATTAGTGAAAATATTTACATGGGTCTAGTAATATTAGTAATTAAGGATTTTAGAACCCACATTGTCTTTATGGGTTTATTGTAATCATTTTGTAAAGTTTAGAAAAATGGGCATTATTTTCTCCAAAAGGGTTAGAAGCAGTAAATGATTTTCCAACACTGGAACATATAGAAAAGTTTTCAAATCTATGCATTAAACCAAATTTTTTAAATTTTGATATTATTTTTTTAAAAAAAAAATCATTTTCTAGGTTGATAACCAATTCAAATAGTGTATTTAGGAGAAAATTATTTCGAAGAATTTCAATTATGGTATTTTTACCATTTGTAAATTTTTCTAAATCCTTCTTTAATTTCACATTAGAAAGTTTACGTTTAATATTCTCGTTGACCATTTTATCGTTATTCACTTTTTAAATAGTGAGATCAAATTTAATATTAGTGGAAATAACCTATTGTTTCCTGAGTTATTTATATTTATCTTTTATCTCATTACATGTGTTATCAATAATTTTTTCATAATCAAACATTTTGTTATTTGTCATATTTTTAGAACTATCAGATTCAGATTCTTCTCTAGAAAATTAATAATTCTATGCAGGAGATACAAAGCATAACTCAGATGAATTTTTCATGAAACAAATGTTTTCTATATCAACCATTTCATCAGGAGATTATTTAGATTCACTAGGTCTATCCTCATAATTATTCTAGGTAGCCTTCATGTCCTTATTTTATTTTCTATCTTTGACCTCAAATATATTCTTGTACTTTGTTTTTGGATAGTCATCCTTCACATGTCCTTTTCTTTTTTATTCATAACAAATTATCTCATTCATATTATCACTTCTTTTCCAATAATTTTTTTAGAAACATTTATTGTTATATTTCCATCTATAGATTGGGTTTATGAAGAACTTCTTCTTTTTTTATAATTTCACAAATATCTTGGCTAGATGGGCCATTTCCACATCACTATCATTTGATGAATCTTCATTGATATTAATTTTAGTACAAACATGAATTTTCTATTTTTGGGAGGTAGTGTTTTCTAAATCCATTGACTTTTTTCTAAGATCATCATCTTATTCTTGATTAACCTTTATCTCTCCCATGTACATCATAAACACTTCAATCAGATCTTTTATAGGTAGTTAGTCAATGTCACAAGATTTTATAATTGATTCTAATGTCCCTCCATGTATTTTTGGAAGACATCCCAAGAGTCACATGATTTATACATTTTTCATAACTATATTTCTTAGTGATCGCATTACAATCACAATATTATAGAACATGAGATATATGTCAGTTATATGATCATTAGTGATTATTTTTTTTAGCATATTTAATATTGTATGTGCTAAGCCTCATCTTCTTAAAATTAGTGGTGAATTAATGTGTAACAACTAAATTATCCCAAATATCAAAAGCTGTTTTACATACAGAAATCTTATTGAATTCTTCATCACCTATATCACAATATAAATAATTCATAAATTTGAAATTGTTATTATAGTGTGACTTAGTTGGGTCATCCCATGTACTTCTAGCTATATAAATGATCTTATATTCGTCCAAAATTGATGACCATATTTCAAAACCCATACTTTCTAAATGAATTTTTATTATTTTTAACAGAGTATAATTTCTACCATTGAAATAGGGAGTTCTATTAGTAGTATGACATTTCATTCTATTATCCTTTTTAAATAATAAAAACAAGTTTTAAAGAACTACAAATTTTGACCTGACAAAAATTTTAAGATCTTTAAAACATAACTAAAATCACTGTTGAAAAGATTTAAAAACATTAAAAACATTGAACCCCAAAAATTAATAACCCCAGATACCAAATCTTGGTTGGAGTAAGATTCTCAAGAGGGGGGGTGTTGAATTTAGTTCCTTTAAAAATTTATATCTAAAAAATTTATTTAAAAGTCCCCCAATTTAAAATAAAAATGGCCTAGTTAACCAAAAGAGTAGTTTATAATATATTTAGTTTTTCGAAGGATTTTTCAACAAGTGATTAATTCAATGTTAAAACAATATGAAAAATTACTTTAACATTTTAAAGGATTATACTAATGAAAATTATAATATAAACACATTCTAATATTAACTATCAAAGTAAAGTTATTTTTTGATTAAAATAATCACAAAGAAAGAAAACAAAAATTTAACGAACATAGTATAATTTAAACATGAAGTTCAATCTCGAACTCAGAATTAATTCTCTCTACTTTGAAGTCATTTTCTTTTTAGAATTTTATGTAAATAATCCTTGGTGGACATTTTGGATTAGGGTAAAAAATATCCAACAATTATCCAGGTCAATAAGATCTCTTCCATTATTTTCCAAGGAGTAAAAAAACAAACAGGGTATGTAGGGACCTCTACCACTATTATATGTGGGAGTGTAAGTGTAAAATATAGATTATAAATATATTTTCTTCTTCATGTTTTTCATTGGATTCAGTGCATTTTGTATAAATAATTTAGACACACGTTTCTTGTAATGTAAAATTAGTACACAAAAAAACAAAAATATAGAGAAGATACATAGAATGCTCTGTGTGATAGGTGATCCATCTTGTAACTCCTAGAAATTATCTTAAAATGTACCTTGAATCAATTTTCTGAAATAGATCGAAAAACAGAGTGTCAAGAGTTCTTAGATATTTTATATCTAATGAGGTATCCAATTCCAATCAATTATTTCTTCTCCTTTATTTTTTTTCTTCAAATTATTCTTCACATTGAGTTCTTAGAAGTATATTTTTGTATCCATAGCAAGCAGTTCCTAGGTATTTCTCAGGTGCATGACTTCACAACTTGGGCTTATTCTTTTTTTATGCATTTTCATTATACACTAAAACTGATATGGTGCATGATCTCAATTATATCAGAGTACCACGTACCTAATATTATAGTCTCACAACGATTTTTAGATTTTTTTCAAAAGATTATTAATTTAATTAGTTGCTTTAAATTTCAAAAATATGATCATTAGAAAGAAATTTGAATTTATATGACAATGGAGGAATTAAAAGTTTCTCTCAATGGTGTCTTGGACATAGCCGTAATTTATGAGTGGTGATTCGAGTAGCAGTAAGGTGCTCTGACTATAGGTTGACATGGTTGTGTCTTGTATCTGACAATATATTGATTTAGTGGTGACTCATGCTATTAGTAACTCATACCTATATTGAATCAACGGTAGATTGCTACGATAATAACTTATAATTTGGGAAAATTATGAGAAGCTATTGATTGTGGGGTGAATAATTACTTCTATTCATTTTTCATAATTTAGTATTTATTCATACCATGAGATACTTGACAGAGAGCCATCATAAGAGTGATTCTTCCCTAACAGTGACTCAACCTTAATAGTGACTCATCCTTTTTCATATTTTACCAACCTTTCTTATGATGTTAGATACTTACATAACATATTGAGATTATATGAATACATTATTAAACATAATTTAACATAATTTAACATGATGAATAATGATTCATGAGCTTTAAAACTATTGGAGGCCAACACATTGGGATTTTTTTGGTTAAAATCTGTAATATATGTTGTTTACAAACTGTTGATATATTAGTGTATAATAGTAAAAACCCATTCCATAGTAAGATCATCTACTGGATTGGTTTTCAATAACATTGATTCACCCCTATTTTGAATATTTTATGATGTCAGAGACACATTCATTCTCCCAATACATCCACTTTGAGTGTTCAATGAAATTGTTTCTATGTTATGTGGAGTTGAACTGGAAGTAGATTTTCTGGTAAAGATATTTCCAACTAGTGATCGATCATAGAACTAGATTTATATACTAGATGAATAAAGGCCCTTATAAATTATATATGATGTAGGGAATAATTCCACAATAATGTGTCTTTGGGGTGCCCAGTATTGGGCCACACTATGTGAAGTTGTACATGAAGTATTTCTTTGGTTCACTCATTCGATTGAATGATATAAAGCTCATATTGAGAAAATTTTGTTGTGGAGAGATATAGTCTACCCAAATTGAATATATATTTATTTTAGGTACTACTAAACCTTTCTAAGTTTCTATAAGCTCCATAAAAGCAGTGAGGAAATTAATCATCTCATTATGGAGAGAATATTTATGTTTCAACACCCAGGATGGTCGAATCACACATAATCTAGAGCTGTTAGAACCAGCAATTAAAATTCATGCTGACCCACTAGAGAGGAATCCGTGAAAACATGTGATTGGGTCTTGGTTGGGTAGATCCACTAGCTTTATTCTTGGTTAAACCATTAGGGGGTATGGGGTTTTAAGGCTCCATATGGAGTGAAATAAGGCCATCACGAATATCCGCATGACTAATATAGTATACATGTAGGTGAAAGGTGATAATATTATTGTAACCCTCAAGATTATAGTGTAAATTAGTTATTCATGTATCCATATCTTTTATTGATATGGCTTTAGGGTTGTTGGAATATTGTGAAACACCCTTCCTTAATAGAGTTTTTGATTTGTGTTTGAGAGTTTAATATTATGTGGACTTCAAAACTACGTGTATTGTCTCAAATAAAATGTTTATGAACCTACTTGGGTATTCACTTATCATTTATAATCATCCTGGTGTAAATATTACTCGCCTTCCTCTTTAATAATGCGACACTTTTGATTTTGAGAGGGATTTATGATGAAGAAATTCCTTATGGAAGAGGTTGGAAATGAATAGTCGCTATTTTATTTAGTAGACTACTCTTTGGAACCAACTATCACTATATGATCAGATAGAACAATAGTGTGACATACTACCCTAGTCTAGGGTTTACACCTTGGGAGACTCATCTTTAGTAATCTTGTTTAGAAAAGTGATACTCTCAGTATATATCTACTAGATGTTATGGTGGTACCCACCATATTTAATACATTGTTACATTATGAGTGATGAAATTTTTACCTTTAACATATATTTTTTAGGACCTTGAGGTTATCGATGATTCTGTGATAGGATAGATGATAGTTCTGATGGTTTTGGAATTTCATCAATTGAATATATCATATATATGTCTCATGAAATTCAATGAAAAAATATATGATGGAATATTATGGATTCACATGTTGATATAAAAAGACTAAAAGTTCGTTTGTGTCTGATGCATCAAAAATTATCTCATGAGCCACTTCATTAATCTTGGAAGGAAAATCTTGCATTGAAACAGTGGGTTTATAGGATGTTATTGAAGGGAGAAATGTAGACCTCATTTTATACGGATCCCTTGGTGGTAGTGATATCATATGTGAAACCCTGCCCTTATTCAAGAATGTGTATTGCATATCTAGATTGGGTTTAAACAATTTTTTAACATAAGATGTTGTGTTTAGGCCCATAGGTTGAGAGATATCACAGGGTGTTAGAGGCTTGACTACATGTTATTTCTCATTAAAAAATATTACGATGTGTCTGGACATATCCTCCTCATCTACTATAGTACAAGAGGTGGAGGATGGATAAAATCATAGGCATATCCTAGAAGGATAAAATGAAATCCTTTATGCATAGGTACTTGTTGGATAACCTTGAGTTTCTTTTCACCTTAGTCTCCAAATAGAAATACCATTATTTCTAGGTTCATTCCACCGTGGGTTAATGTCGTGGATTTATTGAGATATCATTTGAATCCACAGTATTCAAGGATCATATATTATTATAAGTTTCATGTCATTAGGACCCCCTGTATACCTATCTGTGATAGAATATAAGTTGTTTACCAATGAGATTATAGACATCTAGTGGAGCCCTCTCATTGATATTGTTGTTAATTTAGTATGGAGGACCTCATTAATTCATTGTATTATGATGAGGACCTATAAATTGTGATTATTAATCAGAATTATTGTACTCTTTAATTGAATATTCCATGTGGATGACCTTTTTGGAAATCTTTTGTTCCCAAGGAGGACCACCATGATAGACGGTCTCATAAGGAAGACCTCAATAGTTGATTATATCCTAGGTATAACCTATTTGGTTGTTGTTATCTTTAGTAGGACACCTAGTTTATTGTTTTTCATCCTATAGAGGATCTCTATGATTGATGGTTTCATAGGTTAAACCTTCTTGGTTTTCTTTATTATAGGGTGGAGCTTCATGTTACACTTCTCCATCACACGAAGTACCATTGTGTTGGTTGGTGGTGGAACCAATAACTAGTAGGGTCTAACCAACAGGAATAGTTGAGTTTTTGGGTCTTAATAAAATTTTATTAATGATAATACCATGTATAGGGGTTAAAATGATAGGTAAAATGATTAAATCTATAGTAGAGGTATCTCATGGAGTATAAGTGGTGGCATATACTCAATGTGGGAACTGTGTAGTCTAGACTGGGGTAATTATAAATATATTAGGATTGAACTATCCATTCATCTACTCAGTGTTCTAGAACTAGAAATTATGTCATTTGGTATGATCCCACATTTGATACTATTGGTTGGTAGTCTACCCTAGTGTAATATGAATTTTTTCTACCTCCTTGACATATGGGAAACCAACATTATAGAAATATAGGGAGGGAATCCAAAAGTAGGTTCATGTGATATCTTGTGACACTTCCCCCCTAAGAGATCTTAGAAGATATAGGTGTTTTTGTGGTTCCTTTCCTTCAGGATCCTCCTAATACATTTCTCATTTTTGGATGATTCCCTTCTATTTGTAGTGGTGAACGAGGTTGTTGAGGACTTCCAACTATATGGCCTCACATGTATATAGTGGTCAAGGGTTCCTGATAGTGATCAGATTGTTATTGGTCACCACTTAGTTGTATGTGTGAAGAATCAATGCAGGTGGGTATATTCAGCTTATGAAGGCATCCTTAGAACCCCTCTTTCCCCCTCACCTATTAGTAATCGTAATGTTTTTGATACTTATATTTCAGGTGGATGTAATTATATAATTATTTAGAACCAATGAGGAGTACTATACTTGATAATTGATATTAAAAATATATTACATTACTCTTACACTCCCTGTTCAAGGCAAATGGATGAATTTTAGGTTAATTTTTTATTTTAAATTATTTTTACTTAGACTATCATATCATACTACACTATAGATCCCTAACCTGATTTTCAACACAAATAGTTCTTTGGGATCAGTTCCATTGGGCCTTGGGCACACAACCCCATACACCAATGTATGTTTAATAGAATAGAGGTTGTTATGGGGTGATAGTTGGGACACTATACCCTCTAGTGATGATATAATATTGGTCTAATACACATAGATACACTTCGGAAAATAATGACCAACATACACTGGACCAGTAAACCTCCCATGGTGTAAACACAACATAAACGAAATAACAATAACCATAACAAACTCAATAACATTTTTATAATAAAATAGAACAACATACAATTTGTATCAACTATAATAGTAAATGAAGACATAACAATTTATAATGACAATAACAAAAAGGGGTCACCCATGGCTGACCTCAATACATACATATAATATTGTATACTAATAGAGAATGGAAACTCTAGCTGAAGTAATAACACATGGTCCCTTTCCTTTCAACCCATATTAAATTCCATCAATATCACTAAGGAATATATACTAAACTAAAGCCTTTTACTAAAGGTGAATACATAAAATCTACAAGTCTCCTAAAGGGCCCATGTTGGTCGTGAGAAAGAATCTCACTAGGTCACCTCCAACTTGTTCATGTCTTACATATGTGATTTAGAATGTGTATCTAAAAAGATAAAGTAACATACGCACAACATATATATATATATAACCTACTTCACTTGTGCTCAAAATCTAAAAGGAATCATTCTCTTTCATCATCAATCCCTAGTAACTCTAGTGGATTTGATCCTTAGCCTATGCCCAAGTAATTAACTAATGAGAATCAGAATAGGTGAACAATCAAGTTTCCACATCTATAAGAATCATCCAGAACCTCTGGCCAACCAACAAATCATGTCCACGATATCATATTTCTTGAAGTCACACTCCAAAAAAGTACTCAGTCCCATGGACCTCAACTAATAAGAAACCCTATCGTCTCAAATCACAACATCTGAGGCACGTCATACTCATGTAAAAACACCATTGGCTCAATAGTGTATTTCTTATGTAACGAAGATGTACATCCTCTCAAATAATCCCTAGACCAATGGACTCAATATTCGACAAGGTTCACCACCCAACCAATGGTCTCGATTCCATCAAACCATGGATGCTCTCAATCCTTGTAGATTTTTTTAGAAATCAACTCCAACCACTTTTTTATGTTGAAACTAATTGAGGCATCTACCCACACTAGTGGTCAATACCACCTAATCATCTAAGTACTACTATGTGATCATGACATAAAATGCAAAATTGCGAGACACTATTGAGTGTAAATCACCAATTAAGTCCCTAAGACCACCATCCCATCACCTCATTCCACTGTAACCATATATCTCAAACCAATGGTCAACACCATCCAATCATCACATGAGCCTCACCCATAACCTAACACCCTCAAAAAATCATCCTAATAACCAAGACTCATAACCTATGAAAATCATCACTCATAGAATCTATGTCTCTCCCAACCTAATGATTACATCACCTAAACTCGGGTGGTCATCACCACATCGATCCTCAGGACAACAATTTATATTTCCAATGGAATTCATCAAAATTAATTTAATTAATTAACATAATTTAATTGAAATAAAAAAACACATTTCATAACTATCCTAGGTTCAAATCCTCTTACAATGATCATAACACTTGTGATATCAATTAAGAATGCCCATAGTCATCTCACATTATCATATAAACTAATTAAAAACAAACATTTAATTTACATGGACTCAGTTAACTACCCTAATGTTGTGCTCAAATACATAAGTGGAGAATATTAGTTAACACATGATAAAAGATACAGACTACTTACCTTAGGTTAGAATATTATCTTTAGATAAGTCTGGACCTCTAACACGATCCAATTTGCATGAAATTGGTGTTTTAGAAGAACACCCTGAAAATAGGGTAAATTGGCTCTCACTGATTTAGTGCTCTATATGGAAAGAGAATTTAAGAAAATAAGGAAGAGGATTGAAGCTCTTACTGATGTGGTTCCAACACACCAAACAACTTAAAAATAGAACATGGGCGTGGAAGATGGATCAATGTCTAGAGGGACATAAAGGGATGAGAATCACCCTACTATGTGTGACAAAACAAGGTGAAAGGATGTAGAAGGAAACAATAGAAGAGTTAAAACACATTTTTTCTCTTTAAACAAGGCACATATTTTGGATGACCATGCGCCAACCATGAGACACCCACTTTAAAAAGGGATAACTCTCATGGGAGTCATATGTGATCTTGAAAACCATGTAGAAACCATGTTAATCATCCCTACTAAAAATTGTAGACGTTCCACACGACCATGCACCGCTTCCAAGATGGTTTTCCAAACCATGCCTATTAAACATAGAGGGATGTACAGTTTATCCTTAAGGAAACATGGCTGGTCTAAATCATTCACCCTAGTTTTCCAACCCTAGAAAATTTTGTTTTAAGTCTTAGAAGAATCTAAAACACAACAAAAACCCTAACACACTTATTGAGAACAAAAAATAATATAAAACAAATTCCTTGGTTAAAAAAATATCAAACATAATTTCTGATAATAGGGAATGTTTTGGTATACCAACAAAACTCTAAAAATTCAAAATGGCTAAGGAATTTGACCCACTCAAAAAACTAGGGATGTTAAAATATCCCCACCATAACATACTTCATCTTCAAGCTATAAATCCTTAATCTGAGAGGGTACATAACACACCCATGTATTTAAAATCAACTCAGACTACCCTGGTGACAAGGTCACAATTCAATCACCTAATAGGGGCTCACCACCTTAGGATTTACCTAACCCATTCTCATACCGACCAAAAACTAAAATAACACCGATGTTACATCGACCATCCTTGGTCTCAAAATTCTTCCATTGATGCATATTCACTCTTGCACCTCATCTAGTTTCCCTATGTCATACCTGACACCAATCATGTCTCACATATCCTCAGATTCCAACGACAGTCTCATATCAGAAATGAAACCTCTATGGTCTTGTATCTTCAACAGATGTTCAAAATTATCATTGGTGCCTCTTACATAATACAAGCCCCACATCATTGAGATTCCAAGATTCCAATGCACCTCAATTTCCAAAATCCAGTTATGCCTGCATAAATGATCATAATTCCATGAAACTTAAATATATATATAATGCATCTGATATGATGAAAAACCACTAACTAAGGTATGGTTAGACCATATATACATCTCATTAACCTCATGCACCCAAACAAAACATGCCTCAAAAATTATAATTCCAAAAAATTGGAAAACCCCGGTCACACCATTGATATACCTTTGACCGTAACTGGCTCCCTAGAATTCTCTAATCCTACCAGCTACATGACGTGTACCTACCCTGAATCCTGACAACCAGAGTTATATAATCCTTGTGATGTTGCACCAACCAAAATCCCATGACAACACTAATGGGTCACCGTATCTATACCATGACCTCTGTGTGTAGGTGAATCTCAGCCACCATCTCTTGGTACTGCTCCTAGACCAATATCAAAAACCTTATTCTAACCTGGTCCCTGACAATCATTTGTTCGATAAGGATTCTAGTAGAACCTCTTGAGATGCCGAACCTAACCTCATGCTCAACACTCCCTCGATTCCCGACAATACTATGTTAGAACATGTCCCTACTACACACAGTGGAATGACATCATCGATTCCCCACTCTGAGCTAGATTACTCATGTTCCAGGACAAGATTCTCTCTTGGAACTCCTCTAAGACTTAAATCCTACTATCTGAAGTGTCCCCACACAAATCACATAACGCTGCTACTTAGGTTGAGTAATATTCGTCCATCAAATTTCATTTATCAATGAGTGATTGATTCAACATCTCTAATAATGATTCAAATTAGAAGGTGTTTAGCTACACTAGAATGGCATTCCATAATCCATCCTCGAAACTCCACACATGTGAGGTGTATTCTCCCACCACACTAGGTGAAAAGAGATAGAACATGACGAATGTATCCATATATTCTATTATATATATGTCTCCCTAATCGAGGCTACATAACTATTTATCACTCTCTTCCCTCCTCATTTGTGATACGAAGTGCTCAAAAAACCTGGTCTCGATATCCTTCTTGGAATGTCCCTCATGTCTGCCTGCCTAATCCTACACATTCCACCATCTCTTTTTAAGTACTCTAAGTATATATGTATCCAGCTTCACCCTCAACCATAAAGGCTTATCTAGCTACGTGAAGATAATTTTCATTAACTCAGTCCAGTTCTCTACCACCTATAGACTACCCTCACCCTGAAATAGTGGTGGGTTCTATGACTAGAACTTCCAAGTAAAATATTCCATGGAAGGATCTACACCATGATATCCCCTATCAATCCCCTAGATAACACATACCAGATTCTCTCTAATATTCTCAACTGGACATCGCCCCAATGATTTCAAATCCATTGGCTTCCCGCCCTACACTGAAGCATGTACCAACTCATTTACGTGTGCCTCATGATATACATAACCCTTTGTGGAAACATCCCAGCCCTCATGGGTATCAAACTGTGCTCACTCCAACAGAACTGAATCATCACCCACCTCAACCTCTAGTGGATCCCATCTAGGTGGTATCCCACTGAATACATATATAATGGTTATACAATCATTATAAAAAATTAACATAGATAGGGAAAGAAATATTATGTGACACCAACTCAATAACCTTACTCTCCCCAATCGCAACCATGTCACGTGACATCCAACCTATTGGCCCCTTACTCACTCGTATCAGACCCTTGTATAACATTAAAGTCCTACCACATGGATCCCGGTCAACCCACATAGAAGTCATGGGTCATTTACTAATCCAAGGTTTCTAGGTAAATTTCAAACCCAGATGATCTTGGAAGGAAAACACCTCTTAGCTTACCTTATCAGCATTTTAAGCAACTCAACCCCATATTCCTTGGGACATGATCATCCTAAAGAACCATGTATCCTCAATCCAATGAAAAACCACCAATATCGAGTATCAACCTAACCCCATAATATCATCTATACCTACTCATATAACATGTAGTCCCACATAAATATATATGTGTATATCACATTTCAGAAGAAAATTTTATAATGGGAACATTTATATATAAATCATCCTACATGCCTATCCATAAATCTCAAACCAAAACCAATTTTGATATTGTTCCAAGGTTTAAAAGTCAAAAAATATAATAACTCATAAAATAGTCCAACACTCAAGGTGGAAATCATATCTACTATAAAAAGAGGAAAGAAGAACAATAATTTCAACCCATGATAACCTGGAATGTCCCACGTGCATGGGTATACAGGAACCCAAAAAAGGGTTATAAACCAATTTATGATAATAATAAAAATATATGATGTACCAAATCTAAAATAGTAAGAAAAATAAATAGGAAAACAAAAACTAATTTGATTACATTTGTAGTTCCCCAGAGAGATTTTCCACCCGAACAGTGCTACGAGCCAAGTTCCACAAGGCCTTAGGCATGCCTCCCCATACACCAAAGGCATCCAACTAGCAGTGAGAGAATAAATGGTGATATTGGGGAGACTATAACCTCTAGTGATAATATTATAATGGTATAATAAATAAGTATAATAATTGGAAATTAAATTCCAACGAACAATAGACCAGTATCCCTCCCATGGAGGAAACACAACTTAGTAGCCAGAATAAATATAATAACAAGATCGATACCATTTTTAGAATAAAATTGAACAATATAAAACTTATATCCACTTAAAAATGAACATTCATACATAAAAATTCATACAAATAATAATAATGGGTAACCCATGGATGGACTTAGTATATACATACATTATAGCGAGATGATGCCGAAAGGATACTAAAAGGAAACTTGATCTGAGGAAAGAACTCATTGTCCCTTTCCTTCCATCATTTCCTAATGTTTTGATAGATTACTAAGTAAAAAATCCTAAAACTAAACCTTTACCTAAACAAAATTCCTTAAAATCTACTTGAATCATGAAGGGATCATGTAGTGTGTGTGAAAGAATATCAAAAGGCCACCACCAACATCTTCCAATATTACAGCTGTGATTTAGTGTGTGTATTGAAAAATAAAGAAATCAGGACATTCACATCATATATATATATATATAATGTCCTTCCCTTGTGCTCAATAGCCATAGGGAATAATTCACCTTCTTTAGACATCAACGGTAACTATAGTGGAGAGGATCATTTTCCTATGCCCAAAGCATCACCTAATGAGAATCAGACCAGGTGAACACTTAGGTTCTACCTCTAATAGAATCACCAAGTACATCATCCTAACTGACACCTCATGTCCAACAATATTCAACATCCTTAAGTAAAACCCCAATCATGTACCTGGTCCCAAACACCCCAACTCATAAAAAACCCCATCAGATCAAAGACTGGTGTCTGAGGCATAATGATACATTTTCACCATGGAATAACACCATCGTATCAACAACCAACATCCCGAGGAACAGTGATACTATTCCTCCCAACTATGTCATGGCCCAATGGCCTCAGTACATAGTGATCCTCATCCTCCAACATATACTCTCAACACTATTAACCAATATCTGTTTTGCATACTCATAGATTTATATGGAAGGGAACTCCAACTGTCTTCCTAATTAATAACTAACCAAGTCCCCTACCCACATAAGTGTTCAATACTACTTCATTTTCTGGGTCCTACTAATTCACCACAACTCCAAAGGGAACATTTTCTAACACAAGTGACAGTTAATCAATAAATAAGTCCATATTCCACACCATACTGACACCTCATTCCCCACATTCCAGGTCGCTCAAACCGTTGGTCAACACTATCAAATCATCACATGAGCCTAGTCCGTAATCTGTTGAAATATACACCTCATTTCGATGCCCAAGTAACTCAACTTATGATAATCATCATTTATAGAATGTGGGCCTCACCAATCCTAATTATTACATTTCATCAACTAAGGTGGTCATCACTCCTTCGATCCTCAGTCCAAACCCATCCATTTCCCATGTAAGTCAACACAAACAATTCAATTAATTAAAAAAATTAGTTTGAGTAAATCAACACCCTGTAAAAATATTTCCTAGATTTGAATCCTATTACTAGTCTCATACCATGTGTACTCTCCATTGATCTTGTCCATATGCATCTCACATTATCAATTTAATTAATTTAAAACATAATAATTTATATGGTCTTTCTCCACAACCCTTATGATGTGTTCAAAGATACATGAAAAAAAAACTCTTTAAAACATGTATAAATATAAGAAACACCTACCTTAGGTTTTAAGACACTTTCTTGATGAATTGAGGCCTCTAAATCAATTTAATTTGAAAGAAATGGTCCATTCAAATGAAATCCCAACAAAAAGGGTAAATCAAATTACGTTGATTAAACACTCTGTATGGAATGAAAAAAAAGGAGAAAATAAGGAAGTTGATTAAATAAATTATCAAGGAGGATCTAATGCACATAATTTCATGAAGAGGGGATATCAGATGGGGAATATGCCTCCAATCCTAGAAGGAGAGAAAAGATGGAGATCCCCCCTTACATGTAAACAAAAAGGAAGAGGAAGAAGGAGGAAGAATCAATTATCATATAATGGAAAATGTAATTTCACCTCTTTAAACGAGGTTTGTAGTTTGATAACATAGTTTAGAAAACAATGTTCCAATAGAGTGACTTCTACTATCCAAAGGGGTACCTCACATGTTTTTCCCACATAGTTTTCCAACCCATTTTAATCACCTATACAAAAAACTAAAGAGGTTTCACAGGTTCTTACACCCCCTCCGACGTGGTTTTCTAAACAATTTCTAGTAGGACATGAGGGCCACAAATTTTCTACTTGGAGGATGCATAGTTTTCCTTGTCATTAACTCATGTCTCGACACAATGGAAGACTGATTTTTCAGCCTTCGATTCATCTAAAACACAATAGAAATCAATTGAAACTTTCTAAGAATTAAGACTCATCTAAAATGAATTACATGGTTCAAGGAAACTCTCGAAATTAAGTATTGACAATCGATAAAAGAGTAGGCATACCCACTAAACACTAAAAATTCAAAATAGGTGAGTAATTAGTCCCACTCCAAAAAACCCAGGACATTAAATGCACCATGGATGGCCATAATCTATATCCTAAACTATTACTTTCCAAAGGGGGTAGCTGATCACCAAAAGGTTGGTGATGGAATCACCTTGACCGATATGGGTGGACTAGATGTTGGAACTTACCTATAAGGAGATTATATCTAATTTTGGGAATCCTTTTATATTTTAAACATATCCTTTAATAAATTTCTTGATTTCATATCTATGGGGACATTAGTTAGTTTCATCACTTGCTATCTTTACTGTGTGAAAACTATTGATATAAGAGGATGGGTCTTCTGGGTAGGTCATGCATATATAAATAAATAAATCTATCTTAAATAGTTTAGGATATAAGGTAATCCAATTATCATCACTATTTGGGAAATGATGGGTGTTTCGTTTAGAGATGGATATAATGGATATTTTGTCTTCATCATGTCAGACAATGGGAAAACATTTTTTTCCTAACATTTCGAATTTTTATAAAATAACATCATGAAATAAATTATATTACCTATAAAATTTGATAACCCAAAATTTAGAGCATCATAAGTAAAACATTTAGGATGAAACCACAAACAAAAATCCTTTAGAGGTAGTTATAAGAATGAAAATCAAATAATGGGAAGATATTTAAGGGAAAAAATTATAAAATAATTGATACAAATATCGTAATTATGTGTCTCATTTCAATAATTATATTTTATTTATGTGAAAAGTTGTTTAGAAAACAGTACTTTTAGAACAGATCCAAAAAATGGACTGTACATAAAAATGAATCTTAATCAATAGACAATGTGTATAATAAAAAGTAAAATATTGTGAAAATAAATTCATTCGTAATATTTTTTAAAATTACATTCTTGAAACCCTCACCATATAAAAATATAACGAAAATTTCATTTGAAAACAATTTATGTGTGATAAAAATATCAAAATAGGAACATAATATTTAGATTAATAAATAATAAAAGATAAATTTTGAGTAAATTAAAAACATGGATATTAAAAAACAAACCATATATTGGATGGAAATAATTCTTAGAGAAATAGATATTTTATGAAACATGGGTTTACTAAGAGAATATAATGGATTTTAAACATTATTTTTACATAAGAAAAGGTTTGAATATATAATTTCGTTATCTTATGGTATAATATAATAATTTTTAAATATTATAGTCAAAGTGGAATATTTATTTCCCTAGGAAAATATTTGAGTCAAGAATCCCCTTACCCTTATTCTTTCTAAGTCAAATGATCTCTATCCTCCTATAAGAAATAAATATATTAATAATATATTTACAAACCTTATTAAAATCTATAACCTTTTATAAAAATAATTTATAAATATTCTTCATTTTATATTTTAAATTTATACCCCATTTTAAATAACAAATGTGTGTAATCTTGATCATTTTTAAGTAGTTTCATAATAGAGATTTTGTTCATCATTTTTTTCCAAAATATCATCATTTAAAACGCCTAAAAGTTACTTTAATTTGTTATTTATATTTATTTATAATGATAAAATTTAATTCTAATTTAGTTTTGACTATGATTCTTAGATATGAAATCGGTGATGGGCATGTTTCAAATATTTTTGTCAAAATAACTTGTGTATGTAAATTATGGGGCTTAATATTAATGTTACCATTTTAGAACCCCACTAAAATAAATATTTAATTATTTTTATCATATATTATCATTAATTATTTTATTATATTCTTTTTTGATATTATTTCATATCATTGTTTATGTATGTGTTTAGACCGACCTAAACATGAACATACTACAATCGATGGGTGAGTATAGTTGTGAAAGTGGTCTATTTTATAATAATATTATTATTTAATTATAATAATGTTAATATTTATAGAATACTAATAATTTTAATCCTATTTTAAAATATTTTAAAAAATAATAATGAATCTAATTGAAATATGAAATATTTTATTTCATGGAGTTGGTAGTTCAGACATATGCACAAATGATATGTTCATTATTGTTAACGATAATGGGGAAAAGTGGTTATTTATTACTAACATATAATAATAAAATTCATTAAAAAAATAATGATGTAATTATAATTTAATGCTAATTTGTGTTGGGAAAATTAATCTATATATGAAAATAAATAAGATAGGATTTGTACTCACGTTGATAATTTGAGTTTTCCCTTGGAGGACTCCTTGGAAAAGGATGGATTATGATAAATTTTGGTGACCAAAAGATAAAGGAATTAAAAATGGGTTATATGGATAGGATAAAGGGACTTTTTCACATGAAAAAATAAATTAATATTTGTTTTGATGGGGTGATGAGGGGTCTCATTTATAAGTAGTGAAAGTGACATTTTGTAAATACTTCATATTACTATAAAGCGAGCACATGTTTCACATGTCCATATTTTTCCAAAATGGAAAATAATGGATTGGAGATAAATTTTGATCCATACATATGGAAAACATTCAATTAGAAATTTTTTTATCATATCAGGCTCCTTACCCATTTGGTTAACCCCTTTTACAATTTCATATTTTTCCCCGGTAACTATTATTTACCAAATAAAATTCATTTATTATTGAAAAAAATGAAAAAAACTATTAAGAAATTTTGATTCATAAATAAAAATTTGATCTCCAATTAATATAACTCAATTTCAAAATAAATTAAAATTAACATTTAAATTAATATATTAAATATATAGAAAAACAGTTTTGTAGAAAAAAAATTACCATTAAGTGTTATTAATAATCACAAGTATTCATTATTTATTTAATGAGTAAAAATATGTTCATGTGTAGGATAAATATTTATATTTTAGTTATGATTGAAAATAAATAAATTTCTTTTATTAGATTAGAATTTACATAATTTCAATTAAATAAATCTTTTTAAATAACAGGTTTACCATTATCACGTCAATTTAATTTAATTTTAGTAAACAAAATTCTATGTAAAAATTAAATGTAAATTTTTATATAATATATGAACTCTTGATTCCAAATATAAAAAAACTTGATCAAAATAAAAATGCGAGAAAAAATAAATTCCATATTAGCACACTTAATGTGTGAAAACCATTCAGTAAAAAAGTGGATTATTTATAATAAAAAGTCCTTTGTTTTATCCTCCCATTTTAAAAAGCTGGAATCAGGGGGATTATTCATATTTATTAATATCAATTTAATAGTTATAATCAACAATAATACTTATTTATTATATTTTATTAAAAATATCTTGTTTTTTTAGACTGGTGTTGTGTATAACATAAGCTACTCTTATTGATTTATGAAAATGTATTAACTATAATCATAGATTCTTATATTCTATCCCCTTAAAATAATTTCATCCATGAATTGTTTTTACGATTTGGAAGGAATGTCACTAAAAATTGACTTTTTTATTAGCAAAACACTTTTGAGGGAAAAAGTGAGAAACCACAGTACCAATATTACAATAGAAAAAGACCATAACAGTGAAAATCCCATAACCAAGCTATAGGGTCTACCCATCCCTAGAAACTACCATGTTAGGACCATCCTTAACCATTTAATGACCACATGGAAAGATGTCTCATGAAGGAATGCTTGGGCACAAAACCGGTTCCTTATCCATACCCTCTCAACCTACCATTTCTGAATGGCATGCACAGGTGAGGGATTAATGTTATGACCCGATCTGAAGTAACCCAATGTAGAATGAGGGTTGTGTATCACCAAAGAGTTAAGTTAATTCAAAAATACAAAATAATAAAAAGCATACTCAAACCGGAATAACATACCTCCAAAACCAAACGATAGGTTCCACCAATTTAAACAACCTTGACAAATAATTTGAGATTCCCAGAAACCACTTCCCTGCATAATTTCTAGGAGATAGTAGATACCTGGATGCATGGTACACTCAACACCAGACTTTAAAATTCATATACCAGCTGATTCTAAGAATCAATGTACTCCTCAAGGCCGATCGTCCCTTTATTTAATCCCCCTACAAGGATTAGGTCCTGCTTATCAATCCAAAATTATTACTCCTCATTGAGGGCCATCCATAAAGGCCACCCCATCACATTAGATGCCTCCTCTTCGGCCTCATTAAGAAGTAAAACCTAATTGACCACTTATTCTTCAGAAAATAGCTGTATTTCCAAGAGCAGATCTCCCACAGCCTCTAAATTTGTTTTCTTGTCATTTATTTTCATAGCAGACCGGGTCACCATGGGGGGAGGTAAAGAGGAGTTTTCTATCTTACTTATCCCTCCCCTATTACTCTTATTTCTCATTGTCATTGTCTCTTCACCTGATGACTGAATAGTATCATTTCTATTGGGCCCATTCACATTGACCTCATCTACATCCATCCACTTTTTTAGATCAGGGCTTGCACCAGCCTCTGCAAGGCTATAAAATCTGTTTCTCACCTGTAAAGGGGTATGGGAAATCGAGTCTCATGGCCTCCCCTCTATGACTGAACATTTATTTTTTTTTGTTCCAAAGAAAACAAATTTACAAGTACAAGCATTAAGGAAGTCTGAAATGATGGATTCCCAAGGTTCATCCAATCATGATACCTATACATTCTTGGGGTAAAGATCCCATTATAGAGAAGATCATCAAAAGATCATGACTACATCCCCGAGAAAGAGCGTCTGCAGCGAAGTTTGCCTCCCTAGGGATATGTTGAACAACACAATCATTAGAAAACTATACTCCAGATGCATGAACAAGGTATTACAAATACCAAGGGACATCACCTTTACCTTGGAGGGCCTGAATCAGCACCTCATAGTCCAATTCCACTTCCATAATCACCTATGATAACCTTTTTCAAAGCATAACACCAGTGTGTAATTCCCATACCTCCTCCCCCAACGAATTCCCCGGACCATGAATGATTCTAAAGTCCATTAGAACCTTTCCAATATTTTCCCCTCTCTAGTTGGAGAACCACCACTTTAACGAGCCCCTATATCCCCTTATAAAATTCACTATTACCTGAGTTCAACACCTCATTATAAGAAGCATTGGCTACATCGACCACGTCACGTGTCCACTTCTCCATACTATTTGAAGCACCCTCCATCTAGACCAAATCAGCACTAACCTGCACACCCTCTAGGGGAATTGGCTGGTTGCAAGAGGGAGGGACGTCCAACTCCTACCACATCATAGTAAAATCCATATCAAACATTGTGTTATCCATGTACAGTGATTCATTTTTCTCTAAATAGTCACTATAACTAGCCTCTGAAGACACATTGGGATCCGTACTAGGCAATGGAGTCTCCTCATCATGAATTGATGACCAGATCACGTCCAAACCAGGCCGCGAACTACAAGAATTTCCACCCCACCCATAACATTCCATCCCTATATCATTTTGGTTCAACTTACCCACCTCCACATGGACCTCATAAGAATTTCCATTGTGTCTACACACCTGCCAACCATATGAAAGAACGCTTCGACAACGACTAACCGAAGTGTTTCCCAACCATTGGCAGGTAGCATAGAAGTACATCCATGTTTCATAAACCATCTATTGCTTAAACTTGCACTCCTCTCCAATTGTGACCCAAATATACTCAAAAGGAGCCCTCAACATATCCATATCAACATAGACCCACAGGTTAATTAGATTGCAGACATATTCAGTTTAGCTATTTGCACAAAGAAATATTCCAACAAGATTTCAAAGAATTCTAATGATATTGGAATTTTGGAATGGTTAATGTGAATTGGGAATATTACCTAGACCACAGAGTTATGAGAATCATGACCCATATGGAATTTAAAGGACCATCGTAATAAGAAAAACCTAAAATCGTTGAAGCTATGGGGGGAACTCGACCAAGCAGTGATGGGGTCCTCCTCCGAGAAAAATTGAACTATAATGAGGTGACTATTGATCTAACCAACCATCTCCCTCTCCTATAAATTCCATGAACTGAAGACAAACCTATCTAAAGAGTACATCGAAGGTCCTCTCTGCTTAAACCGATCAACTAGACTGAGGTCCAATAGTGCCGAGTTATCTTCGAACTCCATAGTTGATAACTGAAGATTGGGAAATCCATCAACCAGGTCCTGCACTTTGGGGAAGATGAAGGCATTCTGGAAGGGAGGAATCCAATCTTGATTTGAGAAGGGGTGGAAATAGGACCTCATACTCTTGAGGAATGATGAATATCCCTCCCCCACTAGGGAAGGGATCATCTTGGTCGTCATCATTGCTATGTGGTCATCGATGCCCAGGGTTCCTGAAAAGGCTTCATGTTCTTGAGTAGGAAAGAAAGTGAGGTTACCTTTTTTATCATTACATCCATTGGTTTCCTTGTAGAATCTTCAAACTTATTATCCCTCCATAAAACATTGATAGAAAGAGTATTATTTTTTATAGTACCTTTTCTCCTAGATATATAGTCACCACTTCATATTCCTTGTAAGATAGATCATGTCCATGTGGTATGACTAATAAGTTTATTATATAAAAAGGTTAAGGTGTGTGTTTCCTTATATTAAATATATATAACATATCATATACTTTGGAGAGGTCTTGAGGGAGTGGTAAGTGACAAGATACGCTCCAAAGATTATGAAAGATCAAGAATTGACTACTGTACCTAAGGATTAACTTTCCCTTTATTCCAAATATCATTACCCGCATGTGCATATATATCCATATAAAAAACATGTCACCCTATTTAAATTATAGATATTATTTATAACCATCTACATTACTCTTCTATCAAATTTACATAGTTTTCATACAATGTATAATGGTTTTAACTCTCTCCATCATTGTATAGACATGGTTAACACCTATAAGGTACCCCTCTCCAACATCATCCAAACATGTTAGGATCCTATATTTCTCTCTAAAAAAATCCTCATATATCACTATCTCAATGTTATAATAAAAACTGACATTATATGAGAACTCTAGTAGTGGGAAGTGTTGACCCCAACATCCTTGGAATTCCATCGAATGAGATTTCAATAAATTATACAGAGCTTAAATGGTCCTCTTAAACATGACATCTATAAGGGTATTATAAGTTGTGTTGAAAATCATCTCTGTATCCAATGAATATTTAAGGCTTCTCTAGAACCATGAGGTAATCCTCAAATTTCAATCAAATAATAAATATAGTGGAAACTTATACATCTTTACCACTTCAATTATTTATAACTTCATGATTTTTTCATGATATAAATATGAATTCAGTGCCATAAAATGTGATAACTTTATAAGGATATCTATTGAAAACAAAAAAGATTATTTCCTTTAGGTTTCTTGGGGTGTCCCACAACAAAATATATGACAATTGTTTCCCATTTTTATAATAGTATTGGAAATGGTGGACACATTCCATTGGAATTCAATTTTTTAAAAATAAATTATTTTCTTACCAGACATTGAGATATATACTCTTCAATATCCTTATTCATATAATCCATCAAAAAAAATTTCTTCATATCTCTATATATTTATTTGTTTCTTAAATTAAAGGATAAGGAAAATCTATGAGAATAAACAAAAAGTTACATATTTAGTTACGGGTTCTATGGGACACATATCGGGGTTCCAAATAGTATAAAACTATATTTTCAATGTAAAAATATAGAACAATAACTACCATTTTTTGTAGTTCCGCATCACCGTTGTTAGATTCCTTGATCTTCACATAAATGTATGGTTGAAAATTAATTTTAGTAAGGTTGTGTTTCTCCCATTTTCTTATGAAATAAAGATTCATCCTCTAAAAATCCATAAGTATTGGATCATTTTTAAACCTCATAATGGAAAGGGTATCATGATATTTTATGGTGAAAGCATCAGTCACATTATTTTCTTTCCTTATGTGGTAATATATTGAGCTATTATAATATTTTCTCAATGTCAACCATCTCCTATTGGGAAGTTTTTACTCTTTATGTGTAGTTTTATAAGAAAATGTGTTTTTAAGATGGTTGATTACAGTGGGTTGAATTTCAGAAATCAATTACGTTGGGTTCAATATTTTTGAATGATTTCAAATGATTTTTTTATAGAACCAGAAACACCCAACAGTTCTATATCTATAGGGGCCAAAATTCCAGTGACTAGCGCTAATTGGGAAATTTATACAATAATTCATAGGAACTCACATGGGTTGATAGGATGGGATATCATGTTAATCACACCCTTTTGGGGGAATTTTTTCCTACTTTGGAACTCCCTTGTAGTTTTAAGATATGTTTGTGAATCCTTCATTAATTCCCACGTGTGACATGGATCACAATTGAATAAACAATATATTATTTTCATATAGATAGTTTATAATCATTTATACATACCTGAGGTTCTTCACTAAGGGAGATATATATATATATATATATGAGGATCTTCATTGGATGTATCTTCTTGTGTATTGATTATATTCTCATTGTTAATTATTTTGATGATGCTTGTTTTTGTAGCCACATAGGGGAGTGCTTGGGATTTTATCATCATCCATGGATATAGGATCTTTTATGATATTGGGATAGTACCCAAAGATAGGCTTTCTATGTATCCTAGTGAAAGGAATCATAACCCATGTAGTTTGGTACCACATAAAGGGTCACATCATACCTTTTAAGGTCATTTGATGAGGACCAAGAAAGTTAGTTTGACTTTATATTGTGAGGATTCCATGGAAAAGGGTGACTAGTTTATGTTCAGTGTGAGACTTATGCCTAAGCTTCCCAAGGAACCTAAAATGGATATGAATATTCATGTTAGATTATACGCTACTGGTAATGTGGCCTAGAGAGAATAGGATTAATATGGGGTGTTGGTATTGAAACTAAGGGAGGCTTCCTGTGTATATAATTTTGGATGGGAATCAAAGCCCACATAGTTCGGTTACAAGGACATATGTCAATAGAGGCCCATGGAATTGTCTCTCTAGGGATTATGGCCCTTGACTAGACTATTTTGGGGTTTAACACTCAGGATGATTCCCTGATGAATGAATTTGAGGCCATTAGAAGTATCTTGACTCATAGAGATTTGGAGGCTTGGTTCATGGCATACTCTTGAGGGTGATGCCTAAATTGTTTGGATTTTGGTTGGGACAAACTTATTAAGAGTATAACCTAGTGAATGAGTTTGGTTTGTTTTGGTTATTACACCCAAGGAGGATTCCCATGTATTAGTTACGATTGGGGATTAAATTGAAATAATAGGCCAGTTAATGAGTTGGTACTTATGTATGGACTGTTTCCAATAGATTGGTTCATCTGGGTCTTACTCACGAGGAGGAATTCCATTGTGTGTTTAGTAATTTGATTATGTATTAATATTAAAAAAGATTCTAATTGTCTATTTAGTGATATGATTCAGGATTACATATGAAAATATTTTTCATGGATGAGTATGATTGTGGATTATTTTTGAAGATGATTCCCATGTATAAGATTTTGGGGCTTATACTAAGTTGGATGCCCAAATTTGGTTTGGGATCTTGTGGATGTAATGGTCATCATTAATCTCAAAGACCACTGAATTCATGCTCCAAGTGGAAAAATGGAAAATTAATGATCTGAGAAACCATATGATCTATAGTGCCTTGAGAATGGATACATGGACTTGAGCACCCACGCCTATGGGGTTACTCTTAAAGAATGTGAGAGAAAGATTTGAAATAAGGATCTCTATCGAAGCGTGAATCTAATGGTGTGGATGTAATTATCATGGTTTCCTCCTAATCCCATACAAGTCTTGATGATTCATGATTGAAGGTGGGAAACATGAAGAAGTATAAGATCCATCAAAACAACACTTCTCCTTTTCCACTAGAGAAAGTGGCCAAGGGTATGAGTGAAGAAGGAGGGGATTATATTTTATCACTTCCACTCCCATTTTCTATCCAGGATAATTATATTATAATACAAATTCGTTCATGGACCTTGGGATGAAGAGGATTATGAGTGAACCTCTTGTAAGAAATTATTGGGTCTTACTCTATGAGAGATTCCCTAAAATTAGTTCTACAAAAAGGGAAAAGGATCTCTTTTCATGTTGAATAGAAATGAAACCATGATCTTCATCCTCCCAAACTAGAAAACGAGGCTCCATGTCATAGAGATGAATTAGGTAGGACATGGTCCTAACCCTAGAATCAAAGAATGGGAGATCCCAAACATTTTATGCAGTGTCTAGGTCTTCATGACCAAGGGAATGAAAATTCATATTCAACCTGAGGACTTTAACGGTTTTCTGGTACAAGTGTGGGAATCCTTTGCACATAGGATCATAAATAAAAATGTAATACATGATGGTGTGCCCCTATTCTTGTTATTTAAAGTCTAGAGGCTATGGTGGACGTATCAAATTAGTCCCCCTAGGGTGATAGATCCAAAGGGGAAGGATCCCTTCAATTGAGGGATTTGAATTTGACTCAAAGGGGGCTTGTGATGGTCCTATATAAGAGGGCATTGGTGCCTCGCAAAGGGTCTATGAGGAACTGTAAGTGCTTATCACAGGGGGTATTGGTCTTTGTGAGATAGATATTTCATGGTAAATAGACCACTCTAAAAACAAAACATGCTTGAGGGTTGAGTCTAGACACCCAGTTATTCTCAAGTGTCCCTATATGGGTTTCGTACTGGTCCCTAATTTGGTATAGGGGAATTGTGAAGTTGGTTCTTCTATTAGGTATTAAAGTTTACTAATACATTTTTCTTTTGTTTTATACCGTTAATGGACTTTGATCTCACTTATCCCTTTTAGTTCCCTCTTCTATTTGCTTTCTGAGAGCTACTCGAGGGATTTTGGGTACCTGGGGAAAGGGGATGTGTGTCCATATCATAAAAGATTTTTCTTATTTAATAGGTGGGAAAATGAGGGTCCCTAGAGTAATATTTATAAGGAAAAGGGTACCAAAGTCCCAGAGGGTTTCCTAAGAAGTTATCACGAGCAGCTACTCCGTATATTAGAGGACTACCATTTATTGTCATGCGGGGGGGGGGGGGTGCTTCGACCTTAGGACGCACAGTTGTGCATGTGAAAGATGATCTTGGAAATTAATTTTGATTATATTGGGAAATTGGTTATCATTTGGACATTCTAAAGATACACTTCATAATTTTTTCACTCCACATGAGAAATAGTGGGTCAAGAAAAAGCTCCCCCCCACCTTAGAATTGGATCTGATAGAAAAAGGAGGTTCTTGAACTAAGGTAGAATAGAGAAAAGATAAGGAAATATGTTTTAGAATGTCACACAAGGTTTAAATTTAAGTTGGTGGTGAAGGTATAATTCAAAGGTTATCAACAAATTCTAGGTGCACATATCCCTGACGTAGGCCAGCGGTTTCTATATATATAGCTCTCCCCTTTGATGTTTTCCTCTCATTTTAGGTTTGTGATTTCAGTCTTGAAATACTGCTAGTCCACTAATATCATCCACACAACCATTATTTAGAATGTCTCCAGATGATTTTTCCAAGGTACAACCACTTGAGAGTATTTTCATAGAGAGGAACATGGTTGAAGGGGCTACGAGTGGAACATTGTCAAAGGGGATTAACAAGGAAACTAGTCGAATGGGTTTCACCAAATTCTTCCATTTAAAAAATTTGGAATTCCTCCATGTCGAAATTTTAACCAGTCTAAGTCAATATTTTTATCTTAATTGGATATCTTGGTGCCTTCTTTTCATTTCTCTAGGGTCTCTCTAATGACATCCAATAAACAAGTGGTTGAAGTTTCATCTAATATGATCAAAGCTGTTGGGATAGAGTACAACAACATGGTAGAGTATGATATTCAATATCTAGTGAAGAATTTTGACACATACCAAAATTATTACCCACAAATTTATTACCTACTATTGTGAAATTATTTAATTTTTAGGGACACCTTTTTCTCAAGGGTTCATAGTTAATTCTCGGTGTCCTTCTTCATGAATCATATCAACTACCCTTCTTCCAACATCTCATCCAATGGTTCTTATATTGTGAATTGAATGGTTCTGACTTGTTATATTATGCATCATAGTGGCTTAAGTCCATATATGAAGTATCACATAAAATAATTCAGGCATTATTTTTATGAACCAACCTTCCATGCATCACAGATAGATCAGACACAATGTTAAAAGGAGGACTATGATTTCTATTCTGGAGGGGTATCAGGCGAAGGTGGATATGAGATTACTGGGTGTTCCTGGCCTAAAAATAATTAAAAAATCATATATAATATATCCACATATGTTAATTTTTTTGGTCCGTATAAACCTATGCCCACAAGAACAAAGATATCATCCACAAATTTTTGATCTAATTGAGTCTGATGAAAACTTTGTTCACTTGATCCATAATGATGTTTGAATCATCCTGTCAGATGTCTATAGAAGATATATAGACCCGTTATTGGGGAAATGTTTGAAGAGTTCATCCCATTGTAGAAAAACATGGTAATATTCTAAAATGACACCATTGTTGGATCATAATATTTTCTTGATGGTGAATAAATTTCAGAATAATGATCCTCACCACGAGGGTGACATCCACACTAAAACATGCATGAAATAATTTCTAGAACCATTATGAGAAGATACCTCTTGTGTGTTCCCCACTATATTTCCAACCACAAATAATTTTGGAACTCTAATAACATTTTTTTCTACGAAATATAAGTTCAAATAAACTTGTTGGGGTTATAACTTCAATCCCATGGTTCATGTAAAGACTTGACTAGCCGACTTCCTTGCTATGTCTCAAAGAATTTATATGCTTCAAGTCTACGATTCCATTGTGGTATAAAGCCTAAGAATTTTCTTACAGTATCCATACTAGCATATGGAAATTACATAGGATTAGTTTCCCTATCATGGATAGGATTTGCGATTTTTATGTATACATATGATGTGAAATTCCCTTCTGTAATTTTAGGTTTGTTTCAAGTTCTATAATGGTGGATCGCAGCACACATTAGTTCATATGTTGTTTTGAAACTAGTTAAGATCCCCAGAAGAAGATTGTTCCCATTTTTTTCATGATGTCTCCTAAATAAACCTTCAGAACCTAATTTATGATTGTGTGATAAGGATGCTGAATGTGTCGTGTGAATTTAACATATTTCCACATGGAACCCATAAATAGGGACACGTACCGATTATGTAATGGAAAAGAATTAACAGTTCAGGTCATACCTGATAGCATTCAATGACAATGTACTGGTGACTCGCAATAACAACATGATAATTTTCACGGATTATGTTGTTTATTAATTTTCCATCCAGTTTAAATTATTTCAACAGTCAAGAATATATCCCCCAATGCATGTTAGGATAGAGAATCATCTGATGGTATCCCAACAGCATTGGATCCTGATGTACATGGAGGAATTCCCAATTCCAATCATGATTTATCCTTCAGGAATATCAATCTGAATGGAGGGAGGGTATGCCAAGGCTTGGATCTCTTCATACCCTTAGGGGGAATTGGAAAAGGGCACTCATAGAGGTAAGCCCATGACAACTGTTGGTGGTGGTATGCATGTTAAAAAGGATTGAGATCATGGTGATGATGTTGAATCCTTGATGAATTTCAAACCTATCTTGGGAAAAGACCATTAGTTAGGTTAGGGTTGAGAAGACCACACCTCCTTCACCATGGTGGAACAATCATCATCACCGGGAGGTGACTTTTCCTCCATAACCTCATCCTATTATGAATGAAAAGAGCCCTGGAATGGACTCTATGTCAAAGGGTGTCAGTGTATACACATAGAAAACTACACCATATCCATATTATTTGTGACATATAGAGATTTGAGTTTGGGAGAGCATAAATTGCGATTTCAGATATGCATGGTAGTTTCTACAAGACATAATATGAATTCCAGAAATTATATATATCAAAGAATCCACTGATATCTTCCCTATAAGTTATTTAGATTAGGCGATGAGGTTCATTTAGGTGTTGGAGGCTTAAATAAACATAACTAACGATCATACCTTGAACACAAAGTGGGAGACTGACATGATGGACTTAGGAGTTCCTGTGGGGGTAATCGTTCATTTTGAGAATCAATGGGAAATCTACCTCAACCCTGATGATGTAAATTTCATTTAACATCTGAATTTTTTATCATTTAATACACCATCATTAATCTTGAAGGGATTTTATTTTCCAAATCATAATAGAATAATAATAGGAAATGGTTAGAGAATGAGTTGCAATAGAGGCACTTGAGTATCCAAAGTATGGCCCCCTGGGAAATCCTTTTGAGGTAGTGGATGAGGTCCCTGGGTCCCTAGAATTTTCCCCAAGCCATAGAACCATGATGACGGAGATAGCAATGAGAACCATCCAACAATCACCTCAGGTATCTTCTTCCAAGAGGACTCAGATGAACCCATCTCCATCATAATAAAAGAATCAAAAGAGTTAATTAATGTTAGCCTAATTTATGTACCACATTAATTTTTCATAGTGTAAATTAATATCGTAAAATTAATTATATAATATTTTTATCCATACTTATCTTTTTTAGAATCAGTGTTGCATTCCTCCCTTATAGGGTTTGGAACTGATCCTTCAAGGATCAAGGAAAATTTCCAAAGGATGAAAAGATCTAGGATAATGAATTCATTAGTCTAATGTAGATGCATCTAGAGAGGTGGCATTGTCATCCCCCAATTCTGTAGAGAGGGGAGAGATCTAAGGTATTTTATGCCACACTCCCTCAGGTGTGAGGTACTGTTTCTGAATTTTCAATCCTCATGATATTTTAGATCCATGCCCCACATGATAGGTCCCAATAGTAGTCAATGTTGAACCCATTGACACCTCATATGGGTCTAGTAGGGAACTTGGACAGTTCAGTGATTGTTTTGAGGTTGAACCTGACTCTACGGTGGCTAATGATGTTATGCTTTATGAGAAGTCCGTAGTTGGGATCAATGGTGGAGCCAATTTGAGTCTTTTTCATTTCATATCATATTCAATTATTGGTGAAGATATTATAAGTATTTTTTACATATATCATGAACTAATGGATCTTATTAATCTATGCATTGATATTCCAAGTTCCCCAAATGAATTATTCAATTTTTAATGTAATTTCATGTATGTGAGTTATAACATTATTTAATTTTCCAAACACAATTAATTTTCTTTTACCAGATGCATCATATCAAAGCTCAACTTATAGATCTTTGTCTGTAGAAAACATTGCCTAGGAACTTCACAAAACAACGCATCCACGTACACCCTAGTCCTATTTCTGAGGTTGTGATAGATGAGAATCCATAAGTGGGACATTATAAATAGCCTATTATTGTGGATGTGATGAAAATTCAAGAGGATGATCCCTATCATAAGGTTCCTTCTACCAAATTTGGGTTCGTGGTTGTGGAAGAGGTATCATTTCCAACGGCATATCTGAAAAAGGGTGTGTGTTTCCAACTATTTTGGTTTTTTCACTACTTTTATTTCTTTTTTAACTTCTGGTGTTTATGAGAAGTGTCACATTTCATCTAGTTCCATTAGAGTCAGCAATTGATCATGAAACGGGGGCTCCCATTCCTGCTATACCAATGTTGGTAGGCAAAGATGAGACTATTTTGGGGGGATAAGAACAATGTGGCTCACTAAATACCCTGATTCAAGATTATTTATTCCCTTAGAGAGTATCTCTATGCCCGATCTAGATGCACATGAGTAATTCCAAACTCCATGTCATTTGGTTTGGCGGGGTATCTGGAAGATAATCATGGAGATGGATCATGAAGAAATTTCATCGTGACATCACTGAATCCCATTCAAGCTTTCTATATTTGGATTTAGAGTATTTAATTATCATGAGATCAAAAAAATTGTAAAGATGATAACTAGAAAAAGGGAGGAGGATAGATGATCATGGAAATCCAATGTACATCTGGTAGGAAAATTTGACGAACTTAGAGATATTGTAATCCAAGATGAGGTTATCCACTCCATGAAGGTGGAGGAGTAATAAGATCACCTCGAAGAGATGTATCTTCTAATAATTTTAATTGAAGAGGAATTAAATTATAATAACTAACAGCTAGTGTGAATCCATCAATCTATAGTAGGAGCATTGCTACAAAAAAAGATATTGGTAGTGAAAATCTAGAGAATATCTACAAATATGAGGAGGCTGCTGCTACTCAATTGTCCTAGCTATAGGAATATGTGGAAAATTATCAAGCTATAGTTCATCTTTTTATATCCTATATTGAGGATAAATATTAAAATTTTGTAGAGTTGTTTCAGAATGTTGAAATTCCCCTTTACTTAGAAACATAAAGGAAAATTTTATTTGTTCCCAATTAATTGTTCATTCATTTCCATCTTTACTGTGAATCTAACACAATAATAAAAAATGACTGGTTCGATCGAATTTCATTGTGCCATGATTACAATGATTATGATGAGGGAGAAATCTATATTTTTTTTCTAATACATGGGGTCTAGAAAATGTTGTTTGACTATTTGTAATATCATATAGACAACCCTACAAATTTTATATATTTTTAATGTCATCATCATGGTTTTTTTCATATTTTAATATTAGGAAGATTCAGTGGGTGAGACATGGATTTTTCTTAGGTGTGCCTTTTTATTTTTTCATCCTCACAAGTTTTTTTCACTTTATTTTCATTTCGTGATTTTTTTGCCAAAATCACATGGTGTTTTGGTCTTGTGAGAAAATTCTTTACTTTTCTAGAGAGTTCCCTGTGTGGGTTTTCAATATGGCAAGTACTAAATCACTTTTTTAGGTAGTTTAAATTCATGTAATTTAGAATAGTGTGGATGGTGTTTTATATTTAACAACATCGAATATAGTTTTTCAAATGATAACCAAAAAAACATTTTAGGAAATAATGTTCTGAAACACTTCAGATACTTAATCTGTAATCTTGAGCCCTGATTTATTTCTTCCCAAATCTAAAACGTGGCATTCATAAATATAGGTGGTATCTCCTAATGATAATGTTACCACTACTTGGAAAACATGTTTTATGGGGTACTTTATGAAAATATAATTAGGGTGTGTTACTTCATATCAAATAGTAGAATCCTTTATTTCAGGATCCCATTTTTAAGGATACATTATAAAAAACAATAGGTATGTGTTATAGTATAGTCAAGAAAATGAGTCCTCAAGATTTAGACCATTCTATTACAAATAGTCAAATGATGTTTATAGAGATTTGGATTTCTCATAACCATGATGGGATGTTTTTCAAAATTGAAATGACTAAAAATGAAGAAAATATATGTATGGAAACTATCCTGGATTGGGAAACTACTCCAACATGGATTTAGCTTGTGTGGATGAGGGTATATTTGTTAAATGAATGATGTGAGGGGGTAAGATTTTGCTTTGTAAAGGTTTCAAACATCATGTTACATTAACATTGACCATGTAGTTTAACATCATACGACGATGATTTTGTTGTATAGTTTAACGTATTATGACTTAGATGTCATGCTATGCAATTTAAATTCATACTAAAAGAACACTATTCTATGAAGTTTAAAGTCAATAGTAATGAAATTAATTAATTATTCTTAATTTCATAAAAAATGATGGTATAGGTTCTATAGTTTAAGGTCTTTATTTTTGAACAAAATATTAATTATTCTTCCATTCTGGGTAATCTATTTAGGAATGTACCATAATATTCAGGAATGAGGAATGGAATGTCATAAGATATGATATGGGGATTTATGTATTAGAAAAGTTGTATGGGGAAAGGGATTATGGTGATAGATGATGTATTTCTCAAGGAATAAGTTACCACTAATTGACAAGACAGTTTTATGAGATTCATTATGAAAAGACCACTTAGACGTGTTACAACATTGCCATTAATGGGATCCTTTGGATGAAAAAACCATTTTGTGGGTCGATTTATGCAAAGAAAATTGTGGAATATTACTACATAGTCATCCAATAATGTTATTAGGATTTACGAGGTTCTATCATTGACGGTCGATAGAAGTTTATGGAGATTCATATTTCCTAAAGCACATAGTATGGTTTATGGAAGGAAAGTACCTTAATATGGGAGGATCATTTTAAGTCAAAATTATTGAAGAATTAGGGGAAAATGTTCCCTATACCGGTCTAACATAGGAATGACAAATATTTTCCATGTAGTTTATGTTCCTATTCCTAGTACCATTACATTATGGAAATGATGGGTGGTATATGGACATCCAGACCAAGATCATTCCTTCATACATAGTAAACGAGGGAGGAAATTGAAAACCATGGTATCGAGAGTTTTGAGATAGTGAGAGAGGATATGGGACAACTATTCAAGGGATTATAGTAGACTAAATTTGAATCGTAGGTTACAACATAATGTCACCAAAGATTAAAAAGATATAACAGGCTTCTCCCAAGGGTGAAGTTACCATTCATTGGAAAAACTATTTTTTGGATGTTTTATAAATATCCAAATAGAATGTATTATAGCATAGTCAACAGTGGAATCCTATGGCTGACAACCCATTTTTTGGAAGACATTATGAAAATCCCATCTGGGGTGTGTTATAGAATACTTATGAAAAGTTTTCCTTAAGTAGCATACATTCTATCATTGAGATATAAAGAAAGGTTATGATGTTCTAAAAGTATCCAACATTAGAAATTTGACATGAGGAAAGGATATATCTAAAGAAAAATGAATCTTTTAAACCATTATCATCCTTGAATTTTAGGGTCCCCTGCAACGATCAAACTCATATGAAGAAGGGATACAAATTTGTTTCCATAGTGGACCCTCTAATGAGGGGCCCAAATTGAGAGCACTTACATATATCATTGTTTATACATAGAAGTGGGGGTTCTCTTTTTTTAACTTGTGGTTGAGACTATGAAATATATTCTAGGTTTCACTACATATATCATTGGAATAAGAATCAAGACATATATTGTTCTGAAGGTAACATGTATTTTAAATTCATGTGGTGAGGAAATTAGCTGTGTAGCTTAATCTCATTCGATAAGTACGAAGGTGTCTTATCCAGAAGAATGAGTGACTATTGTGGTTGGGATAAGGAATGGGATCCAAGTGTCACTGTGTATCTTTTTGAAGAAATTTTCAAGGCACAGGTTATTGTAAAATAAATTTCCCCCGCACTGATTGAATTCATTTGTGGAGGAAATTGGGTTTTTTAATACAGGTTCAGGCATAGGGTGATTACCCTTATTGGATTACATCATATAGATTGACTCCTACAAGGTAGAGTGAATGAATATCCTATATTTTGGTACATTTGGGCCCACTATATAAAATATTAACATTGTTCTATGTCTCAATGAAATGAGAATCAATTCATACATATTTTTTGGGGAAACTTTTGTAGTTTATTGTCATTTTACGGGGACATATATTGTGATTTTTAAGGTCTTGCATCCAAGAACATGGTAACCCCAATGTGAATTTATATTCCTTTCTTATATAGGGTATCATTTTACCAAAACTCCTACAACCATGCAAGCTATTATTTGTGTGAGAAACAAGGATTGGAAAAAGTTATTGCCACAACACAAAGGTAACATAGGTGAAGGATATTGGAATTCAGATTATGTGGTGGATAGACTAGTATATATTATCTTTGAATCATTATGTATCTCATTTGGATGAGAATAAATCCTTAAATAGTTATTGAAACCCCACAAAGATTAATGTTATGTGGTTAGGAATAAGATTAACTAACATGAAAGAATGTAGAGCTCATGGTATGGCCCAAGGATGGAAATATGTGCATCGCTACATATCACATGATAATGAAAATAAAGACACATATATTTCTATGAGAACCATGAAGTTTATTGTCATGTGGAAATGACATGAGTTTCCAGATGTTAAAATTGGAATTGTAGCTGGTCCAAGGGATAGGTCCTAAGCATAACTAAACATCTATTTAAAGTATGAATCAAGCCACAGATTTCTCTTAGTAGGTTCCTTGTGTAGGTATACTCTATTCACAGGGATTGGGGGATTTTAATTTATTTTGTTTGGACCTGAGAACAATGATCCATGGATCACTACATATCTCATTGAAATGAGAATTAATACATATGAAGTTATTAAAAAGGATTAATTCCTTATGTAGGTCTGACCCATGAAAAGGGAGAAATCATTGTTTTGTACTATGTTGTGTTTGGGCCTAAGATTGGAGATCAAATCGCACTAAATATCTCATTAGAATAAGAATCAGGCAGCATGTAGTTCTTAAAAATTGTTCCCCATATCAATTAGGATTTGATGTGGGGAAAGGGGATTTATTATTTTCATGTATGATTTTTAGGGACAAAAATGAAGTTTAGACAGACTTATGCATCCCTTTGTAATGAGAATCATGCCACGTGTCATAGAAAATATCCTTGTATAAATCTGATTCATTAAAATGAAAAAATATGTGGGTTTTCTTTCCAAAATCATGGATAGAACCAGGATAGAAGGTTCGGGTTTCACTACATATCTCATTGGAATAAAAATCAAGACACGCAAATATTTTGATAGGATTATGCATTTTATTATGATGTGATGAGGATATTTTAGTGTTGAAACTTATTCCCATAATGGGTGACCAAATTTTACCACGTGGTGTTGATGATATGAGTGGGGATTATTCAAGAGCGATTCTCATCCATTCTTCCTCACGTATGTTCGAGAGGGCGTCTTGGCCAGCTAAGTGGTTAGAGGGATGCGATTGAAATCTATACCTAAGTTAGAGGACCTGATTTAATGGATCACAAGGAGTGACTCAGCTTGCAGTATTAACGGGATTTCTTAATATCATATTAGAGTGATGTTATCCTTGAGGTTTAATGTCATGATGTGACTATGTATGGTGCTTTTAGTTTTATTTTATATGACTAGGATCGTATGTTTTGTAGTTTATGATCATGAAACAAATAACAACTATGTAGTTTAATGTATTGAAGCTTGTTTATGACTCATAGAGTCACATGAAATATTTCTTCAATAATATTTCAATGGTTGGGGTCTTAGTGATCTCTCCATCCATTTATATTAAGGAATAAGATCAATTATGGTAGATCATGTGTATATAGTAAGGTCCCTCATATGTAAGTTAATGCTTTAGAGTCTTCTTTCCTAGTATAATCAGAGTTTTGAGGATTAATACAAGTTCTATCTAGAGGATGAAGCTTAGTTTGACCTTTTTGGTAAAGGCTCGCGATATCTGATTTTCATAGACCACTATGTGATGCAAGGTATTCAATATTTTTTCATTCGGTCACTCTAATTATCCATTTGTTTTTGGAATTGATCATCTATTGATATATTACCAAATATGGAAGAACATAGTGATTAAAATTGGAGCTTAATGGGAAAGAATTATACTATTTTGTATATGAGTGAGAATGGGGTCGCCCATGTAGTGGTATTACTTGTGTTCTGATTCCCAATAGTCTTTAAAAATCTTTTCTGGCTATTATGATTTATCTTTACCCACCATCTTATTGATTATGTTTGTAAAAGTCTTGTTGAAGACCTATATCTATCCATTAGCTGTTTCATGCTAAAGGTATAAAAGGATGGATTTGATATTGTAATCCTCATATAGATTATCTACCTCATCACAATAGGAATTGGTGTCATTGTCCATCAATATTGTATGAGGGAAAAAAATTTGGAATTGATGTTGGCTTTCATGAATCTAACAATTTTTTCCCTTTTTTTAAGGGGTATTGCCTCATCCCAATTGGAGAAGAATTCAACAGCAATTATGATGCATTTGAACTTTATGGTAATAGTTGGGGGGTATGACCCTTCAATATCCATTACCAATATGGATAATGTGTATGACTATTTGATTGTATGTATAAACTCAGGGGGATGATGGATGATGTTGTAATTCACATGGAATGAATGACATTTATTGTTGAATTTTTTGCAATCCTTTATCATTGAATTCCAGAAGTATCCAAGTATTCAAATTTGATCATATTGTTTTACCTTGATTGGTGGGAACCAAATGATCCCACATATACATATTTCATAATAATTATAGTCTCTTATTTATCGATACATCTAAGAAGGAATCCATCAAAACCTCATGTATAAAAGAATTTCTGGTGATTTGGACAATTATAAAGAGTGAAGTTGAATGCTCGCCACCCTACCTTCCCTTTCCAAACATTGTCTGATAGTAAAAAACCATTTTCGAGGTATTCATGGATAGGAATCATCAACCTCATGGAAGGACTATATGGTTCAGCGATATGGTAGAATTCATTGATCTCTTCTTTTCTGACTTTAGCAAATGGTGAGACCATTTGACAAAGGGAATTAATGATGACCGTTTAATCCCATATTGGATCTGCCAGAGATGTATATGAAGTTTACAATGTATCTTTTTGGGAATTTAATTATTGTTGAATGGTATTCATTATTGTAACTATGGGTAATTATTCAATTAACACTTAAATATAATAAAACTGAGGGGGTTCAACTCATCCTTTCTGATGGCATAATCCTCATTAATCTATTTTATTACCAACTCTGAATCACCTTTAACCACTATGTGGTCTACTAGTATCTGTAGTATCAGTTTCAGACCCACAATGGGATCATAATATTCAGACTCATTATTAGTAAAACCTTATGATAATAGGAATTATTACTACTAAACTTCTATTATTGAGTAATTGATAAAAATACATAACTAAACATTGTTGAGTTTAGGGTCTTCAATACTCTTCCCCATAGGACTCTTAGTGGCGCAATAAAAATACCTGTCTCACATTTGGGGTTGTCTTAAATATTAAATATATTATCATCAGTAATTTTATCATTTAACAATGTCGTTTTTACAGAAAATTGTTCATCCAATAAATCTATAATGTCATGAACATTCACTTCTTTCTAAGGCATAAACTGTATATCAAACTGATGTAGGATATCCTCTAACAATTCTAGAAGTCTTATCAATATATGAAATATGATTATATATTTGACCATGTTATTACAAGAGACTAGTTGGACCTTGTGGTTTTTATGGTATTGCCTTAGTTTCTAGATTACAAATATTAATGCCATGAATCTCTTTTATCTATCTAAATAATGAGTCTCAACATTGAGAATAGTTTAACTGAGATAATAAAGGTCGTTTTCATTCGTAGAGTTATTATTTTTCACAATGAATGAACCCAATTATTTCTCTAGTGTTGTCACATGTAGAATGAGTGGATTTATCTCAATGGTTGGAATTAATTTCAGTGGAATTAATAGGTATGTATTGAAGGTGTAAAATTATCCTTGGTAGTCACTAGTCCATTGATACGTGACCCCCCTTTTCACCATTTTGGTGAAGGGAAGACACATTCTTGCAATGTTCCTTATGATGTTCCAAATGTACACTATGTATTATTGAATTATTCTCACCAAGTTAAGGTTTTTGGGAGGTGACATGCTAAGTATAGATTTTTTTCTTAGGTTATCCTTCAATTCTTCGATGTCATATAAAGAATCCAAGAAACATCCCCAATGTTATTCTAAAGATAGATTTTATGGGGTGCATCTTCTGGATATGTGGTCATAGATTTATGAAGAATATCTCAAATTAATCTAGGTATTGTAATGTTGTTCGGAATTTACCACTAGTTCATCGTAATAACATTCAACAAACTTCCTATGTAATGGATTGAAGATGTGATTCTTGGCATGTTAATATGTGGAAAGAATGTTGTTCAGTCCAAATTGAATTACCCTATAGTATAATACTCCATGGGGAACTCTAAACATGGTATATTATTCATCTTCTAGGGATATCCAAATTTGGTTATACCCAAAATATATATCCCTGAAGGAAGGGGCCTCAAAACCATCCATTGCATCAATTAGGAGTTATGAAATTGGAACCAAGAATTCATCTTTTGGATAGTGCTGGTTGAGATCTCTAAATTCGATGCTGACTTTGAATTTCCCATTCTTATTCATTACCAGTATGATGTTAGCTAGATATTTTCGAAACTATACCTATCATATAAGGTTAGATTTGATGATATTATTCAGTTTATCCTCAATTTTGGAGGTTTCAATCAGGCATTCCCTTCATTCCACCTACTTGTGTCTCCTATGGTCAACTAGAAAACCCAAGTGATGGGTGTCCACCTCATGGTCATGTCTTAGTATCTATTTTTAATTCCAGATGAAAATATTTAGATGTTGCTTCAGAATGGAAGTATACACCTCCTGTTCATTGAATCCATGGTCTCACTAATCCAAGTGGGTCAAGGATCTTTTTTCATACCCAGATTCATCTCATTTAGATTTCCAATAGTGGTGGAGACCACTTCCCCAGATGATGGAGAGGAATACTTGAGATCTTACCCTTCCTCCTCCTCCTCATGATTTTCCTTTTTCACCTCGGCCCAAAAACCAGGTGATGAAGAATGTTTCTTAGATTTAGGAGAGGAGTTGACCTTGGGAAATCCAAAATAGGAAGCAACCATTTCAGGATCACATTCTGGTATGGGGCCTTTATAGAGATCTGATGGGGGAAATGAGGGACAAATAAGGATTCTCCTCATTTTCTTCTTTTCAAATAAAAACTTCTTCCATCCCAGTTTATTGAAAAAGTATTTTTTGGAGCCCAAAAGGTGGAATCAATATATTTTAATTCCGGATCTAACTATTTCATAGAGATATGGAATCATCCCCAATGCTATCAATCACAATTTTCATAATTGACATCACAAAATTCCATCACTGTATGATTGAATTTGAACCCACCTCTTTGATTGGGTTTATGAGGAGAACATACTCTGCATTGATCAATTTGAAAGGATTTGATAATATCATCTCCTGACCATTTGTGTCATTGATCTGAGCCACGATATCACCCATGATATGTTTCCCTTCCTTGTGATAAAATATTAAATCAATGTATTGTGAATCATAGGATTTGAATGAGCTCTTGTCCCCATGAAATAACTGAATTTTACTATTAATAAAATATTTGGGGAATTGGGTTTATGATTAGGGAATAGTAACATTCTAATGTAACCATGGTCTTCCCAGCTGATCATTTAATAATGTATCTTATCTAACAACCAAAAATTCTATGTCAGAAACGATATCCCTAAACTGATCCTTGATTTTGATTTCGCAAATATTATTTTTGACACTCTTTTGATAACCCTATAATATTAGTGTTTAGGGGGAGAAGTGATATTAATTGAAACCGAATTAATGATGTGTTTTTATTGGGATGAGGTTGAATCAAAAGAGTTTTTCAATGAAGAATCATCAGACATCAACCACATTTATCTTTACAGATGTATATGAGGGTCAGACATGCCCATATATAATGGAATCCTTATATTGGTATGTTAAATATATGACAATATAGAATTACGTAGGATCCCTCTCTACATGATACACTTCAGTATCAGAAACATCTACTTTCAATTCATGAGGTCTTGACTAGGACTCATTGAGTTGTTCTCGGTGATCAATTGATAAACTCTTGGAATCCAGGATTGACAACATGTCCAGAAACAAAGCTAACTGTTTTAAAAAAATCATATTTTTGGATCAAAGTTATGTTCTTCCCATATGTGGTATTTTCTTTCATAGGTTCTTTGGGAGGCAATGTTGCTGATGTATATATACTATCCCTTGGAATAAGAGATGAAGGTGCTTCCTCTCTTAAAGTATTAGGCCGATTAGGTCTACCTACACACCAAAGTTGATTTGGTATTGATGTATCCTCTAAATATTCTTCATAGATTACTATGTCAAGGAAGAACCCATCATATATAGGGGAACTTCATTTCTCTTTCTCAGATCACTGGATAGATTTCCACGGATTTTTGGCCATGTAAACGGTCTGAGCAAGGATGCAGTTATAGTAATCACCCATGGATTGACCACGTCTTCCCTGGAATCCTCGACCCTGGAAGGCTCTTCCCCCAATTACCAAATCAAGTGTAGATAATTCTATGTCATATTCAAAATTATCATTTGTGAGGGGAACCATTAATTTAATGACATTAATGGAGATGAAAATAAACTATTAGTCCAATGAGGATTAAATTTGTTTGGTCAACATTTATTGTACCTTTTCGTAGGGAGGTGCCCATTTTTCTGGGACTATAGGAAAGAAGTCTATTTAATTTAATGAGAAATTCATCATTTTCAAAGGCTCATATTATTGTAATTTAAACTTTTACTTCAAGACATATCACTTTTTAGAGGACTAGCCTTTGGAGGACAGTGACATAGATGAATTTGGTTGTGTTGTAGAGGAAGTGGTCCCGGGAAATGATGGAAATTTCAACTATGCTCGAAAGATAGCATGATTCTATTTGATATTTTTTCTAATAATCCTATAAACTAACTTCTATATACTCTTTCTCATGACCTCTTACCATTAATTTTCCTCTTCCATATTTCTTGAAAAAAATGGTACCCAAGAAAGGAAATTATTTATCATCATTTTCTTAGAGCCCATCATCTTATATATAATTTCTTTGAAAAAAGTCACGGATGTTTTGACCCAATTATTAATGGATGGGAAAATGATTTAGTATATTTTAATCACCCACTTTGCTAGAATTCCTAGGATTTGACAATAAGATAACATTGTTTTCCAATAATGATATGAAGTAGTAAGGTACTTGGTCATTGACAAAAGAATAGAAACTGTTTTTCATGTTTTAAAATTTTTTATGTCATTTCTCTCTTTGAACATCCTTATAAGGTAGGAATTTTTTATAATTCTAGGGAGGTGCACCCACACGATATCGTGCGGGGTTTAGAGTTGGATCAGGTATAGGGGTCGGATTATGTGTAACAGTGACGACATCTTTAATCTTTTTTCTCTATCCCTAATTCAGTGGAATTACATGGGACTTTGATTTAGTCTCTTTGATGGTGTCCACCACTCATTGTCAAATCATAAAGTAGTCCCAAAACCCTTATTTGTATATTACAGTGATAAGCCACACACACAGATCATCACAGAGATTCTCTATATATATGGAAACAACTCTTTTTCATGGATAGGTGGGTTCAATGAGTATTTAAATCCTTTACACCAATAAATGAAACTTGGGCCTCTTTTATCCTCCCATTACATAGTGTTTGGGTGATTGAATACTGTTTTTGTTGGTATCGTTGAGTGGAACTAGAAGAGAAACTTCAAATTGAGGCACTCCCACCCTATAATTGACCTAACCTATAATCGAGTGTACCATATGAGGGATGTTCCTTTTATTGATTACACAGAGCAACATATTTTCCCTACCTCCTCCTGCCAGAGGTCCCCATAATGGAATCACAACAAGAGATGATATGTGTAAGGTTCTTTTCTAGGTCTTCCGAGCTATTAAAAATGGGAAATGTTGGATTCCCAATGTTTTTAGGGGGAAGAGTTGGAACTATCAATTTGGGGTAATGTTTCTTTTATAGTTATATCAGTGTGTGTTGTTCCTACATGGATTCCAATCGACCCAAGAGTGAATCAAGAGTTTTAATGAGACCTCAGGTATTATCTGGTAATTATATAGATTGAGAAATTGTATCAGTTGGTAGAGTCGTGGGTGTTAGTACCGCTGTTGTCTTCCATTGGTAGCCCGATTGGGTAGGACTATAATGATGTTTCTATCCCTATTCTAGTTGCGCACATAATGTTGGAATTATGGATATGATACTTTGGGATCCGGATATTTTGGTGGTGGGTATCCCACATTGATCGAGTGTTTTAGATCTACTTCAGATGCTATGGAGAACCGTCTTTTCTAGGGTACTATAGTTGGGGGATAGAGTTTAGGATCTTCTTTGATAGTATATCTAGTAGGAAGGATGTATTTAAGTAGTTCATCATTGATTATCATAAATTAGTTATCTCTTCCTCATATTGAACAAATATTTCATCCAATGATAGGAGCATAACCTCTCCATGAGGTAGGTGAGGCATAATCTGACCATTACTATTTTCCTTTTTGGATTCATTTTAGAGAGGTACGTTGGGGTTATTTTTCAAAATTCCTAGATTATGTAAAAAAATTGATTCTATGTAAAAATTTATCCTTCGATTATCTTAGTGAGGACCACATTATGAACAAGAACATCCTCCTCTGACTCCTCCTCTGAATTGGCCTCTCATTTTACAGGGTCTCTAAGGGAGGTATTAATGACATTTACTAATGCATATTGCATGGTGGGAATTTTATCAGATCTTTTGAGAGACATCCTTCTTCAACACACCCCATGAAACATCGTAATTTCCTTTTCATACTCTCTAGGACAAGTTTGGGAGATAGTAATCTGAAGCGAATAATCATTCAGTTTAGTCATGTGTGTTTCTAATGAGGGTTTTAGATCATGATTGGGGGATTTGGGAGGATCAATTATTTATTGTTTCTCATAATCAAGAGTAGACTAATTTTTTCTGATGATGATGTTATTGGGGTGAAGAAACCACCATCCTAGAGGTTTGGGTATGTTCCCATTTCACATTTAGAAGTCATTGAGTATGTTTTTCTAACATTTAAGGTTTTATTAAAACAATACCCCAACCCTACAGTTTTGGGTTTCTTTTAAACTTCAATTGAATCTATTGTCGCAACATCGCTTCTAATTTTACATAGTTTTGTCCAAACATTGGTATTGTGCATCATTTGGTACGCACTTGGATCACCCCATTTTAAAAGATCATTGTTCTATTTCCAACATTTTCACTATTTAAAGGACGACTAGTCCCAAAAAGGAGGTTTTCAAGATATTTTAAGATGTTTCGTGTGAAGGTATCTCAATGAAATACTCTCTTATGGCATGATGTCGATTGAAGTCGGTCGGGACCTGTTTTTGATGATCATACTATTCATTGTGAACAAAATATCTTTATTGAAGCTAAATTGATGCTATGAAATTTCATTATACCACATTTCGAAGGATTTTTTGGTTGGTGATAGTTTTGAAATGTAATGCTCTATTTCCACCCCATCCTATAATACAAACACTAAATGAGGATTCAATAATTAGTTTTCAAAAAAAATTAATTTTTTGAGGTGTTCGCGTTGAAGGGATCTTTTCTGTTTCTCTAGATGTCATGTAGCTAGGAAATCCACCAATTTAATATGTAATTAAATCATTTCTATTACCTTGACATGATTGTGACCCTAATCATTGGGTAAAACGTTTTTTCCTTTTGTGATGAATATTTTTCAATATTTTGAGGCATATTTTGTGCACAAAGTCTTCCAATAACACCTCTAGAATGTTGTACCATGTGGTGGATAAATGTGAGAACATGAATGGTATGACAACATTACCTAGTTGTTTCCTCATTTTTATCATTTAGTCTTCATCCTTTACTATAGGATACTCCACCTCCTCTAACAAGAGTCGATACATTCCTACTACTTTATCATAACAAATAAGATTTCTAGATAATTCCTCTACTACACTAGAAGATGGGTGGTTCAAATAATCAATATTTCATTGGGATATCATCCAATTGAGAAAAGATTTCACTTGTCAGTGGAAAGACATCAAACATGATTGGCCATGTTTTCTCATGTGCCTTACAATAATAGGTCTTTCTCATCGCTATATTTCTTATAAGAGGAATCTCTTGCAAATGTGAAATACTACTATAAAGAGAACATTCTTAGTAGATTCCATAATGAGGAGGACCCCATATTGGGTTACAGAAAGGGGAAATTCCTATTTTCCTTGATCTTCTAGACACGCCGAGGGATACCGTGACACTCATGAGGAGATTTTATCTATAGATCGATCAGATTGTAGTCATAAGGAAAGCCTTCTTGGGGAAGTTTCGGGAGAGGACCTTCAGAATTACTATTAATACTCCCATAAATTTGAAACGAGGTAATAGGATCTTGAGGTTCCATAGATTACCATTTTAGGGATTCAAGAACTCCATCATTGTGTAGAAAAGGATCTTAGACTGACAATTAATTTTTTGGGTGTATCTAGGGAGGCTTCTTTTTGGTGCTTTGTTCCGAATGATTAGGGTAACATGCTGGTGGAAGTGGGTTTGAATGGAACAGGTTTGTTCCATCCTAGGAGTGTCCATTGGGATATGTTGATTACCATATATTGGAATGTGTGTGTGTTATCAGTCTGAGTTTCTATATATCATGGGAAGGTTTCTCCCATGACCCTCCTAAATGAGAGCAGATGGGTATGTCTTCTCTAAGGTGACTTGTTGTTTAGCCACCCTATTCATAGGTATATATTGGTTTACCCATCCATCTTACACTATTATTGTAATCTTAATGATATATTTATTGGTATTTAGGATATGGGAATGAATTTGTGTCTTACCTTTCATCATTCTCACAATAAGGATGATGCCATCAATGATTGGAATGATGATATGTTCAAATTTTATATATAGCTCAGGTGTATATGATTTCACTTATACTCCTTTTCCTGTATTTAGATACTGACATTACACGTGTGTGAGGGTAGATAGTTGGGTCATCCACATATTCATCACCAGGACTTTCTTAATGAATTCTCTAGTTGATTATAGATAAAACATCCTACAATATTGATGAATCGAGGAAGGTGTGTACACCATCATATAACTTGTTGTCACACAAGGTAGGTTGCCTTTTTGAGTTAACCAAGACAAATCTGATGGTTGGATTTGTGGGTGAAGGAAGGTGTGGGTTATTTCTAACGATGTGCTACCAGATTTGAAATTTTGGATTCCTTGGATGCTACCAAATGAGTCTGTTGGCTGGTTGAATTAAGGCTGATGGGTGTATGTGACTTCTCACAATTAGCCACCAACATTGATTGGTGGGATACTATATAGGGTATTGGGGTGTGTCCCTTCTCCCTGGTGACCTATCGCTACCCTCAGTGGGATTCTTGTATTCCTAGGTCTAAAAGACCTAGGCTTGTGAGCCAAGGATGCTACCATCATCATGTTGGGTGCTCACTACCCTATGGACCTGGAAGCATAGGTTACTGGTAAGGTCTATTTGGAATGACTCATGTGTCCTCTATAAGAAGTTGTATGGGGACTCTTCATGAAAATACATAAGATATGGTAGGGACTAGTTTTCATGTTCTGGGAATATGAGTCTGAAACGGTTAAACCCAGTGGTCAGTGTCATCATCTTCTTCACCAACGATCATCAACGACCGAATGAGTGGTTGGTATTTGTATACCGGAGGGCCTATTTTAAAGCCTCCATAGTTGGAATGATACAAAGTTCATGATACTACCAAACTAATGTGTTATAGACCTATCATTGAAGATAATGGGTTGGTGATGGAATCCTTTTCTTGGATGAAGACTCGGTGTAACATTTACGTGGAAAGTGTTCGTGGAATATAGAAGGATGATATTGGATCCAAGGGAGTTATGAGATAAATTTCCTAAATATATGAAAAAAACAATAAAACCCCATCAATGATGAATCTCATTTGAATTGAAACATGTATGATTGATTTTATTTTTTGACCCTCTTTCATTCTGAGAATAAATATGGCCTAAAAGGTGGATGAAATTGTCATCATGGTTAGGGATTCACATTTGTTTCAGAAATTTTTATTTCCCATGAGAAATTGTCTCCAAAACGGTTGATTTTAGGGGAGTTGAATTTTTTATCATTATTCACCTTAGGGTCACTATTTTTGAATGGTTTCCAATAGGTTTGTTCATGGAACCAGAAATGCCCAATGGTTATGTATCCCTATGGACCTTCTTTCCAACGACATACACTCTTTGGAAAATTTGAAAAAAGATGATTAAGAACACATATTAGTCAAGAGGATGAGAGGTTGGTATCATAATAACCATTTTTGGGGGTTATTTCCTACTACGAGGATCTCTTATTGATTTAAGAAATGTTCGTGAATCCTTCATTAATTTCCAAGTAAGACGCGGATCACCCGAGAATTAACAATAAATTATTATCACGTATGTAGTTTAGAATCAATTATATATAACCGAGGTTCTTCAAAAATGGATATATATGTATGTACCTACGGTTATACTTTAGTTGAATCCTCTCATGTACTGATTAGATATTATTTTGGCCATTATTTTGATGATCCTAGTTTCCTAGCCACACAGTGGGGTGCTCTAGAGTGTATCATCATCAAGTGAGAAGGGAGTTGTTTTTAAATTTCTATCGAACCCATATATGGGATTCCAACATATTTCTGAAGAAATCATCGAGAAGGTTAAAAACATACAACCACAAATCAGGGTAGCTCAAAGTCAAAAAAAAAGATAAAATTATAACCACCAACATGACCTAGAATTTGAAGACAGTTAAAAGACGTTTCTACCAATCTCTCCCGAGAAGAAATTTATGAGATTCGGGAATAAATAGAAACTGAACCCAAGGTATACGTTTCATTAATGATTATTTATTGTATTGGGAAGAGATCATATCGCTTGGAATTTCCTTAAAATCTCTATAAAGTCCATAATTTTTTTTCATGTATCTCTACTGAAGAAGTACATACCTAACCCTTAACATGTACTATACATAGATATCATATTGATGGAGCTGGATCTTTCTTATGAGGAGTAACCTTTTTAAAGTATGAATCGATCAGAGAATGTTCTATAAAACAATACCACTCACCGGGTGAATGTTTTGTGGATAAATAAAAATTTTAAAGAAGATTCATGGAAACTTGATGATATGATGAAGAATTATATTCCTTAATTTTTTTTACATGAGTGAAAAATTTTGATTGTTGAAATTCATTTTAAGGGGAGTATAATGTAACAACCCAACTTTTTATGGACCTTTGTTTGAATAAATTAATTTTTTATTTATGTAATGAAATTCACTAATTTAAATATTCCTTTAATATGGCATATACTTGGTGTACATTACATAGAACATGAACCTTCCATAAATTACAAGAATGATTTACTTGGGATATGTTACAAGAAACACCAATGATTCTATGAAACATCATTTTATTTTTATAACTACTTAAATGAGATAACTATAATTTATCTGTTAAAATTAGTAATATGAAAAATAAGAACTACATTTAAAATAATTTTATAATTCATTTATATATATATAATATTGATAATGAAATATTTGATTTTTTGAAATGTTCTTTTATGTTTAAAAATACAATTTTCTCAAATGAACTACTTTTAATGTCTTTCGAAAAATAATAAAATTAATTGTAGACAAATTTAGATATTTAATTTGATAAAATAAACATCATTTTTGAATTTGGACTGTAGAAATTAAATTTGGCATAAATAATGTTTTAATTTGTCTTAAAATTTTAATTAGATGATTTTTTATCAGTTAATCTAATTTAGTTAGTTGAAACTAATTTTACTTTGAAATTGGATAAAAAACTTAAAAAACTATTGATCTTTTTTACTTTAAAAACTCTCATTGTCGACCCGACTGTAGGATTAAATTTAAATTAATTTCTTCAATTTGTTTGATTATAATTTGGGAAATGGATTATATATTTATAATCATAAAAATATATAATTCTTTATATTTTCAAATTATTTCATGACCAAAAATATTAGTTAAGGTAATTAAAAATAATTATATCGAGGAAGGTAAAATTAATCTTAATGAAAGACTGGGCCTTATTTAAGACACAAAAAGACTTATAAACTTGTAGAAACCCCATTTTATGTCCATTATTCATCCATTAACCTTATATTATTGATTTATGAAGGTTTTATAGGAATTTGTTTTGGTAGAAACGTGGGCACACCTAACTGTTTTTCAAAAATGCCATGTGTTCCCATTTCCTTTATGATAAAAGGTCACCACCCCATCTTATTTTTCACTCCTCTAAAACCTCTTAGGTTTAGAAAATACCATCCTAATAAAAATTAAAACATCCCTAAATTAATCTTTAAATCCCCCCATTGTACATAAATTCTTCTAGGAAATATATTTGGCTCAAACCAAAAAGAGTTAGTCAATTAAGAGGTAATGAATTCTCTCAAGATTTCTTCTTTTATTTTCCTTCTCCACCCCTCTGGTCTATTTCTTACATTATTGTATAAAAAAATAGTAACTTCAACATAATTATATTTTTTTATTCTAAGGGTTCACCTTACCCTTACACAGACTCTATCTAATGGGTAACGAACATAATGTTTATGTGTACGACCAACTACTACCTCACTAAACGATAATTGTTCAATTTTCCTTACCGCCTATCATTGTGGAAATTATAAAGAACACAATATTTCTATAAATTATAAGTTATATTTATTACGTATTTAATATTATTTATTCTTTTTAAAACACAAAACATTTTTACTTTCCATTCGAGGTAAATTCAATACTTTCAATTGAGGAAGGGTGGACTACAACCCCCTCAAAGAGATCGGATTCATTCATACCCAACATTGAATGAATTTAGGATGGGTTTAGTGATTATATATGAAATATATGATATAATAAAACTAATTAAATAATTTAATACATATATTTGTGTGTCTTTGTATTATTTTCATTCATTCTTTTAATATAAATATAAAAAGGGAAACATCCTACCTGCGTAGGTCCAGCTTACTGTCTCTATAAATGTAATATTAAATTTTTTATTATATATTATATATATATTATTAAAATACAATAATAAAATATATAAATGTTATTTTTTCATGGATTAAATTCTATAATCATTATATAATTCTATATTCCAACAATATAATAAATTAAGACACATGTGAAGAACAAATAGAATATTATCTAAAGTGAAACCTTAACATAAGATTATTAAAAAGTGGGTAATATAAGGTCATAATAAAATAATATATGGTATTAAATAAAATATTATTGTTCATAAAAATATTTATAATAAATTTATAATTATTATAAATGTTTTTTGAATGAGTACTATGAGAGTCAAGGCACATGGTAAGGGGATTTCGTCTCATTCTTTATTTCTATGAGATACATGTTATGTTCACCACAATTTCCTTTTGTGTGGTTTATATAATAATAATTACTTTATTATATTTCTATTATAATTAAATTTATAGTTTTTCACATAAAACTTTTAGGATCTTTCTTTCATGGGGTTTTGGTTTAAAAAGTAACCAAATCATTAAAATAGTTTAGTCTCAATTTTCCATATTTGAGACTCATGTTTTTTATGCACTTAAATTACTTTGGTGGTGTATATACATAAATTTTACATGTCATATCTTGAATCTAATTATATTAATGATATTTTAATATTAATATAATTTCATTTTCATAGATGGAGAGTTTTATCCCAAGTTACTATGTTATAAGAATTTATTGAGACAATCTCATCGCTTTTTCAAGATTGTCGATGTTTATGATTTATTTAATGAATTATTATGATAAATATCCCAATAACACTGATTATATTCCTTATTCTAGATTTATTCAATATATATCCATTTATTTGTACCATTTTACCACAATTTGATACTTACAATAAGGTTTTTAAGTAAAATATGATCGTCTCTCTCTCCGGTTGCAACCCTATTGTATTCCAAAACCATGTATTAAAAATTCACTAAATGAATTTTTTTAAAATATATTTGAAGACCACTTTTAATGAAAAATAATTTTAAAAATGTTTTATGGTATTTAAATATTTCTTTATATTCTTTCAAATCTGTTTAAAAATAAAAATGTTTTCAAAAGTTTTTATGATTTAAAAATCACTATTCAATACAGAAAAGGATATTTTCCTCAAGGACAATTTTTTGAAGATATTTCAAATTTTTTTCCCATATTAGATAACATCCATTAGTGTTACTCATTCCCTTTTGGAGAAATCATTCAATTTTTTCATTTATATTCATTCTGGGAATGTATTATGTTTTGATGGAATGATGTTTATGGATATTATTTCTATTTCACAGGTTATATGATCTTGTAAAATGCTTCTTTTCATGGGTTATATTTATGGGTAAATGATTATGAAACCATTATAATTACATATTTTATTATATTATTACATTTTTATAATAAAAATTTCATTACATGGGTTATGATATGATTATTTGTGATCTTCTTCTATATGTATGTATGATTTCACTATGATGTGGTTGGCAACTATCTCTCATTCCAATACATTCGGTAAATATTTATATCTAATGAGATAAATTAAGATGGTCTTGGGAATGATCATCGACACTAAAAGTGATATGGTAGTAGACCATGACTACTAAGATAGTATGAAGTGTGAACTCATGCTACAATGACTCCCATAGGAGTGAATAATTACTACCAAGATAGAATGGGGAGTCAAACCTATACTTCCAAGATGGTATTTTAAGTGATGCCTTGGATAATTTGTAAATTATATTATATATACATATGTTCTGGCCAAAATTGCTTGTTTTATTCCAATTTTATGATTTTATAGCTTATGTTCTTTATTTCCTTAGGATTAATGTATTGTGAACAACAAATATTCGTACCAAGATTCATATATATGATCTTTGATATGCAGGGTATGATCTTCTATTATCATGATCATGTTGTCATACCCTTATTCTCATGATTATGCTTACAAATATCCCTTGTTTACTCTTATGGTGGATTTGAGATCACACCTTTTTTCCTTCCTCGCATGAAGATTTTTATTATGTTTGTTGTGTCTAAGAAGTGTTATAGTCTAGAAGAACCTAGTGGGGGATAATGTAGCTTACTTATGTTTCAGTATTTATGTTCCCTTGTTTCTAAAGGAAAATGACTAGTATAGCCTTTTGGTCCCTATTTTTATAATGTTTTAAGTACTTTTCAAATGTTTTGTAATGTTAATGAATTTCAAGAATAGGTCACCATAATGTCAACATGTGGAAAAATATGTTTTAGGATCTTGTGATTCGTATATGTATCACACTATTCCGAAAAGAGATAACGAATAAAAATAATTTATTCAAATATTACTTCCTCCAAGTCTAAATCCTGAATTCTGTAAATTCTTTCAGAAGTATTTAATTTATGATTGGCATAATAAATTACCTTATATTTATATAAGAGGGCACAACCCAAAAAAAATTTTAAGCATCAATCTATACTAAAATTCCTTCCCTAATGTAGGGTAAAGAAAGTACAAGAGTGGTGACCAACATCTTTTCTAGTTCCATGAAACACTAATTATATCTCTCTATCCAAAAAACTTCTATACCTACCATTTAAACATAGATAATAGACTTTATATTCACATTAAATTTTTCAAAAATATTTTTAATACCTTGAAAACCCAATAAAACTGTAAATCTCAATTAAAATAGTTATTCTAAGTTAATGATTGATAAGAGTCTTCTTTTATGGATCTACAAATCTTCAATTTCTTGGGATTAGAGGATTAGAAAATGATTTTTTTGGTTTTTAGAATTCAAATCTGATAAATTTGACATACAATATCTCCCTTATATGGTTCTTTAAAACAATCCTCAAATAATATCCATTCTATTCCATTATATTTGAATATTTGAGATTATATTCTATAAAGACAACAACAAAAATGATAAAGTTGCTCTATAAATAGTATATCCATTCGATCCATGGAGATAATAAGAGAATTAACAATTCAAAATGAAATCACTATAATTCAAAGTATTTGTACCTAGAATGAAAGTTGTATTTGAAATATATTCCATTTTGACCATTATGTGATGGTATAAAGATCAAAGGTCATTCTATCACAATTATTGATCTCTTATGAGTAGATCAATGGATCATCGATATTGGTTAGAAGATACTTGTTCTAGATTTTGATTTTATTTATCTTTTGATACTGAATGAAAAGAAACATTGATATATCCTTCTTTCCATTTAATGGAACTACAACACCCTATACTGAATCACTAGGGTGTATAAAACCCGTATCCAAATTCTCTTCTAACATCTTCTTTAATTCTTACAACTTAATGGGAGCTATAATATATATATATATTGATATAGGTATGGATCGAGGAATGAGTAAAATTGAACAATCAACCTCATTATCATGGGGGAACCATGTACCTCATCTAGAACTACATCAATATATTTACATACAATAGGCATGTGTTAAAAATGTACTTCTTTACAAAACATTTTACCTATAAATCCTTCATTACTAGTTATTAGGACCTATAAAAGATAATTGAGTTCTGATGGAAGTTCACAATTATCTAGGTATATATATTTTATCATAGGATGGATTTGAGATATGAAATGACGTCTACTTATCCTAATAATTGATATGTTTTCTATGTAAGGAAGGAAAATACATAACCTATATTGTATTGAATTAATTAGAAGGTGGGAGTACTATATTTTTAAAAATTAAATTATCATAAATATTAATTAAATATTTGTTGTATGTCATACACTCGATCATTAAACATCTACATATTTCCACATATAATTCAATATCAAAATATTTGGGGTGGTAAATTTGAATTTTTAAAAAACAAATAAAAGACTGAGAATAACCAAAATAATTTAAGGAAATGAATTTACTGATCTGAAGTAGATAATGAGTGTAACATTCACCACATTAATATCTTGATCTACTACCACGATAGAGATGGAATATACTCTACCTTTCTCCCTTGGTTTGGGAGGCTTCTGGAATCTATCTTATGCAATACCCCTAGTTTTAGGGATTTTTTTTATAATTCTCAAACACTTTTTTATTTGAATAATTGAAGTGTGTGTTTTTTATTGATAGGGTAAATCTTTTCATTTTAGTTGTTATTTGTCCATATTGAATGTATCTAATAGTTGTTAGCTAGGTGTCTAGTTTTATCATACCAAGTAGAATTTATGTTCCACTGAGGAAAGTACCAAGTTTATTTCTGTAACATTTTTTATATGTTGGTATTTGGGATTACATACCCCATGTGGTTTATAATCATAGATTCTATAATGGACCACTATTATTTTACTAGACCTAGAATAATAAAAATACCTAATTTACATGTCTATGGTTTTAATGGATTGAATAATCTCTTGAAATATTCCTAATTATCTTATGTATAAGTCCCTTCAATGAATTGGTTTTAATTTACAAAAGAAATGGATATAACTAAATCCATAACCCATGAGTCTCATATAGTTTTTTTATATCTTCTAATAGATTCTCCCTTTTGTTTCAACTATATTAATCAATGTACCATATCAAGTGAAGATTTCAGGGAACATTGTTGATTAAAAATAGTTTATTGAACTCCTTTTATTCAATTGACCACACTTCCTTTTTTTATTTTATTCTTAATTATATTCCAAAATTTTCTATCCCTTCCTGTAAAATGATATACAACAAGATTGAACTCCTCGTACTATGTGCGCCAGAGAATATATATTATCTTTTACATAAAATTGATCCATTTATCAATAAAAAGTATATCTAAAGTTCCCTTAAAGGAGGGTATACATTATTATGTGAAATACTCGATAGAGATTTCCTCTTTATTTGGTGTTTTTAAGAGCTGATCATGATTATTATTATTTTTCATAGCCTTTGATATTTTGGTGAGTTTCACTATGAAGTGTTGTACACCAGCTCGCATCCCATTTTTTAGTTCATTGGGACAAGAACCCTATTGTCCTTTTCAACCATTTTTAACACGGTGCCTCATTTATACAACTATAATATTATATTAGAGAATTTTAGGGGTCATAATACTTTAATTTATAAATATAATGAGGGAAATTATTTATTCTCTAAGAAGTAATTCATCTATTAAGTGAATATAATAACTTATTAATCTCTTGGAATAAATATTGATTATAAATAGTAAATTTTCTATTAATTTATCTAACCTAAACATATTAAATTATAATATAATAGATCATAATGAGAATTTGAATTAATCAAAAATAATTCACCATGTGTATCTTGATAGGTGTTTTATTTTTATCCCAATCATCATATACCAAGTGAAGATCAAGATAATACTCAACCAGCCTCTTTTAGGGTGATTTACCTAGGTGTATCTATAACCAAACCACAACCACATTAATGTATACAAATAATGATTTAAAATATATTAGCACCCAAAAAACATTTCCTCAAGAAATGTATTGGTTGTTTTCTTATATGAAGACTTATCTCTTATACTTATCCCTAGGGTTTTCCACAAATTTAACTTATATAAATTCAAAAAATATCTAAAATGGAACCCAAAAATAAATAAATTGGGAATTAATAATAATTTTGGATACCTTATAAAGAATAAAAAATTAATGTTATAATTTTTCAACAATAATCCATTTATCATACAAATATCCACACAATGTTGAGAATAGATGGTTTAGTGTCTTTAGAGATTATCTAAATAAATAGTTTATTTCAAAATAATACTGAACATGTATATATAATCATATAACTATAAACTCCCCTTTATAAATATCACCTGAAATACCCATATTCATAACCTGAGTAATGGGAAATAATAAGAAGTGGAATGCGCATTAATGATTAAAATGGAAGATATGAATCCGAGAAAATAAGTGAGCATTTGATGAGAAAGATGGGAATAAGAACATAATAAAAATTAATTATCATACATAAGAGAAACATACCATGAAATGAATATATCATAATATATTAATGGAATAAAACATTGACTAAACATGAAGTAAAAATAATAAGGGAGTCAAAACATAAACCATTAATCATGTGTCTTCAGAAAAAATAAATTTCACATGCAGAATAACATGGGAATATATATTATGGAATCCCAAATATCACTGAAATAATAAAATATTTAGAATTACGACACAACCATGGGTAGTAGAAGACATCACCTTTGTGAGTGTTATGCTTTAACTCACACTTGAGAGAAACTAATTGTTCTTTATTATACATGTTTGATGGGATATAAACATTTAACCTATGCATTCAAGTGTGATATAGGACACCATACATCATTCATCCATATGAAATTTTGACACTGGAAAATATTCCCCTTATCACATTATAAGTAACCAAAAGAAATAAAATTGGGTTTTGTAAAACATTTAAATGAGATCATTCAGATTTCATAAAATGAAGAACCCATGTGAAGAAAATGATTTTTTATAAAATTTTAAAATGGTATAAAATAACATTCTGAAATAAATAAATTTTCACAGTAAACCTTATCATTAAAAATGAATCAATTCATAAGATAAAAATTGGTTGTGAAATAGGAAATATTACTCTACATGAGATTGTTAGTAAAATAAAAACCAAATAATGAAATGATATTTCCTGAAAAATATTTGGATTTCATCCTCATAAAATTCATAGTAAAATGTCATATAGAAATATGTCCTTTATTAATAAGGTGAAATGAATTATTTTAAAACACAATTTTCAAAATATATCTCAAAACTAATAAAATAAAACTGAATCTTATTCAATAAACATGGAGTGGAAGATTAAAGTTAAGATTTTGAAAAGAAATTCTTTAATAATATTATTATAAATACCTTTCTTGAAACCCATTTCATTAAAATATATAATAAAATTTCCACTGGAAAAGTGTTTAAAGGAAATGTAAATGTCATAATATTAAATATATATTTATCTTTCTATATAATAAATTATATTATTTATAGGTATAGAAAACATTGATAAGTAACAAATGGAACTATAAAGATGATCGAAATCATTCTCGTAAAAATTAAAATTTTATGAAGAAAGAGATTTTCAAGGGGAAAAATTTGACATTAAATATGAATTACATAGAGGAAAATTAAGGAATTAAACATATAGTCATCATAGGGTATAATATATAGATCATTAAATATAATAGGGAAAAATTCATGTCTATGACCAAAAGAAAATTTTTGAGTTAAGAAAACCCCTTACCATTATTGGTAATTAATAAAATGAAATTTATCCTCAATTATAATAAATATAATTATCCTAGTAACATATTTTATAATCATATTCATATATGTATAACCTTTAATAAAATTAATTTATAATTATTCTATACATGTAAATTAGTTAGTTATTATCAATTTTTAAAATAGGGGGTGAGTAGTCCTGATCATTTTGGACTAGTTTTATAATAGTGATGTTGTTTTTTGTTATTATTCCAAATGTAATAATTTATATATCATAGAAGGTCCTTGAATTTCTTCTTAATTATTTTTTCATAATGTTATAATTTCATTATATGGTATTTTTGGTTACAATCATTCAAGATAAAGTCAGGTCTGAGCATGTTTTGGCGATTTTAAACGAACTAATGTTTGTACCTTAATTAATTAGTTTAATAATAATGTTATAATTACAAAAAAAAAGTAAAATGATTATTTGATATTTTATTTAATATATTATTATTAATTATGTTCTCATTACCATCAATGATACTATCTTAAAACATTGTCCATGTATGTGGTTAGATTGAACCAAACATGAACATACCAAAATCAAAGGGAGAGTATAGTTATGAATGTTGTTTCTTTTGGAATATAATAATTATTTAATAATAATAATATTTTTCATATATTTTTAATGAGTTTAATGAAATGTTAAGATATTATACCAAATAATAAAAAAATAGATGAAAAATGGAATTTCTAACATAATGAAGGTGGCAATCCACACATATACATGAATGAAGTTTTCATTTATCTTAAAGTTAAATGGTAATGGTAGTTATTTATGGCCAATTTAGAATAATTAAATTAAGTGAAAAAAATAAATTCACCATAGAATAATAGAAAAATTATATTGGGAAAAATATTTTAGAAACTAAATGTCAACGTTTAAGATTAGCACTCAACTTGGTAACTTTAGTTTTATATTCAAGGAAACATTACAAAAAGAAGTTCCTGGGATAAATTCTTGTTAATAGTAGCTGGAGTAAATGGAAAAGTGTTATAGGGGAATTAAATATTCTTTGGTTTCATGAGGAAAAATTATAGTGTTCTTTAATGTGTGCCGGAGGCCCTTTTTATAAGATGTGTGAATATATTTTTTGTAATTATTTTATATAAATATACAGATAGCACGTGATTCACTTTCTTGAAAGACTCAAAAATGAAAAATAATGGAGTGGGGATAATTTTTTTTAACCGTTACTCAAAAAAATATTATAATATTTTTTTTAATATGTTATTTCTTTTTACAATTTCATTAACCATTTTTAACCTTTTGGATTTTACTGTGGAACCTAGTTTTCACTTAAATTCAATTATATTTTATAAAACAATATGTTGAAACGTCTTATAAATATTTATGTTATGAATCTATATTTTACCTACATATATTCTAATTTAATTTCTAAAAAAATGAGAATTTAATTTTAAAATATATATTTAATATATATATATTTATAATGGTTTTGTTGAAATTTTTTTTATAATCATCAACATCATTTTATATTATTGATTATGAAACCAGATCATAGGAAACAATAGAATAACATAGAAAGAAAGTATACTGGGAACTAAAAAATTGAGGTCCAAGAGAATCACCCCTGACTAATCTGACACCTTCGAGAGGAAACAAGCCCAAAGTTAATAAATAGGTTACCGACTGACCTTGGGTGACCTTATTGGCTTGAAAATCTATTTCTTTATTACCATCACATAGAGTATGAAGGATTTTCCTTCTATTTTTAAAGATACTTGTTCACTCGAGGGTAAAATATGTGACCTTCTAGGGTAACCACATAGGCCATATAGAGATTTGAATATTATTTTCGAGTCTTTTTCAACTGGAGTGAGTGTGATGTGATGCTAACTATAAATCTCTAGACGTGTGAGAAGAGCCATTACATCCCCATGAAGGGAGTATCTATATAAAAAGTATGAATTGAAAGATAGGATGATAGAAACCATGGAATTTAGAACAATTCTTCCTCCATGCATCATTTCCATTCTACAATATCCATCCATATTTAATTTAGGTCCACTCATGTGTGGGTGCTAGTGAACCGAGTGCTTCTAGAGACTTGTTGGGGAGAGTAGGGGAGGGTTACTCGAGTTCAATAGGAAACTGAGGAGTGAAACATCTATCCAATTTTTTAGATCCATAGAAAAAAATTTCCTTATTATCTTGATCCTAATTTTGAGATTCGTCATTGAAAATTAGAGGTCTTCATATAAGGATTTTTATTCTTGTCCTGACATAAACACTAGCATCTTACATAAAAAATGATCAAACTCACCTTACTCTCAATTATATTGTTCTTTGCACCTTGAAATCAGAGATCATAGAACAAAATTATTGAGATGAACTAAGCATACAAACCAGTAAAATAACCAATCTAGTTCTAGATATCACACACCATGTCATTTTCAAGAAGCAAGTGGAGCGAGGAATCACCCTGAGGGATGCTGCAGTAAGAGCACCTTGATTCCATATTAATTTCCATCCATTTAATGTATTTTTTTGTGGATAATGCATTGTTTTGTATTAAACACAAAATCATATGACGTTTTATATGGATGTATTTTCACCATAGCATGTTGCCCTATCAATGCATTACTTGGGAAGGAATGATCTACCGATGAAATTCATTAACATAGAAAATAAATAAAGATAAGCCTATGAAAATTCATTCATTCAGGACTACAGATAACTCAATGAGATCAAAATGATCAAGATACATCCTATCCAAAACCACTTGAGTGGAATTTGGGAATCCATTCTCATTAAAAAAAGAAGTTTTGGCTTACGAAAACATGGGAAATCGAGAAGAGACCATTCCCATCTTCGGTTCTATAAAATTATCATTCCCTTACAAATGACCCACTGAGATTGAATATGGAGAACTTTGATAAATGGGTGGAGAAATAGCCAATGCTGGGAGGAGTTCCTTCATGGGGGCTCTGTTAAGAGATTTTTTTTAAGCTCTATGATCTTTCCCTAAAGCATTCATCTATCTATCACCTCACATGTTAACTTTTCATGATAGGTATGTATCTCACCCAAAACATTTGTATCGACCATGTTTTAGAAGTGATGAATGTTATGTGCTCGCCAAAAGATAAGAACTTGTTTTTTCAGTTGAATATGAATGATATGTTCTCCCCAAATGATAAGAACTTGTTTTTTCAGGTGAATATTCATGCTCTTATCCTATCAAAAATATTTTTGAAGTGATGAATTTGGAATCATCTAAGAGATATATTTGAACTAAGGTAATTTATGGGGAATATCCGCCTACCAACTTTGAGATTATTTCTAATGGAGTTGTCCCTCTTGTCTGAATAGCATGACGAAAGTTAAAAAAACTCTTCTAATTATTAATTCCTTGGTCTCTCCAGTTACTGTATTACTCATTAATGAGTTCATCCTGCTAATTGGTTGGATTCTTCTATTAAGAAAAATTACTTTCTCATCGACATACAAGACATTAGACACCCCCAATAAAATTTTTCATGCACCGATATAAGATTATACCACCAACTTATAGGGTTTTGTTAATAATATAGTTCAAGGAGTCTTTCATGAGAATTAATAACATTAAGGACAGAGGATGACCTTGAATATACCTTACACTAATTTAAATAACCCACAATTCTTACCTATAAAACTAGTAGTAATCCAAGGTGATGTGATGAACCTGTACAACAAGTCATTTGATCATGAGGACAAACCCTTGCATAACAGTACTTTAAAAATATATTCCCATTCAAGTCTATTGAATTAAAGATAGTTGTCTATATTTAGAACCACATTTGGGATGAATGATATTGAGTTTATGGCACTGATCAATTCCTCTACCAAACCAATTGATCCATATATTGATCTACCTTTTATTAACATATGTTGTTCCTATGAGATCATGATGGGAAGGGGCCTTAAAATTTTATATTTAGAACTTTGACCATGACCTTGTAGGGAACGTTGCACATACTTATTGGGTGTTATATTTAATAGTTGAGTTGTCTTTTTGCACAATTCCTTTTCTCTCGCCTCTATGATTTGAAATCATTTTTCATTATATAAGTGTCAATGATTTAACTACATGGATTCTGAGTTCAATAGATGTGATGAATATGGTATATACTTTCTCAAAAGAAATACATGGAACATATCATGTATTTTGGAGAGTCTTGGATGTAGTGTTAATAAATAATCCACCACCTAGACACAATCATGGTTCTCATAGAGACCAATGTATCTTGGCCCCATCTCTCCCTTCTTCCAAAATCACATAACTGTCTTCCATTAAGATATCAAAATGAAAAAAAATTCACCAAATTCAAATTCAATATCTCACTGAAGAATTTCTACATAAATATTCTATATATTTTTTTCCACATTCATATTTCATTAAATGGGATAAACCATCTATATAATTTCTTTGATTTGGATAAGATATATCAAATCCCACTATAAAATTTTATCACAACATGTTGGGTTCTAGAAAATTTTCTTATAAAGGGATTCATATGGTGCCATTTGAATGCTAAAAAAGAAACTATTATTATAAGACAACTCTACTAGTTAGAGTTGTTGATAAAAGCTTGTGTAATTTCCTAAAATGAGATCCCAACATGGCCTTAATATTTTGAATGGTTTTCGTAGAATGACCATTTATCTACGAATATAATTTTTACTGAAAAAACCTCTATAACAATTTTTTATTAAATCCTTCCCCAAAATAATGATGAAACATTAGATATCGAGTAGATAGAATAAATTGTGAAACTCTATGTAGTCTTACCACTATTCTTATATGTACCTTGATTAGTTGGTTATGATAGAAATGTTATTTTATTGCAATATAATTCATATAATAAAAAGAAGATCAACTAAGATACAAATATAATTTTACCCTTTATGTGTCATGGTATGTCCAAAAAAAATCCATGGTAAGGTTTTTCAATTTTCATACTATTATTGAAAATTATTTTAATATAAAATTTTACATTGATCATTATTCCTTATCTATATGGTGTACCATGAATCGAGATATGTACTCTTTAATCTCCCTCTTTAGTTTTACCCACTATCGATTTTTCCTTAGATATCTAAACATTTTAATCCATATAGGTTTAATAGAAAACTATAAAATATGATAATCATCCCAAATTTCCATCATTATTTATATTTTTATTATGGAAACAAATCTAGGTTCCATACCATATAAATCCCTCTTTTTCAAAGTGGATCTCTAGAATACTTTTGACTTTTTTATATAGATCTACAACACCCTACCTAGCTTATTTAATTAACATGTGAATGCATTTTTAAGCATTCGTTTTTTAAATATAGGGTTTCTCAGCATACCTTATGAATTCTAGATTCATCCTCTACAAATCCATTTGTAATGGGTCTTTTTCAATCCTCTTCATTGATATGGTACCATGATCAATTCTTTCTCAAAGCATCAGCCACCTTATTTTCCATCCTTGAGTGGTAATATATTGAGTATTTATAATATTTTTTCAATTAAAACCACCTCCACTGGTCTATATTTGACTCCATATATGATGATAAATATTTTATAATCATATGGTCAATATATATTTCAAATTTTCTCTATAAATATATTTCCACAAAATCCTTACTATAAATATCACTACCTTGTGGTTTAAATCATCCATCTAGTATTTTTATTTCTCATAATTATTTAATGGATGTGGGACCATAGAAATTACATTATTTTTTAGTATGATTACACAACCAAATAACCTTTTTATTAATACATCTATATTATAAAACCTTACCTAATGTAGTGTATTTTAAATATAATACAGATTGATAACCTCCTTTTTATTACATAAAAAAATACTTCACATTTCGTTATGGGAAAGAACTCCACTCTCTTTTTTGTTTAAATGTTTAATAGACTCGACATTATTCATAAATTTCATAAAAAGGATAAATAATTTATATTGAACCAAATACAATGTAATTATATCATTATAATAGTTATTCTAGTCTACCCTAAATTAATTACATCTTTGATGCATCTACAGATATTCACTTAATTTTGATTACTTGATCATAGAATGTTACTTTTTGTTGATAGTATTCACATTTTTCAAATCTGGAATGGAGTTTCAATTTTATCAATCTCTTTCACACAATTCATAAACAATATTTAGGGTCTTCCATTACCTTTGAATATAAATGAATATCATATATAAAGTAAAAAAATGATAAATGTAGTCCCTAATGACTATATTAAAAATATCTAAAAGAGGGGGGATAATTCATGTTAGAAACCAGTTATTTATTGAGGCACATATCTATATACATCTATAAATTTTAAATTTTAATGTCTAAATATCTCTTAATATGAATTCCCATTGAGTTAATGGTGGTTTCGAGGGTGTATGGGGCTATTTTAGAGCCCAAACCCAAAAATTTAGGGTGAAAATGTCTTGGTACGTGGTTTTTAGAAATAGTGCGGAGAAGAACCTATAGTTATTTATAAAAATGTGAGGTTGGATAGTGAAGTCCTAATAGATGCACAGTTAAAAAAACTATCAGACGTAGGGAAACTAGTGTTGTGATTTTTTTTGTAGTTTTGACAGATCTGTTTTCATAGTTTGTGCATGGTGATTCAAATAGTGCATAGAAAACTAGGAGGGGTACCCCATACTATAGAAAAGGGTTAACAGTTGGTGCACTATTTTTTCAACCATTCATCCTGACATTGCAGTCTAGGGGTTTTGGTGACTTTACCAAATTACCCCTAGTTAAATCTATTTCTAACCTATTTTATCCTCATTTAATTCATTGGATAGAACCTCCATTTTGAGAGCCTCCTTTGTGCATATTCTTGTTTTTCACGTTGATCATCCATCCAAGATCAGAATAAATAAACATTTGTATCATTCATTCCATCTTATTTTGATCTTGATTCCTTTATAGTCATTACTCATTTGGTTTGGTATCAGTTGTGCTATTTTGGTGCAATCTAATTTTACCTATTGATATATTCTTCGTCCATTCATTTATTTTCTCCTAATATGAGTCGAATTATGAGCTAATAAATGATAAGGTATCCACTATATAACTATGTGTGGGGATATTTTTCTTTTTATTGAAATTCAAAGTTTTTATAAATATTTTTTTGTCTCATATGCCCAATTCATGTAGAATATACCTTGAAATGCATTTAAATCCCTGAATTGAATTAATAGGGATGACATATGAAATTAATGAGACTCCTTGACAATTTTATTATGGGTTTGAACCATGATCATCAACAACCCATTTGGGAGTGCACATAATGAAATGGACTAGTAGAGGCAGTTAATGAGTTTTGATACCTTTAAGGTGTTCCCTTTACCCATTTCTTTTGGATGTCAAATGTGAATTGAATTGTCAACTGAAATGATGATTTGAACATTGAATTGGTATGTATGTTGAATTTTTTATGTCAAATTTAAATTATATTGATAATGAAAATGTAATTTAATACATGTATCTAGAAACATTCCTTTTATTAGTAATTTAAGAATGAGATTATTGTTATTATTGAGTTCCCAAATGAGTAATTGAGATGCAAGACTTCTAATAATATCCATGCCTTGAGACACCTTTGAGGTGAGTTTGAATTGAATTGAATATGGTGATTACCCTTGTTATAAATAAATTATTAAATTATTGTATTCATTGGGTGACACATGAATTCATATAAGATTTACATGGATGGACTCATTTGTCTTCAACCATTATTATTCCCGAATGATAGTTGGACTCCACATATAGACTGGAAATGACCGACACATGGGGCCTTACTATTTTATGAACGAGCAATACGTTAAATCCATATGTATTTCCAAGGATGTAATCATAGTGGATTTGATCATATATTCCAGGATTGATACTTGTGATCCCTTAGTTTACTATTAAGGATGGACTTGAGTGGATATGATGATATAACACATCTAGAGTGATACCATGGTTCTTGTGAGGATCTCCATGGACGGGCTTGTATGGTGTTGGATTATATTATTAATAGAGTGAACCCTATATTCCAAATTAAGATTTATAAGGATGGGGTTCATACATAAATAATTAATGAAATGAATTATATGACATATCTTCCAAGCGAGAGCACAAGCTTGGAATCGGTCATATTCTAACACTTTATGGGTGCCTATTAGGCATCCTTTCATCATTTATTTTCATGGTGCATTCTAGGAATTATTACAGGTCTTGATACATTCTTATCAAATTAAATTGAAGCATTAAATGAACTTTATTATAATTTATATACTGAACTTCATAGGTTTTTACTTTCAGTACTCATTTAATACTCTATTATAGACAAAACATTGTCACTATTATATATTAACTGACTTGATGAAACTAGACCTAGGGGGTTTTCTAATAGTATTAGTTTTCACATCCAGTTTGGTCCTCCTTTTGGTACCAGAATAGACTATATAATTGTATGTATAGATACATGGAATTTACCCACAACATGTTCTTGATTGCATCTTGGGAATAGGGGACCATGGGACCAAGATGAGGCCCATGATACTAGATGGATAATATTTGGCCTTTTCTTAATTTTGTTCCGCGTATTAAACACCTATAGTGTATAATTGTTTTGGCCATTATTATAGATGTATTAAATGTATCATAATCATTTAATATGAGTTTCCTTTTGATATTGTTTTCTATTCATAGGGTGTATCAATTTCCTTATTGTTATTACTACTTCTTCTACTTATATGATATTGTATCTCTATTGTTCATCACTATGGTTATGAGGGTATAGTCTCCCCACTAACAAACCTAGACCATCACTACTAGTTGGTAGCCTCTATTGTTTGGGGAGATACAATTTCGGTCGGGTGGAAACCCGGTCTCGGGACATTGTTGGGTGGACCCTGGGTAAGGGACATTACAATTCATAAGTTCAAGTTGCATCATTTAAAAATAATAGTACCTATAACTCTCAAGGAATGTGGTATATTAAATACCCTCATTTTTTACACTTAACTAATGGTATTAGGATAGAAATCAATTCTTAAGGGCTTATTGATATCCTCTATGATTATTGATCAAATCATTAATATAGGGTAGGTGATACTTATTATTGATCATGATTTTATTAATCTTATAATGACCAATGAAATTATGCACTAATCTAACCTTATTTCTAGTGAAGTGGACCGGTGTACCTTTTGATGAAGTAATAAAGTATATAAAACCCCTATCTACATTCTCTTATAACAACGCCTATAATTATTCAAACATTCCGGCATCCATTCAATAAATAGTTTTTGAGAAAAAAAATATATTCGTTATGATTTCAATTGAAAACATTGCCTCGTGATCTAAGGTAACAGCACCCATTTAATACATAAATAAACCAAAATATTCATGTCTAATGGGTGTTTTTTCCAATGTTCACTTCTTCCCCAATAAGTTTTACTATAAATACTTCATTACTAGTCATCAGGACACATGGAAAAAATTAATTGGAGATTATGATTATCCTTTAATAGATATTTGATCATAATGTGATTTGGGATACAAAATGAGATCTCGTTATCCTATAAATTGATATGTTCTCTATGTGAGGAAATATAATCCATAACCAGTGTTACATGATGTTTGATCAAAGGTAAAAGGACTAAATTTGTAGGAATTATCTTCATAAAAAAAATTATTGGTGAAATGATTGATATCATAGATATAATAATTATGCTTTATAAGGTTTAAATATATAGTTCAATATTAAAATTTTTGTGATCTAAATTAATATACTAAACAAACTTGTGTGATGTTAAATAATGTGAACAACCCAAGTCAATTAATGAATTTGTATTTATAGATCGGTTAATGAGTGTACCTTTCAATAATTAGGCATCCACCTCCACAATAGTGATATAAATTTCTCTTCCTTGATCTGTTGGATTGTGAGGTAGTTGGGTTATATCCTTGGCAATATCTCTGGGGTTAGATAATTCATTTTTATAATTAAAAAAAATTACATTTGAAGCATTGAACTGTAGGGGGAGAACTATTTGGGGACTTATTCTCTTTTATTATTTTATTTGTCCTTCTTACATATCCTTCATGGTTTTTAACTAGGTTAATGGTTTTCCACATTTAAAACACTTCACAAAGGCCATTATAAATCTACCTATGTGCTTTCTATCATATTTTTAATTTACTGGATGTGGTGATTTCATCCCACATGTGGTTTTTCATTAGATCATCCATGATAATCAAAACTTATTTTCTAGACATATAAATAATGATAGTATCAAGAATCTATACCCCCCATTGGAGAATATGAAACAATATATTTATAGATTCCAAAGTATCTTATTGTTAATTCCCTTTAAAGGCTTGTTATTAAACTAGAAATGTATTGGTGGATCTATATTTTAGAGTTTGAGATATAACTAGAGGTGTTCCTCATGATTATCATGAATATTTATTCATAAATTAAAATACATTTCTATTTATTTTTTTAACTATATTAATTAAGTATCCATTTCCATGTGATTAGATAGAGGAATGTTCTTGATAAAAAATAATTTTTTGAATTCCAAAAAATCTATAGAGTCTACTTCCTCTTTTTTTGTATTCATAATGACAGTCTCCAATAGTAATATTCTTATTCATAATGATATAAATATATAGTGAACTTATCCTTATATAAGAACTAGAGAATGGAAAATATTTTTTTTATCACATCGTTCCATTCCTCATGAACAAGTGTATTATAAGATCCTTTAAATGAGGGTAGATGTTATCACATGAAAGACTCGATGGTTAGTTTCTTATACCTAGTTGTGTTCAATATATCAATAAAGTTTGTTTTGTTAATCATAGATTGAGACAATTTTTTTGTATCACTATGAGTTTTTGTATGCCATATCTCATCCCATTTTGGGTTTTCAATTGGATAATCACAGAATTTTCCTTCACATATACTGTTATAATGGTTCCTCATTTCTTTATACATTACAAAAGAAATATTTTTTGCGATGAGAATACCAATATTAACAAAATTATTGAGGGAAAAATGATCTTAGAATAAATATTTAATAAGTTATGTGTATACCCTATCTTTCAAATATATTGGTATCAATATATTTTTGTCAATATGTATGTTCCTGAGATTTTTGAAGATGTATTGTTCTAATTTTCTTGTACTCTTTTACCATTTTTTAAATATATATTGATTGTGTTGTGTTAATGTTTTTTTATGAGATAATATAGTAATTTGGAATCCCAAGGGGTTGTGCATGGATTCATCACAGTTTGCAAAAATTATGAGGCATGACCCAGAAAACTATACACCCCATTTTTTTTGGTGTAAGTGTTGTCACACAGTTGGCATATTGTTTGCCCAAAACATGAACCAAACCTCCCCTAAAGTATGGACCAAGAAAAAATGGGTTTTTTTATTGATTCATGGTTCTTAAAACTATTCCCCACTTTGGTAAAATTGTGCACCCCCTAAGTAGAAGTGCACAGATAAGAATCGCAGTTTGGCTAACCATGTGATCTTACCCAGTAAAGAAAACACATGTGTTTTAATCCCATAAAAATTTATTTAAAAATATTTGAAAATTTTATATTGTCCCTAAACACCATATAACATCCTAAAAAGAACTACTTAGATTTTGGAGGATCCTAGAATTATTCCAAGGCTCCTCAGACCCTTTTCCTTGTGAATCAAAGATCCAAATAATGGATCAGATCCTCTTCCCTTTTGTTTTCTTTTATCTCTACCATATTTCTCTCATATTTTTTAATGATGATTTCCTCCATTGGTGATGGTCTTAGATATAGTTTTTATGGTTTTTATTCATTGTATCTTGGTACAATGTTTTCATCATAGATCTTAAGTGACATTGTGATTTTGACCTTTCCACGTCAATTTTGGGGATTTTGGTTTCGAATACATCCATCTATGACCATTATGTAGGTGGTATAATTATTAATTCCTATATTCTTGACTATAATTTCATGTATGTAATTGTGAAATAAAAATTTCCACAATCGTAAATAGTATTCTAAATTGAATTAATTAATTGATTTTCTATGAGATTGTGGAATTTTTCCAAAATGTGATGATTAAATTGAGGAATAATGTGATTGTGAAATTTATTGATGATGAAATAATGAAATTTAATGATTAACAGTTTATGAAACTTATAGTTTCCCATGGGGTGTTACAATTTGATTGAAATGATTGTTTTTATTTTTATGCTCGGTTGATAAATGGAATCATGTAATGGGTTAAATAATGAATTAGGGTAATGGTTGATAAGTGGTTGGAAACATAGAACCATGGGATGTTATAATTTTGAATGAGATTTTGGATATGGACTAAAGATCCAAATATCCATTGGGTTTTAGACTGCCACTCTAGGCCTCTAATAAATTTATATATTATATATGATCCCCCAGTTGTTGGATATAGACTAATACACCAAATATCCACAGGGGGGTCAGACTACTACTCTAGGGCTCCATTGTATGAATGTGATGTTTTAATGATTGGATTATTGGATTCCCTTCATAAAATAAAATGTGATATCCCTTTGGGGTTTTTTTATACTCCAACATGGGCCAATGAAAATATTGATGGTTAGGGTTCATCGTGAACCTGGTATTTATGTTGATAAATAATTAATATTTTATTGTGAGAACTATTTAATTTATTATTTCATTTTACTCTATATAAAACATCATAATTTTTTATATACAGGATATTGTTTTAGACTTCGTTGGCAGTGGCCTACTGAGTTGTAATCACACACTACACATGATGCATGATCAGTACCACAATATACATCATGTTTTTAGGATAGTATAATGGAATGATTCCTATGATAGATGGTTGAAATTGGGATGGATCATGGATGAGGGATCCAGACATAATGCCAGGACCCTATTGGGAGTTTTTAATGTCTTTATTTTTGGAATTTTCATTTGAATATTGACACATATATGTCATATAAAATCTGTTGTTATGGTTTTATTTGTTTCCTATTTTGGTTTATCACATGGAATTTCTTGTATTCATTATGGTATTAAACAAGTAATTGTTCATTCTCAGTTGGCTATTGTTTATTTACTTCGACCATTGTGTTTCTTTGATACATAGGGTATATTATCCCTATGATATATCTATAATAGACCCTCACGTCCATTCATCAGCCTCTAGTGTATGGGGAGGTGAACCTGAGGTCATATAACCCACTAGCACAAGTCATCAATATGTGGTACCCGGGTCGGGATGTTACAAAGTGGTATCAAAGGAGTACTATTTTATTTTATTTTTCACACTATATGAGAAAGGTAGACATGATACTAGGATTATTCGGGTCATGGTCCTAAGATCGTGCATAAGAGTAGCTAACTGATGTGTGGGGGAAAACCCCATGTACCTAGGGGGAGAAATTGGTGCTCCTGATTTTTGCTATATAGTTGGATGTTATTTCACATTGAGTGATGCACCTGTTGTATGATGTTATTATTTTTAAATATTTTACTCATGGACTAGTATGAAATGATAGTTTTGTATATAGGAATCATTCTATGATCTCAGAATATATTTTGATATGCACAGTTTTAGGAACAAACTGAAAAGAGGGTTTTGGTGAATTTTTTAAATGAAAAATGTTTTTCTTTACTTATTTAAATTAATGGAAAATGTTTCCTAATATGAAATTTAAAACTTTTAAAGATGAAAAACGTTGAAATTGAAATGGATGAAATTTTTTTCTAATGTGAAACTTCAATAAAATGTGAAATATTTATCCTATGTTATACATAACCAAGGTGTGGGATAGTTGAGGGTAATGTTAGATCCTCAATTTTGAACATGTGGTGGGGTTTTGGGGATGACTTATTATGGATTCTTGAGAATCCATATTGTTAAAATGTTAAGGATGTGTTATATTTCATATTATGTTTAATTTTCATTATATATATATCTTCCTTAATGATTATTATTGTTGATAGGATGTAAGATGGAAATCGATTGAAATGATCCACTAATAGTGGAACCAGAGGCTCTGATAGTTCTAGGTGATGGATTCAGAGAGAAGTTTTTTGAGAAAATTCCTCAATTTATAAAATTTATGGTAAGAGACTCAAGGAGGGTTTTGTGGAATTTTTTTGACATGAAACTTGATTTTTAGTTGCATCACCCTTCAAATAACATAAGAGACGATGCCCCTATGGAATTTTAGTCCTGGATTCAGTTTATAGAGAATATTATTGATCGCTTAGAGACTCCTTCTAAGTAGACAATCAAAATGGATTATTTTATGTTATGTGGTAAGCAGAAAACATTTGGTGCGACATCCAAGCATGGGATGATAAATTAGAGAATATTTAGAGTAAAGAACTCTGGGAGAAGGTTTTTGAGCACTTTTACCCTAATATTCTCAATCAAGAGAGGGCAGTTGAGTTTTTTTGTTAACAACAGGGAGTACATCCATGATGTAATATATTGGTCAAATTAGAAATTTTTAGATATTTATTCTAGTGTTTGTAGAAAATGAGTCTACTATAGATAATTAGTTTCAGTTTTGGCTTAAATGCTAGATTAAGTATTAGGATAACAACTTTCAGTTGATGAAGTTTTCTGAGGTTGTGAATCAAGCTCCCATTTCTGAGGGAAATATAAAGGATGATTCTAGTAAAATAAAAGTGGTTTTTATGGGATGACCAAGAGGTACGTCTTCTAAGAGTAGTAACCATACCTATGAATGTTTTTTCAAGGAAATGGAAATCGGATTGGTGGGGGAGAATGATTGGTTACTCACAGTAGAACTTGTATATACTTCCACTGGTGTGGTAGGTCAAGACACATTTGAAGCCAAATTCCCCAAAGAATAGTAGAGTTAAGATCTTTTGGTTGGATGGGTCACTTTCACATGTATTGTAGGATCCCTTGACCAATGAGTGGTGATGGAGGAACCAAATAGAGTCAGATTTATGTAAGGGGTTCTTTTCCCAATATCAGTCTATTGGATGGGGTTTTTCAATCCAGGTTGATTGAGGAAGTGGTCAAGGTAAATCGGGGAAAGACCATCCATATAAAAAGAGGGGTGTAACTCAATAAAATCACAAAAAAACACATATAATAGGTCTAGGAAAATTTCATGTAGTTCATCATGCACTTGTGCATAGTGAGGCTCAGCCATCGAGAGTCATAGATATTATTCATGTTGCTTCGTTTTAGGATAGGGCCTTATTTGATACATGGACCTCTCATTATTTTATATATTCCCAACTAGTGAATGGTTTTATTTCGGTAGTGGAGTTCATGAATGTGGTTTTTATTATCAAAACACTATTAGGTGTACGGTTGAGGGATGTATTTTTATGAAATGGGTGTTCTATCATGGTTGGGGAGTATACCAATGGTTCTACAAACCGTAGGGAAGTAAGCAGTTGGGAATGCTTTTCCCAATGGTTTACACTGAACTTTTGGGATAGGTTAGAAAAAATGAACCTATCCCAATGGTTGTTCGAAACTGTTGGGATAGTTTCTTCCAACGGGTTAGCTTGAACTGTTGGGAAAACCAAGCGGACGGATTCTTTCCCAACGGTTACTAAACTGTTGGGAAAGGATTTTTACCAACGGTTCGATGAACCGTTGGTAAAAAAATACTCATAGAGGCTACGCCAACGGTTTCAAACCATTAACATAGCCTATGTTGTGAAAATTGCACAGCAGCCTTCAATTTAGACAACAGTGACCCTCTCATTTTTGTGCAATTTTCATAGAAACCAGTCCATTCCCTCTCATTTTCAATCATTTATAATTATTGTACCTGCAATAAAGTAACACATATATATACAATTATTGTACTTGCAATAACCAACTAACACATACATATAGAGAACAAATTCATACACAATTAACATATAATGCATCCTGGAACTATACACATCCATAATTAAATCATAATTCATAACGTAATTATAAACATACATAATTCATTTAGAATTCAATTTAAAATTTAGATAAAAATTATATGTGGAATCTGGAATTCAATTTATAATTTGTTCGGTTTTCCGTATACCATATGTTTTTACTAGAAATGATGTCCATTTTAAACAAAACACATACACTTGGAGTGATTTCGGCCACACCGTGCCTCGGATTGAGGTGAGGTTAACTCGTACACGTCACAAATGACCCATGGATCATTGTCCTAAAGTATCAACCTATCTTGAAAGCGTTTGGCCGGTTTTCCATATGCCAGTTGTTGTTTCCAGTTAAAATGAAGTTTTTTTTAAATAAAAGAGAGACACTTTGAGTGGTGCCGGCCACACCATGCCTCGGATGGAGGCGGGGTTAACTCATACACATCACAAATGACCCATGGATCTTTTTTCTAAAATATCAACACAATCAGAATCCATTTGGTTGGTTTTCTGTATGTACTTAAAATGTTGTCCATTTTAAACATAAGAGAGACACTTTGGGTGGTCCCTGCCACACCACGACTTGGATTGAGGCACTGTTGACTCGTACACGTAACATATGACCCATGGATCGTTTTACTATAGTTTCAACAGATTCCGAATGCGTTTGGTCAGTTTTTCTTATACCAGTTGTTCTTTTCACATATAACCCTATCCATTTTAAACCAAAGAGACACAATTAGAGTGGTAACAGCCACACCACATCTTGGATTTAGATGGATTTGACTCTTACATGTCTCAAATGACCCATGGATCTGTTTCCTAAAGTATCAACACAATCTAAATGCGTTTGGTCGGTTTTTCGTATCTCAGTTGATGTTTTCACATAAAATGATGTCCTTTTGAAATAAAAGACAGACACTTTGGGTGGTTCTAGCCACACTGCATCTCATATTTAGGCGGTTTTGATTATTACACGTCACATATGACCAATGGATCGTTGTGCTAATGTATCAACACAATCAGAATCCGTTTGGTCAGTTTTCTGTATGTACTTAAAATGTTGTCCATTTTAAACAAAAGAGAGACACTTAGATTGATCCCGGCCACACCGTTCCTCGGATTGATGTGGGGTTGACTCTTACATGTCACATATGACCCATAAAATGTTTTCCTAAAGCATCAACACATTTTGAATGCGTTTGGTTAGTTTTTCACATGCCAGTTGTGGTTTTCACTTAAAATGATGTCCTTTTTAAACAAAAGAGAGACATTATGAATGGTGTCGGCCACACTACACCTCGGATTGAGGTGTGGTTGACCTGTAGACATAACATATGACCCATTTATCGTTTTTCTAAATTATTTACACAATCAGAATCTGTTTGTTCAGTTTTCCATATGCTAGTTGTTTTTTTCACTTAAAATGAAGTCTATTTTAAACAAAAGAGAGACACTTTGAGTGGTTTCGGCCACACCGCGCCTTTTATTGAGGAAAAGTTGAGTCGTACGCATCACATATGACCCATGGATCGTTATCATAATGTTTAAAAGGAAACTGAATGTGTTTGGTCAGTTTTCCATATGTACTTAAAAGGTTGTCCATTTTAAACAAAAGAGAGACACTTAGAGTGATCCCGGCCACACCGTGACTTGGATTGAGCCTGGGATTTCTCATACACATCACATATCACCAATGAATCTTTGTGATAAATTATGAATAGAATATGATTGCCTTTGGTTGGTTTTCTATATGAAAATTGTTCTTTTCACTTATAATGATGTCCATTTTAAACAAAAGAGACAGAGTTAGAGTGGTACCGGCCACACCGCGCCTTGGATTTATATGAGGTTGACTCGTACATGTCTCAAATGACCAATGGATCATTTTACTAAAGTATCAATACAATCCGAATGCGTTTGGTCGGTTTTCCGTATGTTAGTTAATGTTTTCACTTAAAATGATATCCTTTGGAAACAAAAGAGAGACACTTAGAGTGGTGCCGGGCACACCACGCCTCGGATTGAGGCGGGGTTTACTCGTACACATCACATATGACCCATGGATCGTTTTCCTAATGTACTAACACATTTAGAATGCGTTTGGTCAGTTTTTCGTATGTCACTTGTTGTTTTCACTTAAAATGGTGTCCATTTTAAACAATAGAGAGACACTATGAATTGTGTCGTCCACACCGCGCATCGGAATGAGGCGGGGTTGACTTGTACACAACACATATGACCCATGGATCATTGTTATAAAGTATCAACACAATCAGAATCCTTTTGGTTGGTTTTCCGTATGCTAGTTGTTGTTTTCACTTAAAATGAAGTCCATTTTAAACAAAAGAGAGACACTGTGAGTGGTGTCGGCCACACCTGGCCTCAGATTGAGGCGATTTTCCATATTATAGTTGTTGTTTTCACTTAATAAGCTTACCAGGACATTCATATATTTCAAGAGATACTAAAATGGAATAATCCTAAATAACATTGCATGATCAGAGAAATAAAAAAAGCATGTGAAATCGATGGTGCTGGAGTTGTCTGGGGGTCCAGGGAGGAGGGTGGGGGGATGTCTAGGGGGGATGTCTGGGGGGATGTCCGGGGTCCATGGAGAAGGGTGGGGGGCTGTCCGGGGGGCAATCTGGTGGGCTGTCTGGGGGCTATCTGGGGGGCTGTCTGGGGACCAAGGAGGAGGGTGGGGGCTGTGCAGGGGGCTGTCCGGGGGGGGGGAGTTCGGGGGGGTGTCCAGTGTCCAAGGAGGAGGGTGGGGTCTATCCGGGGGGCTATCTGGGGTCCAGGGAGGAGGGTGGGGGGTTGTCCAGGGGGATGTCTGGGGGTGTCCGTGGGGCTGCCTGGGGACTAAGGAGGATGGTGGGGGGCTATCTAGGGGCTGTCTAGGTGGCTGTCTGGGGTAAGAGAAGGATGGTGGGGGGTTTTCCAGGGTCCAAGAAGGAGGGGGGCTGTCCAGGGAGTAACCAAACACACAAAACTCTACAAACATGCTCAGGATACACCACAACCACTAAAAGACAACAATATCCATAAAAACAGAAAATATATAAAAATAACTCAACTCCAATACTATACTACGGGTCTAGATAAAACAAACAACAAGAATAGATTAATCATCAAATCTCAGTAATATTTGTCAAAAATTTAATGGATCAATTTTTCACACATCACCATCACTATCATCACCATCATCATCACCCTCGTCCTCATCCCCATCATCGTCCTCTCCCTCCTCAGTGCCCTCCTCCTCGCCCTTGCCCTCACCATCCGCCTCCCCCTCCTCTGCTCCTTCCTCTTCCGCAGCAGACTCCTTTCCATCATTATCGTCAGGATGGATATCGTCTTGACCACCACTAGAACTATCACCCGGTTCACCATATATAGAACGTATCGATGACATATATTCATCAAAATCTGGGCTAACCTCGGGTGGAAGTGTTGGACGTAGAACTTCAATAAATTTCATAAATGCATTGTTTTCCATAGCAGACTGTTCTGCCGTCTCTATGACCCTTTTCACAGACTGTTTTGCATGTTCCCTAACTTTCTGCAGCTCGGTGGCACTACAACTTGTACCTGAGGAGGTATAATACCTCGTCGGGGCTATCCTAGGTCGGTAGTGTACTCTGCCAGGATGCTCCTCTCCCAACACCTGATGTAAGTGATTAGTTAGCCCAAAATTGTCTGGTTCTTGGGCATCGAGGGCCTCTAAAGCATCCTATTACAAATATAAATATATTATTAAGTTACAAAATAGATATTAAAAAATAAAATCAACAGATTAAAACTCACAATATGTCGATGAGTCTCTTCGTTGACGACACTTCTATCCTTTTTCCATCTACTCAAGCAAAACAGTTTTGCTCGAGGCACACGTCCTTCAATATTCTGTGTCTGCCTCTACAATGACATTGAAAACAAAAGTTATATGAAAATTTTACAAACTATTAAATAATTGATTAAAAAAATAATGTGTAAGTCGTAAATAAAACTTATAAACAATTGTCATACCTACTTCCTCTCATGATATGGAATCGTAGTACGTCCTAGTGTGTGAATGTATTTTTTTGCATCAATGTTTTTCTTATTTTTTCAGATGATTCCTGAATAAAATTCGATAAGGATAATATTAATTCAAAACATGAAATTTGTTATTTAAATACCTCAAATGTAATTCATAACTTAAACCGGGTAGTCATCCAATGAGTAATCATCTGACGATACTGCTCTATAGGACAATCATCCATGACTGGTACCGCCTCTAACTCAAGGCCAACTCTAGCATGCCAGCCAATATAAAAATCATTCTTGTAGGATCTCCAAATCTCTCCTAAATCCTTTAGATGTTCCGGTTGTTCCCCATCACCATCGGGAAAATTAAATCGAAGATGACATCAAAATATTAATTCATATAAATACAAAAATAATTCATGGCATCAAATATAACAAATTTTTTTACCCATATCTCTTCCCAAGCTCTATCCTTGACCTCATGTGGAAAATTTCTCCACGACAGAGGGCCGACGAGAATGATGTCGGAGTATTTGGAAAGCGGCGCCAAAAAACTCCTACATTGCTGCTCTGTTTTCTCAACCATTTGGTTGCCTTCATTGTAATCCACCATAACCTGTGTGTGGCAGTTCCACACCGAACGCATGTGTGTACGCCCCCGCCCCTTCCTCCTATCAGTAGATGTATCTGTCATGAATGAAAACCAAATATTTTATCAAAACATGTTATAATGAAAATAAATATTTCTATAAAAAATTTTTAGGGTTCTATAAATATACCTGCGCCAGTCAGATCTCTTAGCGCCGCTGGATCCACAGACACTAATGGAACACCTTGTAGTGGAACAGGAGTCAAAGATGATGGAATATAGAATCTTGGAGAGACAGAAGTAGATGGAAAAGAAGATGGGACAGTTGTATGACTGGATTCTAACTGGGGAGTGAGAATCATCATAGGATATGAAAATGATGGGCCAGAAGATGCAAAAGGTATCGAAAACAAGGGAGGCCTAAATATCTCATGTGTCCCTAACGGCACACCGGGATCAGAATGTGGGAAGGACGACATGTCAGTAGGAGGGGAAGGGTCTTTTCGGGTATGTGAAGCTTCTCGTGCGCCTCATGTACGAACCCTCCTCGTACCACCGTCCTGAGTACTAGGACCAGTACTAGGCTCCTCATCGAATAATTGTCGACGTATATGTGGATCCTACAAAAATGTTTACAAAAAAATTAATCACAGACATTATATATTCTTTAAATATATATACATAAAATAAAGTACTCACTGTAGGAACTAATGGTGGAACGCCCATCTCCGCCATTTGATGATTTTTCTCCATCATTTTTTTCCTTCATCTCTCTTCAATTGGTTGCATTTACTGCTTTTGAAAACAAATATATAATTAAATAGAAAATTGAAACTAATGTGTAACCCAAAAAACGAAATATATGATGGAATAGGGGGATTCATTGGTAATTTAACTATTAATTGTTTTAGAAGAGCTTGAATGGATTTAATAAATCATACAAGTTGTAATGTTCACCACGTTAGAAATATTGTTTGACTAGGTTTGAATACAGTTCTATTACAAATTAGAAAATGCAATTCAAATAAAACTACAACCAATAAACATTGAAAGTTCACATAAGAGGAAAGTCATCTAAAACATATTTGTGATCAATACTAAGTCAATTTGAATATTACAAACATTAACATCCCAACTCAAGGTAAACCAAATGAATTGAGAACATTGATGAATGATTCTATATATTTTAAACCACAACCTCAGGTTCACAATCAACTCTAAAAATTGAGCTATTTGATTCATAAAAAGAAATAAATGTATTGGTTCCAATGGAACTAGGTACAATGTCAATTCCGTCATCACCACTATCAAAAATATGTCTTGGAATTACTTCAACTATGAAACTAAATTCAGGTCGAAGTTGGTCTTTGACATAAAAAACATGTTTATCCATTGAGGCCAACACATATGGATCTTCGGTAGCAAGATTTAGAGTCATATTAATTACTCAAAATCCACAATCATCAATAAATGTGCCTTGTCTCGTCATTGAATCAAACCAATATAATTTCATCATTGTGACTCGTCCATGAGAGTAATAATCTAATATTACTGTTTTCTCAATGACTCCATAATAACCCACATTTTAAAATCGTGGTCTATTATTAGATGCACTAGCATAACAATCTATTGTGGGAGTTACCATAACACCATCATGTAGTGTTCTCATTTTCTTTTCTCGTTCAGTGACAATAAATTTGTACCCATTCATAAGAATTGATTTACAGTCACGAACCACGGTATTAGGACCAAAGCCAAAGATCTTATTTCCTTACAGACAGAGTCAGCAGACAAACTCAATAGCTACAATATAAATGAATATTAAACTTAATTAAATATTGATATGACTGTTTTAAAGAGTAATATATTTACCTTAAATTTTAACCAACCAGAAAACTCTTTGATTTGGAAAGTCTCTCTCCTTCTCAAAGATAAAGAACGATGATTTCTATTTATCATTGTTTTATGTTACCTGTAGATAAAAAATATGAATAGTTTAACAGATATATATGTACGATATACATATTCAATTTAGTTACCTGATATATTCATTGAATAAATCACAGTTGAACAAAACTATGCAATGTGCCATATCCCGCTCTTCATGTCTTAATGGCTTCAATGTATATGATCTAGGAATTCCTCCTGTTAGAGGAAGTGATGGAAAACTGGGTTCAATTTTCTCATACTATTCTTCTTCATTTCTCATTGGTCTATTTATTCTTATAGTAAGATCATACAAATACATTGAGCATAAATCCATACATTCTTGAGCCAAGTAACTGTTCATGATTGAACCTTTGGGATGATTCCTGTTTCGGACATTAGACGTTAATGTGTACATATTTCTTTCAATTGGATACATCCAACGAAAATAAATAGGTCCTATAAGAATTCTTTTATTAGGAATATGGACAGTTAGATTCAGCATGCATGTGACAAATGATGGAATAAATATTTTCTCTAACTCACACAAAATTAATGGGGCATCTGTCAACATTTTTTTCAACAAATACTAAGACAACTTCATAACACAAAGATCTCTAAAAAATGGCACAACCGAATAACATTAACCCTTACATTATTGGAAAAAAGATGACATATTTCTATTAGAAGCAACTCATGCAGTAGAACATGATAATCATGAGTCTTCAAAGATTTTAGCTTCAACTCTCTTCTGTTGACCCGTTTAGATATGTTTCTTGAATAGCCATAAAGAAATCTAATAGTCTCTAATACTTCTAGAAATTGTTTTTTTCATAGGTTTCATCACATAAGAAGCTCATGGAAGTTGGCATTTATTTTCACTGATATGCACAGGATGCAATTCTGGTCTGATACCCCAATCCACCAAGTCATGCCGAGATCGTAAGTCATATTTTGTCTTCCACTTGACATTTAGAAGAACTGAAAGCAACATTTCTCATATATTCTTTTCAATATGCATTACAACTGAGAAATGACATAAAAAATTGGTTGACCAATAAGGAAAATCAAAAAAGATACACCTCTTCTTCAAATTGTAACAGGTTTCAGTGGAAACATTATTTCTCTTTCCAGATTTCATTTGACCCTTCCCGAATGAAAAACTAAAATATTTCAATTCATTAAGCACATCAGTTCCAGACATACGCTGAGGTGGATCATCGGTCTCTATGGTATTATCAAATCTTCGACGATTAATTATATATGGATGATCATTTGGCAAGAATCATCGATGTCCCATAAAACTGAAACTACAGCGATGTTTCAGTCTTTTGGATCGTGTATTCTTCATACAAAATGGTCATGATATTTTTCCCTTCGTTCTCCATCCAGACATCATTACATAAGCTGGAAAGTCATTGATTGTCCACATAAGCACAGCACGCATCTGAAATATGTCTTTCGAACATGCATCGTATGTGCGTGCACCCACGTCCCAAAGAAGTTTCAACTCTTTTATTAAAGGTTGAATGTATACATCAATATCAATGTCGGGATCAGAAGGACCATATATGAGTATACTCATGAAAGTGAAAGGTTTTTTCATACACAACCATGGGGAAAGATTATAAATGTGTATAAAAACTGGTTATGTGCTGTGCGAAGTAAGAATCTTCCCAAACGGATTAAAAACATTGCATGAAAGACCCAGCCACAAATTACGCATGTCAGCTGCAAAATCAGGATGTCAAGCATCAAATCTTTTCCATGAAAATCCATCTGTATGATGAACCAACTCATCATTAGTCTTCTTTCTCTCAGTATCACTCCATCTCATTTTTATTGATATGTCATCAGACATAAAATGATTATGGAGTCTAGGGATTAATGGAAAGTGCCACATTCTATTCTGTGGAACATGGGATGGTGTTCTATCATATTATGACTTCCAGCAGGATGTGCCACATTTTATACAATAATTTCATTCAGCAGCTTCCTCCCAGAATAAACTGAAATCTTTCGGGAAAGCATGAATTTTGTTTCTTGAAAATCCAGGTTCCTCAACTATCTTCCATTCCATATAGTGTTTTGAGGGAATATCTGCAGCATCTGGAAGTAAATCCTTCAAGAGGGTAAGAATTTAATCGATTGCTGTATTAGAAATCCCTTACATTGTTTTCCCGTGAAACAATCGGATTAAAAATTATATCTTTTTAATTTTATCGCATTGTCTATATATGGAAGTCGTGGAAACATCATTCAATTTTTTAACCCTATCAATATCATCATTTTCACTAGACGCATCAGCTGTACTCATATCGAAGACTTCTTGAGTCAAAATCCTTTCTTTTTCATGATGACTAATAAATGAAAACTGATCATCTAACAAATTCTCCATTCCAATCCTTTCATTTCGATCATCACCAATTTGAGATTTCATTTTCTCCTCATTTTGATACCACACAAAGTATTTTTCTTGAAAACCATTTTTGGTTATGTGGTAGCTAACTTCTTCATGGCTCAACCAAGGTTTACCAACACAATTGGAATATGGGAAGTGTATGCGACCACTATCTAATGTATTTTGAAATGAAAAATCTATACATCTCTAATTTTTTTTTTTGAAAATCGCTTGAGATCTGATTGGTTTCATACATCCAACTTTTTCCCATTATATAAAAAGAATTTATATAAGTCATTTTGTTATAAACATTTCAATTATATTAAACATTAATAGAAAATACATTTATGTAAATGATAAAGGAATAAGTTTCTAGTCAATGTAGTGAACTATTTAAATAATGTAATGAACAAGTACTCATAAATTAAATTAAAATTTATTTATATTCATTTTCATTAGGTCTATAAGAGGCACATGCCTCAGGTCCCATTATGTGTTATAGGCATCCCAAATCATTCACTCATTTTCAATAACTCATTATTGGTACCTCTATGGCCACACCATTCATTACACAATTACTTACCCAAGACAAGTGCACCCTAGGGGTGATAAAATTTTAGGCTTCTACACTGATAGGTTGTTCATGGATTGTAAAATGATTTAATTTCATTAAGTATAGACAAAAGGATTTATTTTTAAATTTGAGATTAATAATAAAGTATGTCAAGGATAACAACATTACTAAATAAAACTTGTGACTTATCTAACTTTTTTATGGATGTCTACAATGCCATCATTGGTAGTGAAAAGCACCCCACCCTCATAAAAGTGAGTATTGGCCAAGAAGGACACATAATAAACAACATACAATGAGAACCATATTTAATTGACCCTAAAGTTATATTAGTACAGTTATCTTGGGGGAAATGGAATATATGATCATGGTTAACTGATAAATTCAAAAGCTCGTATTCCATATGTTGGACACTATCTAAGGTAAGAAATCATGTGAGGATGGGTATACATCATTCAATTTCTTACATGCTATTGAGAATGAAAGATTGAATTAATGACTTGAGTTTACTAATTAAATGTGGGAAGAGGTTGCATAGGCTGTGTAAATAGAATGATTAAATAAGGGTAGAGATTACATACACTATGCATGGTGGGGGAGTCTCAGCTGATTTAGAAACTAAAATAAATTCCTATCATAGGTATCAATATGAAACATCAGCCACAAAAGAAACTCCAAATAAAAAATGACTAAAAGCATCAAACATTTCAATATTACACTACTATGCATGGTTTATCCACATGTTTACCAGTAATTGTATGTCTTAATCCTGAACCACCTCTATAGCTCCTAGTTTTGACCAATAAACATAAGGTAAATATCTCAAAATATCTTTAAAACAAATCATTAATAGGCTAAAAATGTAAATATAATCTTGAACCAACCATGGAATCTCTTTCACAACACATTATCACACACCCATTATCTCATGTGTTACTAAATACCAAACATAGTCACATAGTGTACTAGAACAAATTACATTACACAAGACTTATTAAAAAAATACATTTTAATAAAACACATTCCTTAATGAATTTTAAGGAAAACATTCATAAAAACTTTGCTAAAAATTAATAAACACATATAAATAAATTTTCAGGTAACAATTAATTACAAGATGAATAAAAAGCATAAAAAAACATACATAGAAAATCTAGAATCCAACCACAATGAATTTGAGATGTTTCTTCTTCAATGGAGGGTTAATGCTTTATTTATTTAAATGGATTGGAATGGAGAGAGTCTAGATTAAATAAGAACACAAAAAATGATATACCCATCAAAATCAAAACATAAAACTAAAATATGAGATGAATAACAATAAAAACAAGGATGAACTTAAATATTTTAGGAGTATAAAGAATAAAATACCTGATTTGAAATGATTCGGATGGATTTTCAGTGGTTCGGATGGGTGAAGTCGTGAGAGGAGCCGAGCCCTTGAGAGATTTAGGGTTCTATCGCGAATGGGGGAGAGGAGTGGTGGCCGACTATATTTGGGGTAACCATTTACCAATGGTTTTTAAAAACCATTGGTAAAGGGGTGTCCAAGGCACCCTTTCCCAACAGTTCAGTAGAAAAGTTGGAAAATCGGCACCCTTTCCCAACGGTTTACTAGAACTGTTGGGAAAGTGTGTCTTGGCCCTTCTTTACCAAAGGTTTAATCAAACTGTTGGTAAAGAAGCATTGGGAAATCCTCCATTCCAAGTAGTCATAATAAATATTGGAACTCACCACCCAAGTTACAAGTCTTTTACTAGTTTAAAAGGGTGTAAAGATTGATTCCTTTCAACCTGTAGTGGACCAGTTTCAGGATGTGTTTCTTAATGGATTCTCAAGGGTTTCAATATGAGAGGTATGTTGAGTTTACAATTCAGATCAAGATTAAATCTAAACCAATTTATATTCCACCATACTGAATGTATTCAATAGAGATTTATGAGCTTAAGACTCGATAGTGAGATTTTATGGATACAGGGTTTATCTTTCCTAGTATTTCACTTTGGGTTTCATTGGTCTTATGTAATAAAATGGATAATAGGACCTTGTGATTATTTTTTGACTACCAAAAGTTGAACCGGATTATAGTGAATAAAAAATATCACATTTCACACAATTATGATCTCTTTGAACATTTGGTATGATCTTGGGTTTTCTCAAAAATTGACTTGATATTGGGGTATCATAAATTGGGAGTTAGATATCATGATAAACCATGAACTGATTCTAGAATAATGTATAGAATAAATGAGTACTTCATGTTTCCTCTTGTGCTGAATAATTCTCTAGAAGTGTTTATGGCCTTGATAAACTGGATCTTCCACCTGTACCTAGATCATTTTTTGGTTTTGTTTTTGGATGACATGTTGGTGTACTCCAAAATTCTTGATGATCATAAAAAAAATCTTGAAAAATTCATTAGGACACTGACAGAGAATCAATTATTTGAAAATATACCTAAGTTACAATTCTAGATCGACATGGTAAATTTATTAGGTTACATCATCTCTGAGGAAGGTCTATCAGTGGACCCATAGATTGTTCTGGTTGTGGTTTCTTGGGAGAATCCAAAGAATGTTTTTGATATCTAGAGGTTCATAAACGTATATTACTTCTCTGAAACATCACGTTAGGCCTTGACAAATAAAGGGATTAAATTTTAATGGTAAAGAGCATGTGTAATGCTTTCTAGGAGTGGATGAAGCATCTAACTACCATACCAATTTTGATCCTACCAAAGATGGGTTAGGATTTTTAGTGTTAACTGATGCATGATGAGTCATTCTTGGAGAAGTATTGATGTAGTCATATTATGTTGTGGTATACGGTAATTAGATGTTGATTCTACATGAAAAGAATAACCCTATGAATGATCTTGTGTTGGCTATGGTGGTTTATGCCTTAATGTGTTGGTAATATTATTTATTGGATGAAAGGTTTACTGTGTAGAAAAATAAAAAACTATTAGTTTATATCATTATTCAATGATATTTCAATATTCTTAAGTAGATATAGGTTGAGTATATGAAATTTTTTTATTTTTAATTGGAATATATTCTTGGGAAGGGAAACATTTTTGTTGTTTAATTGATTAGGAAAAATCAGACTTAGGATGTTTCAGAACTATAGATCTAAATAGATGATGTTGACTTTGCTAACTGAGATTCATGTTTTGGTTCGATAGGGCCAGGAGAAGATGAACCATGTATTAGTATTAGTTGAGTATACACATTGGAGCCAAAACCTAGAGAGGCAATATGAGTATAAAAATTGATTTGAATTTTTGTAAATCCTTGATGTTATGGAGGCACCTTCTAATTTGACTATAGATAAGGATGAGATCATCTATTTCCATAATTGTGCTTATGTTCTTCTGTGTATGTAAGAAGAGTTGATGCATGAATTTTATACCTCAATGTGGGTGGTGTATCCTGGTTTGACCAAAATGTATCATGACCTACATCGATAGTATTAGTGGTAGGGATTAATAAGGGTGTTATAGGGTTCTGGACATGATTATACACCTATCAATAGGTGAAGGTCAATCATCAATGATATAGTGGTTTACTACAACCATATAGCATTTTGGAATGGATGTGGGATGATGATACCATGGACTTCATAGTATCTATTCAAAGTACACTCCGAAATATTAATGTTATTTGGGGTATTGTGGACCTATATTCAAAGGTAGCACATTTTTTGAATATTTAGGATACTTTCTCAGTTGATCAGTTATGAGACATATACATTTGGGAGATAGTCTATCGGCATGGGATTCTTCATAGTAATATTTTTGACTATGAATCACGTTTTACGTCATTCTTCTTGATAGTCTTGCAGAAGGTGATTGAAACATAGTTATTACTGATTACAACCTTTTAATCATATATAGATAAAACATCAAAACCTATTATATAGGTATTAGAGAATATAGTTCGAGTATGCATCCTATGATTTGGTCAGTATTATGAGAAGCGCCTATAACTCATTGAGTTTTTTATAACAACGGTTATCAAGAAACTATTTTGATGGATCTATATGAGGATATTTATGGTTGGAGATAAATATCGCCTAAATGTTAGATGGAGGCTGGTGATTCATAGTTATTGGGATCAAATATCAAACAACAGACATTGGAGAAGGTCCAGTTGATTCATAAATATATGTCTATGCCTCAGAGTATGAAGAATTTGTATGTTGATTGAGGTTGATGACCCATTGTGTTTACTATTGGTTATCATGTGTTCCTTATTTCTTTTCCTAGATTGGGTCACCATAGGATTCAGATACTGGGAAAGTTGATACCCATGTTTGTTTGGACCTTTTGAGATTATATAGAGAATCAGGCTACTGGTGTACCAATTAGAACTTCCATAAAGGTATAGTGATATGAATGATGGGTTTTAAGTGTCAAAAATACTTAAGTTTCACCCTAACCCTTCTCATGTGATCGATGTTGATGATTCTAAGCTTCAGGATGATGCATCCTTTATGGGGTATTAGATTTATGTTATAGATTATACCGAGAAAGTGTTGTAGGGAAATAAAATTATAATAGTTCAAGTATTATGGAAACATGTCCATGTTTTGGTGGAAACATGTGGATAGAAGCTGATATGTGCGGTCAGTGGCCAAGAATTTTTACCTCATAATCTTTGAGATTCTTGGGTGTACATCTCGTGGATGATTTGTTGTAAGTTGGGGAGATTGTAAGATCCCAAACTTTATGAGGATTCAACATGCCTGTTTTTCAGTAACTCTTTTATCATTGTTTTGAGTTTATATGGATTGGGTTTTAGTTTAGGGTTGTTTTGAGTCATATTTGAGAAATTTGGAAGCCCAATGGGTTGTGCATGGTTGGTGCACAGTTAGGGAAAATTGTACGGCTTTCCCTAAAATATCATGCACCCTATTTTGGTGGCACAAGAGGAGGTGTAAAATTTGTGTACAGTTTAGAAAAACCATATGGCCACCCTCCCCAAACATTGAAAGCTAAAATATTGTGGGTTTTTCATTTTTAGCACATAGTTGTTTTCAATCTATGCACCACTTATGAGAAACAATGCTCCCCCTATATAGAGGTGCATTGTTTGGAAAACTATTCACCCATGGCCAGTAAACTGTGAATGTGGAATATTAATCCCCAAAAAAATTATTTACAAATAATTTAACCCCCATTTAGTATACCAGAACACCCTATTTAGGACTAACATGTTATTATTCAATTTTGGAGTCCCATGAAAGGATTCCATTTCTCTCATAACCCTTTTATTGGTGAATCGAATATCTGATTGATGTATTGTATCCTCTATGAATATGTAATCACTTGTCATTTGGATTTACTTCTCTATCCCATGTTTCTTTAATCTTTTGGAATTATGGATTCCTCTTTTAGAGATGTTTATATATCTAGGTTTTAATAGTTGTGTTTCATTAGTTATTAGTCCTAGGTATTATCCAAGATCATTGGTGACATTGACATTTTGATCTCTCTTCATCAATTTGGGGATTTTGTTTTGAATAATGACCATAAATGACCTCAAGGGAGGTATTATAATCATTAATTCCAAGAGTATCGATTATAATTGCATGTATGTAATTGTGAAGTCACAATTGGTTCTTTTGAAAATTTCATTCTAAATTGAATTAACTAATTTATTTCCAATTTGAATATTGAATTTATCCAACATGTGATTATGTAATTGGGGAAAAATGTGATATTCAAATTAATTGATAATGGGATTATAAAATAGATTGATTAATGGATTATGAAATTAAATGTGACACATGGTGGGTGATGATATTATTTAAATGATTATTTATAATTTTATTCTTGGTTGATAAACAGAATCATGTAGTACGCTAAACAATGAATTATTGTAAAGTTTGATAAATAGTTGGAAACATGGAACCATTTGGTGAGATAATTGCTAATGATTTGTGGGATATGGACTAATTCTCAAAATATCCATGGGATTCTAGACTTTCACTCTAGGACCCCAATATATTTACATATTATATGTGATCACTTTGTTGTATGACCAGGACTGCTACTCAAAACACTCATGGGTTCCATGATACTGATATAGGACCCCATTATATAAATGTGTTGTTGGAATGATTTGACTAATGAAAAATGTTAATGGAATAAAATTTAATATCAATTAAGTTACAGTTCAAACTTTGACATTGGCTGAATTATGTATGGATGGATATAGTTTTATCATGAACCGGCTATTTATATGGTTTACTAAAGAATAGTTTATTATGAGAACTATTTATTTTATTATTTAATTTTATACTTTATAAAAAATAATAATCTATTACAGAGTTGATATTGTTCTCGACATCGTTGCAAGTGTTTTACTGAGTTGTACTCACACCCTACCTGGGCTTCCTAATCGGTGCCCATATAGGCTTCGTGATTGAAGGATAGGATAAGGGAAAGAGCCCAATGTTAGATGTATAATATTGGGATTGATAATGGATTAGGGAACTAGAAATGATATTAGGACCCACTTCAGAGTTGTTAGTGTCATTATGTTTGGGTTTTTTAGTTAAAAATTGACACATATATGTAATGTCATATCCAGTACTTTGGTTGAAAATTTTTTTCCGATTTTTTTAACTTGTGAAATTGATTATATTAGTTATGGTATTAGTCTAGTTAATGTTCATTATCAGTTATCTATTGTTTATTTATTATTTTATTGTGTTTCATTGATACAGAGGGTATAGTCTCCACACGATAAATCTATAATAGACCCTCACTTATAGTTGAAAGACTCAGGCATTTGGGGAGGCATACCGGATGTCACATATCCCACTGCCTAGGGCACATATATTTGTTACCTGGGCTGGAATGTTACATTATAGTAATTTTAAAACTATTTTATCTAAAATGAATATTTTCTATTCCCTCATAATTGTTCATAAAGTGAATATTAATTAACAAACCATATCCATTGGAGTGTCTAATCGTGTCTAGAGCCTTAGGCCTAGTCATCGTAAATACTGTGAAGATCGAGTTAATACTCATCCATCCTTTTCAGGGTGATTAACCCTAGGTTCATCCTTCTATAACTAAATCAACATTCCAATATACAGATAAATATTCATTTTCTGAAAAAAAAAATCTTTCACTAAAATTTAAGGGTTTTTTATATATAGACATATAATTTACACTTATCCCGAGTGTTTTCAATAAATGTATCTTTAACTAATCACCAATATACTAAATTAACCCAGAAAATTAACTAAACTTTTATTTGATAGAAACTAATGCCACTCGAGCCAAAAATACATATATAATTTTACAATTTTACTTTAATAATATTTTAATTCTATAAAGAGTAAGACAATCTAGGGAAATGAACATTTAGGGTCTTACTTAATTAGCTACGTAAATAGTTTATTTCACAATACACATAAAATTTTCTCCAAAATTATACAACTCTAATATTTCATTAAAACATATTACATAAAATACCCATATTCAAATCCTAGGAGTGGGAAAAACATTATATGGGGTACTGTAGAAATACTCACTATGGGTAAACATGGGAGATAAAAACCAGATAACATATTTTTTTATAATATGATAAACCTATTTCTGAAAACATAACAAGAATATATTATCATACATAATAGAAACATACCCGAAAAAATATATCCTAAATATTACATGGCATAAAACATTTAAATAAAATCAAATATGAATAATATGGGATTAGAAACATAAAATAATAATCACGGGTCATAACAAACATGACATAGGAAAGTGGAATAATCTAAATTATTTATCATGAAAATTTTTCACAATATATAAATAAGAAATTCTAGAGAATTATGGAATAATAATAGTTATAGGTAAACACCACCTTCGTGAGTCACACACATGTATCCAAATTTGAGATCAGCTCATTAAGCCTTCATATACGTGTCTCATGAGATAAAAACGTTTAACCAATACATTATATAGTGATTATGATTCCATCCACTATTCATACATAGTAACATGTGCCACATGAAAATGATTCACTTATAAAAACATAATAAAAAAATAGTAATAAATTGGGTTTCATTAAGATTTATAATGATAATCATTCACTTTTCATAGTATAACAAACCCATATTAAAAGAATATATTATATAAAATTTCAAAATGGTATAAAATAACATCATAAAATAAATAAATTGACAACAAAAATTTGACGAACAAAAAAGGATGGCTTTATAAGAGAGTAATAGAGGATAAAACATGAAACAAACCTATATTGGCAGTAGAGAGGAAAATAAAAACCAAATCATGAAATAATCATTCATGATTTTTTTGTAATTATCTATGTAATATCCATAGCTATGTTTATTTTTACAAGGATTATTTTTTAATAGGGTGAAAAGAAGACATCATAAAATACGACATTAAAAAATATATCTGCACAGTTGAAACCAAATAAAAATCATTCTTATTTAATAAACATAGAGTAGAAGATATGTGATAATTTTGTGAAAAGAAATTTTTTCTTAATATTTTTTAAAATGTCTATCTTTAAAATCACATCATTCAATTAGATAATAAAAGATCCTCTTGAAAAAATTTTAAAATAATAATAAATATAAAAATATGAAAATAATATTTATATTTCCAAATAATAAATGGGAATATTAGAGGAAAATAAAAATGAGTATATTGAAGAAAAAACTAAAAAATTAATATAAATAATCCTTAATGAAATTAAAACATTATGAAACAAGTGATTTTCAAGGGAATGAATTTGATGCGAAACATTAATTCCCTATAATAAATGATTACAATGAAATATACCATCTCTATAATGTTTATTATATTAATCTAGAAATATATTAGTTGAATATGATTTTTTATAACCAAAGAAAAATATTTCATTCAAGGAAACCCATTACCTTTATTGATGAGTGTTTTAACGTGATATATCCTCCCGTATAACAAAAATAAATATATTAATACAATATTTTAGATAATTATTAATATCTATAATCATTTATAAAATTCATTTATACTCATTATGTACATCTATATTTTTAGTTATTATCTATATTCAATATCATATGGGAGTAATCTCGATCATTTTGAAATAGTTTCATAATAATTATGCGGTTCTTCATTCTTCTATGAATGGTTATCATTCAAAATTCATACAAGGTATGATAATAGATTATTAATAATTTTATAATTTCATTTTATTAGTGTTTTGGATATGATCGATGAAAATGTTATTGTGATTTTAAATGAACAAATATTGTTATCTTTTTTATTGTGTTTAATGTTAATGTTATAATTACAAGAAAAAAAAATCTTTTTTTTACTAATTTATGAAATATATTATCATTTATTATGAAATCATAGTTATTTGATGTTAAGATATCTACCCTAGTATCCCATAGTTTGTGGTTACTTTATTAAATTGTAATAGAATTCTAGTATCATATTGGAAAGGAAAGGAATGAAATGATTAATAGTCTTGGAAAACTAGATTCAAATATTTATTTCACATTACTTCGGGAAGAATAAAATAAGCCAAATTATTTTATTTGAGTATATAATTATTTAAAAATGAACAACCATACATTTTAATCATAATAAACATCATTCATTCTATGAAAAAAACAAAAGAAATGGGTGATCTCAAATGCTTAGTAAGGGTATGTGTATAATGTAATTTATCATTAATATGGATTAATTAATTTGGTGTGGTAGATTACTAAAACATATAGAATTTAATAAAAAAACATAAACATAAATAATAATATGTAAATAGTATATAATGATCAAATAATTACATATAAATACTCACATAAGCTTGAAAATTAATAATATAAATTCAATCTAATGAAATAATAAATGGAGCATCAATGACTAATCACATAATGATAAAATTCAGAATTTTTAACATCATTCCCATATTGTGAAGGCCTCATGCCATGTCATCATACATTAATAGGTAAATCCTAGGTTGAAAAAATCATGAAAGGTTGCATCATGATACCCACTGATGCATCGAAGGTCTATAAGGGCATCAGCTTCCACTTACTATTTCCAATTCATTCCTTTTATGAAAGGGGTGAAAAATAATAAACCTAAAAATTATTATTCAAAAAGTAGCGTAGAAATGTTAATAATAATCCCAATCAATAAAAAAATTATAAATAATCATTTTAATAAAAATAATCATATTAAAATACTACATTCCTAGTCAAACTAATCATAAAACATCCATAGAAATAATAATGATGGTACCATTAACACAAATTACCAAAGGATCATAAGTGAAAAAGGTGTTTATGTAACTAATGGATAGAAATACCATAAAAATTATATTAAAAATATTCTTCAGGAAAACATACCCTTTACATTGAAAAGTAATTTCATAAATAAAAAACTTCTAGAATATTAAGGAAACAAATTCTTTAAATACTACCTTGTAAAATTTTAAAGGTGTATTCAAAGAAATGAGTGTCCATTATGGTTGGTAATTCAGTACATGTCGTATAAGATAAAAAAAATTCCTTTTAAAATATTGAAAAAATTTAAAAAGTTCCTTGTTCAGATAACAATAATAAAACTACTTTAAATCAATTTTGTAAAAATTAAACTGTAGGTAAAAATTCCTTTCATGTTGTTGAAAAAGGGTTAAAAAGTGCCTCATTCGGATAAAAAATATGAAAATTACATTCAAAACATTTTGTAAAAAGTAATCCATGGATAATAATTCCATTAATAAATAGTTTTTATTATTTTATTTTTTATGAAACTTTTAGAAAACATGGATATATAATAAAAAGTGTTTTCAACCGAAGAGAGAAATAAAGTTGGTTTAAAAAACACTATTCGTATATTTTGTTCATAAAGAGAGTAAAATTTGAAGAAAACATGTATTCTTGATAATTAATAAAAGGAGATTATCATTCATTACTTTCTAGGAAAAAAAATTCTATGATTTCATCATCGGGAACTTCTTCATGAATAATCTTAATAAACATTGAGATTATAACATAAACATTTACCACTTCGGTTACTTCTTGATCAAAATCCCCATGAAATAAAAAACCTTAAATTAAACATTAAATCTCATTAATATAATGTGTTTTATGATATAACATATTATAATTTCATTCTATACAAGATAATGAATAAAAAATATGTGAATATGGCATTCGTCTCACCAAATTAAAAGTCAGGCAATGAACTCTTACATCAGATCTCATTCCATTTGTTCTTGTCCATACCTCCTTTATAATAAATATAAATTAATTTTAATTAAAATATAGAACCATAATCACATATATAATTTCATATATTATTTATCAAGAATATTTTATGATTAGTTCAATGATAATTATTTTCTAAAATCAGTTTTTCATAGGATAATTACTTCGTTTTTTATTATATCATTGGGTTCAGTAATTTTGGAAAATTTACAATGAAATTTTTTCCATAACATAATTAATTTTATACATGATATAAATATCCTATATAATCATTATATATATATTTATAATTTTCATTGAAATTTATATATGGGAAAATGAGTTATACTGTTCATAGAGACAGTCGGTCGTACAAACACATGAACGATGTTTCTATTTTTCAACTGAATGTAATTAAATAAAGGTTAAGAATATTTCAACATTATATAAAAACCTATTTTTTAAAATCAATCAAATAAATTCATTAAATATATCCTTATTACCATACATATAAAAATAAAATGAAAAACCTTTCACATCACTGCATGGAGGCGGTAGTCCGCACGTATCTAAGAGTGATGTTATTGTTCTCCAACATGCTGGATGGTAAGAAGGTATATATGATATTATAATTAAAAGAGTATATTAATTTCATAAATATAATATAAATATTTCAGATAAGTCATTATAACCATCCATTAGATATGGTGATGGAAGACAAATTACATCAGTTCAGATGGTGTAGTTTGTTGTACACATGATTGACCGTTTCTATTCCCATTTGATGAAATAGAGGATGAATATAGGTTATAAAATTAAAATAAAAACATAAAAATATATATTATACAATTTTTATATTATTCTATCATATATTTTGTAAATTTTATGGAGTTAGATGAATTAAAATGAAAACACATGTTTAGTTACTTTTCTGCTTCTTCAAATGACCTCTTTTGGTTTATAGTTCAATATTTCATAGATTGTTCTTATGATATTTAAAATTAATCTAGGATGAATAAATGGTTTAATAGAAGATAATATTTTGATTAACTTTATCAGCCAAAAATAGTTTTGGATTTTTAATACAGTAGGTAAGTGGGTGGACTTTTATAAGTTGGGGTGAGGACACACTTGGATGTTTTGAAAAGAATAAATGATACCCATGGTATTCTCATTCCAAAAGACTCTATCAGGGATTATTATCTTACCATGAATGATAAATGAACTAAATATATATATATAATAGGATATAGAAATTTTTTAGTTCATTTATAACCGTTTTCATTATAGTTTAACCCCTAGTATACCTGTTTTAATCCAAATTATGGTAAATAATTCTTACTGACTGTAATATTCATTATGAACAAAACATAAGAAGAAATTATAATATAATATAAATTATTGTGATTCCAAATAAAAAATATATTTTCTCAAAATTCAATTCACATATGTGGAATAATTCATTTTATAATTAACCCCACAAAAACATCGGAAAAACATTTTTTCCAAAGAAACACTATCAAAATATTAAAAAGTTTTTATATCAAATTTCAATGTGAAATTGATTCCAAAAACCTAAATTAGTTAAACAACAATATAATTGAACTAATTTAACTTTAAAACCAATTTTAAAACTAATGTATAATTTTAAATATTTTTAAAATAATTCAATTTTCAATAAATATCATCATTTTTCAATTTTAATCAAATATAATATTATTTTTAGAAAAATAAACAAAAAGTAACCCAATGATAATTTTTACATGATAATTTAAAAAATAATGTTAATTTTTAAAAAAATATTCTTGATTTTGAAAATTGTAATATTAAATTATGTGTATAGTGTGATGAATCCACCTTTTAGTAAAATTCAGGTTTACAAAAACAATTATTTTTCTTTCAAATGATTATTATTTTGTGTATAATAAATATTTAACCATTTAATTTTCTTTATAAATGTGAAAAACATTTAATTTTAATAATTTATTTTTTCTATTAATGCATACATATTTAATATCTAGTTTATAATGGTCAAAACAAAGAATAATATTTAAATAGTATATTGTGGTTCGTTTAATATAAGAGTTTCATGTAACAAATACTATCAAAGACTTTGAATTAAAAAAATTAAAGGTTTTTATAACCTTATTATTTCATATAACATATGCTATCAAACATAATTATTTTATTCTAAAATACGTTGGTGTTACATTTTATCCCCATTAATAAATTTCACCTCAAAATTATATTTTGTTCATTATAGCTATATCTTTTATTGAAACCTCACATTTTAAAAATGGTTAATAAAATATTATCTTGATAAGATGGAAAGGGATGTATGAAGGTAATCTATAATTAAAAAAAGATAGATTTCCAAGTAGGAAAAAATAATTATGATGTGAAAATGTGGACATGGACAAAAAACAAAAATACATAAGGAGAGTGATATAAATCATTGATCGAAAGAAATTGAATGATAAAGGGAATGTTAAAAACCCAAAAGAAAAAAATAAATGACATAAATGGATGTAACAGGATAAAATATTCTTTTCTAGATCCTTTTCTGAAAGCTAAGGAATAAATTTCCCATCTAGACTGAGGACATAAGGAAATATACTAACTTGATATCTTTCTATTTCAAAATAATATTTTCATCATTTTTGATATGATTTGATCAATTTTAAACATTATATATTACTCCATGAAATGAATATCTATGAGGAAAATTTTATGCCTAAAGCAACAAATATAACTTTCTATAGATCATCATATCCATAAAATAGTGACAATTACTTTTATATGTCTCTAAATATTTACCAAAACCTAAATGGTTAGCATGACTCATCCAGTATAATACATTGATCTCTAAACAACAATAGTGACAGACAAATTTCAACATAACATATTCAATAATTACTTGTTAAAAAAATAAGTAAAAAATAATATCAATTATAACATCACATTGGATAATCATAGGTTTTATACCCTTATTATTTTTTTGTTAAGGGTTCAAGACATGCGACCTTACCAGATGTGATGGGTTATCACCTTGTATATGGTTTTTCCTTTTTCTAAAACCATATTAATAAATTTCATATAATGAACAAAAAAATATTATGAATATCATAAAAAATCATATTTTTTATTATATCACTTTTCTTGCATGTCGGTACTATTTAACTTATACTTCAAAATCCTTATATAAAAAATACTAATGTACAGTATTTATACATTTCATGATTTTTATAACCAAACTACCATTAGTAAAAATACTTCTATAACATAATTGTTTAATCCAAATATATAAGTACATTATTCATTCCACTTTAACTATATAAATAGAATAATATTGATCTTCTTCCTTTATTTATTTTGAGCTATATTTCCTTAACACTTGAGGAATAAATTTACATAGTTCCCCTTATCTTTATTGTGGAAAGACTAAACATTATGGGGATCATTATTACCCTTCTAATCATGTGTAGGATGGCCTTTATCTCCAAACTTGAAGAAATTTCCCATTCACTTAAAGTATGTAAGTGGGTGCCAATTTTCAAAATAAACATATATTGAAAAATCCTTATTTTTCTTCTTTCCCATATCCTTTTGTTGATCTTCCAATTATTCATCTCTTACATCCATTTGAATCTATATATCTTGTACAATTCATTCATTAAATTGACATCCCATGACATTCTTTCATTATATGATGATAATTTATGAGGGACTAGCTCCCTACTAATTATTAACTAAATCCAATCAAATGAATATTCAATATTTCTCTTTATATGACCTTTATTTTTTTTATCATTCCCTACTAAGCTTGTAATGTTGGATTAATACATATAAATTTTTTCATCTTTATTTTGACATAGACTCAGGATTTGTCTCTCCTTATTTTATAATTTATCTTGTGTAAAATAATTTTCGATAAAGATTACCATAAAATCATTTAATTCAATTTTTTTATTTATTATTCACTATTAGTGTTTTAAATCAATGACATTCATTGACCCTTATCTCCCAATAGATTTTAATCTTCCATGAATACTTTCTCTCTATCATTTTTTCCCAAATCATGAAATATATTTTCAATGGAATCTATCCATTTCGCAACTACAAATGGATTTGTTTTCATATTAAATGATAGTGATTTATAACAAATAAAGTAGTTTTAAACTATTACACCATGTGGCGGAACATATTGATACTCCATAAGGGAAAGGTTATTCCTCATAACATGAGTCAGATACCCCAATATGGTTGTATTGTGATCAATTCCATCTTTTTATCCAGCTCTAGCTTCAATGTCTTCCCTGGGAGGAAAATCCATACATGGGATACGTGAACTAAGATTATTTCTATTCCTTACACTATGAAACATTTCTAAAATATATAATACAGTAGATGAGACCATAATATTATTAAACATAATGTATTGTACTAAAACTAGTGAAATGCTAAAAATAAATTGAATAATTTATGCATAGATAATATGATAATCAAAAACAAGTGTCTCTGAAAAGGATTGAAAATTATTTAAATACATTTAAATCCTTAATAGTAGGTTTTAATGAAAATATGAATTAATCAAAGCATATCCCCTAGGAATGTCAAACCAAATGCATAGTAATCCCTACTTTAATACACCGGGTAACACTCAATTCAAGTTTGGAATGAATTTTTATGAATAATTACCCATAGATACATTAATTTTAAAACTACATACACTTATAGTATCTAGATAGAGATATAATATTAACAAATCCACAAACTCTGAACCGTACCAAAACATTATAGTGATATCATTTACATAGACTAATGTTTAACGTAATTAATATGTACATATTTCATAATCAAATTTTTTGTAAATCTAATTCCCAATGTTTCTACTAAACATTCCATAATACCAATGATAAAGACCTCAGCTCAAGTAGCCTATAGTCAGTTGTTATATTATTCCATTGGAACTAGATTAAAGTTGTCTCATCCTGGATGACTTATTAGTTTAGTATTATAGGAAAACAAGACACATAAATAATTTTAAAATTGGAATTGAAAACATAAATTACATTATAGTTTATTATTTGAGCACACCATCATTTCCTCTAGCATGAACCTATATGTCAATCATAATTCACATCTTGGAATCTAGAGTACAGAATGAATAATAAAGGGTGGGAATAAATTCTCATTAAGGTTTTTCATAGAATTAAATATATAATTAATAATTAATAATATATATGAAAATATAAATAACGAAACATATGGAACTTAATCAATAATTTTAGTATAAAAATTTATATGTCTTGAATATATGATTATCAAATAATGCCTCATAAATAATCACATGATCATGAAACATACCCACTGATATTCAAAAAAATATAATAATCACAAGGAACATCAATGAATACGCTTATATTGAGGGAATTAATAATGATGGACATCATCACCATACCTTCAAGTTGTTGTTCCAATACGTATTTAATAAATGGGTAAGGTCTTGGCTAGAAACACAATCTTGTTTGTCTCATGAGACCAATTGATTCATCGAGTCGATATAAAGAGCCCCTTCCATAAATTACGAAGTACAATTCATTCCTTATATTAAAGGGGTAAAATTTATCCATCATAAACATTTTTATTCAAAAAATAAATAAGGATATGTTAATAATTTCCCCCAATAAATAAACATAATAATAACCCATTCAATGTAATATAAGAAATGGTATTAAAAAAGTGTTTCCCCATTCTAAATGATCATAATACATATGTATAAATAATATGGTTCATATCATTACAACATATTTCCAATATATCATAAGTGAAATTATACTTTTGGTCACTTATGAAATTAAATAACATAAATATGCTATTAAAAATATGCTTGAGGAAAATATACTTTTTCTAATTTTAAAATCAATTTCACAAATAAAAAATTTCTAGAATATCAAGAGATAAATTTCATTTAAATACATCCTCTTCAAAAAAATATAGTATTATTCAAATAAATGAGTGTTCATTACTCTGGGAAACTTTATACACAACATATAATTTAAAAAAATATATTCCCATTGCACTATTGTAAAAATCTAAAAACTGGCTCATTCATAAACAAAGAAGAAGATTCCTTTAAAACCATTTTATAAAATTTAAAAAATGGGTAAAAATGTTTTTAATAAATAAATTTGATAATGTAAAATCGTTTTTATAAAAATGGATATAGAAGAAAAATGGGTTTAGACCACAGTGAGAAATTAAGTCGATTAGTTTAAAAAACACTCTTTTGGTATCATTTTTTATTAGAGGAAAAATATATACAAAAATGTATTCACCATAAATAATCATAGGATAATAAAAATTGTGATTATATTGAAATATAGATCAAAATATTTAATCATTGGAAATATAATCATGAACAACCCTGATAAACAATGAGAATTTAACATAAATATTTTCCACTTCGATAACTTCTTTATCATAAGACCGATGAAGGAAATAACATCAAATGAAAATATAAATACAATTAGGATAAATTTATTCATGATATAAAAATAAAAGGTCTACTATATGAATTATAAAAAATAACTAAGTGGTGAATAAATAATACATCTAATAGATGTCAAATTTAGACGATAAACCCTTACCTATGGTTTGATATACTTAAAATGAATTTGTAATTAAATAATAATAAATATATATTTATTAAAAAATATTTTAAATAACCAAATATATATATATATATATCATATGATATATTATTTAATTATATTCATTTATGACTATTATAAAGAATTAATTGTTTAAATTATTGTTTCAGATGACAATTGCTTCATTTTTTATGTCTGTTTTGATTCATAAATATTTATCCTTTTACATTGATCATGGTTCCAAAATATACATAATTATAAACAATATATAAATATCATATATAATCATTATATGAATATTTATAATAATAACCAAAATTTAGAGATATGAAAATAAGTTACGATGTTATAGAGACGGTGGGTCATACATACGCAATAACATTTTTTCTATTTTTGAAATTGATGGAATAAAAGAAAGCTATGTAATATTTAAAATTTAAATAAAATTTTTTAAATAAAATATATCATATATATTCATTAAATATTTTTATACATGTTAAAATAAAATGAAAACATTCCACATCGTTATGCGAAGTTTGTAGTCCACAATTATGTCTGAGCAATGTTATTGTTTTCAAACTTGTAGGAAGGTAAGAAGGTATATATGATATTATAATTCGATAAGTATATTAAATTCATAAATAACATATATATATATATATATCAAATTCATCATTGTATCTATTTTTTATAGGTGTTCAATGAAAAATAATTACAATGGTTTGAGAGTTTGTAGTTCGTTGTACACAACATCGACAGTTTCGTTTCCCATTTGATGCATAAGGGGTTGGATATAAATTGTCCTATTTAAAAAATAACATATTTTTAGATAGAAGATATGTTTTTTATTATTATTTAAAATTTGTATGATATTTTAGGGAGTTATATGTATAAGTAAAATTATAATGCATAGGTTGGTACGTTTCCCCTTCTTTGGATTATCTCTTTAGGCTGATACATAAAGCCTTCATAATTGGATTTCTGATCAAAAAAATGAATAAAGATTGTGGGGAGGTATGTAATTAATATATTTGGGTAGGTATTGGAAATAAAATAATTTGGGAGTGTTAATAGTATAGGATATTCCCTAGCCTTTTCTAAGTGGGGATTAAGACATTGTTGAAAATTTTGAAAAGAAAACGTGATACCCACATTTCAAAAATGAAATAAGGATCCAAAATAAAAATTTATAGAAGTATTGATGTCTTAATGTCTAAATATGTCGATAAAATATTATTTAGAAAATATCTGGGTCATTTTAACCCATATATTACTAGCCTAACCCCCAAAGAACCCGTAATAACCCAAATTGGTGGTAAATAACTATTACACTTTTTAATATTAATTATACCCAAAAATTGAGTTTAACTTATTTTATAATATAAATTAGTTTAATTTCAAAATTGGAATCTATTTTGTAAAAATCAATTAACTAATTTTAAATAATTTGATTTAAAATTATAAACGTGGAAACAATGAAAAAAATTCCAATGAAAAACATTCAAATGATTATTATTTTATTTATACTCTATATTTAACTGTTGAATATATTTTATAGAAGTGTAAATCATATAATTTTCATTATTTATAAATTTAAATTTATACCCACCAATTTAATATCTAGGTTATAATGATCACAGTAAATAATAATATTTAAATAGTATATTGCAATTTGTTAAACACGATTTTGTGTGTAACACAAGCTATGAATGAGATTAAATATAAAGAAATGTATTTTTTGAGTCATTTTTTCTCACAATTTTATGTCTCAAACACTATTGAATATAATTTTATTATTTTTAAATCAAAATTGGTAACATCTGTGATCAATTTTATAACATTGTTCAAGTAGGTGGCTAGAGAAATCCAAATAAGAATATTCCATAATCCAAAGGTGACTATTAGAATGAAAGTGGGTTCTTTTCCGGAGATATAAGTATTATGGAAGCAAAATGATATTATTTATATATTATTTTGGTGTTTAGGAATATTTTAATAATTTTCTATTAATAATGATGAAACTATTCCGAAAAATGAGAAATGTTACATCGTGGAGGCGATGTCCGCACATACTCATGAATGGCGTTTTAATTTTTTATTTGAAAGGGGAAAATGTGCTTTATCATTGTCAACATAAAATAAAAAATCAGTATAAATATAATAATGATTTCATTATATAGGAATTAAAAAATATATATATTTTTTGAAATATAAACATGAAAATATGAGAATTAAGGAATAATTAGTACTCACATTGAGAACTTGTGTTTTGCCTAAGAGAAATCCATGGTAAATAGGGATTAGGATAATTTATTTTTACTAGAAGCTAAAGGACGTGGAAAACGTTTATAGGGGGAGGAAATTGGGAAGTGTTTTTATAGGTAAAACATTTATTTTGGTTAGTAATTGGTGCGGAGTATACCATTTTATAACTAACGAGAATGGGTTTTTTGTTATAATATCATTATAACATAAAGGGAGAACATGTTTTACATATTATGAAGACAAAAAAATGAAAAATAACTTATTGAAGATAATTTTCATTCTATAAAAACCTGAACCACTTAATTTGAATATTTTTTTAAATATGTTTGGAATTTTACAACTTTTCATAAACACTTTTACACTTTTGGCTTTTACATTGCTAAATTTTTTTTACACAATGTTATTTATACATTATTAAAAAAATATTGTAAAATTACATAAAAAATCTTGATGTTATAAATATAAAATAATGATCCCAATAATATAATTCAATTTCTATAAATGTTAAAATTATTTTTTAAATTAAAATAAATAATATATTGAAAATATGTTTTGTAGAAAAGAATTGCTTTTACTGTAAAGTGTTCATAATAATATTTATTATTGATTACTAATTAAACAATCATTAACATATTTATATATTTAAAAAAATTGAAAATAAAATTTAAGTGATTATATTCATTTTTTAATTATGTTAATAAAACAAATCATTAAAAATAATATTTTTTACCATTATCTTGGAAATTAATTTTCATCATATAAATCTTATTTTAATACCTAAATATTAAATAGGTGTTTTTATATTATTTTTCTCTAATCACTCCAAATATAAAATCCATTTTTCTAAATAAACATATGTTGTTTAGAAAACATAATTTTCATATTAGTGCATGTATTTCCAGAAATCATTTTTTCAAAAAAAAATATATCCAATGATACAATTCACTTTATTTTATAATATATAATTAAAAAATAATAGTAAGGTGGTTTATTTCAATTTATACATTCCAATTGAATGGTTATAATATAATAATCATAATTACATATTTTATTTTATCGAGATATAAGGATCTTATTCTGTTGTTTCATGCAATACCAGATACTCAAGGAGATTTAAGGAAAAGTATTTACTAAAATAATTGGATATTATTGAATGTTTTTGGGAAAAATCTATATGGATTCATAGATGAACATTCCTAGGGAAATTTTCTTAGGTTGAATTTTCATGATACTGATTGTGAATATGGATTTTTCATAAATAAATTTGGATCAGGCTGATGAGGTTCTCATAAGCCCTCTACATTCATTCTATTTTGCACTATAAATAGGAATCAAATTGGTTCACATGGATTTTTTGTTCAAGATAGGGTTTTCATTACTCCACGATTTAAAATCCATGACCCTAGTAACTTCATGTATAGGGGTTTTAAACATGTTATTAACCTATACCATAAAAAATTAATATTTATAATATCATATTTGATCCTATTATAACATAATATCACTCGTTCGTTAAAAATCATTCTTTATTTTCGTTGTTTTGGGTTGTTATTGCACTATTTTCTCAATTGTTTTTTTTCATGAATGAATCATTTCATACACATATTATATAGTTTCATCATATATATTAAAATAATCATGAAATTTTTATCATATTTATAATTTAATTTTAATTTCAATACCAATCATGAATTATGGTTTTGAGATATATAGTATGTTACGATCATTGAGAAGGTATGTCGTATGTATGCATCAATAATGTTTCCATTTTCAAAACATCATTATGGAAATGAGGTAAGTAATATTTCAAATTTATATAATGATCCGAGTACTATATTATTTATTTAAATATACCTATATATACCAACCATGTGGTGTTATGTGAAAAATATAGCCACATCATTTTGTGAAGGTGGTAGTCCACAAGTACACAAATGGCGTTATCATCATTCATCGAGTTTAAATGCAAGAAATAAATTTCTATATTATATTTCTTGAATAAAAAATCTCATGAATACAATAATTAATTAATTTATATAACATTTATTCCTTAATTTATCCTCATAACCTTCCATGTGAAGAATTATTCATAGACAAATTACATCGCTTCGTGAGGCGGTAGTCTGTCGTACACACAAAACATGTTATCTTATCCTATACGGAATAGAAAGTAAAACATTATAAATGATTAAATTACTTCAAAAATATTATTTTTTTCTAAACATCATATATATACATTTTAACCACTATCACACCCAACTGTGATAGGTGTTAATGGAAAAACAAATGACATTATTTCTTGATACTATAGTCTTTCATTCACATGAATGGTGGTTTCATAACCAATTAGATGGATGTGGGGATGTTTTTAGGTCATTCCCTTAACAAAAAATCAACTAATCATATGGAAGATAATTATGTTATTATATGATAATGTTTTAATAATAATTTAATGAGTTTAATGAAGAAATAAAATAAAAATACACCTAGAATAACGTTACCTCATCTTCGGGTAGCCATCGTAGGATTGAACAAAAATCCTTTATATGTTGGATTTAGGCAAAACCTAATGATACTGGGATGAGGGGATGGATGTTGGGAAGTGATTAGGGAGGTTTTTTGAAAAATAAAAATGCCTTGATGGTGTGATAAGGATAGGCGAGTGGGTGTCCATTTATATGTGAAGTGAGTTGAAAAGGTGTAATATTTTGAAAAGAAAAAGGTGTGCCCAAAATTTTCACAGACCACAAGGGTTTAAAATAGAGAATTTATTGTAATAATGGGTTCCCTAAAACCAACCTGAATAATAATTCGGATTAAAATTAAATTTATATAGTTATTTATATAGATTTTATTATTCTTAACATAATAGTGATGGTATTTTTATGTTCACTTCTTACGTGGTAATGTCCATCAGTTACATGTTATATAAAAAGGTAACATATGTTCCCAACTATAATGAGTACCCAAGCACACGATGAAAGTAATATTAAAAATATGTAATATGTTCTAGATAAATCATATTGATAGTAATGAAATTGTGTCTTACTATCAAGTACTAGGAACTCATAAGCATTGAGAATTATTCTCATGAGGTTCTCACTTGGTGATTTCATGTAGGTGATATCTTGAGGACAGAACCACCAATAACAACACCACATATTCTAAGTTTCATTTTATGTTCCTATATATGGACATTTATATTAGTCACTTCACTTGATATCCTTGTTTAGGTGTATTTTTTAATCATGTACATTGATTCACGGAAAAAATCATGATAAAGAAATTATGGGGAGAATGCTTATGTTTGGTGGGTTATTTGTGTAAAGGCATTGGTTGAATGATTACGAAAGATTTTTTTGCTTCCTAATTAAGTAAGATATGTCTCAAGGAACCATGGGGTCTAGGATGGTATTTCCAACATAAATACACAGCCATAGCAAATAAAAGGAATTTTATCCATTAATATAATGAAAAATATAATTCAATAAAAGGATGATGACATAAGTGTGTATCCCACTTTATGAGATATCACAAGACAGAGAGATTATATTACACAGAACATGTTTGTTGGATGTATTCATAGGTTATGACATTCCATATCTCCTTATATTCCATTATGGGTTGCCATACTCTTCTCTTGGTCTATGGGTTAGACTCCCACTTATCGAGATAAGGACCTAGGGGGTCACACAATAAGTGTATCCACATGTTCCACATGTTCCACCTATTCTAATAAATATGAGTTTAGGATGAAGTGTCACCCACGTGTGGGGTTATGTGACCTTTTGATTATTATAGATCAAATGTAAAATTAATTAAATTTTATCATTTAAGTTTAGAATAATTATGACTGAATTTATTTATCAAGGAATAGACAAGTGGGTTGATTATAAAAGTGAACATTAGAAAATGTAATTTTTCAAACATACATTTGATGTATCAGGTTCATTAAATTATTTGGGGGGATTACCGACCGACATAATGGTTTCAATTTCATCACCTGACATTTTATAGTTTTACAAGTGGGTGATAAAATATTAGTGACATTTATGACAAGGTTAGTAAGTCATATGAGTCCATAAAGGTCTAAAATGAATGTTATTACATTCTAAGGACCAAAGGAAATTTTCTAAAAGTGTAACCTAACTATAAAATCTCATTTTTTAGACTTTAACATAAAGATCCAACATTTTGCCAAATTTAGTGAGAGAATATATCTTATCCTCTCTTAATAAGTCGTTTTAGATAGATTATGAAGGAATAACAAGGTCATATCGATCCCTCTTCCTCAATCGATTTTGTGTTATTTATGAGACTAAAGGGAAATTGTAAATATATATGATTTACTATATGAGAACCAAATATATATCGATGATCCAGGAATTATAGATCACATGTGAATGATCTATAAGAATCCTATTTTGTCTCCTTTTAACCATGAAATATCAATGGGGAGTGAATCAAACTGACAAATTCAAACAAACAAGGTAACATTTATTCTTTCTAACTATTTTTTCATTTTTAAATTGAATAAAATATAATACTTTCAAAAAATTCGGAAAGGGTTTTAGTGGATTCAGTTTTTTAAACTTGTATAAAAATCTAAAATTTTATATTGAGTTCCTTTTATGATTCTATTGTGCCCCAAGTTCCTTCAACCATTATAAGAGAGAACATGAAAACATTTTAGTCGGAAACATTTACATTTAAATTAAATTTTATATTATTTGGATGTTTAATATAGATATGGTTATAATTAAACTAACATGACATAAATATATGTTTTTATCCCCAATATATATACAACCGATGATGTATGGGTCTTGTGAAAAAAAATTCTATGAGAATTAATGTTTTATTTTATGCTACACTTTAATGGATATCGATGTGTTGGATTTTTAAACAGAGTGTAATGTAAGTACATTTGGTAATAGCTAGATATAATAGAATACAATTGGTGTTATCCATTAGTAATAAAATAATTCCATGGAAGATTTTTATTTAATAGGATACAACTTCTCATATAAGCTAGTTTAAAGATTATAAGGGAATCATTCTTAATTAAAAGTGTAAACCCTCCCATGGAAACATTTTTAACACTTACCATGGAATATTGTTTAATTAGAAGGATAAATATTTATACGGAATCCAGTTTAATGTTTCTCACATAAGGTAGTTTTATTAAAATTATAAATATTCCTTTAAAATCTAGTTTAAATCTATCATTGGAACCATGTTTAATTGAAAAGACAAATCTTCCCTTCGAATTTTATTCAAATCATCCCATGAAATTATTTTTAAAAATATATAAAAAACTAACAAGGCTTCCATTTTAATCTTTTTATCATTTTTTATTATATATATATATAAACCCTTTAAATGGATACCCCTTCTCGGGCCAGACCAATTCAGTCATGGTTTAATCGCCCTTACCCATTTAACCAATCACTAGTCCTAAAATAATTTTCAGGGATAGGCTTTAGCTCCAAATAGATACTACAGATTTTTCAAATTTTCTATGATTAAAATTTAATTGTCTTGAATTTAATAAAATAATTTTTAGTGGTTTGGGATTTATATATAATTAAATGAAATTATTTACATCCATGTTTAAGAATTAAAAATACCCTTGAGTTGAATTTTAAAAAATTTAATTTTTTATATAAAATATAATTTCATGTTGACTAATCATTAATATTGACCAACCAATGCATTTTTTCTTTATTATTTATTTAATTAAATTATATGATCTATATAACTTAAAATGTAATAGTTATTTTATTTTAAGGAGGTACACATTGTCACTCAATCTTTTATTATTATATGGGACTTTGTGTCTACATTTAATGGATAAAATGTATTTTTTTCTCCACAATATCCCCTCAGTTATGCGTGAGTATACATTTATTGATCACAAGATTTCATGGAATAATAGTTTGAGTGAGGAATTGAATGAACCAAATAATTGAAATGTACAGGAGTTATGGGCACTACAATTCTAGTCAGATATTGAGTTAATGAATTCCCTTGTGATATTAGTTAATCCATTACTCACTCGATGGATTAACCAATAGAAAATGGATCATGATCAGGTCATTATTTATTTATTAATTCTTGTTCATGGTTTATTTTTTTTTAATTTTTCTTATTATGCATGATCCCATGGTATAATAATAAAAAATAATTAACTGATAAAGTGAACATGTGTGGTGAATGTTTTCTATTTAAAAGTATGGATATGTTGTTAGTGTGGTCACATAGAACAGAAATTTTAAATTGAAAATGATTTAATTTTTCGATATTGACTTACCAAATACTTAAAAGAAAATATTCAGTCATTAATTTCCTTCTATCGCTAAAATTTGAACAAAACTGGGTGTTTGAGGTGCTCATCATCCACAGTTGAGGGTACTTCTTTCTTCTGGGGAATTATTATGGGAGTAGTGGGTCTACATTACTAATGTTTGATGAAAAGGGGTATCCATAGATAGATATTTTCAAATTTAGAGGCTGATCGTTGTGAAATGCAATGTAATTATTTTTTAAAGATGGGACTCCACTCAATAAATTAAGGATCTTCAAGTTAAATCAGTTTCCTAGTCAAATACCTACCATAGACACTCTGAGTAGTGGAATAACAAAAACTTATAGTATATAATAATATTTTTCATATATCCTTACCACTATAATAATAAAATAATTGGGTATTCCAAGTCTAGTAGTTGAGGGATACTAGGATTTGATAAAATAGTGGGATAAATTTAAAAATTGTAATTTGAAAATTTCTAATAGTAATTGAGATAAAAGTAAAAAAATCAACATGATTCTATTTTAATAGAAAATGGAAACTAATATCAATTTTACACTATAATAATATTGTACATATATAATTTCCAAACTGGCATGAGATTCCAAAGAGTAGTAATTCCACTTGTGAAAAGTACAACAACATCCATATTCAAGGTGATGGTGTCCCCAAAACATTTTAAGCTACCTTAGAAATTGAGGGTATAAAAATAATTATAGTAAACTGATGTATGATTCATATGATTGTAATTTCATAATGTAATCATCAAATTTATATGTGATTTTTGGATACAACATTGAGAAATGGATGATTGAACATGTTGTTTAATCTATGAAAATCTTTTGATGAGAAATTGAAGTGAGATATTAATGGATAATGATTACTCTAAAATAAATCTATGATCCTTTAATTCATCCCTTTATTGTATCATTTTTACCATTTACTCCAGTTTCATCAAAGATTATTAAATGAATAATAAATGGAAAAAAACACTTCATTACATTTTTTGTAATGTTATTCAAGAAAATAAGAACTATATAAAACTATTAAATTTAATTATTATGGAAACAAAAAAGATGAAATAAAATGAAGAAAAATCCAATGGAAAGTTTCACAGCAACATAACCATTACAAATCCCTTCAAATAAAATATTTATCAACGAAGAGGTTATTTTCATAATATTTCATTAAATAATTATATGGAATATAAATGATATTTACTAAATTGAAGATGCATGAAGCCGCTTCTTCTTTAGGTATATTCATCTATAATTTTCATATTTCTAACATACTTATTTGGTATTAAATACAATATTTTTATCGCATATATTTTCTAAAATATTGTAACCATTTAAGTAACTAAATGTTACTAAAGGTAAGTTGTGTTCTCTAAAAGGATGATAAAGGGTTGTTCTTTTATGAATGGTAAGAAATAGTAAAATTATATATTCCCACGTTTTTCAATTCTAATTTAACTTTTGTGTCTTTAGAGACAAGAATAAATTATTCTAGTATAAGAATAAACATTATCTATGGGGTTAGATTCATTGTAAATATGTGATGAATATGTAATGTATGATTGGTATAACTAGTTGTGTTAAGATAATAATTTTTCAGAAAAACCTAAATAGTTATCAAGGATATACTCGGTTTGGATTTAGAGTATTTAGAGTTAATGATCATATATACTATTTACCAACCTATGTACATATTTTTGGATCAACTAACTTTAGAATAAAGGTAAGCCACAAAGTTTTCAAAATTAGTTTTTCTTGAGAATGTTAATTATTTAAAGGTTAATATGATTTTAGGTATACATTATTATATTTTTTTTAAATATTTAAGGAATATGAATATATGGTATGGTATATTCATGGTCAGAGGATATGAGATGCTTTGGACCGGTGTGTCGAAGAATATCTTTATCAAGCATTCATCGATCAGTATAATGTAGTTTTGAGTATTTATTAAAATAATACTGACATATCTACATCAGATGTATTATTCTAATAAGAAGAATTGATAAAGATTATTTCATGTTAACATTGATCAATAATAAACAATATCGAAATTTTTGAAATGAACATTTCCATGTACACATCAAAGTCATTATTTTAGGAAAAGGATCATCAGTGTTAAAGATTATGTTTTGCAGATACTTCTATTTTTTGAGACATGCATTGAAAATAGAACATTATCTCATAACCTTATGACAACTATAATGATAAATGGATATCATATAATTTTATGTATGTTATAAACCCATTGTCATATAATATTTTTTTATATTCAAATATTTTGTTAGGATGTAAACCAACTTGCCTCAAGAAAAACACAATGTCCATCTATAATAATAATCTTATAGTTTTCTAATGACATTAAAAACCCCAATGATATAAAAAATATTGTCATGTAATGGAATATATTTCTATAAAAGGATTCACAAATATGTATATGAGATATTGGGATAATGATTGACTTGAATTTAGTCATTTCTAGATATGCATGTATAGTTGGCATATTAACAAGTTCCACAAGACTAAGTGGTAAAATAATATTACAGAGAAACATACATCATATTAAGGATAAAACCATGGTGATGGTTATATATTCACTATGGTTGGTGATACATCATTCATTGAGAATAATTATTTATAAAGTTAGATAGTATATAGAAATTAGACAAAATTGAAATGGTTAATTAAAATTAAATTATAGCTTTCATGTATCAATGTATAGGAGGGTTATTATTTTGAATATTATTATAGGTATTTAAGAGATACTACACATATATGGTATAATCTTAGTACCAATAAGAATATATTGGAACTAAAATTTTTTTATTCCCAAATCAATTATAATTTTACTTATCATAACTACTATTTGTTATCATTAAATTCAACAATGGATGTCAAGACCAATAATCATGGAAGATTTCAATAAAAAACAACCAGAAAGTTATGGGGAAATCATAGAATGAAAATAAGGGTGGATGTTACTGAAGTCCATTCAAATATTAAAGTAAGAAACTAGGTCATAGAATATTATTTTGGAAGGAATCTTTTATATGTTTCAACTAGTGGTTATTGGGGGTGTAATTGTTTTCCATGTAAACTATGTATGTTTTCATATGAATACCACTATTGGTCTTATTGATAGTTAAGACAAGGATGATAAAAAATTTGTAGAGATTGACTTGAAGTAGAAACCATATTTCTAGGGAATGAGATCTAATTAGGTAGATTTAATGGTTTCTTAGACCAAGTCAATAGTACATATACTGATAAGGTATTGATAGAATACAAGATAGAACAATTTTAGAAAAAATTGGTGTTATTTTGACATGGCTTAAATATTCCACCCCAATATTTCAAGGTATATTTTCTTCAGTATCTTTTGTTTCACGCAACACTAACTTGGCTTGTGTAACACGCAAGATTATGTTTCTGCAAAAAAACTCTTTAGTGTTAAAATTATTTAAATGATATTTTTACAACATATACTTTAATTATAGTAATATAAATATAAATAAATAATTTTTAACTGTTATTGGTAATGACTTCACATAAATAAAACATATTTACAATAAAATTGATATGTTTTTGAAAAATAGTTATATGTTTTAAAATACTATTTTCTTAAAGGAACTACTTTTCATGCCCTTTTGTGAATGATAATAAAATTAATTTTAGACACTCATAAAAATTGAATTTTCTAAAATATACTTCATTTTTTTTATTATAAAATAAAGATATTATTACGGTGAAGTTTTTGTATTTTTTGGAAAACAATCAATTTTTGATGAATAGAAAAAACATTTCATTGTTGTTAAAAACATACTTTTCCATTTAAATAATTATTTTACATTAAATTGATTATAAAGACACAATGGATAAATAATACATATATTAAACCAATTTAGGTCATTTAAGTTATTTTTATAATAGATTAATATATAAAAATTCATTGGCCTGTTTTAACGTCTTTTTACCCAACTTCTATCCACATTTACAAATTATCATTAAAAGTAATTTTACCACTTTTGTGAATTGATTTTCAAAATACATATATAAATGGTTGTAATAAGTATGAAAATTCTGGCGTAATAGGATCAAAATATTTTTTTTGATAAATAGTAACATTAGAATTTTATTTACCATGTTGAAGGTAAATCGTTTAATTAATGGTAAAAAAATATTATAATAAAAAGAATTATCCAAACACTTGTCCTAATTTCATTGGATAAGTATTTCTTAGAACCAATTAAAACATAGATTAAGACACTTATTATAGTTTATTACAACAATAGTTCAAAGTGTCATATCTAAATTTTAATAACTATATCATTTTTAATATAGAGTAATAAAAAATATAAATTAATCTATAAATATCCATTAAAATTTTATGAAATTTATCTATATCCTGATAATTAATTTATAATTTTTAGAAAATAATTAATTAATTTTAATGGTTACACAATGATGATGAAGTAATTGATTTATTAAAGTAAGAATAAAATAAAATATATTAATTATATTAAAATAAATATATTTTAATCAATCAATGACATACACTAATTTAATAGATAACTTAGATATTCTAGAGACATATTCGAAGTATTTTTTGGAAGTTATCATTTTGGTTTATATTTTAAAAAATTCTAATATTGAATTGTATTAAAATTGACATAAATAATAATTTAAGATATATACTATTTCATTAACAGATATAAAATTCATAACAATAAAATGTTGGACCAAATAACTATTATACTATAATAAATTTCATAAATTATCCAATTGGGGGTTCTTTTTTCATTTAATAGTAACTATATTAACCATATAGTGTAAAAATAAAAGAAGACACGGTAAGAGTTAAACGGTTTAACTAAGGGGTAAATCGAAAAGACATGGTCAATTATATGACCTAAATATGTCTAAAATTCAATTTTCAAAGGTATTTTGACCCATACACATATTAAACTTTAAATAAATCACTTTTTTGATATATTAAATTGAAAATTAATTTATAATAAATTAATATTTTGAGATCTTCCAAAAGTGCCCTCACCTCTCTTATAAAAGGGAGCTTATACTTATTATTAATTCACACATACAAATCAATTTGGATCAGTTAAAACCTTACCATTTCATCTACCAACCTCACTAATTTAATCCTAGATTCTATTATTTTTGCAGAAATCCAACCTAAGGAGTCCTTTAGTGCAAATAAAAAGGAGACACTCGAGGAAGAGGTAATTATTTTAGCAATTCAATTCAATTTCTTTTCTTGTTCAACATCCAATTACTATTTTTTACATAATAATGTAATAAATCTATAATATAATTTATTATGAGGTATTTTTATTATTAATGGACAACCATATTCCTCCTTCTACCCATCCTATAAAATATAATATCATCATCCGTGTGTACGTACAACTTACAATCTCCATGACACGATGATATTAATCCTTCACAATAACCATTCGAGAATGATTATAAATATATATATAATGAATAAGAATAAAATATATGACATAATAAGTCAAATGTAATAATATATGCATATATATCATTTACATACTTCCATTCAATATGATAAAAAAATAAAAACGATGTTCATGCCTATATACGACCTACCTTATCCATGAATTGTGTATTCCATTTTATATATCTATCTATTATATATATTTATATTCATAATATTTATGATTTAAAAATAATTTTTTTTACCTTGAGTACGTAAGTAAATCATGATCTATGTATTATTATCAAAAATAACAAGTTGAAACACATATGATAAATAAAGCGATTATTACCCGAAATGATGCTTTAACTTATAAATTATTAATAAACAGGTAATATAAAGTCATAAATGAATCATATATGATATCATAAATTTTATTATGATTATATTAGAAGTTGATAATCCTTTTAAAAAAATTATACATGATTTTCATACATCTATAGAGAGCATTAGACCTAAGGTAAAGGAATTCTATCTCACTTTTATTTTTCGTGAGACATAAGTCATGTTCAACACCTATTTATTATGTGTGGTGTATGTATTTTCCCTATTATATTTCATGTCATGAATAAATTCTCATCAGGGTATTTAAAGGGTCATTTTAAGATATTAGGATTATTATTTAAATGTTAAACAAGGTATGGGATGCTTTTAATGTTTAATGAAATAAACTTTTATCCACTTCAATATTTTCGACATTATCATAAAAATTTATTTATATTTATATAAAGGATTGTAAAGAACATTTTATTTATTCTCTTAAGTTCCTTAAAAATTTTTCAAAAAGAAATATTTTTATGGTTTTTTATGAAAGGGTTTATTTCATAAACTCTTTATTATCCATGATTGTTTTTTTTGTAAGTATTTACTGGGAAATTTCTTATCATCAACATACACGTTTCATAAAATTTATTTCAAACTGTTATCCTCCTTTTTTAAAGACATTTCTAATCATGTTTTAATTTTTATATAACATTTTTTGAAAGGAATATTTCCATGTCTCTGCAAAAAAGGTAATTTATGACCTTTTTGAAAAATTAAGGAATGAATTTTTTTAACTCATACAAATGGAGCGGCTATATTCAGCCATTATGACGCCTTTACATTTTGAAGCTTCCCTTTAATGATTACAAGGTTATTGTAAAGACCCGTAAAATTCAAGGGAAATTTTTTTCTTAATTTTCTTTGGAATTTTACAAGAGCGCGGTTTCAGACGGCACCTGATTCCGAGGCCCGGAGTGCCCGGAATCAATTTCTGAAGTTTGGCTCGGGTACGTTCAGTGAACGAACGAGCGGGATTTCCTAACTTTTGATCCGGTGCTCGGAATTGAAATCCGAGGGCACCGATGAACTCACAACGCCGATATTCACTTAAAGAGACCTTTTCGGAAGTTGCGTTTGTTGCGGGTTGAAAGTTAGTTTTTGGGAGATTTATAAAAAGTTGAATAAAAAAATGTGGATTCTTTTTATTTCACTTTTGTAGGTTAACTCCTCTCAAAAGGAGTTAGGGGTGGGACCCACACCCACTTAACCTCCCTTGAGAGGATTAAGTGTGGTGGGACCCACACGAACCTAAACCTCTCAACTTCCCCCTTAAACTCCCCTCTCTCCCTCTTAATGTTTGTAAACTTAACATCTAATTAATTACACATGACATGTTAATTAATTAAGTGTTATGTTTTTGTTTTTGATGTTTTGAATTCCTAGGCTTGGTAAATAAAATAAGGAGAAACCTTATTTTATTTTGTTAGCCAACTTGTGTGGATTTCATTTTGAGAGCTCCTCCACCATCTTCTTCATCTTGACGAAGAACGCTCAAGCTCCGACGAAGAACGCCGCTCCGCTCTTCTTCGTCTTCCGTGTCAACGAGAGGGAACGCCGCTTCCTCCTCGGATTCCCTTCATCGACATAAGAGGTTTCGCCAACGACGTATCACATCGGACGCGTCTCTTCGTCAACGGAATTGACAAACGACGACCGCGACGCCCGATCTCCGCGACGTCGACTTCCGCGGACGTAGACAAATCCTCGAACGTATACCCAAGGTAGGGGTTGTTATTTATTGTTTAAACATTCTATTCTTGCTCATGGTTCGCATGACTAACGTGAGGAATTTGAATATATTAAATTGAGTTATTATTTTAACGTGAGGGGGCCGGACCGCACGAACACGGCCGAACCCCCCTCCATCGTTCTTGTTGAATTGCTTGCGGGTGGATGAATCAAGGTGGCGTGGTGCCGACGCACCACGCGGATATTCGCCCAATCCTTATTGCGTGACGCCGTCGCGCCGCGCCATGGAAGAAACATCAAGAACGCGACGCCGTCGCGCCGCGTTGAAGAAATCAAGATGTGGCGGAGGGGCGCGGTGCCGTCGCACCACGCCGGATGACAAAAACCGCGGCCGGTTCCGGGCCGCGGCGGAAGAGAACACCGGCGGCCGGGCCGCCGGCGTCGGAAGCCGAAGGGGGGACCGGAATTTCCGGTCCCGTTGGAGAAAACCGGCCGGCCAGCTGGCCGGCCAGATGGCATTAAACCGGAGGAATTAATCCCCCGGCCGGCTCACAAAAACCCCCCTCTTAATGTGGGGGGCGGTTTCCTTGAGGGGGGGCAGGATGCCCCCCGGTTTTTCCATGAAGCGGGCCCCCAGGAGGGGGGCCATTGATTGACAAAACGGCGCGGCATAGCCGCGCCGCCAATTGATGAAGCGGGGGCTTGATTTCCCCCCGCGTACACCCTCCGTGCGGCGCCAGGCCGCCGCGGTCCCCGCGCCGCCGCGCCTTTGACCGGACGGCCGGGCCGACCAAGGGGGGGGGGGGTCGGGTCGGGTCAGTCCGGACCCGGACCCCCCCGTTTCGAACCAGTCTCGGTCTTTTGGCCATATCTTGAGCCTCGGACCTCCGATTGACGAACCGTCTGCGGCAACGCGATCCTTGGATCGAGACGGTCGTTTCGGTATATCGCACTCAAGGATTCGGATTACTTGTGTTCGGCCGGGTTGGTTCGTTCACGAGACCAACCGGGCCCTCGGAGCGGAAACGCTCATATCTTGAGCTACGGACGTCCGATTGACGTGCCGTCAGCTGTGTTGTGTTCCTCTTAGTGAGACGGATCTTTTGGCATACTCCGCTCGAGGTTTGGACGCAGGTGGAGTACGGTCGGGTTGGTTTTGCCTTAAAAACCAACCGGGCCCCGGAGACGATAATGCCAATAACTCTCAGACCGGGCGTCCGATCGACGCGCCGTCTGTTGCGTTGAGTTCCTGTTGACGATACGGAACTTTTGGATACATCAACTTCGGACTTTGTGTCAGTTGATGTATCAGCCTCTCGGCTCGTGGAGCGGACCCTCCCGAATGAGCTTGCTGTGTGCGGGAACCCTTGTGCTGGCTGCGACTGCTACTTCGACAGCGACGACCGTGCCGAGACCCTCATTGGACTGCGGCGACGACTGTGCAGAGATCCTCCGTGGACTCCGACGACGACCGTGCAGAGATCCTCAGTGGACTGCGGCGACGACTGTGCAGAGATCCTCCGTGGACTCCGACGACTACTGCACTCAGCGATTCTACGTGGATCAGTGCTACAGGTCCTGCGTGGGCCCGGTCCTGTGTGGGCCCGATCCTGTGTGGGTCACTGCAAGGTTAGTTACCTATCGATCCTTCGTGGGTCCGACGACTTATATGAATTTTCTGTTTTACTCGATAGAGGTGGTGCGCTTGGTTGTAGCGGCAGACCTGCGATACTGGAGACGAGCGTACGGAGTACGGAGACCGTGTAGCCGGCTGAGACCTGAAGACTGCTCGATAGACTCGACTTGGAGTGAGTCGACTAGCCCAGTGGACAGAGCGCCCGGTACTTGGCGGCAGACCCACGGCGGACGGAGCGCCTGGTAGTTGGCAGCAGACCTGCGGTACTCGACTGGAGGAGTACCTCTGTAGGCTATTTGGGTGAGCGCCCGATATTTGGCAGCAGACCCTCAGCGGACGGAGCGCCCGGTAGTTGGCGGAAGACCCGCGGTACTCGACAGGAGGAGTGCATCAGCAGTCTTAGGTTAGTGAGCAGTATCTCAGAGTCGTGACAGGACACTGTACACTTCAGAGATGGGGCTCTTCAGTAGTTATGTTTCTGTTAATGAAAATCCTGTGTGAGCTGAATCCTGTTGCTTTCCTGTGTGGATTGTGTTGTGCAATCCTGTGTGGATTATGTTTTACTTTCCTGTGTGGAATACGTTTACTTTCCTGTGTGGACTGAGTTGTACTTGGGCTCGGAGGTTGGAGCGTATTTGAAATTGATGACTTAGGTATATGTATGGGCATTTACTTAAGCAGTGTCGGTTCTTGCTTTGTGATTGTACTTTTCTTCGTGGTTTATCCTTTGTGGATTTGAGAGACCTTCAGGGGTCTCGGGGTCCCTACTGAGTAGCTTATACTCACCCCTGCACGGGCTTTGCCCGCACTACGTTGTGTTGGTTGCAGACGACGGACAACGTTGACCTTAGCTGGGGCTTGCAGAGCGGGACGGTACCCGGAGGTGGACCACTGGGCGAGACGTGCTCGGAGCGGACGGCGGAACCCGTGGAGCAGAGGAGCTATCTGTACCCACCCTTCAGGTGGGATTTCCAGTGGACAGCTCGGAGTAGCGGCTTTTACTTTTCAGTTGCTGTTTTCCCTTTCGAGTTGTACTTTACTTTCGGTTTGGGTTTGTATTCTGGCCCATTTACTTTTCCGCACTTTCAGTTGTACTCTGCTTTTGTTTAGTGTTTACTTTCCGCTTGCTTACTCTGTGGTGTTTGTTTATTTTCAAAGGCAATGCCTTCCCTTTTTACCGGGATTTACGCCTTGGTGCTAGTCGCCAGCCCCTGGCCTATGAAAGGCGGGCTTGGGGTAGTCACGGCACGGACCCCGAGGGCGGGTCGTGACAAATTGGTATCAGAGGAGTTCTGTTCTACCGTGAACTCTGATCTTTTCTATGTGAAGCAATAATGTTTAGCGTATTGAGTGTGGATTATCAGTCCAGGGAGTCCAGTGTTGGTGCGGCGGCCGACGTATCCGTACACCAGGACCCTGACTTCTGATTTCCGACTTAATGCACGAAAACATTGATTGCGTGTGTGTTTCAAAGTTTTCTTTGTGATTACTTATATCAGCTCACCAGGTATACTGTTCTGACCGTGGCGCACCTGTTTCCTTTTCAGGATGGCCCCACGACGGCAGCCAGCTAGGGTTCCGAGAGTCGAGCGTGACGACAGCCCACCGAGCGACGAGGCCTCGGTGCAGGGACCTTTGTCAGCAGTGGCACCGGCGGTAGCTCTACCCGCCGAGCCCCCGATGCTTCCAGCAGCAGCCTCTGACGATGCACGTCGCCTCAGCGCACTGCATGAGTTTCAGCGCCAGCGACCGCCCAGGTTTCGCGGGGAGACGGATCCCCAGGCAGTAGAGGACTGGCTGGAGGCAGTAGTACGAGTGTTTAGGCTAGTGAGGACACCAGCAGACCTCATGGTGATCCTCGCTGCGAGCCTACTACACGCAGCAGCAGGACGATGGTGGAGCCTGATGCTCCAGGTGCACGGTGAGGCATCTCTACTTTGGACGGACTTTGAGAGCCTCTCCCGCTCGGAGTTCGTCCCAGCCACCCTTCGTACGGTGCGTATCCAGGAGCTTCTTCAGCTGCGGTAGGGCAGCTTGACGGTCGCTCAGTACGCGGCGAGGTTCACCGACCTTTCTCGGTACTCGACAAACATGGTACGGGACCCCTTCTTCCGGGCCCGGACCTTCGAGCAGGGTTTGAGACACGAGATCAGGGCATCGCTGATCTCCCTCAGCATACCGACTCAGACAGGAGTACTGGAGCGAGCCCTCCTGATCGAGAGTTTCCTGGCTGAGTCCACAGTGAGACCAACTGCAGGGCGGCAGATAGCGGAGTCTTCGGCAACTGGTAGCCGACGGATGACTCAGGGTTCCAGGCAGACCAGACCTACCGGTGGCCGACTGCACGACTCAGGCTCAGTTGTACGGGGAAGTCGGGGTGGAGTCAGAGCCAGGCGTGCAGAGGGTGGGCAGTGTTACTCCTGTGGCGGGATTGGTCACATGGCACGTGACTGTCCGACCCGCCATGCTGATGATCAGCAGTTAAGTGAAGAACCTTCTAGGCATAGGCAGAGGTTCGACCGTGGCGGTCCGCAGGGAGGAGGCGGACGAAGCAGAGGAGCTGGACGAGCAGCCGGTGGTGGGCGACTCTTTGAGGCTCTTCCACCACTACCACCAGGAGATCCACCCCGACCACAGGGAGTAGGTGAACATGTGAGAGCTCAACTTCAGTCAGCCGAGGCCTTCGATCATGGAGCTCTGGGAGCCGATGGACAGGAGAAGAACTAGTGGATACATCCTTTGTACTTCTGGTTCCTTGTTTCATTTGTGTAGCGTCTTGTATTATGAGCTGCAATAATAAAAGACGCATACCTTTGTGATATTCTCGTTCCTGTCCTCTTTCGTGATGTTACTAAGAGGTTCCAGTTTTGGCTGTTGACTTGACCCTCACTTGTGAGACATCTACTGGAGGAGACCAGTTACCACACACTGATGCCGACAGTGTGACTCAACCCTTGGAGGCGAGAGTAACGGTTGGATCTCTTAGTAGTAGCGTCGAGGCCTTACGACGTCATCCTTGGTATGGATTAGTATCATCCATGTTAGGATTGACTGTTTTAGGCAAAGAATGTGGTTCATCCAGGGGATGGGACCAGATTTCTCTTATCGGAAAAGAAGAAATCTTGAAGCTCTGGTGGGACCGGAGATGGTCCATGCCACGACAGAGAAGGTCCTGGTCATCTAGGAGCGGATGAGTACAGGTCAGAGCCGGCAGAAGTCATACGCTGACAGGAGGCGGAGGCCACTGGAGTTCGAGGATGGCGACCACGTCTTCTTGCGGGTCTCACCTCGACGTGGTATTCGGAGATTTGGCCGAGGCGGCAAGTTATCTCCGCGCTTCATCGGACCCTTCCAGGTTCTCAGCAGGATTGGTGAGGTGGCTTATCGCCTGGCTCTACCACCTCAGTTGCACCGGGTGAACGACGTCTTCCACTTATCTCAGCTGAGGAGATACGTGCACGACCCGACGCACATCTTTGACCATGGGGAGCTTGACGTTGACGATGGGGCGACTTTCACGGAGGTCCCGGTGGAGACAGAGGATCGACAGGAGCGAGTCCTGCGTGGGCGATCGATTCCTCTTGTGCGCATCAGATGGCAGCATAGAAATCTCCAGGAGAGCACATGGGAGCGGGAGGCTCAGAAGCATGCTCAATACCCTCTTTTGTTTCCCTAGTTTTTGATGTATAATTACGGGGACGTAAGGCCCTAAGGTGGGAGTAATTTAAAGACCCGTAAAATTCAAGGGGAATTTTTTTCTTAATTTTCTTTGGAATTTTACAAGAGCTCGGTTTCAGAAGGCACCTGATTCCGAGGCCCGGAGTGCCCGAAATCAATTTCTGAAGTTTGGCTCGGGTACGTTCAGTGAACGAACGAGCGGGATTTCCAAACTTTTGATCCGGTGCTCGGAATTGAAATTCGAGGGCACCGATGAACTCGCAGCGCCGATATTCGCTTAAAGAGACCTTTTCTGAAGTTGCGTTTGTTGCGGGTTGAAAGTTAGTTTTTGGGAGATTTATAAAAAGTTGAATAAAAAAATGTGGATTCTTTTTATTTCACTTTTGTAGGTTAACTCCTCTCAAAAAGAGTTAGGGGTGGGACCCACACCCACTTAACCTCCCTTGAGAGGATTAAGTGTGGTGGGACCCACACGAACCTAAACCTCTCAACTTCCCCCTTAAAATCCCCTCTCTCCCTCTTAATGTTTGTAAACTTAACATCTAATTAATTACACATGACATGTTAATTAATTAAGTGTTATGTTTTTGTTTTTGATGTTTTGAATTCCTAGGCTTGGTAAATAAAATAAGGAGGGAACTTATTTTATTTTGTTAGCCAACTTGTGTGGATTTCATTTTGAGAGCTCCTCCTCCATCTTCTTCATCTTGACGAAGAACGCTCATCTTGACGAAGAACGCTCAAGCTCCGACGAAGAACGCCGCTCCGCTCTTCTTCGTCTTCCGTGTCAACGAGAGGGAACACCGCTTCCTCCTCGGATTCCCTTCGTCGACATAAGAGGTTTCGCCAACGACGTATCACATCGGACGCATCTCTTCATCAACGGAATTGACGAACGACGACCGCGACGCCCGATCTCCGCGACGTCGACTTCCACGGACGTAGAAAAATCCTCGAATGTATACCCAAGGTAGGGGTTGTTATTTATTGTTTAAACATTCTATTCATGCTCATGGTTCGCATGACTAACGTGAGGAATTTGAATATATTAAATTGAGTTATTATTTTAACGTGAGGGGGCCGGACCGCACGAACACGGCTGAACCCCCCTCCATCGTTCTTGTTGAATTGCTTGCGGGTGGATGAATCAAGGTGGCGTGGTGCCGACGCACCACGCAGATATTCGCCCAATCCTTATTGCGCGACGCCGTCGCGCCGCGCCATGGAAGAAACATCAAGAACGCGACGCCGTCGCGCCGCGTTGAAGAAATCAAGATGCGGCGGAGGGGCGCGGTGCCGTCGCACCGCGCTGGATGACGAAAACCGCGGCCGGTTCCGGGCCGCGGCGGAAGAGAACACCGGCGGCCGGGCCGCCGGCGTCGGAAGCCGAAGGGGGGACCGGAATTTCCGGTCCCGTTGGAGAAAACCGGCCGGCCAGCTGGCCGGCCGGATGGCATTAAACCGGGGGAATTAATCCCCCGGCCGACTCACAAAAACCCCCCTATTAATGAGGGGGGGGGGTTTCCATGAGGCGGGGCAGGAGGCCCCCCGGTTTTTCCATGAAGCGGGCCCCCAGGAGGGGGGCCATTGATTGACAAAACGGCGCGGCATAGCCGCGCCGCCAATTGATGAAGCGGGGGCTTGATTGCCACCCGCGTACACCCTCCATGCGGCGCCAGGCCGCCGCGGTCCCCGCGCCGCCGACCAGCCGGCCGGGCCGACCCGGGGGGGGGGGGGGGTCGGGCCGGGTCGGTCCGGACCCGGACCCCACCGTTTCGAACCAGTCTCGGTCTTTTGGCCATATATTGAGCCTCGGACCTCCGATTGACGAACCGTCTGCGGCAACGCGATCCTTGGATCGAGACGGTCGTTTCGGTATATCGCACTCAAGGTTTCGGATTACTTTGAGTTCGGCCGGGTTGGTTCGTTCACGAGACCAACCGGGCCCTCGGAGCGGAAACGCTCATATCTTGAGCTACGGACGTCCGATTGACGTGCCGTCAGCTGTGTTGTGTTCCTCTTATTGAGACGGATCTTTTGGCATACTCCGGCCGAGGTTTGGACGCAGGTGGAGTACGGTCGGGTTGGTTTTGCTTTAAAAACCAACCGGGTCCCGGAGACGATAATGCCAATAACTCTCAGACCGGGCGTCCGATCGATGCGCCGTCTGTTGCGTTGAGTTCCTGTTGACGATACGGAACTTTTGGATACATCAACTTCGGACTTTGTTTCAGTTGATGCATCAGCCTCTCGGCTCGTGGAGCGGACCCTCCCTAACGAGCTTGCTGTGTGCGGGAACCCTTGTGCTGGCTGCGACTGCTACTTCGACAGCGACGACCGTGCCGAGACCCTCAGTGGACTGCGGCGACGACTGTGCAGAGATCCTCCGTGGACTCCGACGACGACCGTGCAGAGATCCTCAGTGGACTACGGCGACGACTGTGCAGAGATCCTCCGTGGACTCCGACGACTATTGCACTCAGCAATCCTACGTGGATCAGTGCTACAGGTCCTGCGTGGGCCCGGTCCTGTGTGGGCCTGATCCTGTGTGGGTCACTGCAAGGTTAGTTACCTATCGATCCTTCGTGGGTCCGACGACTTATATGAATCTTCTGTTTTACTCGATAGAGGTGGTGCGCTTGGTTGTAGCGGCAGACCTGCGATACTGGAGACGAGCGTACGGAGTACGGAGACCGTGTAGCCGGCTGAGACCTGAAGACTGCTTGACAGACTCGACTTGGAGTGAGTCGACTTGCCCAGTGGACGGAGCGCCCGGTATTTGGCGGCAGACCCACGGCAGACGGAGCGCCTGGTAGTTGGCAGCAGACCCGCGGTACTCGACTGGAGGAGTACCTCTGTAGGCTATTTGGGTGAGCGCCCGGTATTTGGCAGCAGACCCTCAGCGGACGGAGCGCCCGGTAGTTGGCGACAGACCCGCGGTACTCGACAGGAGGAGTACCTCAGCAGTCTTAGGTTAGTGAGCAGTATCTCAGAGTCGTGACAGGACATTGTACACTTCAGAGATGGGGCTCTTCAGTAGTTACGTTTCTGTTAATGAAAATCTTGTGTGAGATGAATCCTGTTGCTTTCTTGTGTGGATTGTGTTGTGCAATCCTGTGTGGATTATGTTTTACTTTCCTGTGTGGAATACGTTTACTTTCCTGTGTGGACTGAGTTGTACTTGGGCTCGGAGGTTGGAGCGTATTTGAAATTGATGACTTAGGTATATGTATGGGCATATACTTAAGCAGTGTCGGTTGTTACTTTGTGATTGTACTTTTTTTCGTGGTTTATCCTTTGTGGATTTGAGAGACCTTCAGGGGTCTCGGGGTCCCTACTGAGTAGCTTATACTCACCCCTTCACGGGCTTTGCCCGCACTACGTTGTGTTGGTTGCAGACGACGGACAGCGTTGACCTTAGCTGGGGCTTGCAGAGCGGGACGGTACCCGGAGGTGGACCACTAGGCGGGACGTGCTCAGAGCGGACGGCGGAACCCGTGGAGCAGAGGAGCTATCTGTACCCACCCTTCAGGTGGGATTTCCAGTGGACAGCTCGGAGTAGCGGCTTTTACTTTTCAGTTGTTGTTTTCCCTTTCGAGTTGTACTTTACTTTCGGTTTGGGTTTGTATTCTGGCCAATTTACTTTTCCGCACTTTCAGTTGTACTCTGCTTTTGTTTAGTGTTTACTTTCCACTTGCTTACTATGTGGTGTTTGTTTATTTTCAAAGGCAATGCCTTCCCTTTTTACCGGGATTTACGCCTTGGTGCTAGTCGCCAGCCCCTGGCCTATGGAAGGCGGGCTTGGGGTAGTCACGGCACGGACCCCGAGGGCGGGTCGTGACAGTTATTATCAAAATAAATGTTTTATTTTATAATTGTGTGTATTTTAAATGATTTCAATGTAAAAAACGTATATTTCTCTCAAAGGTTTTTAATAAATTTCATAGATTATTTTCATTTATGTTAACATCCTTTATTGAATTTTATGCTTGATTGCTGATGATTCATTATGATACAGTCTTCTATATTGTATTGATGTTTTTATGATATGTTTTAATGTAGATTTTCTATTTTCATTCATTTTATGGTTTATTGTTAAAGTGTTGAAATTTTGTATTCTAGTGTTAATATGATTTTATTGATAGGTTTCAATGTTTTTATATGAGGAATGAATTGGACTTGGTACATGATGGGTGAAGCCTTCTATAGCCCCTCGATGCATCGGTAGGTCTAATTAGACAAAATGTTGTCTTTTCATAAGGCCTCGATGGTATTTTTATATATGGTCTTGGCATGAGGCCTGGATGGTTGGGTTATGATGAACGACATTATGTAATCCCTCATTTTGAGATTAGTTATTGATATTACATGTGATTATTCAACATGTAAAATATCCATCTGAATGTTTTAATGGAATTATTTGATTTATTCTTTCCATATTATATTTAAGGTAATGTTTAAAGGGATTTTGTTTTAATTTTATACCTTTCCATAAAAGTTTATGCTTATTTATGAAAGCTTCTGTTGTATTGTTTAACATTTCTAATCATCTGAGCTCATTCATTTCTTATATTTTATTTTCCATGGATTCCAAGAAGGGTTTTATGATTTATATTCAGTGTTAGTCTAAAATAATAATTTAATTCTCAAAGAATTATCAATGTTTTATTTTATTTTTTAAATTGTAATGTAGAGTTTGTGTATGTAATTTATTTTCCATGATTTCTAAACTGATTGGTCCTTCGAGATTTAATTCCTTATAATCATTCCAATGTATTAAATTGATGCACCAACTCTAGGTTTGTAGGGTCGGGGTGTTATAGTTGGTATCGGAGTAAGTTTAGAAATAACCTTGGAAATAGATTTAGAGAACATACATTAGGGATCATAACGCTAATATGGAATTTGAGAATAAGTATAGAGGAAAGTCCTAAAATTTTGGTAATGTGGATATTATGTGGGTATTCTGAGAAAATGCATTCCTATCTAGATACTAAAAATGCGCGTGTTTCTAGAAAAGATGTACCTAAGAGTAATGACTCTGCCAAGGTGTTTCGAGGTCGAATTGGGGTAACCTGGTACAGGACAACAAACCTTACTGCGCACCTTGTTTTACATTGTTAGGGGATATTCTAAGAATAATTCATATTTTCTTTACAAACTGTTTTGAATGATCTATGAGTAAATATGACCCAAATAACCATTTTTATGATTATGGTACTAGATATGTGTAAATATAAAATTAATGATTGTAGTTTCTCTAGTTTTTAGATTATACATTATAATATGATCTAACATATTGTATGTCATCATTTAGAAACGGTGCCCAGTTGAAGGAATGAGAACTCCACCAATACACATGATCGAAAGAGTAAGAAGGGTCATATATTTCATGGTATTAAGCCATAATTTCAATGGAAAATAGTCTCTCATTTATTATCATCATATAAAGAAATATAACCATGTGTTAATGATATAAGTAAATAATTCTTTGAGTCCTATGGATTTGAAGGGAAGAAATAGAAGAAGAAGATAGAAGATAAAAAATATGTATAAAGGGAAGAAGAAAAAGAAGGATTTACCCCCATGGTGTAACTATGGAAAAAATCACCATGGTAAATGATTGAAGGAAATAGGAGTTTTTTATAAGTTGGGATAAAAAGGACACAAGGTTTGTGATTAAATCGATAAGAAAAAGGTTTCCAATGTACAATGCTTCATCTACAAGGATATGGGGGCACTATGTGAATCAATGTCCCAATCATCAGGGTATACAACAGAGGATGCTATTGGATAATAAACATGTTATGATACTTCCACAGGTGAAGAGATATAACTAATGTGATTATGTTTTTATTTAATTATTGTATCATTTTATTATTGTATCATTGATGTACTAGTCATATAAATTATGAAAATAAAAAATTATTGTATTGTAGTACTATTTCAGTATGGATTTGATATTATATGGTACCATGTAAAGGGATATAGTTGCATGTTAGCAATTTTGTAAAATATATGGTTGAGGGATAGATAACAGTTATAATGTTTATGATATTGATATAATGCTATTGGAATAAAGAGATGATTGATTTATATAATATATAATGGATATTTTCAACTAGCTTGGAACTAGATAACAGTTTGTTTATTCTATCATTGTTGGAGTTTACAACATTTTTGGATTTAAAGATCATATTCAGTGGTCAATATTTTATATAAGTAATAAAGAATAATGAATGTATTCAATAATGTTTTCTGGTAATATAGGGTATTAAAATGATTTAAGATGATACATGTTGAAGTTATTCTCATGTTTGTTATGTGACAAAAGAGATATGCATTATATTATGTATATTTTTGAATTTTAGTGACCTTCATTATAAATGTTTGTACCATAAATTTGGAAAGAAGTATTTTGGATAGGTTTAAAGGATGGAATGGATTAATTTGAAGATTGGATCATATTGTTTAAAGTTAAAAAATTTCTTAATATTATGTTTTGGAATGTTATAATAATATAGTATTACGAAAAGGAATACTCGTAGTTTGGGTGAAAACCCACTCCATTGGACAAGGTTGTAGTAATCGAACCCATAGATGAAGTGCAATAAGGCTTAAGTGTGATATGTATTTATCACCTACCATTGTACAACATGATATCCTGGTTTTTTTAATATAGTATTTTTATTTTATTGGTACGGAATATGAAGTATAAATTCACTTTTTAAACAATATATGATTAAGATAAATATAAATTTTTTTCAATTTTATTATCTTTTGGAGAGAATGATGAGCTTCTATTAAATATTTGTTATCAGATGGAACTCTACTTATCAAGTAAGTTTGGTTCCTTTAGTTCTTATCCTATGAAGAAAATTATTTCATAAACTCTTGGGAAAGTATCTTAAAACCTAAAATCTTTTCCTTTTACTTTATTTTGTCTTGAATCAAATAATCTCTTCGATCCTCGAAGGTTTATAGCTTTCTAGTTGTTAACTATCTTCCAATATTGTTCTCTATCACTCACCATTAGAACATGATGGTTAAATTTTCTTCCACATCTATGTTTTCCTACATTGAACTGTAGTATGTGTTATCTCTGGTGGCCTTAATACGTCCCTTTTTTTTAAAATGTATGTCTCATTAATCCATTTCCAATGTGGGACATCAATAAAGATATTTTGAAAAGTCCTACCCCTAGATTTTGATTCAGAGATTAAATTGTTAGGATGAAAATTATTAAAGGGGGAAATTTAACACAAAAATATTTTAGAGTACATTATTTTGAATATCTTGTGTTTCACACAACAACGACTTGAGTTGTGTGACACTCACGTTTGAGTTTCTACAAAACAACACTTTAGGGTGAAATTGTTTAAATGCTATATTTATAACATATCCTTTAAATATAGTAATATAAATAGTAATAAATAATTTTTAAATTTTATTTATAATTTCTTCAAATAAATAAAACATATTTATAATGAAATTTATAAGTTTTTGTAAAATAGTTATATGTTTGGAAATACTATTTTATTTAAGGAACTACTTTTTATGTTCTTTTATGAAAAATAATTAAATTAATTTTAGAAACTCATCGAAATTTATTTTTGTAAAATAGGCTTTATTTTTGAATTTTTAATACCAAAATTTTCATTGGGTGTTTTTTTTTTGTATTTTTATGAAAACATTCAACTTTTTATGAATAGTGAAAAACACTACATTATTATTAAAAAACAAACATTTTCATTTAATGCATTATTTTAATTTTAATTGATTTTAAAGTCACAATAGATACATAATACATATACTAATCCAATTAAGGTCATTAAAATAGTTTTTTATAAAATAATTAGATTTAAAAATATATTGAACTTTTTAACATATTTTTACCCACATTCTTGCCACATGTACATATTATCCTTAAACGTAATTTTACTACTTCAATGACTTTAATTAAAAAATACCTAAATAAATGGCTTTAATATTTAGGAAAAATTTGGTCTAATATTATCAAAATATTTTTTAGTGAATAGTATATTTTGAATTTTATTTAGCACGATTAAAGGTAAATAAGGTAAATAAAGGTAAAAAATAATATAATATTAATATTAAATACCCTTAAAATTGTCTTAATTTAATTGGATAAGTATTTTTTCGACCCAAATCAACCATAGGTCGAAAATATGATCTTTTTAAGACACTTTTATCAGATTAAGGCAATTATTATTGTTTATTTAAAGAATATTTAAAAGTGTGATATTCAAATTTTAATAAAAAATTTTAAATATAGGATTATAAATAAGATAAATTCTACTATAAATATTTATTATATATATAATAAATATATATACCTCATTATAATTTATTTATAATTTTTATCTGTTAGATAATTAATTTTTATTATGACACAATTATGATGCGGTAATTGATTTATTAAATGATGAATCAAAAAAAGATATTAAAAATATTAAAATAAATATAATTTGACATAATTAATGACATTAAAGAATTTTATAGACAACTTAGACATTGTAGTTAAATATTGGAAGTATATTTTTGAATTTATCATGTTGGTTTAATGTTTTAAAAATGAAAATAATTATAAGTATTAAAAATGTCCTAAATGAGATTTTAAATTAAATATTATTTTATTAAATGATATGAATGTCATAAAATCTACAGTTTGGACAAATAACTTATATAATGTAAAATAATTAATTAATTATCTAATTTGGGCTTATGTTTTCATTTTATAGTAACTATATTAACTTTTTAAGGTAAATATACAAGAACACGTGGTAAGAGCTAACCGTTTAACCGTGGGATAAATCTAAAACATAAAGTTTCTTTTATGACCAAAACATATCTACAATTCATTATTTGAGGGTATTTCAACCCAAATTCATTTTATCCTTGAAAGAAATCACTTTTTTACTATGTTAATCTGAAAAAAAAATTATAATAAATTAATATATTATGATCCTTAAAAAGTGCCCCTCACCACTCTTACAAAACAGAACTTATCCTTATCATTTATTCACACCTACAAAGCCCTTTGGATTGGAAAAACCTATCTATTTCCACTCAAAACCTCAATCAAATCATCCAATATTCCATATATTAGGCATAAATCCATCCACGGGAGTTCTTTTGTACAAATCAAAAGGAGACACTCGAAGAAGAGGTAATTTTTTCAAAAATTAAATTCAATTTCTTTTCTTCTTCTACGTACTCTTACTATTTTTTTGGATAATAAAGTAATAAATCATAAATATAATATATTCTATGATGTTTTTATTTTTATGGGGAAACAATATTCCATCTTTTACCCATCTTATAAAAAACAATATCTCCAAGCATGCGTACATACGGCTTACCATCTCCATGACACGACGAGACTCATCCTCCACATTAACCATTCATGAATGATTATAAAAAAATATATTATGAATAAGTATAAAATATATGACATAAAATAATACTATAATATATATATGTATATATGTGTATATATATATATATATCATTTACTTTCTTCCATTAAATATGATTAAAAAATGGAAACAGCATTCATGCGTATGTACGACTTACCATCTCCATGAATGTTGTATTCCATTATATATATATATATATATTATATATTTATATTCAAAATATTTAGGATATTGAAATACATTTTTACATTCAGTATGTAATTTAATAATTATTTAATTAATATGATCAAGAGTAACAAGTCAAAACACATATGATAAAGATAGTGATTATTTCCCAAAATGTTGTTTTAACATGAAACTTATTAATAAACATGTAATATAATGTCATAAATGAATCATATATGATATCATAAATATTTTTATGATTATTTTTTAGGATAATAATATGTTTAAATACATTATACATGAGTTTTTGACATCTATAGAGAGTATCAGAGCTAAGGTAAGGGAATCTCATCTCACTTTTAATTTGCATGAGATATAATCCATATTCACCACATATTTCTTCTGTGTGGTGTATTTAATTTACCTATTATTTCATATCATGAATACATTTTCTTTATAGTGTTTAAATATTTATTTGAATATGTCATAATTATTATTTAAATGTTTAATGTGTTATGGGGTTCTTTGAATGATTAAATAATTAATCCTTTCCCCATTTAAATATTATTGACATAATCATACAAATTTATTTATATGTATATAAAAGATTATAAAGGAAATTTTATGTCTACTTTAATGTTCGTTGAATGTTTTTCAAAATGAAATATTTTTACAGTTTTTTATTTAAGGTTTAATTTTACAATCACGTTATTGTTCAAGATTATTTATACATAATTATCTACTGGGACATTCTTATCATCTACATCCATGATTCATAAAATATATTTCAAAATATTATCAACATTTTTTAAGTAAATTGTTACCCTTGATTGAATTTTTATATTAAACATTTTAAAAATGAATATTTTCATCATTCTCAAAACGAGGAACTTTATGACCTTTTCAACAAATTAAGGAAATAATTTTGTTAAATTCTATGGCGCAAGTATCAATTTCCTCCAATCATTATGTCTCAACATTTTGAAGCTTCCCTTAAAAGATTATAATGTTTTTTTTAAAATATTTGTTTTAATTTATAATTGAATGGATTTTAAATTAATTCAATGTAAAAAAAGATATATTTATCTCAATGATTTTTGAAAAATTAATTAGATTATTTTCATCCATGTTAACAACCTTCATTGGATTTTGTGCTTGATTGTCATTGATATATTATGATAAAATATTCTATATTGTATTGAAGATTTTATGAAATGGTTGAGTATTGATTTTATATTTTTATACCATTCATGGTTTATGGTTAAATTATTAAAAAAAATTATGCTTGTTTTAATATGAATTCTTGTGTTGGGTTTCACCATTTTTATATAAGGTATGCATTTGACTTAATAAGTGTCTGGTGAGGCCTGATATAGCCCCACGATGCATCAGTATGTATCATGAGAAAAACTATTGTCTTAGCATAAGGGCTATATTGTATGATTATGTATGGTCTAGGAAAGACTCCATGACGATATAGTTATGATGTCCGACATTATGCATTACCTAATTATGAGATTAGTTATTTATGTTAATTGTGATTATTTGACTAGTCGTAATTTATGTGAATGATTAAATGGAATTACTCAATTTATTCTTTTCATATTATACTAAATGTAATTTTTAAAAGGCATGTGTATTAATTTTATACCTTTATTTAATAGTTTATTCTTATTTGTGAAATCTTCTGTTATATTTTTTAACATTACTGATCATCTGAGCTTTCCCCTTATGTTTTATTTTCCTAAGATTCCAAGAAGTGTATTATAATTTATGTAAAGGGTTAATCTAATAGAATAATGGTGTTCTCAAAGAATTATCAATGTTGTGTTTTAGGTTTTTAATTATAATGTAATTTCTATGTATTTAATATATTTTCCCAGAGTGTTAAACTAATTAGTCCTTTGGGATTTGATTTATTTTATTCATGCCAATATAATAAAATAATGCACCAGCTCTGAGCTTTGGGGTCATGGAATTACATTAAATATCATCAAGAATACATGAATATGAATAGGATGAGATTAATTTGTTGAGTGTAATTCTGTAAACGCCATCAGTGGATATATCATATATTCCATGAAATATACAAGATGTGATATTTCCAATGTATAATATATGGTTGGAAAATATCAATAATTTCCATGAGAACTGCAAGAGAAGTAGTAAGAACTATCTTATTGTACTTGAGAACATAAAAAAACATGTATGTGGTATGTGGAGTGGAAGGGATACTAGTTACAATGGAAATAAACTAGTCTTTCTATAAGGTCAATAAGATCTAATATCAAAATTAGGCTAATTTAATAAGCAATAAAACATCATTCAAGATTGTGGTGTCTATGTCTAAAAATATTGATTGTATTGTGGCTTCTAAGATAAATAAATAAGCATTGTAAAATAAATAATTATCTTTTCCTATCTATGAAATATAACCTAGTATGTAATGTTTTGTGTTTATAGTAATTATATCACTATTTTTAACCAAGATGTAGAGATTAGGCAGTGGAAAAAATGGATATACTTGGGTATGTTATCTCTTGATATGTCTTACTCAAATATATAAAGTCAAAGATAGTGGAATATCCATGAAGTTGAAACATGGAAATCCCATGAGTAAATCTATAACTCAGTAAAACCATGATATTATCAAGTGATGGATAATAAGGATGGTTAGCAAGTTGGCTCAATTTCAAGTGGTATTGAAGTGATAGTGGCTTCCCTAGACCCATCTTGAATAGTATTATTAATTACCATTACATTAATACAATATCATATATAAATTTGTTTAATCTTACCATAATAGGGTTGATATTTCTAAATGAACTATTTTCATGGTATTGTCTTTAGATTATATGTCATATCAGAAGGCTATTGTTGTTCCCAGCTATAATGTGAACCTCAAGATACTATGACAATAATATTAAAAATATATCTTGTTGTCTAAATACATAATATTGAAAATAAAAAGATAATGGATTAGTTTCATGTTCTAAGGGATCATAATCATTGATACTTTTTCTAATGATGTCCACACCTAGTGATCTTGAGTAGATGGGATCGTGAGAATTGGCCCACTAATAGGAACACCAAATTTTTGAAGTGTCATTTGATGTTATTATCACTATATATGAGTATTTTTATTTATATTTTATATCATTATCAATGTGTACCATTTGATCATGTACTTTTAGGTAAGGAAAAAACCATGATTGTGAAGTCATGGTGAGGTAGACTGTGTTGGGTGGATCATTGGTGGTATGGCATTGGTTGAATTATCAAGATATAATTTTTTTCTTCTAAGTAAAGGAAGGGATATATTGAGGTCATAGGTTCACCAATATTATACTAAATTCATAAATCTATAGCCTTAGTAAATGGAGGTAATTCCATCGAGTAGGGAAAAAAATATATAAAGAAACAAAAGGATGATGACATAGCTATACATCCTAATTTATGAGATATAGTGAGAAAAAGTGATTATATTGCACAGAATGTGTTTTTAGGAGGGAGTTGTAGCTATTAAATTACATATATTCTAAGGGTCTATGATGAGGTTCTACAAATCAAAAATGGTATATGAGTTGGGCTTGGTATTATCAAGACAATTACCTATAGGGTCACACACTATGTGTGTCCACACGTTCCACCAATTCTAGTGAATTAATGTTTAGGATGAAGTGGGCCACACGTGTGGGGGTCCAGTGAATGTCCATGTATGGCTGAATGAAATTAAAACTAATTCAATTCTATTATTCATGATTAGAAAAATGAGTATTAAAGTTATTTATCAAGGTATTCAAACATTGTTTGATAATAAAAGTGGACATGAGAAAATATAATTTTTTAAATGAACATAGGATTTTCAATGTTAGTTAAATAATTTTCAGAGCATAAGGGCCATATTAATGGTTCATATTTTTTCACATAATCTTTTATAGTGTTACAAGTGTGTGAAAATATAATTATGACATTTTTGAAATCATTATTAAATTATATGTCTGTCTATTGTTCTAAAATGAATGTTATTACTTTTGAAGGACCAAAGTGAAATTAATGAAACTATAACCTAGGAATAAAACCTCATTTTAGACTCTTGAATATATATCTCCACCATTTTAAAAAATTTAGTGTGATAATATCTATTCTCGTCTCCTTTAAAAGTTCTTTGATAGATATTCTTGTTGATGAATATAGTCGGATCAATCTCATATTTTCGATCAAGTCTATATTCTTCAGCTGATCAAAAAGAAATCATAGAGCTATTTGATTTCCCATGATACATCCCAGGAAACATAGATTGATTATCTACAAATTTTATAACATGTGTGAAAAATCTAGAGGATTAATATATTGTCACTTTTTAGCCAAGAAACATCAACTATTAGTGAATAAAATCGGTAACTTCAAACGAACTAGGTATGTTATATGCTTTCAATAAAAAAATCAAAATTAAATTGAATAACATGTGATGTTTTTATACATTCGGTAAATGGTTTTAATGGATTTAGTATTTTTACCATGATTCAAAACCCAAACTTTTAAAATGTTCATCCTTCATGCTACCACTGTGCCTCAGGTTGATCTTTATATATTATAAAATCCAAATATGGCCATAAAAATATTTTTTAGACAAGTTGATTGGTCAATTTAACCATTATAGTTTTTGAACTCCCTGGTGAATCTATTTTTACCTTAATAGTGCTATATAATTTTATTTATTTTAACATTTCATTATGGTTAAAAAGTAATTTTTTATTTATTATATAATAAAAATTATAATGATTCATAATATAGAATCATTTTTTTCAAATTTATATTCAAACATTTTTCGGGATTAAACATAAAGTAAATTGTACATATGGAAAATATAAAGGTTTTGCAAAGAGAAAATGATCAAAAGATTACTATTTTTTATATAAATATTTAATATGAATATTATACTAATTACCTAAATTTGATAAATCAATTTAAAATTGTAATAATTTTACTTTAAACCAATTAAAAATATAATGTTTCTTTTTAAAATATTTTAAATTTTATTTTATTTTTCAATTTAAATTCCATATTTTTTACTATTCATAGAGAAATGAAACATTTAAAAATCCCAAAAATATACTCTAAGTAAATTTTGAAACCATGGTATCAAAATCAATTTTATTTTTTCAAATAAACTCTCAAATTTTGGTAAAAATTAAGGTACACGTATCATGAATAATCCATAATTTAGAAAAAAAAATGAACTTCCAAAAACAATTTCAATTTATTTTACATGATTCCTATTTTATTTATAATCAATATATAATAATAATTATCATAGAATATATAGTTCTATTAATACCCTCAAACATTATGTCTAAGCAAAAATGCTTATGTATGGATAATATTTTAATATATTAATCTAGTTTAAGCCCGGTGTTGCCTACATTGAATGTTATCTAAGAGATTAAATTTAAAGAAATATATAATGAGGGGTTTATTTTCTATGTTTTGGATGTCACATATGCCATTAAATAAAAGGTTCATATTTTATAATCTTATGGTGTATCATTATCCCCATCTTAAAAAATCACATCCTCGTAATTTAAACATTATCTCAGTAATCCACGGTTTTATATTTGAAAATTATTTTACAGAAAACCAACACTATTAAAAGGGTTAATAAAACATAGTCTTCATAAGTTTACATAAGTTTTAAACATAAGTTTAAAACATAGTCTTCATAGTCTTCATATGCTTTGAAGGGAAAAATGAAGTGAATTTGAAAAAATTTATAAATAGGTTTCCATGTAGGATTAAATTCTTTACAAGTAAATATTTGGATATAAAATAAAAGCATAAATAATTATGGAGAGAGATATAGGTCATTGATCACAAGAAATTCAGTGATCTAGAGAAGTTTAACAACTAAAAAAAATAAATCTAAGATTATTTGAGTGACCATTTTATTTATCCTAAATGAAGGAACAAGGATAAAAATTTTGTTCTAGGATTAGTTTCTCTATGCTGAGGAATATTTTCAATGTCTAAGAATATAAAAAGATATACTTTCTTGATATATTTTTTATTATTAAGAAAATCTCACCTTTTGTGTTTATATAAATTTCCAATTGATCTGTTAAAATAAGAAATGAATATCAAAAAATTATTTTCTTATTTCTAAAGCCCATAAAATAACTTTTAATGAATCATAAGTTCCATAAAATAGTTACAATCTATTCTATTTGTATCTAATTATTTTCCAAAATATGTATATGGTTAACACAGGTTATCCAATATAATAAATTAATATATGAGAATAAAAATTATCACCACCGGTTCATCATTAATATTTGTTCAACAAATCATTTAACTAAAAATTGTAATATTAACTAAAACATTTGGTATACAATTTTTAGGCATTAAAATGTTATCATCCTTTAGTAGTGGGTTCAATTTCGATGACATTGGTGGAGGTGATGGGTGTTCACCTAGCATGTGGGTTATCCTTTTTCTAATACTATATTAATATAATTCATATAACATTCCCAAGCATGATGGACTTCCTTGAAATAAAATTAATTATTTAAAACCATTTTTACTAACATTTTCAATATAAAATTTTTTTACAAATTCTAACAATATTATTTGACTCTTATTACAATTTAATTAATCTTAATAGTAACTCTGAAGGTTATTAATACATTTAAACTTATATCTATAAGCATTAAATTCATTATTAATCAAATATCATTTCTACTAAAACATATACCCGAAATAAATTTCTCCCAAAAATATTATTAATCATAGTACACACCCATTACATAAAACCTAAAAATGGTTGTTTAAGACATAAACTTTTTATCAACCTTAAACTCATAAACACATGATGGTATCCATAACTCTTACGTTAATGAAGGCATATAGGCTTCTAAAAATTGTCACAATCTTTATATATTTCAGGATCCCTATTTCTAAAACACCATTGGTAAAACATTTCTATAATTTACTTCTTAAATCCAAATTAATAAATACTTTACCAATTTAATTTCAAAATAAGTACATTATTAGTGTATAGTCCAGTGTTTTTTAAGTGAGTTTAAATATGAAGGTTTTCAAAAAATCTGTTTATCAACAAGTTAGTTTTTAAAAAAAGATTTGAAACATTATTCTGAGTGTTATAACACTTAGAGGTGTTGTTTTTTGACATAGGTGAATACCTGATAAATTTTTCAGGTTTCAAAAAAAGTCTCAGGAGCACTAGATCTGGAAAATCCCACTTTAATGGTGTAAGGACCTAGCCTTAAAACATTACATAATCTTGAATTAAACAAATAATTCACATTGAGGATATTTTCAGGTTTAGAGTTTTAGAGATTTAGGACATAACTATTACATTTCATTTAAATACAAAGTAGAAACTTCTACACAATTTCCATTTTTTCATAAAATATAAACTCTTGAAAAAAATGGTCATGTCTAGTTCCATGTTTAATACAGCATGACTTTTCCTTGATCCCATATTTGACCCTACTCCACATTATGTCCTGTAAAAAACATTTCAAAAACTTGGGATGAGAATAAAAAATATCAATAAGGGATACACAAAGAAGGAAAACTGTTATTTTTTCAAAACAACAGGTAAACCATGAATACATTATCAGAAGTAATACTTTTCACCTTTATGAAGTAGTAAATACTCTTCACTGAATAAAAGTTCATTAATTACTATTTTGTAACCAAAAGATTTCCCTAAAATCCATATAAAGAACGCATAACATATAAAGGAAACTTGGGACATAAACATACATAAATGGAATAACCATACGGTCGAATTCCACACATATCACTAAATAGAATAGCCATACGACTGACTTCCATACCCAATGCATTAGAGGTTATAATGTAACCACCCGTCCTGGTATTCACGGCACCACACATCGTTTGGTTTATCAAGTAACCACCCTTCAAATGTATAAGTACCGTCATAACACATAAAATAATTAAAATATAAACATTTCACTAATAAAATTTCATTTGAAATCAAAATAAGTAATTTCAAGATATTGAAATAATCATTACATTTTCATAAACCATTTAAAAAAGATGTTTTTGAATCAAAGTGTCCCATGCCACTTTGACGATTTTAAAATAATTGTCATTTTAAAACATTAATGTCCATATAAATAAATCCTAAAACCTATTTTGAAAACATTGACATTAAAGAAAAATACTTAGAATAATAAATCTTTAAACATTTAAAACGTTATTTTAGTTAAAGAGTTTTTCTAACAAAAAGAGAGACGCTTGAATACAAATAAGTGAGGAATAAAATTTAATCAGAAATTTATAATACCATGATAATAAAAGGATTCATGATATAATATGTCAAAAGACAATATATAACTATATAATAGTGAATTGGGGCATAAAACCAATGAAGTCTCAATGGAAATGTAAACTGAGATGAAATCCCTTATAAAGATGGTATCCTTAAATTAAGGATAAATCAATCTCATAATTATGTGTGAAAAATATAAATACACAAAATATAAGTGTATATTATTTGTAAAACAATCATAGGTCATTCACACAAATTCATAGGATGACATATTCAATAAGTACAAGATGAACCCAAAGAATTGAAATTGGGTAAAGAAGTTCCCTTATAAAAATATGACAGCCTAACGGCATCACATTGAAATTCAGAAAATGAGTTGATGAGATAAAAGGGAATCTAATCACTTGGACATAATTTTTTCTTCAATTAATATATATAAGAACATATCCCAACAAAATAAGATGTAAATTAAAAGACATTACAAAAAGAAGTCTTTTAAATAGAAGAGGGTTAAAGGTTCCCTTACCGATTTGGTAACATACAAAACATATGCCACATGAAAGAAGTATCATAAAATTAAGATGTAAATACTCATAAATGAAAGTATATTACAGAAAGTGTACAATCATGGGAAGTACATATACCACAATAAAGGAAATATTGGAAAATATAGCATGAATCTCATAGGAATAAAAAGTGAGATGAAACCCTTTACCATGTTGTAATCAACTGAGTCGTATGGCCAAAAGTTTATAACCACCAAAATAATAACATAATACCATGAATATAATGATAATAATGATAATATATATCAAGTGGAAGAACAAAATACACCACATGCAATGAATAAGTGGTGAACAATGGAAATCTCATAGAATTAAAAGTGAGATAAGAAAATCCCTTACCTCGTGTCCGACTTGACTCAATTGTTCTTTAATATCCTGAATAATAAACAAAAGTTAATTTATACTTGATTAAGAAACTTTTTCAAGTTTATCATTCCTTTTTATATGACTTATTACCATGTTATAAACATTATGTAATCATTTTAGTTAATAATGATCATTTTGTTGATATTTGGTACTTGAGTCAAAAATGGACTTCTTAGAATTACATGTTGTTCATGTGGTCAAAAGTTCATTATATCCAGAATGATATTAAAGATTTATATATCATATATATCATATATATATCCATCATATATATGTATTTACAATAGTACATAACATTTAGAGTTAAGAAATGAAATGCACCGTTCAAGGAGACGGTAAGCCGTATGTACGCATGAATGCTACTTTCATTTCTATTTCTTATTTTAATGGAATTTAAACATAATGATACATAGGTATATTATAATTACAGTATAATATTATATATAATGTCATTAAATATATCCTTTATACATCCCATATAAGGCATCAACGAGTCACATCACTTTGAGGGGGTGGTAGTCCGCGCTTCCTCAAATGAGATTATCGTATTTACCCACTATGGAAACCATAAATGTGCACTATAAATGGAAAATTCAGAAACAAAAATAAAACATAAAAATAATATATTTCATATATAAATACAGTTCCATCATAATGGCCACCTTGAAAGGCGCTTGGAGATATTTGACCAATCATCGTTTCGTGAGGTGTTAGTTTTTCATCCAAAGAAACATTATGTTCTTCATCCATTAGATGGAGGTGTGTGTAAGTGTAGTTAGAATATTTCTCATAACAAAATCTTAGTATATTGAGGATACTGGTGTTTAAAAAAAATAAAGGAATAAAAAGAGTTTAGGGGTTGGAGAAGTAAAATAAAAGAAAACAATTTAAGAGAAATTGTTACCTTTAATTTGGGTAACTCACTTTGGTTTGAACCAAAGGTCTTCTGGAAGTGCCTTCTACCTAAGGTAAGGATTCTAGGAGAAGGAAAGGGATGTAGGGATCTTAATTGGGAAGATTTTGGATGAGCCAAAATTCTTGAGTTGTGTGAGTAATTAGTTAGAAATGGTCTCCTTTTATAAGAGGGAGGAGGGGCTCTTTAAGAAAGGTTGAAAACATTATTTTATTATATATTGATGTTCAGTTTCTAATGGTCCAAAGATAATTATAGTCGAAGTTAAGGTGACTCAATGTCGGAATAAAATCATCCAATAGGAATTGTGCAGGTTTTGGATAATATTTTAATCATTATAATCTTAATTATTTAAATGGTTTATTAATGAGGTAAACACTACATCATTATTGTGTCATAAATAATGTAAATTATTTGATGTCTAAAAATTATAAAAAAAGCACTATAATGTAGGAAATTTTTTATCTCTCTAAATAATTTTTATAGTCTAAAATATCACTTATATAACACCATATAAAAATTAATTTACTAAAAGATATTTTCATTTTTCATTTTCTCCTTTAAGTTAATTAATCTAAATTGTCATTATCACTCCCAAGTGGCTCAATAGGGTCCCAAAATAGACCCAAAGATGACCTTGGTCGTAAATGACTCAACCAATATGTTTTGGACAAGTTTCAAGGTAATTTTGAATTATTATAACATTCTTTTTACCTTGAATTACCTTATTTACCTTTAACTACGGTAAATAAAAGTCAAAAGATACTATACACCAAAAATTATTTTCATCCTATTGAACCAAATTTTACTTCTTGATAACAGCAATGTATATATTATTTTTTAAATTCAATTCACAGAAGTGGTAATATTTCATTTAAATGAAAAACATTGTTTTTTAACTACTACTTAGTGGTTTTACTATTCATCAAAAATTGAAGTTTTTCAGAAAAATACCAAAAATTCAGCCTAATCTATATTTGATATTCTGAATTCAAAAATGATTTATATTTTTCCAAATTCAAAATATATAAGTTTCATTAATTAATTTTAAAATTAATTCCCATTATCAAAGCAAATAGCGTGTTTTTAAGAAACAATAACTATCAAAAGATTGATACTTGTTTTTGTCCAATTTCAAACTAAAATTAATTCGATTGACCAAAATTGGATTAAATGATAAAAATATATTTTAATTTCACTTTAAAACCAATTAAAAATATACTCTTACAATATAAATAAATTATATTAAAAGGCACTTTTGAATTAAAATACAATATTTTTCACTATTCATTAAAAAACGACCTTTATTGGAAAAATTCAAAATATTTACAAAAATTAAATTTTGATTTCCCCATTCTAAAGAAGGATTTTATTTGGTCATATAGAATATATTAAAGTGAACAAACTAGATTTAAAAAGGTTTCACCTTTAAAATGTGATAAATCTGTATTTTAATGTAAATTATGCTCAAAATTAGATTCTTTCACATTTTAAGCCTATAACTTTTATTGAATAAATGTAAATAAATTTAACAAACATGTATAATCATATTGTAGTTAGTTTAATTAATTACTGCCAATACGATGGCAAGGAGTTAACTACCACTTAAAATAATAATATATTATTAGTGTGCAATGTAAGATTACAAAGAAACCCATTGTTGCGCATCGGGTATGCTATTGAACATAGCAAACCTTTTAAATTAAAATTAATATTTAATTCAAAAATTAATAAATATGAAAATTCCATATTCTTTATTTACCTAGGATGTTACATCCTTCCCCCCTTTTCAGAATTCCATCCTCGCAATTTTAAAATTTGGGCTCAGAAACTTTATTGAAAGTCCCATATCGGAAAAAAAAGAGTCTGTAAGACTATGACTTTAAAAGTAAGAAAGAGAATTACAATGGTCACCCAAGTTAAATTATACTAATATTACATGAAAACAAGGATTTAGAGGAGAAAAAAGGGTCAATTTTTGATGGAGAGTGATAGGAAACATGATTGGGTGAATGTTAACCACAAGAAAATTACAAACTTATTATGTGTGTAAACAGTCTTTGATTACACAGTAGAAAACAGAAACCAACAAAGTTTTTGTTTTATGTTAATTTTCATAATTTTGAGGAATTCATCTTCTACATAGAATAAAAACATAAGGAAATATACTTACCTTCAAGTAGAGTTTCATCTTTTAATAAGTTTATACCAAAACTAATCATTTCTATAAATGATGAGCATTCAAAAAGACTTTGTCAAATAAAAAACATAAGAATCATCTTATAGAGAATCACATAATCCACAAAAGGGGTACTATCTATTTCCATTTTATTTAGACATCAACTAAAACCATAATTTTTAGTACAAGATCAGATAATCACCAAAAGGATAATCCTTTATAAAAATAAATACTTCTCTTAATCTCTAATATTCAACAAAAAGAACCCAAGGTTCAAGAAAGACAATTAAATAAACTGTTATCCTTAAAATTCTTTAAAGTAATCCAAACTAATATTGAAACACAAATCTCTAAAGGATTTAATCACATAGTCTTCCAAGATAAATCTTAACATTTATCTTCAAAAAACAACAGTTACTCTTAAAGTCTCATACTGAAATGTAATTAACCTAATAACATATCCTCCATGATAGGTTAATAATTTTCATAAATAACCCAAAATAAATTTATTCTGGATTCATAGGATCCTCTAACTAAAAAGAATTAGTCATACTAACACGGTACTTCACATAGTCCCGTGGTAGGTAATAAATACCATTCGCACTTTCGTTGTGGGTTAGATTCCCACAGCTTCGTCTGACGCGACGGGTTGTCACACGGTTTGCAAGTTGTCCCTTTTCAAAAACTACATAATTTTATAACATTCCCAAAAAGAGATAAATTCATCAAAAATAACCCTAAAATATTTTAACCACAAAGGTTATCTAATAACTTTTGTTTTGCATACCAAAATGTATTAACCAGTAATGGTCTCAAATTCATGGATCATATAAGACCAAATGGTTCTTTATAACTATATCCACAAAAGAGAAGATAATTATCCCTTGAATAAAATTTTCATATATCAAACATCATGGTTACACATACTATAAAAATTCTTCTAATGTAATCCCATCTTCAGAAGAGCCTTAATACTTTTAAGCATTTCACCAACCTAAATTATATCATAACTCTTGAATCCCTTATATGTTGACTTATTACTTATTCAACATTCTTAGTGATCCATTAACCATTCGTTTCCAACTTATTCTGAAATTCTTCTTTCCTAAAAACAAAATCATGAAATATATCCTAAGATTTAAATAATAGGAAACCATATGTTAAGAAATAATCAATACCTTTCATTGGTCATTGTTAGTTTCATCATCCTCAATTGCAATGGAATTAAGTATTGGTAACTGAATATTTGTATGATCCTGGTGATCTGATTCCCAAAACTTTTTCATAGGACATGTGTTTACAAAATGACCATGCACACCACATTTAAAACATCCAATTTATCCCTCACAAAGGACTTCTTTCCCTTTCCTAGAGTCAACTAGATGCTTCCTTTTTCCATGGCAGGTTCTTGATTATGACCTTCATTTCCACATCTATAGAATCTTTCTCTCCCTTTAAAACATTTTCCTAGGTGTTTCTTTCCACATCTTTGACACATAGGTTTTTGAACACACTTACATTTATGATTATTACCTGAACTTCCGTAGGGATTTGTTTCTCGCATATATGATTCCTTATAAATATCACTAAGGTTCATGTGGTCAATCATGACTCCAGATAGTTGGTTTAGAATAACCACAAGTGTTCTTAGTGTAGACCCCATATCATTCTGTTACTCGTTCTGAAAACCGTCACAGGTTTCTTCACATCCACTGTTACATTGGTGCCTGCTAGATCCATCCATTTACTAAAACAAAAAAGTTTAGTGTGATTATATCATTAAAATCATCATATAATATCTTATGAGGAGGGTAAACACTAAAATATACTTAATCATGTTATCATAAACTCATTCACTTTGTCTAAAAAAACTATGAATCTTTCTGAAATCCAAACCATTATAGTAATGTCACTTATGCTAAAATAATTATCTAACCTCTAAAGTTATCTAAATCGGCCTCTGATACCAACTGTAAGGACCCAGCCCTAAAACATTACATAATCTTGAATTAAACGAATAATTCACATTTAGGATATTTTTAGGTTTATAGTTTTAGAGAATTAGGAAATAACTATTACATTTCATTTCAAATACAAAGTAGACCCTTCTACACAATTTCCATTTTTTCATAAAATATAAACTCTTGAAAAAAGAGAGTCATGTCTAGTTCCATGTTTAAGAGAGCATGACTTTTCCTTGATCTCATCCTTGACCATATTCCACATTATGTCCTGTGAAAAACATTTCAAACACGTGGGATGAGCATAAAAATCTTAGTAAGGGAAACCCAAAGAAGGGAAACTGTTAGTTTTTCAAAACAACAGGTAAACCATGAATACTTTATCATAAGTAATACTTTTCACATTTATGATGTAATAAATACTCTTCATTGAGTAAAACATCATTACTTACCCTTTTGTAACCAAAAGATTACCGTAAAATCCATATAAAGAACACATAACATATAAGGGTAACTTGGGATATAAACATACTTAAATAGAATAACCATATGGTCGACTTCCACACATATCACTAATACGGCTGACTTCCATACCCAATGCATTGGAGGTTATAACGTAACCACCCATCCTGGTATTCATGGCACCACCCATCATTTGGTTTATCAAATAACCACCTGTAAAATGTCCATATACTATCATAACCCAAAAAATATTGAAAACATAAACATTTGACTAATAATTTTTCATTTGAAATAACAAGAAGTAATTTCAAGATATTGAAATAATCATTCCATTTTCATAAACCATTTAAAAAAGAGATTTTTGAATCAAACTGTCCCATACCACATTGAAGCTTTTAAATTAATTTCCATTTGAAAAAATCAATGTCTATAAATAAATCCTACAACCCATTTCTAAAACATGGACATTAAAGAGAAATATTTAGAAGAATAAATCATTAAAACATTTAAAATGGTATTTTAGTTAAAGAGTTTTTCTAACAAAAATAGAGACGCTTGAATACAAATAATTGATGAATAAAATTTAATCAAAACATTATAATATCATGAGAATAAATGGATTCATGATATAATATTTAAAAGGATAGTATATACACCATATAACAGTGAATTGGTGCATAACAACAATGAAGTCTCAATGGAAATGTAAATTGAGATGAAATCCCTTATAAAGAATGTATCCTTAAATTAAGGATAAATGAATTTAATAATTATGTGTGATAAATATAAATACACAAAATATAAGTGTATATAAACTATAAAAAAATCAGATGTCATTCACACATATTCATAGGGTGACATATTCAATAAGTACAAGACGAACCCAAAGAATTGAAATTCGGTTAAGAAGTTCTCTTGTAAAAATTCGACAGCATAACGACATCACATTAAAATTAAGAAAATGAGTTGATGAGATAAAAATTGTATCTCATCACTTGTACATAATGTTTACCACAATTATGATATATATTAACAAATCCCAATATAATAAGATGTAAATTAAAAGACATAACAAAAAATAAGTCTTTTAAATAGAGGAGGGTCAAAGGTTCCCTTACCGATTTGGTAACGTACAAAATATATGCCACATGAAGGAAGTATCATAAAATGAAGATGTAAATACTCATAAATGAAAGTATATTACACAAATTGTACAATCATGGGTAGTACATACACTACACAAAAGTAAATAGTGGAAAATATAGCATGAATCTCACAGGAATAAAAAGTGAGATGAAACCCTTTACCATGTTGTAATCAACTGAGTTGTATGACCAAAAGTTAAGAACCACCAAACGAATCACATAATACCATGAATATAATGTGAATAATGATAATATATATCAAATTTCAGAACAAAACACACCACATGCAATGAATAAGTGCCAAACAATGGAAATCTCACGGAATTAAAAGTGAGATAAGAAAATCCCTTACATCGTGTCCGACTTGACTCGATCGTTATCTAATATCCTGAATAATAAAATAAATTTCATTTATACTTGCCTAAGAACCATTTTAAAGTTTATTATACCTTTTTATATCACTTATTACCATGATATAATCATTATGTAATCATTTAAGTTAATAATGTTCGTTTTGTTGATATTTGGTACATGAGTCAAAAATGGACTTCTTATAATTACATGTTGTTCAGGTGGTCAAAATTTCATTATAAACAAAATTATATTCATCATTTAGATATCATATATATCATATATATATATATACAGCATATACATGTATTTACAATAGTACATAACATTTAGAGATAAGAAATGAAATGCACCGTTCATTGAGACGGTAAGTCGTACGTACGCATGAACGCAACTTTCATTTATATTTATTATTTTAATGGAATTTAAACATAATGATACATAGTTATATTATAATTACAATATAATATATTATATAATTTCATTAACTCTATCCTTTACACATCCCACATAAGGCATTAATGAGTCACATCACTTTGAGGGGGCGGTAGTCTGCGCTTCTTCAAATGAGATTATCTTATTCACCCACTATGGAAACCATAAAGGTGTGATATAATTGGAAAATACAGAAGCATAAAGAAAACATAAACATAATATATATCATATATAAATACAGTGCCATCATAATTTCCACCATGAGAGGCGGTTGGAGATATTTGAACAATCATCATTTCATGAGGCGTTAGTTTGCCACCCACAGCAACATTATGTTCTTCATCCATTAGATGGAGGTGTGTGTAAGTGTAGTTAGAATATTTCTCATAAAAACACCCTAGTATATTGAGGATACTAGTTTTATTACAAAATAAAGGAATAAAAAGAGTTTAGGGGTTGGAGAAGTAAAATAAAAGAAAACAATTTAAGAGAAATTGTTACCTTGAATTTGGGTAACTCCCTTTGGTTTGAACCAAAGGACTTCTTGAAGTGCCTTTTTCCTAAGGTAAGGCTTCTATAAGTAGTATAGGGATGTAGGGAGCTTAATTAGACTTTGTTTTGATGATCCAAAAGGCTTTAGAGGTGTTATGAATTGGATAGAAATGGTCTCTTTTTATTAGGGGGAGGAGGGGCTCTTTAGGAAAGTGTGAAAACATTATTTTATTATATATTGATATTCGGTTTCTAATGGTCCAAAAATAATTATAGTAAAATATAAGATGATTCAAGGTCTAAATAAAATAATCCAATAGGAATTGGAAAGGTGTGGGATAATATTTTAATCATTATAATCTTATTTATTTAAATGATTTATTAATGAGGTAAACACTAAACCATTATTGTGTCATAAATAATTTAAATTATTTGATGTCTAAAAATTATAAAAAAATACGATCACATATGAAATCGTTTTATCTTTCTATAGAATATTTATAGTTGAAAATATGACTTATATAACACCATATAAAAATAAATTTACTAAAAGATATTTGCTTTTTCTATTTTTGCCTTTACTTTAAGTTAATTAATCTAAATTGTCATTATCACTCCCAAGTGGCTTAATGGGGTCCCAAAATCGACCCAAAGACACCCTGGTCGAAAATGACTCACCCAATAAGGTTTGGACAAGTGTTAAGGTAATTTTAAATTATTATAAAATCCTTTTTACCTTGAATTACCATAGTTACCTTTAACCGTGGTAAATAAAAGTCAAAAATTACTATTCACCAAAAATTATTCTCATCTTATTGAACCAAGTTTTACTTCTTGATAACAACCATGTATGTCATATTTTTTAAAATTCAATTCACAGAAGTGGTAAAATTTTATTTAAATGAAAAACTCAGTTTTTTTAACTACCACTAAGTGGTTTCATTATTCATCAAAAATTGAAGTTTTTCAGAAAAATACCAAAAATTCAACCTAAGCGATATTTGATATTCCGAATTCAAAAATGACTTATATTTTTTCAAATTCAAAAAATAGAAGTGTCATTAATTAATTTTAAAATTAATTCACATTATCAAAAAAATAGCGTGTTTTTAAGAAACAATAACTATCAAAAGATTGATACTTGTTTATGTCCAATTTCAAAGTGTAATTAATTCCCATGACCAAAATTGGGTTAAATGGTAAAAATATATATTAATTTAACTTTATAACCAATTAAAAAGATAATCTATCCATATAAATAAATTAGATTAAAAGGAACTTTGGAATTAAAATACAATATTTTTCACTATTCATTAAAAAATGAACTTTATCTGAAAAATTCCAAAAATTATCACAAAGTCAATATTGATGTCCCCATTCTAAATAAGGATTTTATTTGTTCATATGGAATTTATTAAAGGGACCAAAACAATATTTAAAAATGGTTTTCCATTAAAAGACGATAAATCAGCCTTTTAATGTAAATTATGCTTAAAATTAAATTCATTCAAATTTTAAGCCTCTAAATTTTTTTTGAATAAATTTAAATACATTTAAAAACATGTATAATCATATTTTAGTTATTTTCGTTCATTCCTGCCAATACAATGTCTAGGAGTTAATTACTGTTTAAAATAAAAATATATTATGAGTGTGCAACGAAATATTTCAAAGAAATCCATTTTTGTGTATCGGGTACCCTATCAAACATAGAAACACTTTTAAAGTAAAATTAATTTTTAATTCAAAAAATAATAAATAAGAAAAATTCATAATCTTTATTTACTTAGGATGTTACAAATGGATCAGCAGGGGTTGCGCACGGTTGCGGTCTAACCTATGCAGCTTACACAGTTTGATATTTTATTTATTATAGCAAAATATTATTAAATGGGTTTTTTTAATAGATTAATTTCTTAATAATACGAATTTTATTTTTATTATTATTATGGTTCCATGAATTATTTTTATGTTAATAGATTTTAATTGGATAATTAATGATGTGTAATAGTTTTGTAAAATTAATGAGGCCTTTGGGTGTCCCAATGAAATGTTTTTTATGAGGAGATTAATATTTATTGCAGATATATTTAATTAAATAAAGTGTTTCAGAATTAATAATGAAGCGTGTTTATTTAATAGAGGTGTTTGGTTTTATCTAAAATTGAATAATAATAATAATAATTTGATAATTATTATTATTATTATTATGTATTTATGAGTATAATAATTATTATTAATTACAATTGTTGTTATTATTATTATGAAGAATAATGATAATGGATTTTGGGGTTTTTAAAATTAAATCCACGGAAAAGGGGGATTTAATTAATTGTTGCAAAAATTTGGTCTTATTTAATTAAATTGAGTTAAATGGAATTTAATTAAATGATGTGTGGTGGGGATTTTTGGGTCTTATCAAAGAATCGTTTTATTAGATGATATTAATAATGATTGTTATTATTATGGTGGTTTTATTTATTTAATTTGAGGTTAAAATGGATTTAATTAAATGTGATGTTTGTGTTTCATTTAATTAAATTCAATGACAATATGAATTTAATTAATCGTTAAAAAGTGTAGGTTTTTTTTAATTAATTCATGTTGAAAGAATTAATTAAATAAAGATGATTTGGATTTTTAATTTAATTAAATTATGTTTCGATAAATTATTTAAATAACACTAGGTGGTGAATTTCATTAATTAAATTTTGTAAATGAATTTAATTAAATAAAGTGTTAATGAGGAGTTAGTGGTTATTAATGAAGGGTAATATTAAAAGACATGTAATGGATGTGCTGGGTGTTAACAAAGATGGGTAATATCAAATGGTAACATTAAATGGGGAATAAATTGAAAGTTGGGTTTAATTTAATTAAACCATTATAAAATGTGGATATTGGGTGGTGCACTGTCAAGCAAACTGTGCAGGTCAGGTGCGCAGTTACCCGTTTTTTAAAATGTGTTTTTATTTAATTTAAATAAAATAAAGAATTAATAATAATAATAATAATAATAAGGATGTTATTATTATTATTATTTAATTAAATAAATGTTACAATAATTTGATTGGATGATTAATGGGGGTCTTTAGAATTAATTTTGAAACATTTATTTAATGGTTAATTAATGATGAAACATTATATTAAATGAGAATATGAAATTTTATTATTATTATTTTTATATCTATTAGTTTAATAAGTTTTTAACTAGTTTATTGAGAAAGAATGAAGGAGGAGGTGCAGTACAGTAGTAGTGACACGTACCACCCCCCCCCCCCCGATGAGGCATGCTACACCCCCCTTGTCGGCTCTTTTTCACATGCTCTAATCCTTCTGGTGTCTTCATGAGTCTTGTCTGCCTCATCATGGTGAGTCCATCTGCATTTCTTTTGTGATTCTTATCAACCGTTTGGCTCCTCCCTCACCTTGTCTTCTTGGCCAAAACCCTAAGATTATGGACTAATAAGGTTTCCTTGTTTCTTTGGTTATAGTGTTGTGAAATGGGTTCCTCTAGAACTCTTGGTCCATTTTCATACTACCGTCGCCAAGGATGAAGTGTTTTAGATCAGTTTCAGGTCATCACTGACGTTTTTAGGTAAGGATTTAAACACATTATTTGGTTTCTAACCCCATGATTTGGATGTTTATGTTGTGTTTTTCTTTCGGTAAATATTTAGGGTTTTCATTAGTCACCAATTCACTATATAGGGGTGTCGGTTATTGGTTAATAGGTGCGATGATATTTTCCTGATACACATTCATTTTTTTGAGGTGTGTGTATACGATAGGATGACATTTGATTTATGAAGCTTTGGCTTGGCCAAATTCATTAAGGAAGGGTTCTCAACATTTCGTTAAATAAATAAAATGTAATGGTTTTTTATTTACTTCTTTTCATAAATTTGACTACAATGTATGATTGAATATTTATTAGTATTAAATGGTTCCTTAAATTACAATGTCACATTTTTTTAATAAAACCCCTCCACGGGAGGTGCGGATAATGAATGGGTATACCCATTATATATATTTAATGTATATAATGTGATTAAGTTTTTTTGAATTAATTAATGACTATGGATAATTAAGGAATGGATAAATAATTATGATTTGAATTTGGAAATAATGTATTTGATTGAATATTAGAAATTTTTAATACGGGATAATTACCTGACATGATAATAATCAAAAGATTAATGGTAATTTGAGAATAATTAATGGATAGAATAATTTTTACACATTATTTTTGAGAATGGTTAACCAATTGCTAAATTGGTTAACACGATGATCAAATTTTTTAATTGTTGAATTAATTAATTGACATGAATTAATCGAAATTATGAATTAATTAAATGATTCTGATGATTGGAGAATGAATATGATAATTAATTTTGAGAATTAATTATGTTTGGTCAGGTTGTAAATTTTTAATGACAGATAAGGACAACTAATTGGTAATGTAATTAACAATGTAAATGAATGAGAAGTTGGGTTAATTAAAAGTTGACAAAATTATCATGTTTTTTCATTCTTAACTAGAATAATTAATTGTTAATTAATTATTGAATGTTGAGATTCTAAAGGGTTAATTGATTGGGGAATTAAATAATAGGAAATTGATGTTGTTAATTAGTTATTTAACTAATTAATGGAATTGATTAATTAATTTATGAATTAATGAATGAAATGTATTTTGGGTGTTAGACATGGAATTCGTAACGAGGGAGATTAGATGGTAGGCATGAGGTTCTACATGTGATATATATATATCTGTCTGTGTGTGTGTGTATTTATGTTTGATAAATGGGATGTGAGATAGGGACTGATACTCTAAATAATCACGAGGTTCTAGACCTGGCTTTCTACACCTATAATTAATGCATATTTTTTAATAGGATATAGACTAATGCTCCTTATAACCACAAGTTTTGAAATGTGGACTGATGCTCAAAATACTCACGAGGGTACTAGACAGGATGTTCTACACCCATTAATTGACATTATACTATGATTTCAATTGGTATTACATGAATTTAATTAAATGGATAATGAAAGCTAATGTGATATGATGATTTGGGAATGGAATATGATAAATTGTTCATACTCTATCACAGATGGGATAGGTGTTGAGTTACTAGTGTATAGGGGAACCTGGGGAATTACGTGGTCAAATAAAGAATGTCCAATAATGTGTTAAATAGTTTTTTTATTCATTATATATATAGTTCATGTTCAGACTCTTATTTCCAGCTACGATCCAAATCTTGTATCTTCATTAGGTGTCCCTTATAAACCTAGACGAGTTATAGTTTATTTATTCAATTTTTCTGTCACATCATTATACCTGCACATTTTTTATTTATAATGAATTGTCTTGATTGAGATAGAGACCGGTGGTTCCGGCCAACTGATATTTATATCTCATACCCTACATGGGAAAATACTTCACTAAATTACCTGAGTATATCATAATTTTTCATGGGGCTATAGACCTTGCTTCTTGTTGTTGGCTTACCTGGAGTTCGAGGAAAACAACCGAGAGGAAGCTCAGGATGCTCCAGGAGATCCCCCTCGGGGCTTTGAGTCATTGTTTATTTATTTCATTAATTATATTTAAAGCATGATGTATTCATTATCTATTTCATAATATTACCATCATAAAAAGAATGCATTGTATAACATTGGAGTTGTCCATTTTGTATTATTCTTTATTTATAAAATCATTCTTCTGATGCTTTATCATTTATTAGACTACTTCTTCTATTTATTTCCATTTTCTATTATTGGACTCTGATAAGAGGGTATAGTCTCCCCACTGACTCTCCGTAGACCCCCACTTCTAGTCAGCAGGGTCTGGCATATGGGGAGATGTGGTTGAGGTCATTTGGCGACTGGTCTGGACACCAGCTTAGGGGTGAGCCGGGTCGGGATGTTACACAGTTGTATCAAAGGCAGGTTTGTTTCCTTTGTCTTACTATTTTGGGGTTGGTAGATAGGATACTATAAATGTGTTGGCACTTGGGTTAATAGCCATTCATGGGACTGAGACCCCATGTATGAGAAATGACCAAGTGGTCTGGGATGGGAATTGATGTTTATACTATTCATGGTTACAATTGATATGATTTCACCATGAGTGACTGGTATATTTTACACTACTTATTGATTTTGAGAATTTTGAAAATACATTAACCTAAGATGGAAATTAATTTGCATACATGTATCATATTAGGAACTTAGATATTCACATGTCAAGCATGTAACATTCCATGTAGTTTCATTAGTAAGATGCCTACTAATTTGGATTGGGCACATTGAGTGAAATTCCATATTTTGATCTGCTTTAGTATGCCTCTTTAAATATCATGTTTTGGTGATATATTTAACATTATTGACTGATTTTATTCCATATTTTCTCTATTATTAGCATGTTTTGTGGTTGTTACATGCTTCAGTGTTATATCATGATGTTGTGTTACTTCTTATGATAACATACTAGATATGTTTTGATGTGTGAAAGGGATGCTAATGTTATTATGTTAAATTAATTTTGATTGTGATTAATGGGATCCAAAGGCCAGTGATAAGGTGTATCGGTACCTTATCAAGTGGTATATATCCACAAATGTTATTGGAACCATATATAACCATAGTATGTTCTAAAATAGTTATAAATGTAAAACTGATGAGTTTTGATTGAACTGAACTATTGTGGGTTACTTTTTGAAGAACCTAGATTATAATTAATGGGACCCTCAAGGGTCTCCTATATGTTAAAAAGGAATTTAGATGCTAAATTTCATGTTTATATTTGGATAACACTATATGTTAAATGTTTCAAGAGGATATTTGTTATAGAATGTCTATTTTTTGTGGGGCATTCATTAAAAACCAATTGACTTGTTGTAAAAAGTACATGTGTGATTTTTTAAATTCACTAAAATGTTAAATGGTTGAAATGAATTAGTTAAAATGGATAAAATGAAAAGGGGTCTTTTGAACCTCTTGATTTTGGTTTTGTGTGACCAGGAGGGAGAGTCGATGTTTATGTTTTGTAAGGGGCTAACCCATGGTAGGTAGTACCATTAGAATTTTTTGGACCTTAAAGTAAGTTCATCCCACTACCTGGGATGAATTTTTGGGACTTGAGTGTTTTGACATTCTGTTAAGTTTAAGTTACAACTTTTGTGATCAATGTTTGACGTGGGGATCGTGGTTCGAGGAACGTCACATGCATGCGTTAAGGTGTTCTGAAATAACATGCTAGTGAGTGGATGATCTTTTCTTGCGATGAAATTGACAATTCTAAAGTGTTTATCGACACACCAGTAAGCATTTATTGAACACGAATACCATTGATGATATAGGCATCAAGGTTTGTTTAATGATGTGTCTGAAGGAGAAGCTGAGATTTTTTTGTATATACTAAACCGGTGATATTACTACTAATCTTTTAAGAGACCTGGGTTTGTACATAGTGTTCTCTTTTGAATGATACGAGCATGTACCCTATCTTGACCCCATCGTGTAGAAACTATGATAGCATCGGTCATACATCGTGCTAAATATATAAATGTTGTTGGGCTTGATGAGTGGTTATTTTACGAGTTGCACACAGGATGCGTGGTTTCTTTGGGCTAGGCTTTCATTCATGTTGGGAACATTAGTTTTTTTTAAATAGACATTAAATTTCTTGACATGGAATGTCAATAGAATTCGGTTAAGGACGTCGGTGTACATTTAGATGGTGATGTAATAATTTTAAAAGTTATGTCACCAGTTTAAAGGCCAGTGTGGGTTTTTGGGCGATAAGGTCTTTCTAGAAAATCATGCGCAACCAGTTTATGTTAGTTGATTGATATTCAACCTTTTTCTTCAATGATGTCCATGTAATGGCCACAAATGTAAGTCTCATTTCGATGATCTTTGGCTCAGGTTTTTTAAGTGGTTGGAATAAGTTTTAGATAAAAGTAAGTTTGGTATTTGGAAACGTAACGCGGTTGTTCAAACGAAAAATATTCTTTCCTTTGGTAGCTCAGCATATGTTGTAATATTTTCTGATGTCTTCTTAGGGAAGAGATGTTCTGAAGGTAGGTAGATTGTAATGTCCCTTGTTTTTTAACTGGGTTTAAATACAAATTTTTTCCAAAAAAATCATTTTATCGATGGTTCGGTTTTTAAATCGAGATCTGGAACATTATTCTGAGAGTTGAAACACTTAATGGTTTTGTTTTTGGACTTGGGTGAATAAAATAAAATTTTCATTGGTTTCCCGATAAGTTTTGGGAGCACCAGATCTAGAAAAATCTACTTTAATGGATCTGTACGGGCTGTGCATGGTTGCGGTCCAACCTGTGCAGCTTACCCAGTATAATATTTTATTTATTTTAATTAATTTATATTAAAATTGGAGATTTATGTTTAAAATAAATAATGTGTTAATAATAATAATTTTATTATTATTATTAGGGTGACATATATTATTTTGATGTTAAAAGATTTTAATTGTTTGATTAATGATGTGTAATAATTATGTGAATTGAATGAGGCTTTGGGTATCTCAAAGAAACATTTTTTAAAATGAGGAGTTTTAGATTTAATGAATATGTGTTTAACTAAATTAGATGTTTCAGAATAAATAAATAAGTATTTTTACTTCATAGTGGTGTTGGGTTTTATATAAGGTTAAAGAATAATAATAATAGGATTATTATTATTATGTATTTATGAGGGTAATAATTATTATTAATTATGGTTATTATTATTATTATTATAAAGATTAATGATAATGGAATTTGGGGTTTTTTAATTAACTCTAAGGAAAAGAGGGTATTTAATTAATTGTTGTCAAATAGTGGTTTTATTTAATTAAATTGAGTAAAACAGAATTTAATTAAATGATGCGTAGTAGAGATTTTTGGGTTTTATCAAAAACGTGTTTCATTAGATGATAAAAATAATGATGGATATTATTATAGAAGCTTCATTTATTTAATTTGATGTTGGTATGTATTTAATTATATGAGTTTTTTGTGGTTTCATTTAAATAAATTCAACATCAATTGAAATTTAATTAATCACTATGAAGAAGAGGATTTATTTAATTAATTTGTGTTGAGATATTTAATTAAATAACTATGAGTTAGAGTTTTTAATTTAATTAAATTTTATTTCTAGAATTTAATTAAATAACAAGAAGTGGTGAATATATTAAATTATATTTTTTAAATGAATTTAATAAAATAAAGTATTAATGAGGAGTTGGTGGTTATCAATGAAGGGTAATATAGAAAGACATATAAATGAGGAGTTGGGTATTATCAAAGAAGGCTAATATTAAATCATAATATTAATTGAGGAATAAATGAGGTGTTGGGTTTAATTTAATTAAACCATTTTTAAATATAGATATCGGGTTGTGCACGGTTAGTCAAACCGTGTGGGTCAGCTATGCGGTTACCCAATTTTTAAAATGTGTTTTTATTTAATTTAAATAAAATAAATATTTAATAATAATAATAATAAGGATGTTATTATTATTATTGTTTTTGTTTATTTAAATAAATGTTACAATAATTTGATTGGATGATTAATGGGGGTTTTTAGAAATAATTTTGAAACATTTATTTAATGGTAAATTAACGAAGAAATATTATATTAAATGAGAATAATAAATTTTGTTATTTTATATTATATTAATTAGTTTAATAGGGTGTTAACTAGTTGATAGAGAGATAATGAAGAAGGAGGCTCACTATAGGAGCTGTGACATGCTCTAGGCCCCCATCCCCTATGAGGCACGCTACACCCCCCCTATTGGCCTCTCTTCACACATTCGATTCCTTCTAGTTTCCTCACAAGTCTTGTCTACCTCATCAAGGTGAGTCCTTTTGTATAAGTTTTGTGATTCGCATCAACCATTTGGATCCTACCTCACCTTGTTTTCTCTTTTGAAACCCTAATGCTCAGGATTAATTAGGTTTCCTTGATTCTCTAGTTCTAGGGTGGTGCAATGGGCTCCTCTTGACCCATTAGTCCATTTTCCGACTACCGCTACAAAGGGAGAAATGTTTCGGCTCAGTTTTTGTTCATCGCAACCATTTTAGGGTAAGGGTTTAAACCTGCTATTTGGTTTCTCACCCCATGATTTGGGTGCTTATGGTGTTTTTGTGTTGCGGTTAATATTTTGGGAGTGTGTTGGTCCATGTCGTAGTATTTATGGGTTTCGGTTAATGGATGTTAGTTGCAGAGATATTTTCTAGATACATGTGCATTTTTTAGGTGTGTGTACGCAAGCGGATCCTAGTTGAGTTATAAAGAATTGGCTTGGCCAAATTCATTGAGTTAGTGTTCTCAAAAATTATTTCAATAAATAAAATAAAATATTTCTTTATTTACTGATTTTGATAAATTTGACAGTAAGGCTAGATTGAATTTTTATTGGCATTAAATGTTTTGTTAAATTACAATGTCACGTTTTGGTAATAAAACCCCTCCACCTGAGGTGCAGATAATGATCGGGTATACCCATTATATGATTTAATAGATTTAATATGATTAAATTATTTAATTATTGAATTAATTAATTGGCATGAATTAATTATATTTATGAATTAATTGAAATATTGTTATGATTGGAGAATGAATAAGATAATTAATTTTGATAATTTATTATGTTTGGTTAAGTTGTAAATTTTTAATGATAGATAAGGATAATTAATTGGTAAATTAATTACCAACATAAATGAATCAGAATTTGGGATAATTAAATGTTGAGTTAATTATCAGGTTCTTCTTTTGTGAAATAGATTAATTGATTGGGTAATTAATTATTTAATGTTGTGTTTTTAAAAGGTTAATTGATTGGGGAATTAAATAAAATGAAATTTATGTTGTTAATTAGTTATTGAACCAATTAATGGACTTTACTAATTATTTTATGAATTAATTATTGAATGAGATTTTGGGTGTTAGACATGGAGTTCTTCAAGAGTGACATTAGGTGGTAGACATGACGTTATTCTTGTGATATATATATATGTGTGTGTGTGTGTGTGTGTGTGTGTGTGTTTAGGTTTGATAAACAAGTTGTGAGATAGGGACTGATGCTCTAAATACTCACAAGGTGCTTGACATGGTATTCTACGTCTAGCATGCAAGAAAAATTTATTTAATGGGATATGGATTGATTCTCTAAATACCCTTGTGTTGTGAGACAGAGATTGATGCCCAAATACACATGAGTGTGCTAGACATGACGTTCTAAACCTGTTAATTTAAATTGGACTATGATTCTATTGCTCGTACATGAATTTAATTAAATGGATAATGAAAACTGATGTGATATGATGATTTAGGAATTGAATATGATAAATGGTTCATACTCCAGCACGGCTAAGATAGGTGTTGAGATATGGGTGTCCAGGGGAACTTGGGGATTTAAGAGGTTAAATAGTGAATATCAAATAATGTTTTAAACTATTTATATATGAATTATATATATATATATAGTTCTTGTTATGAATCTTAATTTAGACTAGGATTTGAAGATGGAATCTCTATCACGTGTCCCTTAAGAACTTGGACAGGTTGTAGTTTATTTATTCAATTTTGTTGTTACATCATTATACCTTCACATTGTTTATTAAAATTGCATCTTATCGATTATTTTAGACACTGGTGGTGTTGGCATAATGAGATTTATATTTCACACCCCACTCAAGACTTCATTACACTAGGTTACCCAAGTATATCTTTCTTGTTTGCAGTGCCCTAGACCTTGCTTGTTGTTGTTGGCTTACCTAGAGTTAGGAGCAGGGGACCGAGCGGAAGCTTGATATGCTCGAGGAGATCTCCCTCATGTATTTGAATCACTTTTTATTGATTTGTTTATTGATATTTCAATCATGATGTATTTTTTATCTCTTGCATAATTTTACCATCACAACATGCATGCATTGTATAACATTGGCATTGGCCATTTGGTATTATTCAAGATTTATAAAATCATCCTTCTGGTGTTTATCATTTATTAGATTTCCTCCACTATTTTTTTCTATTGTCTATTATTGAACTCTTATATGAAGTTATGGTCTCCCCACTAACTATCCATAGACACTTAGTGATAGTCAGCAGCCTCTGGCATATGGGGAGACATGTTTGAGGTCATGTGGGGACCGGTCTGGCCACAGATTCAAGGGTGAGATGGGTTAGGACATTACGATAGGTCTATGGGTTAATAATTATAAATGGTAATTGAAATAGAAAATTACCACATTACACAGATTTAAATAATATTTCTACAAATGGATCCATGTGGTGAAATTTATTTCCTTCCATCGTACTCTTCATTTTCCTCATCAATTATTTTCTTTATTCCCATACATTACACACATAATGGATTTTCTTGTTCAATTGAGACACATTTATGGTTGTCTCCTTCCATATTTCTATTATGAATTGTATCATACTCATTTTTCACTATGATCATGACCACTCTCTCTCCATGAAAACTAAATATTCCTCTTCTTTGCTTAGTCCTATAGATTGTTAATGTATATGTTATTAATTATATTTCATGATAACTGATTTGGAATAATCACAATATATTTTACACCAGTCATAATTTCATTTGGTTTCTTATCGTCACCACATTTCCCTCCATATTCAATATAAACATGATTCTTTTAGGTTCTATCCATTAACTAAAACCAAAAAACAGTGTGAACAATAATAATTATAGTGGGAAACAAAATAATTGTCAAGAATAATTTATAAGATATCTAAATAATGACACCATATTTTTATTCTAATACACCTTAGTTTTAACCTAAGATATTAATTATCATTATATATTCAATTCCTTCATAATGGTTTGTAAAAAAATGAGAATTATCCTAACCGTATCCCGCTAGAGTTTCAAAATAAGTGCACAATAAGGACAATTTTCGTGCTCCATGTGATGGTCAGGTCAACTCTAATGTTCCCTTTTCTAGGTTATTACTGATTGGTACCTCTTTTCTAGAACCATGTCAACTTATAGTATTTATATTTGTATTTATTTATATGAGTATACATATAATCTACTCCTAACCAAATCATTAGAATGTTCTTCTATACATATTGTAAAATTCTATCACAGGGTTATGATACATCATCTAATTTTTCTAAAATATAGTTCTCGTGGCTTCTACTAAACTTCCTATGATATCAATTATAGAAAACTCAACCCTAGTAACTCTGAGATTATATATTATTTATTATATTGGCATAAGATACAAGGAATCAAATCATAAAGAACTGAATACACATAATAGACCCATCAAGTTAAATAACTGACCAAACATTAAATTTAAACAATTTGAATGTCATGATAAGATAATGAATAATAAAAGGTAAAAGTAAATAAATGAAAAACAATCTATTTAATCATTAAATTGAGTGTTATGAATAGATTAGTCATAATTAATATGAAATGTATATAAATGAAAACACATGCCATTTAATGAATATTTTGAGAATTAATTGTGTCCATAGATAATATCATTTTGAAAATTTCATGGATAATAACGATAAATGAATAATAAATAAAGGAAGTTCTTAATTATTTGATGTCATGATCTCAGGCATCATGATACCTCAACCGTCAATACCTTTCACATTAATGTTAAAAACTAGAGGTACATACCTGTTTATTATTAGCTTACTGATTCACCTAATGTGACTACCAATGCTGAAAGTGGATATATAAATTGAGCCCCACCCACAACATCATTTAAAAATCATTCCTTATATATAAAATAATATATTTAACTCATGAACGATTTCATTTATCATCAAATATCTGTATTGAGTAAACAATGTGGATTTATCAATATTTATATAGATAAAAAATAACATTTAATGTTGATCATTTTATATAGAAATGACATATGGTTTAATAAATAAACATATCGATCATAAATAATATGTATATTTAGGGAAAACAAGATGTCTCATGATCATAGGTAAGTGACTATTTCATGGGAATGTTAATGAAAACAAAAGAGAATCAAAGAAGTCAATGTCAATACTATTCTTTGAAAACGTTATCCTAAACCATCCATAAAAATAATAAGGATACTATAAATCCAATATATAACCATTGAAATAATAATAAATTTTCTTTAATTAACGAATATAAAGACCAAAAAAAGATCTTCTAAAACATTCATGAGGAAAATAACATTTTCATTCTAAAAATCAGTTTCTAAAACTAAAAAATCACAAAAAAATTTGAAACTAATTTTAATTTAAAATAATTTTTGAAATATATAAATTATTTTTTAAAAACATTTTTTTCTCATGATGTTATAAAAATCCATATATTCCAAGCATGCTAAAACAATGATTCATTTCACATTTTTAGTAAAATCCAAACATGCCTTGTTTTGAAAACAACATGAACATTCGTTTAATTTTTTTTTTCTAAAAATTAGAAAATGGGTAATAATATATATTAATAATCATAAAAAAATAAATCATTTTTCAAAAAAAATATAAAACATGGTTTTGGAATAAAAATGATTTTTGACAGAAGAGAGAAATAATGTTGTATTTTCTTTAAAAACTATCAATTATTATATCTACTAGAGAATGTAATATTGTTAATTATACAAGAAAATATATTGAATATACTATGGGGAATAAATAAAAATTGTTTTATTAGACAATAATCAAATAATTTCCTTCAATTTAATCTCATGTGTAAACAATCCTGATTGAATGGATATAGTGAAATAAACCATTAAAAAGGTTATAACATTGAATTGAGGATTAATAAATGAATAGATTATGGGTATAAAATATAAAAAACCATAAAAAAAAATTAAATACAATATTATACCATAAAAACTCATTACATTAATTATATAATAATATCAAATTCAGTGAAATAGTGATATAACATTATGAAAAATTGAGTCATGAAATTATTTACCACTTTGTAATTTTCTTGTAAAATCCCATTGGATGAAATAATTATAATTGAAACTTAAAATACCATTAATTATTAATTATTCATGATATTAAATATAAAATTATCAATATATACAGCATATAAAATAAATTAAGAGAGTAACCTAACAATATGCCTCAATAAAATGAAATTGGGACGAAATATCTTGTCTCATTCTTCCTTTTGGTTGAACATCATTTAAAATAACTTATAGTGGTTTTAATCCTGTTATTAACTTATTAAATAACCATGATAATAATTATAATATCATATATGATCTTTTTATTACATATTATCACTCAATCATAATAGTAGTTCATTATTTTCGTTCTTTCCGGTGTTAAATGCCCTATTTTCTCATGTGTGTTTTGGAAAGGAATATCTGATTAGTGTGCATATTATATAGTTACATCATATATAGAATAATTTTAATAAATAAGTACAACACTTATAAATAATTTATATCGTTTTTTAATTATAATATATGTTTTTGAGAAATGAAGTATGTTATTATCATTAAGATAGTTGTCCATATGTACACATGAGTAACGACACCATTTTTTAATAATCATTATTGAAATAAGGTGTGTAAAATTGTAGCTTTTAAAAATTATAATAATACCATATTATTTATTTAAATATACTTATATATATCATCCATGTTTTTTGGTCATGAAAAGAGAGAAACATTATTTCGTGAAGGCCACAGTCCACATGTACACGAATGATGTTTTCATCTTTCAGTGAGTGAAAAGGTAAAAAATAAAATGTTATATTATATTTTAAAAATTATAAATATGTAATTAATATCATAATTATATATTTTATATCACAAATATTCAATAATTTTATCCTTATCACCTTCCATGTAAATTGTTAGTGATATACGAATCACATCGCTTCGTGAAGCGGTAGTCCGCCGTAAACACGAGCAATATTATTGGATCCCCTACAGAATGGAATGTAAAAAAGGAATATAGGATATAATGAATCCATTAGTATAATTATATTATAATTACAATATATATAATTTAGTCCATCATAATAACTAACCATGATACTTTTTAATAGAAACCCGATTGACTTTTATTCGTGAGGCAGTAGTCCTCGAACACAAGAATAATTATTTCTTCGCCCATTTTAGGGAAGTGGGTAGAGTTGAAAGTCATTAATGTTACATAAAAACATATCATTATAGGTAAAAAATTATTCATTCTATCAACATGGTTGAATAATAATTTAAGGAGGTGGCAGAAGAAATTAAATAAAAATGCTCATTGCAGAACGTTACCTCTCCTTCAGGTAACCTCCCAAGGATTTCACAAGAAGAATTCATAAATTTTATTTATTCCCAAACTAAAGATTATAGTACTAGGGGATGAAATTTTGGAAGTTAAATTGGTTGGTACTTCCTAAACCAAAAGGTATTGAAATGTGTGAATAAGAGACAAGAGGGGTAGCCTTTTATAAGTTAGTTGAGTGGTACACAAGTAAATTTTGAAAAGAAAGAGGTGTAACCATATTTTTTACATACCAAGATGGTTGTAAGTGTAATTTTATTGAGTCTTATACATTATATGGTATACATATAGGAATGAAATGTTTTTTAAAAATGTTTTTATTCTATTTTAACCCCTATTTTTTGTATAACCCCGGATAAATCAATTTTTAGCGTAACCAAATTAAAAGTTTTTTACTTTTTTACTCTTCATTCTAGTAAAACGTTTTTTTAACTTATTAGATAATATAAATTTCCCTAATTCAATTATGGAATGAATTTATTCAAAATTAAACTCACATAATTGGTGAAATTGAATTTAAAATTAATCCCACGAACTGGATGAGAAAGTGGCTTTTTAAAGAAAAAATGTTTGAATGTTTATATATTTTTTAAATCCAAATTCATTTTGAACATGATGTCAATAAAAAGAATTTAATTAATATAAAAATTATTGACATAATTTTACTTTTTAACCCAATTCAAATTATAGTTTAAATTTATATATTATTTAAATGAAAATAAAGTTTTCAATTAAATTTTAGTATTTTTTACTATTCATTAAAAAATGTAAAATTTTAGAAAAATAAACTAATTTCACCCCAATATATTATATGTATGATCATTTCCATAATTATGTTAATTTTTCAAATAAATTTTCAAAAATTTGTAAAAAAAAATTTAAATTAGGTACGTTGAGCATGGCTAAACCTTCTTTTAAAAAAACACATTTTTTTAGAAAACATTTATTTTTATTTTAAATGATTATTTATTTATTTTTAATCAATAGATATCGAAAATTATCATAATTTAGTTATTAAAATTCATACCCACCTACTTAATGGATTGGATATAATGTTCGTGTTTTAATAATATTTAAATAGATTATTTTCATTTAAACATGGTGTTCTGTTCTTCACTGGTTATCAAATAGATTAAATTTAAAGAAATATATTTCATGGGTTCTTTTATCATGGTATTTCTTGTCACATAGTCTAACTATTACAATGTTATTATTTAATAATCAAGTTGGTTTATAGAGACCTATGTGAGTATTTGTGTTCTCTTTCAGAAAGGGTGTTCCGTATTATAGGGAGTTTGAAAAATTTTGTTAAGTGTAAGACAATTCAATATAAGGATTACATGAGTTAATTTTCAAAAAAAAATATCACATTCATTTTCCCATAGTGGATTCTTTTGGTTCCATAAATCATCATTGTTGAGATTATGTGAGTCGGGATCTTCGGATCCCCCAATATCTGGAATCCCTAAGTCTGAATCTAAGAAAGGGAAACCTCATGTGCATTTATATTCCTCTGGACCATGAAATAAGTTTCCTCGTGAATGGGTTATACTCCCTTAAAACCGAAATCTTTTATTTTTCATCAACACACATTTCAAAAAAATCCTTCACATATGTGGAACATTAACATTTTTATGACTTATATTCGAGACTCAAGTAACATGGGTTTCATGAAAATCTATCCATTTCCCACAAAATGTTTCTTTCAACCAATTTACTCCAAGATCCTTCTAAAAAATGTTATTTGGTATTAAAAACATGGTATATTTCCAGATAAATCACTATAATTATCTTAAGATCCAATATCATGTAACAAATTCCTTTTTCATAAATTTTAACAATTAAAATTCATTAACTATATCAATTTAAAGTAGTGAATCTTATAAAATCTCAATAAGAAGCATTATGATATTTGATATGTAATTAATACCATGTTGAATATCTATATAATTACATTTATTTTTTTATGAATTGATATCCAATATATTTTTAATTGGTGAGTTGATAATTCTCATTCTACTCTTACTTTTGAAAACTAAAATCAAATATTGTAATGATTCATTTTAATAATATTTATTTTTATTCCAATTATACAGTCTTAAAGAAAGTTCTATAGGTATATAGTTTCTATTTTTACTGGAAAGAGAAAATAAGTTTTACCAAGTGAAAATTTATGAAGACTATCGAATGAAAAAGTTATAAATTCTATAAGATGAAGGCATATAAAATAATTTGGATGGTGAATCATAAATATTAATCATAAAAATTATTTTGAATTCTATTATATTCCTAATTATAAAATATAGTAGATGAATATGTATAAATAATACTGTACAAAGATCATCTAATCCTACCAAACATATGAATATATAAATAATTTCATTGGTGTTATAATTTATGATTATCAAACAAAGTGTTGTTGCAATGATATCATTGAGAGAAAAATAAGATCATTGAATGTTGTTTCAACTGATCATGAGAAGTGAAAACCACAACCATTGTATTTAGTTATATAGTTTTTTCTAAATAGAACTAGAACATAGTGTATTTGGAGAATAATTAATACATGTGATCAAAAGTCTGTTTCTAGATTTTTCAATCATCTCATTAATTATAGTGCTTCATATTGTAATATATAGATATCTTCTTAGTGAATATAATGTGTGACGTTTCTATAAATTTTCTCTAATAATTTTCCATTTTAAATTTTTCTGGTTCATTATATGATCAAGGGAACCGTGGAATTCAGATATATGGGTTTTCCTGATCATGAATATTGAAGTCTCATTGGGAAAAAGATATATATACATTTTGGATTATCTAGATTGAGGTATTTCAAGGATTGGAAGAAGGACCTTCTAATATATGGAAGACCAAGGATATTTAAATTTATGCCAAAACAACCTATAAAATTTTTTAAAACTGAATACCATTATTATTTGTGTTTTTTAATGTTTTTAACTTTTTTATCAAGGTTTTTTTAACTTCTTAATCTTTTCTAAATCTTTTATATTTCTAGTGTGATTTTAAAAAAAATATACTTTTCAGTATTCACTTTTTTTACCTATAAATGTTATAGTTTATATCATAACAATTTTTTCTCCGATATAATTTCATAAAAAAATCGAAATGGTTATTTTAATTATTATTAACTATAATTAAAATTATCCTATTATATTCATTATAATAATTTTAAGATCCTAAATTTGTATCAAATTAGATCATTACATATATTTTCTAAACTAACCATTTTGATAGAAAAATGTATTATTATTGAGGCTGTTTTATCCCTTACTATATTGAAGAATATAAATCCTTATATACCACCAATATTTTATAGTTATAATTATAAATGTTGGAGAGAAATAATTTAATTTTTTGATCAAAACTGGTTTGGATTACATATATTGATAATTGGTGACTATAAAATTCATGATAATTGAATACTTAGTCTAGCATAAAGAATTCCAAATATCTGTAGAACCATATAGTATAAAATAATTTTTTATGTTCAATGACTAGAAACATATATATTCCCATACCATCTTGTGAGAAAAACTAATAATATTAAGTGGAATATAGAAGTAACTAAATTGGGAAATTCTAATGTTTACGAAAATAGAAGAGTTATTCATTATGTGGACTATGATGCTTTTTATTTCTTGTCAGTGAATCTACAACTTAGAGAAATCAAATATTTATAACTATTGTGAACATTTTATAGTAACTTACTGATAAATTATTGATATATGAACAACTTATCAAAAGGACTATTATTATAAATCCCAAAGAGTAGAAATCATTGAGGACAATAATGGATTATATGAAACTTTTAACAAAGTTGAGTTTCGATGATTTGAAAGTAAATATTTTCTAGTATTAGAGTATATTAGAAAGAGATACTAACAATGAAACCAACAAGTATGGATTAGAGTTTATATGTACTTCACAAATAATAACAACAAATAAGGTTATTCCTGATGATAATGATTAAAAAATATAATAAATATAAAAATATAAAATTTCAATCACATAGTATTTCATTAGATGAAATTGAAAATTATCATTCTAAAATAATAAAGAGGATGAATAATAAAGTTGTTCGGAAATATTTTCGTTACTAGTATAATAATAATGAGGATGGGATCAGTGAAAAGAATGATAATCCCAAGATAATTTGTTATGAATATAAAAAATGAGTTCATATTAGACATGGATGTCCAAAAATTTATTGAAAGTCCTAATGTTAAAATATATTTTTTGAAGGAAAATGTAACAAAATATTTCAATATTTAAATACTTGGTGTGAATGTGGTATATGTACATGATTATATAATTCTTCATATGATAGTAGTGATGGAAAAAATATGGGATTTTACACTAGAATTCCTAAGTAAAGTCAATGATAAATGGAGAATTTATCCATTGAATCTCTTAAAAGAAATTAAATACTCATTACCCTGATACATGTGATAAATAATTTTTTTCAAAATCTTAGGAAGAACAAAATATCCTTACAATATAGAATGAAGATAGTGGAAATTCTTTTATAGAAATTATTTGGTATGAAACATGTTTTGAGGAAAATAATTCCAATGTTATGAATGGGTATGATTTTCCAAAATAATAACTAGTTAAATCCAATACTATAATTTATAAATTTACATTTTATTTTTCTAAAAATTCATCAAGTTTAGGTAAGATATTTAATTATAGCACCACTAGTGAATATAATAATTTGGATATAAAATAATTATTAAATTATTATTCTGAAAAAACTTCTACCAAATTTTTCATCTCATAAATAAAATTTTGATAGTCTATAAAGATAGTTGATACCTCATAGAATAACTTATGGAATTCATTTTTTGCTAAAAAACTAATTTTCAGTCAAAAAAGTTTTTTCCTAAAAAACATTTATTTGTATGAACTTTCAAATATGAGGTAATTGGAAAACAAATATTCTTTAAATCAAGATAAATCCTTCAATTTTTATAAATAATATATTTGTAATAATTGGATTGTTTAAAATATATAAAATATATACATGTGTGGATTCAAAAAGTGATATTTTCAAATAAATCATTGCTGAATAATGTCTAGGTATTAAAAACAAAGTCTTTTTTTATCATGTATAAAGTAAAACTACTAATATATAAAACATGTCCCATAAATATTGGTGTCTCTAGGAATATGAATTTAAAAAAATCACCTAGAAAATTCATAAGATAAAAGGTGTTAATGTGAATTTCGATGATAATTCTCAAAGAGTTATCTTTGGATTTAGTGATATTAAATTTATTTCTATAAATTTATTTTATAATGTTTTAAATATTTTAGGAATAAACTACAATCTCATCAGTATAAATCAATTATTTCATTAATGATATCTATTGAAATTGAAAAATTATAAATGTTTTATTCAAATTACTAATGGTAGATTTGTTCTTTATACTGATAAGAATGGAAATGTTGAAAATCTATCATAAAAGACATGAGAAAAAAATATATACCTTGTAATATGGAAATTTGATATTAGTAAATGTTTTTTCATATAATTTTAAGTCACTTAAGTGTAATAAACTTTATTAATCATTCTAATAAATGGTTTGTTATAGATATATAAGAGTTTATTTTTAATATTTCTGAAATTTGAAAACCTTTTAGATATGGTAAGAAACATAATACAATATTTAAATAATTTTTTGAAATATAAACATCCGAATAAATTCAGTTTGTGAACAATGATTTATCTGATCAAAAAAATAGGAAGTATTATATATAAACATTATGTGAATGTCTTAGTTGATGAATACAAAAGATATACCTAAGTCTATTTTCTAATGAAAAATTAAGCAGAAATTTTTTTATTTAATTTTTTGTAGCTCGTGTTAAAAATTTTAAAACACTACCATTGGTTAATATTTTAAAGTAATCACGGTGGTGAGTTTGAAAAAATTTTGTTTTGAAACTTCGAGTAGTAATGAAGAAATTTCACAAAACCTTTCATCGCATTGAACACATTATAAAAATGATGTAGTTGAACAATAAAATAGTGTTTTCCAAGAAATTAATAGAATAATGTTGAGAGAATATATTATTGCAAAAAAAATCTAAACTTCTAATTACTTCTTTTAGAACTATAAATTGAGTTTAACATTGAAAATTTCCTAATAAAACTCTTTTTCAGTTGTGAAAATGTAGAAATAAAAAGAATTACCACTTCATAGTTTTTGGATATAATGTTTTAATTTTTAATAAAAAATATAATTTATATACATTTTAACTGATTGAATTTTAGAATATTTAATTATTATTTGACAAAAAGTAAAGAATATCAAGTTTATAACAAATGAAAAAATATTTTTGAGGAAAGGGTTCATGATATATTTTGTTAACTTTCCCATTAATTTTTTCAATATCAAGAAATTAAATCTTTGGATGATATTTTTAAGACATATTTTCATCCCATTTTGGAAAATAATATATATAAAATATCAAAATAATAATTTTTATGACATTTACCATTAAAATAAATTCAACTGGTTATTTAATAACAGTGTTTTAATTATCCATGAAATCAGTTAATCTTGTAGAATCAACCCACTACTAAAATAATTAGTGATGTAGATCAACAATTCAAAAATCATGGTTCCTTAATCAATAAATGTGAATATAGTTCTTTCTTAACTAAGTGTAAACCTAAAACACTTGATAAGTATTTAGGCGATGAATATTTGATTTGGAAAATGAATGATGATCTCAATGAATTTTAGAGAAACAAAGTTTGGAATTTGGTGAAATGAACTAAATATATTCATATGGTTGGAGTAAAATAGGGTTTTATAAATAATAATGATGTGATTTTAATTATTATTATAAATAAATAAATGATTATTATTAAGTGTTATAATAAAAATAAGATATAAATTATGATTAAAAAAATTCACCAGTACAAAGACATGAATCTATTTATAAATTTATAGAATTTGAATCATATATAAATTTTACTCTTTCAAATCGATGGGAATTTCTATTTTCTTAATATATAAATACTTAAGTGTGTTTATATAGAATAAGCACCTACTTTTAAAAATAAAAAAACTCTGGAAATGTATTTAAACTTAATATTAGACATTATTGACTTAAAAATTCCCTATGATATTTGTATGATTGAATTACAAGATTTCAATTTAAAAATAATTTTATTAAGTAGTTAATCCAATTAGTTTGATAAATAATTTTTTAAAAAATACTGTCATTGTAAAAATTCTATCTATGAAACTATTTTTAGGTCTACTCAAGAATATCATTCCTACTCTTTTTCATAACTTATGAAATATGAGTTTTAGAATAAGATGCTCAGTGAACTAATTGTTTCCCTAGTTTTAAAATTTCTCAGAAATGTGAAGAAACTTTATTATCTCCAGAAAACTATTATAAATATTTACTAATGTGATTTAGGTTTTATAATATTAAGAGTATATGTATTCCTATTAGATCCTCTAAAACTCTTAATCTGGATGAAATTGAGAAACCTTTTTATAAAATAAATTTTAGAGGGATTATTAAAAGTTAATTTTATCTCATATCCATTCAACTATATTTAATGATTTATGTCTGGTTATGTGTGATATTTCATGAAAGGACCAATAAATCCCATCATAAATTTGTAATAATAATTATTTGTTACCTTAATGTAACTTTGGGTCATGGAATATTTTATTCTTATATAAGTTATTTTGAAATAATATTCTTTTAGTATTATAAGATAGGTGGATATAAAATGGTTAGAAATTTTATATCTAAAACATGCCATTTATTAGGAGAATATTTTGTGTCATGGTTTTTTAAAAACCACAATCAAAAGATATTTCTTCAACTGAACCACAATATATAGGATCCATAAGTTATTATTCTTATGTCTTTTCAACGAACCAGTCACATATTAACATTTTCTTGAGATTTACTGATACTCCAATCTCATGTGAAAAAATAAGTTATGTTTCCTTATGTAATAACATAGAACATCACGCATGATCAAATCACACACATATATGACACCATTTCCTTCAGGATCATACAAAAGAAATAGTTATTAATCATTAATTTCTTATAATGTAAGATTGAATTACTGATATGTTTTTAAAAATAATTTTGATACACTTGAATATATTAGATATAATCTTGAAATGATCAATATCAAGTGATGATTACTCTACTTATTATTAACATATATTCTTGCATATAAAATCTCTACTAGAACGGGGGAGGAAATTTTTCCTTTTATACTTATTTTTTTTGCCTTTTGTTTATCTTTTGTTTTTCCTTAAGTTACTTAAATCTCAAAAAAAATATTTTTTTAGAAACTTATTATTTTCATTTGAATGATTTTTGTTCTCAATTTCATATGATTGGGGTCTGTATTATGTTTTATAATCAATATTTTTCCCTAAAATTTTATATTGAAATGTTTTAAACTCCAAAAAATATATTTTTATGAAAGTTAGTACATAATATCTCAAGATTAAATTATGCCTATTCTCTTTATATATTTTATGGAGGTATGTATTATAAAATATTTGTTATAAAATGTCATTTTCTATTATAATAATTCTCATTAAATAGTCATAAACATTATAAAAAAATCATTATAAAAATGGTTGAAAATATTTTAATTCATAAATAGTTTTAAAATCATCATATATCATGATAAAATCATATCTATTAGATCACATAGACTTTTCACCATTAATATCATTTCCCATATATATAGTCGGTGTATCAACATTATTTCAAAAATATATATTTGAGTGTATAGCCCCTACTATCAAAATTCATCTCTTTTTAGTAGATTTTAGAAGTTCTCCTAAAAGTATTATAGTTCATCTAAACAGTTTCATGCATCCATTTTATTATTTTTCAATTGGATTGGTCATTAAAGGATATCTTATTCTCCTTGGGTAGTTCGAAAGGTATGATTATTTATTGAAATATGATATTATTTTCCAGGACTGGGAAATTAATTTTCTAGAAAAATGTGACAATGTATTATACTCTCAAAGAATAATTTCAGAATTCTATATCAGGTATATTTTTAATAAAGTTGATGGTTTTTGATTTATTCATTTTGAAATTTTATAAATTATTAGATTCTCAATATTAAGTTAATGGCTAATTGGGTTGTTATACAACTTAATGGTGAGTCCTCTATTGTTACATATAAACTTCCAGACAAAGTAGGATCTTTCAGATGAATTATTATCGAAAAATCCATTTTTTATACAAATTTGAAGATTTCAAAGTTGATATGTTTATCTTTGGATATAATGATATTTATTTTTTGATTTAAAATGTATCATTATCTGGAAAAGGATACCATGTTATTTTAAAAATTCAGGATATTTATCTTCTAAACCTTATAATAACATGATAAAATAAACATTGTGTGTAATTACACTGAATCTATGTGAATGGAGAAAGTTAAACTACACATTTTTCTATACATAAAATTCTTAATAATTTAATTTTAATGATGATTCTGGTGGATAATATTAAAAATGAATTGTCATCAGTAAGGGAAAAGAATAATTTTTTAATAATGATAGTATCATTGAGTTGAGGTTCGTTTACTTTTACACTGAAATATAATTTACTAATAAGAAATCCAAATTATCTTCAACAGAGTAAATAGAATCTCTCAAATTAAAGATAAGAGGAATATTTTTGAATCTTATCCAATGTAAAATGAACTTCCTAGAATAATTAAATGTTATATGAATCCTTTTATGAAATGATCAAGAATAATAAAGAAAAAAAAATGATGATCTTTGTTTTGGTGTTGACCCTATTCAATACATGGCTATGAAAGAATGAATATTTTAGTATAAATAATTAATAAGAAAATATGAAGAAATAATTTAATAAAGAGAACAATGAAAACATAACACATAATTTCCTTTGGGGAATTGGAAAAACTAATGATGTTGTTGAGAATAGGGAAGAGGCTTCTCGGTCTATTCCCCATACTATTTTCTTTTCTATTCTCCTAGAGAAACATATAGAAATACCTATGTTCATTTACAAGGAAAAAATGTAATAAATTCATTGTATAAGTTTTTTATGATGTTGTGAAATACAAATGAAAATATTTTTTTGAAGTTGTTGAGAAATCATAAAATCCCAAAGAGTAACCTAATTGTCCCAAAAAATGATAAATTTCATAAAATAAAAAGGGGTTCTACAATATCTCAAGGAGTCATTAAAATTGATTAATTATTCAATAAAATAATCATCTATTCATAAATTAATTTCTCTACCATCACAATATTCAAAATATAGAGATATATTTAGTTTATTGGAAGAATAATCTTCAAAAAATGAGAATCATGGATCGACATTCAAAGCATCAAAAAAAAATATGATGAAAAGGACGTGATGGTTGAAATGACTCAATCTAAATTTATTGATATTGTGGATACTTTTCCTGATATATTTTGAGAATATCTCTTTCCATAATTTTCTAATGATTCATAAAATTCACCTTTGAGTACAAGATCCAAGTCTATAGAAATGAAGATGAATTAATTTAATGAAGTGATCAAGAGGATCAAAATAATTATAGATATCATTTCATATTTTACTGATATATGAAAATATATATACATAAATATTAAGAACATTTAAGGATCAAGAACTCTTAAGAAAACATTAGAGTCAATAATCCATAATAAATTTAAGTTAAATAAAAAAAAGGAAATTCAACATTCAATTTTAGATGTTTGACAAATATTATCAATTGTATAATTTAGGCACTAGAAGATGTAAATTATTTTTAGTAAAATAATATAGGTATTTAAATATAAACAATGTTAGTATCGATGGTTACAAATAGTTTTAACTCTAATGTGGGATAATTTTCATATGTAATTTATGATCTAAATTCCTCTCCTATCCAATAATATTTTCCGATCTCCCAAAATTTTAAAAGGTTGGGGTTCCTGGATAAAATACATTCTAATATAGAGTCCAAGGATAAGAATTCAAATAATATAAATAATGATTTAAAGAACATGTAGATCATCAATCTGAGTGTTTCTAAGAATGATTGATATTTTTCTTGAACTATTTCTTTTTCTTTTAATTAATCCTCTTAATTTAATTTACAATATATATTCATTTATGAGTGTATGTTTTAATTTTTAATAAATGTATATTTATCATACAAATTATTTTTAGTATACTTATGAATATTCAAGATCTCTAAATACTAATTATATGACCTCTAAAAATATTTTTGAAAATAAGAATTTGATATGTATTAGGTATTATGTTCTAAATTTATATTTTAAAAAAATCTTAAGTGTTGTGTATTGTGATTTTCAAAAATGTGAAAAACATTCGAGCCATACATTCACTTTATACTATAACACTTTAAAATTATAATCCACTCTTATAAATTATATATTTCAAATATTTATTTTCTTCCCAAGTATATCTTATTTTAATATTTTTCGGTAGTATATTGTTCTTTTATTTTACCAGAGAGATGAGATAATTTTAGAATAATAAAACTTACAATGACCACTTGAAAATTACCTTTAATGTCTATCAGATGAAGAATTTTAATATTATATATAATGGGGGATTAAAATGATTTATCTGGTAGAGGTGTACATTTTCATAAGGATATATGGTTACAAATTCCACCGAATGATGATACAAAAATTATACCACATGTATATCGTGTTATCCTACTAATGAGAACATGATTTAAATCATTATACTAATGTTTTATGTAGTGATTATTAGAAAAAGTGGTGTTTTAATAAATTCATAGATTGAACAATTTGAATGTTTAATTTCATTTCCACTAATCTTGAATGTGTGGAATGTTTCTTTTTCTTACAGTGACATATATATTTTGAACAAAAACCTTGAGAAGAAGAAGATAGACTCTATATGATATAATATTTTCTATTGAAGTTTTGCAACATCTTTTTTCTAAGTGTGATTCATACTTTATTCGTTATAGATAAGCTTAGAGAATACACTGTGAGATATTTATATTGTAATTTCTCAATGATTTTCTCCTTTTCATTTTTCTTTGTCAAATTGTGTGATCGAGGGATCCTACGAAAAAAGAGTCATAATCTTCTACAATCAGGTAGATAAATTCTACCCAGGGTTAAGTAGATAGAATTTTTGATCATGTGGATCAAGGGATACCAAGGTTTTGAATAAAGTACTTCTTATCAGTTTAAATTAAGGGATACCTAAATTTATGTTTATATAATTCCTTGCCACTTTTGGTGAAATTGATGACCACTATCAGTAAATATTTTCTATGTTTTGTATTTACCTTATTATAACATTTTGTTGTTCATTGTTGTTCTTGTTTTTATAAGTTTTATATTTCTATAAATCATTTTTATATAATCAATGTATTATTTAGTATTCACATTATTTAACCGTAAAATATTTAATGTATATCAGAACAACTGTTTTTATAAATTACACTCATACAAACAACAAGTTTCTAAAGTGTATGTTTAAATTCTTATTACTATAATTCAAACTCCTCCCCTCTTGTAGTTTTTTCAATAAATTTTCAACCCCACATTAATTTCCTAAAAAAATGATACAATTATAAATAAAAATCATTAGGTCATCAAAAATAAATAAAACAATAATAAATTTCATGATTCCATCTCGATCAAATAACTGTTTTCCATTACAAAAAAATCCCAATCATTCGGGACCTATCTTGCAAAGATATGGTGAATTCCATCAAAAACTCTAAAATCAAGAATTACAAAATCTAAAAATTAAAACTATGGAAATATCAATTAAGTAAGGATTAGAGGGATCATTCCTAAAAATGAAACTAAAATCACATCTGAAAAATCATAACAATGGATAAACTACATGAAGAAGTAAAAAAGTTAACAAAAGGGAATACGGTAATAGCCCTCTATATTTTTCCTTGGTGCCTATAAAGAATAAAGGGATAAAAATTAAAAGATGTTCATTCCCACGCTATTTTTATAGGATAAAGAGATTTAATAATAACCATATTTCTTGAAATGGGTACAAGATAGGACACAAATAATCTTGTGAATTTATGTTGTATTATAGATTAATCTGTATTGAATACAACCCATTTTTCAACACTACTAGGTTTTTAATGGTTCCCTATTAGGTACGCTATGGTAACTGTAGAAAATGTTTCATTTAAACACATAGTATACCATTCATCTGAACATTAAAAATTCTCCTAAGGACCCCAAAAATAAATCAACATCATGTCTAAAGACCCATTGCCTGCCATAAATCCAAATAGAATATTATTTCTATAATCAGCCTAATCATTAACTCTTAAAATTTAAAATTTTCTATGAACCCACGGACCCATAATAACACAATCCAGTAAAAATTCCATGACATATGATTTTTATCTTAAATAAGAATTTATATAATTATCATGATTGATATTAAGAATTTAATTCATAATACCACATATCATTCATGATTAAAATCTAAATATGCACCATTTAGTCTGACACTCAGTATTAATAATTTTTTTATTTTATGAAACTCTAACTCTAATTCATAGAGTGAAATTGTTCTATTTTAGATTATATACACAATATAAAGAAATATTTTCTTATAATATCACATTTAAGTCATGCTAGTTGGTCTCTCACAACACCAAATTACACCAAAACTGTCTAATACAATTCATTGGGGAACCCAACTCTTAATCCTTATCTCATCACTTGTGTCATCATAAAAAACACCTAATTATCATTATTGAAGTTCACACATAGTGTTTGGTATGATATACCATATTCATACTAACATAAGATATCTAAAACAAAATATCCTATATATGTTATAACAGTATATAATATCTGATCCTTTATATTATTCATAAAATTTTACATCAATCCAACTTTTGGAATTTCTGACTCTATTGTAATGTGAAAAATATTTCCACAAATATCGTATTTATAGAGAGACCATGACAATGTATTTGATAAACACCACAAAACCTATAATAAAACACAAATAATTAAAAAAATAGTTTATTTACTTGCATGAAACAAGACATTTCATAACAAATATGATACAATGGGTGTGATTAAAAATAGATACCCTGATAACCTATTTATTCAACTCACAAACGGAGTGCTCATTCAACTAAAAAAATTTATAATAATATGGGATTTACCATTTCACACCTGAGATCAAATTCAAAACATAAATAATATCTGACATAATCCTTCCAAATATTTCACACTCATCTCATTTTAAATATCTCCTAAAGTGAAAGTCAATTTCTGAAAAATATATTGTGTTCTCTCAACCATATGACTATATATATCAGAACCTTCTAATCACTCTATTTCATTAACTCCATAATCTAACTTTAATAATAATATATAATATTCATGAATTAATTTTTTATTATTAATTTCATATATTTTATTCATAAATTTATATTTTCCATTATTTTTTTAGTTTTATATTTTTTTCTAATGAAATTGGACATAGTAAAATTTTTATGTTCAAAGAAAATAAATGATAGGTTTTTGGTGCTAATGAGAGATTCAATGGAATAGAGACCAATCTATGTATGAATAAGTGAGGTTTAGATCACATCAATATCCTTAAAGTGGTAGAATGATGAAAAATATAATGAGAAGGATGTGAATTATAGATTCAATATGAATAACACACATTATAGGAAGTCTCTTATATAATGTAAAAATTGGGTTTTAAACGTTTTTTGGTTAACTAGCCTTGACCTTTGTAGGAAACGCAACATTGATATAGTTTCAATTAAAACAGACTTGGTCGCCATTAAAAACATTGTATGTAACCCAAAATGCACGCCTCGGTTGATCTCATACTACAGTTAGTATTAAAAAGTATCATAAAAACAAAAGTGATATTCTCCACAATTATTGTGAATGGAATAAAGTGCTCGATTTTATTGTTTCCAAGGATACACATGATATTTATGTCTTCTTGTTCTCTAACGTGGGTTCTTTTATAATAGAAGGTATAGACATAGTATAAGGGGGTTCTCTTAAGATACATTTCCTTAGACCTCCATGATCTGATGGCCCTATCTCTGGTACTCATTTTGGATTATTCTTATATAAGAAAATACAATATATTTTTATGTGTGTTAAAAGGGGGAGATTGATGGCACGTGTAATGGGACATTTGAGTCACCTAATCTCCTATATGAATGTATTTTTCTTACGTCAATATAACACCAAAAAAATTTAATGGTTATGTCATATAAATTGTAATTTCACTTTTCCGTGTGTGCTTAACTTGGAGGTGATTGATATGAAGATAAATTGGAATTTTATGTGTATGTGATAAATATCAAGAAACCATAATGCATAAGGATAGAAAGGGTGATATAACTAATTCCATTCATTTCATATCTTAGATGAATAATAGAGTTGAACCCAATAGTAGTGAAAACTACTTTTAAATAGTGGTTTCGGTGTCATAGAGAGTAATGTAAGGGGTTTATTGGGATTTACTATACAGATATTTGGTAAGATAATAGTTTGGAGCATGTCCTTGTAGTGTTTCAGGAAGATTTTTGAAATATTAATCAACCAAATGATGAAAAACAAATAATATGTGGTTTGATTTCAACAATGGACTGATGTAATGGAGTTCATGTCATAGTGATGAATAATTTCCTTCTAGGTCTCAAGAGGGTGGTAAATGAAAACTATTGAAAATATCATATATATTCTATAGTGAAAAAAATACCTAAGGATCAGAAGTATGATATTTTTTGTGATTCTATTTAGTAATAAAATAGATTAATTTAAGACAGACTTCCCCAAACAAGGTTCTATGTTAAATAGGTAGTGCATTATGTTTTTGATAGACAAAAAACTGTTTTGAGAAAAAGTAAAATAAAATTAAGCCCACCTCTTACATATAATTTTTTAAATTAAAATTGAAATCATTAGAATATTTTTTGTGGAATATGGATTGATTTATGAATCTATATTTTATTGTATAGAGTTTATGTTGGATTAGGATAGATATGAAGAGATTTAATGACAATCTATTTGATATTGGTTTTATTATAGGATGACATGATTTGGGGGAATGGAATCCTAATTATGGAAATTTATCTTGAATAACTATCATCACTTGGAGTTCATCTATTATTGAAATTGGGGTCTGTATTTTTCACAAACTTTCTCGTGATTGGCATTACGGGTAACTAATTGCTTACGATACAATAAACGAAGGTTTATTTAAATAGTAAATATTATTATTTTAATTATTATTCCATTTTGAGTTTTATATTCATTTTATTATTATATTTATTATATCCTCATTCAAGAAGGACCATTACATGATGAAGAATTATATACTTTGTAAAGTATTTAGTAATTAAATTTATTTATACATGGCCATTGCATAATTCAGAGTGATTATGTTTCAACATGTTTTGGGTCACCTAAAATTTAAATAAACCAAAGTAATTAAATAAAGTAAATGGGATATTTATGAGTTAAATAATGAATTATAAAGCCAATGATTCACATAGAAACAATTTTGAAAAAAAGTTCTAATAAATGAACTTTTTCACTTCACTAATACATGATAATGGAATTACTAAACATGGAATTTTCTCTTCAATTGGTATTTATGATTTAAATGTATTATTTCAATAAGAAAACTTTCATTATTTTTATTCCAGAACAACATATCTATGTGTTTTACCTGGGACTAAACACTTGATACATCCTTTTAGTTAGTAGTAAGAAAGTGTAATTTCGAAAATTTGAACATGATAACTCATAGTAATAATGATTTACTTTTGAAACAAGGATTTGTTTTGGTACCATTTTAATGAAAATTAATATAAGAAAAGTATGTTAATTAAGTATTTCTTTTATCAATCTATTATTTACTTTCATTATTATGCTTGGTATTTTGAGTTATTATTTTCGGGTTAGATCTAATTAATTCATGATGAATTGGTAATATAGAAATAATCTATTATAATTCAATAATTTAGAAATATAATTAGAATAGGAATAATAAATATGAGAGCATGGGTGGATTAGATCAAGAATACAAAGGAGAAAGGGTTTTGTAAAGAAAAATACTATAGAATAAGAAAACTTATAAAGTATTGTCTAGTGTAAAGTGTGGGGGTAAACCCAACTATCTCGGTGCCTTTGTTTCTTACAAAAAAACATCATGATTAAGATTTTGATCATCCAAATGATCAAAATCTCAATTATATTCATTGGGTTTTACCATAAATATCTTAATACTAACCTCAGAGGTTTTACTAAAATATAACACTAATAAAGAAAATATTTTTTTTATTGGTTATATAAGTCTAATGTTATTTATATTTCCATCAAGATATTAAGAATTATAATGGATATAAATATTGGAACTATATTCTATCACTATATTGGATATGATGGATAAGAAATACAAATAAATATTATTTCCCCACGTGTATCAAATTAATACTAAAATAAATTTTTTTTACATAAATTTGATGAAAAATTACATTACTCAACATGGGACAGGTTTGAATACTTATTAATAATATTTCATTATTGTTTTTATAAATTTTATTTATAATTAAAAAGTTTCATAAGGTTTTTTGATAATTTAATTGGCCAATTTTTGATGTTGTTAATGGGGGCTCATTGATGAACGTATTTTGAGGGTAAAGATATGATTTTTTGGATAGGATATTTAGAAATAAATCATAATAATAAATATTATGAGATCAAAATAGAGGAGTTAACATGGTTGACAACAATGGATGGATGGTTAAGCAAATAAAATACATAATAAAGAAGATGGATACAATAATGGATATTCATCAACCCTGTAGTATGTATATCAAGGAATATAATAATTTTCAATAAAAATAATAATATTTATGGTTTGAGGATACTACAATAAAATCATGGATACCAAAAAGTAGACTTTTGGTTCCAAAAAGAATTTTTATGGTCACTTCAATTTCAAATTAACTCATTAGATGGGATCTTTCGGACAATAATGACAAACAATAGGGCTTAAATAAATAATTTGGAACAGTATTAAAAAGACAAATGGGATTCCATAATTAATCTTGAGTACTATGTTGTGAAATTTTATTACAAAACCAAGGATAGGTATAATTGAATACTATCAGGTGACATAGAGGTCATACCATGTAGAAACCTGAAGCATATCTCTATAAGGTGTAGAAAAACCATTGGAAATTAATTTCAAGAAAGTTTAAAATATATAGAGAAACAAAAATTAAAGGATAATAAAAGGTGGAAACTAGGATGGATATGAAAAAGGAAGTTGTGAAAGAAGTAAGAGAGGAAGCACCGTAAGTATAAAACCCACTACTAAAATTATTTAAAAGGATGAAGGAATGGAATATTTGTGAATAAAGGAGTCGGTTTTTAGAGTTTTTTTAGAATCTTCATATTAATATTCCTTTTGAATAATATGTATAGAATATTACTACATATTCAAAGTTCATTAAAAAAGTTTCTTTCAACAAATAGAAAACACAAGATGTGAGGTGAAGTATCTATTAGAATAGAATTTTTAGTTGTGGAATCAATTATTCTATCACAAAAGAAAAATATCTAGATAGTTTTTTAAATTTTTAAAAATTTAATATTATGACTTTCAAAATGTTTTTTGTTATCTAGGTGTGAGAGTAAAAATTTTATTGTACTCAATATCATAACATTAGTATTTTAGGAGATAAGGTCCATAAATTTTGTGCTTCAAATGGAGGAAAAAATGGGGATATGTACATGGAGTTTGACTTGATAGGTTTTAGTTAAAATTAATAACATCATTTTTAATTTGGATTTCATTTTATTTTAGATTGATGAATAGAAAACACCCTTTATTCTTTGATCAAATTTTTTATTAGTGAGAGGGGTCTTGATTGATTTTAAAGGTGGTAGTTATCATTAAGGGTAGGTGTTGAGTATGTTATATTCAATATTCTTTAGCATGTAAGGAATTTTAATTAAATGTATGAGTATTTTAATTATAAAAAAAATATACTTAGGGGATATAGATTACATTGATAAAAGGAAATAAGTAACTAATGTTAAAAAGAATAAAAATTGTGATGTTTTTTAAAAGAAGGAGATAAGTGGGATTATTGAGAGGATTGATGATTTTAAGGATGAATCTTTGATATTTTAGTTAAATGAGGGCCAATAATTTTGTTTCGTTCATGACTTAATGTTTTTTATTATTAACTAAAACAATTATTAGTCCTATATAAGTGTATAAGGTTCTATCATAAGGAAAAATTATGATGATTTTAGATGAATGAATAAAATATGTTATTTTATAGGAATCATAATTATGACTATTCCCTGATTTTGATCTGGAAACATATTTTTAGTATTCCATTACAAGACATGGTGAGATAATATCTCTCTTTTAGACATTAAAAACTTTTAAAGTAGGAAGGTTTCTATGATTTTTTAATAATTAGTCTTTATATATTAGATTTTTGGATCTTATATTTAAGAATCTATTTACGGTTGAAGACTCGATCACCAATGTAATTTTTTAGCTTAAATGGAATGGATCTTTCCCTTTCACTTAGTGTGTTTTTTGGTATATGATAATGATGATAGAATAACAAATATGATATGACATAGTATGGAAAAAAATAAAGGGGTGGAACTTTCTCTGATATGGAATCTTTTTATTATATTTAATATCTTTTTTAATTTATCAATATGTTTCGCATGATTTTCTTATGTTAAGAATTTTCCATGATGCACTTTGATTTATAGCTAAATTTTTTTACCTGTGACAAAATATTTTATTTTTAATTTCATCATTCCTTAGTTTAAATATATTTGTTTATAACAATGAATAAGAAAAATGATTAATAGTTTTGTCAATATAAAACTATGAATATTTTTTTGATAAATCATGAATTTAATGGATTGGTTGATTTATGTATAAAGAATTCACCCAATATATTTATTCTTTTTTTTTTAATATTTATGTTGATTCATTTATTTTTATTATTCATGTCCTGAATGACTGACTAATATTATATTTCTCATTTCTGATATATTTTTTGTGGAAACTAAAACATTACATACATAAATCATACATAATTTTAGAAAAATATTAAATAATGTTTCTAATAATAAATGTTTAATAACTGCAATGGTTTATTTCTTTGGATACTATATAAATAATCATCTAATTTCATTAAATATACTTGAAATCTCCCACAAAGTCTTATCACATATTGAAATTCTTATTCATGCCTTACATAAAACATTCCTCAAAAATGTGATAAAGAAACCATAATAAATGATGCTCTCATATACTTAGTAATAGTAAAATGAAATATATCAATAAATAATAATAATTGCTCATATGATAATCATTAGGTTATTATAGAATGATTAAAACATTAAAAAATCCTACCAAACAATTCATATATCATAAAAATGAATCACGACATAAATCCTTTACAGTTTATAAGACATGAATAATGATATAATAAAAGATTATGTTCCACACTAATATAACTTTGGACTAAGAACACATCATTATAAAGTTTCATAATGTGTTTCATAATCATGATCAAAAAAATAATATTTTAATGCTATCTCCCATGACATTAATCCTTGGTTAGTTTAGGTATAATTACATGTGTACTATCTTGGGGCCAGGGAGGAGCTCTCATATACCATTTTTTTGTCATAATATTAAAACATTACCTAATTAATTAGAGATTGATATTGGAACATTCTATCACATAATCATAATTCATTAAAATGTGTAGGAAAATACCAAGGAAACATTTCTGACTACATTATAGCATAAACTGGATAAAAGATTCCGATTTCATCCATTTTTCATCATAATAATAAAAAAACAAAATAATGATGTTATCATTATAAAATTTCCCCAATGGATAATAATAATCTTCATAATATGTTGTAATGTACAAAAAATACTTTAAAATGTAAATTGGAATATTCCTTTCAAAAGAAAGATATCCTTTTCTTATGAAATCATTTTTTAGAAATCCATAAAACTCAAAAATATTAAGAAAAATATTATTATTTTAATAAATCATGAAATATTTTAATATATTATTCATGTAATATAATAGTGTTGATGGAGGGAAATGTTTTCAGTGTGGTAAATGTGAAAACAAATATTATAGTCACAACTTTAGTAAAAAACACCTCATTTTGAAAATAAAAAGAATTTTCATTTTGAAATTTTTTATATAATGTGAAATACTGGTAAAAAGGAATTTCATCAATAGTTATTTATTTTTAAAAACATTATTTAATTTTTTAAGAAAATATAGACATGCAAGAGAAAACATCTATGGCCAAATAAAGAAATAAAATATGTTTTCTCTAAACACATTCTTTCAATATAATAATTTTCTCGAGAGAGTAAACTGATAGGAGAATATGAATCACTTAGAAATAGACATATAAGATGAAAATAAATTATACTAATGTGTTATAGGTAATAGAATATCATCATTGGAAATTTATTCATAAACAATCTTAGTAAATAGTGATATCGTAAAATAAAACCCTTACCCTCTTTAGTGACTTTTGAATCAAAAAACTGTGAATTGAATAAAAAAATGAAACATAAAATAAAATAAAAATAAAATTATTCATGATAAAATATATTAAATCATAATTATACACACCACATAAAGGAAATAAGTTGCAAAAGTGGAATATGTCTCACAAAAATAAATTGAAATGAGAAACCCTAACCTCAAGTATGACACGCATTTTCGTCACTCTAACCTAATTTATAATAAATTTAAATTTATTATAATTCTATAAAAGATCCATATTCACATTTATAATAACATACATATTTTATGTATGACATTTCAATACCCATTCATTATCTATAATTCAATATTATCCTCATTTTGAGTCTTAACTATTTCATTTTTCACGTATATTTATGTTGGACATTTATAGTCCATGCATGTTGATCATAATTACATAATATCTGGAATAAAAATAATTTCATAATATTTATATTTAATTATAATATAATCTCATATAACTATTTTTTGAAAATATTGATATAAAATAAATTACATCATTTCATGGAGACGATAGTCAGTATGTATGCCCAAGTGATGTTTCCACATTTTGATGGATGAAAAGACATAAATGTAACTAATAATTCAATATTCAAAAGTAGATATTATTTTATAATTAATATATTTATTATTTATATATAATCTTATTGGTATCCATATAAATCATAAATGAAAAATGAATCGCATAACATCATGGAGGTAGTAGTCCACACGAGCAATGTTATATTTTTCGAACAAATGGGAAGGTAATAAGGTTGATAATATTTTATAATTCAATTTAAATAAATAATTTTAAAAAAGGAAAAAATTAAATATATTATAATAACTAACCATGATTTAAGGTGATGAAAATTTAATCACATCTTTACATGGAGGTGGTAGTCCACACATACTATTGAGAGATACTTTCATTTCTCATTTACTGGAAAGGATGTTGAAAATGGATACCCTATAATCATAAAATAAAATTGGTATATTTATTATAATTAATTATTATTTTTACACTGATACAATATATTTAGGGAATTTAGAATAAGAAATAATATATGAAATAATTGGGAAAGGTGGTAACCTCTTCTTTGAAAGACCCTTCTGGATTATGCCTTAAGTCTTTACAGGATGGTGTTAGGATAATAAAAGGAGATAAATAATGAAGGGAATGGATTCTGTAAGTTATTTTATAATTTCCTAGATAATTTAGATGTTATAAATTTTGTGAATATGGTAGTATAAGAGGTGACATTCTACATGTGTGGGGAGAGACCCACAGATAATACAAAAAATATCTGATTGACATGATGCCTCCTTTATGTGAAAGTTTAAATAAATGGACATTACATTGATGATAATATAATATAAGGTACAAATATTTTCATCCGGTAATATTTATACAATTTTAGGTGGTATTTTTATCCATACTTATTCACTTAACCTCCCTAGTAAACAAGTTTTAACCCCAAATGTGGTAAAAAAAAATTGAACTATTAATTTCTATTCATTGTAAAAAAAAATAATTTACCAAAACAAAAACTTTTAAATGATGATTATAAATATATAAATCTTTTTTTGAAATTATATTCTAATAAGTGAAAGAAATTACTTTTAAAATAAATCTCAAATATTCCATGAAAATCTACTTTTTTAAAAATTCCATTTCACCCCTAAATCTGAATTTATTATCATTATTTATCTAATAGAAAATATTTGATGAATATTAAAATATTTTTTGTGTATATATTATATAAAATTAATTTAAATAATTATTCTATAGTGATTTATATAATATATATTAAGATAAAAACAAAGTTCGCTCATAAAAATTGTTTTCTTGAAAGTAAGTCATTTTCCCTTAAAATGATATAATCTTCAATTATACCCTATAGATATCTAATGTACCAATGAATATTCATACATTAGTAATAAATTTATTAAAAAATTATTTTTTATCGATAATTTTTTTGTCTAAATATTCTTATCTTAAATAAAAATACATTTTTTCAGAAAATTTTTTTTTTATCTAGAAATGATTCTATTAAAATTTAATAACTATTTCATTAGAATTAGTCAATAAATTTTAATTAAGGGATAAAATTATATATATTTTTTATAATTTGGTTAATTTTATTCATACACAAAAATAAAACATCATAGCTCTATAGGCTATAAAATTTCATGTTCTATTTAGAATTGGGGTTGCGAGTAAAGCAATATATCAATTACTAAAAATTTATTTCAAAGAAATACATATAAAATATAGAGGTGTTACATTTTAAACCTCATAAAAATTCACCTAAAATGTTATCACTTTGATTTAAAAAATGAGGATACTTATACTTCATCACATTATATGGGAATCATGTAGCTTCCTTATATTACTAATTGCACCAATGAAATTTAACTTCATGATAAGACATGTTTCATAGTACATTTTTCTTACAATCTAAGATATCAATAAGTTTTTCTTTAAATAAAATATCCTAGTCCAATGTTATAATCACTAAGATTAGTACATGTGAAGGACTGGGTATGTAAATCATTACATGTGATACATTGGACACATCATTAATGTGAGTGATGTTCAATGGAGGTGATAAGAGAAAGGATACCATCCCCACTCAATCAAGAATATCAAAGAGGAAAATATACCAAGGGATCAACATAACCTTGTTTTTTTTAATCTTATTACCTTCTCCCACATAATAATTACTAGTTATACTATCTCATCATCATTTATTTCATGATATTTCTAATAATAATCAGCATAACGATTCAATTGACTCTGAGCCTCCATGATGTGTAGTCAAATATTTTAACCTTATATGCCATTTCTTCATCTAGATTAGGTCCTAATATCATTTATTCCCTATATTCCTCCTAGAATTTATATTTTATTCCATTATTTATGTAGATAATTCTATAATGATCAATCTAAATTCTTGATAGAATGTATTTTTTATATTAATATTTTACAAGAGGGACATGTTTCTCCCAATCAGCCTTGAAACCTATAGGAAATAATCATAGAATATCCTCTAAGAGAGCACATGGGAGTGTGAGGCTCATGTTCATGATTAGTATCTCCATTTTTATCTCTTTTTTTGGTTTTTGGGGATGTAAATCTTGATGGTGGAGAGAATTTAATGACTTATATTTTCTCAATTTTATTTTTAGAAATTATTTGGGAAATTTTGAGACTAGACACTGAGAGGGTGCACAATTCTGAGGCCCAGTGTTCCCAGAATAGTTTAACAAAAACTACTAATATTTTAATTTAATTACAACTTTCACTGGTGTAATCACTATAATATCCCAAATCATTATCCCACCAAATTTTAGGAAAAGTAAGAATAAAAAATATAGAAGAGTGGAAGTGGAATGTACTCACCCAAGTAGATATTGAACATGACTATTGTCTCCATGGAAAAAAATATATTTAAGTGGGATTGAAATAAAGAGAAGGTTTATCATATAGATTTATATAGTTGATATAATCAAGGGACCCCTGATATGGGTTTTAAAATTTAATTCATAGATTAAGAAATGACCTCTATTTGAAAAAAAACTTATAGATAACATCATATACTAATTCCACCATTACCATCCACCTTGTTTCCCTATATATATGATATTCACCCCTAAAACCCTCATTGGGTTCCCAATAGAACACAAATTTATTTCCCAGGGTCCCTTTATAGACATATACATAGATTCTATGACTATATGACCATTAAAACTCACTCAATGTCAACTCCACCCAAGATGCCACCTTGGTAACATCTGATCCAGCATTTAAACCATGTTTTAAAATGAATATTCTTGATTTTAAACGCATAAGATAAATTGACCTGTGTTTCTTTTCCATTGACACCCAACAAAATTTCAATTCCATTAACACTTTCTGGTGTTGGTCATTATAGAGAACATGCCATCATAATTATTTGTGTTGCCTATAATATTATGAGTTAACATATTTATTTCAACTAATATTAAATCTATGATGTTTAATATGTTTTAATAACCTTATTTTTAATTTTCATAAGAAATAAACTAGTTGAATTATATATTTAATTGATTCTTATTCTATGAAAATTGGGACACACCAAAGAGTGAGGGTGGAATAGGGATTTAGATATCCGTAATTATTAATTAATAATAGTGATATGGGAATGTGATTATACTTCCAAGTCCTAGAAAGGATTATTAAATATACCATAATTTTAATAAATTATTCCATAATTTTTAACACACATTTTGATTTCAATGATCATAGAGTGTATTTTACCATACATGATGGGGGTTCCCTTTATTTTTTCGAAGAGTGGTACAATTATGAAATTTTATTGGTTGTTTTTTTGTAAACCATAAATATTTAAAATTTTAACATCCTATGTTACTCATTAGTTTAGTGAAATTTTGGAATAATACTTAGTTACTACTAACTGTAATATATTTTTTGGATTTATTTTTTGATAAGTATTATATACTACAACTAAAATGTTATTCAGATCCAATTATATTCATTCCACCTAGAAAAAACCCAATATTTATACCTTTAAAACATATGGTGCATATTCTGTAATGAGAACTAAATAATTGATCATAATATTCTTTGGAAAATGGATTTATTCAATAAAGTGTTTCAGCTTAATTGATATCTATTTTTCATATTTTGAGGTCAATGTTAGTTTATGATTGTATATTAGCTACTATATATTAGACAAAAAAATATCATTTACCATGTAGTAATGATTTTTTTTATTAATTTAAAGGATCTAAATGGTTTTATGTGATTGTATTAAGCTCAGTTTATCCATAAATTCAATTAAAGAGTGTAAAAATTCCAAAAAATGACTTTTAGAAGTATGTATTGAGTTTATGGTTTTTTGGTAATATTTTTTTTATTACCAATTACTTTTTCCTTTTAGGTCACAAATGATCACTCTTTTTTATAAATTATTAAAATGGTTTTAGTTGTGTACGTGAAAGATATCTCATTTCATCAGAATCTAAAGAAGAGTATTGGAGCTATTTGATGATTCTCTAAGGGATTTTTTTACAAACCCTAATTTTAGGTAATATTAATTAAATAAAATATTTAATTAATGGAGAAAAGTTATTATCAAAATTTATGTCAGAAAACACTTCTTTTTTCATGTACAAGGTTAAAGTAGGGATCTACTTCCAGTATCCCATAAATTTTTTAATTTTTTTGTTGGTCAGTTATTATAAATTATTCAATAAAGACATATCAAAATTTGTATCACTAATAATAGAATTAACCTAGTATGATGAGAACATTGAGTGGGGAAAGAATTGAATGAATATTTTCTATAAGTTAAATCAAAAGATGACTCTTGGTTTTCTACTGATATTACATAAAATAAAAAATTAGTATTCCTATTATTGTAATGCATTAGAATATTAGTTTTTATATGTTATAATTTAATGGAATAATGTGTTTTCAAAGGTACTGAGATAATTATTTTCACATAGTAAGATTATCCAATTCATGAGTTTAAGTAGAAGGTAATTAATCATGATTTGAATAGATTTATACATCACTTATTTTGTGAGATGATTATAATGTATAAAAATAAAAAACCATGAAATTGTGATTTCTCACAGTATGATCTAAAAATGAGGAAAATAAAATGGTTATATTATCTCCATCCTTTCACTATGGATATATACTTTCTCACTCTATCCATCACCATTTAAAAATATTATATTTTTTGGAATGTATACTTTGGTGAATAGAATTTTTGAGGGATATTTCGATGACTCTTATGGTAGTATACAAGATGATACGCTATCATAGATTATTTTTAGCATTAAAAAATATAATTTATGAATATTAGTTAATGAAAATGCTTAAAAAGGAATTCCAATTCCCATTCAAGAGTTGAGAAAGGTATATCCCAATCTCACTTATTGTATTCTGATTTTTTGGTTCTACTTATCTTGGGTGGTTGAAGGACCATTGAGACTATATAGGGTGTATTTGATCATTATTTGTGAATCTATAATCATTAAATCATCTAGAATAACTTCCAATTTATCTGAAATAAAACATAAAATTACATGATAGATTAGCCATACAAGTTTTACGATTATTAAAGGGGGAATTATCCCAATCACTTACCTAAGAATAAAAAAGTTATTTGGAAGGCCTAAGGATTATCACTTTAGGAAAATTTATAATTGTATTAAATAATACTAAATCAATTGGAAATAGAAAAATAACTCTCTATTATATTATGTATTTATCAGGTCCAATAAATTGTTATCCCCAATCATGTATACTCATTAAGAGAAAAAATGGCTTAATAATTTGATTAAAATTTTTAATCTATGTATCAAGAAAATCATTTGGAGTGAAAATATTTATGAGAGGAAATAAGTTATAGTTAAATTTAATACATGATATAAATAAATAAAGGGGTAGGCATGAGAGTCGATAACCTTTACTTCTTATTTTTTATCTAAACTATTTTTTCTTATGGATTCTACTCACTGATAACTAAAATAGAAATCATTTTGGGAAGAATATATTTTTAAAGTGACTACCATCTTGAATGATTTTCTTTCTTCTCTCCTCCATCAGCACTTATATAAAACATTATTACTTGAATTTAATGAAGCATAAGAGATTTTTAAAATCCCTAAATTGAATCCTAATATTCTAAAAAGAAAACTAGGTGGGAACCCCCTTCATTAAAGGACTTCTTGGGTAGAACTTTGATTCTTATTTTATCATTATGGATAGAATTGGGTCCTCATTTAATCAATCACCTCTACATCCCAAGGATTCTATTTTTACTTATCCTTTAATACCCATTAGGGATACCATGATCTATGTTCCAGTGATATTGGGAGATATCACATGTATGTTGTATAATTATTTCTTGGGTAATGTTATTTTTATGGATTCATGTTTAACCAATTTTACAACAAATGGAATTTTTTCATCTCGATATACCCTAATTTGGAGGTTAGCTCACAATATCCTATATTAATTAATTTATCATAAAAATTAGATAGAATATTTTTACAATGTTAAGTGTTATAGAGCTAGAATGGATTCCATGAAAAATATTTTTTTTATTTCATTTATCTAAAACATTATAAAATATTATTTCTATAATCTTTCATGAGGATAATTTTTGGGTAATATTTTTCGGCCTCTCTTTAAACTATGAGGCATCAGGAATGGCTCTACCCATATAAATAGATTGGTATATATTTCTATTTTGGAAACCTTGCATCTCTTGTGGTAAAACAAGAATGCTACCAGACATAATAAACATTCCATCAACATTAAAATGGTTATAAAGAACATACTATATTCCATCATGGATATGGTTATAAATAATACTAGATATGATGGGAACATTATCAATTTAATATGATAGTAATTAAATGAAATTTAAAAAAATAAAATGGAAATATTCCAATAGTTTGGACACTTTTAATTTTTTCTTTGATAAATATCAACAAAGATGTAACATTGATAGTTAATATAGGGCCTTCTAGTTGTAGTGGAATATTTAGCGACTAAAAAGTAGTATCACCCTTTTATTTAAATAAATATTTTTTCAATGAATATTTCTTATAAATTTCATGTCCAGAACTCAGATGCCACATGATGGGTTCCCAAAGCTCAGTGGGCCACATGGCCTAAAGTGCATCTCCCTGAATGCCAAAATGTGACGACTAGATGTGAGGGCCTAGGGTGTGTCCATGGGAAGACTATTCCCTCATTACTAATGTGTAACACTGTGGGTAAGAGTAAACATAGGTAAATAGTAGATGAAATATATGTAAACCTAAGTCACAATGGTAAATAGAAACAATAGTAATAATAACTAAAAAAACATGAATAACATTCAAAAACTGAGGATGTGTTATATAACTAGAAATCTGAAAATCTTTGATAAAAATAGGAAAAATATGTTCCATAAATCATAATGGAAATAAAATACTATCCAGTGAATCTCGTGTTCCAACTCGGTCCTCTGCTATCTAGATCCATACCAAATAGCAAAAAATTGAGTGTTTGAAGCTGTATGCTTCCCTTTGTCAACACCTCTAACCATGTAATCAGCCCCAAGTAAAAAATGGTTTCTAGAGAGTGTGTGAGATAATTCTCGATTAGACACCACCAACAGTGTCTATTACATATGGCTCGTGTAATTGAAGTGTAATAGCGTGCAACAATCGTTTATAAAGTAAAGAAGTAAAATGTAACAAAATACAAAAGTACCTACTTCATCTCTCTGCTAGTGTCTGAACATGTAACTAGATCATTAATCAATCAATTATTGACATATATTAATAGGTCATGTGAGGAATGTATAGAACTGAAGTACTCTCATGATGTGTAGATAGTGAAAGTTCTAAGGTAGAATCCAAGGCAACGTAGACCTCAAGGGTCACCAACTCAGTGGTAACTGTAGCCTTTCTATGGATAAGAGTGTAATACAGGGATCAAGTCCAAGGCATTAAACAAGAAGGTACCTACCTAATCCAAGGTGATCATCAATGGTAAGACAGGGCTAAGCAGGTACAGGGCCCTATGGGCTAAAACCATGGCACTGTGTTTGTAACACCCTGACCCCTCTAGACCAGAGTCAGGGAATTACTTATTACATTGGCATGCTTAAACGGAATTAAATACTGAAGGAATGATTAGTTTGGAATTATAGAAGAATATAGATACATAGATGTAACTAATATTACATTTGTAAAGGGAAGAAAGTACAATATATAATAGAAACTAAAAGTTGCTTCCACAGAAACTCGATAAGTGATCTCCTCTTCATGACCCACTAAAGGTAAAGAAATGAAAGGGGTGAGATCAAATGATCAGTAAGGGTTACGAATAGAGGAATCATGAATCAATAATAACCAAATCATAAACAACTTTTCATAGTCATTATGGAATGGTGTATAAATGAAAAACACACACCATTTATAAACTAAGAATTAAATTGTATCCATTTATTTTGTCATAGTGAAAAACTAATGGATAGTAATAACTGATAATGAATAAATATAATTCATATTAATTGGAAATCATGTATCTGAAACATGATACCACTAAATCGTCGTAACGGTTTATGTCTATGGGTAGAAACACATCTGATTTTTGGAAACAAACTCGAAGGGTTTGTCTCTAAATGATTGTCTCACGAAGCCTGTTGCTGCATCGAGGGGCAAGATCATGCCCTGATCATCACTAAATGTCAAAACAATTATTTATACATAGATTAAACATAACATCAATATTCTTATACATTATTGGCATAGAATAGAGGATACATATTCATCAACACTTCCACAGTTAAACCCACATTCAAAATAAACTCTGTATGTAAAATGGTATACAGCTTAGACAATAATCATATCCATGATATGAGAATATGGATATTTAAAAGGAATATACTTTAAAATTAAATTTGATCTCAAATGGGAATTATCTACACCTCATAAGAATTATTAGGTTCCTAATACAAAGTAAGTCACAACAAAATGGAAAATTGAGACAATGCATGTTACCATATTGTAATCAATCATTTCGTGTGACAAAGAATTAATAATCATCACATAGATAATTGAATATCATGGAAATAATTAGAGTAATGATATTATATATTAAATGGTAGTACACATACACCACATTCATGAAATAAGTGGTGAGCAATGGAAATATCATAGAAATAAAAGTGAGATGAGAAACCCCTTACAGAATATCGGAATGGTATCAGGTGTAGTTAAGTGGCCAAAAAAGAGAGAAATGGGGTCACTCATCAGTTATAAATCATGAGGGAAGTATGGGGAGTTGGAACATAATACCCAATAATTATTAATTTCACAAAAAATGGAATAACATAGGGGGCATTCTTGAATAAAAGTGAGATAGATAGGATCCCTTACCTTATGCTCGAAGGTGTTCTTGATTGTAATTAACTACCTGAATAATAGAATTTATCATCATTAATTAGTAATTTCATAACCACATAAAAATTTTATTGATATTTTATAGACATATTAGGGTCATTCATGCCCTTTTTGAATGGTTTAAAAGATTCAATTTTATTATTTTGGAAGTATTTTCTTCCTTGGGTTTCAGGATTCCTTTACTTGTATTCATGAATGGAAGTTAGTTTGAAATGTGGTTAAACATCCAAAACTATTAAAATATATAATTAGTAAAATTAATGAGAGATAAATGATCTTAAAATGTTTTTGGTTATATACCATGAGGATGAATCATTCTATACATTAATGATAAATGCCTGGATTTAGCCTGGCAGTTTTGTGCACAATGAACTTGTTTGGTATTATTATTCCATATTATGAGTGTATAAGGATTCCAGAACATTAAAAAAGATAAAATAAATATATTACGGTCTGGTTCAAACAATAAAAGGGATTCAGGACAAGTCTTAAAGATTGTAATGAAAATTGAAAACTCACCTTCCTTGAGTGTGATAAATTAACCCATCTTGGACGGTGTTTGCATTGATAGTATAAAAGGAGGGGGGAAGAGATATGATGTTGAAATATTCCATTAGAAACATTAAAATATAATACATGTAAGTTATTTAAATTTATAGGGCATTTGGATGAGGTGGGGTTATAATAGAGAACAAGTGAATGGAACTTGTAAGAGAAATTGAAAGAAAAAGGAAGAGAGGTTCACCTCTTGAGTACTCCTCCTTGAAAAACATCTTAATACCATAGTTTTGTACAATTGGTGAGACCAGTAGGCCTTCACATGGGGATTGGGCTTGGAAAGATTATTTTTCATAATTTAGGAAAGGCTTGAAGCTTTAGTGGTGTGGCAGGAATAGCGGGTGAGGGGTGGTTTATATAGTTGAGGGGATGTGGGATTTTACATTTTTTATTATTATTACATTAATATTTTTTTTCTCAAGACTATGAATAATCTTGAAATATGTGACCCCAAATAGTAATAATGTCATGTGAGTTTGAGCCAAGTGGGTTTACATCAGACTTGCATCACCTATGACGTAGTAAATCCTGTATTTATCATTTATCATAATTTATAGTATTTTACTATTCATCAAAAATTCAATTATTTCAGAAAAATCCCAAAATATCACCCTAACCATTTCATTACATGTTGAATCAAAAATAAACTCCATTTTTAAAAAATATTTTCTTAAATATGATAAATTTAATTTCTAATTAAAATCATAATTTAATGGGAAAATATAAACGCCTAAAATATTCATCTTCATTTTTAAGGTGCATAAATTTATTTATACATTCATGGGTATGGATAAAATTTATAATATTAATATTATTATTCATAATTCTAATTTACTATTCATAAGAGTATATTACTATTCAAATGGGTAGGTTACTATTCACTGAAAATTATGTTATTTCTATCAGACTCTAAATATCATCCTAATTGAAACTGTGAATGTTCGTTTTCCAAAATTCTAAACACAAAAATGGAAGATTTAAGTTTAATGGATAGGTTATGACTAACAGTTAAATAACCAAGTTTTGTTTCAAAGAAACTCAATGCTTTATGATATATATTCTACCTAATGAATATAATATATTTAAGAGAATTATACCATATAATGTTTGGGGTGTTATATTATTTTCTCCTCCGAAAATCTCATCCTCAAAATTTTTAATTTATAAATCCATTCAAAAATATATTGGTGGTTCTTCTTCATAACATCCCCAATTTACCACATTCCTTCCTCACTATTATGGTTTCTCTAAAGAACCTTTACTTGACTAGTTATCCAATTTCTCAATAAATGATCCCATGTAACAAGAATCCCAACAGGCTCTTCACAGTATGAAAAATCAGGTTCCAGTAATATTTCTTCATAGGTGAGTACATGCATTGGGTCTGGCATGTATTTCTTCAATAATGACACATGGAACACACTATCGACTATAGAGAGACATGTCGGAATTACTAAACAGTAAGATACATCTCCAATTCATTCCAAAATATCCAATGGTACATTGTACCTGGGGATCAGTTTTCATTTCTTACCGAACCATTAGACAACCATCCATGAAGATACTTTTAGAAAGACATGATCTCCCAAAATTTAATTTCAAATCCTACATTTTTTTGTCATCATAACTCTTCTGCCTACTTTGGGATGCTTTTACTTGGGAATGAATAGTATTTACCTTTGTTGTGGTCTCTTTAATAAGTTTTGGGTCTGTAAGATTCCTCTCACCAACTTCATCCCAACAAGTTTGAGTTTGACATCTATTTCCATATAATTCTTTATATGGATCCATTTGAATAAATGAATGGAAACTATTATTGTAGGAAAATTCATCCAAAGAAATGTATTGATCCCATAAACCTTGAAAGTCAAGAGAGCATGATCTCTACATGTCTTTTAGTGTTTGAATAGTCCTTCCAGACTGTCTGTGGGTTTGGGGAGATAAGCAGTACTCATATGAAGCTCGGTATCCAAATCCTTCTATAGAATTTTCTAAAATTTTAATGTAAACTGTGGATCTCTATCGGACATAGTCGATAGAGGTTCACCATGAAGTCTCATAACTTCATTAATATAAAGTCTTTCCATGTGCTCAAGTGGTAAATCCTCTATTATATCTTGGAAATGTGCTGATTTTGTGAGATGATCAATAATTAATCATATTGCATTAATCATTCTAGGTGTCCTTGGTAGTTATGTGAAAAAATATATCATAATATATTCCCACTTCCACATAAGAATATGTATAGGTTGCATCACCCCTCTAGGGTGTTGTCACTCTTCCATCACTTGTTCCCAAACAGGACACCTTGACATGTAGTCAGCAATATCTTACTTCATATTATCCAACCAAAAATATTCCTTCATATCTATATACATCTTTGTGCTACCCGAGTGTATATAGAAATTTGAGATTTGAGCATCATCTAATAGTTCCCTTTTTTAGCTTAGGTACTAATAGAATGCATATCCTCTTCCCAAATTTCATAACTCCTTCTTCATACATGATGTCTTCCAATATCCCATCCTTAACAACATTAATTTTCTTATGAAAATTACCATAATCAGATTGAGATATTTCAAATTTTCTCTAATAAAGATGGTATAACGATCATTTTAAAGAGGATGGATGTTTCCCCTTCCTTAATAATTCCCATATCTATCTTTAGTAGATCCATGAATACAGGTTCTCTCTAAATCCTTATTTGGGTCAGGAGTCCATGATCTTTCCTACATAATGAATCTGCCACCTTATTTTCCTTTTCATGGTGGTATTGTATTGAAAAATTATAATCTTTAAGTAACTCAAGACATTTTCTTTGCATCATTTTGAGTTATTTTTTTTGTAAAAATGCATTTCAAACTCTTGTGATAGGTGTATATCTCATATCTTTCACCATAGATATAATTTCTCTATATTTTCAGTGCAAATATTATGGTTGATAACTCAAGATCATGAGTTGGGTAATTTTTCTCATGATTCTTAAAATTCCATGATGCATAAGAAATAACTTTATAATTTTTCATAAGGATTCACCCTGTCTATTCTTTGATGAATCACTATATATCACAAATCCATCATTTCCAAATGGAAGAGTCTAAATTGGAGCATTGAATAGTCTTCTTTTCAATTATTCATAGCATTCTGTAAATTCTTTCTTCCATACAAACATAACCCCATTATGTGTGATCTTTGTTAGTGAGTTAGCCAGTCGGGTGAATTTCTGAACGAAACGCTGATAGTAACCTGCTAAACAAATAAAACTGCATACCTCAATTATGTTTGTTGGCTTGGGCCATTCATGGATTTTCATTATCTTCATAGGATCAAATAATATTTCATTCTTGGAAGAAATATATCCATGAAGAAAAACTAATTGAATCCAAAATTCACTATTGCTAAACTTCTCGTAATATTAATTTCTTCTAAGAGTTTTTAGAATAATCTACTAGGGATTCTAGTGGACTTCGTAGAATTTGGAGTATACCAGGATATCATTAATAAATACAACAACAAAGATATCATGTTATTCCTTGCAAACACTATTCATTAAATCCATGAAAACAGAGGGTGCATTAGTCAATCCAAAATGCATCACTGTAAACTCATATTTCCCAAACCTAGTTTGAAATGTTGTCTTTGGAATATATTCTTTCCTCACACACAATTGATGATATCCAGATCAAAGTTCAATCTTTTAAAACTACTATGATCCTTGAATTTGATCAAATAAATCATCAATTCTTGGCATAGGATACCTATTCATAGTTTTAATAGCATTTATTTCCTTGTAACCAATGCATAGCCTCATGGATCCATCTTTATTATTGACAAATAGGACATGGGCTCCCCATGGATAAATACTAGGTCCAATAAATCTATTTTCAATCAATTCCTCTAGTTGTTTCTTTAGATCCACTAATTCCACAGTGTCCATTATATAGGGAGTATTTGATATATGTCTTTCATCAAGAATTAAATCTATAGAATACCCAACTTCCCACCCTGGAGGATGTCCATGTAAATCCTCTGGAAAAACATCAATTTATTCTTGCACTATATATACATATTTTACTTTTATATTTCTTTCCTCACCCATAGATATTTGGTTCTCTGACTCTCTTAGAATTGCATTCAGTAGGGCTACTGGGGTTGGGTCTAAATAAGAACCAGATGGCGTGGTCTCTTATCTAAAAATAAGGGATTCTACAACATATTAAAAAATTGTAACTTCCTTCTTCTTGCAACAGATCTTGGCATAATAATTTGACTGCAAATTCATACCGAGAATTATATCAAATTCAATAATTTGTATGATAATAAGGTTAGAAACTAAAGCATGTTTATATTCCATGATGTGGACGCATCAACACATCTTTGTAGCAATGATACATCCCCTAAGAGTTTTAACAGGCAACTCCTTTATTAAATCAAACTATCCATGTATAATTTTCTTGGAAAATAGGGAATATATAAATGAATGCAATGATCTGGAATAAAATAATGCATTGGCAACGTGTTATTAAACAATTAATGTGACATCCACATCATTATTAGGAACTTCAACCTCTGGTGTTGTAATTACATAAGATTTCTCTTTCCCTCATGGACTTTTGTGATGTAGGTTTCCTTGGTTCATAGGAAACTCACTTGCATAGTGTCCCATATCTCTACAATTGTATCATTGAAAATCATAAACATTTTTCCTACCCTTGAATTAATTAGATTGTTAACCCTTTTCTCCAAACTTATATCAGACACCCATGCCTTTCAAGCATTTCCCGGGATGATTCTGTAACATCCCAGGTAAATAAATAATAATACATTTTCATGTTTATTTATATTCGTGGTTTAAATATTAATTTTACTTTAAAATGGTTATTATGATTGATAGCATACCCGATATGAAACAACGGGTTTCATTGAAATCTTACGTTGAACACTAATAATATAATATTATTATTTTAAATGGTAGTTAACTCCTAGCCATTGTATTGGTGGGAATGAACAAACCTAACTATAATATGATTATACATGCATGTTAAATATATTTACTTTTATCCAAAAAAAATTAGAGGCTTAAAATGTGAATGAATCTAATTTTAAGCATAATTTACATTAAAAGGATGATTTATTGCCTTTTAATGGAGAACCCTTTTTAAATATAGTTTTGGTCACTTTAATATATTATATTTGACCAAATAAATTTCTTCTTTTCATTTGGAACATAAAATTTTACTTTGGGTAATTTTTTGGTATTTTTCGGATAATGTTCATTTTTTAAAAATAGTGGAAAATATTGTATTTTAATTCAAAAGTGCCTTATAAGATAATTTATTTATATGGTTATATTATCTTTTTAATTGGTTTTAATGTGTAATTAGAATATATTTTTAGCATTTAATCCAATGTTGGTCATTGGAATTAATTTTAATTTTAAATTGGACATAAACAAGTGTCGATTGTTTGATAGTTATTGTTTCTTAAAAACACGCTATTTGTTTCAACCACAGGAATTAATTTTAAATTAATTAATGAAACATCTATGTTTTGAATTTGGAAAAATTGAAATCATTTCTGAATTCGGAATATCAAATAAATCTTAGGCTGAACTTTTGGTATTTTTCTAAAAAACTTCTATTTTTGATGAATAGTGAAACCACTTAGTAGTAGTTAAAAAAACTGACTTTTTCATTTAAATGAAATTTTACCACTTCTATGAATTAAATATCTAAAATCATACATACATTGTTGTTATCAAAAAGTAAAATTTGGTTCAATAAGATGAAAATAATTTTTGTTGAATAGTAACTTTTGACTTTTATTTACCGCGGTTAAAGGTAAATAGAGTAATTCAAGGTAAAAAGAATATGATAATGATTTCAAATTACCTTAACACTTGTCCAAACAATATTTTTTGAGTCATTTACGACCATGGGAATCTTTGGGTCGATTTTGGGACCCCTTTGAGCCACTTGGGAGTGATAATGACAATTTAGATTAATTAATTTAAAGTTAATGCAAAATAGACATAAACAAATATATTTTAGTAATAAATTTTTATATGGTGTTATATAAGTAATATTTTTGACTATAAATATTAATTGGAAATATAAAACGATTTCCTACATCATGGTATTTTTTCTATAATTTTTAGACTTCAAATAAATGAAATTATTTATGACACAATAATGATGCAGTATTTACCTCATTAATAAATGATTTAAATAAATAAAATTATAATGATTAAAATATTATCCAAAAAATGTCCAATTCTTATTGGATGATTTTATTTTGAATATGAGTCACCTTATAGTCGACCTTAAAGTTTTTTGGACCTTTAGAAACCGAATATCATTATATAATAAAATAATATTTTCTCACTTTCCTAAAGAGCCCCTCCACTCCCTTAAAAAAGGAGACCACTTCTAACCAATTCTTCCCACCTCTCAAGACATTTGTCTCATCCAACCTCTGCCCAATTAATCTTCTTACATCCCTATCCTCCTCCTAGATTCCTTACCTTAGGCATAAAGCACTTCAAGAAGACATTTGGTTCAAACCAAAGGGAGTTATCCAAATTAAAGGTAATAGTTTCTCTTAAATTGTTTTATTTTATTTTACTTCTCCAACCCCTAAACACTTTTTACTACTTTCTTTTGTAAAAATTACAGTATCCTAAATATACTAGTAAGTTTTTATGAGAAGTATTAGAACTACACTTACAAACACCTCCATCTAATGGGTGGAGAACATAATGTTTCTGTGGATAGAAAACTAAAGCCTCACGAAACGATGTTTGTTAAATTACCTCTTACTGCCTATCATGGAGGCCATTTTGATGGATCCATATTTATATATGATATATATTATGTTTATGTTTTATTTATTCTTCTGTATTTTCCATTTATATCACTCCTTTATGGTTTCCATAGTGGGTAAATACGATAATCTCATTTGAGGAAGTGCGGACTACCGCCCCCTCAAAGTGATGTGACTTGTTAATGCCTTATGTGGGATGAATAAAATATAGAGTTAATGATATTCTATATTATATTATAATTTAATTATAATATAACTATGTATAATTATGTTTAAAATTCCATTAAAATAATAAATAGAAATGAAAGTAGCGTTCATGCGTACGTACGGCTTACAGTCTCCATGAACAGTGCATTTCATTTCTTACCTCCATATGTTATGTACTATTATAAATACATGTATATACTAGATATATATTACATATATGATATATAAATCAGGAATATAATTCTGGATATAATGTACTATTGACCACATGGACAACTTGCAAATATAAGGTGTTTATTTTTGACTCAAGTACTAAATATCGACAAAATGGACGTTATTAACATAAATGATTACATAATATTTATAACATGTTAATAAGTGATATGAAAGGAATAATAAACTTGAAAAAGTACCTTAATCAAGTATAAATTATCTTTAGTTTATTATTCATGAGATTAAAGAACGATCGAGTCAAGTTGGACATGAGGTAAGGGACTTCGTCTCAATCTCCTTCCATTGAGGCATATTTTGTTTTAATACACAACTTTATTTTATATAGTTTATAAACACCCTTGAATTTTAAAAGGGAATATTTTTCTACAAATCATTTTACTAAATGACAAAAATAATTTTCCTTTTAACATATGTGGTGACAACGACCTTTTCTGCCGCTGCGAGTATTATTTGATCTTTGGCTTCCTCAATAAGTCATAAGGTTTTTAAAAGAAAATAAATACCATATAATATTTTATGTATTTTGGTATTGAAAATGGTTTTAAAAAGATATTTTTTATGTCAATATATTTAAGTGATATATTGTGATTGAAATGTGGAAATGTTTTCTTTCCTTTATATTTTTTATGTCTTATGATTTTATAATGGTACTTAGACATTTGACGGGTGGTGCCGTGAATACCAGGATGGGTGGTTACGTTATAACCTCCAATGCATTGGGTATGGAAGTTGGCCTTATGGCTATTCCATTTGGTGATATGGGTGTAAGTCGACCATATTCTTATTCCATTTAAGTATGTTCATGTCCCAAGTTACCTTTATATGTTATGTGTTCTTTATATGGGGTTTTTGGTAATCCTTTTTTCACAAAATGGTAAGTAATAATCTTTTATTCCGTGAATTATATTTACTACTTCATAAAGGTGAAAATTATTACTTATGTTAAAGTATTCTTGTATTACTTTTTGTTTTGAAAAACTAACAGTTTTACTTCTTTTTGTATCCCTTACTGAGCATTGTATGCTCATCCCATGTTTTTGAAATATTTTTCACAAGACATAATGTGGAATAGGGTCAAGGATGGGATAAATGAAAATTCATGCTGTCTTAAACATGGAACTAGACGTGACTCTTTTTTCAGGAGTTCGTGTTTTGTAAAAAAAATGGATACTTGGTAGATGTGTCTACTTTGTAATCTTTTGAGATGTAATAGTTATGTCCTAATTCTCTCAAACTCTAAACCTGAAAAGATCCAAAATGTGAATTATTCATTTAATTCAATATTATGTAAGGTTAAAGGTCGGGTCCTTACAGTTGGTATCAGAGGTCGGTTTAGACAACTTTAGGGATTAGGAGTTTTCGTTATACACATGGTTAGTCCCTTTGTCTATTATTTCAGTTAAATCCTTGTTTTATAACTATTTCATATCAAGGAATGTTAGTTACAAATGGAAGGAGGAGGATCTCAAACGAAATTCTAATCTCTTCATTATGACATTATTGCAATAATTATTGAAAAGTCATGTTCAGATGATTGTGAAACATTTTCTTGCATACAACTCACTTGCAAGAAGTTGTTTGATATATCAAACACCTCCACTTTATCTCGTTATCATCGTGGATCATGGGTTGTATTTAGAAAAATCTTATTTTCTCAATATTCTCATATTTTCAAGAAAGGTAAATATTATCAAGGAATTTTCAAATATTTTACCTTATCACAAGATTTTGAAGCATATTATGATTTTAAAAAAGGTGCTGAAGAAGGAGACCCTTGCGCACATTTTTTATATTTGATTTTAAAATATAGTCTCTCAGCACATACCTATGGTATTTTAAAAGGACCATTAATTGAAATTTTCAACTCAAATTAGGTTCGACAATTTTATATAAATCATGTTTTATCATATTTTTTGAAATTATATGCATACATGATTATTTTCTAAAACTATTTTTATGTGAACACCCATATGACCCATGTTGTAAAATGTGTATTTGGATGGAGGAAGAAAATGATTTTTAAGGATCTCTAAATCATTGTTGCGATGCATGGACCTTCTACCTACGTGAAAAAGATGACAATGAAACCAAATGGACACTATGATCAAGGTATGATGTTCTTCATTTTGGGGATCGTTTTATTTTATCACATGGTGGTGAAATAAGACTTCAAGAATTTTGATTTTGATATCATAATGAATTTGGATGAAAATTAGAGGTATAAGGAAACCATTGAGGTTAAAACATGTTAGGGTTATTTTTGAGTTTTATAAGAAGTACAACTCGTAGGATGGGTGGCAACTCGTCGCATTCGGCAAGGCTATAGGAATCGAACCCACAACTGAAGAGCGACAAGGGTGCATCACCTACCACTAGCCTACTTGAAGTCCCTAGTTTGTATGACTTATTATTTTAGTAAAATGTTTTTATGGAACAAGAATAAGTTGATTTTTGAAACTTATGGTTTATAAAATGGATATACTTAGTATAGAAAAATGATTTAGTGATTATGTGATGAAGGTTTTTGTGGAAGACTTTATCTATTTTGAGGAAACTATATGCCTATGGAAGATAGAATACTATGGGATTTCAATTGTGGAATAATGGTTAAAATTTTAGTTTGGAAGAATCATTGTTTTTCTTATGGACATATGATGGTTTGGTTTATTTATGAAACTGATTAACATATCATGGAGAATATGTGATTAGGTTAATTACTTTTCAATATGATATTTAATGAGTAAATAATGTTATTTGGTGATAAATGATAAGATTTATCTTGGAATACTATGTAATTAAATCCTTATGATATTTGGGTTTCAATCATAGTTTGGATTACTATTGAAGAATTTTAGAGACAGTTGTTTATTGAATGGTCTTTGTTGATATTAGGGTTCTTTTGGAAAATTTTGGAGATTAATAGTAGTTTTTTTCTTGTAAAAGATTAACGTTTTTGGGTATTATCTGATCTCGCACTAACAATTTTGGTTTTAGTTGATGTCTAAAGATAAGGGAAATATATAGTTCTTTTTTTATGGATTATGTGATTCTCAATAAGATGATTCTTGTGCTTTTTTTGTGACCATGTCGTTTTTAATGCTCCTTGTTTGAAGAAAAGATTAGTTTTTGGTAGAAACTTATTAAAGGATTAAACTCTACTTAAAGGTAAGTATATTTCCTTATGTTATTATTCTATGTAGTAAATTAATTCCACCAAATTATGAAATGGAATGTAAGAAAACATTGTTGGTTTACGTTTCCAACTGGGTAATCAAAGACTGTTTAACCAATCACATGTTTGTGATTTTATGGTGGTTAACTTTCTCCTAAACATGTTTTATATCACTCTCCATTAGAACATGACCCTTTTTTTCTCTTCCATATCCATATTTTCCTACATGGAATCCTTGTACGGGTTATCTCGGGTGACCTTTGTGCTTCTCTTTCTTTAATTTAAAATGATTATCTTACTGGCTCTTTTTTTGATGTCAGAATTTCAATGAAGTTTCTGATCCCATTTTGTTCTTTTCAATTTTGAGGACGCAAATCCCAAAAGTGGGGAAGGATGTAAAATACCAGGTAAATAAGAAATAAGACATTTTCATATTTTTTAATATTTTTGATTTAAATATTAATTTTACTTTAAAAGGGTTTCTATGTTCGATAGCGTACCCGAAACGCAACAATGGCTTTCTTTGAAATCTTACGTTGCACAATAATAATATAATATTATTATTTTAAGTGTTAGTTTACTCCTAGCCATTGTATTGGTGGGAATGAACAAAACAAAAATACAATATGATTATACATGCTTGTTAAATATATTTACTTTCATCCAATAAAAGTTAGAGGCTTAAAATGTGAATGAATCTAATTTTAAGCATAATTTACATTAAAAGGTCGACTTACTTCCATTTAATGGAGAACCATCTTTAAATATAGTTTTGGTCACAAAACTGTCTAAATTCTATTTGTTGATGTTTTTCGACCTATCCCCACCTTAACCTTTCAATAATCAACTTTTGAGCCATTAGAAACCGAATATGAATTTATTATAAATTAATATTTCTAGATTTTCCAAAGGTGCCCCTCACCCTTCTTATAAAAGGGCACTCCTACTTCTCATTTCTTCACACCTTCAAAACCTTTTGGTTCGTCCAAACCCTGCCCAAATACTCTCTCAACTTCCCTAACTACAACCAAAAGGCCTTATTTTGATCAGAAATCCAACCTAAGGAGCCCTTTTGATCAAATCAAAAGGAAGAACCTGAAGAAGAGGTAATGTTATCACCACCCATTTTCAAGTTCCTTTCTTCTTCCACTTCTTCTTTATTTGTTATTACCATTCTAAAATAATAACTCCAGAATATTATATATACTGTGATGTTATTATAAATATGGTACAACCATATTCAGTATTCTATCCACTCTTTGAATAACATGTCACCATACGTGCGTACGTACGGCTTACCGTCTCCACGTCGTGGTGTAATTGTTATTCAATATATTATTATTTGGGTGGGTATAATAATGATGTGTAACTAATTTAAATAATAAATATAACATGATAATGATTCTGTATATATGATATACCATCCAATTATATATTATTTTAATATCAAAAGAATGATATTGTCGCTCGGGCATACGTACGGACTACCGTCTCCACGAACGCGATGAGATTCATTCTCTGTCGTATCCATTCAAGTATAATTATCATTTGATGATTTAAAAATAATGTTGATGTACTTGATATAATTCTGGATATGAATATGATACAACCTATCCATAACAAACATATCTTACGTAACAAAACATATAAAAGAAAACGATTAAGTTAACACCTGAAACGACGATAATTCTAAGATATTATTAACAAAGCAATGTTAAAAGATCATATATGATATCATATTAATGTATATGATTCATGAATAATTTAATATCAATTATTTAAACATTATACAGGAGGTTAACCTACCCCCAACCAAGGAAAAGTACAAGGTAAGGGGTTCTCTTATCTCACTTTCAATTCCGTGAGATTTCCATTTTTCACCACTAATTTATTGAAAGTGGTATATTGTGTACTGCCATTTGATATATGTTATAATTATTATCTTTATATTCATGTTATTCTGTAAATAATTTGGTGGTTATTAACTTTTGGTCATACGACTCAGTTGATTACAACGTGGTAAGGGGTTTCTTATCTCACTCTTAATTTCATGATAATTCCATTGTTCACCACTTATTTATTGCATGTGGTGTATGTGTACTACCCATAATTGTATTCATTGTGTATTATACTTTAATTTATGTGCATTTACATCATCATTGTATGATCCTTCTTTCATGGGTGTATGTTTCGTAAGTTACCTAATCGATAAAGGAATTTGAAATTTCCATTTCCATTTATTCGGCTTTACGCAAACTTCATTGATTATTTTAATCCGAGATTATGTGTGGAATAACTATTCATTTGCTTATGTAATAATTTCCACTCCCCTTTTCTGTGGATATAATTTTGATACACATAATCACTCAATTGATAATTTCTCAAGTATTCGATATGAATTTGATAAGAGTAATTTTAACTCACTCTCCATTTGTTGAGTTAAACATCCAATTCATTAGTGTTGTTTTTATAATATTATGTGTGAATATCCTTTGATTGATTTACACTAAATATCCAATCGTAATTAGTGTATTTATATTTTTCCCACATAAATATGTCGTTGATTTATCCTTAACCTATGGATACGGCCTTTATGAGAGATTTTATCTCAATTTACATTCCATTGAGTCTTCTTTGTTGTTATACACCAAATCACTTTTATGTGGTGTATATAATGTACCTTGACATAGTATATCATGAATTCATTTATTCTCATGATATTAAGATGTTTTTATTTCCTCAATTATTTGTATTCAAGTGTCTCTCTTTTGGTTAGAATCTCTAACTAAAATACCATTTTTAAATGTTTTAAAGGCTTATTCTTCTAAATCTTTCTCATTAATGTACATGTTTTAAAAAATGGTTTTAGGGATTTATTTATATGGACATTAAAGTTTTAAAATTAAAACTACTTTTAAAAGTTTCAAAGTGGTATGCGACACTTTGATTCAAAAATCTATTTTTAAATGGCTTCTTGACAAATAGTGTTACTTTTAAATGATTTCAAGAAAAAGGGGGATATTTCTCTCAAATACTTTTTATGATTATTTTCATCTATGTAAACATCCTTCATTATTCTTGATTGAGGTTAATGTGATAGAATACAATCTTCCATATTGTATCAAATGAGTTATGTTTGACTGTGGATGTGCTATTTTTATACCATTCATGGTATGTAGTTAAAGTATTGACATTTTATAGGCTAGTTTTAATACGAATGTTTATGTTATGTTTAAACCTGTTCATATGAGGAATGCATTGGAATTAATAAGTGACGGGTGGAGCCCGATATAGCTCCTCGATGCATCGGTAGGTCTCATGAGAAAAACTAGTGTCTTGGCACAAGGCCTTGGAAAAATCTTATTTGTAGTCTTGGCACGAGGCCTTGGCTATGTGGTTACGATAGTCTGGAATTATGCATTCCATCATTATGAAAGTGGTTATCGGTATTGCATGTGATCATTCGACTAGTAGAATATCCATGTGAGTAAGTAAATGGAATTATTTTATTTCATCTTTTCCATTTTATGCTGAAGTTCAAGTTTAAAAGGATTTCATTTTAGTTATAAACTGCCTTAAGTGTTTATGCTTATCTATGAAAGATTCTGCAATAATGCTATCCTTACTGAGAATCTGAGCTCACCCATTTCAATGTTTTATTTACCCAATATTATGAAGAAGTAATTTATGAATGACCTGCAGGGATAGAATGAGGGGATATGAAGACAAGATGTTTTTGTAGTTTTTTTTACCTTATGATGTAATGTAAGACTTATGAATATATCTAGTGTTTCCAAGACTACTAAACTAATCGGTCTTTAGAGACTTGATCTTTCTTATGATCATGCCAATGTTATGTAATAATGCACCGACTTTGGGTAACTAGGGTCGGGGCATTACAGTTCGTATCAGAGGAAGTTTAGTACAAACCTTGGAAGCAAGATTTAGATAAACTCTAATTAGAGCACGTAGACCTAAGAGGAACTTTTAGGATTAGTATAGAAGAACTTCCTAGAATTTTGGTATTGTAGAGATTTTGTGAGTTTTTCGAGCAATACATCCCTGTCTGGATACGAGTAGGTGGAGGCGGCTTTGGCACAGATGTACCTAGAGGTAAAACCCAAAAACACCGCTTTGAGCTAGACTCGAACGGGAACTGGTGCACGACAACGGGCCTTGCTGCACTCTTGGTTACGACACTCCCGGGGAATATGCTTAGGATAATTTACATTTTCTTTAAAAACCAATTTAAAGTATTATATATATAAGATGAGAGTAAATGACCTTGGTTAATCCTAATGTGTTTCAAATTGAGAATATGGTGACATTTTAATCTCTAAATGATTGTATGACTACTATTACTCACACAATTATTTCTGGTTTTAGTCAATGGCTGGATTCCAAGGAAGTCATAGTGACTTTGAGAATGATTTACAAGGTGGGAACGGTGGTGGAAATGAGAAACAAAATGGAATGTTGATAGGCGTAAAAGATATCGTCTTTATGCCAAATCAATATTCCATAAATATGATCAATAATATATATATTAACCAATTACTGGACTCAACAAAGAAGAGAAAGGTGATGAATGATAAGAGCTCCAGTAGAGGAGACCATGGAGAAAGAAATCCTCAATTTCCATAATGCAGGAAATGTGGAAGGAGACACCCAGGAAAGTGTCTCAATGGGACAAAGAAATGCTTTACGGAAGGAAATAAAGTGAAGAATTTCCGAAGAAAAATGAAAAGTACTATGGAAGAAGATAAAAATGGTCCCAAGAATCCATTTACAATCATTTTCCGTAAATGTAGGGGACCTAGCCATTACCCGAGTGAATGTCCTATTCTATAGGATATTTTCTTGGTCATAGAAGAAGCTATGTGGAAATAAATGGTTGGATAAATGTTTAAAAATTATTAGTGATCCTTGTTGAAGGGTTTACTTTGGAATAATTTTCTCTTGTATTTGTAACCCTAATGTTTTCCATGTGAGAATGATATTTATGTAAGAATTAACTTTTCTCTTGTGGATATATTTATAAATAACCATTTGGTTTTATATGATCATTGGGTTTGAGGCAATTACAAATTATTATAATTTGGGATGAAAATGCAAGGTATGAGATAACATTTGTGGTTAAATTATGTTACGGTTATTTTGAGGAATTTATCTCATTTTGGTAATGTTATAAAATATAGTTTTTGAAAAAGTACAACACGTAGACCGTGTGACAACCCGTCGTGTCGGACAAATCTGTGGGAATCGAACCCACAACCAAAGTGGGATTGGGATTTATCGCCTACCACTGGACTACATGAAGTCCCTGGTTTGTGTGAATATTATTTTTAGTTAAATGATATTATTGATCAATAATAATTTGATTTGGGATATTATGTCTTATCAAATGAATACCGTTAGTATAGAAAATGATTTGGTGATTAAGTGATAAATGTTATTTTGGAAGTTGTTCACTTTGTTGAGAACCCTATATGCCAAAGGAAAATAGAGTAGTATGGGATTTCATTTGAGGAGTAATGGTGGATTTTTCTCTATGTTTTTATTGTGGATTTATAATGATTTGGGTTATTTATGGAAATGATTAGGTTAATTGCTTTTAAGTATGTGACTTTAAGAGTAATTAATGTCATTTGGAGATACAATTTAACGTGGAATACTACATTCTTATTAAGTTTTGGTTTTAAATATTAGTTTTGATTATATTAAAGGATTTTAAGGATAATTTATTGTTGAATGGTATTTATTTAACTTTGGGGTATTGTTGGTTTAATTTTGGAAATTAAGATTAGTGTTTATTTCTCTCAAGGAATATCTTTTTGGGGGATCATTAGATCTTGTACTAACCATTATGGTTTTGATTAATCTCTAAAGACAATGTAAATATATAGTTCATCCTGCATGGATCATGTGATTCTATAGAAGTTTATTCTAGCTCTTCTAGTGTGACCAAGTCTTCTTGAATACTCATCGTTTAAAAAAATGAGTTAGTTGTGGAAATTTATTAAGGAATGAAACTACACTTAAAATGTAAGTATATATCTTTATATTCTTAGTCAATATCATAAATGAATTCCTCAGCCTTATGTAATGTAACTTAAAACAAAAAAAATGTTGTTCGTTTACTTTCCTACTAGGAGACTAATGGTCGTTTGTCCCAACACAAGTTTGTGGTTTTCTTATTTTCAACTTTCTCCTGATCATGATTTCTATCCCTCTCCATCGGAACTTGACACTTATTTTATCATCCATATCCATGTTTTTCTACATGGTATCTGAGTATGGGTTATCATGGTTGACCTTTATACCTCTATTTCTTTCTTTTAAAGTGATAGTTTTAATGACTCTTTTTCCGATGTGGGACTTTCCATTATATTCCCAAGCACAATTTTAAAAATTTAGAGGACGCAATTTTTTGAAGGAGGGGAGAATGTAACACCCCAAGCATCCACGGTATGTTTCCCTTTGAATAATGCAATCGCATGCATTGTACGCAACTCCGAGATTCTAACAGACCACAACCAATCAAACTAGCCGTTATGAATAGTAATACCTTCTTTTTAAAATATTAGAAATTTTATCTCTCAAAATGGACTTCATTTTTGTATTTGGAGTATAGAATTTAGCCTAAGGTGAAATTTTGGTACTTTTCAGATAACTTTAATATTTTGATGAATAGTGAAAATTACTAAATTTTAAATAAAAACAACTTTTTTAATCAAAATAATTAATAGTGATAAATTATGAATTTGAGTGGTTTTAAAGTATAATTAGAATATATTTGTACCTTTTTATCCAATGGTGTTCATTATAATTAATTTCACTTTGAAATTGGACCTAAACAATTTTCAATCTTTTGATATATATTGTTTCTTAAAAACATGCTATTTGTTGTGACAGCGGGAATTAATTATAAAATTAATTAATGCAACTTATATGTTTAGAATTTTATAAAATAGACATCATTTTTGAATTCGGAATATCAATTATAGCTTAGGGTGAAATTTTGGCATTGTTCTGAAAAACTTCAATTTTTGATGAATAGTTAAACTACTAAGTGGTAGTTAAAAAAACAGAATTTTTCTTAAAACTTAATTTTACCGCTTCTGTGAATGGAAATTTGAAAATCCGAGAGACACGGTTAATATGAAGAAGTAAAATGTGCTTCAATGAGATGAAAATAATTTTTGGTGAATAGTAACTTTTTTATTTTATTTACCACAGTTAAAGGTAAATTGGGTAATTAAGGGTAAAAATGATATTAATATTACCCTAACACATGTCCTATCTCGACCAAAAACAACCTTAGGAATAAAATATTATCATTTAGGTCCACTTGGATTAGATTAGGACATTTATTATTATTTAATTCAAAGAAGAGTTAAAAGAGTTAAAATCAAGGTTTATTTACTAAAACATTTTTAATATAGGGTTATACATAAGATAAATTCGATTGTAAATATTAATTAGAAAGATAATAATATTTCCTACATAATGATATTTTATTTATAATTTTTATACATTAAATAATTTAATATATTTATGACACAATGATGATGCAGTAATTGCCATAATAGTGAAAAATTAAAATAATTGATATTATAAATACCCAAATAAATATAATTTAAGACTTTTAATGAATTACACTAATTTTATAGGATAATATTACATATTAGGATTGATTTAATTGACTTTTTTCTAAGTAATAATTCTGTTATGAGTTTCACAAAAATCAACAATTGAATAGTGTAAAGATTGACATAAAAGAGTTTTTAAAACAAATATTATATTATTAATTGATATTAAATTACTAAAAATCTAAGGTTCGGCCAAGATACTTATATCGTGTTCGTTATATCATTAATGGACCACTTGGGGGTCGCTTGGTTGTATATAGTAAGTTTATTAACTATATAATATAAAAATACAAAGTGACATGGTAAATGTCAAACTAATTAACTAAGAGTTAAAACTAAATGATAAGGTTAATATAGTGACCCAAACCTGTCTAAATTCTATTGGTTGAATGGTTTTCGACCTATACCCACCTTAAACTTTGAATAATCAACTTTTTTTCCATTAGAAACCGAATATGAATTTATTATAAATTAATATTTCTAGCTTTTCCAAAGGTGCCCCTCACCCCTCTTATAAAAGGGAACTTCTGCTTCTCATTTCTTTACACCTTCAAAGCCTTTTAGTTCGTCCATCGCCTGCCCAAATACTCTCTCAACTTCCCTCACTACAACCTAGCGGCCTTAGTTTGATCAGAAATCCAACCTATGGACGCCTTTTGATAAAATCAAAAGGAAGAACCCGAAGAAGAGGTAATGTTTTCACCACCCCTTTTCAAGTTCCTTTCTTCTTCCACATCTTCTTTCGTTTTTATTACCATTCTAAAATAATAACTCCAGTATCTTATATATACTGTTATGTTATTATAAATATGGTACAACCATATTCAGTATTCTATCCACCCTTTGAATAACATGTCACCATATGTGCGTACGTACGGCTTACCGTCTCCACGTCGTGGTGTAATTGTTATTCAATATATTATTATTTGGGTGGGTATAATAATGATGTGTAACTCATTTAAATAATAAATATAACATGATAATTATTCTGTATATATGATATACCATCCAATTATATATTATTTTAATATCAAAAAAATGATATTGTCGCTCGTGCGTACGTACGGACTACAGTCTCCACAAACGTGATGAGATTCATTCTCTATCGTATCAATTCAAGTATAATTATCATTTTATGATTTAAAAATAATTTTTAAGGACATCATATCATTCTGGATATGAATATGATACAACCTATCCAGGAAAAACATGGCTTACATAACAAAACATATAAAAGAAAACGAGTAAGTTAACACCTGAAACGACGAAAATTCTATGATATTATTAACAAAGCAATGTTAAAAGGTCATATATGATATCATATTAATGTATATGATTAATGAATAATTTAATAACAATTATTTAAACATTATATACGAGTTTAACCTACCCCCAACCAAGGAAAAGTACAGGGTAAGGGGTTTTCTTATCTCACATTCAATTCCATGAGATTTCCATTTTTCGCCACTAATTTATTGAAATTGGTATATTGTGTACTGACATTTGATATATGTTATCATTATTCTCTTTATATTCATGTTATTCTGTAAATCATTTGGTGGTTCTTAACTTTTAGTCATACGACTCAGTTGATTACAACGTGGTAAGGGGTTTCTTATCTCACTCTTAATTTTGTGAGATTTCCATTGTTCACCACTTATTTATTGCATGTGGTGTATATGTACTACCCATAATTGTATTAATTGTGTATTATACTTTAATTTATGGTAATTTACATCATCATTGTATGATCCTTCTTTCATCGGTGTATGTTTCATAAGTTGCCTAATCGATAAGGGAATTTGAAATTTCAATTTCCATTTATTCGGCTTTATGCAAACTTCATTGATTATTTTACTCTGAGATTATGTGTGGAATAACTATTCATTTTCTTATGTCATAATTTCCACTCCCCTTTTCTGTGTATATACTTTTGATACACATAATCACCCAATTGATAATTTCTTAAGTCTTCGATATGAATTTGATAAGAGTAATTTTAACTCACTCTCCATTTGTTGAGTTAAACATCCAATTCATTGGTGTTGTTTTTATAAGATTATGTGTGAATATACTTTGATTGATTTACACTGAATATCCAATCATATTTAGTGTATTTATATTTTTCACACATAACTATGTCGTTGATTTATCCTTAACCTAAGGATACGGCCTTTATGAGGATTTCATCTCAATTTACATTCCATTGAGACTTCTTTGTTGTTATACACCAAATCACTTTTATGTGGTCTATATAATGTACTTTGACATATTCTATCATGAATTCCTTTATTCTCATGATATTAAAATGTTTTTATTTCCTCAATTATTTGTATTCAGGTGTCTCTCTTTTGGTTAGAAACTCTAACTAAAATACCATTTTTAAATGTTTTAAAGACTTATTCTTCTAAATCTTTCTCATTAATGAACATGTTTTAAAAAATGGTTTCAAGGATTTATTTATATGGACATTAAAGTTTTAAAATTAAAACTCCTTTTAAAAGTTTCAAAGTTGTATGGGACACTTTGATTCAAAAATCTATTTTTAAATGTCTTCTTGACAAATAGTGTGACTTTTAAATGATTTCAAGAAATAGGTGGATATTTCTCTCAAATAGTTTTGATGATTATTTTGATCTATGTCAACATCCTTCATTATTATTGATTGAGGTTAATGTGATACAATAAAATCTTCCATATTGTATCAAATGAGTTATGTTTGACTGTGGATGTGCTATTTTTATACCATTCATGGTTTGTAGTTAAAGTATTGACATTTCGTATGCTAGTTTTAATACGAATGTTTATGTTATGTTTAAACCTGTTCATATGAGGAATGCATTGGACTTAATAAGTGATGGGTGGAGCCCGCTATAGCTCCTCGATGCATCGGTATGTCTCATGAGACAAACTAGTGTCTTGGCACAAGGCCTTGGGAAAATCTTATTTGTAGTCTTGGCACGAGGCCTTGACTATGTGGTTATGATAGTCTGACATTATGCATTCCATCATTATGAAAGTGGTTATTTATATTTCATGTGATCATTCGACTAGTATAATATCCATGTGAGTAAGTAAATGGCATTATTTTATTTTATATTTGTCATTTTATGCTGAAGTTCAAGTTTAAAAGGCTTTCGTTTTAGTTATAAACTGCCTTAAGTGTTTATTCTTATCTATGAAAGCTTCTTCTATAATGTTATCCTTACTGAGCATCTGAGATCACCCCTTTCAATGTTTTATTTTTCGTAGGATTATGAAGAAGTAATTTATGAATGACCTGCAGGGATAGAATGAGGGGATATGAAGACAAGATGTTGTTGTAGATTTTTTACCTTATGATGTAATGTAGGACTTATGAATATATCTAGTGTTTCCAAGACTACTAAACTAATCGGTCTTTCAAGACCTGATCTTTCTTGTGATCTTGAAAATGTTATGTAATAATGCACCGACTCTGGGTAACTGGGGTTGGGGCGTTACAGGTTAAGAACATAATGTTTCTATGGATGGCAAACTAACACCTCACGAAATGATGTTTGTTCAATTCCCTCTTACCGCCTCTCATGGTGCCCATTATGATGGAACTGTATTTATATATGATATATATTATGCTTATGTTTTCTTTATGCTTCTGTATTTACCATTTATAGCACGCCTTTAGGGTTTCCATAGTGGGTAAATATGATAATCTCATTTGAGGAAGTGCGGACTACCGCCCCCTCAAAGTGATGTGACTCGTTAATGCCTTATGTGGGATGTATAAAGGATATAGTTAATGATATTATATATGATATTATACTGTAATTATATTATAACTATGTATCATTATGATTAAAATTCCATTAAAATAAGAAATAGAAATGAAAGTAGCGTTCATGCGTACGTACGGCTTACGGTCTCCATGAATGGTTCATTTCATTTCTTACCTCCATATGTTATGTACTATTACAAATTCATGTATATACTAGATATATATTACATATATGATATCTAAATCATGAATATAACTCTGGATATAATGGAATATTGACCACATGGACAACTTGCAAATATAAGGTGTTCATTTTTTACTCAAGTACCAAATATCGACAAAATGGATGTTATTAACTTAAATGATTACATAATATTTATAACATGGTAATAAGTGATATAAAAGTAATAATAAACTTGAAAAAGGTTCTGAAGATAGTAGAAATTAACTTTAGTTTATTATTCATGAGATTAAAGAATGATCGAGTCAAGTCGGACACGAGGTAAGGGACTTTGTCTAAATCTCCTTTCATTGAGGCATATTTTTTTTAATACACAACATTCTTTTATACACCGTATAAACACCCTTGACTTTTCAAAGGGAATATTTTTCTATAAAGAATTTTACTAAATGACAAAAAGAATGTTCCTTTTAACGTAAGCGGTGACAACGACCTTTTCTGCCGCCGTGATTATTATTTGATCTTTGGCTTCCTCAACAAGCCGTAATATTTTTAAAAGAAAATAAATACCATATACTCTTTTATGTATTTTGGTATTGAAAATGGTTTTGATACTAGATTTTTATGTCAATATAGTTATGTGATATATTGTGATTGAAATGTGGAAATGTTTTCTTTCCTTTATATTTGTTTTATGTCTTATGATTTTATAATGGTACTTGGAAATTTGAAGGGCGGTTACGTGATAAACCAAATGATAGGTGGTGTCGTGAATAACTAGACGTGTGGTTAAGTTATGACCTCCAATTCTTTGGGTATGGAAGTCAGCCGTATGGCTATTCCATTTAGTGATATGTGTGGAAGTCGACCGTATGGTTATTTCATTTAAGTATGTTTATGTCCTAAGTTACCTTTATATGTTATGTGTTCTCTATATGGGGTTTTTGGTACTCCTTTGGTCATAAAATATTATGTAATGGTATTTTATTCAATGAAGAGTTTTTACTACTTCATAAAGGTGAAAAGTATTACTTATGTTAAAGTATTCTTGGTTTACTTGTTGTTTTTAAAAACTAACATTTTTACTTTTTTGTGTATCCCTTACTGAGTTTTTTATACTTATCCCAAGTTTTTGAAAAAAAATTCACAGGACATTATGTGGAATAGGGTCAAGGATAGGATCATGGAAAATTCATGATGTCTTAAACATGGAACTAGACATGACTCTTTTTTACAAGAGTTGAGGTTTTGTAAAAAAAATTGGATACTGGGTAGAAGTGTCTACTTTGTAATCTTTTGAGATGTAATAGTTATGTCATAATTCCCAAAAAATATAAACTTGAAATGATCCTCAATGTAAATTATTCATTTAAATCAATATTATGTAAGGTTAAAGGCTAGTTCCTTACAGTTGGTATCAGAGGTCGGTTTAGACAACTTTAGGGATTATGAGTTTTCGTTAGACACATGGTTTGTCCCTTTGTCAATTATTTCAATTAAATCCTTGTTTTATAACTTTTTCAGATCAAGTAAAGTCAGTTACAAATAGAAGGAGGGGGGTCTCAAATGAAATTTATATCTCTTCCTGATGACATTCTAGTAATAATTATTGCAAAGTCATGTTCGGATGACTGTGAAACTTTTTCTTCCATACAACTCACTTGAAAGAAGTTGTTTGAGATATCAAACACCTCCACTATACCTAGTTATCATCATGGATCATGGGTTGTATTTAGAAAAATCCTATTTTCACAATATTCTCATATTTTCAAGAAAGGTAAATATTATCAAGACATTTTCAAATATTTTACCTTGTCACAAGATTTTGAAGCATATTATGATTTTAAAAAAGGTATTGAAGAAGGAAACCCTTGCGCAACCTATTTATATTTTATTTTAAAATATAGTCTCTCATAACATACCTATGGTATTTTAAAAGGACCATTAATTTAAAGTTTTAACTCAAATTCAGTGTGACTGTTTAATAAAAATCATGTTTTATCGGTTGTTTTGAAATATTATGTCATGCATGATTATTTTACAAAACTATTTTAATGGGAACACCCATATGACCCATGTTGTATAAGGTGTATTTGGATTGAGGAAGAAAATGATTTTGAAGGAGCTCTAAATCATTGTTGTGATGCATGGACCTTCTACCTATGTGAACAAGATGACGATGAAACCAAATGGACACCATGATCAAGGTATGATGTTATTCATTTTGGGGATCATTTTATTTTATCATATGGTGGTGAAATAATACTTCAAGAATTAAGATGTTGAGATCATAATGAATTTTGATGAAAATTAGAGGTATAAGGAAGCCATTGAGGTTAAAACATGTTACGGTTATTTTTGAGTTTTTTAAAAAGGACAACACGTAGGATGGGTGACAACGCGTCGCATCTGAAAAGGCTATAGGAATCGAACCCACAACATAAGGGAGACAAGGGTGCATCGCCTACCACTGTCATAATTTAATTCCCTGGTTATTATGACTTATTATTTTAGTAAAATGTTTTTATGGAACAAAAATAAGTTGATTTTTGAAACTTATGTTTTATCAAATGGATATAATTAGTATAGAAAAATGATTTAGTGATTAAGTTATAAAGGTTGTTCTTGAAGATGTTCTCTCTTTTGAGGAAACAATATATGCCTATGGAAGATATAATACTCTGGGATTTAAATTGTGGAATAATGGTTGAAATTTTAGTTTGGAAGAATCTTTGTATTTATTGTAAACATATGATGATTTTTTTATTTATTAAACTAATTAACCTATCATGGAGAATATGTGATTAGGTTAATTACTGTTCAATATGAGATATTATGAATAACTACTGTTATTTGGTGATAAATGAAAATATTTATCTTGGAAGACTATGTAATTAAATCCTTAAGAGGTTTTTGGTTTCAATCTTAGTTTGGATTACTTTTGAATAATTTTAGGGATAGTTGTTTATTGAATGGTCTTTTTTTATCTTTTGGGTTTTTTTGAATATTTTTGGAGATTAAGAGTAGTTTTTCTTCTTGTAAAAGATTAACGTTTTGGGTATTATCTGATCTCGCACTAACAATTTTGGTTTTAGTTGATGTCTAAAGACAAGGGAAATATATAGTTCATTTTTTGTGGATTATGTGATTCTAAAGCAGAGGATTCTTGTTCTTTTGATGTGACCATGTCTTTTTGAATGCTCTTTTTTTGAATAAAAGATTAGTTTTTGGTAGAAACTTATTAAAGTATGAAACACTACATAAAGGTAAGTGTATTTCCTTATGTTCTTATTCTATGTAGTAAATGAATTGCACCAATTTATGAAAAGGAATGTAAAAAAACATTGTTGGTTTACGTTTCCTAACGGGTAATCGAAGACTATTTAACCCATTACATGTTTGTGATTTTCTGATGGTTAACTTTCTCCTAAACATGTTTCCTATCACTCTCCATCAGAACTTGACCCTTTGTTTTCTATTCCATATCCATGTTTTCCTACATGGAATCCTGGTACGGGTTTTCTCGGGAGACGTTTGTGCTTCTTTTTCTTTCTTTTAAAGTGATAGTCTTACTGAGTCTTTTTCCGATGTGGGACTTTCAATGAAGATTCCGATCCCATTTTGTTTTTTTAAATTGGGAGGATACAATTCCCAAAAGGGGGGAAGGATGTAACATCCCAGGTAAATAAATAATAAGAAATTTCCATATTTATTAATATTTTTGATTTAAATATTAATTTTACTTTAAAAGGGTTACTATGTTCGATAGCGTACCCGATACGCAACAACGGGTTTCTTTGAAATCTTATGTTGCACACTAATAATGTAATATTAGTATTTTAAATGGTAGTTAACTCCTTGCCATTGTATTGGAGGGAATGAACAAAACTAACTACAATATGATTATACATTCTTGTTAAATGTATTCACTTTTAACCAATAAAAGTTAGAGTCCTAAAATGTGAATGAATCTAATTTTAAGCATAATTTACATTAAAAGGTCAATTTACTACCTTTAAATGGATAACAATTTTTAAATATCATTTTAGTCACCTTAATACATTATATTTGACCAAATAAAATTCTTCTTTTGATTTGGGACATCAAATTTTAATTTGGGTAATTTTTTGGTATTTTTCGGATAAAGTTCATTTTTTAATGAATAGTAGAAAATATTGGGTTTTAATTCAAAAGTGCCTTTTAATATATTTTATTTATATGGTTAGATTATATTTTTAATTGGTTTTAAAGTGTAATTAGAATATATTTTTACCATTTAACCCAATGTTGGTCATTTGAATTAATTTCACATTGAAATTGGAAATAAACAAGTGTAGATCTTTTGATAGTTATTGTTTCTTAAAATCACGCTATTTATTTTAATGGGAATTATTTTTATATTAATTGATGACACTTCTGTGTTTCAAATTTGGAAAAATAGACATCATTTTTGAATTCGGAATATCAAATAATGCTTTGGCTAAATTTTTGGTATTTTTCTGAAAAACTTCAATTTTTGATGAATAGTGAAACCACTTAGTAGTAGTTAAAAAAGATGACTTTTTCATTTAAATGAAATTTTATCACTTCTGTGAACTGGATATTGAAAATCCAACATATATGTTTGTTATAAATAAGTAAAATTTGGTTCAATAAGATGAAAATAAGTTTTAGTGAATAGTAACTTTTTACTTTTATTTACCGCGGTTACAGGTAAATAAGGTAATTCAAGGTAAAAAGAATATTATAATATTTCCAAATTACCTTAACACTTGTATAAACCACATTTGTTGAGTTTTTTACTACCATGGGCATCTTTGGGTCTATTTTGGGACCCCTTTAAGCCACTTGGGAGTGATAATGACAATTTAGATTAATTAATTTAAAGTAAAGGCAAAATAGACATAAACAAAAATCTTTTAGAAATTAATTTTTATATGGTGTTATATAAGTAATAGTTATGACTATAAATATTAATTAGAAATATAAAACTATTTCCTACATCATGGTGTTTTTTCTATAATTTTTAGAGATCAAATAAATTAAATTATTTACGACACAATAATGATAGAGTATTTACCTCATTAATAAATAATTTAAATAAATAAGATTATAATGATTCAAATATTATAAAAAACATGTACGATTCTGATCGGATTATTTTATTTAGAATATTAGTCACCTTAGAGTCGACCTTAATGATTTTTGGACCTTTTGAAACCGAATATCATTATATAATAAAATAATATTTTCACACTTTCCTAAAGATCCCCTCATCTCCCTTATAAAAGGAGACCAATTATAACCATTTCCTCACACCTATCAATCCATTTTTATCATCCAAAATCTACCCAATTAATCTTCTTATATCCCTCTCCTTCTCCTAGAAGCCTTACCTTAGTCAGAAATCACTTCAATAAGACCTTTGGTTCAAACCAAAGGGAGTTACCAAAATTAAAGGTAACGGTTTCTCTAAAATTATTTTCTTTGATTTTAATTCTCCAAACCCTAAATTCTTTATATTAGTTTCTTTTGTAACTAAACCAGTATCATTAAGATACTAGGATATTTTTATGGGAAGTAATCGAACTACACTTACAAACACCTCGATCTAATTGTGAAGAACATAATGTTTTTGCGGATGGAAAACTAACGCCTCATGAAACGATGTTTGTTCAATTACCTCTTACCGCCTCTTATGGTGTACATTATGATGGAACTGTGTTTATATATGATAAATATTATGTTTTTGTGTTGTTTATGGTTCTGTATTTTCCATTTATATCACTAATTTATTGTTTCCATAGTGGGAAAATATAATAATCTCATTTGAGGAAGGGCGGACTACCACCCCCTCAAAGTGATTGACTCGTTAATGCCTTATGTGTGATGTATAAAGGATAGAGTTAATGATATTATATATTATATTATACTGTAATTATAAAATACCTATGTACCATTATGTTTAAAATTCTAGTAAAATAAGAAATAGAAATGAAAGTAGCGTTCATGCGTACGTACGACTTACGGTCTCTATGAATGGTACATTTCATTTCTTAACTCCATATGTTATATACTATTATAATTACATGTATACACTAGATATATATTACATATATGATATCTAAATCATGAATATAATTTTGGATATAATGGACTATTGACCACATTGACAACTTGCAAATAGAAGGTGTACATTTTTTACTCAAGTACCAAATATCGACAAAATGGACGTTATTCAATTAAATGATTACATAATATTTTTAACATGTTATTAAGTTATATAAAAGTAATAATAAACTTGAAAAAGGTTCTTAAGAAAGTAGAATTTAACTTTAGTTTATTATTCATGAGATTAAAGAAAGATCGAGTCAAGTCGGACACGAGGTAAGGGACTTCGTCTCAATCTCCTTTCATTGAGGCATATTTCGTTTTAATATACAACTTTCTTTTATACATTGTATAAACACCCTTGAATTTTCAAAGGGAATATTTTTCTATAAATCATTTTACTAAATGAAAAAAAAATGTTCCTTTTAACGTACGCAGTGACAATGGACTTTTCCGCCACCGCGTGTATGATTTGATCTTTGGCTTCCTCAACAAGGCGTAATGTTTTTAAAAGAAAATAAATACCATATAATCTTTTATGTATTTTTGTATTGAAAATGGTTTTGATACTGTATTTGTTATGTCAATATATTTATGTGATATATTGTTATTGAAATATGGAAATGTTTTCTTTCCTTTATATTTGTCTTATTTCTTCTGATTTTATAATGGTACTTGGACATTTTACGGGTGGTTACGTGATAAACCAAATGACGGGTATGCCCTGAATTCTAGGATGGGTGGTTACGTTATAACCTCTGATGCATTGGGTGTGGAAGTCAGTCGTATGTCTATTCCATTTAGTGATATGTGTGGAAGTCGACCGTATGGTTATTCCATTTAAGTATGTTTATCTCCCATGTTACCTTTATAGGTTATGCGTTCTTTATATGAGGTTTTTGGTAATCCTTTGGTCACAAAATGGTAAGTAATGGTATTTTATTCAGTGAAGAGTATTTACTACTTCATAAAGGTGAAAAGTATTTCTTATGTTAAAGTATTCTTGGTTTACATGTTGTTTTGAAAAACAAAATGTTTTACTTATTTATGTGTCCCTTACTGAGATTTTTTTTCTCATCCCAAGTTTTTGAAAGGTTTTTCACATGACATAATGTGGAATACGGTCAAGGATGGGGTCAAGGAAAATTCATGCTATTTTAAACATGGAACTAGACATGACCCTTTTTTTCAAGAGTTCATGTTTTGTAAAAAAAATTGATATTGGGTAGAAGTGTCTACTTTGTAATCTTTTGAGATGTAATAGTTATGTCCTAAATCTCTAAAACTCTAAACTTGAAAAGATCCTCAATGTGAATTATTCATTTAATTCAATATTATGCAAGGTTAAAGGACGGGTCCTTACAATTGGTATCAGATGTCGGTTTAGATAACTTTAGGGATTAGGAGTTCTCGTTAGACACTTGGTTAGTCCCTTTTTCTATTATGTCAGTTAAATCCTTGTTTTATAAGTTTTTCATATCAAGAAAAGTCAGTTAAAAATGGAAGGAGGAGGATCTCAAATGAAATTCCTATCTCTTCTTGATGATATGTTTGCAATAATTATTGAAAAGTCATGTTCGGATGATTGTGACACTTTTTCTTGCATATAACTCACTTGCAAGAAGTTGTTTGAGATATCAAACACCTCCACTACACCTCATTATCATTGTGGATCATGGGTTTTATTTAGACAAATCCTATTTTCACAATATTCTCATATTTTCTAGAAATGTAAATATTATCAAGGCATTTTCAAATATTTTACCGTAACACAAGATTTTGAAGCATATTATGATTTTAGAAAATGTGTTGAAGAAGGATACCCTTGCGCAACCTATTTATATTTTATTTTAAAATATAATCTCTCATCAAATACTTGTGGTATTTTAAAAAGACCATTAATTGAAAGTTTCAACTCAAATTCAGTCTGACTATTTTATAGAAATCATGTTTTATCAGATTTTTTTAAATTAAATTTTATACATGATTATTTTCCAAAACTATTTTTATGTGAACACCCATATGACCCATTTTATACAAGGTGTATTTGGATGGAGGAAGAAAATTATTTTGAAGGATATCTAAATCATTTCTGTGATGCATGGACCTTCTTCCAACATGAACAAGATGACGATGAAACCAAATGGACGCCATGATCAATGTATGATGTTTTTCATTTTGGGGATCGTTTTATTTTATCATATGGTGGTGAAATAAGACTTCAAGAATGAAGATGTTGAGATCATAATGAGTTTTGATGAAAATTAGAGTTATAAGGAAACCATTGAGGTGAAAACAATTTAGGGTTATTTTTTAGTTTTATAAAAAGGACAACCCATAGGATGGGTGACAACGCGTCGCATCCAGCAAGGATACAAGAATAAAACCCACAACCGAAGGCCGACAAGGTGCATCGCCTACCACTAGCCTACTTGAAGTCCCTGGTTAGTATGACTCATTATTTTAGTAAAATGTTTTTATGGAACAATAATAAGTTGATTTTTGAAACTTATGTTTTATCAAATGGATATAATTAGTATATAGAATTAATTTAGTGATTAAGTGATAAATATTTTTGTGGAAGACGTTCTCTCTTTTGAGGAAACACTATATTCCTATGGAAGATAAAATACTATGGGATTTCAATTGTGGAATAATTGTTGAAATTTTAGTTTGGAAGAATCTTTGTTTTTATTGTGGACATATGATGATTTTGTTTATTTATGAACCTCGTTAACATATCATGGAGAATATGTGATTAGGTTAATTACTTTTCAATATGAGATTTTATGAGTTACTAATGTTATTTGGTGATAAATGATAAGATTTATCTTGGAAGACTATGTAATTAAATCCTTATGAGATTTGGGTTTCAATCATAGTTTGGATTACTTTTGAATAATTTTAGGGACAGTTGTTTATATAATGGTCTTTTTTGATCTTTCGGTTTTGATTGAAAATTTTTTGAGATTAAGAGTAGTTATTCTTCTTGTAAAAGATTAACGTTTTTTGGTATTATCTGATCTCGTACTAACAATTTTTTTTTAGTTGATGTCTAAAGGAAAGGGAAATATATAGTTCTTTTTATGTGGATTATGTGATTCTCAAGAAAATGATTTTTTCTGTTCATGTGACCATGTATTTTTGAATTCTCTTTGTTTGAAGAAAAGATTAGTTTTTGTTAGAAACTTAATAAAGGATGAAACTCTACTTAATGGTAAGTATATTTTCTTATGTTCTTATTCTATGTAGTAAATAAATTGCACAAAATTATGAAAAGGAATGTAAAAAAACGTTGTTGGTTTACATTTCCTACTGGGTAATCAAAGACTGTTTAACCCATCACAGGATTGTGATTTTCTGATGGTTAACTTTCTCCTAAACATGTTTTCTATCACTCTCCATAAGAACTTGACCCATTGTTTTCTCTTCCATATCCATGTTTTCCTACATGGAATCCTAGTACGGGTTATCTCGGGTGACCTTTGTTCTTCTCTTGCTTTCTTTTAAAGTGGTAGTCTTACTGACTCTTTTTTCGATGTGGGACTTTCAATGAAGTTTCCGAGCCCATTTTGTTTTTTTAAATTGCGAGGATGCAATTTATAAAAAGGGGGAAGGATGTAACATCCCATTTAAAAAAAGAATAAGACTTTTTCATATTTATTAATATTTTTGATTTAAATATTAATTTTACTTTTAAAGGGTTGCTATCTTCGATAGCGTACCCGATATGCAAAAATGGGTTTCTTTGAAATCTTCCGTTGCACACTAATAATACAATATTATTATTTTAAATGGTATTAACTCCTAGCCATTGTATTGGTGGGAATGAACAAAAATAACTACAATATTATTATACATGCTTGTTAAATGTATTTACTTTGTTCTAATAAATGTTATAGGATTAAAATATGAATGAATCTAATTTTAAGCATAATTTACATTAAAAGGTCGGTTTGATGTCTTTTAATGGAGAACCATCTTTAAATATAGTTTTGGTCACTTTAATACATTATATTTGACCAAATAAAATTCTTCTTTTGACTTGGCACATCAAATTTTACTTTGGGTAATTTTTTGGTATTTTTCTGATAAAGTTCCTTATTTAATGAATACTGTAAAATATTAGATTTTAATTCAAAAGTGCCTTTTATTATAATTTATTTATATGGTTAGATTATCAGTTTAATGGGTTTAAAAGTTTAATTATAATATATTTTTATCATTTAATACAATTTTGGTCATTAGAATTAATTTTACTTTGAAATTGGACATAAACACGTGTCGATGATTTGATACTTATTGTTTCTTAAAAACACGCTATTTCTATTAACAACGGGAATTAATTTTAAATTAATTAATGCAACTTCTATGTTTTTAATTTGAATAAATTTACATCATTTTTGAGTTCGGAATATCAAATAATTCTTAGGCTGAATTTTTGGTATTTTTCTGAAAAACTTCAATTTTTGATGAATAGTGAAACCACTTAGTAGTAGTTAAAAAGGGAGAATTTTGCATTTAAATGAAATTTTACCACTTCTGTGAATTGAATATAAAAAATCCAACATACATGGTTGTTATAAAGAAGTAAAATGTGGTTCAATAAGACAAAAATAGTATTTGTCGAATAGTAACTTTTGACTTTTATTTACCGTGGTTAAAGGTAAATAGGGTAATTCATGGTAAAAAGAATATTATAATAATTCAAAATTACTTTACACATGTCCTAACCATATTGGTTGAGTCATTAACTACCATTGTAATCTTTTTGTCTATTTTGGGACCCCTTTGATCCACTTGTAAGTGATAATGACAATTTAGATTAATTAATTTAAAGTAAAGGCAAAATAGACATAAACAAATATCTTTTAGTAATTAATTTTTATATGGTGTGATATAAGTAATAAATTTGACTATAAATATTCATTGCAAATATAAAACTATTTCCTACATCATGGTATTTGTTCTATAATTTTTAGACATCAAATAAATTAAATTATTTATGACAGAATAATGATGCAGTATTTACCTCATTAATAAATGATTTAAATAAATAAGATTATAATGATTAAAATATTATCCAAAACATGTCCAATTCTTATTGGATGATTTTATTTCGAATATGAGTCACCTTATAGTCTACCTTAATGATTTTTTTACCTTTTGAAACCGAATATCATTATATAATAAAATAATATTTTCACACATTCCTAAAGAACCCCTCCTCTCCCTTATAAAAGGAGACCACTTCTAACCAATTCATCACACCTCTCAAGCCATTTGGATCGTCCAACCTCTACCAAATTATTCTCCTTAAATCCCTATACACCTCCTATATACCTTAACTTAGACATATATCACTTCAATAAGACCTTTGGTTCAAACCAAAGGGAGTTACACAAATTACTGGTAAGAGTTTCTCTTAAATTGTTTTCTTTTATTTTACTTCTCCAACCCCTAAACACTTTTTATTACTTTATTTTGTAAAAAATCCAGTATCCTCAATATACTAGTATGTTTTTATGAGAAGTATTATAACTACACATACACACACCTCCATCTAATGGTTGAAGAACATAATGTTTCTGTGGATAGCAAACTAACGCCACACGAAACGATGTTTGTTCAATTTCCTCTTACCCCCTCTCATGGAGGCCATTATGATGGAACCATATTTAAATATGATATATATTCTGTTTATTTTTTCTTTATGCTTATGTATTTTCCATTTATATCATGCCTTTATGGTTTCTATAGTGGGTAAATACGATAATCTCATTTGAGAAAGTGTGGACTACCGCTCCCTCAAAGTGACGTGACTCGTTAATGCCTTATGTGGGATGAATAAAGGATAAAGTTAATGATATTACATATTATATTATACTATAATTATATTATAACTATGTATAATTTTGTTTAAAATTCCATTAAAATAAAAAATAGAAATGAAAGTAGCGTTCATGCGTACATACGGCTTACGGTCTCCATGAACGGTGCATTTCATTTCTTACTTCCATATGTTATGTACTATTATAAATACAAGTATATAGTGGAAATATATGAAATATATGATATCTAAATCATGAATATAAATCTGCTTATAATGGACTTTTGACCACATGGACAACTTGAATATATAAAGTGTTCATTTTTTACTCAGGTACCAAATATCGAAAAAATGGACGTTATTAACTTAAATGATTAAATAATATTTATAAAATGGTAAAAAGTTATATAAAAGTAATAATAAACATGAAAGAGGTTCTTAAGCCATTAGAAATTAACTTTAGTTTGTTATTCATGACATTAAAGAATGATCGTGTCAAGTCGGACATGAGGTAAGGGACTTCGTCTCAATCTCCTTTCATTGAGGCATATTTTGTTTTCATACACGAATTTCTTTTATACACTGTATAATTACCATTGACTTTTCAAAGGGAATATTTTTCTCCAAATCATTTGACTAAATGACAAAAATAATTTTCCTTTTAATGTAAGCGGTGATAACGACCTTTTCCGCCGCCGCGAGTATTATTTGATCTTTGTCTTCCTCAACAAGTCGTAATGTTTTTAAAAGAAAATAAATACCATATACTCTTTTATGTATTTTTGTATTGAAAATGGTTTTGATACTAGATTTGTTATGTCAATATATTTAAGTTATATATTGTGATTGAAATGTTGAAATGTTTTCATTCCTTTGTATTTGTTTTATGTCTTATGATTTTATAATGGTACTTGGACATTTGACGGGTGGTTACGTGATAAACCAAACGACAGGTGGTGCAGTGAATAAAAGGACGGGTGGTTACGTTATAACCTCTAATGCATTGGGTATGGAAGTCGTCCATATGGCTATTTCATTTACTGATATGCGTGGAAGTCGACCGTATGGTTATTCCATTTAAGTATATTTATGTCACAAGATACCTTTATTTATTATGTGTTCTTTATATGGGGGTTTTGGTAGTCCTTTGGTCACAAAATGGTAAGTAACTATTTATTATTCATTGAAGAGAATTTACTACTTCATAAAGGTTAAAAGTATTACTTATGTTAAAGTATTCTTAGTTAACATGTTGTTTTGAAAAACTAACAGTTTTACTTCTTTGGGTATCCCTTACTGAGCTTTTTATGCTAATACCATGTTTTTGAAATTTTTTTCAAAGGACATAATGTTGAATAGGGTCAAGGATGGGATCAATGAAAATTCATGATGTCTTAAACATGGAACTAGACATGACTCTTTTTTTCAAGAGTTCATGTTTTGTAAATAAAATGGATACTGGGTAGAAGTGTCTAATTTGTAATCTTTTGAGATGTAATAGTTATGTTCTAATTCTCTAAAACTCTAAACCTGAAAATATTCTCAATGTAAATTATTCATTTAATTCAATATTATGTAAGGTTAAAGGTTGGGTCCTTACAGTAGGTATTAGAGGTCGGTTTAGACAAATTTAAGGATTATGAGTTTTCATTAGACACATGGTTAGTCCCTTTGTCTATTATTTCAGTTAAATCCTTGGTTTATAAATTTTTCAAATCAAGGAATGTCAGTTACAAATGAAAGGAGGAGGATCTCAAATGAAATTCCTATCTTTTCCTAATGATATTCTTGCAATAATTATCGCAAAGTCATGTTTGGATGATTGTAAAACTTTTTCTTGCATACAACTCACTTGAAAGCAGTTGTTTGAGATATCAAACACCTCCACTATATCTCATTATCATCGTGGATCGCGGGTTGTATTTAGGGAAATCCTATTTTCACAATATTCTCATATTTTCAAGAAAGGTAAATATTATCAAGGCATTTTCAAATATTTTACCTTATCCCAAGATTTTGAAGCATATTATGATTTTTAAAAAGGTGCTAAAGAAGGAGACCCTTGGGAAACCTATTTATATTTGATTTTAAAATATATTCTCTCAGCACATACCTACATTATTTTAAAAGGACCATTAATTGATATTTTTAACTCAAATTCGGTCCGACTATTTTATAGAAATCATGTTTTAACAGATGTTTTGAAATTATATGTCATACATGATTATTTTTCAAAACTATTTCTATGTGAACACCCATATGAACCATGTTGTACAGGGTGTATTTGGATGGAGAAAGAAAATAATTTTGAAGGATCTATAAATCAATGTTGCGATGCATGGACATTCTACCTACGTGAACAAGATGACGATGTGTAATGTCCCAGATTTTTTCCATGTATTATTTTAATATTATATAGGAATTATTTCAATTCTAGGCTCTAAGATGGCGTGATGTTCCGGGGCCCGATGAGCCCCGAACAAATGTTTGAATTTCATTTAATAATTAAATTACGTGGGCGTGCGGTTTTCCTGAAAAAGTGGACTATCTCCCGAATGGGTGCTCGGATCAGAAATCTGAGGGCACCGTCACGTTCAGAACAACGATTTTACCTATGGCGAGGCCTAACATCGGTTGGCGCAGGTTGGGGGTGAAATATGGTTTTTGGGACGCAACAGTAATACAATATTTAATAAAAATATTTTTATCTTGTTTCTACAGCGAGATCTTTTTAAAATCTACTGCACCAAATATCTTTTATTCTCTTTAAATAGAGGCTTGCGCCAGGGTCCGGGGTTACAAACCCCATAACCCTGAAAACCCTTGGTGGCTCTAGAGGTCCTGGATGAAGCCTCCCAACACGGCGACAGTGCTATTGACGAGCTTCACCGGCGACGACAACTCGGCAACCGGATCTTCGCCAACGAACACCATGAAATCCAGGTAGGATGTTTGTCTTGATTTTTCCATCCCTGTTTTTGATTTCCACGATGAATTTAGACTAATCCATGAACAGATTAGCCCACGAGTCGATCGTTCTTGCGGGACGGGTTCATGCGGGGATTGGAGACTTTGATTCTTGAGATTGTTTTGGTTTTCAATCTAACGGCGGCAAACCCGGATCGTCACGAACAATGACCGAGGTTTGCCCCTCTTGTTAATTCTTATTTTCCCCCTCACGTTCATCGTTGCGTTCTATGCGTTCTTGGAAGAAATCGATTGTTTCACATTCGTTTGTTGACGCAATGATCTGAAATCAAAGATCCAACATCAAGGAGACCTAGCGGAGGTGCGACGGTGACAGAGGCGGATGAATCGGTTCGGTTTGGAAGTTCCCGTTCTTCGGGCATTTTTGTGCGGACGGATCGGGATTCATTTTCAACACCGATCGGAAGCCCAAAACCGTCAGAATCGGTTTCGTAGGGGCGGGACAAACCCAAATCTGAAGTTTCATGATGATCGGACGGTTGGATCAAAATCCGGAGGGTTAGCCGAGGCGCACGGCGGAAGACGACGATTCTGGAAAATTCCTGACTACATGCCGTGTAGTATGGGCTACACGACTTGTGTTCATTGGAGAACGACTTGGCGTGTACTCTGGGAGTACACGGACATGGTCAGGGTACACGACCATGGATACGCCATGTATACCCCTCCCCGGCCAGACTCGGCTAGATACACGAGATACCCCATGTACTGGTACACGGGTAGGAGACACGGACACGTCCAGAGACTGTGTATGGGCACATGGCCAGCGTACACGAAGTGAGCCAAGGCGCTTGAACATGGCGTGTGATTTCTTCTACATGCCTTATAGTTGTTTTCTATCCGACAAGCCGAATGACACAGGTCGGTTATACGGGAAGCACCCGGGGTCAAGGAACACGGCGTGTACTTTTCTACACGTCATGTAGCTTGGTCTTTCACGACTTGAACGAAGGTTACGGGCCATTTAAACGGGCAGTACCCGGGGTCAAGGAACCCGTTGTGTAACCATACTACACGCCGTGTATCTTTTTCTTCATGGCTTGAGCCACTTCCCTTCTGTGACTTGGACTAGTTCTTAGGGTTCGTACCCTTGGTAATCCCCTGAAGGTTCTGGTATCAATTCCTTTATACAGGAGTATGATCCCTTTAGCAGAACTCTCTGAATAGAGTTGTTGGAATCCCCTCTGTGAGACTTAGAGCTGGATCTTCTATTCATTCCTGGAACCCTAGGTAGAGTTCTTGGTATCGACGTGACCAACTTTACCTGGGCGTCGATCCTCTGCTTAGCGGATTAACACAGGCTGAGTTGTTGGAATCACCCCATGACTTGGTTGTGATCCTCATCTGAGCAACTTGTTTCCAAGGTACTTATGGAGTGTGTTCTCCTAGAATGAGTACTTCGTGTCACTCTCTTCAGACCTAGGAGTGTGTTCTCCCGATGGTATGCTTAGTGGAATCTTCGAGCTGGATCTTAGTGGTGGTTTTGCGATGGTCGCTTGTGTATGAGTATATCTGGATATTTTTGTTATATGTTCCATAGACATATACTGTGTAGAGCTGACTGTACATTTCTTCGTGGTATTTTTCCTTTTTTGTATTCCTTTGTGGTTTTAGAGGTTTCCTACTGGGTATTGTTATACTCACCCCTGCACGGGCTTTGCCCGCATGTGTCGTGTCTTGTGAAGACGAGTGAGACTTTGACAGGATTCTAGACGGACCAGGACTGGATGGTGCTTAGTGAGATCAGACAGTCCGAGGTGCATTCCTTCGGTGACGGGTTGCGGTCCCAGTACCTTTCTCTTTAGGTTGGACTTTGTTGCAGACTTAGTACTCTATGAAGTCAAACTATTTCCTGAACGTAGAGTTGTCCCAAGATCTCTACTGAACTCTGCTCCCATGTGGGTAGGAAGCTTTTGGGACTCAGTTATGATTTAGAACAGCGTTTCATCCCCAGACTGATGGTCAGACAGAGCGGACCATCCAGGTCCTGGAGGATATGTTACGAGCTTGCATACTTGACTTCAGTTGTAGCTGGGATAATCACCTTCCACTGGTGGAATTTTCTTATAACAACAGTTATCATTCCACTATTGGTATGGCACCGTTCGAGGCTCTATACGGGAGACCATGTAGGTCGCCACTTTGTTGGACTGACCTGGGAGAGTCAGCACTCATTGGCCCAAAAATGGTGAGAGCTACTACAGATAAGGTGCAGATCATCCAAGAGCGGATGAAGACTTCACAAAGTCGGCAAAAGTCATATGACGACCAGAGGCAGAGGCCTTTGGAGTTCGAGGAGGGAGTCCACGTGTTCCTTCGGGTCTCACCTCAACGAGGATTGCGGAGATTTGGCCGAGGTGGCAAGCTATATCCAAGGTTCGTTGGCCCTTTTCAGATTCTAAGTAGAGTTGGTGAGGCGGTGTATCGCTTGGCTCTACCTCCTCAGATGAACCGGGTACACAACATCTTCCATGTGTCGCAGCTACGGAGGTACGTGCATGATACATCACATGTCATCGACTGGGGCGAGCTTGACATCGATGATGGAGCGACCTTTGCTGAGTACCCAGTGGAGATCAAGGATCGGCAGGAGAATATCCTTCGTGGGTGAGCTATTCCCTTAATGTGTGTCTGGTGGCAGCACGGGAATCTCCAGGAGAGCATGTGGGAGTGGGAGGCTCAGATTCGTGTGCAGTACCCACATCTTTTTGAGTAGCCTTTGTTTTGGATTTTTGGGGATGTAAAATCCCTAAGGTGGGTGTGATGTAATGTCCTGGATTTTTTCAATGTATTATTTTAATATTATATGGGAATTATTTCGCGATCAGACTCTAAGACGGCGTGAAGTTATGGGGCCCGGTTTTCCCGGAACAAATGTTTGAATTTAATTTAATAATTAAATTACGCGCGGGTGCAGTTTTCGTGAAAAAGTGGAATAACACCCGAACGGGTTCTCGAATCATAAATTTGAAGGAATCATTGCGTTCAAAACAGCGATTTTACCTAAGGCGAGGCCTAACATCGGCCAGCGCAGGTCGGTGGTGAAATCTGGTTTTTGGGACGCAACAGTAATAAAATATTTAACAAAAATATTTTTATCTTGTTTCTACAGTGAGATCTTTTTAAAATCCGTTGCACCAAATATCTTTTATCTTATTTAAATAGAGGCTTGTTCCAGGGTCCGGGGTTATAAACCCCATAACCCTGAAAACCCTTAGCGGCTCTGGAGGTCCTGGAGGAAGCCTCCCAACGCGGCGACGGTGTTCTTGATGAGCTTTGCCGACGACGACAACTCGGCAACCGGATCTTCACCAAAAAACGCCGTGAAATTCAGGTAGTATTTTTGTCTTGATTTTTCCTTCCCCGTTTTTGAGTTCCACGACGAACGCGGACTAATCCACGAATAGATTAGCCCACGGGTCGATCATTCTTGTGGGATGGGTTCATGAGGGGATTGGAGGCTTTGATTCTTGAGATTGTTTTGGTTTTAAATCTAACGGCATAAAACTTTGATTGTCACGAACAACGACCAAGGTTCACCCCTCTTGTTAATTCTTGTTTTCCCCCCTTGCGTTCTTCGTTGCTTTATACACATTCTTGTAGGAAATGGATCGTTGCACATTCATTTGTTGACACAATGTTCCGAAATCAGAGATCCAACATCAATGAGACCTAGAGGAGGTGCGACGGTGACGGCGGTGGGTGAATCGGTGCAGTTCAGATGTTCCCGTTCTTCGGTCGTTTTCGTGCGGATGGATCATGTTGCGTTTTCAAGACCGATCGGAAGCCCGAAACCGGCAGAATCGATTTCTTAGGGGTGGGACGAACCGAAATCCGAAGTTTCGTGATGATCGGACGGTTGGATCAAAATCCCAAGAGTTAGCCGAGGCGCACCAAGGAAGATGACGGTTCTAGAAAATTATTGACTACACGTCGTGTAGTATGGGCTACAGGGCGTGTGTTCGTTGGAGATTGACCTGGCGTGTACTCTGGGAGTACATGGACACGGGCAGGGTACACGGCCAGGGACACGCCATGTATACACCTCCCCGGCCAGACCCGACCAAATACATGGGATACCCCGTGTCCTGGTACATGGGCAGAGACCTTGTACGGGCACATGGCCAGCGTACACAGAGCGAGCCCAGGCGCTAGAACATGGCATGTGATTTTTCTGCACGTCGTGTAGTTTTTTTCTATCCGACAAGACGAATGACACGAGCAAGTTACACGGGCAGCCCCCGGGGTCAAGGAACACGGCGTGTACTTTTCTACACGTCGTGTAGCTTGGTTTTGAATGGCTTGAACGAAGGATACGGTCCATTTACATGGGCAGTACCCGGGGTCAAGGAACACGGCGTGTAACCATACTACACGTCGTGTAACTTTTTCTTCATGGATTGATCCACTTTCCTTCTATGACTTTGACTAGTTCTTAGGGTTTGTACCCTTGGTAATCCCCTGAATGTTCTGGTATCAATTCCTTTATACAAGAGTATGATCCCTTCAGCAGAACTCCCTGAATTGAGTTTTTGGAATCCCCTCTATGATACTTAGAGTCGGATCCTCTATTCATTCCTGTAACCCTAGGTAGAGTTCTTGGTATCGACGTGACCTACTTTACCCGGGCGCTGATCCCCTGCTTAGCGGATTAGCTCAGACTGAGTTGTCGGAATCACCCAATGACTTGGCTGTGATCCTCATCTGAGCATCTTGTTCCCAAGGTACTTATGGAGTCTGTTCTCCTGGAACAAGTACTTCGTGTCTCGCTCTTCAGACCTTGGAGTGTGTTCTCCCAATGGTATGCTTAGTGGAATCTTCGAGCTGGATCTTAGTGGTGGTTTCGCAATGGTCGCATGTGTATGAGTATATCTGGATATTCTTGTTATATGTTCCATAGTCATATACTGTGTTGAGCTGACTATACCTTTATTTGTGGTATTTTTCCTTTGATTTATTCCTTTGTGGTTTTCGGGGTGTCCTATTGGGTATTGTTATACACACCCCTGCACGGGTTTTCCCGTACGTGTCGTGTCTTGTGCAAACGATCGAGCCTTTGATATGATTCTAGGCGGACTAGGACCGAACGGTTCTTAGTGGGATCAGACAGGCCGAGGTGCATTCCTTCGGTGACGGGTTTCAGTCCATATACCTTTATCTACATGTTGGACTTTGTTGCATACTTTCTTTTGGTGGGCTTGTACTTTTGGCCCAAGGTTTTACTTTACTATACTTTACTTCCCTGTCGTACTCTATTAGTTGGGTTTTAGTGTATGCATGCATCTTTTCCTTTTAGTATTTTCTACTTTTTCATCTTTGTTGGCTTGGAGATGTGTGTGCATGTGTACAGGTTTATAGGCAATGCCTCCCTTGTTAGTATCATGCCTACTAAGTTCTAGTCACCAGCCCCTGGCCTATTGGAGGCAGGTTTGGGGAGTTTCGGCTCGGTCCCCACTGGGACGGGTCGTGACACGATGAAACCAAATGGACACCATGATCATGGTATAATGTTCATCATTTTGGGGATCGTTTTGTTTTATCATATGGGGGTGAAATAAGACTTCATGAATTAAGATGTTGAGATCATAGTGAATTTGGATGAAAATTAGAGGTATAAAGAAACCATTGATGTTAAAACATGTTAGGTTTATTTTTGAGTTTTATAAAAAGGACAACTCGTAGGATGGGTGACAACCCGTCGCATTAGGCAAGGCTACAGGAATCAAACCCACAACCGAAGGGCGACAAGGGTGCATCGCCTACCACTAGACTACTTGAAGTCCCTGGTAAGTATGACTTATTATTTTAGTAAAAAAATTTTATGGAACAATAATATGGTGATTTTTGAAACTTATTTTTTATCAAATAGATATACTTAGTATAGAAAAATGATTTACTGATTAACTGATAGAAGTTTTTGTGGAATACATTCTCTCTTTTGAGGAAACACTATATGCCTATGGAAGATAGAATACTATGGGATTTCAATTGTGCAATAATTATTGAAATTTTATTTTATAATAATCTTTGTTTTTATCATGGATATATGATGATTTTGTTTATTTATGAAATTGATTAACCTATCATGGATAATATGTTATTAGGTTAATTACTTTTCAATAAGATATTTTATGAGTAACTAATGTTATTTGGTGATAAATAATAAGATTTATCTTGGAAGACTATGTTATTAAATCCTTATGAGATTTGCCTTTCAATCTTAGTTTGGATTACTTTTGAAGAATTTTAGGGACAGTTGTTTATTGAACTGTCTTTGTTGATCTTTGGGTTTTGTTTGACAAATTTTGGAGATTAAGAGTAGTTTTTCTTCTTGTAAAAGATTAACGTTTTTGGGTATTATCTGATCTCAAACTAACAATTTTGGTTTTAGTTTATGTCTAAATACAAGGGAAATATATAGTTCTTTTTTTGTGGATTATGTGATTCTCAAGAAGATGATTCTTGTGCTTTTGATGTGACCATGCCTTTTTGAATGCTCTTTATTTGAATAAAAGATTAGTTTTTGGTAAAAACTTATTAAATGATGAAACTCTACTTAATGGTAAGTATATTTTCGTATTTCTTTATTCTATATAGCAAATGAATTCCACCAAACTATGAAATGGAATGTAAAAAAACGTTTTTGGTTTACATTTCATACTGGGTAATCAAATACTGTTTAACCCATCACATGTTTTTCATTTTATGATGGTTAACTTTCTCCTAAACATGTTTTTTATCACCCACCATCATAACTTGACCCTTTTTTCTCTTTGATATCCATGTTTTCCTACATGGAATCCTAGTACGGGTTATCTCAGTTGACATTTGTTCTTCTCTTTCATTGTTTTAAAGTGATAGTCTTACTGACTCTTTTTCCGATGTGGGACTTTTAATGAAGTTTCTGAGCCCATTTTGTTTATCTAAATTGTGAGGATGCAATTCCCAAAAGGGGGAAAGGATGTAACATCCCAGGTAAATAAAGAATAATAAATATTCATATTTATTAATATTTTTGATTTAGATATTAATTTTACTTTAAAAGGGTGGCTATGTTAGATAGCGTACCTAATACGCAACAACAGGTTTTTTTTAAATCTTACGTTGCACACTAATAATATAATATTATTATTTTAAATGGTAGTTAACCCATAGCCATTGTACTGGCAGGAATGAAGACAACTAACTACAATATTATTATACATTCTTGTTAAATGTATTTACATTTATCCAATAAATTTTAGAGGCTTAAAATGTGAATGAATCTAATTTTAAGCATAATTTACATTAAAAGGTCGATTTACTGCCTTTTAATGGAGAACCATCTTTAAATATAGTTTTGGTCACTTTAATACATTATATTTGACCAAATAAAAATCTTCTTTTGATTTGGGACATCCAATTTTACTTTGGGTAATTTTTTGGTATTTTTTGGATAAAGTTCATTTTTTAATGAATAGTGGAAAACATTGGATTTTAATTCAAAAGTGCCTTTTAATATAATTTATTTATATGGTTATATTATATTTTTAATTGGTTTTAAATTTTAATTTGAATATATTTTTACCATTTAATCCAATGTTTGTCATTGGAATTAGTTTCACTTTGAAATTGGATAGAAACAAGTGTCGATCTTTTGATAGTTATTGTTTCTTAAAAACACACTATTTGTTTAAACAAAAGGAATTAATTTTAAAGTAATTAATTCCACTTCTATGTTTTAAATTTGGAAAAATAGACATAGTTTTTGAATTTGAAATATCAAATAATTCTTAGGCTTAATTTTTGGTATTTTTTTGAAAAACTTCAATTTTTGATGAATAGTGAAACCACTTAGTAGTAATTAAAAAAGCTGACATTTTCATTTTAATGAAATTTTACCACTTCTGGGAATTGTATATCAAAAATCTGACATACATGGTTGTTATTAATAAGTAAAATGTGGTTCAACAAGATGAAAATTATTGTTGGTGAATAGTAACTTTTGACTTTTATTTACCGTGGTTAAAGGTAAATAGGGTAATTCAAGGTAAAAAGAATATTATAATAATTCATAATTACCTTAAAACTTGTCCAAACCATATTGGTTGAGTCATTTACAACCCTGGGAATCTTTGGGTCGATTTTGGGACCCCATTGAGCCACCTGGGAGTGATAATGGCAATTTAGATTAATTAATTTAAAGTAAATGAAATATAGACATAAACCAAACTCTTTTAGTAATTTATTTTTTTATGGTGTTATATAAGTAATAATTTTGAATATAAATATTCATTGGAAATATAAAAAAAATTCTACATCATGGTATTTTTTCTATAATTTTTAGACATCAAATAAATTAAATTATTTATGACACAATAATGATTCAGTATTTATCTCCTTAATAAATGATTAAAATAAATAAGATTATAAAGATTAAAATATTATCCCAAACATGCCCAATTCTAATTGGATGATTCTATTTCGAATATGAGTCACTTTATCGTCTACCTTAATGGTTTTTGGATCTTTTGAAACCGAATATCATTATATAATAAAATAATATTTTCACACTTTCCTAAAGAGCCCCTCCTCTCCCTTATAAAAGTAGACCACTTCTAACCAATTCCTCCAACATCTCAAGCCATTTGGCTCGTCCAAAATCTGCCCAATTAAGATAATTACATCCCTCAACCCCTCCTAGATTCCTTACCTTAGGCATAAATCACTTCAAGAAGTCCATTGGTTTAAACCAAAGGGATTTACCCAAATTAAATGTAACAGTTTTTCTTAAACTGTTTTCTTTTATATTACTTCTCTAACCCCTAAACTCTTTTTATTACATTCTTTTGTAACAACACCAGTATCCTAAATATTCTAGGATTTTGTTATGAGAAGGATTCTAACTACACTTACACACACCTCCATCTAATGGGTGAAGATCATAATGTTTCTGTGGAAGGAAAACTAACGCCTCACGAAACAATGTTTGTTCAATTGCCTATTACCACCTCTCATGGCGGCCATTATGATGGAATTGTATTTATATATGAAATATATTATGTTTATGTTTTTTTATGCTTCTGTATTTTATATTTATAGCATGCCTTTATGGTATCTATAGTGGGTAAATACGATAATCTCATTTTAGGAAGTGCGGTCTACCTCCCCCTCAAAGTGATGTGACTCGTTAATGCCTTATGTGGGATGTATAAAGGATAGAGTTAATGATATTATATATGATATTATACTATAATTATAATATACCTATGTATCATTATGTTTAAAATTCCATTAAAATAATAAATATAAATGAAAGTAGTGTCCATGCGTACGTACAATTTACTGTCTCGATTAACGGTGCATTTCATTTCATACCTCCATATGTTATGTACTATTATAAATACATGTATATACTCGATATATATGACATATATGATATCTAAATCATGAATATCATTCTGGATATAATGGATTGTTGACCACATGGACAACTTGCAAATATAAGGTGGTCATTTTTTACTCAAGTACCAAATATCAACAAAATGGACATTATTAACTTAATTGATAACATAATATTTATAACATGGTAATAAGTGATATAAAAGGAATAATAAACTTGAAAAATGATCTTAGGAAATTAGAAATTAACTTTACTTTATTATTAAGGATATTAAAAAATGATCGAGTCAAGTCGGACATGAGGTAAGGGACTACGTCTCAATCTCCTTTCATTGAGGCATATTTTGTTTTAATACACAACGTTCTTTTATACACTGTATAAACACCCTTAACTTTTCAAAGGAAATATTTTTCTACAAAGAATTTTACTAAAAAACATAATGTTCCTTTTGATGTATGCGGTGACAACGACCTTTTCTACTGTCATGAGTATTATTTGATATTTGGCTTCCTCAACAAGCCGTAATGTTTTTAATAGAAAATAAATACCATATACTCTTTTATGTCTTTTGGTATTGAAAATGGTTTTGATAATGGATTTTTTATGTCAATATATTTATGTGATATATTGTGATTGAAATGTGGAAATGTTTTATTTCCTTTATATTTTTTTATTTCTTAGGATTTTATAATGGTACTTGGACATTTGACAGGTGGTTACGTGATAAAACAAATTATGGGTAGTGTCGTGAATACCATGATGGGTGGTTACGTTATAACCTCCAATGCCTTGGGTATGGAAGTCGGCTGTATGGCTATTCCATTTAGTGACATGTGTGGAAGTCGACCGTATGGTTATTCCATTTAAGTGTGTGTTTTTCCCAAGTTACCTTTATATGTTATGTGTTCTTTATATGTGGTTTTTGGTAATCCTTGGTCACAAAATGGTAAGAAATGATCTTTTATTCAGTGTAGAGTATTTACTACTTCATAAAGGTGAAAAGTATTACTTATGTTAAAGTATTCATGGTTTACTTGTTGTTTGGAAAAAATAAAAGTTTTACTTCTTTGTGTATCCATTACTGAGCTTTTTAAGCTCATCCCAGGTTTTTGAAATGTTTTTCACAGGACATAATGTGGAATATGGACAAGGATGGGATAAAGGAAAATTCATGTTGTCTTAAACCCGGAACTTGACATGACTCTTTTTTTCAAGAGTTCTTGTTTTGAAAAAAAAATGGATACTGGGTAGAGGTGTCTACTTTGTAATCTTTTGAGATGTAATAGTTATGTCATAATTCTCTAAAACTATAAACCTAAAAAGATCCTCAATGTGAACTATTCATTTAATTCAATATTTTGTAAGGTTAAAGGTCGGGTCCTTACAGATTCTTTCTATAGTTCTCACATAATGGGAATTACTTCATTCCCTTTTTCTTCTTGGGAACATCACCTTTCCCTTGGTTATGAGAGTACCGCTTCCTATCTTTGTTTCCCTTGAACAAATTTTATCTGGAAAATTATTTATCTGTTTTGATGGCACATGATACAATTTCATCATATGATTAAAATGTTGGAGAAGCCAGTGCCCTTCGAAGGCTTAGTTTAATTCCTTAAAAGAGCTGATCAATTTTGACTTCTGAGTCACATATATAATCTAAGGCATTACTATCTAGTCTTGTAAAGGTATCCTCATACTCTGGAACACTGTATTCTTCCCTTTTCTTTAATCCAATGAATTTCTCCTTCATTTTGGTTCATTTCTCACAAGGGAAATATTTTTCAAGGATTATTCCCTTAAAAATCATCGATTCTATATCTTATATTTCTTCTTTCTCTATTTTATTATGGATCAAGGACCACCATTGATCGGAATTACCCTTGAGAAAATATATTTCTAGCATTACATTTTCATTTTCAGTTCATCTTAATAACATGAATATCTTTTCAAGGGACTTGATCCACTTCCTAGATACCACTGGATTGGTAGTCCCACTAAAATATGGAGGCTTCTTCCTCCTCAAACAATACATCATAGGAGTATCATGGTTATTTGTCACAACCTGAGTAAGTATTCCCAATATGGTTATGATCTTATCTACTCTCACAATGATTTTCATGACTTGCTCTGTGGGGAAATCCCAACATTGTCCATATTTTTTGATTCCCATTATTCCATTAGGTGAAATTTCTTAAATAATTTCATACACTAGATTAGGTTATGAATCTAAAATAGGAAATCACTTAACATAGATTGAAATTCTATTCCTAGATAATCTCATAAACATGGTTTCTCTAAGAAAACATTTACATTAAAATTCATCATAATGGATTGTAATGAAAATTTGAATTATCTTTAGCATATATTTTATGAGTCTTAATACCAAGAGTGTATCAAGGCTCGTTGTCATGTATCAAGATACCTCAGGTTATGCCCGAAACTCCTTCTTCGAGTTTTCACTCTTACGTACGTCTATGCCAGAGCCACCTCTAAATGTTTGTATCTAGATAGGGATTTAGTTTCTATAAAGATCAACATAATCTATTCCTTACCAAAATTCAAGGATGTTCTTGTATTTTTTCCCTCAAATACTACATTAGGGCTTTTTTCCCCAATCTACAATTTCTATTCTTGTTTTCATGTTTGCTACTAAACTTTCTCTGATACCAATTATGACACACCGACCCCTCTAGAGAAGAGCCGGTGCATTACTTATTACATTGAAATGCTTAAAAGTAGTGAAATTATAAAGGAACAAGCATATTAAAAGTCTTGAAGAAACTAGATACATAGATTTAACTCAAATTACGTTGGTAAAGGTAACAAAGTACAATACAAAATAAAAACTAAAAACTAATTACATGAAAACTCTGTAAGTGATATCTTCTTCATAACCTGGTAATGGTGAACAAATGAAATGGGTGAGATAAAATGATCATTATGGGTTATGAATTGTAGATGAATAAATCAATAATAAATGAATCATAAGAAACTTTTCATAGTCAATATGTCATGGAGAATAATTGAAATACACGTGCCATTAATAAACTAAGAATGAAATTGCATCCATAGATTCTATCATAGTAAAAACCTCATGGATAGTAATAAATTATAATGAAGAAATATAATTGTTATTAATTTGAATACATGTATATAACACATGATACCAATATATCATCGAAGTGGTTTAAGTCTGTGGGTAGAAACCCATCAGATGTTTTGAAACAAACTCGAAGGGTTTGTCTCCAAATGATTGTTTCATGAGGCATATTGATGCATCGATGGGAAAGATCAGTGCCCACTAATCACTAAATGACAAAATAATTATTAATACATAGATTAAATACAAGATAAATATTCCAATACATTATCAGCATAGAATAGTGGATACAGATTCATCAATACTTCCACAATGAAAACAACACTCAAAATAAGCACCGTATGTAAAATGGTATACGACTTAAACAATAATCACATTAATTATATGAGAATATATATATTTAAAATGAATATAATTTAAAATTAAAATTGATATCAAATGGGAATTAGGTACACCATATAAGAATTATTAAGTGAATAATACAAGGTAAGTCACAATAAAATGGAAAACTGAGACAAAGCCTATTACCATATTGTAATCAATCGTTCCGTGTGAAAAAAAATTAATAATAATTAAATGAATAATTTAATACCACGAAAATAAATATATTAATGATATTATATATCAAATTATAGTAAACATATCCCACATTTAAGAAATAAGTGGTCAGTAATGTAAATCTCACTGAAATAAAAGTAAGATGAGAAACCCCTTACAAAATATTGACATGGTATCAGGTGTACATAAAAGGCCTTAAAGAGAAAGAAATGGGGTTAATAATAATTTATACATCATGACAGAAGTATGGGGGAGGTTTGAAATAATACCCCATAATTATTAATTTCACATAAAATGGCATAACAAAGAGGACATTTTTGAATAATAGTGAGATAGAGAAGATCCCTTACCTTGTCCTCGAAATTATTCTTGATTCTTATTAAAATTGGAAAGAAGAAATTACCTTAATTAATTAGTAATTATATAACCTCATTAACCTATAATTTATATGTTATAACCATATTAGCTTCATTCATACACTTTTTTATGGGTTTAAGATATTTAAATTTTTTTGTTTTGGAAGCATTTTCTTCTATAGTTTTCATGATCTGTTTACTTGTATTCATGAATAGAAGTTTGTTTGAAATGTGGTTAAACATAAATAATTGTTCATATATATTATTAGTGACATTAAATAGATATAAATTATCTTATAATTATTTTGGTTATACACCATGAGGATGACTCATTCTATAATTTAATGAAAACTGCTTGGATTTAGCTTAGCGGTTTTGGGCGCAATGAACTTGTTTTGTATTATATTTCCATATTATGTGTGTGTAAGGATTCCAGATCATTAAAAAATATAAAATACATATATATGATCTATTTTAACCATTAAAAAGGTTTCATGACCAGCCTTGAAGATATTAATGCAAATTGAAAACCAGTCTTCCTTGAGTGTGATAAATGAACACATCTCAGATGGTGTTTACATTTATAGTATAAAAGGAGGGGAAAAAGAGATGATGATGAAATATTCCATCAGAATAATTAATATTTATTACATATAAGTTATTTTAAATATCCTGGAATTTGGATGTGGTGTGGTGAGAAGTGAGAACAAAATAATGGAACTTGTAAAATAAATTGAAAGAAAAAGAAAGATAGGTTCACTTCCTGAGTACTCCTCCTTGAGAAACTCATTAAGAAATTTGTTTTGAATTTTTGTTGAGACCAGTAGGCCTTAGATGTGGGGATAGGGCTGGGGAAGAGTATTTTTTATAATTTTGGAAAAGAATTAATCTTGATTTGTGTAGGAGGAAGAGGGGGTGCGGGTGGTTTATATAGTGAAGGGGAGGAGGGGTTATACATTATTTTAATTACTATTTTCATATTTTCTGTTCTCGACAATGAATAGTGTTGATTCATGTGATCCCAAATAGTAATAATGGAATGTGAGTTCGAACCAAGTGGTCTTAAAGCTTCTTCTCATCACTTATGATGAAGTAAATCATGTATTTAGCATTTATTTTAATTAATTGTATTTTACTATTAATAAAAAATTCGTGTACTTCAAATAAATCCTAAAAATTCACACTAACCATTTTTCGACATATAAATTTCAAAAATGAACTCTATTTTATAAATATAATTTCCTAAATATGTTAAATTTAATTATAAATTAAAACCATTATTTAATCGAAAAATATAAACACCTAAAATATTCATTTACATTTTTAAGGTGCCTAAATTTATTTATACATTAATGGGTATGGATACCATTAATAAGAGTCACATTACAATTCATAAGTATATGTTACTATTCATAAGGGTTGGTTACTATTCATAAGGGTAGGTTACTATTCACCGAAAATTAAGTTAATTCTAAGAGACTCAAAATATCATCCCGATCACAAGTGTGAATGTCACTTTTTTAAAATTCAAAACAAAAAATCATAAAATTAATGTTTAAAGGATAGGTTAGGACTAATTCTTAAATACCCAAGTGGTGTGTCAAATAAACTATGTGCTCTATGGAATATAGATTATCTAATGAATAGAATGTATTTAAGAGAAACTTACCATAAGATGTTTGGGTTGTTTTAAACATGTCAATGCTGGATCCATGGAGTGTATTAGAGTCATCCTATAAAAATATGGAGGGATCCTACAGTTTCATACCTGGAATCGAATAATAGAAAAGGACAAGGATCTAGGTGGTTCTCAAGCTAAGAAATTTGTATCCTTGAATCTGAGTGGGGTTCCCTAGTGCTCATGGAATTCCCTGATCGGAATCCAAGGAGATAATGAGTTGGACCATTCCTATTATATTATGAAGTCATTAAATATATCATTAGTTAAAGACTTTACTTTTATTACTGTGATAAAGTCATGTTACATGAAACTATGGGTTCAAGCCTTTTCTTTTATTAGTGTGATATGGTCAAGTAGCATTCAACCTTTTACAAAATTCATAATTTATCAATAAGTCCATTTTGGTTCAATCCTTTCCTTTCATTTGTGTGACAAGGCCAAATAGCATGAAACCATTTAATCCATTTAATCCATTTAAGGAATATTCTATTTTCAAGTCCCATTCCATAACCTTCCATTAATGTGGTAAGGGGTGCTACGGATATGCAACCAATTAATCATTCAAATTCAATACAATCAAGTTATATACTCAATATTCTTTCCAAATTCCATTTCACATTTAATTATCAATTTGAATCACTTATCTTAGTCAGTATAAGTGGCTCACATACATGGTAATTTACATTATGTAATTTGAAATATAAATCAAGCCTTTTTATATAGAAAAGATTACCCTTAGAGTGGTCAATACATGGCACTCATGAACGGTGGCACAAACATGTCAAAACACTAAAACACAATAATGATATAACCTTCGACATAGAAAGGATGGAGTTGTGGTCATAGCCACTAAAAAATAATCACATATTTGAAAATTGGAAGACCATATGGTTCTACTGATAATAAAAATTTCATATAAATTAGATAAAAAGCACATGATGAAATCTGTGGGCCCCACAAGACAAACCAAATAACAATGATCTTTAAGGATGAGTTATAAACCAACCACCTTAGGGTTGTACGTCTATCCTCCTCTGGTATTGGACCTTTATTTGTGTCATATTGGATTATATCTAAGAAATAGAGAAAAATTATCATACCCTTATACCTCGGTCGAGAGAAAAACAGATGGAGAACTACTCAAGAGGACATGAGTACTTACTATTGCACATAAAACATGATGAACAGAGGATCGATTAGTTGATGGATGATGGAGATATCTTGATTCCAAGGTTAGATATTGAAAAATCCCAAAATTGAGTGATAAATTGGTTAATCCCTCAAAAGATCATATTAGAGAATATGGAGGTGGATTAATTAGATCATTAAGGGAAAATGGATAATTCACCCTTAAAATAGAATGTGAATGGTTTTTCACACAATTTGACAAATAGTGATCTGCCTAGAATGGGTACTAGAGAAAAGGGGCTATCACACTGTTCAACCGCATGGCCCATCCACCAACCATGAGATGTGGCTCTGTTCGGAAAAACCCAATTTGCACAGTTTTTCAAACTGTGTGGTATTCTTGTACAATTTACTCTAAACTGTGCGCCAAGCCTATTTTCCCCAAAAAGATGGGTTATGGGCTTTGAACATTCCCCAAACACCCCTAATACCATTTTTAACCCCTTAGGAATCCATATTAGGTCCAAAGTAATGATTTAGACTCAAGTTTAGAATATCTGTGCCGGAGTGAAAAAATAGGTTCTTACAACCCCCCACCCTAAAAGAACTCATCACCAAGTTAAACTTCCAATGGTGGAGAAACATTTAATGGGAACAAATTTGGATATTAAGAAAGTACATCAGCTTACCTCTCCCAATCTTGTCTTTTACTCAGACGTGATGCCAAAGCACATGTACCTGAGGGACAGACCGGCCTCCATGATCCTTCGTGATCCTTTCAACGAAGCATACTGGATACTCATAAAATATATCATTAGCATGTAAATCAGCATCCTTAGGTTCAATTCTATGAGATAGGTTGTCATGATATTGACAAAGCTGTGAGACATGAAATATTTCTTCCATATAATGGTACCTATGAGGTAGTATCAATCGATAGGCTATCGGCCTGACTCTATCTAGAATATCAAATTGTCTGATGTAACGAGCAACGACATTCTCTATTTCCATAACCATTTATTCCCAAGATTGGGTGATACCTGAAGAAAAACATGATCCCTGACCTCGAACCCAAGAGGTCGTTGATGAAGATCAGAAAAATATTTCTATCTAGACTGAGCAATAGTCATACAGTTTCTAATCAGCTGAACATTCTCTAAAGTCTTCTAAACAAAACGATGAACTAGTAGGGATGCCTCACCTGCTTCTATCCAACAAAAGGATGAATGTAATGTCCTACCATATAAGGCCTCAAAAGGATCCATTGGGATTGTCTCCCGAAAGTTGTTATTATAGGAGAACACAACGAGATGGTTATGCTTCTCCCAAGAACTTCTGAAATCAATGACACATGCTCGGAGCATATCCTATAGAACTTTTATTGTGTTATATGATTTTTCATCGGGCTAAGACTGAAAATATGTGCTTAGAAGAACTTTTCTTCCCATATCATTTTTCAATCCCTACCTGAACCGTGACTGGAAATGACCGTCCTTATCTGAAATGATAGTATGTGGAACCCTGTGTAGTTATATGATATCACAGACATACAGTCATCCCATCTCATCAACTAATAAAGTCTCCCAAATAGGATTGATGTGGGATTATTTTTTTTGGTCTTCCAATTACTATCCAGATCACATCGCTATCCCTTGGTGACCTAGTTAATCTGACTACAAAATCCATAGAAACATCTTCCCATTTCTATTTTTGACCGGAAGCTGCTGTAAAAAGACAATAGGTCTCTGGTGCTCTGCCTTCAACTACTGACTAGTGGAGCACCTAGTGATAAATATTATTCTATGTCATTTCATCTTAGGCCACCAAAACTGGCATTGCATATCTCGTTACATCTTCGTGATGCTAGGATGAACTACCCACTGAGAAGTGTGGGAATCCTTCATCAAATCCTCGCTCATATCTGTAGAAACCCACATATGTCCATGTAGATGTGGGAATTCATCTCTATCCACAGACCAATTCGTAGGTGGGTTATCTCCTAATATAATCTCACGGGGAACCAACCCATCAGGATCTGAAAACATCATACTCTTCACCTTATCAAGGAGGAAAGAGGTAAAAATCAGGTATGAGAGGTAAGACTTCATGTGACTACCATGAAACTCTAGATGTTTCTAATAAAATAGGTTCATTAACATTCATTCATCACTAGATTCTTGTACTACCTATGCTTCAGTTTTCTGACTTGGTGCATCTACAACCACATTTCCCTTCCCAGGAATATAGGGAATCTCAAAATAAAATTATTGTTTATATTTGACCCATATCCACTGTTTTATGTTCAATTTCTGCTGAGAAAAAATATATTTGAGGCTCTGGTGGTCCAAGTACTCCATAAAGAACTCACCCAATAGACAATGTCTCCAGAAACGTAAGGTAAAGAAAAATGCAGCTAGCTCAAGCTAGTGTATTGGGTAATTTATTTTATGAGGACTCAACTATCGAGATCATTATTCAATGACTTTATCTTCCTACATCAACACTGATCTTAGGCAAATTCTTGATGCATTATGTAATATGGTATAAACTATACCTAGATTGAGAAGAAATTAGAATAGGTACTGATATAATCCCCCCATTAATCTTCTGGAAGTATTTATTCCATTATTCTCACCAAGTAAACTTCACAACATTCTTTTTAAGACCAGTAATAGGTGAATAAAAACATGATAAGTATTTTAGGAACTGTATGTAATATCCATCCATCCCTAAGGAATTTTTATATGAGATACATTCCTAGGAAACTCCCAGTAAACTACAACACTAACCTTTTCAAGGTCAATAGATACCCATGATTCTGATATAGTATGGCCCAAGAAGTAGACTTTGTCGATATAGAAGTGGAACTTAAAAAGATTGGCATAGAGTTGATTCTCTCTCAGTTTATTCAGAATAATCTCAAAAAGTTTGGCATGGTCACTGTGAGTTTGAGATACACCAAGAATTCAAAAACAAACACTACATAAGAGAGTCCAAATAGGGGGGAACACCCTATTCATCAGAGAAATGAAATTGGCGGGCGCATTTATAAGACCAAATGGAATAAAAAGGTACTCATAAAACCCATAATTTCTATGGAAAGTTGTATGAGGTATGTCTGATGGTTTGACTTACACTTGATGATAAAATGATCTCAGGTTGATCTTGGAGAATACATTTTCTCATGAGATCTAGTCAAAGAGATCGTCTATTCAAGAAAGTGGATATCAGTTCTTGACCTTATGCTAGTTCAAATATCTATAATTCATGTATAGATGTAAGTTTCTATCTGTATTCTTGGAAAAAAATCACAGAAAAACACCAAGAGGATGTATTGGTCCATATAAAGCTTTTGGCATCTAAATCCATTATCTATCGCCTGAGCTTTTGAAGCTCAGATGGTTCCATCATGTAAGGAGGAATGTACACTAGATATTCTCTTAGAACATGCTTGATTTTAAACTCTACCTTTCTCCCATGAGGAAAACCAGAATATTCATTGGTAAATGCATCCATGAAACGATCCTCTACTTGAGGGAAAATAGTTTTAACCAAACCATGATCCTCCATGAAGATATTGGAAATCTAGGTGGTTACTCTACATATCCCATGATGCTTTGGTCCAGCTCTACTAGCCTGGACATCCCACTAACCCTTATGTAGATAACTACTTCTCTCTGGTGATGTAAAAGATACCCTACGGTGAATGAAATATACAAAATCATGATAGTGAAACAACCAATCCATTTAGAGTATGACGTTGAATCCAATCATCTCAAGAACAAAAAGGTTCCATAAGAAAGGGTAACCACCATCCTCAAGGGGACAGTCCTTACACTGGTTTAAACCCTCTGTTCATACCCCTAATGGTGTATCTAGGTTCATTACACCATAGTGATATTGTATCTATATTTCAAGACTCTCTATAATTGGTATAGAGATAAAAGAGTATGAAGCACCTATGTCAAATAAATAAGATGCAATAGTAGAGTCTACTTGAATAGTACCTTGTATTGTAGATGGTCTTACAGCCAGATCCTTAGGTGTTGGTTATAGTAAATGCAACTGACATGATCTATGGCCCGCTGGAATAGATGGACTTCCAAGATCAAAACATATCCATTGGAACTATTGGTCATCAGGCGTCTGGATACCATCTCTATGACCCCCTCCTCTGCTAGAACTACCTGTGCTACTCCAACTCCCCAACTAATCTGGCATAAAATAACCTGCTCTGGAAGGTGGAGCTGGTGCAGATCCTTTCCCACTCAAAGCTAGTAGAAAGGTCATGTAGAAATGTTGATGATTCCCTACACACCCACAAGCCTAGAACTCTAGTGGGTCTCTATCACATTGAGGCTTTGAATTCTCTTGTCATCCATATTAATGACACACCAATGAGATATTGAAACGAGTACTCTTATTATCACTGCCCTAATGAGAAACCTCGAGGTAATTTTTCCTGTCACTGGAAAAACTACTGGACTAATGCGACACTGATCCTCTATGACCAGTACTATTACCGTCACTCAGGTTATACTCAGCGATAAGTTCCTGATTTTCTATTCAAGAAAAAGTTTTCAGTAATAAGACATTGACCAATGTACATATGGCTTACTAGAGCCCATCCTCAAAATATCTAGCACAAAAAATCTCATCAGTGGGTAGAATCCATGAAATGAATTGAAACTCCATAAAACATGTTGAATATTACATAACTAAAATAGAACCCTACTCAATATACATGAACTCTTTGGATCTATCAACTCTCAAAGTCTAAGGAATGAACTGATCATAGAAGGCAGTCTAGAAATCAACCCATAAAATTGTCTAATGATGACCAATCTGGGTAATCACATCCCCCAAACTCCTGGTTGAATCCCAAAGCATGTATATGGAATTATTGACCCTTTTATCTGTAGGATTCTACAAATTCTCAAAGGTATAAAGGGTTGCTTCAAGCTAATACTCAGCAGCCTGCGGACTACCATCTCATGAAAAGGTTGAAATATGTTCTGATAGAACTCATGAGTAAAATCATCCATCATGGGTGAAAGGTGTGGAACACCATGCATGGAATGCATTAGATGTTGGAAACTATCACTAACATGGGTATCAGTTCCCAAATTAGGTATAGTAGGCAGTGCCTCAAGTCGTACACCTAGAGGTAAGACCGGAAGATCAAGGCACACCACGTCTGGAGCATAGTCATCACCACCTTCTGGGTGTATGACATGAGGACCTTGTGGAGGCATTGATTTTTAATTTCTCAACACATTCCATAGAACAAGCATAAAATAATGAAGATAGAATCTCTAGTGGATGATGAATGTAATAAAACTCACTACACAAGTCATAGTAACCCAACATATCGCTTAGATGTCAATGTATTAGATAGTTCCCATGTATAAGTTTCATTTCATTTTTCATTTAATTTCTATGTTCACTCCTTACCTTTAATAAATATGAAAAGGAAGTATAAGGATGTGCAACCATTTCATTTTAGAATTTCATGATTCACTTTATAATGCATAGCCATTTCCAATGAATCAGTGCATATACACCAATCACCATAAATGAAACCCATTTTTTATAGAATAATGGTTTGAATCGGTAAATTACTCATCACAATCCATGAGGGCCCATACACCTCATGAATTGAGACAGACAATCACTCAATTGCAACGATGAGTAATACATGTACAAATAACTATGACAACAGCACTTAATTATCACAGGCATATCAAGAAATGTAATGTTGTGAACTGTACCTATATGGAATTGCAATACACATGACATGTTAATTATAGGTTCCTATAATGATGCATGTAATTCTGATCATTACCCTCATATCATCAGGACAAGGAATAAAAAAAATCCTCAAATAGAGTAATAATCAAATACACCACAAAACATGTGTATCAACCGATGGTGAAATAATATCAACTATAATAAGAAAAAGAAGAACAACAATTATGATTCTAGGAAACTTTCTTTTTACCCTGAACATGGATCTGTGATTCCCAAGAACGATATATGACCATGTCCCAAGAATTTCTAATATCCAATCTATTGTACCAAAATTGTAATGAAATAAAAGAAACTGCATTTGATACCACTTTGTGATATCTCGGACTCAAATGCAACTTGAGGGGTGCCCCAAGCCCAATGGGCAACATGGCCTCAAGAACATCTCCCCCAAATGTAAAAGCTAGAAAACATGGATACAAACAACAGGAATATCTTGTTCCAAAAATAATAAAGGAAATAAAATACTATCCCAATAATCTCAAGTTCCAACTCGGTCCTCTACTATCAATATCCAAATTAAATAATAATCAATCAACTATTTGAAACCATATGTTTCTATTTTTCAACACCCATAACCATGTAATCTTACCCGGGTACCAAACGGTGCTCGGAGAAGGTGTGAGATAAATCTTAGTGGGCCGGCACCAATGGTTTCTATAACATCTTGACTGTGTAATGGAAATTTAAGAGTGTGTGGGCATTAATATATAAAGTAAAGGAGTATAATGTAACTAAATACCCATGTACCTACCTTATCCATCCGCTGGCATCTGAATATGTAACTAGATCATTAATCAATCAAGTACTAGCTTATTTTAATAGGTCATGTGATGCATGCCAAACATCGACATAGTCATATGTTGCGTAGATAGTGAAAGTTCCAAGTTATCAACCAAGTAAATGTAGACCTCAAGGGTCACTAACATAGTAGTAACTATATCCTAGATAAGGATAAGAGTGTAATACAGGGAGCATGTCCAAGGAATTCCATAATAAGGTGCCTACCGAATCCATAGTGATCATCCAAGGTAAGACGAGGTGAGTAGAGATAGGGACCTATGGGTTGTAACCATAGAACCTACATGTCAATGTTCGATCCAAGGAGTGTATATGAGGTATCCTGTAATAATATGTAGGGATCCTATAGTGTCATATCGGGCATCCAATAATAGACAATGATCGGGATCTGGGTTGTTCTCATCTTAAGAAATTCATATCTTTGAATAAGAGTGGGGTTCTTGAATGCTCATGGCATTCCCTCATCGGAATCCAAGGCAATATCAAGTCAGAACATTCCTATTTGATTATGAATTCATGAAATATTTCTTTGGTTCAAGCCCTTACTTTCATAAGTGTTATAAGTTCAAGTAGTATGAAATTTCCGGTTCAATTCATTCCATTCATTAGCTTGATAAGGTCAAGTAGCATGCATCCTTTTAATCCAGTTATAATTTATCAATAAGTCCATTTTGTTCAATCCTTTCCTTTTATTTGTGTGATAAGGTCAAATATAATGAAACAATTTAATTCATTTAAGGCATATTCCATATTCATTGTTAATTATGCTACCATCCATTAATTTGGTAAGGGGTTCTATGGATATGAAATCAATTAATCATTCAAATTTAATACGATCAAGTTATATACTCAATATACTTTCCAAATTCCATTTTGCATTTAATTATAAATTTGAAGCACTAACTTTTAGTATTTCAAGTGGTACACATGAATGGTACTTTCCATTATGTAATTCATAATATAAATCAAGCCTTTTATATAGAAAATATTAACCTTAGAGTGGTCATTCCATGGGACACCTGAATGGTGGCACAAACATGTCAAAACACTAAACCACAATAATGAAATTACCATCGACATGGACAAAATTTAGTTCTGGTCCTAACCACCGACAATTAATCACATATTTTTCAAGAGGATGAAAATATGGTTCTAATGATTACAAACATGGAATATAAATTCTATAAACGGTACCCTATGAAATCGGTGGGACCCATATGACAAATCGAAAATCAATGAACTTTAGGGATGAGTTATAGACCACCCACCTTACAGTTTTATGCCTCTTATTCTCAGGTATTATCCCTGTATTTAGTTCAGATCATAGTACAACTAAGAAAAGGATAAAAATGTTCATAGCCTGATATCTCGGTCAAGAGAAAAAGAGAATGAGAATGGTGTAATAGGACTTGGCTTCTTTAAATTGTGCATCCAACGTGATGAACAGAAGCTCGATCGGTTGACGGATGAAGGAGATCTCTTGAATCCAAGGTTATATATTTAAAAATCCTGAAATTGAGAGACAAATAGTTTAATCCTGTATAATCTTGGATTAGGGAAGAAGGATATGGATTAATTAGATCACTAAGGTAAAAAAGGGACAATTTACCCTTAAAATAGTGTGTGCATGGTTTCTCCACACGGTTTGAAATACCATGTGCCAACCATGCATTAATACCTAGAAAAAGGGGTTCTTTCATGGTTAGGTCGCACAACCATGTGCCAACCGTGCTAGGTGGCTTTATCAAGGAAAAAAAATCCACACTGTTTTCTAAATGGTGTGAAATTCCTATATGGTTTACTCTAAACCATTCGTCGAGCCTGTTTTCCCAAAACATGATGGGTTCTGAAAACCCAACATGCCCCAGACACCTCGTATACCTTTTTGAACCCCTTCAGAATCCATATTAGGTCCAAAGTAAAGATTTTTTACTTAATGTCAAAGGATTTATCCCTTAGTAAAAAAAGGGTTCTTACAATAATGATAAGATAGAAGAAATGATCCTGGGGATTGAAACTATGTGATCTAACAACTTTTATAAACAATGGCTCGAGTTGTGTCTTAATTTATTTTCTTGTCCATAAAGTTTACAATGTCTTCCTCCTTTTTTTGGCTTTTAGTGGATTGGGGGGATTTTCTATATTATTTTATTCATATTGAATTTTTTATATATCATATATATAGAGAATGAAATAATTTCAATAGACCTTTATACAATTTTGGATTTGGGTTATTGGTATGTAATTAGCTTTAGTTTTGAGAGTATGAATTGAGGATATACTGTTTCTATACATTGTAAAAACTAAATCTTTATTTTTTTCTTTTTTCATCCGAATAGTTTCACATTATAAAGGAAAATTATTAAACACTGGGATATGCTAATTCTATAGTGAACGCCTTATGTTTTTCTAGGTTCTTAATGAGTTTTATAGTTTGTATATATTTAGAGACTCTTTATGAGGAACATTGTATAGAGTTATAACATATTGGAATCACTTTTATAAAATTTTATCAGTTAAATAATCTAAAAATAACCAATATAGAACATAAAAGGATTAATGACACCCCAAATAGTAGGAAAGATATTTTCAAGTTGTCTATATTATCTTATTTGATGTTCTATTTCAAGAATATAATTTTATTTCTCCTTGGTTTCAGATAAGAGGTAATTAAATTGTTTCATAACACTATTTGTGTGGTTCATCCTAGGGTAATGAAGTTGATTCATAATGTTGGATGATAGTTCTATTAAGAATGAATGATGAAATAGATAACTCTATTTCTATCACAATGCATAATTTTTTAACATGTGATAGTAGATAATCAGGGGACAATGAGACTATTTCATTCTTTTCATATGAAATATTATAAATAGAAGGATTTTATAAAGTATTTTGTAGTAAGTTTTCTCAGGTTACTATGAATGAACGATGATATTTTTTATTGTGGGTTTATATATGAAATAAAAAAACTTTTTGGCCCATATGAAATATGTATCTAGTAGAAGACTTATGTAATGTGTATGTGAAATAGGTATTGAATTTTCATAGAGTTTCTTCATCTATAATGTGAGGTATATACACTTTATTTACATTATGACTTTGTAGAGGATTGTATATGGTGACAAGAACTTGATTGATTATGATTATATCAAGTTATGATCATATAGACATAATATAAAAATATACAATATAGATATTGAAGGACATGATTTGAGATAGTGTGTTGGATTTCAGTAGATCATGGGAGGATCATATTCCTTTATCAAATTTTTTATATAATACCACTCTCAAGAGTTGATTTATATTACCCATTTTAAACCCTTTTATAAGAGGTTTTATTGATCTATAAAATGATGGTTTGTGGTGGGAGATGGGTCTTAATTAGTTCTTATATTGGTATTAGATACAACATATCCAACCCATTTAATCAGAAAGAGATTAATAATAGAATATAATTTAGATTAGTCATATGCTAACCATTTATGATGAAAATTAGAGATTGTGGTTAGTGATTTAGTCATTTTTTAATCTTCATCATATCTGGGAAGTAATGACATAGGAAATAATTGATATTATCCCCTCGTAATGTGGGTATTTTTTTTAATCACAGATTTATTTATAGATGTATAACATTAGTTAGAGTTTCCACTAAATAATTCTATATTTCATAATCTGTTTCATGTTTCATAATTAATTAATAACCAAACCATACCCATCTATTATTTTTTTAGCGGGAAATGGTTTATTTGAAACTATAAATTTCCTTTTTCTAAAGTCCAAGGAATGTTCAAAATTAAAAATATAGGTTATTATGGCAAATATTTAATTCTTAGATTCAAGTGTTATAAAAACATTGATAGATTCAAAAGGACTCAATAAAGAGAACCTATCACATGTCCTAAAAATTTCGTAATATTTTTGAATGAGATATATCTTAATGAATATTAAATGATGAACTATTTATTTGGGAGGAATTGTAACATAAATGTTTTTTGTAGTTTAATTAATTAATGTGGATATACCCTCGATTTAAGTTATTAAAATTTACCTTCAACATAAAAATTAATATAGATTTTAATTATTTTTTTATTCAATTATGATAAATGTATAGTCATGTGATTAATGGTGAAATTTTATTTTTAAATGAGTAATACTAAAGGATTTCATATAATAATTACATAGTATTAAATTATTAGCATTAAATTTTTGTTAACATGGGTATTTGTGCTTATGGGAGTCAATTTTTGGATGTAAAATTAGCATGATTTAATTTATTTTTTAAAATAGATTTAAAGTATAGTATTTAGATTTCATAAAATTATTATTTTTGAATGGAGAGAATAATATAAATTTGATTATGGAATTATATTACAGAGAGAGAATGAAAGAATGAGAGTTTGATAATATGAATAGAAGGAATGAAATTTATGTGACTCAATAATTTATTAATTTACACAAGAAAATTTATATTAAAAAATAAGATAATATTTTTTATAAATAGAGGATATACCCATAATGTTCTATTAATTTATCTGTCCTTACACTCTATATCTTTGGTGGTGGATTTCTTGGCATGATGTGATCACTGGATTGTTCTTTGAATTGATTTTTTATAGATTTTTATGGTATGTTCCAAAATATTATAATATTATTAAAAATGATTAAATTATAATATAAATCCTTAATTAGTCCTAAAAACCCTATTTTCTTATTTCTCAATCTAAAGGTCATTATGAAAGGATTTGTGAAATTGTTTATAGTGTTCATGCGATTATATAAACATTATGCCCCCTGTTATTCTATACCCGGAAGCCAGTGAGTTACATGTTGTTCATTCAAAGTGGCAGGTGGTAAATGCCTCTCACTAGCGGCCATGAAATTCATTACAATGGGTCACACTTGGGTCATAAAAATTATGCACAGTCTATTATGGTTTAGTAAGATACTATGTTGAATTCACACATTAAATTCGAGTCATCCCAAAATGTGCAGGTTGGTTTTTTATAAATATATATGATTTAATGGAAAACTGGATGAATGGTTTTTTGATTATTATATTTAGGTCATCATGTCCAAAAAAAATTTAATATTTTAAAAAATTCATCTAATGTAGTTACCCTTATTTATTTCTTGATTTCTATTTGTTATATGTGTTGTTATTAATGTTATTATATATTAATGGTTTAAAAAAATATAGTAAATTTGTTTGGAATCTAATATTTGTAGATTTTAAGGATTTCTAAAAAATTTGAATTAAAGCGGTTAGTTTTGGAATTTTTTTTAAAAGGCATTATAATTAAAGACCACATAGTTGGAAAAAACTATGTGTCGTAGTTCTGAAATGGTGGTTTCATTGGTAAAGAATACATGAGTTTTTTATATTTGAAAAAATTAATTCCAAATTATTCCTATTTTAATTAAATATTCATTATTTAAATGGTTTTAGGAACTAATAATGTAAAAATTATTTTTTATTTTTTAGAAAACATGGGTTATATATAATGGAATAGATCATATTTTGGAATTCATTGGAACATGTTGGAAAATCTTAGTGTGTAAATAGAAATTCACCCCAAAATGAATATCCTAGTGTGATTGTATAAGTATTTTTCATGATATTAAAAAACTGAAGGATAACTTGTTCATTGATAATTGATAATAGGATATATCCTATGTGGATATGTTTTAGTAATTTACTCATGTTATGATGTGTCTTTTCTTATTATCATTATTTACTGAATCGAATTATAGTCTATTAGTGTTTATATGATTTACTAAAGATACAATTTTACATTAAGTAGTTTAATTTATTTAATGAAAAATCATTCATTATAAATAATATTCACTACAAGAAAAAGAGTGATTAATGGAAAATTTTTAGCACTTAACGATGACATAAACCTTCTCTAAATGAATTAAGATTATTTTTAGAAACCGTCAAGGATAGTTATGTGAAGAATCATTTCATGATGTATTTTTATAGTTTATTTTTTTTCATGGTTGTTTTTTAGTGTTATTTTAAATCATTGATAAATGATTAATAGGGTTTTTCATTTAAATAATTATTATTCAAATTTTTCAAAAAAAATTATATTTAAATTGTTTATTTATTTATTGTTAATCTGTAAATTTTTTAAATAATGTATTTTATCCCTCGACACAAGTTTTCATCAATTAATGATCAGGGAATGAACTTGAGGACATGTGGTGAATTGAAAAGAGCCCTAGAGTTATTGGTATTTGGGTCTAAAAATTATAGAATATGTTATCCTCATCATTATTTCTCCATATATTTAAAAAATATATTTTTTTAAAAAAATAACAATTTTGTACCCCTGAAAACTGATTTAAAAACCTTCCCTCATTCCAGATTTGGTCAATTTCTATGGAATAATAGACTAACCTTTCAGCTAATTACCCCCACCATTTTTTCATTTTTTGAGATAAACACCTATAACATCCTCTTTAAAGCACTCTCATTTGCATCTTGATTCACCAAACACCAACAACATAATCCATTCACAACCATTTATTACACACTCCCAAATCCTCAAAAAACCTTTATCCTAACACCCCTTAAAAAACTACCCAACATAAGATTAAATAATTTACACCACCTTCATCATGTAGTGGTAGTCTTCTAATTCCTTTCCAATAAAAAATCCATTTTAAACTCTCCAAATATACATTATTCAAACTATAACCATCGTTGCTTGCTCTAAAATCAAACTAATATTTTACATGATAAAAAACATGATCTATTACTCTATTATTTTATTTTTGTGCCATGACATCAAAGTGTGACCACAGACGATAAACCTATTTTCATGAAGTCACATCTACCACTACTCAATTTTTCTAATATAGAGAAATCCTTAAATAGAAATTCATTCATGTTTTTGAATAGTTTTGTGGGTGAGGATGACCACACTATCATATTTTTATCCTAACATAGACATGAGAGGTCAGATGATTAAACATTTAGTTTCCATAAAAAAATACAAAAAAATAATTATTCAAAAGTTTTATAGACATTATAAATAAAATGTTAGGATCAATCATTAATTGATAATTGACCCACATTTCATCCATGTTTCTGTATTAAAAAAAATATTGATTTCAATATAAATTGAAAATATTTTATAAATCCAACAATAAAAATGTAATAATATTTTTTTAATATGATTTAATAACCTCAATTAAGATTAATAAATTAGATTTTCATGGGTGTGAATTTTCCAAAATTAAAAAGGGTCCCCATTTCAACATCACATTCCAAAAAAATATTATCTATCTTATATATCCTCTATTTGTAACTAATTTGGATGGTAAACGGTATAATTAAAATTTACAGGGAAATGGCCATGTGATGAGCTGATTTCCCATTATAATTGTATTTTTGTTTTAAATTAAATATATTGTCTTAAGTAATATGATATAAATACAATCCAAATAATCAATAAGGTATGCATGAAATCATAATTTTTCTCAAAAAATAATTAAATATGTTGACAGTATTGAATAATCAAATAATTAATGTTTTTTTGGAAGTTGGAATATCTGGGTTCTAAATATATCCATTAAATTAATTGAATTTACTTATTTAAATTTCAGCAATATGTTAGATATTGTTTCTATTTTAGAAACCATAGTTTCCATTGAAAAGTATTATGTTATTCAATGATTCATTAGATCATTAAAATATTAATAACTTTATGAACTATGTCAAGGTATAATTATCATTATTTTGAAACTAGTTATTATCTTTCTTATTAAGAAATTAATTTCATATGATCTTTATCACTAAAAACTTATTTTGATCTAGGGGATTTACATTGTTTAATTCATTTATTTTTTTAAAAATAAAATTTTCTTTTAAGATATTTTGTTTGATTTTCTAAATATTTCCTTAAGTAGAGAGTTAAAATTCACTGTATTAACGATGCGCGTGATAATATTAATTTCTCTAATGCGAATATTAAATCATTAAACATTAGGAATATAATTATTTTTATTAATAATGAGTCTAGTGTTAGGTTTGACTCCACATAATGTATTAAAAACATTATCCTTAATCACTTTATAAATCCCTTCATTATTCATCATGGAATCATGGGATGTGGTTTGATATATTACAATTCAATGTGTGAGAAACTTCATTCATAATCATTCATTTCCATAGGGATTTAATTCCAAAAACATTTCACGTATACTTACTGTTTCAAATCCTAAAAATACATATTATTTCTGGTTTATATATATTTTTATTTTTTATATAGATGTATCACTAATTTCGTTACTAATCATATAAAAACCTCACTATCTAACCTCATTGGAGAGGAATGTGAGGATTTTTTCAAATGATATAGAATTCATAATAACATTATACTAATTCAAGAACAAGAAATTATTTTCTCGTAAAAATTTATTATCCACAGATGTTCCTTAATTATTGACCTTCCCATGTCTTATGACTCAATTTCATTTAATTTCCTTGAAATTTTACTCAAGGTTTTTTAATTTATTTTTTAAATTTTCATGTGTATTATGTGTTTGTTTAAAGTCATAGATCAACTTATTAATTATCAATGGAGACCTATTTGGTTATTTTTTAGTTGTAATATGTTGATGTAAGGATACCCAATTTCTAAATTTCTCTTCATTTTGGTCATGGAGTTCCTTTCGAATGTATATATAGATATAACCTCTTGGATGGGTTTCATATTTCGTCCCAGATGTCATAAGCATTAAATTTTCCATGTGATGTTTACCTATAATATCACTTATTTTTTCATATACTACTCGAGTTCAAATAAACATTTGGATATAGTTCAAAGAGTTTAATTTTTTTTCTTGCCTCACTATTAAAAATGTAAAATTTAAAATATTATTACGAGACAGCTCTTAGAAGTTTAGAGGAACCGTTAATATAATTCTTAAGTTTATGGAAGTTCATCATCCTTTGAAGCATCGGGGAGTTCCCAAATCCTATATAAGTTTTTCTATATCATAATCCCCTCCATTAGTGTAAAAATTAACTTCTAATATTTTCACTTGGCCTTTTAGACTTCTAGGCTATGCCAAAAGAGTGTTATTTATTTAAGTTGTTCAATGTTCCATGATTATATTAGAGTCATATTATCACTCTTTCTTGAATTATTCTAGAATTGATTAATTCTCTATATAGAAGCTTCATTTGGTCTAGAAAGAGAAATACCATAATGATCTCCATTTATTAATGAAAATGATCCTCCCTTTAAATTTGGGTTGTTTAAGAATTTAATGTTTTTTAAAAACTAACTTTTCTCTTACGATTCAAAATATTATCATGTAGTTTTATTTGATGGAATCTTTGTCATTTCATTCGTTTTATAGTTTATATATTTGTTATTATTTTTTAGATTATCCTTTTGAAATAATCCTTCTCTTAGGAATTCAATGAATTTTTTGATATTTAGAAGTAAATATCTGATTTTTATGTCTTTTTCTAATTATACAAGGTTGACGAGAAAAAAAATTATATTTCATTTTATTTTTATCCATTTATTACTAATGATACAAACTGAATTATCTTTTATTCGAATATTACTAATAATTCTAAATAGCATATGATTTATTAAGTCCCTTTTGTTACTTTGAGGCATGATTATTTAATGTGGATCCTAGTTCAAGATAAATTATCTAATTGTGTAAGATTTTAAAATTAATCTATATTAATTCTATTTTGTGAACTTTTTTAAATGTATCCCCAAATACTAGAGATAACTTTTTTTAATAGAACTATGTCCTCTAAACAATTTTTAATGATAAATAGAATTATATATAAGATGATCTACATTTATCATTCAAGATGGTGTTATCCAATATCACAAAACACAAAAATTCATAGATTAAGAGATCATGGGATGGTAATATAAAAAAATTTCACTTATTTCTACAAACTAAATACTCATTTTTTCTTATTTTGTGGAAATGGTGTTTGAATTTTATAGAAGACTACCATATCTATAAATCTAGGAATGTACATTTCATTGAAAATAAGAGATTCCATGGTTGGTTTTTTATTTAGAATTCTTAGATTAACAATGATTAGTGACGTGGGATGGTGTATTCTTTTTTCTTTTTTTTGTGGGGTTTTATGTCTATAATAGGTTTACAGGTGATGGGATTGAGGATAGTTTGATAGTGTTGGATTGGAATATAAATTGTGCACACTTATAGTATATTTTTTGTGGATAATATATTTTAGAGATACCTGTATAGTTAGAGGCCAATTTTTGAATGATGAGGTCCCCATGATGGACGGGTGAATAAACTAGCTCATGATTGTATCACCTGACCTTAATGATTATATATTCAAGTGTTTTTGAACTTGAATTCACATACTTAAAATTTTGAGCATATTATCAATTTATAGTTTTATAGAATTAGTAAAAACTCTTAAAAATTAAATGTATACATTAAAATTATAATCTTATATTTACTATCCATTTTTCTATTAAACAAAATCCATTAAAATAAAACATGGTTTCTCTTTTTGAAAAATCTTCAAAATTTTCCCCGGATTTCACCCTTATCCCAAATATTCCATAAAACTTGTGAATTTTTTAATAAATTGGCATGATCAAAAAAATATTGTTATGGTTTATAAAAAAAATAATCCATTAATACAATGAAAATAAATAAAAACATTTTCTAAAACATACACTTTTTCTCCTTAAGAAAGAATAATATTTCAAAAGTATCATTATCGTACCTTTTGTAAATCAAATGATTTACATGAAAACTCATTATCAAGTATATGAAATTTATGTAGAAAATCTGGGAAAAAATTTTCCTTATCAAACTTACAAAAATAATAACCAATATAGTCAACTTTCATCTACATAGTACACTATGTATTGTAGAAAATAATGTAACCATCCGTCAGTGGTTTATAATGGAATCATCATCATTAGTTAATAACACAACCAAAAATCATGGTTTTATCATGGTACACCTCTAACGGGTCTGTAAAGAAACCACCCTTCTATATAAACAACGATTAAGAACCATAACATAATCATAAACCATGAATTCTAACGTCATAAAAATATTCTTTAAAGAAAATCACATATTTTAAAAGAATTGTGTGCACATAAAAAATAATCAAAATCATTGAAAAAAACCATCTAATATTATATAAAAATATTAAAAACATTAAAGCTTCATTAATTTAGCATTATCCTCTCACTTCTTATAAATTAAAAAAATGCAATTTGGATTTTGTAAAAATAACATTAATAGATGATTTTTAAAAGCAAATACCTTACAAATATCATATCATTGAAGTGAAAATTAATCAGAAATATAGATTATGTGGGTCAGATATAAAAAAAATAAAATAATATAATATAGAAAATAATATAATAAAAATTAATTTAACATATAATCTTATCCTGACATTATCAAGGTATTAGAGGTTTAACCCAAAGAATAGAAATTGCGTTAAAAATTCCCTTACCTCGAGTCATATTTGTCATATAAATTATTTATATTTCTGAATAATATACATAGGATAATTATTTTTTTCCATGATAAAAAAACTAATTTCTTTCGTTTTATTTCACTAATTTCCATGTTATATATATTACTTAATTATTTAAGTTCTCAACAGATTTCTTGATGATATTCGGTAATTAAGTCCAAAATGTCTTTGGTTAGATAAAAAATGTCAAAGAGTTAATCATTAAATAATATCCAAAATAATATTCGTGATCTAGTTTTCAGTTTTATACATAAATTCTAATTTTATATACATCCCTTTATTATGGTAATGAAAAATCAACTACATTACAATCATGGAGATGGTAGGGTATATATATGCTTGAGTAATATTTCATTTTATCAATGGTTATAATGAAAAGTAGGTAAGTTTTATTTTATATTTTCCTAAATATAGTATATAATTATAATCATATTATAAATTTAAATATACTTATATATAGGATACACTTTATGTGATGATTAAAAACTAATCTCATCGTTTCATGGAGGTGATAATTCACACATATGCACGAACACTGTTATCATTTCTCTATGTATGAAAATATTTGAATTTAAATGATATATTATCTTTTAATAAAGAAATATATTTCATAAGTATAATATATAAACATTATTTCTATAATTATTACCATTCCTGAGAGATGGTTATGGAAAATGAATTATATCGTTTCATGATGCGGTGGTCCTTCATACATAAGAATGATAAATTATTTTATTCATTTATCGAATTGTATATGAATATGGGTGATTAAAATGAAATAATAACATATATTTATATTTATTATACTTGATATATTATTTTATCATGGTTCAATAAGGTTTTAGTGATGTGGAAGAAGAAAAAAAATTAGAAACACTTGATTAAAAATAATAGTTCTTCTTTGAACAAATTTCTTTTCTTAGCAACTTAAGACCACTAAGGCTGGTGTTATGAATAAATTAATGAAACTATAATGAGTTTAGGGATTATTAAAAAGTATTTTGTTAGATATTTCTATAACCAAAATAATTTTTTAGATTGAGAGATTTATAAGAAGAGGTTCCCTTTTATAAGAGAGGGGAGGGGCACTCTTGAAAGTTCTCAAAAGATTTAAGTATATTATGACCATTATAGATCCCAATACATTTAAATGGACAATTAATGAATAGGGGATAACATTGTAGACCATATATTATCCTATTTGGAATTATTTAAAATTTTTATGATATTTAAATTTTTTAATAATATATTATATTCATGAAATATTATTATTAGAATATTTAATACTATACATTACTATAACATCTAAAAATATAAAAAACAATCATATTCAAAAAAAATATTTTATTATATCCTATAAATTTTAAATTTATCAATATAATTCATGGATGAACTTGAAAATATAAAATTATATTTATTTTAATATTTTTAACATCATTTATTTTATTTTTCCATTAATCTAATAATTACAACATCGTCATTGTGTATGACTTTAAGGTGATTATTTATCCTCTAAAAATTAAAATAAATTAACATAATTAAGATAAAAAATTTAGATTTAAAATTTAAACTTATGGTCTCACATATCTTTTGGATGACCATATATTAAAAAAGTTATACACATTAAAAACAATTGTCTGACAAGTTTGACATATCTTAAATATATAATACTATATGGGGCTTAAAGTCATCCAAGTGGAACCAAGAGGTCAGAAAATTTCCTCAATGATGATTTTGGTTGAAAACACTCATATAATAATATTATGACTAATTTTAGGGAAATTTTATAATCCTTATCATAATTATTTTTACCCTTAATAACCTAATTTACCCATAACGCTGGTAATAAAAACTACAAAATTTAATATTCATATTATCCAAAAATAAAAGAAATATATTCAATAAAATTTTTACATATAATTAAAAATATGGAATCCCTTTTTCAGAATTCAAAACATATAAGTGACATAATTAATATAAAATTATATCTAAAAATGAAACGGAAACCAATTTTTTAGAAAAAATCCATGTTTAAAATAAGATGTTTAAAAAAAATATTAAGTATAAAATCCATTTAAAAAACAATAATTGTATTATTTAAAATTAAAAGTAAATAATTAAAATTTAAAGTCAATATAAAACTAAATTTTCCTTCATAAATAAAATCATTTTTCAAATAAAACCAGTATTTTTCACTGATAATTGAGAAATTAATATTTTAAAAAAAGCATTACAAATTAATCCTAAGATATTTTTTCAAGATGAAACAAAATTTGGAATTAGTTCTTTCATATAAATTTTCTAAAACATCCACAAATTAATTATAATATTTGTTAATTAAAAGAAAGAAACCCTATTGTTTAGGAAAACATATTTATATAGATTAAAATTACTTTATAATATTATAATTTTATAAATAATTTCCAATAAATTAATATTGATTTAGACCATTAAAATTATTTTATAAATAACTTATTTATATTTATACCCTTAAATTTAACAGTTAGATTATAACTATCAAATATAAATAACAATATTTGGATGATCGTTTAATCTCTACGTCAAGTATCTTATATTCCATCAAATATAGTATTCCCTTTTAGGAAGTATACATGTTAAAATGATGGTTCTCATATTTACGAGATTTTCCTAGTGCCCTATATTTATGTTCCATCTAGTGTCTGAACTTGTGCTTTTTGTTAATTTTTAGGACTCTTTTTTCCTTATTTTAGTTCATGATTTTCCACTCGTTCCTTATTCATAGTGTTTTTATGATTTCTATCCATGTGTTTATTTCAATAATTATTTTTATTTTATTTTATGTTGCTCGAGATATTTCTCTAAATCCTCCCCATATAAAGAACATAATCATTACTCAAAAACGTAATAAAAAATCTCAAGGTAAAGATAAGGGTTGGTCAAATCATTGGATTTTTGGATTTCATCCACTATACGTCTTGTGATTTCCTAGAGTCAGGGTTGAAAATATCAAACATATAGTTTTATTTTAGTTTCTAAAAAAAAGCATTACCCAACCGACCAAAATACCAATGCTACCAATCATAGTTTTACTTATCAACAAACTATGAATTCGAACTTGAAAAAAACTACAATAAAAAATTCCAGATTTCAAATAAAAATATAATTCAAATATAATTAAAAAATCACAAAAAATTATTAAAATTAAATTCACGATGTACATGATATTTCTAGAGATATTGTAGTGGTCATTGTTATAAAACATTTACAGATGAAAAATCCACCATCCTTTAGAGGTAATAGTGGACCAATTATCATGGACAACTATATTGAGAGGATTAATCATATTTTAAGACATATTGGAACTCTCAAATAAATTATGGAAACATTTGTGATGTTTATAGTTAATGGTCCAATACGGTACATGTTGGATATCTATGTTTAAGAATAATAGTGTGCTAGATTCACTTGGGATTGGTACAAAACCATGTTTATTATTATTTCTACTTGGACAAAAAAATGTGAAGATGGATTATAATTTCACATAACAAAGAAAGAGATCATACCATAAGTATGTATTTCTAGATTCACTATGATATTCTGTTATACCCAAATGTTGGGAGGGAATGAGGCCATGAAGTCTTATTTGTTTTGGGTTTGGTTATGAACACTACGTAGATAATAGGGGAGATTATTTTTTATCATTACATAAATAAAATATTTAATAAGGATATTGTATCTGATAGATAAATAGGTATAGGTCATCAGGTAGTTTTTCTTGAATTACATCTTTAGGTGGTTTGAAGAGAGTTTTCAAGAAGTTGTTTCTTCGAAGCATGTGATAGGGAATTCAGAGTAGGTGATCACCATTTCCTCAATATCATGTACATAATCCTTTTTTCTATTTCAATATTAAATTTTATGTTATAATATGGGTATTGATATTAATAAAGATTATTTTCACTCATTCTATTGCAACATTCTTATTTAGAAATTTTGCTGGAGAAAACCTTAGGGAGGATGTATGAAGGGTTATTCCAATATTTTATAACTTTCTTTATCCTGTAAGGATCACCAATGAAATTTATCTATATCATAATATGGTGTTTACGATGATATACTTTACAAGTTTCACATGTGTCACATCAATTGTGTTCTACTATTTAGGGAATTCCAAGTTCATGTGGATAGGTTCCTGGTATATTTTTTCTATTTATCTTGAATTAAGAGATAGTTTTAAGGGATAATCTACATTAAATTATAAAAAAAATTACACCATGGTATTTTAATATATCATCACCTATAAATAAGTCAATGTTTCAAATTGATCTCTCCACACAAAAACACCTAACTTAAATTAAAATGTGATAAATAGAGATAAAATATAAATTTTTAATTATGACCACTAAAATCTAGATGATGAATTGGATGGAATGACTAGGAGTACCTAATTTATAAAATATATAAATAAAAAAAATAAGGTAAATTTTAATATGATTTAAATTCAATTGTAATGGAAGAATGACTCATGAGATCATTTTAATATTAGATTTGAATTTTTCTAAAAATGAATCATTTATGCACTATTATTTTTTTTCATAGAAAGTTTTCTGTTAATTGACCATAATTTATAAATTTATATCAACAATTGGTTAAGAATAATTAATAACTTCTTTTAAATAAAAATAATAATAATATATTTTAATCTAAATATAGGTTTCCCTATAAAAACGGTTTTCTTTATTGTTTATAATTTTACTTTAAACCCAAATTTTAATATTTTAGAATTTTAATTATAAAAAATGAACATTAATTTTGAATTCAAACTAGTAATATTTTCTTAAGAAGAATTTTTGGAATTTTTCTAATAACATTGACTTTATGTTGAATAGTGAAATATACATTTTTTAAATATCATGATAAAATTATAGTAGTATTTTTAAAATATTTCATAGAAATTTGGAATATATTTTCTAAAAAACATTTATTTAATAAGTTACATTATAAATCTAAAACATTTATTGTGGTTTAAAATACTATATATGATATTTCATAACATAAGTAATATTTTTTTCCAAAGAAATTTCATTTAATACATTATAAATTTTAAAATTAATTTTTATCAATTTTATAAGTTGAATAAAATAAAATTTATTTGGAACATGGAATTAGTATATTAAAATTATGTTGTACAAAAATTTTATTTTTAGGTGTAAAGGTAAAATTACTTAGGTAAAAAGTACATACTGTGGTAAGAGTAAATTAAGGTAAAAGGGGTCTCAAGGTGGGAAAAAATCTAAAACATGTTATGAAAATTTTTTCTAATGTGTGATAATTTATTTAACAATATTAATCCCCTTTTGTTGATAGTGACTTACCATTATTAAAAAGATATGGGTGTTTACTAAAATACCACCCCTTCCCACTTATTACAGTATCCTTTATCTACTCATTTGATACCACTCCTGAAATTCTTTTTCCTGCTAAAAATGACCTTTTTTCACCCCCTAACTTCATCTTCCTACTCGTTGAGCTTTTGTTTATAATATATTATCATAATCCCTAATTTTATAAAAAATTTACCAAGGAAAACTAAATGTTCTCAATATGAGTAATATTTTTTTCTTTAAATATTTCATTTGAATATTATCACTAAAATTTTAATTTTAAAATAAGTATTAATGAAATAAGTATTTTTTATTTAATTAATCTTATTAAAAAATGTAATTAACATTAACTATCATTTTACACTTCCCTAATGAAAAAAAACATGATTTGTGTATATGTGTGGACTAACGTCCTCATAAATAAATGTGCCCATTTTCCTTAAGCACCTATCATGGATGGACTTATATGGTAATATAATATTTTATTATGATATTTATATAAAATTTTAGAGATTGAAATGGTAAAAAGGTTTAAAATTTCTCTAATTCTATGGAAACCAAAATCAATAATCATGAGTATGTGCAGACTACCACCTCCATTGAATGATGCATTCTGTTTTTCATTATAACCTTTCATGATTGGTTTGAAGAATCGATTTGATGGATAAATATTATTTTTATAATAATATCATTTTTTAGTATAAAAATAGGGTAACATATTAATAATATATTCAATAAATGATTAATGTTAATTCAATTTTTTAAAACAAGTGTACTAGAAGAAAAATAATTTGTATTCGTATTTTTTAATATTTTAATATCCATTAATTGTACATCTACTTAATTAAAATTATTATATATCACACTATGAAATAAAAAAATTATCATTATGATTTAATTATAATTATATAAATACTAAAACACCACATAATAATCCATTAATTATGATTTTTTCCTTGTAGGGTTGGTTTTACCATGTATTTGAACAGTGATATGAATTTATGTTATGGAGGAATATGGGAACTTAATTACCAGTATAAAATGATATAAATAAATAAATAATTATTCTTTTAATTATTAAAAAGTATCTTTTTTATTAAATGTATTAATTTATAAAACACCTCTCATTCATTAAGAATAACTGAGATGATATCAGCATCGATTTCATCTTCATGGATTATAACTAAAAGTACTGTGGAATGAAATTATACATTTAAATATACCATGGAACATTTATTATGGTACCTTTTATGATTTAGGGATGATGAGATCTATAATAAAACTAATAATGACATCGTTTTTAAGAAACAATTTCAAAATGATGAAGATTACTCACACCTAATATCAAAAGTATATAATAACAAACAAATATACTTATAGAAAATAATTATAAATGAATTTTATAAATTGTTTTAGATAAGAATATTTTTTTAATGGATTATTGAGATAGATATTTCTATTATATCATAGGATATAGTTTTTTCATCAAAGATGATATAAAAGTTTTAGTATTTTCTTGGTATTAATTCTGATTCTTTAAGACATTATACATTTCCTTGCACCATATTGACCTTGTATGGGGTATTCAATACACATAGATTCCTTTTTATCATATTTTTATTTATTTTATGGAATATAATTAATCAAATACTATTACATTCTTTAAATTTATATTGATTCAATTATTACCTATATAGTAAGGATTATTGGTAACATATCTTTCATTCATTGTTTTGTGATCATTATATTGATCTTATTTCAACTTACATGGGTATATTCTACACTTTACATTATTATATGGTATTATAGAATTTTGTTTGGATTTATATTCCTAAAGCATAAATCCTTAATAAATATCTGTAACCTTATGTATTATGTTACACGTAAAGAATTCTGATAGCTCAAATATTCTTCTTTTGAGTTTTAATATTTTATCTTGACTATTGTTCTTCTGTTCATGGGTTATACAACACTATAAATAAGGTTTCTCTTTGTCTCTACATTTCCAAGAGAAAACATTATGTTAGATTCATAGATCCATTATTTGATATTATTTTTAAATGTTAAATTTTTATAAATCATACACTTTAATTTTCAAATTTTTCTTTTAAATGTTAAATGTATTTCTATATTTATTGTAAATGTTAAAAAAAATTATAAAATTTAATATAATATTTCACCACAATTATCATTTTCATTTTCAAAAGGATTTAAAGTAATGGAATTTGTGTTACATGCTTTACCCTCTAATAAATATATATATTTATTATTTGGGGGAGTGAACTCACAGTATCATACAATTATCTATTGGTCTTTTCTTTGGTGATAAAAATAAAATAATTTTCTTCCATTGATATTTTTAATTTCTATAGGCGTCCTTCATAATTTTCTTAATCATAGTTAGGATATGTTATTTTAAAATCATCCCAGTTTTCCATTATATATGTTAATAAATTTTCATTTCTATGAATGATATGATCTGTCGATGCCTTTGTAATTCCGATCCATCCACTGTGACAATTCATAAATTTTCTTTGAATTCATTTACATTATCAAGACCTTACTTTCCATTTTACTGATTGAAGGGTGTTTTCCATTATTCCACACATCGATTTATTGGTGAAATTATTGACTTAACAGAATACCCCTTACTCTATACAGTGTTATATTAAGGGATGGATACATAAAACTATATTCCATTTATAGATTGAGGAACTATAAAAATCCATTTTTTATTCTATTATTGATTTTTATTGATTACTCATAAATTTTACTATATATTTTTTAATCATCCACCTTTCACTGGATGGGTTATGATCAATTTATCACTTTTATTTATATGGGTAATTTTATTTTTATTTTGTATGTATTTATTTCCATGTGGAATATTATTAGAACAAGTTCTTAATGTATTATTTATTAAATATTTTATAAGATGAATGAATTGGTCATAAAAAAATGGCAGGTTAGAAATGACATTTTATACCCACTAAATAAATTACTATGACTCATGAGGAAAAATTATTTTAGTATTCAGTGTATTCCTATCCAATTTGAAAAGATGTATCGACTGTAGTCTTAATGTAAACAAATGTCTTATTTGAGGCCTTGATTTTTTAGATTATGATGTTTCAAATTCGATACTACATCCTCAAAAATTTAGTTATTTTTTCCATTTCATCTATTTAATTTATTTTCTATCAATGGATATATTATTCTATCATATATAATTGATTATGGAATCTGGTTGATTACTTGTTCCTACCGTAATATTTATATTGTGTTTATTACAGGATTTCCTTAGTTGAATGCTTTCTATTTCGGATCCTTTGAGATCACCCATTCTTATATTTTCATTTCCCCTATAAAGGAAGAAATTTATTAAAAATGATATTACTAAGAGGTTATCTTTTGAGGGGGGGGGGGTGGAGATGTTACAGACTTATTATGATTTAACATATTTCTAACATATTGGAAAAAAACATTCCATTCGTTCAGAAATAAATTTTCTTTCTTACTTTATGACTTATCTTAATTCTATAAATAAATAAATAGAAACTAAATTGGGAATATATGAAGTGAAATATATTCTTTAATTCAGGTAATTTTGGGATATTTATGGTTCGGAATCTATGGTTTTTATCAATTCCATCATGTAAAGCATTTGTTTTACACATTGAATCTGGAAGTGCGGGTTCAGGCATCATAGTTTGAGTAAGTAATGTGTTTTCATAACTTTATAGATTAGATGATTTCTAAGGAAGGGTTCATAAGTTAAGGTTGATAATAATTATAGAGTTATATATTACCCTTCAAGAATTTATAAGATTTAATGCTAACATAATGACATGTACTTTATTTGGAAATTTTGAAAATATAAACTCAGTGAGTACCCTAGGAATAAGGGTATTTATAGGATGTGTGATATCATAGCCCTAACCATTACCATAGAAATATTGGGGGTTCAAAAAACCTTAGGTTATATCCCCTAGAAAAAAAAGATGCAAATAAATTCCACGGTATTACTAAATCATTGAGGAATTAATTTCCCATTAAAACACAATTTTTCATGAAAATAACAAAAAAACAAAAAAAAAATATATTTAATGAAATATAAACAATATAATAGAAAATTACTAATGACCAATAACAAAAATAACATAGCAGTCGGAAAATATGAGCAATAAATAAATAAATAATATATCAAAATGTATAAGAACTAATATAGCATCAATCCAACCATATATAAGAAATAATATGAGCTCCAACCACCCTCTATAGAATATATAATCATCATTCTCCACTAAATAAATAATAGAACATTCTTTTACATATTTTAAATAGAACAATATCTACATACAAACCAATGTGCATATGAAGGGGGTGAGTAATCATACTGAGTTAGGAATCCAAAAGAGACATCCTAAATCATGGAAGATTAAAAATAACATGTTAGATCATGGTTTAATATTAAATCCTAAAAAAAATAAAGGAACATAAAAATAATTTTATCAATTTAAAAAAATTTAACTTAAATCATATATAATTTATCCATTATTTCTTCTTGTTATACCCCTTCTACATTTCAATTACACACACAATGTTTCATTCCATGACTGCGCTAACACTTATAAGTGGTAACTCATTCATCCAATAGGTTGATATTTGGTGATAAAACTCTTAGAACATGTATTCTATAACCAAGCACAATTTAATGGCCATTTCAAATGAAAATGGACAATCACTATTCCACATGTACCAAATTCCCTATTTCAAAAATATATTTTTTCCAAAATATCATCCTTTAATTTTATAAATTCATTATAAAAATTTATAATTCAAAAACATGCTATAATAATTATTATCGATAGTAGATTAAAAACATTATTCCTTTAAAATCAGAAAAAAAATAATTTTTTAAAATCCAATCCATCCAGTTCTAGAATTAGAAGATAGAGTAATAATCCACCTACATATTGCAATCAATTTCACCCCCCAAAAGAGATATAGGGAGAGTACTCACATATAACATAGAAAACGTATCCTTAAAAATACTCAAAAACATAACAAAAGTGTACATTGTATTAATTTGATTTGGAAGAACTAGGGATGTGATTGTGAGTAGGGGTTAAAAGATGAAATTTATTGTCAAAAATAAATTGAAAATACCTCCTATGAAGATCTCATATGAAATAATATCTCCTCCCCCAATATTAGTTCTCAAATTGATCATTAAAAATATACTTTTCACTAACACTATGGCCTAGTGGTTCCTTCCACAACTATACTGATTCTAATCAACTCATCATTAGGAAACTACCATGGTGATACAGTACAAAATACTATGAAAACCAAAACTATTTTGAATCCACTATATCCTAGACCATGGTGTGGTGAGGTGTCCTATGGAAATATTTAACATACAGGCTCCCAGTATTCCATGTCCAAGAACACCTAGTGAACACATCTTCCCTTATGATTTTTTTTCTATCTATGATGTGTAGTCACGTCCCCCGTTCACTATTCCCTGAACCATGGCATGTTGCTACCCGTGGTGCACCAGAATTTATTAAGAACTCCTGGCCTCTTTAAGAACCCTACTAATGATCCCCCAAACCCAAATAAAACCATGAAATGTATTTTAAAACTTGGATAACATATAAAATACCAATATATGGGGTTCATAAATTCTCACCAAAAATTGAGATTTCCATCTTCAGGAAGATTGACATTGGTGTTTTATTTTAATATTTCAATAAATTTTCCAAACACATCATTATACCACTTCTTTGTCTCTTCTTAAATCATTAATGATTCTATAATACTCATATAATATAGATGGGTATCCATCACAATGTGTTATATAGTTTATGTATATTTAAAATTGGTTTATGGATAAACGAATCATTAGGATCATGAGTGACATTGTACTATTAAATCATATGTCCAGAATAGAGCGTGTACTTCACTAGTTTAGAGACATGGAAAACATTTAAGAAACATTGAATCATGGTGTTAAAGATAATTTATATGTAATTTTACCAATATATTCAAGTATCTCAAATAGTTCATCTTTTCAAGGAGCTAGTTTACCCCTCTCTTCCAAATAATGATGAACCAATCACGTTGACACTTTCATAAGTATATAGTTAGATAAAACAAAATATATTAGTATATTATAATGATATGTATATGAATTCTATCATCTCTTGATATATCCAATCATTTTCTTATCATCCCAATTTTCATATTTATTTCATGAATAAGAGTAGGTCCCAATAGTGATGTCTCTATGGTCTCCACCTAATAGAGTGGAGATCAACATGGATAGTAATATAATACAAAAAATAATGTAATTTGTATTATGAATTTATGACTATTTTTATATGAATACTCTTATATGGGAAAATGATATTCACATTAGTCACTGAAATAAATTACTCAATCCCTAAGCATGTCTTCTAGTGTTAGAATCATTCATTTCAACTACCCATCCATTTGAGGATGATAGGTTGTTCTCAAGGCCAAATAGGTAACCATAACTTGTTGAAAACATTCCAAATCCAAAAGGTAAAATGATATAATTGATTAAAATGGTTGAAATATGTATTCTATTAAATATTATAACATACCAAATGTAGATATTTTCCAAATTATCTACAATGTTTTATTTTTGGATCTATATGAAGTGGGATGACCTCGAGAGTTAGTTCATAATAACCAAAATTAAGCCATAATTCTAAATATCTTTCGGAAATATCATATGAGATTCTATGGTAAATTGTTCCATATTCCATACAGGTATAAGTAAATATTGAAACATTCTAGTTATTCATTTTTGTTCAAAATTTACTTGTTTATATGTGAGTAATTTGGTCACATACTCAATCTCATATCATTTATTACCTAACCAGTAAATATTTTTTCTTATATAATTTTACAAATTTTTGGTTCTTGGATGAAACACCCAATTAGAATAGTGATAAGAAGAAATAAGTTTATTTTGATAATATGGAGGAATGATTATCTGATATAAAAAATTAAAAACAAAGTTTTTATTTCATTTAAATTGGTCAGTGGTCTCCCTTGTATTGATTTTTGATATAATGAAAATGAAATATCGATCCATTCTTTTAGCATCCATAACTTGTTCAACAAAATCAGGTATAAGAGTTTCTAGAAAGAAGACTTTGACCTCATTCTTATCAATGCAATCCAAATTAATATCGACAATAATACTCAATAATTCCAACTAATAAAAATCTTCTCTATATAGTTAGTTTAATGAGTTTCAGTTTAGAGAATTAGACATGGAATTTTCTTTTCTAGGTGTATAAACTATGTTAAAGTATAACATAAGGAGATATTATATACAACATAGTTATATCAGGTGAGAACTCATTTTTTGAATAGATGTGGTACATGATTTTATGATCAATGAACATGGTAAACATCCCTCGTAGTTATAGTGACACAGTGGATTCCAAGAATGAACCACCATAGCCAATTTCAAATCATAGTTCTGATAACTCATTTCATAAATTCATAACATTAGCGATATAAAATTTATAATAATATTTCCATTCTGGATAACATATCTAAAACTAGAGTCAAACTTGTTACAAAAGAATGCATTACCTTTCTCATGTTATGGTTAGATAATAATTGTTTTTATAGTGATCTTGGAATTAAAATCCAAAATATTGTTTTTGACAATCATCACTCTATTGGAATAGAGTTCCATTTCTTATTTGTGATCTCATAGGAGATGAATGACAATAAAATTCATGACTGAATTGGTGAGATAATATATCTAATACTATAATGTTCCATATCTCAAAATCATTCTTTGGAATGTCCCAAGAGAAGAAAATATCTATCATTTTTGGGAATAATACCAAAACAATTCTCAGAAATGATATGGATAAATAGACAAACAACATGTATCTAAAAAAATTAGACAACTTTTCCTAAAACTGGTTCTCTCAACAATTGATTAACACAATCTCAAAATTTTCATCATAATCCTTATGAGTCTGAGAATACACTATATAGTTATATTAAAATACTAAAATGAATGATTCAAGGTAAAAAAAGAAGATATAAATAATTAAAGCCTAAAAATTGTTGTTTAATTTTTAAGACCAAAGCATATTACTATATATTCAAAATAATCGTGAAATCTCCTAAATTTCAAATACTGAATATAGTATTTATTAACTTGGATTTTGTGATAACCTAACCATAGATCAATCTTTTATAACCATTGGGCTCCTTTACATTAATCAAATATATCATCATTTTTTTAATCATATATATATTAATTATCATAAACTAGTGCAATTTGTGATAATCAAGACAGAGACATAATGAACCATCTACCTTCATCACAAAAATAACTAGAGTATCCCAAGTCAATTTTTTGGTCTTATAAAACCATTTATTTCTAATTATTCTAATTAGACCTTAAATCCCCTTAATTTGGTTGTTTCAATTCTATATGATAAATGTGAAATAGGATTTATCACTAGAAGGTGATCAATCAAATATTCTAAATTCTCATTTTGGGGAAAATAAGTGATATTTTTTGGAAATAAATCTAGATACCAATCCACAATTTTACTAGAATTTATTACCTCAATTATAAAATTATTCTCCCAAGTGACCCATCTCAGTTGATAAAAATTCTTCCAACCATCAGGACTATTGTTTCTTTACATCCAAAATTGGTATCCCAATATCTTTTAAAGATATTCAACATTTCATCTAGAGATATAAAATTCAATTTTAATGAATAACAACCAATATAATCCTTAGAAGTAACTAATTGATCCATTCCCTATATTAAGTATAATATATACATATCCAGAATAGAGAATTCACCAAAATATGATTTCATTGATGGTTGTAGAAAAAACATCACCCCTAAATTATATATAATCCCACTTCTTATGATTTGTTTAAATACTCATCACATGTTGAATTACCTCATTATAAAAATCCATTTGGTTAATGTTACAAGAAGTGATAAAAGAGTAGGGTGATCAAGTATTAAGTATACATTTCATGAGAGTTTATTTAAGTATAATGGTTCCTCATATAGATGAAGGAACGAACTATTCTGCCAATATCATCTACTCTACACCAAACAGCTGATTACTCTCTCCTCCATATTCCACTATTCCCTATTGTGGTTTCATTTTAAGATGATTCGATGTGTTTCTAGAATCATCATGGTTTACATGGTTCAATTGATCTAAACTATTTTGACATGACAAATAATTAAAATCATAATATCTCTTCGACACATGAGATGTATTTTTTAAAATTTACTTTATAGTGGTAGGGAAATGATTTTGAAGAAGACCCACATGATTATGGTTGTGATGTGTATTTAGGGGTTTCATATAGCCATACTTATTATAATTTAATTAATCACACTAGAAACATCTAAACATGATACTGGTCCATGGGGGAAATTAATTGATCTAGTGCTTTCATTCTATGATGATATGATACCTTGAAATTAGGTTTCCCTATTTTTCTTATTCCCAAAATTAGTATTTTCACCTACACCCATGTTGAGGAATGTGTTTCATCCAATAGTATTCCAGGAAATATCCTTTTATTACATTATCTCTATATTAAAAATGTCTATATAAAAAGTAATAAAGAGGTAAACTATCTTAGAATGAATTTCTTCTTGCATCCCAAACTCAAATGTATATTCCGTCAAGGATGATCCTTCCTCTACATCAAGAAAAAAATGAACTAAAGTGATAAAATTTACTATATATTTGGTCACTGAAAGATTTTTTTCTTTTGAATGATGAAATTTTTCATTACCACATTTTTAATGGTTTATAGGTAGAATTTTTTGTGGAATAATTCATCAAATCCCCCAATATAATGACATGGAAAAATTTAACAAGAAAGGATAAATTCTAAATATTGTGTGTAATATCCTAGAGCATATAGACTGCTAATATCACATTTATATCAATATAGTTTCTATGGAAACCAAAGATTTGTGTGATTATATTAATCATTGATTTTACCTTCTCAGTTTCTGAATACGCCAGAAGGATAGTTAGATTTAGTTTCTCAATCTAAAATATATTACCCACATTTCATGGTCTATTATTTATTTATCCATTATCAGTAGAAATAAATTCTTCAATAATGATTTAAACAATCCATTGGTTTACCTATGGTTCAAGTTTAGTGAAATTCTCAATAGCCACTTCTTTCAGATTTCTTAGTCATCTAACTTGTTCCATTTATCTATAGTTAGAAAAAAATAACCACTTAAACATTTATTACCTAGTAAACTAAAGTATAAGGTTATTCTAAATCTTAAAAATTAACATTAATTATAAAAAATTTCTAACAATCATTCAACATAATATGGGAAATGAATTCATAGCTGAATGTCTCATTGCTAAATCATGATGTGTTATACTCATCCTCTAAGCCCATGGTGATGAGATGAGAATTCTTCAATTTGTGTCTAAAAACACATTTATTATACCTAGAAAACCCCTGTAACTTGAAATTAACTATAAATAAGTTATTTATGTCTTTTTATGCAATACATTTGATTTTGTCTCATTTCATATCTCCACAATACCATTCAAAATTGAATGATATATACAAAAAAATAGCATTTGGAACATCCTAACCTTAACCATTAACCTAGAAAGATCTAGGGTGTCACTAACCATACATTAACTCCCTAGGAAATGAAAGAATTAAAATTAATTACAATGGATTGAAAAATAATTGGGGGAATATTTTATCTTTAAAGAAAAAAACCTTCCAAGACAAAAAATAAATACAACCAAACCAAACTATAGAATGATTTAAATATAAATAATACAACCCAAAAATACCAATGAGCAATATAAAAATATCAAATTAGCTACAAAATAGGATCAAGAATTCCATCCAAAAAACAAAATAATATCTTCATAAAGCAACACCAGTGTTCCATCAGTACAATAATCCTCACTAAAATATCTAATCTCCAACCACCCTCTCAATAATGTATCATCATGATTCTTCAAAATAGAAATATGAAGCCTTTAATTTACTTGTTTCATTAATAAAAATTCTTCATACATTCTAAGGTGAATATGTAGGGGTGAAAAATCATACCTAGGAATAAATACCCAAGTTACATTCCATCTAATTCTACTAGGATATGAAAATATTATCTCACAGTTCAAAATATAATATAAAACAAGATATAGGAATATAAAAATATAGTTTACCAATTTAAAAAAATTTAAATTTTGATCATAAATAGTTTATCCATTATTTCCACAAGGAATAACCATTAATCATTTCACCCACACACACACATGCATTCCATTACATTCCAAGTAATCATGAGTGTTAACTCATCCAATTTTCTATCTTGTTATTGGTTATAATTCCCCATGTGGCTTCAGTCTTGAACCATGCTCCAATTAATGCCTAGATCAAATGAAAATTAACGCACACTATTCAAAATATTCCATATTCCAATTTCCAAAATCATTTTTTACCAAAATCACATCTTATCATTAACACATTGAAAATATGATAATTCAAATCCATGATACAATTTTTTCGCAACTATAAACCATCCATGTTTTCTTTTTAACTAAATAAATATTCATTTTTTTAGTTCCAATACATAAAGATATAGAATGAGAGTATATATTTTTGGGCCACTTACCTCTTGTGATCAATTTCACCACACAAAAAAAATAGAGGGGGAGAGAGATACACCTCCCAAAACCCAAATAAAATAGATCTTCAATTTGAGTGAAAACATCCCAAAAAATAAACCTCGATTTGTCTGATTTCAAAAACCTAAGGATGAGAGGTTGATCGTGGGTTATAAGAGAAAATTTTTAGTCAAAAATAAAATTAAAATCACACCCAATAATTTCTCACATTGATCCATAAATACAATACCAATATTAGTGATCAAGACTGACATTTAAAAAATGATTCTGACCGATACCATCACCTGCTGATTCTTTCCATGATCATGTTGTTTATGATCACCCATAGTTTAGGGACTCACCATAGAAAGCCACTATGGAATATTGAAAAACCACAAACTATTTTGAATTAAATATTCCCTACTATAGTGACCCATACCATCCATACAAAGTTAATTAAAAATTTTCAATGAATATTTGTTTCATAACATAATGATTCATGCCAGAATATTATAGGTATACTGCCTTTGGAAACATAGATACAAAAACAACCGGTTCATAACATATATAAATCATTTCCAAAATAGTTCAACATAATTATCACCCTTCTTAGATATATCATACCTAATACATCACTGCATAACATGGGGAGTGTAAATAAAAGAAAGGGTGAGCTCAGCTTCCCAGTAAGGGTAAATATAGAAGATATCAACAAAAAATGAGCATAAGAGTACAAGAACATGATAATAAAATTTGAAAAATAATTACCTATATATTATAGATCAAGATATTTTTTAATGGAATAAATATTGTAATTATATAATACATGTCATCTCTCCCAAATTTACTCATGTTTTTAGGGTTATGTGGTTGCTTGTAGTGTATCTTGGGTTACTGAATCCTGAGAGACCTAAGAAGAATCCTACAGAAACAAACATTCTTTTTATTTTTCTTGGTTATAATATGACCAAAATTGGGTTGATTTTATTTTGGTTTAAAATAGAACTAATAGATCTATATTAATTCAATTTAAACTAATGATTTGACCCTAAGTTATCTCTTTTGGTGGATTGGATGCATTCCTTTTCTGACTATTTCAATTTATAAATTTTTACATGGGTTTATTCAAAAAGATCAAATAACATCATCACTTACTTTATTAATAATGGCACACCATAATACCAATCACTTATACACTTGTATGATCATGTTTTTTAGAACTCCAAGGTAAAGGTTCGTATTAGCACATGAAGTGTGTGTCGTTGAAATTCAATTAGGGAGAAAAAGTTTTAAAACCACCAAATGAAATTATTACTTAATAGAAGTGATTAGAAATTAATAGAGTGAGAAATAAAATCCAACACATACTTTTAATACTCCTTTGAATCAACCCATAAGTAGATTATCCATCTATTGATTATATGATCTCAATGGAAGTGGGAAGTAGACTCGTTAGAGCAGATTTGAAGAAGTGAAAAACAAATAAATAACAAGCACTCCACCATTGTGTGATAAATTTCACAAGGTTTGGGGAAAATAAATTCATACATTAAAGAAATGGTATAAATTTTATATGAATAGGAACATATAAATAGAAAATTTAGTCCATTTACTAAAATCTATTGTGATTCTAATAACTTACATGAGAAAGAATATTGTTACAAAGACAAATCGACATAATAACATTATAATCAAAACAAAAATACAAGATGATCAACTCCTTCAACAAAACAGCCTTAAATATTTATTTCAAAAGGCACGGTTCGAGCTTCCAATATTACAAGTCTTCCCACATTAGTATAGTAGGCCTAGTGTGGTGGAATGTTTGTGAAATTATGACTTTTCCACCCTTGACCCAAAATTGATGCCATCATGCATCAACCAAAAAGAGGTGCCTAAATGAGCTTAAATATGGAAAAATTAGAGTGGGAAATAGAATAAGAAAATAAAGACTCATATTTCTCTAAACATCATGAAAAATTGAATCCCAAATGGTATTTTGGTTATCATGATATGATCGAAATGGTGGGATATTTTTCTGGGCCATCGAATCTATCCAAGCCTTTTATCTCTAACTTGGACCTCTTGGATCTCCCTTTAAAACTCAGAATTAACTATTCACAAAGTTTGATGAAATGTTCCCCATTATTTCATATATGTTTAGTTAAAATATATGTATCGTTTTACTTTCTTATTGTTCAATATATTAATTTTATTAGTCTATGGTCCAATTCACTTCACTGAGAATGTTGTTGGTTCAAGGCCCACTTTGGTGGTCTTCTAATGCAAATATTCAAGTACTCCAAAATTATGAATTGTTCCTAATGGAATAGAAAACCTGAAAATTAAATACGAAAATGAAATCATGAAAATTTTTTGTTTTAGGATTTGTTCAAATATGTTCCAATTAATTGTAGAATTTAATAAATATATACAATCATAATGTTAAATAATGTTCAAACTATAAAATGCACTAAAATTGGTGTCAATAAATATTGAAGAACATGAATATTATAATATAGAAAATGAATATTATCAATTTTAAGTGGCTAATAACACCACCAACAAGAGTTTTTATAGTCTTAATAAAATTGTATCTCAAAAATATGAAATTTAAATTCATTTTCCAAAAAGATTTTAATACATAATGTTTACGAAAAGACCTCAGACAAATTTTTTTTGAAACCCATCAAAATAATTTAAAACAATCATGGTATAGAGGAATATATCCATCCCAAGATCCTTTTTTGTTCAAATTCATCACCACATTTTATCCATTATCAATTAATCATGATGTTGCGGTGTGCGTCAGAATAGACATGGGGATTCATCTTTATTGAAGGGACAAAAATATAGAAGCTCTAGGTTGAATCACTTATTAATATTAAGAGAAGTTTTAGTAGTTTTTGTTTTTGTTTTCAATTTTTCCATGGTAATTTAAATTAACATCAATAGAGCCAATCCATGTAGCAAGACTATGCTAATGACTCTCATGCTCAAATACCTTAGGGAAACAAGTGAAGCTCACATACTCGGGCATCATCTAAAGTTTACTTGATCAAAAACAAATTCAAATTACCACAAATAGAGATAAAATTCCAAAATCTATGCTATAAAATTATTGATTCATTTTCCCCATGTTTCTAAATACAATAATTAGGTCAATACATTTCCCTATACACAAATTTAATGTATTTTGTTGAATACTCATGTTAAAATTAAAATGATCTCCAAAAAAAATCCATTTATTATGGGAACCCAAGAACTAAAATTAATCCCCCACAATCCAAAGGATGTTCTTTGTGTTTTTTTTATTAAATAGATAAAAATGTAAATGGTGAAGATCACATCGAACAACCACACATTCCAAAATCTATTCTCAAGAACATAAGCATGCATTAAAATCATAATTAGGGAATGAAATAATCTTTTGATACTCAATTTAAATGTGTTACATGAGTATTATATTGTTTAAGGTTAAAGTATTTTTTTCTTCTATTAAAATTTATTTTTCCATTTCAAATAATTTTTAATTTGTTTTACAAAAAATAAACAATTTTATAATCCATCTCCCCCCCAAATTAAAAACAATTTTCCCCAATGATTAAAAAAGGAAAATTAAAACGGGGTAGAGATAGAGGAGAGGAGGTCTAAAAGGAAATTGAAAAAATAATCATGTAATCATGACACCTGGTGGTTGAAGATGAAGTTCATGTTTCTCCCATTTATTCCCCAAAACGCTGTGTCACTTAGAGAATCCTAATAAATGATGTTAGTTTGTGTTTTTACATTTCTGATTTGCCTAAAAAAATTTGAATATCAATCACCTCTAAATCTTACACACCAACATAATTTGAACAAAATGGTAACCCTTTGAGTTTCCCTTAACTAAAAGTTTACAAAAATAATAGGAAATAAAAAAATGTACATGATTACATTGAAACTCCAACCTTAATTAAATGTAATGGAATAGGATAGGTTGCCTCCGAAAAAACATTTTGTTTAAATTCGTCAACTGAACTTGGACCCTAAATCTATCAATTTTTTTATGATTCATAGGTTAGTTTAGTTAAAACATCTTTTGTTTCTAGTTTATTGAATGGTTAAATGAATGCTTTTAAACTAAGACCATTTTCTATCAAGACAAAACCACTAGTGGGATCATAAATATTTACTTCCACTTGAGGGTACACATGATGCATTATGTAAGGTCCTATCCATCTAGACCTTAACTTTACCAAGTGTAAATGATGTTTTAAACAATACAAGATCACAAACTTTCCCGTTTCAAAGTGTTTTAATTTTATATTCTTATATTGGTAGGCTTTAAATCCAGCTTTATTTATCTTATAATTTTTATAATCCTCCATATTACATTCCTAAAGTTCATCATGATCTAATTTTCTCTTTTATTTTTCAAAATAAATATCAAAGTTAATTTTTTTTTAATTTCACAAATGGCCTTATGTTAAATTTCAATAGGTAAATGGCATGATTATTTTGAAACAAACCTATATAGTAACATAACTATGATGGTTTTCAATGTTTTATGATATTCCCAAATTTCAACCAAGAGTTTCTCAATATAATATTTTCTAGAGGGATTAACATTTTTTAAGAATTTCTTTAATCTTTTAATTCACCAAATAATCTTGAAAATTGGTTTGAAAATGGTAGGCAGTGGAAACTTTAGGAGAAATAATATACCTAGACATGAGTTTCAAGAAGGGACGGTTGTATAAATGTGCACTATGATCACTGATGGTAGCCCTAAGAATTCCAAATCTAGAAAATATGTGCTATTTCAGAAATTGGATCAAAAAATGATGGTCATTGGACTTTGTGGGAATATAATCTACCAATTTTGAGATATAATGAACTACTAAGTGAATGTAGAGATATCCCCTAGAGTTTGGGAAGGGTCCCATGAAAGAAATTCCCAAATAATCAATGATTTTGATTACTAGAATAGGAGTAATGGTAATTTTTTTCCTTGTTGTTATGGATCCTAATTGATGACATTGAGGACAAATTTGGAAGATTTAGTAGGAATCCTTGGTGAGGTTAGTCCATTAGAAACCACATTGGAGGACCTTTTAAGTGTTTTATTTATGGCAAAGTTTCCTACACAATCCTCTCCAAGAGATAATTTTAGAATGGTCTCTTTCTCAGACTGAGGAACACATCTTCTAATTATTTGATTAGGAAAGGAATTTAAGAATTAAGGATCATTAAACACGTAGTTTTTGACACATGAAAGTAATTTACTCTTATCTTGGATCCTGAGAAATTTTTTAATTTCACCCATTACCAATTTTTTTCTATATAAAAATATCGTGGTCAATCACTCACATAATAGAGGTTTACATCAGGAAATGAATCAAAAATAGAAAGGTGATGTGAGTTGTCTGTGAATTCCATCCTAGAGGTCTGATTAGCTACGACATTTTCAACACACTTTTTATCCTTATTGGTTAAATTAAAATCTTGAAGAATATGGGACCACATAATCAATCTATCCTTAGAATATTGTTTTTGGAAAAGGTATTTTAGGGCTGAATGATCATTGAAGACAATGATGGGTGATCCTATAAGATAGGAAAATAATTTATCTAAGGAAAATATAAGAGAAAGTATCTCTTTCTTAGTGGTGGGGTAGTTGATTTGTGCATCATTTAAATATTTTATTGCATAGTCAATGAAACATGTAGTTTTCTCACACTATTTTCCTAAGCCTTCTCCTACAAAAAAGTCACTCACATTACACATGATCTTGAATAAACTTTTATAATTTGAAACTCGTATGATAGGTGGAGATATAAGATAGGACTTTAGAGTTAAGAATTATTTATCATAACTTTATATCCACATAAATAGAGCAACCTTCTCTAACAGAACACAATGTGGTAGTAAAATATAGATGAAATTCCTAATGAACCTTATATAGAAACTAGCATGTCCTATGAAGTACCTCACTTGCTTAATTGTTTTTGGAGAGATAAGGTGAATAATGATATCAACATTACCTTTATCAACTTAAATCCATATATCATAGACTGGATATCCTAAAACAATTCTTTCATTTACCATGAAATGGAATTTTTCCCAGTTTAGGGTGAGATTTTTATCATCTCATATTGATAAAACCATTTTAAAATTTATAATTCACCCCTCAAATGTATCCCAAAAGATGGATAAGTTGTCCATAAAGACCTCTAAAAAATCCCCCAACATTTTAGAGATTATTCCCATAATTCACTGTGAGAAGGTAACCAGGGAATTACATAACCCAAAGGTCATGATTTTGAAGGAAATAGTGGTGAATAGATAGGTGATGGTTGTTTTCCTGGATCCTCTATAAATACCTCAATTTTATGGCACCTTGAGAATCCATCTAGGAAGTGGTAGAATTAATGAATCTCTATTCGATCAAGGACTTGATAAATTAAGGGAAAAGTGAAATGGTATTTATTATAAAATGATTTCATCTTCCTATATCAATGCAGACTCTCCATCCACTACTCAACCTTGTGGGGAGATGTTCGCCATTTTCATTAGTGATCATTGATATTCCATCATTCTTAAGGAAAACTTGAATTGGGACTTGTAACTCCCCGACCCCAGTTACCCAGAGTTGGTGCATTATTACATAACATTGGCACGATCACAAAAGACCATGTCTCAAAATACCAATTCGTTTAGTAGCCTTGGAAACACTAGATACATTCATAAATGTTACATTACAGCATAAAGTGAAAAACTACAATAACATCTTGTCTCTATAGACCACACTCATATCCCCTCATACTATCCCTACAAGCCATTCATAAAATACTTCTTCACATCCTGGAAACTATAAAACATAGAAATGGGTGAGCTCCGATGCCCAGTAAGGATAACAATATAGTGGAAACTTTCATAAATAAGCATAAACATTTAAGGCAATATATCACTAAAAAAAGACTTTTAAACTTCAACTTCAGTATAATATGGCAGAAATAAAATGAAATAATGCCATTTACTTATTCACATGGATATTCTACTAATCTAATAATCACATGCAATATCAATAACCACTTTCATAATTATGGAATGCATAATGCCAGACTATCATAACCACATAGTCAAGGATTTGTGCCAATAATACAAATAATATTTTTGTCAAAGCCTTGTACCAAGACACTAGTTTGTCTCATGAGACCTACTGATGCATCGAGGAGCTATAGCAGGCCCCACCCGTCACTTACTAAGCCCAACGCATTCCTCATATGAACAGGTTTAATAATAACATAATCATTCGTATTAAAACTAGCATACGAAATGTCAATACTTTATCCATAAACCATGAATGGTATAAAAATAACACATCCATAGTCAATCATATCCCAAAACCTTCAATATAATATGGATGTTTTGTATCATAATAAATCAACTTCAAATAATCTTAAAATCCATCAAATGATGTCGACATAGATGAAATCAAAACTATTTGAGAGAAATATATCTTTTTTGAAATCATTTAAAAGTCATATAATTATAAAATAAAACATTTACTTTGAAAATATTCTTATAAGGTTGTAAGGGATGCTTTGATGATTTTATAATGGTGGAAAATAGCCGCACCCACCGTATTAGTTAAAAAAAGACATTCTTACCATAATTTTGTTGAAAAGGTTAAAAAAGACCTTGTTTGGAAAACGATGGAAATATTCATTTATAAAGACCTTATAAAAAGTCAAACATGGGTATAAATGACTTTAACCCATATTCTATAAAATATTAAGAATGTTTTAAAATACATTTTTACGAAACATAAATATGGATGATAAAGAGGTCCCAGTAGATACTTACGTAAAAACAACCTTGGATAATAAAGAAATTGTGAAATTAACCCTTACCTTACACATTTCCTTAGTCGATGGTATGTTATCCTCCTGTATAATGGTGAAATAATTTTTATTAAATTATTTAAGAATCATATACATTAATATGATATCATATATGATCATTTAACATTGCTTTGTTAATAATATCTTTGTATTATCGTTGTTTCAGGTGTCAACTAATTCGTTTTCATTTATATGCTTTGTTACATAAGCGGTGTTTGTTATGGATAGTGTTAGGACCAATAGGGGCCTATATACCCTAAGAGGGGGGTGTGAATCAGGGTATGGATATTCTTTTTCAAAGTTCTTCCTACCCCACTGGATCTTGACCTCTTTGTTAAAAGGGTCACTTTGTTTGCACTTGTGTGTATTCTATGATCACTTACTTTCTCCTTTATCTGATGATGATGCTTTAAATGCAATGCATCAAAATGTACAGGCAGACACAGAGATTTTTACTTGGTTCGCCCTCACTGGGCTACGTCCAAGGAGCATACGCCGACAGGTTGCCGGTCATACCAAATTCCACTAATCTTTACTAGATGTGGATTACAAAGTTCGTGCTAGATCACTTTTATGCCGAGGCTCACTGCCTTTACAAAGTTTAGGGTCAGCTCACTGCTTTCCCAAGGGTCACTCCCTGTTTCTCTCACTCTGGCTCACTGCCGGTGGAAAGGATCACCTTCCTCCTCTTACTAAGCTCACTACTCTGTGAAGGGAATCCAATCACAGTTTATAGACCTATAGGTCTCTTCATTTGCATGAAGTAATGCATCTTCAACTGTTGATAGATGCTCTGTTGAAGTCCAACTTTCATCCACTGATGAATAGCACTTTGCCTCTGACCACTGGGAAACTACCTTTGGAAAGCACCTTCGCAAACCACCCTACTTCGCGAAGCTCCCAATTTCGAAAAGCTCAAACAAGCCTTCGCGAAGCTCCTGCCTTTTAGAGAAGCTCTATCGCGAAGCACTCTCACGATGCACAGACCTTAGAAATGCTTAGGCCGTCACGGAGCTCCTGCCTCTCCACGAAGTTCACTGAGCCAATGCGGGGCACACGCCTTTTGCGGAGCTATAATAGCCTCCGCGAAGCTCCCCTTTCGCGAAGCACACTTCCTTCGCGAACCACCTCTACGAACCGAGAGCAATGGATTTTCTCTGAAAATTCTCTCTTCTTCTCTCGAGGGGGTCGGACTCTATTTATAGGCGATTTCACCGACCCTCGTCCTTTCCGCGCGAAGTCAACGCTGAGTCATTGAAAATCGCGAAGCTCCAAAGATTCTGCTGGAATTCTGTCCAAATCACGAAGCACCACGACACTTTGCCGTTCACGAAGCTTGACGTAGTCGCAAAGAATCACCATCAACATACCTTCACGACTTCTCCGCGAATCTCCCTCGCGAAGCCCAACATTCCTTCGTGCCTTCTCCGCGAAGTTCCCTCACAAATCCCTTCACCACCGCGATGCGCTTCAGCCTCTGCCTTTCGCGAATCTTGACGTAATCGCGAAGCATCACCGCCTCCATTCTTCTGGTCTTCGCGATTTCCAATCCATGCATCCTATCTTCGCGAAATTTATGCCTTTGCCATATTAAATTATGTTCTTCATGGAAATCCTATTTTCGCGATGCTCACCAAACTCCAAATTTTGGACCCCAAAAATTTGGCAAACACTGGGAAACGGCGCCACCTTTTACTGCTCTTTTGTACCGCCTCCAGATCGTCCTTTCCTTTGTCATAGTTCTTTGTCAACATGTAATGTCAACAACTTCTCGGGAACTCGACAATTTTCCATGGAAACCTGCTTTGTCAACAAACACAATCAACCAAAAAATACTGCAATGTTACCTTGAGGGATTTTTTCCCAACAATCTCCCCCTTTGGGTTTGTTGACAACTCTTCACAACTCTGCTCAGAATGATTTTATGCACTTTGATACCTCACTGAGTCTTCTTCCAGCCGCTACCACTATTCACCTCTTGCGATTCTAATAGCGTTCAAAGATTCTCTTAACACGTACTCTAAGCCCACATGAGCAATGCTCGGCCTGAGAAACAAGAGTAGTATGAAAAGTTCACCAATGAATCACTTCATGTAAGACCCCAATTGTCGATTCCACCTTGATACCAATTCTTAAATTGATACCAATTGTTGAACCACACTGATACCAATTGGTGAATTCTTAAGTAGATACCAATTGGTGATAGCTGGATACCGTCTCACACCATTCCAACACCACTTTTCTGCTTTTATCACGATCCTCAGCTGTCATGATTTCTATGCTTTGATCGATCACTTCTAGCATCGTCAGATTTAATACTCTCCCCCTTTCTCATTGCTCCCCCTATCTGGCTGCTCCACAGGTCAGCTTCTCCCCATATCATTCATGATTTGTCAAATCTCCACATTGTCTCCCCCTTTAACAATCACTATTTTCTCCTCCTTTGTCAACGAACCCAAAGGACACTCCTTTTTAGTCTATAACATAGTAGATAACATATATCAAAACATTTTAAAAAACACATCATACCTCGGGGAGAGGGGGGGGATTCCCATGCACACTCTCCTAAGTGCGGGGAGTCGACTGAACTCCCAGATCCAGTCGATGCCTCACAAAAGCTTCCTTGGGTAAGGCCTTTGTCAGAATGTCTGCAACCTGTAGCTCTGTAGGCACATACTCCATCTTCACGATCCCCAGTTCAACTTTCCCCTTGATAAAATGATACTTAATCTCAATGTGCTTTGTCCTTGAATGATGGACGGGATTTTTGCTAAGATTTATAGCACTTGAGTTGTCGCACTGGATTTCGATCGGAGACTTCACTTCAACTCCCATATCTTCAAGCTGCTGCTTCATCCACAATAACTGTGTGCATGCTTGAGTGGCCACAATATACTCAGCTTCTGCAGTGCTCAATGAAATGAAATCTTGATTCTTGCTAAGCCAAGAAATACACAAGCCACCAAGATAGAAAGCACCACCTGACGTTGATTTCCTATCATCTGCTGAACCGGCCCAGTCTGCATTAGTATATCCCAATAACTCTGTTTGAGATTTGTCATTGTATGTCAAGCCAAAGTCCACCGTGCCCTTGATATACCGAAGTATTCTTTTCACTGCGAGCATGTGACTTTCCTTGGGATTACTCTGATATCTCGCTGCTTGGCATGTGGTGAAAACAATATCAGGCCTTGTTTCGGTTAAGTACAACATACTTCCAATGATTTTCCTGTATTCTGTGATATTAACTGCCTTCCCATCCTCATCTTTTGATAATTTCATCCAGGTAGCAACCGGAGTCTTCATCTCCATGGAAGTATCCATTCCAAACCTTCTCAAGACCTCCTTGGAATATTTTGATTAAGAAATGAATGTTCCATTCCTTCCTTATGTCACCTGAGATAAAAAAGATGTTTGCTGTAAGGACTTCATTCTTTGAGTCTAAACTAGAGCTGTCTAATCACCAATGATATTCTGCCTATCAATTTCAGCTCGACTCTTTGGATTCCTTGCAGACATAGACTTGACACTTTCTTGTTCATCATCAGTGTCTTCTTCTGAATCAGCATCAGCCACTTCTTCTCCCTGTGTTTCTTTCTTCCTCAACACTTTCATCAGGAAGTTGTTAACTGACTCATTTTTCAGTGGCTTTATTTCTTTCAGCTACTTTTCTTATATTTTTGTTGATACGCCTTTGATTTTCTCTTGCAACTTCTTGGTATCCTGAAAACAGTCAGCTGATACCATATTGTTAGAGCAAATAGATAAGCATGAAATGCACTGTTATTGCTTCTTCTCCCTTTGTTTCTTTCTTCCCTCAATAGGAAACACCTGAGCCGAGTCATCCAATTATTGCATTGATGGCTCTTGAATCTGATTTGGATATAGAATTCTACCCCTGTGTTACACAACACTTCTATCTGTTAGGCCCAACGGTAGAGACCCATAACCATTCTTCTCCACATGCACCATTTATACTAATTTGGCACTCATCATCGAGCCATTAACCAAATCTCTAAGCCTAATGAGTTGGAACTTGATGTAGGAAACAAGAGATAAAGTCAATAACACAATCACTTCCTACTGTGGTCTGTTTCTCCCTTTTATTATCAAATTTGATAACTGATTTGAGTCAATCAAAACACTGAATCATATCACGTTTCCATTTTTCATCTTTAGATGCCACATCCCCTTGGATCGTATCTCCCTAAAACCTGAAACACATCAATCATCAGTTAACAGCATTTATATACATAGGGATAGGGGGTGTTTTCTTCCGGACTCCTCAAGATGAGGATTGTGGTTGATCCTGATGGGTCAACCCTTTGATTCATTCTTGGAGTGCATCACACTCCTTTCTTTCTTCCTCCAGCTACCTGGCCAACTTCAACTGCTCTGGCCATATGACTAAGCATTCATTACCCACATGCTGAGCCTTTTTCTAGTATGTAGATTCTGTAGGCCCGACCATTCTCATCACATGGTGTATAGACCCACTAGTACTCATTTCCTTCTTTGAGGTTCTTCCGAAATTCAATTTTCCTTGATTATTTCTCTGAGCAGGAATCTCCTTTCTTGTCATCTTTCCTTTCTTCTTCCACCATTGCAGGGATTTTCCCTTTTCTTCCAGTCCTCTCTGTGGCACATGACTTGTGAATTTTTCAACGCATTCTTTATTTATCTGCCTTTTATCAGATGTCTGAATCACCACACACTTTTTCACTGGTGGTGAGTCCTCCATTGAATGTGCACTCTTCTTATTCATAGCTGTAGTGTTTCCTCCCTTTTTCTTCCATATTTTTTCATGTTCATTCTTAGAGATCGACTGTGAGTGTGATTGATACACTTTTTGTTTATCTCCTTGTGATTCTCCAGGAACTCTAAGCTTATTCTTTAACATACCACTTTCTCTCCCAGTGTACGATTTCGCATTATACACCACTGGAGTTGAGAATCTTCTTTGGAGTTCCTTTTTCTTTCCTGCATTCTTCTTGCTGCAATGTCATGCCAAATGCCCATGATTAGAACATATGAAACAACTTACATTAAAGGAATACCTCATTTCATCATCTGTTAGCCAAGATGTTGATGCAGCTTGAGTTCTACCCCTGACATTGAGCTCTTGAGCTTCCTGACACATATTCATGGTGTGTCCCGTTCTTCCACAGTAATAGCATCTATTGAATGCTTTCCTCTGAGAGACTCTTCTCTCAGATTTCTCATGATGCTTCTTCTTATCCTTGGGTTTATCAAAGTTTATATTTTCACAGCCTGAAATGTATTCCAGAGCATCTGGAAAGAAGCTTGATGTGTGGCCATGAGTCCCGCAGAAATAGCACATGCTATCATTTCTTCCTGTAAAAGACCTTTTAGGTCTATCTCCAGCACCTGCAATGTTTTTCATATCTCTAGATATTTTCACTGCACTTTTCCTATCACGCATAGGAGTGAGATCATCATATCCAATTCCAGATTTTCCCAACATGGATGGCCTTTGGGAGGATACAATCCTTTCATGCTTCTCTTCTGATGTAGCATATTTGGCTTTCATTTGATCATCACTTGTCGAAGGATAATCAAATAATAAGTGCAGTGCATCCTTCACCTTGGGCTTATCTATGGATTTTGACTTCTCTATTTCCTTCTTGACTGATTCTAGCTCTTCTTCCAACTTTTGAATCTTCATATCCCTTGATTCAAGTTGGACATCATGTTCTCCCTTGAGAAGCTTCCCTCTACTTATCTCAACTTCCAATTCTCGTGTAAGATTTTCCAGCACTTCACTTTGCCCTTTACATTCAATTTTTCTTGAACAACAGAATTTGAGCAACATGCATTCTCTTGTTGTAGCCTTTGATTCAAATGAACTAGTTCAGAAAGCTGTGTCACAAGATCACTATTTTTAGATTTCAGATTCTGAACTTCATCTGACATTTGACTCTCTTCATAATCATCAGCCTTTTGTTTTCCTTTCATTTTATCCATCTTCTGTAGTTCTTCTGTAACGACCCAAACTTTTTAAATAGTATATTAACTTACTATTAATGATTTAACAGAGAAGTTAATGGTTAATGCAGAAAGAGGAGTCGATGGCTTCATCCAGTAGACTTGAACCTTATGAAGCCCACTTATCAGAGCTTGGGAAGGCGGTAGCATCTGTGGACTTCGCTTTGGACCAAGCCCAAGATGAACTCCAGCGTGTCAAGCTTGAACGGAAACGCCTATGGGAGAAGTTCAAGTTAGTAGAGATTACTACTAGGGCAATGTTATCTGAGCCTCCCTCAGATTCTCTCACCATAGCACACCTTACACTTAGGTCATATGCCGGTGTTATAAGGGGCTATGTAATGCGACCCTAGCTTCTTTGTGTAATCCTTTGCGATGAATGAATTGAGATTTCTTCCTTTAGTGATGTTTGTGAAATTTCAAATGTCCAGATAATTTTAGAATGTTTTTTATTGATGAATTTTGGAAAAATGGGTATTTTAAAATATTTATGAAAACCCTAAATAACTAATGATGTGTAATGATTTTCAAAAAATGGTCTTCTACAAAAGTGTTCAGTAAGGAATTTGGAGTCTAATAAGATCAACTTAATTTTTGATGAATAGTAAATTATGAATAGTGATTTTACGCTTAGGATTAGTAATGTGACCAAATGGATTAGTAATTTCACTCAAAGAAAGTTTTAATATAATTTAGACACCTAGATTAAGTAATGTGATTCAATAAAATGGGTAAATAACGGTTTCATAAATGATTAATCAAGTATTAGTTTTTTTCGGTTGAATAGTTTTTTTTACTTAAAAATTTAATTAAAAATAATTAGATAACTATTTTTATAAAAAGGACTTTATTTTTGAACTCAGAGCATCGATATTGTGGGATGGTAATTTTTGGGGATTTTTCTGAAAAAAATGAATTTTCGATGAATAGTGATTTTATTTAAAAATTAAATTAAAAATATTTAGAAAATTATTTTTATAAAATGGAGTTCATAAATGTACTTAGAGAATCGATAATTGGTTGAGGTGAAATTTTGGTATTTTTCTGAGAAAGTTGAATTTTCAGTGAATAGTAAAAATACAGTTTTAGGGTTTCGGTATGTTTAATGACATCATAACTGTGTCATGATGATTTCATGAGATATTTTAAGGGTTTTCCAGCCAAGGGTGATGAATTATTGATTTGGGGGCCCCATGTGTCCTAACTTTATGGAAAATATCATGAGAGAGCACATGGGTTTGAGAAAAGCACTTGTGAGGTGTCCCTTGGCCATTAATGCCTTGTCCCCTCACTTTCCCTATAAATACCCACCCTTTACTCCTTTAGTTTTCACTCCCAACTCTCCCCCAACGAAGTTCTAGTCTCCTTACCTCTCAAGGAGTCCTCCCAAGGTGCCCCCAAGCCCTCAAGGTCCAAACCGTTGAGTTTCAAGAGTCACGTTTTAAGGTAAGGGATCCGACCCCTCTCTTTCTTTTCAAGTGATCTCTTTTATGTCATTTCTTTTATGCTCCATGTTCTTATGAGAGATGATGTTATTTTATATTACTCTTACTGCACTTTTCATGTTTTTATGATGAGAGATATCCTCTTACTCTCATCATTTCGTTTTATGAAAGTTTAAGTGACGTCGTTAGGCTGCCGAATTTTTAAGGGATTCTTTCACCCTTCTCTTTTTTTAGTTCTATTTTCATGTCAAGTCTTTCAAGTTCCTTTTTATTATGTTGGGGTATGATCTCTATATCTATCATACTGATCTCTTATGATCATATGATGAGAGACCCTATTTTGATCTTGTCTAATCTTTTTATTAAAGTTTTAGTGACGCCGTTAGGCTGCTGAATTTTCATAAAAGAAATCTTATTTTTGTCTCACTTCCATGTGTTTCATTTCATATGGTATATCTTTCAAATTTAATTAACATGTTCTTAAATCCCTTATATTCTGTCCCCCTACTGTTTTATGGATCATTTATGAGTGGGTGACCCATGTCCCATATCTTTTCAATGTTTTCTAAAACCTTGTAACATAGTCGTTATGCTGCAGAATTTTCGTCTCAAAATGTCTCGCTCTTTTCTCAAAATTATTTTATGTTATAAAGTGAATACTCAAAGCTCTTATTTCTATAGGGGTATTCACATATATATCAAAATGTTCTATTTTAAATTCTTGTATTTTCATACATGAAACCCTCTTTCCCTTTCCGTGGGTTTAAAGTGACATAAAGATCATGTCTTTAAAGCAGTTTTTAAAACATTATGATTATGAAATGAAACCCATTTATTTTATGCTATATGGGTTATTTATGAAATTTTTGATGATGATATATGTGGCTCACATGATAATAAAGGAAAATTTAAGGGTGCGCCCTGATAGCGCCCCATTGAATTGGATAATGATGTAACCACAAGAGATTACAGTTTAAGGGTGCGCCCAGATAGCGCTCTAATGCATTGGGTAAAGATTTAATCTCTAGAGATGACTTTTTAGACTGATACCTTGGTGAATAACCTTGGTAATTTTAATGACACCTTGGGGATGGACCTTGGTGAAACGAAATGATTTTCAATATTGAATGTTGCAGCCACATCTTCAAGTTATGAAAAATGTTATTTTTATTATGATGTATCTCATGATTTCTTTCTCATGCCTTAAAGTTCTTCTCATGTCCTTATTGAAGTATCTCAAGTTCACATGTAAAATGTTTCTCTTGTTTCCCTTACAGGGCCTTCTGCTCACCCTTTCTTTTGATGTATGTCCCCAGGTTATGAGATGCAGTAATGAACCTAGGATGAACTTAAGGAGAAGCCTTTCAAGTGTTTAAGAAGAATGTTTTATGTTCTTTTCATGTATTATGTTCCTTATTTCCAAGACACTAAACCTTAAAGACCCTCAGTTCCGTGTAATGAAATGAATGTTTATGTTATAAAAAGACGGGATGCGATAGTTGGTATCAAAGGATGGTTTAGTTATTTGTTGAAATTAGGATATAAAAACTTTAGGAAGAGCCCTATAGGAAAGTTTAAATATAGGAAAACTTCCTGGTATTTTGGTAAGTATTGAGTAAGTGGTTTATCAAACAGATACATCCCTATCTGGATACGAGCAGGTAGAGGCGGCTCTGGCACAGATGTACATAGGGGTAAAACCCGAAAACACCGCTTTGAGCTAGACTCGAACGGGAACTGGTGCACGATAACGGGCCTTGCTGCACTCTTGGTTACGACACTCCCAGGGGATATGTTTGGTTAATCACAAGCTTTTTATGAATCATTATGAAGGAATTATAGAGAAGTGTAATTATCTAAGCATGAAGTCTTAGTTAAAAGATTCATAAATGAAATAAATTTCTCACTAAGGATTTATTCTTTTAGAAAATGGCGGGCAATAGGAGAAACCGTGTCGATGGTGACCGCAATGCACCATGTGCTGACGGCCCTCCGATGGTAGCCAGAATGGAAACATTCATGCGAATGATGAACCAACTGACTCAAGATATGAGTAATAACTTGAATCAAGCTGAGAGGCCGATCTCACCACGAAGGGAGCAACTTTCTGTTGAGTCTTTTATGCGTCAATGACCACCAACATTCAGTCGATCTACTGACCCATTGGTTGCGGAACAATAGATAAGCTCCATTGAAAATATCTTTTTGGTACTTCATTGTTCAGAACAAGAAAAAGTCACCCTTGCTGTTTACCGCCTAGAAGGAGAAGCTGATCAGTGGTGGTCACTGATCACAAACACGAAGCCACGAGGAGAGATGGAAGCTATGGAGTGGGAAGAATTCCAGGGAATATTCTTGACAAGTATTTCCCTCGTTCCATGAGAACGAGAATGGAGAAAGAGTTTCTCGAGCTGAAGCAAAAGGAGAACGAATTTTTCGGAAGCTATGAGATGAACTTCACAAGGATTTCCTGTTATACCTCAAGCTTTGTCATGGACCCTAATGGGAAGGTTGATAGATTCTTTGGTGGACTACGACCTCATCTACGGAAGAATCTAGCCAACAGGGACTATGATAGCTATGAAGAAATAGTTCAAAGTGCTATGAAAGTCGAGATAGAGTTTGGTGAGACACAGTGGTCTCATAAATCCAATGAAAAGAAGAGATCATTGGAGATTAGTTTAGGGAATACTTTTGATCAGGGAAGAGGTGGAAAGCAAATGCAACTTACCACATGCAAAAAATGTGGGAAGAAGCATCTGGGGAACTGCTTGAATGGAAGTGGAAAGTGCTACAAGTGTGGAAGAGGAGGCCATATTGCTCAGAATTGTCATAGTGAGGTGAAGCCTCAGCTTGCCAACACTAACGACAGAGGAAAGATGGTTCTGGCCCTACCCGAAGCCACATGCTTCAAGTGTGGACAGCTTGGGCACTTTGCTAATCAATGTCCAAATCCGAGGGCAGTGGAGGGGAATCACCATCAACCTCAGTAGAGGCCAAGGGAGCAAGGTCATGCTTTCTCTATCACAAGAATTGAAGTTGAAGTTCCAAATGATGTGGTAGCAGGTACTCTTGTTATCCTCTCAAAACTAGCAATTACTTTATTTGATTCTGGTTCTATGCATTCCTTTATTTCATCCAAGTTTGTAAAGAATATAGAATCAATCCTCGAACTACTTGAGGTAGATTTGTCAGTCAAGACTCCAAGTGGGATTATCCATGCATCAACAGTGTTTAGAGACTCTAGTGTTTACTTTAGTGAGCACAATATTATTGCAAATCTAGTAGTCATTCCCATGTTGGAATTCGACGTTATACTAGGGATAGACTGACTCTCAAAGTATAATGCTAAGATCAAATGCAGAAGTAACGAAATCTCAGTAGTCTTGAATAAACGACCTACAGTTATCTTCCAAGGAGAGATATCCCGAACTGATCCCTATCTAGAAGCACCTCCCATAGCTTTCTTTATGGAGTTAATTGGTGATGATGAATAAGGGAAAGGGAGCATACAAATTGAATATATTCCGATTGTTCAGGAATACATGGATGTATTTCCTGAGGAGTTACCTAGACCTCCCCCAGAAAGAGAGGTAGAGTTCTCCATTGAACTCGTACCTGGGTCTCAACCGATATCAAAGACTCCGTATAGAATGGAAAATGTGGAGATAGAAGAGTTAAAGAAAAAACTCCAAGACTTGTTGGAGAAGGTGTTTATCCGACCGAGTGTGTCTCCTTGGGGGGCACCAGTTCTCTTTGTGAAGAAGAAGGATGGATCAATGCGGCTATGCATTGATTATAGAAAACTGAACAGGATCATAGTGAAGAACAGATACCCTCTTCCAAGAATTGATGATTTATTTGACCAACTTAGTGGGGCTCAATTCTTCTCTAAGATTGACCTTCGATCTGGTTATCATCAACTGAGGGTGAAGAAGGAAGATATTCCAAAGACTCCCTTCGGATCAAGATATGGGCATTATGAGTTTACTATTATGCCTTTCGGCTTGACTAATGCTCCTGCTATTTTCATGGATTTGATGAATAGAGTCTTTAAGGAATACCTTGATAACTTTGTGGTAGTTTTTATGGATGATATTTTGATATATTCAAAAAGTTTTGAGGAGCATGAAGATCATATGAGGGTTATTTTGAAAACTCTACGGAAGGAGAGGCTCTTTGGGAAGTTCAGCAAGTGTGAGTTTTGGTTACAACAAGTGGCTTTCTTGGGGCACATCGTAACCAATGAAGGAATCTCGGTTGACCCTGAAAAGACAATGGGTGTGGAGGACAGGCCTCAACCCACAACAGCAACTGAGATTCATAGTTTCCTTGGTTTAGCGGGATATTATAGGAGGTTTGTAAAAAACTTTTCACGACTTTCTAATCCACTAACCAAGTTGACTCAAAAAGGGGTTAAGTTCATCTGGACAAAGGAATGTGAGGAAAGTTTCCAAGAGCTGAAGAAGAGATTGGTTACTGCACCTGTGTTAACACTACCCTCTATCGGAGAAGGATTCGTTATTTTTAGCGATGCATCTCTGAAAGGGCTTGGGTGTGTCCTCATGAAAAATGACAAGGTAATTTCTTATGCATCTCGATAGTTGAAGATTCATGAGCAGAATTATCCTACGCATGATCTAGAGCTGGCGGCAGTTGTTTTTGCTCTAAAGATATGGAGGCACTATCTTTATGGGGAGAAATGTGATATATACACTGACCACCAAAGTCTAAAGTATATTTTCACACAGAAAGAATTGAACACGAGACAAAGGAGATGGTTGGGCTTATTAAAGACTATGATTGTTCAATACATTATCACCCTGGAAGAGCAAACAAAGTCGCAGATGTGTTAAGCAGGAAAGATCCTATTGTTCTGGAAACAATGAGGATCTTAGGAGATCCCTTGATTAATGATCTAGTAAAACTGGACATGGGAATTATAAGGAAAGGGACATCATCAACCCTATCCCAAATTATTTCTCAACCTTCATTACTAGAGAAGATCAAGAAGGATCAAAAAGAAGATCCTTTGCTGCAGGAGAAGTTCGAGGCTATAAAGGATGGGAAGTTCCCTGATTTCAATATTGATCAAGATGGTGTATTGAAATTTCTTACAAGACTATATGTTCCATCTTTTCCGGAGATAAAGAAAGAACTGATGGACGAAGCTCATAGCTCTACTTTCTCTATACATCCGAGAAGCACTAAGATGTATAGAGACCTTCGTGATCATTATTGGTGGGATAACATGAAGAGGGAGATTGCTGATTACACTACAAGGTGTCTGGTGTGTCAGCAAGTAAAGGAAGAACGACAACTTCCAAAGGGGGTATTACAGCCGCTACCCATACGAGTATGGAAGTGGGATAATATCACTATGGACTTTGTAACTGGTCTCCCGAAAACATCCAAAGGAAACAATGCGATATGGGTTATTATGGACCGTCTCACCAAGACAGCCCATTTTATCTCTATTCGGGAAGATTTCTCTCTGGATCAGCTTGCCAAGATATATGTGAAGGAAGTGGTAAGGCTGCATGGGGTACCACTATCCATCGTATCTGATCGTGACCCAAGATTCACATAAAAATTCTGGAGAAGTCTTCACCATGCTATGAATACTGAATTGAATTTTAGTATGGCCTATCGTCCTCAAATTGATGGCCAATCTAAAAGGACTATTCAGACACTCGAAGACATGTTGAGATTATGCTCAATGGAATTTAAAGGTGGATGGGATCAACACCTCCCATTAGTGGAGTTCTCCTATAACAACAGCTTCCATGCGAGTATTCAGATGGCACCCTATGAAGTTCTGTATGGAAAGCAGTGTAGAACTCCTACTTGTTGGGATGAAACTGGTGAGAGGAAGCTTCTTGGGCCTGATCTCGTGCAAGAGATGACGGAACCGGTCCATGCCATCCAACAACACATAAAGGCAGCTCAGAGTCGGCAGAAGAGCTATGCTGACAATCGTCGAAGGGACTTGGAGTTTGGTGTTGGTGACAAAGTCTTCCTTCGAATCTCTCCATGGAAGAGAGTCATGCGGTTTGGGAAGAAAGGGAAGCTCATCCCTAGGTACATTGGCCCCTATGAAATCCTTGATCGCATAGGAGCATTGGCCTATCGTCTAGCACTTCCACTTAACCTAGCTCAAGTTCACAATGTCTTCCATGTATCTCTCTTGAGGAAGTACATACCCGACCCTTCGCATGTACTGAACCCAGAGGTGGTACAACTGGAACATGACCTCTCTTATGAGGAGCATCCAGTGGAGATCTTGGACCGTAGAGACAAGGTTCTATGAAACAAGACTACCCACCTTGTGAAAGTGTTGTGGAGGAATCATAAGTATGAAGAAGCGACTTGGGAGCCTGAGGAAACGATGAAGCAAAAGTACACTCACCTTTTCGACTAGGCCTCAAGTATAAATTTTGGGGATGAAATTTCTTAAGGGGGGAAGAATGTAACGACCCAAACTTTTTAAATAGTATATTAACTTACTCTTAATGATTTAATTGAGATGTTAATGGTTAATGCAAAAAGAGGAGTCGATGGCTTCATCCAGTAGACTTGAACCTTATGAAGCCCACTTATTAGAGCTTGGGAAGGAGGTAGCATCTGTGGGATTCGCTTTGGACCAAGCCCAAGCCGAACTCCTGCATGTCAAGCTTGAACGGAAACGCCTACGAGAGAAGTTCAAGTTAGTATAGATTACTACTAGGGCAATGTTATTTGAGCCTCCCTCAGATTCTCTCACCATAGCACACCTTACACTTAGGTCATATGCCAGTGTTATAAGGGGCTATGTGACGAGACCCTAGCTTCTTTGTGTAATCCTTTGCGATGAATGAATTGAGATTTCTTACTTTAGTGATGTTTGTAAAATTTCAAATGTCCAGATAATTTTAGAATGTATTTTATTGATGAATTTTGGAAAAAAGGATATTTTAAAATATTTATGAAAACCATAAATAACTAATGATGTGTAATGATTTTCAAAAAATGGTCTTCTACAAAAGTGTTCAGTAAGGAATTTGGAGTCTAATAAGATCAACATAATTTTTGATGAATAGTAAATTATGAATAGTGATTTTACGCTTAGGATTAGTAATGTGACCAAATGGATTAGTAATTTCACTCAAAGAAAGTTTTAATATAATTTAGACACCTAGATTAAGTAATGTGATTCAATAAAATGGGTAAATAACGGTTTCATAAATGATTAATCAAGTATTAGTTTTTTGGGGTGAATAGTGTTTTTTAATTAAAAATTTAATTAAAAATAATTAGATAATTATTTTTATAAAAAGGACTTTATTTTTGAACTCAGAGCATCGATATTGTGGTATGGTAATTTTTGGGGATTTTTCTGAAAAAAATGAATTTTCGATGAATAGTTCTTTTATTTAAAAATTAAATTAAAAATATTTAGAAAATTATTTGTATAAAATGGAGTTCATAAATGTACTTAGAGCATCGATAATTGGTTAAGGTGAAATTTTGGTATTTTTCTGAGAAAGTTGAATTTTCAGTGAATAGTAAAAATACAGTTTTAGGGTTTCGGTATGTTTAATGACATCATAACTGTGTCATGATGATGTCATGAGATATTTTAAGGGTTGGAAGGCCAAGGGTGATGAGTTATTGATTTGGGGGCCCCATGTGGCCAAACTTTATGGAAACTATCATGAGAGAGCACATGGGTTTGAGAAAAGCACTTGTGAGGTGTCCCTTGGCCATTAATGCCTTGTCCCCTCACTTTCCCTATAAATACCCACCCTTTCCTCCTTTAGTTTTTACTCCCAACTCTACCCCAACGAAGTTCTGGTCTCCTTACCTCCCAAGGAGTCCTCCAAAGGTGCCCTCGAGCCCTCAAGGTCCAAACCTTTGAGTTTCAAGAGTCACGTTTTAAGGTAAGGGATCTGACCCCTCTCTTTCTTTTCAAGTGATCTCTTTTATGTCATTCCTTTTATGCTCCATGTTATTATGTGAGAGGATGTTCTTTTATATTCCTCTTACTGCCCTTTTCATTTTTTTATGATGAGAGGTACCCTCTTACTCTCATCATTTCGTTTTATGAATGTTTAAGTGGCGCCGTTAGGTTGCCGAATTTTTAAGGGATTCTTTCACCCTTCTCTTTTTTTAGTTCTATTTTCATGTCAAGTCTTTCAAGTTCCTTTTTATTATGTTGAGGTATGATCTCTATATCTATCATACTTATATCTTATGATCATATGATGAGAGACCCTATTTTGATCTTGTCTAATCTTTTTATTAAAGTTTAAGTGACGACGTTAGGCTGCCGAATTTTCATAAAAGAAATCTTATTTTTGTCTCACTTCCATGTGTTTCATTTCATATGGTATCTCTTTAAAATTTCATTAACATGTTCTTAAATCCCTTATATTCTGTCCCCCTACTATTTTATGGATAATTTTTGAGTGGGTGACCCATGTCCCATCTCTTTTCAATGTTTTCTAAAACCTTGTAACATAGCGGTTATGCTGCAGAATTTTCATCTCAAAATGTCTCGCTCTTTTCTCAAAATTATTTTATGTTACAAAGTGAATACTCAAAGCTCTTATTTCTACAGGGTTATTCACATATATATCAACATAATCTATTTAAAATTCTGGTATTTTCATACATGAAACCCTCTTTCCCTTTCTGTGGGTTTAAAGTGACATAAAGATCATGTCTTTAAAGAAGTTTTTAAAACATAATGATTATGAAATGAAACCCATTTATTTTATACTATATGGGTTATTTATGAAATTTTTGATGATGATATATGTGGATCACATGATAATAAAGGAAAATTTAAGGGTGCACCCTGATAGCGCCCCATTGCATTGGATAATGATGTAACCACAAGAGATTACAGTTTAAGGGTGCGCCCAGATAGCGCTCTAATGCATTGGGTAAAGACTTAATCTCTAGGGATGACTTTTTAGACTGATACCTTGGTGAATAACCTTGTTAATTTTAATGACACCATGGGTATGGACCTTGGTGAAACGAAATGATTGTCAATATTGAATGTTGCAGCCACATATTCAAGTTATGAAAAATGTTAATATTATTATGATGTATCTCATGATTTCTTTCTCATGCCTTAAAGTTCTTTTCATGTCCTTATTGAAGTATCTCAAGTTCACATGTAAAATGTTTCTCTTGTTTCCCTTACTGGGCCTTCTGATCACCCTTTCTTTTGATGTATGTCCCCAGGTTATGAGATGCAGTAATGAACCTAGGATGAACTTAAGGAGAATCCTTTCAAGTGTTTAAGAAGAATGTTTTATGTTCTTTTCTGGTATTATGTTCCTTGTTTCCAAGACACTAAACCTTAAAGATCCTCAGTTCCGTGTAATGAAATAAAAGTTTATGTTATAAAAAGATGGGATGTGATATCTTCATCATGTGAATCATTATTCTCTGTTAGGTCAGTAACTATATCAATAAGCCTTTGATTTAATCCTCTTAGCTTGTTGACCTCAATCTCCAATACTTTGATCCGGATTTCTTTAGATTTGACTTCTTCATCCGATTTATGGTTCATTTCCTTTGTCATGTTAATGACATCAACCGGTGTCCTCCTTGAAACTTCTTCATCATCGGTGGTTTCAACATCACATTGAACTTTATGTACTTCACTCATACCAACATCATTATTGAGTGAATCTATCTTTTCCCTGTCTGATTAATCCAAGCCTTCCTTCAGCAAGCTGTTTGATTCCTTTAGTTGAATCACACTTTTCCCATAAATACTTCCGCACTGAGGAATACCACCTGACTTCTGCTTTTTCTTGGATGTTTTTCCCTTTTCCATGGCTCACCAAGATAAGAACAGACTTATTCTTTGAACACACAGATCGACTACACCAATTCAGAGCAAACAAATCTGATAAAAGCAACATATCCCTCTGATACCAATTGTTAGGACCAATAGGGGCATATATACCCTGAGAGGGGGGGTGAATCAGGGTATGGATATTCTTTTTCAAAGTTATTCCTGCCCCGCTGGATCTTGACCTCTTTGTTACAAGGGTCACTTTTTTTGCACTTGTGTGTATGCTATGATCACTTACTTTATCCTTTATCTGATGATGATGCTTTAAATGCAATGCAGGGAAATTAGCAGGCAGATGCAGAGATTTTTACTTGGTTCACCCTCACTGGGCTACGTCCAAGGAGCATACGCCGACAGGTTGCCGGTCATACCAAATTCCACTAATCTTCACTAGATGTGGATTACAAAGTTCGTGCTAGATCACTTTTATGCCCAGGCTCACTGCCTTTACAAAGTTTAGGGTCAGCTCACTGCTTTCCCAAGGGTCACTCCCTGTTTCTCTCACTCTGGCTCACTGCCGGTGGAGAGGATCACCTTCTTCCTCTTCCTAAGCTCACTGCTCTGTGAAGGGAATCCAATCACAGTTTATAGACCTATAGGTCTCTTCATTTGCATGAAGTAATGCATCTTCAACTGTTGATAGATGCTCTATTGAAGTCCAACATTCATCCACTGATGAATAGCACTTTGCCTCTGACCACTGGGCAACTACCTTTGGAAAGTACCTTCGCAAAGCACCCTACTTCGCGAAGCTCCCAATTTCGCGAAGCTCAAACAAGACTTCGCGAAGCTCCAACCTTTTCGTGAAGCTCTATCACAAAGCACTCTCGCGATGCACAGACCTTCGCAATGCATAGGGCGTCGCGGAGCTCCTGCCTCTCCGCGAAGCTCACTGAGCCAATGTGGGGCACACGCCTTTCACGGAGTTAGAATAGCCACCGTGAAGCTCCCCTTTCGCGAAGCATACTGGCTTCGCGAACCACATCTGCGAACCGAGAGCAATGGATTTTCTATGAAAATTCTCTCTTTTTCTCTCGAGGGGGTCGGCCTCTATTTATAGGCGATTTCACCGACCCTCGTCCTTTCCGCGCGAAGTCAATGCCACATCATTGCAAATCGCGAAGCTCCAAAGATTCCGCCGGAATTCTGTCCAAATCGCGAAGCACCATGGCACTTTGCCGTTCCCGAATCTTGACGTAGTCGTGAAGAATCACCGTCAACATACCTTCGCGACTTCACCGCGAAGCTCCCTCGCGAAGCCCAACATTCCTTCGCACCTTCTCCGCGAAGTTCCCTCGCAAAGCCCTTCACTGCCGGGATGCGCTTCAGCCTCTGCCGTTCGCGAATCTTGACGTAATCGCGAAGCATCACCGCCTCCATTCTTCTGGTCTTCGCGAAATTTATTCCTTTGCCATTTTAAATTATGGTCTTCATGGAAATCCTATTTTCGCGATGCTCACCAAACTCCAAATTTTGGACCCCAAAAATTTGGCAAACACTGGGAAACGGCGCCCCCTTGTACTGCTCTTTTGTACCGCCTCCAGATCGTCCTTTCCTTTGTCATAGTTCTTTGTCAACATGGAATGTCAACAACATCTCTGGAACTCGACAATTCTCCATGGAAACCTGCTTTGTCAACAAACACAATCAACCCAAAAATACTGCAATGTTACCTTGAGGGATTTTTTCCCAACAGATAGGATGTATCTTTTTCATATATAGAATGATATTAAGTCTTTAAACATTATTTTTAACCATCAAATGAAAATTATTCTTGAATGGATACTATGTGGAATGAATCTCATTGTGTTCGTGGAGACGGTAGTCCGTACATACGCCCGAGCGACAATATCATTCTTTTGATATTAAAGTAATATATAATCAGATGTTATATCATATATACAGAATAATTATCATGTTATATTTATTATTTACATCAATTACACATCATTATCACACCCATCCAAATAATAATGTTTTGAATAAAGATTACACCATGACGTGGAGATGGTAAGCCGTACGTACGCACATATGGTGACATGTCATTCAAAGGATGGATAGACTGATGAATATGGTTGAACCATATTTATAATAACATCAAAGTATATAGAAGATAATGTATTTAGTATTTTATAATGGAAATAACAAATAAAGAAGAAGTGGAAGAAGAAAGTAACTTGAAAGATGGTGGTGAAAACATTACCACTTCTTCGGGTTCTTCCTTTTGATTTTATCAAAAGGGCTCCTTAGGTTGGCTTTATGATCAAAATAATGCATTTAGGTTGCATTGATGTAATATTAGAGTATATTTGGTTAGGGATTAGATGAACCAAAAGGCTTTGAAGTTATGAATTTGAGAGAAGTGGGAGCGCCCTTTTATAAGAGGGGTGAGGGGAAACTTAGGAAAAACATAAAATATTATTTTATAATAAATTCATATCCATTTTATAATGGCTAAAAAGTAACTTATTTAGAGGATAAGGTGGGTATGGGTGGAAATACACTCAACCAATAGATTTTAGACAGGTTTGGGTCACTATATTAACCTTATCATTTATATTTAACTCTTAGTTAAAAAGTTGGACATTTACCATGTCTCTTTGTATTTTTTTATTATATGGTTAATAAACTTACTATAATAAGCCAAGAGAACCCCAGGTGGCTAATTATTAATATATATAACATTATCTAAGTCATTTTTCCAAACCTTATATTTTTATGAATAGAATATCAATTAATAATATAATATTTGTTTTAAATACTTTTTTATGTCAATTTTGACATTATTTGGTATTTTGTTTTTTATAAATTCATAACAGCATTATTAATTATAAAAAATTCATATAACCAACCCTAATATGATATATTAACCTATAAAATTAGTGGAATTTATAAAAAGTCTTAAATTACATTTATTTTGATATTTATAATATCAATTATTTTAATATTTCATTAATTAGGTAATTACTTCATCACCATTGTGTCATAGATATATTAAATTATATAATGTATAAAAATTATAAATAAAATATAATCATGTAGGAAATTGTTTTATATTTCTAATGAATATTTATAGTCGAATTTATCTTATGTATAAACCTATATTCAAAATGGTTTAGTTATTAAACTTTAATTTTGACTCCTTTTACTCTTCTTTAAATAAAATAATAATAAATGTATTAATCTAATCCATGTGGACCTAAAGGGTCATATTTTATTTCCAAGGTTGTTTTTGGTCGAATTAAAGTTATAAAATAGAATTAGTACATGTGTTAGGGTAATAATAATATCATTATTACCCTTAATTACCCTATTTACTTTCAACCGTGGTAATTAAAAGTGAAAAGTTACTATTCACAAAATTATTTTTATCATATTAAACCACATTTTACTCCTTGATATTAACTTTGTCTCTCATATTTTTGAAATTCCACTCATATAAGCGGTAAAATTATGTTTTATGTGAATTCGCAAATTCTCCTAGGAGGTGGGTAAAAGACGGAGAAAAGTTCAATAAAATTTTTATATATCTAAAATTATTATAAACTGACTCTAATGAATTACATTGAACTTATATAGGTATAATGTATCTATTTTTACCTAAAATATATTTAAATAAAATAAATAATTATTTAAATAAAAATTGGTTTTAAACTATAACTTAGTGTTTTTCACTATTCATCAAAAATTGAATGTTTTCAAAAAAATACCAAAAATTCATCCTCAACTAATTTTGATATTATGAATCCAAAAATGAAGTCCATTTTGAAATATAAAATTTATAAAATTTCAAAAAGTGGGTATTACTATTCATAACGGCTAGTTTTATTGGTTGTGGTTTGTGTTAGAACTCGAAGTTGCGTACAACACACGCTACTGTATTATTCAAAGAGAAGCGTACAGTGGAATCCTGGGGTGTTACAGGCCTACCCACTCACTCTAAGCTATGGGGTATATGATGCCTTCTTTTAGAAACATAATAAGTTATTTCCTAACCACATCCATAATATTGGTATTGAGTATCCACGAAGGTTGATGACTTGGTTTGGATTCAGATTCAAGAACAATCCTATGACTTCTAATGAATGAGCTAATCCCATGAGTATCGAAAAAGGCCCATCCAATTTCTTTCTTATGATTTTCTAGGACATACATAAGAATCCACTCTTGATTGGATTCAAGAGACGAAGAAATGACAATAGGAAAGGATCGATTATCCCTAATAATGCATACTTGAGTGGTGAAGGTAGGACCTTAAATTCAAGATCAGATTGGTTAACACATTCAAAATAAGGATGGGCCATTGAATCAATCTCTATTTCTGTTTCCAAATTTCTTGATAGAATTGGTTTCTTTTCAATAGAAGTTTCACCCAACAAGTTGTCCATATTAGTATCATGAATGGATATGGACTCAAGGTTATTTCTTTCACCAATTCTATCATTGATTATTAATTTTAGAAAATCATCAAAATATCTATCTAAAACATATTCAAGAAAATAAGACAAATTTCCTTCAAGTGAACAAGTAAAATAAATATCTTCTTGAACTAAACATTCGTTGTAACGCCCTGAACCCAGTTACCCAGAGTCGGTGCATTATTACATAACATTGGCATGATCACAAGAAAGATCAAATCTCAAAATACCGATTGGTTTAGTAGCCTTGGAAACACTAGATATATTCATAAAGTTTTACATTACATCATAAAGTTAAAAACTACTACAACAACATAGTATCCATATTCCACACTCATATCCCCACATAAAATCCCAGCAGGTCATTCATAACTTACTTCTTCACATCCTGGGATAAATAAAACATAGAAAAGGGGTGAGATCAAATGCCCAGTAAGGATAACAATATAGCGGAAACTTTCAAAAATAAGAATAAACATTTAAGGAAATGTATAACTAAAACAAAAGCCTTTTAAACTAGAACTTCAACATAGTATGACAAACGTAAAATGAAATAATGTCATTTACTTATTCACATGGATATTCTACTAATCGAATAATCACATTCAATATCAATAACCACTTTCATAATGATGGAATGCATAATGCCAGACTATCATAACCACATAGCCAAGGCCTCGTGCCAAGACTACAAATAAGATTTTTCCAAGGCCTTCTGCCAAGACACTAGTTTGTCTCATGAGACCTACCGATGCATCGAGGAGCTATAGCGGGCTCCACCCGTCACATATTAAGTCCAATGCATTCCCATATGAAATGGTTTAAACATAACATAAACATTTGTATTAAAACTAGCATACGAAATGTCAATACTTTCACCATAAACTATGAATGGTATAAAAATAGCACATCCACAGTCAAATATATCACAAAACCTTCAATAAAATATAGAAGTTTTGTATCCTAATAAATCAACTTCAAATAAGCGTAAAATCCATAAAAGGATGTTGACATAGATGAAATCAAAACTCTTTTTAGAGAAATATCTCTTTCTATTTTTGAAATAATTTAAGAGTCATATATTTATAAAATAAAACATTTTCTTTTAAAATATTCTTATAAGCTTGTAAGGGAAGCTTCGACGATTTTATAACGGCGTAAAATAACCGCACCCGCCGTATAAGTTAAAAAAAAACATTCTTACCTTAATTCTGTCGAAAAGGTTAAAAGCACCTTGTTTGGAAAACGACGGAAAGATTCCTTTATAAACCTCTTATAAAACGTCAAACAAGGGTATAAATGACTTTAACCCATATTATTTTAAATAGTAAAATCTTTTTGAAATACATTTCTAAGAAACATGGATGTGGATGATAATGAAATCCCAGTAGATAATTACATATAAACAACCTCGGATAATGAAGAGACTGTGAAATAACCCTTACCTTGTACTTTTCCTTGGTTGGGGTAGGTTAACCTCCATTATAATGGTGAAATAATTGTTATTAATTTATACAAGAATCATATACATTAATATGATATCATATATGATCTTTTAACATTGATTTATTAATAATATCTCAGTATTATCGTTGTTTCGGGTGTTAACTTACTCATTTCCTTTTATAAGTTTTGTTACGTAAGCCATGTTTGTAATGGATAGGTTGTATCTTAATCATATCCAGAATGATATCAAGTCCTTATATACTTTTATTAATCATCAAATGATAATTATACTTGAATGGATACGATGGAGAATGAATCTCATCGCGTTCGTGGAGACGTTAGTCTGTACGTACGCACGAGTGACAATATCATTCTTCTGATACTAAAATAATATATAAATGGATGGTATATCATATATAAAGAATCATTAACATGTTATATTTATTATTTACATGAGTTACACATCATTATTATACCCATCCAAATAATTATATATTGAATAATAATTACACCACGACGTGGAGACGATAATTCGTACGTATGCACGTGTGGTGACATGTTATTCAAAGGGTGGATAGAATACTGAATATGGTTGTACCATATTTATAATAACATCACAGTATATATATGATACTGGAGTTATTTTTTTAGAATGGTAATAACAAAGAAAGAAGAAGTGGAAGAAGAAAGGAACTTGGAAAAGGGTGGTGAAATCATTACCTCTTCTTCGGGTTCTTCCTTTTGATTTGATCAAAAGGGCTCCTTAGGTTGGTTTTATGATCAAACTAAGGACTATAGGTTGTATTGAGGGATGTTGGGAGAGTATTTGGGCAGAGTTTGGCCGAACCAAAAGGCTTTGAAGGTGTGAAGAAATGAGGAGGAGTGCCCTTTTATAAGAGGGGTGAGGGGTACCATTGGAAATCTAGAAATATTAATTTATAATAAATTCATATTCGGTTTTAAATGGCTCAAAAGTTGATTATTCAAAGTTTGAGGTTGTTATAGGTCGAAAATCATTCAACCAATTGAATTTAGAGAGGTTTGGGTTACTATATTAACCTTATCTTTAAGTATTAACTCTAAGTTAATTAGTTTCACTTTTACAATGTCTCTTTGTATTTTTATATTATATGGTTAATAAACTTACCATATACATCTAAGAGACCCCCAAGTGGTCCATTAATGATACACCTATCATGATATAAGTCTCTTGGCCGAACCTTAGATTTCTAGGAATTTAATATCAATTAATAATATAATATTTTTTTTAAAAACCCTTTTATGTCAATTTTGACACTATTCAATAGTTGATTTTTCTGAAACTTATAACAGAATGATTAATTCGAAAAAAGTCAATTAAATCAATCCTAATATGTCATATTATCCTATTAAATTAGTGTAATTCATTAAAAGTCTCAAATTATATTTATATGGGTATTTATAATATCAATTATTTTAATTTTTTACTATTATGGTAATTACTGTATCATCATTGTGTCATAAATAAATTAAATTATTTAATGTCTAAAAATTATAAATAAAATATAATTATGTAGGAAATAGTTTTATCTTTCTAATGAATATTTATTGTCGATAATTCAGCATATATAACCCTATGTAAAAATTGTTTTTCTAAAAGATATATGCTTATGTAATTTTTGTACTTATTTTAACGTAACTAAAATTAAGTTTTCCTATCACCTACAAGTGGCACCATGGGGTCCCAAAATCGACCCAAAGATGACCCTGGTCGAACATGTATCAACCAATAAGGTTAGGACACTTTTTAGGGTATTTGTTTATTATTATAATATTATTTTTTTAACCCTTATTTACCGGATTTACCCTTAACCATGGTAAATAAAATATTTACCGCAGTAACTATTCAAAATGTCTCAAAATAAAAGTTACCTATTTACACAATTTTATCATCCTGATTCAAAATATGGAATCCATTTTTCTAAATTCAGAACACATAAGTGGCAAAAATTAATTCTCGTTGTCAAAACAAAAAGCGTGTTTTTAAGATATAATAACTATCAAAAGATTGATACTTGTTTATGTTCGGTTTAATTGTGAAATTATGTCCAATGACCAAAATTGTATTAAATGGTAAAAATATATTCTAAATATACTTTAAAACCACTCAAATTCATAATTTATCAATATAAATTATTTCGATTAAAAAAGTTGTTTTTAATTAAAATTTAGTAATTTTCACTATTTATCAAAATATTAAAGTTATCCTAAAAGTACCAAAATTTCACCTTAGGCTAAATTCGATATTCCGAGTCCAAAAATGAAGTCCATTTTGAAATATAAAATATATATAATTTCAAAACGTAGGTATTACTATTCATAACGGCTAGTTTGATTAGTTATGGTGTGTTAGAACTCGGTGTTGCGTACAACACACACTATCACATTATTTAAAGAGAAGGGTACCGTAGAAGCTTGGGGTGTTACATTATACCCTCATTCAAATAATTTCATCCTCGAAATTTCTAGAATACTTATCACATGAAAAGACTCGGGTGGTTCTTCATCATAAGTTCCTCAGGTTCCCACGTTGCCTCTTCCATCTTATGGTTTCTCCACAAAACTTTTACCAGACGCGTCGTCTGGTTTCTCAGTACTTGTTCTATCGTATCAAGAATCTTGATGGGCTCTTCGCAATAAGACAGATCGGGTTCCAGTTCTAACTCCTCATAGGTGAGTACATGCATTGGGTCAGGCATGTATTTCCTCAAAAGAGATACATGGAACACATCGTGAACTTTGGAGAGACTTGGCGGCATTGCCAATCGGTAAGCTACAACCCCAATTCGTTCTAGAATTTCGAAAGGTACGATGTACCTGGGACTCAACTTACCTTTCTTACAAAAACGTATGACTCCCTTCCATGGAGATACCTTCAGGAAAACATTATCACCGACTTGAAATTCCAAATCCTTCCTTCGATTATCGGCATAGCTCTTCTGCCTACTTTGAGTTTCTTTGATGTGTTTTTGGATTAAATTAACCTTTTCCATCGTTTCCTCCACCAGTTCTAGACCTATAAGTTTTCTTTCACCAACGTCATCCCAACAGGTTGGTGTGCGACATCTCTTTCCGTATAACACTTCATATGGTTCCATCTGAATACTCGAATGGAAGCTACTATTATAGGAAAATTCTACCAGAGGTAAATACTGATCCCACATACCCTAAAAGTCAAGTGAGAAGGATCTAAACATGTCTTCTATGGTTTTAATAGTGCGTTCTGATTGTCCATCTGTCTGAGGGTGGTAGGCAGTGCTCAAATGAAGTTCATTATCCAGGGATTTCTGAAGACTCTTCTAGAATCTTGAAGTAAAACGGGGATCACGATCAGAAACAATCGATAGGGGTACTCCATGAAGTCTCACAACTTCATTAATATATAGTCTTGCTAGACGTTCCAGTGGTAGATCTTCTCTTATAGCAAGAAAATGTGCTGACTTGGTAAGACGATCAACAATAACCCATATTGCATCGTTCCTTCTAGGAGTCTTTGGTATCCCGACGACAAAGTCCATCGTAATATTGTCCCATTTCCACTCCGGTATGGGAAGAGGTTGCATGAATCCTCCAGGTTGTTGCCTTCCAGCTTTCACTTGTTGACAAACCATACATCTTGACACAAAATCAGCAATCTCCCTCTTCATGTTATACCACCAAAAATGTTCCTTCAAATCTCTATACATTTTGGTGCTCCCATGGTATATAGAGAAATAGGAACTATGAGCATCATCCATCAATTCCCTTTTTAGATCAGGTATATCGGGAACACAATGTCTCTTCCCGAATTTCAAAATTCCATCTTCATACACAAAGTCTCTCAGTCTCCCATCATTCACAGCTTCAATCTTCTTTTGAAATTCTTCATCATCGGTCTGAGAACTCTTAATCATTTCTAGTAAAGATGGTTTGGCATCCATTTGAAAAAGCATTGATGATTCTCCTTCCCTATTTATTCCCATGTCCATCTTCATTAGATCTATGAAAATTGGATCCCTTTCAATTCTCATATTGTTCAAAACTCCATGATATTTTCTGCTCAAAGCATCTGCCACCTTGTTTTCCTTCCCCGGGTGGTAGTGTATCGTGCAATCATAATCCTTGAGTAATTCAAGCCATCTCCTTTGCCTCGTGTTGAGTTATTTTTGTGAGAAAATATACATTAAACTCTTGTGATCAGTATAAATCTCACATTGTTCACCATAGAGGTAGTGCCTCCATATCTTCGAAGAAAAGATCATAGCTGTTAACTCGAGATCATGAGTAGGATAGTTTTGTTCATGAATTTTCATTTGTCGTGATGCATAGGCAATAACCCTATCATTCTGCATAAGGACACAACCAAGTCCTTTCTTCGATGCATCACTATAAGTAACGAACCCATCATTCCCTGATGGTAGAGTCAATATAGGAGCATTGACTAAACTTTTCTTTAGTTCTTCGTAACATTCTTCACACTCTTTTGTCCAAACAAATTTAACCCCTTTACGTGTGAGCTTCGTTAATGGGTTATCCAATCGGTCAAAATTCTGGACGAAACGTCGATAATAACCTGCCAAACCAATAAAAACTACATAACTCAGTTATACTCGTCGGTGCTGGCCATTCTTGGATTGCCTTAGTATAAGAAGGATCAACAGAGATTCCATCTTTAGAGACAATATGGCCAAGAAAAGAAATCCCCTAATGCCAGAATTCACACTTTCTAAACTTCCCAAATAATTCATGTCTTCTCAGAGTCTTCAGGATAATGCGCAAGTGATTTTCATGATCTTCGTAGATTTTGGAGTATACCAAGATATCATCAATAAATAACACCACAAATTCATCAAGATACTCCTTGAAAACTCTATTCATCTGATCCATGAATACAGAGGGTGCATTAGTCAATCCAAAAGGCATTACAGTAAACTCGTAATGCCTGTACCTGGTTCGAAATGCTATCTTTGGAATGTCTTCCTTCTTCACACACAACTGATGGTATCCAGATCGAAGGTCAATCTTTGAAAAGTATTGAGCTCCATGCAGTTGGTCAAATAAATCATCAATTCGAGGTAGGGGATACTTGTTCTTTATTGTTATATCATTGATCTCCCTATAGTCGATACATAACCTCATGGATCCATCTTTCTTTTTAACAAAAAGAACAGGGGCTCCCCATGGAGAAACACTAGGGAGAATAAATCCCTTATTACTCAATTCCTCTATTTGTTTCTTTAGTTAAACTAATTCTACAATGGCCATTCTATAAGGGGTCTTAGATATAGGCCTTGATCCAGGAATTAAATCAATGGAAAACTCAACTTCTCATTCTGGAGGATGTGCAGGTAAATCTTCCGGAAATACATCTACAAATTCTTTCACAATAGGTACATCCTCTATTTGAACATTCCTTTCCTCACCCATAGTTATTTCAGTCTCTTCCTCCCCAATAATTGAATTTAGTTGAGCTACTGGGGGTGGATCTAAATAAGAATTAAGTGGTGACGATTCTTCTCTAAAGATAAGGTGTTCCTTATCATTATCATCAAGAATCGTAACCTCTTTCTTCTTAAAATAAATCTTCGCATCATAGTCCAAAAGCTAGTCCATACCAAGGATTATATCAAACTCAATCATAGGTATGATGATGAGCTCAGCATATAAAGAACATTTATGTGCTCTAATGGGGACTGATTCACAAAACTTTGTTGCAATGATACTTCCCTTAAGAGTTTTAACTGACAACTCCTTTGTTAAATCAAATTGGAAATATCTAATTTTCATATCAAACTGGGAAGATATGAAACAATGCGATGATCCAGAATCAAATAATGCATTTGCTAAACATGAGGAAACCATTAAATTACCTGCCAACACGTCTTTCGGAGCTTCTACCTCAGCAGTAGTGATAGCATAAGCTTGGCCTTGATCCCTTGGCCTTTTCTGAGGTAATTTCTACTGACGCTTAGGAAATTCATTTGCATAATGCCCCATCTCCCTGCAATTGTAGCATTGAACGTTGGTGGCTTCCTTCTTCCCCTTGCAATCACGAGCTTGGTGGCCTTTTTTACCACACTTGTAACAGACTCTCGTTCCCTTCAAGCAAGTACCAGGGTGTTTCATCCCACATTTACCACAGGATGGATATTCAACCTTTCCATTCTTTCCCTTATTTCCATTCCCAGATTGATCAGCAGGTCTCTTCTTCTGTTGCTTTGCTTTAAATTCATAAGACCTAGAGAATTCCTTTTCGGTCTTGATAGCACATGAGACAACGTCTTCGTACGATGAAAAGGATTGTGAGACTAATGCTCGACGGAGAAATGGTTTTAACCCATCAAAGAAATTATCAATATTACTTCTTGGGTTACGTATATAATCTCCAGCATACCTTGCTAACCTTGTAAAGTTAGCCTCATACTTTGCGACATTCTCATCCTCCTTTTGTCTCAGACTCAGAAACTGCCTTTCCATATCTGCTCGGTGGTCGCGAGGAAAGTATTTTTCTAAAAACAGATCTTTGAACTCCCTCTATTCCATATTTGATACTTCATCATCTTCCTTCGTATTTTGAATCAATGACCACCATTGATCAGCATCTCCAGTGAGGCGGTAAACTGCCATGATAACTTTTTCCCTTTCACTACTCCCCAAAGCCTGAAATATTTTCTCTAGGGAAAATATCCATTGCTCAGCTACAAATGGATTTTTACTCCCATTGAACGTTGGTGGTTGTTGCCTCATGAATCGATCTAACATTGATCCTCCACGCTGCATATCAGGGTGCTCCATACGGGTAAGGTTATTATTCATAACCTGAGTAAGTTGTCCCAGTATGGTGATTAGCTGATCGGCACCAGTTGCATCACCAGCTCCACTATAATTATCTTGAGCAGGAGGTAAATCCCTACATGGAGTGCGTGCATTGATACAGTTTCCATTTCTTCCACTAGGCGCCATTTCTAAACAATGGCATAAACTAGATCAGTTTATGAATCAAAATACACAATCCCATACTTATAAAACACTTAACATAAATTGAACTATTTATGGATATAATCCATAAGCATAAAAATGTTTTCTTTGAGGAAGTATATACTCATAAACCCTTCATAATGATTTGTAAATAAAATGAGAGTTATCCTAAGCATATCCCCCGGGAGTGTCGTAACCAAGAGTGCAGCAAGGCCCGTTGTCGTGCACCAGTTCCCATTCGAGTCTAGCTCAAAGTGGTGTTTTCAGGTTTTACCCCTACGTACATCTGTGCCAGAGCCGCCTCTACCTGCTCGTATCCAGACAAGTATGTATTGCTCAGAAAACTCACAAAATCTCTACAATACCAAAATTCTAGAAAGTTCTTCTATACTAATCCTCAAAGTTCATATTAGGTCTACGTGCTCTAATCAGAGTTTATCTAAATCTAGCTTCCAAGGGTTGTACTAAACTTCCTCTGATATCAACTATAACGCCCCGACACCAGTTACCCAGAGTCGGTGCATTATTACATAACATTGGCATGATCACAAGAAAGATCAAATCTCGAAAGACCGATTGGTTTAGTAGCCTTGGAAACACTAGATATATTCATAAAGTTTTACATTACATCATAAAGTGAAAAACTACTACTACAACATAGTCTCCATATTCCACACTCATATCCCCACATAAAATCCCTGTAGGTCATTCATAACTTACTTCTTCACATCTTGGGAAAAATAAAACATAGAAAAGGGGTGAGCTCAAATGCCCAGTAAGGATAACAATATAGCAGAAACTTTCAAAAATAAGCATAAACATTTAAGGAAATGTATAACTAAAAAAAGCCTTTTAAACTCGAACTTCAACATAGTATGGAAAAAGTAAAATGAAATAATTTCATTTACTTATTCACATGGATATTCTACAAATCGAATAATCACATGCAATATCTATAACCACTTTCATAATGATGGAATGCATAATTCCAGACTATCATAACCACATAGCCAAGGCCTCGTGCCAAGACTAAAAATAAGATTTTGCCAAGGCCTTGTGCCAAGACACTAGTTTCTCTCATGAAGCCTACCGATGCATCGAGGAGCTATAGCGGGCTCCACCCGTCACATATTAAGTCCAATGTATTCCCATATGAAAAGGTTTGAACATAACATAAACATTTGTATTAAAACTAGCATACGAAATGTCAATACTTTCACAATAAACTATGAATGGTATAAAAATAGCACATCCACAGTCAAACATATCATAAAACCTTGAATACAATATCGAAGTTTTGTATCATAACAAATCAACTTCAAATAAGCATAAAATTTATCAAAGGATGTTGACATAGATGAAATCAAAACTCTTTTTAGAGAAATATATCATTCTATTTTTGAAATAATTTAAGAGTCATATATTTATAAAATAAAACATTTTCCTTGAAAATATTCTTATAAGCTTGTAAGTGAAGCTTCGACAATTTTATAATGGCGTAAAATAACTGCACCTGCCGTATAAGTTAAAAAAACATTCTTACCTTAATTCTGTCGAAAAGGTTAAAAGCACCTTGTTTGGAAAATGATGGAAAGATTCCTTTATAAACTCTTATAAAAAGTCAAACAAGGGTATAAATGACTTTAACCCATATTATTTTAAATAGTAAAATCTTTTTTGAAATACATTTCAAAGAAACATGGATGTGGATGATACAGAAATCCCCGTAGATAATTACGTATAAACAACCTCGGATAATGAAGAGATTGTGAAATAACCCTTACCTTGTACTTTTCCTTAGTTGGGTTAGGTTAACCTCCTGTATAATGGTGAAATAATTGTTATTAAATTATACAAGAATAATATACATTAATATGATATCTTATATGATCTTCTAACATTGATTTGTTAATAATATCTTAGTATTATCGTTGTTTCGGGTGTTAACTTACTCGTTTCATTTTATATGTTTTGTCATGTAAGACATGTTGGTAATGGATAGGTTGTATCTTAATCATATCCATAATGATATCAAGTCCTTAGATACTATTATTAATCATGAAATGATAATTATACTTGAATGGATACGACGGAGAATGAATCTCATCACGTTCGTGGAGACGCTAGTCCGTACGTACGCACGAGCGAAAATATCATTCTTTTGATATTAAAATAATATATAAATTGATGGTATATCATATATACAGAATCATTAACATGTTATATTTATTATTTACATGAGTTACACATCATTATTATACCCATCCAAATAATAATATATTGAATAATAATTACACCACGACGTGGAGACGGTAAGCCGTACGTACGCACGTATGGTGACATGTTATTCAAAAAGTGGATAGAATAATGAATATGGTTGTACCATATTTATAATAACATCACAGTATATATATGATACTGGAGGTATTATTTTAGAATGGTAATAACGAAGAGAGAAGAAGTGGAATAAGAAAGGAACTTGGAAAAGGGTGGTGAAATCATTACCTCTTCTTCGGGTTCTTCCTTTTGATTTGATAAAAAGGGCTCCATAGGGTGGCTTTCTGATCAAACTAAGGCCTCTAGGTTGTAGTGAGGGAAGTTGGGAGAGTATTTGGTCTGAGTTTGGCCGAACCAAAAGGCTTTGAAGGTGTGAATAAATGAGGAGGAGGAGTTCCCTTTTATAAGAGGGGGGAGGGGCACCTTTGGAAAATCTTGAAATATTAATTTATTATAAATTCATATTCGGTTTCCAATGGCTCCTAAGTTGATTATTAAAAGTTTAAGGTGGTTATAGGTCGAATATCATTCAAACAATAGAATTTAGATAGGTTTGAGTTACTATATTAACCTTATCTTTAAGTATTAACTCTAAGTTAAATTAGTTTCACTTTTACAATGTCTCTTTGTATTTTTATATTATATGGTTAATAAACTTACCATATACATCCAAGAGACCCCCAAGTGGTCCATTAAGGATACACCTATCATGATATAAGTCTCTTGGCCGAACATTAGATTTTTAGGAATTTGATATCAATTAATAATATAATATTTGTTTTAAAAACTCTTTTATGTCAATTTTGACACTATTCAATAGTTGATTTTTCTGAAACTTATAACAGAATGATTACTTCGAAAAAAGTCAATTAAATCAATACTCATATGTCATATTATCCTATAAAATTAGTTAAATTCATTAAAAGTCTCAAATTATATTTATTTGGGTATTTATAATATCAATTATTTTAATTTTTTACTATTATGGTAATTACTGGATCATCATTGTGTCATAAATAAATTAAATTATTTAATTTCTAAATACTATAAATAAAATATAATTATGTATGAACTCTTTTTATCTTTCTAATTAATATTTATAGTCAAAAATACAGCGTATATAACCCTATGTAAAAATTGTTTTTCTAAAAGATATATGCTTGTGTCATTTTTGTACTTATTTTAACTTAATTAAAATTAAGTGTCCCTATCACCTAAAAGTGGCACCATGGGGTCCCAAAATCGACCCAAATATGCCCATGGTCGAACATGTATCAACCAATAAGGTTAGGACACGTTTTAGGGTAATGTTTTATTATTATAATATAATTTTTTAACCCTTATTTACCGGATTTACCTTCAACCATGGTAAATAAAATATTTACCGCAGTACTTATTCAAAATGTCTAAAAATAAAAGTTACCTATTTACAAAATTTGAACATCCTAATTCCAAATATGGAACCCATTTTTCTAAATTCAAAACATAGAAGTGGCAGAAATTAATTTAAAATTAATTCCCGCTGTCAAAACAAAAAGCATGTTTTTAAGATATAATAACTATCAAAAGATTGATACTTATTTATGTTCGGTTTAATTGTGAAATTATGTCCAATTACCAACATTGTATTAAATGGTAAAAATATATTATAAATATACTTTAAAACCACTCAAATTTATAATTTATCAATATAAATTATTATGATTAAAAAAGTTGTTTTTAATTAAAATTTAGTAATTTTCACTATTCATTAAAATATTAAACTTATCCGAAAAGTACCATAATTTCACCTTAGGCTAAATTAAATATTCCGAATCCAAAAATGAATTCAATTTTGAAATATAAAATATATATAATTTCAAAAAGTAGGTATTACTATTCATAACGGCTAGTTTGATTAGTTATGGTGTGTTAGAACTCGGTGTTGCGTACAATACACGCTATCACATTATTCAAAGAGAAGTGTACCGTAGAAGCTTGGGGTGTTACATTCGTCTATAATTACATGATGATACTATAGTTCCCTATCAACACTACCAATTCAATTGACCTCATAGATTTATTCATCATTCCAAATTTGAGAGTTTTCATTCTAGATGTTCAGATATAAGATCATGATTTGGAAGGTTATCGTCATGTTCCCATTTCTAACTTGGATGATTGAGTTGATTTTTTCTAAGAAGGGATGAGCAAGGATGTAAGAGTTTTCACCCAAAGACGTAATAATGTGTGATTTTCAAGGACAAGGAACCCATCAGGGTAAATTAAATTCTCAACCTTCACTAACAATTCCTTTAATATCCTCTTAGGAACCTGAAGACAACGATCCAAAAGTTGAAGAGTGACAGATGTGGGTTGGAGTTCATCGATCCCCAATTGACAATATATGTAATATGGAATGAGGTTCACACTATCTATTATATCACAAATAGATTTGACAACATTTTACTCTCCTAAATAAACATTTATTTATGGACATCTTGAATATTTATACATTGGGGGAATGGTCCCTTGAATGGTGGTACTCACATTAGAATCCAAAAGGACTTGTTTTTTATGTGAAAATTTCATTTAAAAGTGCACAAGTTTATATGGTTCTTTGAGTAGGAAGGAATGGGTTTTATTGCATAGATAGGGTAAATGTTCAACTTAACCTGAGATAATATTTACTTCAATGTATAACTCAGTTCTGGCTTAGATTTTCCTCTCATGTGTTGAGGGAATGGAGAAGGTTGTTTGAGTATCTGGTGTTTTTTTGGTTCTGTTCTATTCTCTTCTGGTACTTCATAATATTTGGGTGGTTCTTCATCATATTATTGTGATTTTTAATATTTTAATGGTTATATAATGGTTTTTTCTCTATATCAATGGGTTTCCACCTTCTTAAAATATTCAATGATTTAATTTGTTCATAAGAGGTTTTGGTGTAACTGTATTCTACAATTAAGTTTGAGGATGGTACCAACTATGTAGGCACGAGTTCTTTCCCATTTTTAATGGTTTGTATTACATGTTTATGGTTTGATACTTTTGAGTTAATTTTATCCATTTTATTACACAACTACTCAAGGATTGGGAGAGGGATGGATTGGGAAGGGGATTGTATTAGTTGGTTTGTCCGAGGAGGATAATTTGGTTGTTTAATTGGTTGTTCAATGTGTTGTTGTATGGGATGTTGGTATTGTATAAGAGGATTGGGGTATTGGATAGTTTGTAGTTTCAACTATTTATGTTTTTTAGAATTTTGTGGATGGTAGGGTTTAGGTCCTTGTGGTGGACTCGGTTGCTGGTTGGGTTTCTGGTTATCTTTCCAATGGACTCCAGGATGGTCTTTATACCTTGGATTGAAGGTGTTTTGGTATTGTGCCTTCTAAAAGTTTAGACAACTAACCTATAGTAGGGTTCCTCATAAAATAACATCTTTAATGGAATTTATTGGTTAGGAAAATTTTATTATTGGGGTCATGTGTGTCACAAATTGTGTAAACAGGGTCAATGGCTTCAATTTCATGGACCTTCCTAAGATCGATCTCCTTAACCTTCCTAGTGAGTACATCATGTTTTTCCTATTACTTTATTCATCCCTAGGAGTTTTAATTAATCCATATTTGGGTGTATTCTCATAGTAAGGTGACTCTCCCCATATTTGGTTCTGTTCATCCAATCAATCTAGATACTCATAATCTTCATTTGGGGATTTGTTTTTGAGGGTTCCATTACATATCATGTCAATTAATTGTTTGTTTCCCAGAACCCACCCTTAATATAAGATTCAAACTTATTATATGATTGAAAATCGAAGGTGTAGTACCATGTTGAGTGTTTCTTTGAACCTTTCCCATGATTCATAAAATGACTCCTCTTATTTTGTTTAAAAACATTTTTTATACTCTTTTAAAGTGCAATTGTTTTGTGTTAGGGGAATTATTTTTTTAGAACCCTCTTTGTAATTTTACCAAGAAGTGGATTGATGTAGGTCTCATATTGGTTAACCAATTATTTTCATGGTCCTTATTTGGGAAAATAAAGAGCATCATATTATCTGACTCTAGTTAATGTGGTGGGTATATGGTTTCGACAATGTCATTGAACACTTTGACCTGAATGTATAGAATTCCTGACTCTATCAAAAGGATGGTTGGAAGGTGGTTTAGGAAATCTGGTTTGAATAAATGGTGGGCTTCTATAATGGAAACATGCCTAATGAATGAGGGTGTATTTGTCCAGGCAGGTGTGAGGTAGTCATTCATGGCTTGATTGATAGCATTCCCTGAGATTGGGGCTGCCTCATTTGGATTTCCATTTTGATTTCAACCCAGGTTTATGAGTGGGTTTCATTGAAGACCCTCCATTAAAATTCTCTCAATTATTTTAATTCAGGGTATTAGGAATATTATGATCTAATGTAACGAGAAACCTAGGTGTTCATGACTACCCAACCCCAATATTATCCACCCTAACTGGACAGTTTGATTGGTCATGGGTATAGGGGGACATGCGCCAAGAAAATTGAAAAAAGGGGAAAAGATAAGAGAAATTGAGTTGAGAAAATAGAAATGGGGGAGAATAAATGGGTGTTGAGATGAATTTGTAGGGTCCCCATAAATGGTTCCAATAATTTTTCTCTCTAATATTTACCAAGGTTTTTAAGGTTAATAGGTATCTTGTAGTGTAGATTGGGTTGTTGAATCTTCATATACATAAGACAAATCCAATAGACATGTACATTCATTTGATTGATTTTGGATATGAAGTGGGAAACATTGGGTTGATTTTATAAGGGTTTAAAATAAAACTAACATATCTATGTGAATTATTTAAGTCCTGGTTCAGGGGCACCGATAGGTCTGGATAGGTGCAAGATGAATTCTTTAATTCTTGGTTCAGGGGAATGGATACTCATGGAGCTGAGAGGAATGCCAGGATGGTTTTCTTATGGCTGGTTTCTGGATTATAAGGCAGGCTTGCAATGCGATGTGCCATAACAAAGGTAGAGCTTCTCGGGTCAGTATATTATTCAGAATGAAAAACACTATTTTGGATTTTCATCGTCTATGTCCAGAATGAAAAGCAGCACCATTAGTGAGTCTTCTTTTTCCGCATATTACAAGCGAGCATTCGGATGGTATTCCAAGGCAGGGATGGTGGGTTCGATGGCAGGCGCCAAGGCAGGGTTTCAAGCTCAATACATATGTATCACTTCTCTTGGGGGTGATGCGGGGTGGTGGGGTCGTGCGGGGTCTGCTGGGTTCGGTGGTTACTGGTTTTACAGATGCGTATGGAGGAGGTGATGCTCTGCAAGCAGAGGCTTTGGCAATGGCATCTAGTTTGGAGAGCTGCAATCCGCAAAATATCAAGCTGAGGATAGCAAAGAATGACTCTTTGGTATTGTGTAATGATTTGAAAGGTAAGGGAAATATCCACTAGAACATTGCTTATATTATCAAGAGATGCATAGCACTCATGGGAATTCATATGGAGGTTGCTCATACTTGGAGGGAGGAGAATATGGTTGCAGATTTTCTAGCTTCAATGACATCATCGAACCTAGATATGTTTTCTTTCTTTTCCTTGGGGTATTTTCCGAACTAGGGGATGAAATTTGTAGTTAACGATGCTCTTGGTTTACATTATTTTCGACCTCCATGAGGTTGTATTTCCTGGGGTTTTTTGTAAGGTGATTTTTTGAAATCAATAAAAATGTTACTTTTTAGTGAAATTAATTATATTTGAGATGGTTTCATTCAAAAAGATCAAATAACATCACCACTTACTAGGTTAATAGATAAAAACCCTAATTATAATCACCTATACACTTGTAGGATCATATTTTTGAGCACTCCAATGTAAAGGATTGTATTATCACTTGAATTTTGGGGCCTAAAAATTCGATAAGGATAAAGAAATTTTAAAATCGTCAAATGATATTATCGATTAAAGGAAGTAATTAGAAATTTATAGAGTGAGAAATAATATCTAATTCATCCCATTTCTACTTCCTTGGACCAAACCATAAGATTATTATCCTTCCATTGATTCTATGATCTCGTTTGAAGGAGGGGTATACTTATGAGGGATGAATTGAAGAAGGGAAAAACAATGAAATAACTACCACACCACTATTGTGAGATAAATTTCACAACGTTTGAATAACATTACACCATAAATAAATAGTATAAAAGTGATATTAATGAGAATATAATAATAGAAAAGTAAGATCAATTACTAAAAACAATGGTGATTCGAACAAATTACATGAAAAAAAAGAATGTTTCAAAGACAAATTGGCATAATAACATTAAAATGAAAACAGAACTCCAAGATGATCCAATACATCCCCAAAGATTCATTAAATAGAATTTTAAATATATATCGGTCAATACCCCAACATTCCAAGTCTTTACACTTGAGTATCGTAGGCCTAGGGTGGATGAAAGTTTATAGAATTGAAATTTTCCACCCTTGACCGAAAATGGAATCCATCTTACATCAACCAAACAGTGGTTCCAAAATGAGATTTTAGAAGGCCTAATTGGAGTGGTCTATAAAAGAATAAAATAAATCCCCAAATTTATTCTAACATCCTGAAATATTTTATCCCTAATAGAATTTTTTTGAGATATGATTGAAATTGTAGGATGTTTTTCTGGGCCATAAAATCATTCAAATAATTTTATCTCCAACTTAGGCTACTTTGAACTCCCTTTAACACTTATAATTATATCTTTTCACTATTATATGAAATGTTACCAAGGATTCCATATATATTAATGTAAAATTAATGAATCATTAGTCTTGAATAGTGTCTAATGCAGTAATTTTATTGGGTTGTTATCCAATTCAATTCACCCAAAATGTTGTTGGTTGAAGGCCCATTTGGTAGTCTTCCAATGTAAATCTCCAAGTACTCCAAAAGTATGGATTGTTCTAGATGAGATGAGAAATCTAAAAATTAAATATTAAAATAATATCATGACCATTTTTAGTTTTAGGGGGTTCTCAAATATGTACAATGTAATGTGAACTTTACAATTAATTGCAATCAGACTGTGAAATAATGTTCAAACTGCAAAAATGCACTAAAATTGGTTTTTATGAATAATAAAGCACATGAGTATTATAATATAAATAAGGAATATTAGCATCTTTCAGCAGCTAATCAAGATTAATCAAAAATAAATAAAATAACATGATCCATGGTATCCTAAAATTTGCAAAAGACATGGGTTTGTGGCAAACATGTAAACACAAAAAAAAAACATTTTTATAGTATTTAGGGATCACTACCAAAACTATCATATTGGAGTGGGTGTACTCATAATACCATTGTATAATTAAAGGTTATCTACCAATACTATCATAGTGGATTGAGTTCACTCCCTAAATAAATTTAGTATTCAAGGTTCTCTCACAAGACTATCAAATTGGGAAGAGTCCCTAAATGAATAGGGTTTATATCAACCTCAAACCCAGTATCCCAGACCTTCATTATGATTTAATAAATTGTAATAAAATAGAAGGAGTCATATCCCAAAATACTGAATAGTTTAGTAGTTTTAGTAAATTAGATACATAATTTATTGCAACATTATATTTGAAAATATTAATTACAATATTTTTTTCGAAGAATATCATTATTTACACTAGAATATCCTTACATATCATTCTTTATAAACTTCTTGGATTCCATTGAATGGAAAAAAATGATGGTGAGATCAAATGATCGGTAAGGGTTTAATACAACAGATCTATCTTAAATCAATATGCATAGCCATGAAAAGGTAAATAATTGAACACGTGTGTCATTTAAAAAACAATACTATCAGGATAAGATACGTTACAATCAATATGGAATGTTAAATAAGTAAAAACACATTCCATATAAATAAAATTAATGTATAAGTAATAATGAATCTGGAAAGGTAAAAAACTAAAAACACATTCCATTTGATTAATAAAATGAGAATGAAATGAATCTAGATATTATGTTATTCTAAAAATATCATGGATAATAATAACTAAATTATCAATGAAGTAAATAATTAATTATTTGATATCATGATCTCATACATCATGATAAATCAACCATCAATATCTTTCTTCAAGACAATTTAAAACTAATGGGTATGTATACCCCAGAAACTTATTTAACTACTCTTATCAAACTAATTTATTTTCCAATACTACTAATGCATCATGGGGCTATTATAAAAGGGCCCCAACAATTTATACATTTCAAAAAAAATCTTTATAAATAAAATAATTGATTTAATTCATGAATGATTTTTCTTACCATAAAATATATGTATTGAGTAAATAATATAGATTTATCGATATTTCCCCATATAAACAAATAAATATCAATGTATAACACCATATATATAGGTAACATTGGGTTTAATAAATAATCATATCTATAAAAATTAATATGGATATTTATGTTAAATTTAATATCTATTGTTCATAGGAAAGTGAATATTTCAGGGGAAAGTTAATGACTACAAAAATGAATCAAGAAACCGAATGTTAATACTTTCCTTGGTAAAAATGATCAGAAAAAATCAATATAGATAATAATAATATTGTGCATATAACATATACCAATTCAAGTAATAATAAATGTTTTTTCCCTTTAATGAATAGACATACCTTAAAAATATCATAAAAAAATCTTTCAGGAATTAAACCTTTTTATTTCAAAAACCACATTAAAAAAAGTTGAAAATTTTGAAAATATTTTTCCTTGATAATATTATGTTAAAATATATAAATAAATCATTAAAATAATGAGTGGTCATGGAAGAAAGAATTTTTTACATGTCGAGTATGTTAAAACAAATATTCCTTTCACATTATCGATAAAATCCTAATGGGAATTATTTTTAAAATGTTTAACTATTCCTTAAAAAAATTGTAAAAAGTAAAAATGGGTTAAAATTTCTGTAATAAATAATTTTGAAACATTTAAAATTTTTTTAAATATATTTCTAGTAGTTATGGTTTTGGAATAAAATGGATTTCCAACCAAAGAGATTAATGAAGTAATCTTTTATTTACAAAAAATACTAAATTATTTTAAGTACCAAAGAGTATAAAATAGTAATAATATATGAAAACATAATGAATAAAAAAATTAAAATAAAAATAAATGAGTTTATTAGATAATGATCAAATAATTTCCATCAATGGAGACTCATGTTTAAACAATCTCAATTAAATGAGGTTGTGAAATAAACAATTATAGAGATCATAACATTGAAGTTATGATTATTAAATGAAATAAATATTTGTATCAAATTTAAATCCACATAAAAAAGTTTAAATTGTACATAATATATTATGATTTATTTACAAACATAATCTTATAATTTCAAAGTCAACGAAGAAGTAATATAACCCAATGAAAATAAATTGAGTTATGAAATTTTGTACCACTTGATATTCTTTAATTAAAAACAATTTTTGGATAAAATAATTCTAATTGAAACATAAAATAACATAAATAATTAATTAATTATTAAATTACATGTAAAAGTTGTATTATAAACACTATATAGAAGAAATTAGGTGCATGACATTACAATATTCCTCAACGAAGAGAAATTGATATAAAGACATCTACCAAGATCATATCACTGATATGGGGACTAATAAATTAATTTATTATGTGCAAAAAATTTAAATAAAAATAAGACATATAAAATTTCAACATAAAATAATCAATGGTAATTACACACATAATATTATCATGACATAATCAATGAAGTAGAAGTTAAACCCAATAAATGGGAATTGAGATATGAAATCCCTTACCTCACACTTTATTTTGGTTGAACATGATTTACCCTACTATATAGTGGGTTTAAAAAAGTTATTAACTTATAAAATAACCATATTAGTATTTATAATATCATATATTATCTTTTATAACTTGTCAACACCCATTCGTTAATAATATTTTATTATTTTCATTGTTTCGGGTGTTAATTTCATTGTTTTCGCTTTCATTCTTTATAATGAATGTTATGGTTCCTATGCATATTATACCAAAATATCTAGATTAATAACATCTAAGCTTTTATAATATTAATATAAAAATTATTGTTTTAATACTAATAAAAAATTATGGTTTTGATAAATGAATTATGTTATAATCATAGAGACTATAGGATGTACACACACATGGGTAATGATTACATTTGCAATGATTGTTATCGAAAGGATGTAAGTGATATTTTATCTAAAAAATTGATAATTATATCACTAATAAAATGTTATTAATTTAAATATACTTACATTTATCATCCATGGGGCACCGTGGGAGACCTTCTGTGTAGTTTGTTTAATATTTTTTAAATGAAAATTTTATATTAACCCATTTTTTGTTTTCCTTCAATGAATATTGGATCCCCCCGTGGAAAATACCTCAAGATAGACTATTCTTCAATTTTAGATCCCAACTTTATCTGATATCTGATTCAAATATTGTTCATCTCCATGGATGTACAATGGTTAGTCCTCAATTCCTTTTTTCATTTCTCGATTATTCTGGATATCGATTGTGCTATTTGGATTTAGGCTCATATACCATAATATACCATTATTCATATGTTCTTAATATTTTTCCCAGACCATGACTAATCAGATCTTGATACTGGATGAACTATCTATCATGACCCTAAGGTAGGTGGTCTCCTGCCTTTTGTTAATTGTCGTGTTGATTATATGTGCCGAAAGATTGGTGTGCCCATTTTTTGGGTGTATCCTTGATCTATAATTGAACATTGATGTTAGATATTATTTTTTATTTATTGTAACAGGTTTTTTAACACATGTATTAGGTTCTATACCTAGATTAAAGGCCACCCCAAGGATGATTTCCCTTGGATGACCATTTATGGCTATTTGGTCGAGGATGCCTCTAAGGCTTTCCTTTGTTTCCCATTCATTAGTTATAAAAAATGGTTTGATATTATTAATGAAATTAATAGGTTTTAAATTATAATTTAATTGGTTATTTTTATGGGATGGTTGACCTTCCCCTTGACCATTGTATTCTTATACTTGTTTAAGTATGATTGGATTGATTTTCTTCATCTATTGACCTACCCATGTGAGTAGAACAATGTTAAATCCATGTAATATTTTAATTTTCAAGTAATTATTGTTATGATTAATGTTACCATGTGAGTAAATAGAAAGCCAAGACATATGAGTTTTTTCCTTTCTTAAGACACTCTTTAGTGGTGAGTTATATAAGGTGATTTTGGGTTTTGACCTTAACATTCCTACTAAAATGGTTAAATTAATTGAATGATGATATGGTAAATAACCTTGACTGAATCATGGTTTCAATTTAGAATTTCATTGATGGGTTTATAGACTATGTACTTTGTTCCATTAGTGAACCATAGATTTAGATTATAATATCACGGACGGTCTCAAAGTGTTTATTAAGTTTTATCTGTGAGTGAACCGTGGATGCAACAGACGGACTCATAGAGGTTGTACGTAAATGCTGGGTGAATCGTGGATCCTTGTAAGATATACATATATGGGCTCAAGATTTATTGACGGTATTTATTGAGTGATATTTGGGGATTTCATATAGGACCACTAAGGATGAGCTCAGTTGACATAGACTTACACCACAGCTAGAGTGACACCAGGTTCCTGAGAGGTTTGCTGGGATAGGCTTGTAGGGTGTTGGTGGAATTTCACCAGGAGTGATACTTGAATTCCAGCATAGGAATGTAAAGGATGGGATCAGGATCTAAATTAAATATTAAATTGGAATGAATGAAGACATTCCTTCCAAGAAAAATCACAATCTTGGATTCAGTGTTGTCTTATGCTTGTTTTGATTACCTTATGAGGCATCTTTTGTTCTTACAGTAACATGGGGGGTTGCTATGATTATGATGGATCTCAAGAAATATGAAATACATTTAATTTAATTATTAATTACATAATTAAATGAAATTTAAATAGAGACCATTGGAAGTTTGTTTTTTTACTTTTAAGTACTTCTTATCTTACAACATCCATTAGTTCACATTTCCTGTTATATATATTTACGGACATATTGGCACAGACCTTGGGTGGTTGCCTACATGGATTTAGTCTCACATCCTACTTTGGTCATGTTTTGGACAAAAATGGATTATATGATTGTAGGTGTTAATAAGGTAAATTGAATTCCTACAAGTACATAATATGCTTCTTAGGAGTGGGAGAGCATAGAAACAAGCCAGTGCTTATGATGCTACAGAGTTTCTTTTTTGTATTTTTTACTCTGGTTCTTGTATTGTATATTACTTAAGTGTAACCAATTTCAGTTTTTTAATCATGTAATATGTTTTATCATCTTTCGTATGATATGACATATGAATTATTTATACTGTCAGTATTCCATTGTTTACTTCGTTTGTATGGTATTACTGATTCCCCTATTGAATTTTTATTATTTCCACTATGTTACACTCTACCAATGAGGGAATAGTATCCTCACCATCACACCTAGTCTCTTTTTTTTAGTTGGAATACTATTGAATTAGGGTAGATGTGCTTGAGGTCATGTGGACAACCGGGCTCAGAGCACTGTTGGGTTGAATTTGACTTCGAGATGTTACAAAGTGGTATCAAAGATTTCACTGTTTAATTTACTATTTCGTGAAAATAAACAGGGATAGAAAGGAAATGGTTTTTGGTAAAAAGTTGTTCCCAGGAGTAGCTACCCCGTGTATAGGGAAAATCCAAATTGTCTCAAATTGAAATGTTGATTTCAGTATTTTGAACATTACAGTTGATTTGATTCCACCATTGGATGATGCACTTGATTTATGTTATTATCGTTGATATGATTGTGTCTTCTACTTTGTTAAATCTCAATGAGATGAGGTTATTATATCTCATGAATCATGTATTCACTTGTTATAAATCACATTCCATGCATTATTGAAATTCCATTCAAAGAGCATTACTGATTGCATGTTGTTATGATAGATTTATTAGTAGATATGCCTATTATTGTGATAGGTATATTGGTAAATGGTATGGTATGAATTGTATGGATACAAATATTTGGTCCTTGGGGTGTATGGTCCCTCTTTGAATTGAAATTGGTGGATCATGTTGTGGCCTTAAATTGAATTGTGTTGCGATGCGCTATACATGGATGCCAAGCTTTGATTCGCGGGGAGTATGGGCCCCCACAGATCGTAATTTGGAATACCATTGGGTTTACCCTTCTAAAAGGGTATGTAATCAATATGAAATGAATATGAAATCAACTGAAACTGAAATGGATTTTGATAATGTCCAAGACCAGACCCGACCGTAGTAGGGGACTTTGTGTAGCCTCTCATTTGTTTGACACCTAGACTAGACCCAAGGGGTAGGAAGCAGAGAGGGTTCTTAGAGGAAGGTTTGGATCTATCATGTTTTGTATTTGTGCTTTTGATCTTTAATCCGTGAAGACAACATTTAACTAAGGAATGTGTTTGGAATTGTAGAGTCATGACACCACGATGACCTTCAATTGCACGCCAGGAGGGTGGCAATGATCATACCCTATAGGTGGAGCATCATGGGCTACCATTGGATCCTCCAGTCATTCTAGTTTTGACACCAGTAGTTAAACGAGGCGTAGGTTTTGATGAATAGTTCCATGAAGGATTTATGAGGTTCATAAAAACCTTTTAGTGAGAACTATAGACTTATATGTGTATGGAAGTGATAACGTGAGTGTTCCAGGAGTAGTATCAACCCATGTATTGGGGGGATGATGGATCATAGGATACAAAGTAATGGATAGATTCCATGCCTACAATCCTTGTGAATTTAGAGATGCCTCATGACAGGAGGTTAATGCTCGGTACGTACATGATACATGATTCCGCCAAGAGGTGCTGGGATTTTATCACTTAGGTGGAGCATCTTCGAGATATGGTGTGGGGATATTTTCAAACAGTCTTCTATGATTACTATTATCCCAAGATGTTGAGGGCCGATAGAGCCTAGGATTTTTTTCATCTGGAGTAGGGAGCATCATTAGTTATGGACTATTCGGACCATTTACAGAGCTCTAGTGCATCGCGCCTATTCTGATGTGTGATGATGTATCAAAATCTAGGTTATTTGAGGATGTTATCAGGTATTACATCTGATAATAGATAAATTTATTCATGTTTAATATTATATCTACTATAGTGAATCATATATTTCTTATAGTGCCTAACCTAAGAGAATCTGGAGGTGCGATTCAGGGTTTTTCGGCACCTATATATGGTACTGTCTTGACCGGTAGTAGGAAGCATCATCTAGAGATTTCTTGTAGTGACACTGTAGTGATAACATATCTTCAGGTATCCAATTGAGATTCTAATAGTGTGGTAAGCTAAGGTAAGTGAGCCCTAAGTTTCTGATGGACCTAATCGAGTGTTGATCTTGCTATAATATGGGACATCTACAGAGATTTTGTAAGCCATTTCCACCAGTAGCTAAGGAGAGAGGGTCTACACTGACTTGAAATTCAGGAGAGGGGTATGTGGCTTCTCACATGATAGAGAGATAGAGTACATAACGTCATTCAGGATGATGAGGTGGTCGTGGATGTGGTAGCTGGACCCTAGGATAACAGAGACAACATGGTGGATTATCCTAGGGTAGCTAGGCGGTGTCATAGGGCCATGGTAGAGGCCAAACATATGCTATGCAACAAACCTAATAGGAGAAGGATCCCTAACCTTCTAATTTCATATTTACTATTCCAGTAGAATCCTTTTTAGCTTTTTCATTTTTTTAATATATGGGATTCACATAGTTTCATATATTTTTTACCATTGTGGAGAGCCTTTGGCTCTTTGCCTTTTATTATGATGGAAACATGATTCTAGAAACTCTATTATGGATTAGAATGGAAGGAATGCATTAGTGAAAGGAGTTCCCACTTGATATTGGTGGGTGTCACGTCGTATGGGTCCTTTACTTCTTCATGATTATTGGGTTTGAGGTTATTCTATAAATGGACTGGTTAGTTTTCTTTCAGGACATTGTTGATTACTATCACCGTAGGGTGACTTTTACATCACTAGAGGGTAGAATGTTTATACAAAAAGGAGAATGCGATTTCTAGGTGATCAAAAATGGACCCAATCATCATAGTTTGGGCATGATGACAACCCATATTGTGAGTGTGTTTCTAGATGATCATGGAACATGTCAAATGGATTACCCTCTAGTAGTTGATCGTTTTAAGGATGTCTTCATGTATGAATTTTCGAGTTTACCATTGGTGATGGAGGTAGAGTTTTCTATTGAGATAGTTCCAGGAGATGTGAATGTGTCCATTTCTCCTTAAAGGATGGCTATGAATGAGTTTCAAGATATAAAGATGTGTCTAGAGGATTTAGCGCAAAATGGTTTCATCTGACCCGGTACTTATCTGTGCGGTTCGATTGTCCTTTTTGATAAAAATTCAGCTGGTACCCTCATGATATGTGTTCATTATCAAAAATTGAACCAATTAATTGTTATGAATGGGTATCCTCTTCTATATATAAATTATGTCTTTGACTACCTCCTAGGAGAATAGGTTTTTTCAAAGATAGATTTGAGATCTGTTCATAATCAGGTGCATGTTAGTCTATTAGATATACCTTGCATAGATATCAGGAGTAGGTGTGGTCTATATGAATATTTGGTTATGTTCTTTTCTCAATAAAATGCCAATGGTATTCATGGAACTGATGAACTTATTATTTCATCCTTATCTTGATTCATTTGTGGTGGTTTTAATGGATGATATCTTGGTGTATTCTCACAATCGACAAAACCATACCAAACATCTTGAGATAATTTTGAATATCATGAGAGAGAATCTATTATATGATAATCTCACAAAGGGACACTTTTAGATGGATTAGATTCACTTCTAGGGTCGCATTATCATAGAGACCGGATTATTAGTGGACCTTGAGAAGGTGAGAGTAGTGATTTTCTGGGTGCATCCCAAGAACATTTCTGAGGTGTAGAGTTTCTTAGGCCTTGATGTTTACTATAGGTGTTTCATATAAAACTTATCATGCTTAGAAGAACCATTGAATAGATTCAATAAGAAGGGTGTGAAGTATATATTCTCATATTTCTATGAGATGACCTTTCAATAGATGAAATGGTGATTGAATTTAGTGTCGATATTGATTTTTATAGAGAAATGTAGGAGTTACACTATGTACTATGATGCATCAGGTATCAGACTATGATCAGTTCGTTTGTAGGGTATCAAGTCTTTGTGTATAGGTCTTAGCAGTTGAGGCCTCGTGAGAGGATTTCCCTGACACATGATCTTGAGTTGTGTAAAGACCCATAAAATTCAAGGGAAATTTTTTCTTAATTTTATTTGGAATTTTACAAGAATGCGGTTTCTAACGGCACCTGATTCCGAGGCCCGGAGTGCCCGGAATCAATTTCCGAAGTTTGGCTCGGGTACGTTCAGTGAACGAACGAGCGGGAATTTCTAACTTTTGACTCGGTGCTCGGAATTGAAATCCGAGGACACCGATGAACTCGCAGCGCCGATATTTGCTTAAGGAGACCTTTTCCAAGGTTTCGTTTTAGGCAGGACAAAAGTTAGTTTTGGGAGAATTATAAGAAGTTAAATAAAAATGTGGAAACACTTTTTATTTTTTTAACTTGTTGGTTAACTCCTCTCAAAGGAAGTTAGGGGTGGGACCCACACCCACTTAACCTCCCTTGAGAGGATTAAGTGTGGTGGGGCCCACACGAACCCTAACTTTTCATCTTCTCTCAAAACTCCCTTTAACCCCTCTTTAAATGACATGACAACTTGTTATTTAATTTGGAGTCATTTTATTTGAATTTCAAAACTTTGAAATTCAATTTGTTAAGTGTGTGAATAAAATAAGACTCTAGATTATTTTATTTGGTTAGAATTCTCTAGCCTCTTGAGAGATTTTGAAGCCTTCTTCTTCTTCTTCTTCAAGCTTGATGAAGAACGCGAAGAACCTTCGAGCTCCGACGAAGAACGCCGCTCCTCTCTTCTTCGTAGCCGGTTGTTTCCGAAGATCGACGACGTCTTCCGTGTCAACGAAAGGGAACGCCGCTTCCTCCTCGGACTTCCTTTGTTGGTTTATGAAGATTCTCCAATGACGTACCTCTTCGGACGTACCTCTTCTTCAACGGATTTGATGAACGATTACCGCGACGCCCGACCTCCACGACGTTGTCTTCCGCGGGTCGTTGACGATCATCGATCTTGAAACCGATGTAGGGGTTGTTTTTGATTATTTATTTATTCTCGTTCTTGATTCTAGCATGACAAACGTGAGGATAATTATTTATGTGTTATCGTCTAACGAGAGGGGGGTCGGACCGCACAAACACGGCCGAATTCCCCCTCCCATGTTCTTGATTATTATTATTTTCTTGTGGATGAACGAGATGGCGTGGTGCCGTCGCACCACGCGGGAATTTGCACGGATGTATTGCGCGGTGCCGTCGCGCCGCACCATGGATGGATCATCATGAATGCGACGCCGTCGCGCCGCGTCGAAGAGAGTTGAAGGCGCCGCGGCCGGAGCGGGGCCGCGGCGGAAGGGCACGGTGCCGACGCACCGTGCCGGACGACGGAAGCCGCGGCCTGTTCCGGGTTGAGGCGGGACGTGATGACCGGCGGCCAGCCGCGCCGCCGGTGCCGGAAAAAGGAAGAGGACCGGCCCATGCCGGTCCTGTTGAGAGGAAGCCGGCCGGCCAGGTCGGGCCGGCCGGGACGGTGCTAAACCAGGGGAATTAAATTCCCCCGGGCAGTTATTTTGGCCCCCCATAATAATGGGGGGCTGGTTTCATAAAGGGGGGCAGGCGCCCCCCCCCCCCTGTTTCCCTCAAGGCAGACCCCCACGAGGGGGGCCGGTTTCTCCAAAGGCGCAGCTAAAAGCCACGCCGCCAGCTAAGAAGAAGTGGGGGCCTTGCCCCCCGCGCGTGGCACCAAGCGGCGCCAGGCCGCGCCACCGCCGGCCGGGCCGTGCCGCCATGCCAAACCGCACCACCATGCCGCCGCGCCACCGGCCGGGCCGGGTCGGACCCGGGTCGGCTCGACCCGGTTCGGGCCGACCCAGGGGGGGTCGGGCCGGGTCGGCCCGGACCCGGACCCCCCGTTTTCGAAACAACTTCGGTCTTTTGGCCATAACATGAGACACGGACCTCCGATTGACGAACCGTCAGCGGAAATGCGATCCTTGGATCGAGACGGTCGATTCGGTATATCGCACTCAGAGTTTCGGAATACTTTGTGTTCGGCCGGGTTGATTCGAACACGAAACCAACCGGGCCCTCGGAGCGGAAACGCTCATATCTTGAGCTACGGATGTCTGATTGACGTGCCGTCAGCTTTGTTGTGTTCCTATTGGTGAGACGGATCTTTTGGCATTCCCCGCCCGAGGTTTGGATGCAGGTGGAGTACGGTCGGGTTGGTTTTGCCTTAAAAACCAATCGGGCCCCTGGGATGAAAAAACCAATAACTCTCAGACCGGGCGTACGATCGACGCGCCGTCTGTTGCGTTGAGTTCCTGTTGACGATACGGAACTTTTGGATACATCAACTCTGGACTTTGTGACAGTTTATGTATCAGCCTCTCGGCTCGTGGAGCGGACCCTCCTGAACAAGCTTGCTGTGTGCGGGAACCCTAGTGCTGGCTGCGACTGTGACTACTACTGCTACTGCTACTACTACTGTGACTGCGATGACAAAAGTACAGAGATCCTGTGTGGATTCGACGATGACCATAGCACTCAGCGATCCTATGTGGATTAGTGCTACAGGTCCTGTGTGGGCCTGATCCTGTGTGGGTCTTTGCGCTCAGCGGTCCTGTGTGAACCAGCGCCTACAGGTCCTGTGTGGGCCCGATCCTCTGTGGGTCATTGCGGGGGTTAGTTACCTATCGATCCTTCGTGGGTCCGATGACTTAGATGGATCAGAGATCATCATTATCGTCTTTCGAATAAGTATACCTGTGTGAGCTGAATCCTGTTGCTATGCTGTGTGGATTGTGTTGTGCTATCCTGTGTGGATTTCATTTGCTTTCCTGTGTGGAATACGTTTACTTTCCTGTGTGGACTGAGTTGTACTTGGGCTCAGAGGTTGGAGTGTATTGGAATTTATGACTTAGGTATATGTATGGGAATATACCTAAGCAGTGTCGGTTATTACTTCATGATTGTATCTTCCTTTGTGGTTTATCCTTTGTGGATTTTGGGAGACTTTCGGGGGTCTCGGGGTCCCTACTGAGTAGTTTATACTCACCCCTGCACGGGCTATGCCCGCACTATGTTGTGTTGGTTGCAGACGACGGACAGCGTTGATCTTGGCTGAGGCTTGCAGAGCAGGACGGTACCTAGAGGTGGACCACTAGGCAGGACGTACTCGGAGCGGACGGTGGGACCCGTGGAGCAGTGGAGCTATCTGTACCCACCCTTCGGGTGGGATTTCCAGTGGACAGCTCGGTGTAGCAGCTTTTACTTTACAGTTGTTGTTTTCCCTTTCGAGTTGTACTTTACTTTCAGTTTGGGTTTGTATACTGGCCCATTTACTTTTCCTCACTTTCAGTTGTACTCTGTTTTTACTTAGTTTTTACTTTCCTCTTGCTTACTCTGTGGTGTTTGTTTACTTTACAAAGGTAATTCCTTCCCTTTTTACCGGGAATTACGCCTTGGTGCTAGTCACCATCCCCTGGCCTATGGAAGGCGGGCTTGGGGTAGTCACGGCACGGACCCCGAGGGCGGGTCGTGACAAATTGGTATCAGAGGAGTTCGGTTCTACCGCGAACTCTGATCTTTTCTATGTGAAGCAATAATGTTTAGTGTATTGAGTGTGGTTATCAGTCCAGGGAGTCCAGTGTTGGTGCGGCGGCCGACGTATCTGTACACCAGGACCCTGACTTCTGATTTCCGACTTAATGCACGAAAACATTGATTGCGTGTGTGTTTCAATGTTTTCTTTTTGATTACTTTATATCAGCTCACCAGGTATACTGTTCTGACCGTGGCGCACCTGTTTCCTTTTCAGGATGCCCCCACGACGGCAGCCAGCTAGGGTTCCGAGAGTCGAGTGTGACGACCGCCCACCGAGTGACGAGGCCTCGGTGCAGGGCCCTCTGTCAGCAGTGGCACCGGCGGTGGCTCTACCCACCGAGCTACCGATACTTCCAGCACCAGCCGCTGACGATGCACGTCGCCTCAGCACACTGCATGAGTTTCAGCGCCAGCGACCACCCAGGTTTCGCGGGTACATGGTTCCCCAGGCAGTTGAGGACTGGCCGGAGGCAGTGGTACGTGTGTTTAGGCTAGTGAGGACACTAGCAGACCTCATGGTGATCCTCGCTGCGAGCCTACTACACGCAGCAGCAGGACGATGGAGGAGCTTGATGCTCCAGGTGCACGATGAGGCATCTCTTCTATGGACGGACTTTGAGAGCCTCTTCCGCTCGGAGTTCGTCCCAGCCACCCTTCGTGCGGTGCGTATCCAGGAGCTTCTTCAGCTGCGGTAGGGCAGCATGACAGTCGCTCAGTACTCGGCGAGATTTACCGATCTCTCGCGCTACTCGACCGACATGGTACGGGACCCATTCTTCCGGGCCCGGACCTTCGAGTAGGGTTTGAGACATGAGATCAGGTCATCGCTGATCTCCCTCAGCATACCGACTCAGACAGGAGTACTAGAGAGGGCCCTTTTGATCGAGAGCTTCCTTGCCGAGTCTACACCAGCGTCGAGACCCACCGTAGGGCGGCATGTGGCAGAGTCATCTACAGCAGGCAGTCGACAGATGAATCTGGGGTCCAGGCAGACCAGACCTTTAGGCAAACGACCTCAGGACACTGGCTCAGCAGTGCGGGGCACACAGCGAGGAGCCAGTCTTTCGAGAGGCAGGCAGTGCTACTCGTGCGACGGGTAGGGCCACATGGCTCGTGACTGCCCGACCCGCCATGCCGAGGAGCTGCAGACGATTGAGGGACCACCAAGGCAGAGGAAGAGGGTCGACCGTGGCGGTCCGCAGGGAGGAGGCGGACGAGGCAGAGGAGCTGGCCGAGCAGCAGGTGGTGGGCGACGCTTTGAGGCTCTGCCACCACCACCACCAGGAGGTCCACCCCGACCACATAGAGCAGGCGGGCAGAGACAGGCACAGCTCCATGCAGTAGAGGCCTACGACCACGGCGCACCCGAGATGATTTGAGGTACTATCTGTGTCTATTCCACCCTTGCTACAGTACTTATAGACACAGGATCGAGTCACTCTTTCATAGCCGCTGCCCTTGTTCGGAGCTCGGAGATTCCGACAGAGCCGTTGGCTCGATCCTTACGGCTAGAGACTCCTACTGGAGCAGACTCGACGATTACGCACTTGTACCGGCAGTGTGAGCTTACTCTAGGATGCGAGAGCTTCGGCTGGGATCTTCTTGTAGCAGCGTCGAGGCCTTACGACGTCATCTTGGGCATGTATTGGCTATCTACGGTCCATGCGCAGTTTGACTGTTTTAGTCGCAAGGTGCGATGTGTACGCATCGACGGGAGCAGGTTCACCTTCACCGGCGAGAAGGGAGCCTTTGTAGCACAGGATGGACTTACACGGAGGAGAGTACAGCCCATTACTCATCAGTTGGCTAGCCTCATCCTTGGAGCAGTTGACGTACGGAGTCCTGGTTTTCCTGCAGTGGTGGATTAGTTTGCGGATGTTTTTCCCGACGACGTTCCATGGCTACCTCCTTGCAGAGATGTAGACTTTTATATTGACTTGTACCCCGGGACAGCCCCGATATCCACTCCAGCATATCGGATGTCCCCCACCGAGCTTCGAGAGCTACGAGTACAGTTGGAGGACTTGCAGGGCAAGGGGTTCATCTGACCCAGTGTTTCACCCTGGGCTTCCCCGATATTGTTCGCCAAGAAGGAGGACGAGAGCTTGGGACTTTGTGTTGACTATCGTCGCCTGAACCAGGTGACTGTGAGGAACAAGTATCCGCTACCGAGGATTGAGGACCTCTTTGATCAGCTCAAGGGAGCAAGGTGCTTCTCAAAGATAGACCTCGGGTCAGGCTATCATCAGCTTAGAGTCAGAGACGAGGACGTGCAGAAGACGACCTTCAGATATCGGTATGGCCACTATGAGTTCTTGGTTATGCCTTTCGGCATAACCAATGCTCCAGTAGTGTTCATGGCTCTCATGAATAGGATATTTCATCCATACCTTGATTGGTTTGTCGTGGTCTTCATCGACGACATTCTGATTTACTCTACGACTGAGGAGGAGCACGCTTATCACTTGCGAGTTGTACTAGACACACTCCAAGAGCACCAGCTTTATGGTAAGCTCTCGAAGTGCTAGTTCTGGATACGGGAGGTCTACTTCTTGGGACACGTTATCTCTGAGGTGGGAGTTGCAGTGGATCCTGTGAAAATCGAGGCAGTGTTAGCATGGGAGCCACCCAGGAGCGTGACTGAGGTTCGGAGATTCTTGGGACTAGCTGGATACTATCAGAGATTCGTGCCAGACTTCTCTAGAGTTGCGGCACCACTCACATCTTTGACGAAGAAGGGGAAACCCTTCGTGTGGTCAGACAGATGTCAGCAGAGCTTCCAGGAGCTGAGACAGAGATTGACCAGTGCACCTATCTTGAGGTTTCTTGAGGAGGGAGTAGGGTACGTAGTCTACTGCGATGCATCAGGGACCGGACTCGGATGTGTTCTGATGCAGGAGTAGGCAGTGATCGCCTATGGATCACGTCAGTTGAGGCCGCATGAGCAGAACTACGCTACCCATGACCTGGAGTTAGCAGCAGTGGTCTTCGCTCTGAAGACATGGCGACATTACCTGATGGGCGAACGCTTTACAGTCTTTTCTGATCATCAGAGTCTCAGGTATATCTTCTCACAGAAGGACCTGAACCTGAGACAGCGGCGATGGCTCAAGTTCCTCCAGGACTATGACTTTGAGATAGTCTATACTCCTGGGAAGGGGAACGTGGTAGCCGATGCCCTCAGTAGGAGGACGGGCATTCAGCTACTTGAGGAGGCAACAGAGCAGCTAGCCTCTTTGCAGATATCCTTCGTGGATAGAGATGGAGCAGCCTTCCTTCAGTCTCTCACAGTCACCCCTCCACTACTGCAGCGGGTCAGAGGTGCACAGCGTGAGGACGATGACTGTGAGACACGGCGTGCACAGATATCCTCGGGACATGCACCTGATGGTTTCTCCCTTGGAACAGAGCACGACATCCTTTTTAGAGGACGTATCATGGTACCAGTCGCTTTGCGAGAGGAAGTGCTGAGAGAGTTTCACACTTCTCATTTGGCGGTACATCCAAGAGTGGTGAAGATGTACCGGGACCTCAGACGACAGCACTGGTTGCCGGGAATGAAGAAGGCAGTAGCAGAGTTTGTTTCTCGATGCCTCACCTTCCAGCAGGTGAAGGCAGAGCATCAGGTACCAGCAGTCTTGGTACAACCCTTGGAGGTCCCGGAGTGGAAGTGGGACGGAATATCTATGGACTTTGTGACTGGACTTCCACGCACTTCCAGAGGTCACGACTCCATCTGGGTGATTTTTGACCGACTCACCAAGTCGGCACACTTCTTACCCATCAGAGAGCAGGGCTCAGTGGAGAGCTTGGGACATATCTATGTTCAGGAGATTTTGCGGCTCCACGGTGTGCCATCATCTATCGTCTCCGATCGAGATGCTCACTTTACTTCCCGGCTTTGGAAGGGGTTACAGGAGGCGTTCGGGACGCAGCTACGTCTGAGCACAACCTTTCACCCTCAGACGGATGGTCAGACGGAGAGGACCATTCAGAATCTAGAGGACATTCTCTATGCATGTGTCCTCGACTTTGGTCGCAGCTGGGAGGACCACCTACCCTTGGTGGAGTTTGCGTACAACAACAGCTACCACACCACCATCGGGATGGCACCGTACGAGGCGTTGTAAGTCCGACCTTGTAGATCTCCTTTGTGCTGGACAGACCCCGGGGAGTCAGCACTTGTGGGACCAGAGATGGTCCAGGCCACGATAGAGAAGGTCCAGCTCATCCAGGAGTGGATGAGGACAGCTCAGAGCCGGAAAAAGTCATACGATGACAGGAGGCGGAGGCCACTAGAGTTCAAGGATGGCGACCATGTCTTCTTGCGGGTCTCACCTCGACGTGGTATACAGAGATTTGGCCGAGGTGGAAAGTTATCTCCGCGCTTCATCGGACCCTTCCAGATCCTCAGCAGGATTGGCGAGGTGGCTTATCGCCTGGCTCTACCACCTTAGTTGCACCAGGTTCACGACGTCTTCCACGTATCTCAACTGAGGAGATATGTGCACGACCCGACGCACATCATTGACCATGGGGAGCTTGACGTTGACGATGGGGCGGCTTTTACAGTGGTCCCGGTGGAGATAGAGGATCGACAGGAGAAGGTCCTATGTGGGAGATCAATTCCTCTTGTGCGCATCAGATGGCAGCACGGGAACCTCCAGGAGAGCACATGGGAGCGGGAGGCTCAGATGCGTGCTCAGTACCCTCTTTGGTTTCCCTAGTTTTTGATGTATCTTTACGGGGACGTAAAGCCCTGAGGTGGGAGTAATATAAAGACCCGTAAAATTCAAGGGAAATTTTTTCTTAATTTTCTTTAAAATTTTACAAGAACGCGGTTTCTGACGGCACCTGATTCCGAGGCCCGGAGTGCCCGGAATCAATTTCCGAAGTTTGGCTCGGGTACGTTCAGTGAACGAACGAGCGGGAATTTCTAACTTTTAACCCGGTGCTGGGAATTGAAATCCGAGGACACCGATGAACTCGCAGCGCTGATATTCACTTAAGGAGACCTTTTATGAGGTTGCGTTTTAGGCGGGACGAAAGTTAGTTTTGGGATAATTATAAGAAGTTAAATAAAAATGTGGAAACACTTTTTATTTTTTTAACATGTTGGTTAACTCCTCTCAAAGGAAGTTAGGGGTGGGACCCACACCCACATAACCTCCCTTGGGAGGATTAAGTGTGGTGGGACCCACACGAACCCTAACTTTTCATCTTCTCTCAAAACTCCCTTTAACCCCTCTTTAAATGACATGACAACTTGTTATTTAATTTGGAGTTATTTTATTTGAATTTCAAACCTTTGAAATTCAATTTGTTATGTGTGTGAATAAAATAAGACTCTTGCTTATTTTATTTGGTTATAATTCGCTAGCCTCTTGAGAGATTTTGAAGCCTTCTTCTTCTTCTTCTTCAAGCTTGACGAAGAACGCGAAGAACCTTCGAGCTCCGACGAAGAACGCCGCTCCTCTCTTCTTCGTAGCCGGTTGTTTCCGAAGATCGACGACGTCTTCCGTGTCAACGAAAGGGAACACCGCTTCCTCCTTGGACTTCCTTCATTGGCTTACGAAGATTCGCCAACGACGTACCTCTTCGGACGTACCTCTTCGTCAACGGATTTGACGAACGATTACCGCGACGCCCGACCTCCGCGACGTTGTCTTCCGCGGGTCGTTGACGATCATCGATCTTGAAACCTATGTAGGGGTTGTTGTTGATTATTTATTTATTCTCATTCTTGGTTCTAGCATGACAAATGTGAGGATAATTATTTATGTGTTATTGTCTAACGAGAGGGGGGTTAGACCGCACAAACACGGACGAATTCCCCCTCCCTTGTTCTTGATTATTATTATTTTCTTGTGGATGAACGAGATGGCGTGGTGTTGTCGCACCACGCGGGAATTCGCACGGATGTATTGCGCGGTGCCGTCGCGCCGCGCCGTGGATGGATCATCATGAATGCGACGCCGTCGCGCCGCGTCGAAGAGAGTTGAAGGCGCCGCGGCCGGAGCGGGGCCGCGGCGGAAGGGCACGGTGCTGACGCACCGTGCCGAACGACGAAAGTCGCGGCCGGTTCCGGGCCGCGGCGGGACGTGATGACCGGCGGCCAGACGCGCCGCCGGTGCCGGAAAAAGGAAGAGGACCGACCCATTCCAGTCCTGTTGAGAGGAAGCCGGCCGGCCAGGTCGGGCCGGCCGGGACGGTGCTAAACCGGGGGAATTAAATTCCCCTGGGCAGTTATTTTGGCCCCCCATAATAAAGGGGGGCCGGTTTCATAAAGGGGGGCAGGTGGCCCCCCCGTTTCCCTCAAGGCAGGCCCCCACGAGTGGGGCCGGTTTCTCCAAAGGCGCGGCTAAAAGCCGCGCCGCCAGCTAAGAAGAAGCGGGGGCCTTGCCCCCCGCGCGTGGCACCGAGCGGCGCCAGGCCGCGCCGCCGCCGGCCGGGTCGCACCGCCGTGCCGGACCGCGCCACTGGCCGGGCCTGGTCGGACCTGGGTCGGGTTGACCTGGTTCGGGCCGACCCAGGGGGGGGTCGGGTCGGGTCGGCCCGGACCCGGACCCCCCGTTTTCGAAACAACTTCGGTCTTTTGGCCATAACTTGAGTCATGGACCTCCGATTGACGAACCGTTAGCGGCAATGCGATCCTTGGATCGAGGCGGTCGATTCGGTATATCGTACTCAGAGTTTCGGAATACTTTGAGTTCGGCCGGGGTGGTTCGAACACAAAACCAACCGGGCCCTCGGAGCGGAAATGCTCATATCTTGAGCTACGGACGTCCGATTGACGTGCTGTCAGCTTTGTTGTGTTTTTCTTGGTGAGACGGATTTTTGGAATTCCCCGCCCGAGGTTTGGACGCAGGTGGAGTATGGTCGGGTTGGTTTTGCCTTAAAACCCAATGGGGCCCCTGGGACGAAAAAGCCAATAACTCTCAGACCGGGCGTCCGATCGACGCGCCGTCTGTTGCGTTGAGTTCTTGTTGACGATACGGAACTTTTGGATACATCAACTCTGGACTTTGTGATAGTTGATGTATCAGCCTCTCGGCTCGTGGAGCGGACCCTCCTGAACGATCTTGTTGTGTGCGGGAACCCTAGTGCTGGCTGCGACTGTGACTACTACTGCTACTGCTACTGCTACTGTGACTGCGACGACGACAGTACAGAGATCCTGTGTGGATTCGATGACGACTATAGCACTCAGCGATCCTACGTGGATCAGTGCTACAGGTCCTGTGTGGGCCCGATCCTGTGTGGGTCTTTGCGCTCAGCGGTCCTGTGTGAACCAGCGCCTACAGGTCCTGTGTGGGCCCGATCCTGTGTGGGTCTTTGCGGGGGTTAGTTACCAATCGATCCTTCGTGGGTCCGATGACATAGATGGATCAGAGACCATTTTTATCATCTTTCGAATAAGTAAACCTGTGTGAGCTGAATCCTGTTGCTATCCTGTGTGGATTGTGTTGTGATATCCTGTGTGGATTCCGTTTTCTTTCCTGTGTGGAATACGTTTACTTTCCTGTGTGGACTGAGTTGTACTTGGGCTCAGAGGTTGGAGCGTATTGGAATTGATGACTTAGGTATATGTATGGGCATATACCTAAGCAGTGTCGGTTGTTACTTCGTGATTGTATCTTCCTTTGTGGTTTATCCTTTGTGGATTTTGGGAGACCTTCGGGGGTCTCGGGGTCCCTACTGAGTAGTTTATACTCACCCCTGCACGGGCTATGCCCGCACTACGTTGTGTTGGTTGCAGACGACGGACAGCGTTGATCTTGGCTGAGGCTTGCAGAGCATGACGGTACCTGGAGGTGGACCACTGCGCAGGACGTACTCTGAGCGGACGGTGGGACCTGTGGAGCAGTGGAGCTATTTGTACCCACCCTTCAGGTGGGATTTCCAGTGGACAGCTCGGTGTAGCAGCTTTTACTTTACAGTTGTTGTTTTCCCTTTCGATTTGTACTTTACTTTTAGTTTGGGTTTGTATACTGGCCCATTTACTTTTCCGCACTTTCAGTTGTACTCTGTTTTTAATTAGTGTTTACTTTCCGCTTGCTTACTCTGTGGTGTTTCTTTACTTTACAAAGGCAATGCCTTCCCTTTTTACCGGGAATTACGCCTTGGTGCTAGTCGCCAGCCCCTGGCCTATGGAAGGCGGGCTTTGGGTAGTCACGGCACGGACCCCAAGGGCGGGTCGTGACAAGTTGGTTGTGGTTGTTCATGTATTTAGATGTTGGATACATTAATTATTGGGAGAGTGTTTTCTGGTATTCACAGAACATAAATCCCTTAAGTACATATATAGAAAAAATGACCATAATCTAAGGTAGAGAAGGTGGGTAGAATACCTTAAGTCTTTTTACATCAAGATTCCCTACACATCTGGTAAGGGAAATGCAGTGCTCGATGCACTAAGTAAGTGGGCTCAAATATAGGTAGTGTAGTAGTTTAATAGTGAGTGGAAGATAATGGTGTTATTCTCAGAGATGCACATGGAGGTGCACGATGATCAGGGATAGATTTTTCTATCTTTATTAGATGTTACCTCTACCCTAATGGATAGAGTGATGATGAGGTAGCTATTTTCTTTTGAAGGCCTAGTTCTATAGAGAGTGTGGAGGCTGAGGAGCCTCCTCCTAGATGGACCCTGGGTGAGGATGACGTTCTGTAATTACATGGTTTCTAATAGGTTTTGGAATACATGTGTGAGGAGATGATGTAGGAATTTCATGCCTCTACATGGGTTATGAATCCTGGTGTCACCAAGATATATCAGGACTTACATCATCAGTATTGGTGTCTAGGTATAAAAGGGATGTAGCTGGTTTTTTCATAAGGGGTTCCACCTCTCAATAGGTGAAGGCAGAACACCATGTGACCAGCCAAGATTTTATTGTTTCTATACATTAATAAATGTAAAAGGAATGTTGTCACAATGGATTTTGTGATGGGTTTACTAAGGTCGTCTTTAAGTAATGATGTTTTTTGGGCTGCTGGTGACAGGCTCCCAAAGGTTTCACATTACCTACCAATCAAAGAAGCCTTCAGTGCTGATGAGCATGGGAGGTTTTACATCTGTGGTATTGTACAACTACATGGGATTCTATATTCTATCATTTCAGATAGGTACATTCTTTTTACATCTCATTTCTAGAAATTTATATCATGAGATTTGGGTACACAGGTGCAACTATGGACATTTTACAACCCCTCGACAGATAGCCATTCAGAGCACATGATTCAGGTGTTTGAGGATATATTGCGGGAATACGTCCTATATTTCAGATGTTCTTGGGAGAGGCACATACCCCTTGTTGATTTTTCCTCTAATAATAGATTTAAGGATAATATTCATATGTCTCCATATGAGGCTTTATACAGTAGGCTATGCCTATCACCCCTATGTTGGATGGAGGTAGGAGAGGAAGCTACGTTGGAAACTCATCTTGTCTAAGAGACCACAGAACATGAGCAATTGTTTTGGAAGCTAATGGATTCTCCGTAGTCTCTTCAGAAATTATATGTCGATCATCTTTTACAACCTCTATAGTTTAAATTCAATGATAGGGTATTCTTATGTGTTTCACTGAGGTTTGGACACAAGTTGATTAGGATATATGGTAAACATTCCTCGAATTGCGTTGGGTCATTCGAGATTCTAGAGAGGGTCGGGCCGGTAGCCTATTAGTTAAGGTTACCTAAGAGGTGTTGGGATATGGGTTACATATTCCACATTTCTCAGTTGGGACATTACTATTCATATTACTCTTATACTTTTCATCCTGAAAAGATTGAGTTACAGGTAATGCATTATTTGAGGTGTATCCAATACGAATAGTCGGTCATAGCACAGATTTTCTCCAAGGTCATTTCATTCCTTTATTATAAGTTTTATCTCAACATGACTGAGTATCAGAAAAGACCTGGAAGAGTAAATCCGGTGTATGATCGCAGTGGGTGGAAATTGTCTTTTATATTGTTTCATCACCATTGGAAGGGAAATTCGAGGATGAATTGCTTTAAGTAGGGATGTTTGTAAGAACCCAGTTCATCTTTGAGGTATGAATCTTGATTTTTTTGTTAATTATCATTTCAATTACTTTAAAATGGATTAATTTGAATTCACATTGGGTTCATGGTTGTCTATGGGTTGTCTAGGGCTGCTCTGCATCCCAAAACCTGAGTTTTGTGTGAAAAGTGGAGGTTGCATAGTTAGTGAAAACCGTTTGGTTGGGGTCACATTGACATGTGGTAGATCTACAATTTTTTAAGACATTGACATAGATGTTATCATAGTCTATGCATAGTTTGACCAACTGTTAGGGATTATCATGCTCTATTCCCCAAACTTACAAAATTCCTTACACAGTTTCTATACTGTTTGAAAAACCATGTGGATAGACTGTGTGATCCATTCTTTTTAGTTTTTTTTTATTTTTTTAAAAAATAAAAAACATATATTTACCCCTTTTTGGTTTTCCTTCAACAGACAGTGGCTTTCCCCCTTGTAAAATCACCCAATCTCAAATATTCATCAATTTCAGATGGCTAATTCATTTTATCTCTGATTTGAATGTGGTTCATCCACTTGTATCTGCAACAATAATTCATCAATTCCTTCATATACATTCTCTATTCTTATGGATATCAATTGCGGTATTTGGATTTAGGATCATATGCCCAAATATCTCATTCTTCATCTGTTCTTCATATTTCTCCCAATCTAGGGAGAATCAAAGCTTGATACTATGAGATCTATCTAGGATGAGCCTAAGGTAGGTGGTCTTATGCCTTTTGCAAATATTGAGTTGATTATATGTGCCAGAGTACCACGTGACCATTTTTGGGGTGTCACCATGATTTATAATTGAACCCTTTGATTACTATTATTGTATAGGTTATGTAATAGATGTTTTAATTCATGTATTTGGTTATGTACATTTATTAATGTCCACCCCATGGGTGAGTTCCCTTGGATTACTGTTTATTGTAATTTGACATAGGATGCCTATAAGGCATTCCTATGTTTCCCTTTTTTGGGTAGTTAAAAATGATTTGAGATTATTAATGAAATTACAAGGTTTTTAATTGTAATTTAATTGGTTAATGGTAGGGGATTGTCGGCATTCCCCTTGACCCTTGTATGTCTATGCAGGTTTAAGCATGTTTGGATTGATTTTCTTAATCTATTGACCGTCCCACATGATTTTAATAATTTTCAAGCCATGTAATAGTTTAATTTTCAGGTGATTATTATTATGATAAATTTTACCATGTGAAAAAATGAAAGTTCAAGCCTTATTAGATTGGTACTTGATTTAGAAACCCTATGGTGGTGAGTTATATTAGATGCTTTGGGTTTTTGGCCGTAGCATGCCAAATGAAATGTTTAAGTGAATTGAATGATGAACTGGTAAATATCCTTGAGTGAATCATGGATTTATATTAAAATGACATGGATATTCTCAGAGAGTAATTTACCTTGTTCCTTTAGGGAACTATGGTTGAAGATTAGAATTCCATGGATGGGCTCAAAGGGTTTATTGTGGTTAAGTTGTGAGTGAACTAGGGATACCATGGATGGGATAATAGAGGTTGTACTAAAATGTTGGGGTGAATCATGGATCCTTCTAATACTAGAATGGATGGGATCAATAGTAATTGACTATATGTAAATACTGATACTTGGGAATTACGTACAGGACAACCAAGGATGGTATCTGTTGACAAAGAATTACACCACACCTAGAGTGATACCACATTCCTGAGAGGTTCACATGGATGGGCTTGTAGGGTGTTGGTGGAATTGCACCTGGAGTGACACTTAAATTACAAAATAGGAATTTAAAAGATATTCTTAGGTTTTAAATTTAATATTGAATTAGAATGAATTATGACACATCTTCTAATCCAAATAACAAGATTGGATTCATTCTTCTCTTAGGCTTTTTTAGATGACCTTATGAAGGCATCTATTGTGTTTACAGTCACACTGGGGATGTCAAGCTTATGTAGGATCATGATACCTATTAACTCAATATAATTGAATTCATAATTTGATAATGAAATGAAACATAATTGGGGACAATTGGAATTATTTTGTTTACTTTTGAGTACTTCCTAGATTACTACTTCCATTATTCCACACTGTCTATTATATATATTCGCAGACTGATTGAAACAGACTGTGGGTGGTTTCTTACTAATATTTTTTCTCACACCCTACTTCAGTGATTTTTCGGACCCAAAAAGATTATATGATTTTATAGGGTGATGGGAAAGTTCCCTTCTATAGGTACATGATATGCTTCTTAGGAGCGGGAGAGCATGTGACCAAGATGAGTCATACAATGCTTCTACATTTCTTTTTGGCCCTTTGTACATTGGTACATGTATTGTTTATGAATACAGTGCAACCTATTTTGGTTGTTTTCTAGAACATGTAACATATATCATCATCTTTATTATGATATGACACCTAGATTATTTATAATATCATTCTTCTATTATTTACTTCTATTGTAAGGTATTACTGCTTCCTCTATTGAATTGTTGTTGTTTACACTATGTTACACTCTGATAATGAGGGAATAGTATCCCCACTATCACACCTAGGCCCTCACTACTATTTAGCAGCCTCTGGTATTTGGAGAGATGCACATGAGGCCATGTGGCCAACCGGGCTCCGAGCACTGTCAGGTGGCATCCGGGTTCGGGGCGTTACAGTATCCCCTATGGAATAGAATGTAAAAAATTTATATAATATATTAGGGCTCTAGAAGTAAAATAATGTAATAAATATCATATATATAATTTCAATCATTCATAATAAAGAACTGTGAGAAGGCGTAAAGGACTAATGAATAACATTGGTTGGCAAGGTGGTAGTACGTCATGCACGTGAATGGGTATTTCGTAAGCCACTTGATTGATGTTGGGAAGGTTATACATCTTTAAAATAACCTAAAAACATATCAGTATTTAGAAGATACTTAAGTTAAATAATCATCATGTTTTAATACATATTTTTGGAGATTAGGGAAGAAATAAATTAAAAAATATCATTAAAGAACATTACCTTTTCTTTGGGTAACCTCATTAATATTGTACCAAAAACCTTCGTAAATTGGATTCATTCCAAAAATAATGATTATATGATGATATTAAGAAATTTTTAATGTGATTTACGATTTTTTTTTCAGAAAAATCGTTTTAAAGGTATTGGAAGAAATTAGAAGGGGTGGAATTTTATAAATGAGGTGAGTGGCACACTTGTAATTTTTTGAAGGAAAAATTCATACCAACGCTTTTCACATGAAAATAGACTCCAAAATAGATTATTATAAAGAATTATACATTATATAGTCTATATATATTTATCCAATATATTTTATACATGTTTTGGGTAATTTTATCCCTTATTTATTTAGTTTAACCCCTGATAAATCCATTTTTACCTTAACCGTGGTAACTAATTTGTACTGTTTTCATTATTAATTTTTTCCAAAAGTGAATTTAAAATTTCTAGATAATATAAGTTATTTTGATTCCAAATATGGAATAAATGTTTCCAAATTACACTCACAGAAGTTGAAAAAGTAAATTTGAAATTAATCTTTCAAATATGACAAAAAAGTGGGTTTTCAAAGAGAAAATGTTCAAAAATATTTAATTTTTTTATATAAAAATTCAATATGAAAATAATTAAAACGACATAAATTTGATTAATTGACATATAATTTAACAATTTTAGATTAAAAAAAATTTAAAATATAATTTAATTTCATAAATAATTTAAATGAAATTAAAATTAACAATTAAAATTTAGTATTTTTCACTATTTAGCAAGCTATCAAAATGATTAAATTTAAAATTATATTTAAGGGTACACCCCAAGCTTCCATAGAAAGCTTTTTTAATAATGCAATAGCGTGCATTGTACACAACTTTGAGATTCTAACACACCGAGACCAATCAAACTAGCTGTTAAGAATAGTAATACTCACTTTTTGAAATTTTATGCTTTTTTTTCAATATGGACTTGATTTTTGAATTTGGAATATTTAAATTAGCTTAGGGCGAATTTTTGGTATTTTTCAAAAAAAAAATCAATTTTTGATGAACAGTGAAAAACACTACGATATTGGTTAAACCAAATTTTTTATTTAAATAATTATTTATTTTATTTAAATTTCTTCTATGTCAATATATATAAATAATACCTATATATGTTCGAGGAAATTCATTGGAGTCATTTTATAGTAACTTTATATATATATATATATATATTTTATTGGTCTTTTTATCGTCTTTTACCCACCACCTAGAAGCATTTGTAAATTTTCATAAAACATAATTTTACCTCTTCTGTAAGTTTAATTTCAAAAATAAAAGAGACACGGTCGATATTAGTAAGTAAAATTTGGTTCAATAAGATGAAAATAATATTTGGTGAATATTAACTTATGACTTTTATTTACCGCGATTAAAAGTAAATAGTGTAATTAAGGGTAAAATGATATCATAATTACCCTAACACATGTCCTAATTCTATTGGATAAGTTTAATTCGAACAAAAACAAGCTTAGGAATAAAAAATGGTCCCTTTTGGTCCACTTGGATTAGATTAGGACATTTATAATTATTTTATTCAAAGAAGAGTTAAAAGAGTTAAATTCAAAGTTTAATAACTAAACCATTTTTAATATAGGGTTACACAAAATATAAATTGGACTGTAAATATTCATTATAAATCTAAAAATATTCTTACATAATGGTATTTTATATATTATTTTTTGAAATTAAATAATTTATTTTATTTATGACACAATGATGATGCCGTAATTACCTTATTAATGAATGATTAAAATAATTGATATTATAAATATCCAAATAAATGTAATTTGAGACTTTTGATGAATTAAATTAATTTTATATATTAATATGACATGTTAGAGTTGATTAAATAGTTTTTTTTGAATTAATAATGTTGTTATTATTTTTACAAAAACCAAATACCAAATAGTGTCAAAATTGACATAATTGAGTTTTTAAAACAAATACTATATTATTAATTGATATAATATTCCTAAAAATATGAGGATCGGAAAAAGGAATTATATAAGGTTATATATATTATTAATGAACCACATGTGGTTCTCTTGGAAGTTTATAGTATGTTTATTAACCATATAATATAAAAATATAAAGACACATGGTAAATAGAAAACTATTTAACAAAGAGTTAAATCTAAAAGATAAGGTTAATATAGTGACCTAAACATGTATAAAACCTATTGGTAGTGATTTTTTCTACCCATACCCACCTTATCCTTAAAATAAATCCTTTTTGATTCATTAGAAACCGAAAATTATTTTATTATAAAATAATATTTCATGCTTTCCCTAAAGGGACCCTCACCTCTCTTATAAAAGGGTATTTCACATTCTCATAATTTCACACCTCCAAATCCATTTGGATCGGCCAACACCCACCCAAATATACTCAATACATTACTCTTTTAATCTTATATTCCTTCCTTTGGTCAGAAACCAACCTATGGATCCCTTTTTATCAAATCCAAAGGAAGAACCCGAAGAAGAGGTAAATATTTCATCACCTCCTTCAAGTTATTTTCTTCTTCCACTTCCTTTTTCTTTGTTGTTTACATTATAAAATAATTAATCAAGTATATTATATATAATATGATGTTATTATAAAAATGGTACAACCATATTCATTATTCTATCCATCTGATAAATGACAAAGTCACCATATGTGCGTACGTATGGCTTACCGTCTCCACGTCGTGGTGTAGTTTGTTATTCAAACACTTAATTATTTTGGATGAGTATAATAATGAATATAAATGATGTAAATAAATAATATAACATGTTAAAGATTTGGTATGTATTATATACCATCCAATTATATATTATTTCACCATCAATATAATGATATTATCACTCGTGCATACATACAAATTATCATCTCCACGAAAGCGATAAGATCCATTCCCCATCGTAATCATTCAAGAATAATTATCATTTTATGATTAAAAATAATATTTATGAACTTAATATCATTATTTATATGAGTCAAATACATCCTATACATAACAAGCATGGCTTACGTAACCAATCATATAAAGGAAAACGAATCAGTTAACACCCGAAACAATGATACTACTGAAATATTATTAACAAAGCAATATTAGAGGGTCATGTATGATATCATATTTATGTATATAGTTATTTTATAGTTTAATAACAATTATTTAACTATTATAAAATAGTTTAACATACCCTTGACCAAGTAAAAGTATAAGTTAACATTTAATTTCACAATCTCTTTATTATCCGAGGTTGTTTTTACGTAAGTATCTACTGGGGCCGCTTTATAATCCAAATCCTTGTTTTCTTAAAAATGTAATTTAAAACATTTTTACAATTTAATAGAGTATGTTTTAAATTAATATATACCCTTATTTTACCATATATGTTTTTAAAGGAATATTTTCGTCATTTTTCAAACAAGGTACATTATGACCTTTTCGATAAAATTAAGGTAAGAATGTCTTTTTTTAAATTATATGTAGGGTGTGGCTATTTTCCACCGTTATAACATCTTTGAAGCTTCCCATACAAGATTATATAAATATTTTCAAAATAAATTTTTTCTTTTATAATTATATGATTTTAATTTATTTCAAAATAGAAAGAGATATTTCTCTAAAAAAGTTTTTATTTAATCTATCTCAACATCCTTTGATGGATTTTAAGGTTGTTTGATGTTGATTTATTTTGATACAGAACTTCCATATTGTATTTAATTTTTTGTCATATTTTTTACGGTAGATGTGTTATTTTTACACCATTCATGGTTTATGGATAAAGTATTGACAATTCAAATGCGATTTTTAATATGAATGTTTATGTTATTTTTAAACCTTTTCATATGAGGAATGAACTGGTCTTAGTAAGTGATTGGTGGAGCCTGATATATCTCCTCAATGCATCGGTAGGTCTCATGGGACAAACTAGTGTCCTGGAACAAGGCCTTGAAAAAATCTTATTTGTAGTCCTGGCACAAGTACTTGACTATGTGTTTATGATGTTTGTAATTATGCATTCCATCATTATGAAAGTGGCTATTGATATTTCATGTGATTATTCGACTAGTGTAATATCCATGTGAATAATTAAATGTAATTATTTGATTTTATCTTTTCCATATTATTATGAAGTTTATGTTTAAAATTATTTTGTTTTAGTCTTATAAATTGCCTTAAATGTTTATGCTTATTTATGAATGTTTCTGCTATATTGTTATCCTTAATTAGCATCTGAGTTCACCCCTTTCAATGTTTTATTTTTCCCAAGATGTGAAGAATTATTTTATGGTTGACCTGCAGGGATAGGATAAGGATATAAATGTGTTAAAAAGGGTAAAAATGTTGTTGATGTTTTTATTTCATGATGTAATGTAAAACATAGGAATGTATCTAGTACTTACAAGGCCACTCAACTGATCGGTCTTTTGAGACATGATTCTTTGTATAATGATAATGTTGTGTAATAATGCAATGAATCTGGGTAATAGGGGTTGAGGTATTATAGTTGGTATCAATGGAAGTTTAGTACAAACCTTGGAAGCTAGATTAAGAAAAAATCTAATTAAAGAACATTACCCTAAGATAGACTTTGAGGATTAGTATAGATGAACTTCCTAGAATTTTGGTATTATAGAGATTTTGTGAGTTTTCCAATAAATACATCCATGTCTAGATATGAGTAGGTAGAGGCAGCTCTGGCACAGATTCACCTAGGGGTAAAACTTAAAAACACTAATTTGACCTAGACTCAAATGAGAAGCGGTGCACGACAACGGATATTGTTTCACTCTTGGTTACGACACTGTAGAGGGATATGATTTGGATAATTCTCATTTTCTTTTCAAACCATTATGAAGGGTTTATGAGTATAAAATTATTTAATGAAAATATTTTTATGATTATGGATTATATCCATAAACTGTTCAATTTCTGTAAAGTGTTTTACATGTTTGTAATCACATATTGCGATTTATAAACTAATCTAATGTATGCCATTGTTTAGAAATGGCACCTATAGGAATGAATGAAAACCATATAAATACACATAATCTGTGTAGGGATTTCCCTCAGACTAACGATAAATATAGTGGATCTGGTGAAGCAACTAGTGCTGATCAACTTATCACCATACTGGGACAACTCACTAAGGTTATGAATAATAACGTTACCCATATGGAGAACCCTGATCCACAACTCAGAGGATCAATGTTAGACAGCTTCATGAGGCAATAACCACTAACATTCAATGGGAGTACAAATCCATTAGAAGCTAAGCAATGGATTAATTCCTTAGAGAAAATATTTCATTCTTTGGGTTGTAGAGAAAGAGAAAAAGTTGTCATGGAAGTTTATCAACTCACATGAGATGTAGATCAATGGTGTTCATTAATCCAAAACACAAATGAAGATAAAGATGTATCGAACAAGGAATTGAGGGAGTTTAAAGAGATTTTATTGAAAAAAAATGCTTTCCTCGTGACCATCGAGAGAATATGGAAAGACAATTTCTGAGTCTAAGGAAAAAGGAGAATGAGAATGTTGCATAGTATGAGGCTAGCTTTACAAGGTTAGCAAGTCATGAAACAGATTATAGACAAAACCCAAAGAGTAAGATTGATCAATTATTTGATGGGTTAAAACCATTTCTCCATCGAGCAATAGTCTCACAATCCTTCTGATCGTATGAAGATATTGTCTCATGTGCTATCAATACAGAAAAGGAATTTGGTAGGACTTACGACTTTAAAGAAAATAAAGAGAAAACGAGATCTACTGAACACTCTAGAAATGGAAATAAGGGTAATAAGGGAAAATTTGAATATCCAACCTGCAGTAAATGTGGGTAGAAACATCCCAGTACTTTCCTGAAGGAAATGGGAATCTGTTACAAGTATGGAGAAGAAATCCATCAATCTCGTGATTGCAAGGGGGAGAAAGAGGCTGTCAATGTTGAATGCTAAAATTTTAGAGAAAAGGGGCATTATGAAAATTAATGTCCTAAGTTCCAAGAGAACTTACCTCAGAAAAGGCCAAGGGAGAAAGGAAAAGATTATGTGATCACTACTTTAGAGTTTGAAGCTCCGAAAGACATTGTGGAAGGTAATTTAATGGTGTTATAAAGTTTAGAAAATGCATTATTTGATTCTCGATCATCGCATTGCTTCATATATTCTTATATTGCTAAGAAAATTAGATATTTCCAATCTGGCTTAATAAGGGATTTGTAATTCAAAACCCCTAAGGAAAGTATCATTGCAACAAAGCTTTGTGAATCAGTTCCCATTAGGGTATATAAATGTGTTTTATCTACTGATCTCATCATCATACCCCTGATTGAATTTGATATAATAGTCAGAATGGATAGGATTTTGGACTATGATGTGAAAATTTATTGTAAGAAGATGGATGTTAGAATTTTCGATGATGATAAAGAGTACCTTATATTTAGAGTAGAAACTTCACCTCGTGATTCTTATCTAGATCCACCCCCAGTATCTCTACTAAATTCAATTATTGTGGAGGAAGAGAATGATATAACTATGGGTGAGGAAACGAATGTTGGAATAGAAGAAGTACCTATTTTTCTAGAATATGTTGATGTGTTTCCAGGGTATTTACCTAGACATACTTCAGAACGATAAATTGAGTTTTAAATTGATTTAATTCATTGTTCAAGGCCCATATCAAAGACCCATTATAGAATCACCACTATATAATTAGTGTAACTAAATAAAAAACTAGAGGAATTGAGTAACAAGGGATTTATTTTCCCTAGTGTTTCTCCATGGGGTTCCCCTATTATTTTTGTTTAGGATAAAGATGGACCTATGAGGTTGTGCATTGACTACCGGGAGATCAATGCTATAAAAATAAAGAACAAGTATCTCATACCTCACATTAATGATTTATTTGACCAACTTCAGGGATCTTAATAGTTTTCAAATATTGACCTTAGATCTCGATAACATCAGTTGTGTGTGAAAGAGGAATACATTCCAAAAACAACATTTCGAAAAGGGTACGGGCATTACGAGATTATAGTAATGTATTTTGGATGGACTAATGCACCCTCTGTCTTCATGGAGATAAGGAATATAGTTTCCAAGTTATGTCTTAATAACATTGTAGTGGTATTTATTGATGATATCTTCTTATACTCAAAAAGCTATGAAGATCATTAAAATCACTTGTGCAGTATTATAATTACTCTTAGAAAAAATGAATTATATGGGATGTTTAGAAAGTGTGAATTTTGGATTCTGGTGATTTCCTTTCTTGTCCATATTGTCTCTAAGGATAGAATATATGTTGATCCTTAAAATACCAAGGCAATCCAAGAATGACCAGCACTGAAAATTATAACTGAGGTACGCAGTTTTATAGGTTTAGCATGATATTATCGACGTTTCATCCAGAATTTTTCTTAGTTGTCTAACCCATTCACCAAGCTCACACGTAAAGGGGTTCAATTTTTTTGGACAAAAGAGTGTGAAGAATGTTTTGAAAAACTGAAGAGAAGATTAGTCAATGATCCTATCATATGTCACACCCATCATCTTCAAATAAGTTATTTCATTAATTTTTCTCTGTGTCGGGTAGTCCGGGGTTAATCCCGACTTAAAATTTGAGGTTTTTAATTAAAAACGCAGGCAATGGTCTAGAGTGCGTTCAGCACGCCACTGTCTAAGCCACACAACCTTGCTCAGTTCTCTGCTCACCTGCCCGTTGTTCAACTAATTAAATAAAGGAGTTATTAATAAAGAAAAACATTAATTAAAAGAGTGATAAAATGAAAATAAAATAAAATTAGAAATGTGATAAAAATTTAATGGTTCATTTTGACATTTAAGGATATTACTATTATTATTATTTTTATTAAAATGTAAATTATTACTATTATTATTAATATGTTAATTAATATTATTATTACCTTTTTTATGTTTTAATTATGTTATTAGGGGTATGATTTAGGTTTTTTTTATTTTTTTTTATTTTTTATTTTATTTATTTTTGGTTTTCCTTCTTATTTTATTTTTATTTTTATTTTTTTAAATTTTATTTTGGTTTTGTTTTCTTTCTTTCCTTAGGGTTTTTTTCAGATCTCTCCATACCCCTCCTGATTTGCGTTGCGCAAACTCCTCCCTTGGACCCCTTTGGTCACGCCGAACCTCCCTCCATGCCCGCACCGTCCTCCGGATCAGCACCCCCACACTGTCGCCCTTACCTCTGGCCTCTGCATCCGGCACCGGCCCGTCGCACTAGACATCCCTGCTTGCCCGTTGCACCTTGTTCCGCTCGGACTCACACGGACACCTCAACCGGCCTCCCCCATGCGCCGCGACCTTACTCCTTGGCCGAACCACTTCCGGCGCGGTGCTGTTTGGCGGCTCCGGCTCAATCCCGCCGCACCATGGGTTTTCCCCCCTCTCCCGTGTCCAGCTGATGCCCCGCCTCTCCTTCTCCGCATAGGGTAAACCCTCATTCTCATACCTAGGGTTTCGATCCTTGTTTATGTGGGGTGTTTTTTTTGTTTCAATTCCTTTTTTATGGTTTAATTTAGGTTTTATGTGGTGCGAATTGCACGCGATTGAAGTTCGCACTGGGTTTTGGGGTTTTCAACACCCGAGGTATGTGGTTCCATGCCATACCATCTTTAGATAATTTAATTGCTCATTTATTAAATTATAATGTGTTCTAGTGATAAATTGCATGATGTGAATTTTATTTTTTGACGTGCTTCGATATGAATATTGATGAATTTGAGTTGTCTTTAAGTAAATGCCAACATTTTTCATGTGCGTTGTATTGTTGGAATTTTCAGATGCGTTATAGTTAATTGTTTAGGGTGTAGAAATTGTGTTTTCAAGAACGCTTGAGGTACGGATGATATTAAACTGACTTTTTCAATATAAGGTAAACTATTTTGACGTGTTAATTTTTATTATGAACCTTGAGTATCTTTTAAGGGTGCGAATGAGGTTTTAGAAGGGTTGGGATGTGCAATTGATTTTCAAATGGTTCTTCCATTTAAAATTTATGTGTTTTAAAGTGAGGCCTTGTGGTATGCATCTGTGTTGTCTTATTAATTGAGAAATTGTTTAATTAAGTTTCATTTGAGATGCAGAATATGGTTGGGAAGGTTTTTGGGGTTGTTTGGTAGGTGAGAAATGTGTTTTCAAGTTCATTGAGGTGTCTATGTAATTAAATATAGATTTTCAATGGAAATGAGTCACTTTGGGTGTGTTTGCCGTGTTGCGTACTTTTGGAATTTAATTGGAAATTGTTTAGACAATGGGAAAACATGTTTTAGTTTGGATAAGGTGTACCTTTAGTTTTAAAGTGGCGTTCGTATATGAAATCGTGTTGGTCGTTCTGGTTCAAACTTATGCTTTCTAATTTTAAGTGTTTTATAAATTGTTAATTGCACTTATTAAATTATATGTGGAGCGCGGGAGTTGTGTTTGGCAGAATTATGTGTGCGTTAAGTTTTTAAAGGTATTCCTACATGTGAAATTGGACATGTCTCATGTGCAAACTCTTATGGTGCTATTTTGAAATGTTCTTAAAATTGTTTAAATAGTTTATCATGTCACGCAAGTGATCTGAACTATATTATAAAATGGTTTTGGTGTGTGTGTGTTTTTTTATGGTGTTTGGGTATACGAACGGTGACGTGTATGTGTAATGTTTTGTTTGGTTTGGGATATGTGAAAGCGATATACATTATGTGAATGTGAAACCTGATTTAGCACAAGGGAAAACCCTGGGTATCTAGGTGGGCGGGCTAGAACTAGTGCACTAGTGAGCCGGATGGGTATCATCCCTGTCTCACTTATCTGGATTGACGATTACAACACTAACTAAACATATGATGACTGAGGGTTGTGGACTTCTAAGCCACATTTTCTGAGGTTCATGGTCTTCTAGGCCACATTTATGAGGTTCGTGGTTTCTAATCCACGTTTCACCGAGACACGAGGTTTCTAGGGTCCCCCTCGAGCTAGATGAACCTTAGGGGATTTACCCATAGTTCTCTACCATCGATGGAGTGGTGCCTTCCGTCGGTATATGGAGGACCACTTGGTTCTGTGGGTGTGTGTGAGTATGTGTGTGTGTGTGTGTGAGTGTGTGTGTGTGTGTGCCCATAATGAACCTTTCTCTTCTTTTTTTAAAATCGTGTTTGTGAAAGGAGTTCTTTTTAATGTTTTCCTTTATCATTTGGGTTGTAAATATTTTCTTTAAAAGAATTTCGAAAGTATAACTTGAATAAGCACATTAAATTGTCCTTTTGATGTTGTGGCATGAAACCTTTTTACTGGGTGACGTCCTACTGAGCTTTTCACTCACACCCTGCATACACCTTCGAGTGTATGTAGACCTTGTTTCCAGTGTATTCCAGGTTGTGCGTCGTGCTCAGTGATGGTGGTTTTGGTCGGTGATGGTCTTCTTGTGCAGCTTGGTGTTGTGGCGTGCAGATGTTATACCACTCTTTTCGGTGAGAGGTTTGAGTTATATTTTTAGTCTCTTTTGTTGTCGTTTATTTTTGGACGTTAGTTCTAGTTGTAAACATTTAAATTTTGATTTCAGTTTTATGGTCTCTTTGGTTGTCGATTCCATGTTTCATTCTTATTATCTTGTTAGTGTTTGTTTATACCATTTCGGGTAAGCTGTTCCCACATGTTACTCCTGATACCCGGGCACTTGTGCCAGCCCATGGGGATCGGGAATGCCCTTCGGGTCTTGCCGCGGACCGGGTCGGATGGCGACCCGGCCTGGTTCGTGACAAAATGGTATCAGAGGGAAAGGTTTTCTCTCTTGGGTCATGTTCTTTTGAGATAGAGTCAGTGTAGAGAAAAGTTAAGGTTGTCGGGACTTGATGTCCTGGCTACGAGTAAGGTGCCTGGCCAGCACACCTTGTGGCGGGACTCAAGTTACCGAAGTATGTTGAGGTTTGTCCGATTCTTTGGTTCTCATGGTTAATCGTGTCTAAGGGAAATGAAAAGGGAGTAGGGTCAGTGGTCCTAGTGAGCTCGCAGGGTCTGGAAAGCCATGTGGAGCCGAGGATGCTATCCTAGAATATCCTCCATGGCGGTGGCGTGACTGGCGTATGGCCGCCAACCATACGTTTCAGTCACCTGCTGACACTATTTTTCTCTTGCGTCATTTCTCGTCTCTTTGTTTAAGATTCATGGAAATTTTGTTTTAAAGTAAAAATGTTTTGGTCATGGAAAATGTTTTCAAATGAGGCACTTTAAAAACGAAATGGCGTGTGAGGTTTGAAAAGTGTGGGTTGGATGTTTTGGTTTTGAAAAAAAAATGTAAAGCTTTGGTTTTTATCCTTGGTGTTCTCATGGGCCACAACATGCATGAGTGTATATGGAAATAGAAAGGGTTAATGGCACGAGAAGATGAGTTCCGGGATGGACATGAGGTGGGTGCTGGGGTGGCACGTGAACATGCATGTGCGAGGTCCATGAGACACCATTGATGTTTGTGCAACCCACCGAATTTTCTTTTTCTCAAAATGTTCTGTTAAAGAAAAATTTGGTGTTTTTAAATAACCGGTGATTGTGTGGTGTGTCCTTGTTTTTTTTGAAAGGTTGGATGTGAGGCGTTTCGAGCCAAGAATCCTTTTTACTGATTTGTGTCTTGAATTTGAATTCTTATTTGTAAGTTGGTATGTTTTTGTGTAGTTAGTGAATTCTTTTGAATGTTCTTCAGGAATCCCTTTTCGTGGTTCCCCCGCATGTTTAGTGTGCGCTTCTAGTATGTCTTGACCACTGAAGCAGTTTGGTTGGGTCCATGGTTTTCTTTCTCAACTAGTGAACACCCCCATAAAATGTTGACATGTGATTAAAGTGTGGCCACGGGAAATTAACCGTTGGTCGACCCTCCAGTTGATCAGAGGAATCTCTTCTTGAATTCTAGAATTGATCCCACCTCTCGTTTATACAACTAAGTGGATCCTCTCGCAGCGGGATGACAGATGCGATGGGAGTTGAATAGATTTTTGGTCTTTTGAGTGTCTTGACTCTTCAGGTATGAAGTTTGACACTGTCATGTTTGAAGGATCCCCCTGGAAATGACGAAAGGAATTCCAGCAGGGAAGGGTGAAGGAGGTTCGGAATTTTTAGTGTTGACCAGTGTCTTTAAGGGCTTTGTAGTATTCACATCAGTAGCCAGGGTCATGTTCGGTGACGTCTTGCAGCGTGAGGTCCCTTTGGAAGTGGTAAAGGAGACCCCAGTGGGAAAAAGGTGGAAGAAACCCTATGTTGTTGGTGTCGTCTACCATTCTAAATGACCTCTAGTCTTTGGTTTGTTTAGTTTAAGGAAAGGTTCGTGTTAGGCTACAAGTTTGGAAGACCAAGTCGTATGAGGCTGCTATGGTCGTTCATAGGAATTACGTGTTGTTTAAGACGAAGTTTAAGGTATTTCTCAGCGTAAAGTTCCTCTCAATAGAAATGGTCATGTTCAGGTGACGATTGGTGGTGTCATGTTCTCATTTAGTGTGACAAAGGGTGATGCTCATGCACCATTTCAACTCTGGTGTCGGTGAATGTTCCGTGTATGATCAGTCAGATGCTGTAATGTGTTGTGTTTGATGGTGTTTCCTCGGGTGCAATATGATTGCGTGTGGCACCAAAATGATAAGCTCCACTTGCGATTCTTCAATGCATGACTGCGAGGAAGAAGATGCTTCAAACATCAGGGCTCCAGCCATAGGCCTCGGAGTGAAGCTGGCACGTGGTCAGGAACCCCGGGATGTATGGGACCCCAACTTTATTTCTGTCACCAATGTTAAAAGTAGAGGCAGTTTAAATTTTTTCCAAGGTTGTTCCGCTCGAATGATTTGTCTGGTTGCATAAGGTTTTCGCAACCATGTGGAGGAATGTTCTTCGCATTGCCTTAATGTATTGGGGATTGCGTCCCATTGTATGAAATCATTTTAGTGGTCCTTATAGGAGTTTGTTGAGTAAATCTATCTCAAATCTGAATAATGCTCATCAAAGAATTTGGAAATGCTGGTTTGTCTTGGGTCATACTTTTGACGCCCGGTAGTCAGGCCCCTCCCTCCCCCCCCCCCTTGGGGTGGGGTATTTGGTCACCATTGAGATTTTTTTTCAAAGTTCTATATACTCTGTTAGTTCTAGTGGTGGTGAGACCCATGACGGGTCTCGCACAAAGGTCTCTAGAATAAATCGGTGTTGGCCTTTCCTTAATGGTGGGGAGTCCGCCTAGACCTCCCCATATTGGTTTTCCTGTCTCGTCCTGGGCGTTGGTAGGTTCTTAATGGTGGGGAGACCCAAATTTGGTCTCGCACGAATATCTATAGAATGAATCAGTGCTGGACTTTTCTTTAATGGCGGGGAGTCCACTCGAATCTCCCCGTGTCAGTTTTCCGGTCTCGTCTCGGGCGTCAGTGAGTTCTTAATGGTGGGGAGCCCCTCGGGCCTCCCCATGTTGATCTTTTGCTTCTGTTTTTACATATGGCATGGTGATAAGTGATAAGTGTGTTCCTTGGACATTGTCTGACCATGTCTATTGATTCTATCCAAATGGTGTAGTTTTCATTTAATAGTGTTGAGTTGTTTTCGCTTGTGAAGTTGGTCTCCGTGGGTGTGGGAGTTTATTTCCTTGATCAGTCAACTGGAGGTGTTTTAACTCATTAGGGTGAGCGGCATATGAGAAAGTCTTTTATTTTACATGTTTCTTGGGTTTTTCATTTTAATCACCTTCTTTGAGCATGATGTGTCTGCCTCTTTTTGCTTGTTTTCACTTTGAACCTTAAAGGGGTGTCGTTTCTTACTTTGGGTTTCAGCCTTAGTTGTGGCTTTTCGGGGACGAAAAGTTTTATGGTGGGGAGAATTGTCACACCCATCATCTTCAAATACGTTATTTCATTAATTTTTCTCTGTGTCGGGTAGTCCGGGGTTAATCCCGACTTAAAATTTGATGTTTTTAATTAAAAACGCAGGTAATGGTCTGGAGTGCGTTTAGCACGCCGCTATCTAAGCCACGCGACCTCGCTCAGTTCTCTGCTCACCATCCCGTTGTTCAACTAATTAAATAAAGGAGTTATTAATAAAGAAAACAATTAATTAAAAGAGTGATAAAATGAAAATAAAATAAAATAAGAAATGTGATAAACATTTAATGGATCGTTTTGACATTTAAGGATATTACTATTATTATTATTTTTATTAAAATGTAAATTATTTCTATTATTATTAATATGTTAATTATTATTATTATTACCTTTTTTTATGTTTTAATTATGTTATTAGGGGTACTATTTAGGTTTTCTTTTATTTTTTTATTATTTTGTTTTATTTATTTTTGGTTTTCCTTCTTATTTTATTTTTATTTTTATTTTTTTAATTTTATTTTGGTTTTGTTTTCTTTCTTTCCTTAGGGTTTTTGTTCGAATCTCCCCCTACCCCTCCTGATTTGTGTCGCGCAAACACCTCCCATGTACCCCTTTGGTCGCGCCGCACCTCCCCCCATGCCCGCATCGTCCTCCGGATCAGCACCCCCCATGTTGTCGCCCTTCCATCTGGCCTCCGCATCCGGCACCAGCCCGTCGCACTAGAGCTCCCCGCTTCCCCGTTGCACCTTGTTCCGCTCGGACCCGCACGGACACCTTGACCGGCCTCCCCCATGCGCCGCGACCTTACTCCTTGGCCGAACCACTTCTGGCACGGTGCTGTTCGGTGGCTCCGGCTCAATCCCGCCGCACCTCGGGTTTTCCCCCCTCTCTCGCGTCCGGCCGATGCCCCGCCTCTCCTTCTCCGCACAGGGTAAACCCTCATCCTCATACCTAGGGTTTTGATCCTTTTTTATGTGGGGTGTTTTTTTTGTTTCAATTTCTGTTTTATGGTTTAATTTAGGTTTTATGTGGTGTGAATTGCACGCGATTGAAGTTCGCACCGGTTTTTGGGGTTTTCAACACCTGAGGTAGGTGGTTCCATGCCATACCATCTTTAGATAATTTAATTAATCATTTATTAAATTATAATGTGTTCTAGTGATAAATTGCATGATGCAAATTTTATTTTTGGACGTGCTTCGATATGCATATTGATGAATTTGAGTTGTTTTTAAGTAAATGCCAACATTTTTCATGTGCGTTGTATTGTTGGAATTTTCAGACGCATTATAGTTAATTGTTTAGGGTGTACAAATTGTTTTTTCAAGAACGCTTGAGGTACGGATGATATTAAACTAAGTTTTTCAATATAAGGTAAACTATTTTGAAGTGTTAATTTTTATTATGAACCTTGATTATCTTTTAGGGGTGCAAATGAGGTTTTATAAGGGTTGGGATGTGCAATTGATTTTCAAATGGTTCTTCCATTTAAAATTTCTGTGTTTTAAAGTGAGGCCTTGTGGTATGCATCTGTGTTTTTTTATTAATTGAGCAATTGTTTAATTAAGTGTCGTTTGAGATGCGGAATATGGTTGGGAAGGTTTTCGAGGTTTTTTGGTAGGTGAGAAATGTGTTTTCAAGTTCATTGAGGTGTCTATGTAATTAAATATAGATTTTCAATGGAAATGAGTCACTTTGGGTGTGTTTGCCGTGTTGCGTACTTTTGGAATTTAATTGAAAATTGTTTGGACAATGGGAAAACATGTTTTAGTTTGGATAAGCTGCACCTTTGGTTTTATAGTGACGTTCATATATGAAATCATGTCCGCTTTTCTAGTGCAAACCTTTGCTTTCTAATTTTAAGTGTTTTATAAATTGTTAATTGCACTTATTAAATTATATGTGGAGTGCGGGAGTTGTGTTTGACAGAATTATGTGTGTGTTATGTTTTTAAATGTATTCTTACATGTGAAATTAGACATGTCTCATTTGCAAACTCTTATGGTGCTATTTTGAAATTTTCTTCAAATTGTTTAAATAGTTTATCAAGTCACTCAAGTGATCTGAACTATGTTATAAAATGGTTTTGGTGTGCGTGTGTTTTTTTTATGGTGTTTGGGTATGCAAACGGTGACATGTATGTGTAATGTTTTGTTTGGTTTGGGATATGTGAAAGCGATATACATTATGTGAATGTGAAACATGATTGAGCACAAGGGAAAACCCTGGGTATCTAGGTTGGCGGACTAGAACTAGTGCGCTAGTGAGACGGATGGGTATCGTCCCTATCTCACTTAGCTGGATTGATGATTATAACACTAACTAAACATATGATGACTGAGGTTCATGGACTTCTAAGCCATGTTTTCTGAGGGTCGTGGTCTTCTAAGCCACGTTTTTGAGGGTCGTGGTTTATAAGCCATGTTTCACCGAGACACGAGGTTTCTAGGGTCCCACTTGAGCTAGATGAACCTTAGGGGATTTACCCATAGTGCTCTACCATCGATGGAGTGGTGCCTTCCGTCGGCATATGGAGGACCACTTTGGTCTGTTTGTCTGTGAGTATGTGTGTGTGTGTGAGTCTGTGTGTGTGTTCCCATAATGAACCTTTCTCTTCTTTTTTTAAAATCGTGTTTGTGAAAGGAGTTCTTTTTAATGTTTTCCTTTAGAATTTGGGTTATAAATGTTTTCTTTAAAATAATTTCAAAAGTATAACTTGAATAAGCACATTAAATTGTACTTTTGATGTTGTGGCATGGAACCTTTTTACTGGGTGACGTCCTACTGGGCCTTTCGCTCACACCCTGCTTACACATTCGAGTGTATGTAGACCTTGTTTCTTGTGTATTCCATGTTGTGTGTCGTGCTCAGCGATGGTGGTTTTGGTCGGTGATGGTCTTCTTGTGCAGGTTGGTGTTGTAGCATGCAGATTCTATACCACTCTTGTCGGTGAGAGGTTTGAGTTATAGTTTTAGTCACTTTTGTTATCGTTTATTTTTGGACAATAGTTCTAGTTGTAAACCTTTAAATTTTGATTTTAGTTTTATGGTCTCTTTGGTTGTCGATTCCAAGTTTCATTCTTATTATCTTGTTAGTGTTTGTTTATACCATTTCGGGTAAGTCGTTCCCATAGGTTACTCTTGATACCCGGGCACTTGTTCCAGCCTATGGGGATCGGGAACGCCCTTCGGGCCTTGCCCCGGACCGGGTCGAGCGCCGGGTCGGATAGCGACCCGGCCTGGTTTGTGACATCATAACTCTACCATTAGGGAACTATGGGTTTATTCTTTATAGTGTGACTTCAAAAAAAAGGACTTGGTTTTGTTCTTATGCAGAATGATAGAGTTATTTCTTTTGCATCACGATAGCTAAAAATTCATGAGAAAAACTATCATACTCATGATCTTGAGTTAGCAGATATAATATTTTCTTTCAAAATATGGAGACACTATCTCTACGGTGTAGAATATGATATTAATACATATCACAAGAGTTTGAAGTATATTTTCTCACAAAAAGAACTAAACATGAGGAAAAGGAGATGGATTGAACTACTAAAGGATTATGATTGTACTATACCCTACCACTCAGGGAAGGTAAATAAGGTGGCAGATGCTTCGAGCAAAAAGGATCACTGTGTTTTGAAAAATATGAAAGTTGAAAAGGATCCTATTTTCATGGATCTAATAAGGATGAATATGGGAATATCCATGGAAGGTGAAACATCAATTCATTTTTCCAATGGTTTCCAAACCATCATTACTATAAATGATAAAAATTTCTCAGACTGATGATGAGAAATTTCAAAAGAAAATTAAAGCTGTGAACGATGGGTGATTGATCGACTTCGTATATAAAGATATATTTTAGAAATTTTAGAAGAGACTTTGCATTCTTGATATACCTGATCTAAAAATGAATTGTTGGAGGATGTTGATAAGTCCAATTTTTCTATACACCCTGGTAGAACTAAGATGTATATTGATTTAAAAGAACATTTTCGTTGGGACAACATGAAGATATTGATTTTATATTTTGTATCAAGATGTATGGTTTTTCAGAAAGTGAAAGCTGGAATTAAATAGCTTTTAAGAGTCATGCAACCTCTTCCTATACCTAAGTGTAAATAGGATAATATTACGATGGACTTTTTCAGGGTGCTACCAAAGACTCCTAGAAGGAATGATGCAATATGGGTCATTTTTTATTGTCTTACCAAGTCAGCACATTTTCTTTATATAAGAGAATATCTACCACTTGAACATATAGAATGAATATATATTAATGAAGTTGTAAGACTTCAGGGTGTAACCCTATCGATTGTTTTGGATCATGATCCCCTTTTTACATCAAGATTTTGGAAAAGTCAACTAAAGGACCTAGATACTAAACTTCATTTGAGTACTACCTACCAACCTCAAACCGATGGACAATCAGAACGGACAATTAAAACCTTAGAAGAAATTTTGAGATCTTCTTCACTTGACTTTCAAGGTATGTGGGATCAATATTTAACTCTGGTAGAATTTTCTAATAACAATAGTTTCCATTCAAGTATTCAGATGGCACCATATGAAGTGTTATACAGAAAGAGATGCTTCACACCAACTTGTAGGGATGAGGTTGGTGAAAGAAAACTCATAGGCTTAGAACTTATTGAGGAAACAATGGAAAGAGTAAAGATTATCAAAACCCACATCAAAGCGGCCCAAAGTAGGCCAAAGAGCTATGCTGAAAACTGATGGAAGGATTTGAAATTTCAAGTAGGAGACCATGTTTTCTTGAAGGTTTCTCCATGAAAGGTATTTATATGTTTTGTTAAGAAGTGTAAATTGAGTCCCAGGTACATCGGATGTTTCTAAATTCTGGAACAAATTGGATTTGTAGCTTATCATTTAGAAATGCCTCCAAGTATCTCCAAAGTTCATGATGTGCTCCATGTATCACTATTGAGAAAATACATGTCTCACCCAACGCATGTACTAACTTATTAAGAAATTGAACTGGAAACTGATCTGTCGTATTCTGAAGATCCTGTCAAAATTATTGATACAAGAGAACAGGTTCTTAGAAACCAGATGACTAGTCTAGTAAAAGTTCTATGGGGAAATCATAAGATAGAAGAGCCAAGTTGGGAACCCAAGGACCTTATAATGAAGAACCACCAGAATATTTTTATGCAGTAATATTCTAGAAATTTCGAGGCTGAAATTATTTTAAGGAGGGAAGAATGTAACACCCCAAGCTTACACAGTACGTTTCCCATTGAAAAATGCAATAGCTTTCATTGTACGCAACATTGAGATTCTAACACACCGTGACCAATCAAACTAGTCGTTATGAATTTTAATACTCACTTTTTGAAATTTGATAAATTTTCATTTTCACTATGGACTTCATTTTTGAATTATTAATATCGAAATATTCTTAGGGTGAATTTCTGGTATTTTTTTGAAAACTTTATATTTTTTATGAATAGTGAAAAACATTGCGTTATTGGTTAAAACCTAATTTTTTATATAAATAATTATTTATTCTATTTAAATTTATTCTAGGTAAAAATAGATACATAATAACTATATAAATTCAATGTAATTCATTGGAATCATTTTATAATAAGTTTAGATATATAAAAATTTTATTGAACATTTTACCGTCTTTTACCCACCTCCTAGGATCATTTGAAAATTTTCATAAAACATAATTTTACCACTTCTATGAGTTTAATTTTAAAAATTAAATAGACACAGTTGATATATTTAAGTAAAATGTGGTTCAGTAAGATGAAAATAATTTTTGGAGAATAGAAACTTTTGACATTTATTTACCGCGGTTAAAAGTAATTAGAGTAATTAAGGGTAAGATGATATCATAATTATGATAAAACATGTCCTAATTCTATTTTATAAGTGTAATTAGACCAAATAAAACCTTATTAATAACATATGATCCCATTTGGTTCACTTGGATTAGATTAGGACATTTATTATTATTTTATTTAAAGAAGAGTTAAAAGAATAAAATTCAATGTTTAATAACTAAACCGTTTTTAGTATAGGGTTACAAACAATATAAATTCAACTTTAATTATTCACTAGAAAAATAAAATTATTTCCTACGTAATGGTATTTTATTTATAATTTTTATACATTAAATAATTTAATTTATTTATGACACAATGATGATGCGGTAATTACCTTATTAATGAAAGATTGAAATAATTGATATTATAAATATCCAAATAAATGTAATTAGATAATTTTGATAAATTAAGTTAATTTTATAGGTTAATATGACATTTTAGGGTTTACTAAATAATTTTTCTTTTGATGTAATCATGCTGTTATGATTTTCAAAAAAACCAAATACAAAATAGTGTCAAAATTGACACAATTGAGATTTTAAAACAAAGACTATATTATTAATTGATATAATATTCCTAAAAATATAAGTATCATCCAAAGGTTTTATATAAGGTTATATAATTTAATAATGAACTACTTCGTGTTCTCTTGGATATTTATAGTAAGTTTATTAACCATATAATATAAAAATACAAACAGACATGGTAAATGTCAAACTATTTAACTAAGTGTTAAATCTAAACGATAAGGGTAATATAGTGACCTAAACCTATATAAAACCTATTAGTTGAGATTTTTTTGACCTATCCCCACATTATCCTAGAAATAAATCATTTTTTGAGCCATTAGAAACCGAAAATTATTTTTATTATAATATAATATTTCAATCTTTTCTTAAAGTGACCCTCACCTCTCTTATAAAAAGGTACTTCCCCTTATCTTAATTTCATACCTCCAAAGCCATTTTTATCGGCCAAAACTAGCCCAAATATCCTCCTAAATTTTATCCCATAATCCAATAGGCCTTCCTTTGGTAATAAATCCAACCTAGGGAGCCCTTTTGATCAAATCAAAAGGAAGAACCCGATGAAGAGGTAAATATTTCATCACCTCTTCCGAGTACTTTTTTTCTTCCACTTCCACTTTATTTGTTGTTTCTATTCTAAAATAATAACTCCAGTAAATTCTATATATTTTGATGTTATTATAAATATGGTAAATCCATACTAACTATTATATCCATCCTATAAATGACAAAGTCACCATACGTGCGTAAGTACGGCTTGTCGTCTCCACATCGTGGTGTAGTTTGTTATTCAAACACTTCATTATTTTGGATGGATATAATAATGAATATAACTGATGTAAATAATAAATATAACATGTTAGTGATTTTTTATATATTATATACCATCCAATTAAATATTATTTCACCATTAATATAATGATATTTTCCCTCGTGCGTACGTACGGATTACCGTCTCCACGGACGTGGTGAGATTCATTCCCCATCGTAATCATTCAAGAATAATTTTCATTTTATGATTAAAAATAATGTTTAAGAACATAATAAAATTATGAATATGAATCAAATACATCTTATCCCTAATAAATATGGATTATTTAACCAATCATATAAAGTAAAACGAATCAGTTAACACCCAAAACGATGAGACTACTTAAATATTATTAACAAAGCAATATTAGAGGGTCATATATGATATCATATTTATGTATATAGTTCTTGTACAATTTAAAAACAATTATTTAACTATTATAAAATATGTTAACATACCCTCCACCAAGGAAAAGTACATGGTAAGGTTTAATTTTACAATCTCTTTATTATCTGAGTTTGTTTTTACGTAAGAATCTATCGGGACCTCTTTATCATTCACATCTGTGGTTTATTAAAAATGTAATTCAAAACATTTTTACTATTTACAAGATTATGATTTAAATTCATTTATACCCTTATTTTACTATATATGTTTTTAAATTAATCTTTCCATCATTTTTCAAACAATGTACTTTATGACCTTTACGACAAAATTAAGGTAAGAATGTCCTTTTTTTACTTATACGGCGGGTGGGGCTATTTTCTTCCGTTATAACATCATCGAAGCATCCCATAAAATATTATAAGAATATTTTCAAAATAAATGTTTTAGTTTTTAATTATATGACTTTTAAATGATTCCAAAATAGAAAGAGATATTTCTCTAAAAAGGTTTTGATTTCATCTATGTCAATATCCTTTGATAGATTTTAAGCTTGTTTGAAGTTGATTTATTATGATACAAAACTTATATCTTTTATTGATGGTTTTGTGACATGTTTGACTGTGGTTGTTTTATTTTTACACCATTAATGGTTTATGGATAATGTATTTACATTTCGTATTCTAGTTTTAATATGAATGTTTATGTTATGTTTAAAACATTTCATATGATAAATGCATTGGACTTAGTAAGTGATGGGTGGAGTCCACTATAGCTACTAAATGAATCGGTAGGTATCATGAGACAAACTAGTGTCTTGGCACAAGGGCTTGACAAAATTTTATTTGTAGTCTTAGAATAAGGCCTTGACAATGTAGTTATGAAGTCTGCCATTATGCATTCCATCATTATGAAAGTGGCTATTGATATTTCATGTGATTATTAAACTAGTATAATATCCATGTGAATAAGTAAATAAAATTATTTTATTTTATCATTGACATATTATGCAAAAGTTTATGTTTAAAAGGCCTTTGTTTTAGTCTTATACATTGCCATAAATGTTTATGCTTGTTTATTAAAGTTTCTACTATATTGTTATCATTACTGAGCATCTTAGCACACCCCTTTCTATGTTTTATTTTTTCCAGGATGTGAAGAAGTATTTTATGGTTGACCTGTAGGGATGGGATAAGGATATAAGTGTGTCCAAAATGGGAAAACATTGTGTTGATATTTTTTATTTCATTATGTAATGTAAAACTTATGAATATATCTAGTACATCGATGGATACTAAACTGGTCGGTCTTTTGGGACATGATACTTTGTATCATACCAATGTTATGTAATAATGCACCAACTCTGGGTAACAGGGGTCAGGGAATTACATAAATTCTCCCTACCTTAAATAAACATTTTCCCTCCATTTAAAATAGATCAAATTAATCATGGGTTTGATATTTAAAAAAAAAATCTCTTGATAACCCACATCGTAAAAATAGTAAATAAAACATCATCTAAATAAGATAGAAAGGGAAGTACCTAGGTCATATGGAATAACACATTACGAGGTTTCCATTTTAGAGAACATTGGTGTAAAGTGAATATATGGACATAGAATAAAAATGTAAATAACTCTATTTAATTATATACGTCATTAAATTTTAGGAATAATAGAAACTTAAGGACCCAAAAACCATAAATTTGTGATGATTTTGAAGACTATATTATTCATTGGAAATTAATGTAATACGATAACATTTTTTTTATCAATATCATTTTCCTATATTTGAGAAAATCTATTAATATATATGAATATAATGAAATATAATTACATTATATATTTTTTTCATAAAATAAATTTCATCATTTGGGTTTGCTTTCATCAATTTCCAATTCATTTCTTACTCCAAAGAATGGATATGGAAAAAATTGTTCATAAAGAACTAAAATTAAATTTTATCAGATCGTAATATTCATAAATTAGTGAAAAATTTCCATATGTCTCTAACTATATTCTAAATAGTATATGGTTAGAACAAGATATCCAATATTATATATTAATATGTATACCCTACAAATAACACCTTTGGATCATCATTAATGTTTAATTTTTAAGTTGGTTAACTAATTACATATTGACCCTAATATCACTTAGTCAATTGGTAAGTTTTAAACCCTTATCATCCTTCGGTTGTAAGTTTAATCCTCATTGAATTTTCAAATGTGATGGGTTTTCACTCAATATGTGGGTTGTAATTTTTCAAAAATAATATTCATATTATTAATATAACGTTACCAACAAAATATGGTGGATGTCCTTGAAATAAAAAAATTATTAAATAACCTGTTTACAATGGTTTTCAATAAAATTTATTTTTTACCACAATTACTAATAATATTTTTTGGTTGTTATTACAATTTCTTTAATGATCATATTAACCCAAAAGGTTATAAGTAATTTTAAACATATGTCTATAAAATGTAATTTCATTATTTATCAAATAAAATTTCCCCAAAAACATATACATTCCATAAATTTCCCCTAAATTATTCATAATCTTGGAGAACTCCCATCACATTAAACATAAAAAGGGGTTTTTATGGATTCAAACCTATGATCAATATTAAAGTCATAAAACTATGATGGTATTTATAAATATTATGTTAATGAAGGAACATAGGCCTCTAAAATTTAACACAATAATTATAATATTAATAATTCTTATCCTGAAAATACTATTTGGAAAATTACTTCTACAATTTAATTCATGAACCCCAATGCATAAATACTTCCTCTATTTTATTTCCATATAAGATATTTCTTAGTCTAAGGTTTAAACTTTAGAATATGGCATTGTCTCAGATGATTCATGGTTTTCCTAAATTTAAGACCATAAACTATTAAAGGATTCCCAAGAAGATATTTATATCCTTCTATCATAATCTTCATTTTACCTCTACAATTCATTACTTTATGCCCATAATACATTTTACAATTCCATTAAGACACCCCATTTTTACTCTAAGACACCTTAATTTTGACCTACTTCAATCATTTTCATTAACTATTCAAAACATTTATATCTGTTTCTAAAAAAATGTGAATTATCATAATAATATGCCTTTAGATTAGTATACAGACCGAGAATTATTTCTTGGATAATCAAATAATCTCTTCCTTGAAAAAACATTATGATATTCTTCTATACATATCATTAAATTATATTTTATGTTTATATTCCCTAATATATATTTTTCTAAAACTATTTCCCAAAGTTTCTACTAAATTTCTTATGATACCAACTATAGAGACCCTAACCCCATTAGCCGAGAGACAATATTTGCTTTATTACATTGGAATAAGATAAAATTAATTGCATCTTAGGGTAATGAATAGTTAGTAGTCTTACTAAATTAGATACATTATTGATTAAAAAATAAATTTTAAAACACTAATTGTAATATTTGTTTCATTAATATCATTATTCCCTCTAGAATATCCTTGCATATCATTATTTATAAATTTTTTGTTTTATGGGAAATGAAACAAATTAAGGTTGATCTAAAATATCCAATAATGGTTAAGTATAGTAGAAACTATCATATTTCAATAATAATAATAATTAAAAAGTAAATAACTAAACACACATTCCATTTAAATAACAATAATATCATGATAAGATAACGAATAATAAATATAGAATGGTAAATAACTGAAAACACCTATCATTTAAATAACTTTTCTATAAATTTATAATAAATATGGATTGATATATTACATAAAAACATTTACTTTAATCAATAAAATGATAATTAAATGCATCTCTATATAATATCAGGGTGAAAATATCATGGATAATAATAACTAAATTCTCTTTAAAGGAAATACTTAATTATTGGACTTCATGATCTCATGCATCATGATACCTCTACCATTAATATCGTTCCTTAGGATATTTTAAAACTGATTGGTAGGTATACACTAGAAACCCATTTAACTAAGGCATTCCAACTTATTCTTTTTAGGATACTTTTGATGCATCATGGGGATATCGATAATCAGGCCCCACCAATGTATGCAAGTACAAAGAACTCTTTATATATTGAATAATCTATTTAATTCAATATTAATGTTCTCTATCATCAAATATCCATATTGAGTAAATAATAAGGATTTATTAATATTTCCCCTGATAAAAAAGTTTTGATTTAGAACACCATATGAAGAAGTGATATACTGTTTATGAAATAAACATACCTGTGATATATAATTTAGATATTTTGAGGAAATTTAATTTCCAATGATCATAGGAAAGTGAATATTTGATGAGGAAGTTAATGACTAAAAAATGAATCAAGAAAGTGAGTGTCAATAATTTCCTTAGACAACATGATCATTGTCATGACCCATCCCCCAGGGCAACAATCAACTTCAAAAGACATGAAATGTGTGGGCATAACCCATGTAGGGGTGATTAAAACAATACTTTGTAGAGGCCCCAAAACCAAAAAGGTAATACCACTAAGAAATAAACTAAGTAAAATCAATAGGATTATCTCACACTTGTATAATTATAAAGCATGGGGCGATGGATTTTTAGTTTTACTCTAAAAGTCTCTCAATGTCCATGACACAAGAAGGTTCAACGACACACAGAGCATTGATGGTGCACTGAGCTTTGATGGAGCATGGATAATTAGTGGTGCATTGATCATAGATGGTGCATAGAATGTCGATGGTGCACATTTCATCGATGGTTCTCGGAGCGGCGATGGTGCATGGGTTGTCAATTTCACATGTAGTGTCGATGGAAAACAGATCGTTGATGGCGCACAGAGAATCAATGGAATAGGGAGAATAAATGGAGCATGGATAATTGGTGTCACACGAACCTTCGATGTGTTATGTAGCCTCTAAATCATAGAGTCCCCAAGATCACATAGTCACAAGGGAGAACCTACAACTCAAGACAGTAGGTTTTTAACCAAATTCATAAAGAACTCAAACAGTGTGTCTTAGAAGGACCGTCTCATCTCAAGGGTCACAATTCCTTATACGGGTCATAAAACGGACCTCCTGTTTGATAGATATGGTCAATTATGTAAAACGAGTCTGGTCTGGCCCATGGTAGACCAAACTTGGTCTGACCAGCTCAACCAATCCCGGTTCGGCCGACCCGACCCGGTAAGTCTGGGTAAGGTCTGGCTCGGGCCTTTGGGTCTGGCTGGCTAGGCCACTGGACCACTAGACCCAACCTGTTGGTTCTCTCTGGAGGCCCTCCCATGCACTCCCGGTCAACACGGTTTCCACGTTGAATGCGGACGTCAACACATCGCAACCCCCTTCCCTCTGGATTCTTCCACCACAAGTTCTACGCAGACCCCAGCTGTGTTCTGTCCCCCCGTGTCACCATGCCTTAGTCACTTCCTGTAGCGGGATCCCACGCAGTACTTCCAGACAACATTTTGCCTCCGTCGCTGGTCGTCCTACCATTCTCCACCAAGATTGGCCTCCATTGTTGGGAAAATGATTCCTCCACTATCATCCACCCCACTATTGGCCACTCCTATCCATGTTTCACCTAAAAGGGAAAAATCTGCTGCCTCCAGCCACAGCCTTGCACTGTCATGGTTTTAGATCCTCATTCCAGATCGTTGCACCATGGATTGAAGTCACAATGATCCTAGGATCAAGAATCATGATGAATGAAGACCATTGGGGGAATGATACAAATAACGTGAATTCCAAAATGATTTAATCTTTTCCTTGTTCTTTTCATCCTTGATTTGTTCATATTATAAGTTTTAGCAAAGAACAATCAACCAATATTCAAAAATATTTTTCCTCCCTTTAATCCCTACAATATGTTTATCCATCCCATAAGAATGAATAAACTATTGATAAGCTTATTCATGTTTTGGTCAACAATTTTAATTGAATCAAATAAGTTAAAAGAAATCACAAAGAGATCGACACCCTATCTTGATGATTGGATTAGTCATTGATGAAGAACAGAGTTCTGTGTTGGCATCGATCCTTGATCTGCTGACATTTTTCGTCAAGAGAGAGCTTCTTTCTCCTTGCCTTAGGGGAATTCCATGGTAATGGGGGATAACCGTGAATTAATATTACATGGATTATTAAAAAAATAAACTTCGACTTCATCAAAACATGACGTCCAAATCAAATATTTTAATGAAATTTACGTCAAAAAAAATAACAATCACCCTTGACCCTCATCGGTCAAGGTTATGCCCTACCTAAAAAAAACACCCCCTTAAAAACTAAACAGGGGTCATGGATTTTAAATCCGAGTTAACTTTCATGAGATATTCAGTTTTCAAAATAAAATGATTTTTAATTAATTATTTTAATTATGGTTATGCCCCTGGTGGCTTTTTCTATAGACGACCCATGTCAACCAATGTTAGGTCTCTCATAGGGTAAATTCACTGGTTTGAGCAAAATGGGGCCCTCATATTTTTTATCCTGGATCCCGTTTAAGAGTTATTTTACTTTTTCGGAAAATTTAGGCATACATGCTATTAAAAACATAAATTTTTTCAAAAAATTGTTTCGAGTTGCCCAGGCCTCAAAATCACACACTGTCTCAGTGTCGGGTCTGTAAAGTTTTAAAAATAATTTCTAAAAATAAAATCATTAAAAATAAAATTCATTAAATTCTCCCCACTTTAGGGATTTATGTCCTCAAAAGTGAAAACAAGGGATACTAAACAAAAATTTGATGGTACAGAGCATGAATTTGAGCCTCCCGCTCCCAATTTCTCTCTTGAAGATTATTTTTATGCCATCGAATGTTCACTAGAGGAATTGACCACCCACAAAAGATCCTCTCATATCGATCCCCAATCTCTACCGAGTACTCTGTAAAAGGTCTCCCTTTCTTCAATGTATATCTCACTCGAGTCGATGATGTTTGATGGATCATCCACTTACCTCCTCATATGTGACATGTGGAAGGCATCATGCACCTATTGAAACTATGGGGATAGATCTAGGTGGTATTCCACCTCGCCAACTCTACTCAGATTCTAAAAAGGTATATGTATCTCAGAGATAACTTTCTGCCTTAGACAAATATCTATAATCCCCATCGATGTGGGACATGAAGTAATACATGGTATCCCTTTACAAACTATATATTCCTTCAACTCTTATCAATATACAATTTATATTGGATCTATAATGTTCTCATCCTCTCCTAGGTGATCTGCACCTTCTCGGTGGTAGCCCATACCAACTCTGTACCCATGAGTACTGACCCTCCTGGGTTTTTCCAGCATAGTGGTGACCTTAATGGTTTCTTGTAAAAGGCCTCAAATGGTGTCATAACAATGGTGGAGTCATAATTGTTGTTGTACAGAGACTCCACCGTTGGTTTGTGATCCTTACAATAGTGGCCAAAGTCTAGGATGCAAACACGTTGCAGGTCCTATAGAACCAAGATGGTCCTCTCCGTCTGGCCATCCATTTGGGGATGAAACAACGTTCTCAAGTGAAACTGAGTCCCAAATGCCTCCTTCAATCCCTTCCATAGCTGGTATTTGAAATGAGCATCATAATTTAAGATGATAATTTATGGAACTTCATGAAGTCAAACTGTAACTTTCACATAAATGTGTTACTTTCTCTCTACGGAGCACATCTCACATATCAGTAGGAAGTGGTCTTAAAATGTGAGTTGTTAAATTATCTCCAAAATGGTATTGTTTCCCCTGGAATTGTGTGGTAAACCCGTCAAAAATTATATTGATATCCCATTCCACTTTCTCTTTGGCACCTCAAGTGGTTGGGTCAAGCCTGCTAGAACCTAGTTCTCAACCTTCACTTGATGACAAGTGAGGCATATATAAATAAACTCTGCCCCCAACTACTTCATTCCTGAATACCAGAACTTATTTCGGAGGTCTTGGTACATCTTTTCCACTCCTAGAGGTAACTCCAATGGGGAAGTATGGAACACCCCAAAGACCTCCTCCCGCAACATAACTATAACTTCCTTGCATCCTCTAAAGAGAACAATGTGCTCCCCACCTTTTTAATATCCATCAGGGGCATTGCATATGGACATATGAGCATGAAAAGTCTCACATTCCATGTCTTTGAGCTATGCCTCTTTGACTCACTTTAAGAGTGTTTGGGTGACAACCATCGACTAGAATATATATTCTCCATCTCCATTCACATATTATATATTTAACACAACTAACTCCTCTGAAACCTCACTCGACAATTGCATAATGGATCTCTTGCAGAGATCATTTTCCACTATATTCCCCTTCCAAGGAGTATATAAAATCTAAAATTCATATTCCTAGAGTAACTCAATCCATTGTCTTTGTCTCAAGTTCAGATCTATATGAGAGAAGATACACTTGAGACACTTGTGGTTAGAGTAGAAGATAAATCGCTCACCCATCCGGTAGTGTCACCACATCTTCAATGAAAATCCAACTGCTGCTATATCATGATCATGGGTTCCATAGTTCTTCACATTCTGCTTCAAATGGTGTCAACCATAGAAAATCACTGCTTTCAACTACATCAGGACACAACCAAGCCCAATCCCTGATGCATCACAGAAGACTATATACTCAAAACCCTCCTTTAGTAATCTCAATGTAGAGCTCTCATAAATCTATGCTTCAACTTCTGAAAAAATGGTTGTAACTTCTCTATCCACATAAATGGATACTTATTCCATGTCAATGTTGTCAAGGGTTTTTATGCACTATAAATTTTAGGTAAAAACCTATAATTGTACACATTCAAACTTAGAAATCTCTATAGATCTATAAAACTCTTAGGAGGATCTCAAGAAAGTACTGCCTCTATATTCCCTGGATCTACTCCAACTCCATCCTCTAAAGTGTTGTGTCCCATAAAGTGGACCTACTCAATCTAAAACTAACACTATTAAAGCTTCCCATAAAGTTGGTGTTCTTATATTGTTTCTAGGACCATCTTCAAGTGTATCGTGTGCTCCTCCTCAGACACCGAGTACACCGAGATGTCGTCAATGAAAACCAGAACGAACCAGTCCAGGTAAGGATGGAAGATCCTATTCATGAGTCCCATGAACACTACCAGGGTATTCGTTAAACCAAACATCATAACTAGGAACTCATAGTAGAGGTACTAATATCTGAAGGTTTTCTTTGGTGCATCCTCATCCCATACATAAACCTTCTGATAGCCAGCTCTGGGGTATATCTTCAAGAACCACCTCACTCCCTTACATTCATCAAAGAGGTTGTAAATCCTCAGTAGTGGATACTTATACTTCACAGTCACTTGGTTCCTGCACTGGAAGTCAACACATAACCTCAAGATATCGTATTACATCAAGAAAAACAAAATTAGGGCTGGTAATGGTTAAACAAAATGTATTATGAAGCCCTTCCTCTGCAAGTCCGCTAGTTGTGCTCTCAACTCATGATTCTACACAAGAACCATCAGATATGTAGGTGTCGGAATCAGTTCCATCCAAGGGTACATATCAATGTCGACGTACACCACCATGTGAGTAGTTAATAATAGAACATATTTCAGAAAGACATCCTCATACTCATCCACCACTGTAGGAAACTGAGGGCTCATCTCATCTACTACACTGAGGGTCATTCTATCCAACTAGTGTTTTATCGGTTGCACTCCCCTATGTGAGATTCCACCATGCACTGCTTGGGATTTCTTTTCTACAACAAAGGAAAACCTAGTCTTATATCCATGGACACACCATAATCCCACCCTAAAATAGTAAATCTCGTCAAAAACTATTGATAATCGTTTCGTACCAAGAAGGACGTCGTAAGACCTCGATACTGCCACCAAGAGATCCCAACCAACAATCTCACCACCATGAGTAAAGGAACCCTGTCAAAACCATCTATGGTGGAAATGAAACAGATTATACCATTAATCATCTCTATGGAACTAGGTATGTAAGCCTCCAATGCCTAATACTGGCCTCTTCCCTTTCCATCTACTCCTTGAGCCTGTGGTGAACCATCTAGGGTTAATGGTGGGGGTAAATCGAACCTCCTCCCAACTCATGCAGCACGTACAACTCCTCTTCCTTGTCTACCTCCAAGAGTATCGTCCTTTTTCAACCTTATCCTCTTCCTCGGTGGTCCCCCAACCATCTATTTATTGGTCATATGATGGGTCATACAATCTCTATCCAGATGTCCCTGAACGCCGTATGAGTAACACCACCTATCCTTCACCTGACTCACTCTTCCCTAAAAGCCTTGCACCACTGACCCCATATACTAGTGTCATATCCTAAACTATATGATCTAATTGGACCCCTATGTTAGTTTTTGGCTACCTGCTTCCGAACATTCATCTACCTGACACCCGGCAGTAGCTCCCATTGTCGGTGTCTGCTCCACCAGAAATATCTCTACGAGCAAGGATCTCTCTAGTCCCCAAGAATATTTAGGGATGCTAATGGATACCATGTATTCCCTAATCTCTCTGTGTATTCCATAATCTAATTTATAGGCCCTGAATAATGGGTCCCACACAATATTCATGGAGTAGCAAGAAGGATTCTTAAATCTCGTTGAGTACTCTGCTAATGTCTAGCTTCCCTTCTACAGATGTAGTAGCTTCTGTATATGCATGGAGCATAAAATAGCTGAAAAGAACACCTCCCAGAAGAGACGCTCCATGTATGTTCAAGTGAGGATCATCTCCTCATGTGTCTAGATCACTATGCTCTACCATCTACCCACTGATCCATGTAGAGGACTCACAACTAGGACTTCCATATGGTCAAGAGGCTTCCTCACTAGGAAAAAGACATGCATAACCACCTCCTGCCAATACTCATATTCCTGAATTCTATCTCACCCTTGAACCTGGGAGGTCGCTGCCTCTGGAACTCATGTAGTTCACTCAGTCTGTGTGCATCCTCTTCCCATAATGATGGTAGTAACTGTTGATCACTGGGTGGTGGTAACACAGGTACAACACCCCTTTGTGATATATCTAGTTCTTGTCTCTGTACTGATGCCTCATCACTAGGTGGATCATCCTCATGATCAAGCATTAGAATCCTAGAAGGCTTTCGGCATGGAGGGACCCTAAAATAGATCATGACGTACCACATTCAAAATAGTATACTTAGTGAACTGATACATACTCATGAAGTACATGAGAACACACTCAATTATATATGATGAATGCAACATTAATTTTTCCCTATAACTAGTGTTTTCATGTACCAAGTGAAAAATAATAATTCAGAGTCTTGGTGTTTGGATATGTCATCCTCTACACTAACACTAGAGTCCCTGATCTAGAATCTGAACTCAAGTCGCTTGAAAATGTTTTCCCAAACCAATCCCACAAACTCTTTGTTTTTTAGGTTGAACCAACTCCCTTTGATGCCAATTACTCACAACCCATCCCCCGGGGATCATTTCTTCACTACCCTAATCCTACCTCCAATAGTCCAGGGTCTGGATACTAGCACTATGTAGGAATATTCCAAAAATGGGAGGCATTTTCTTAAGGACCTATACACACGCACACGTCTCCAAGAAAAACATTTGTACTGGAAACACTAATTAAACATGAACCCATACCATTAAAATACCAAAAACATATTAACAATAAAATTATGTAATGTAAATAGGGATAAAATATAAGCTCAACCAAAAGGAAAAGTACAAGCTCTTCAAGATCATCTGTAGAAAACCTTACCTGAAGGGCAGGTCCAGAAACAGTTTTCTAAAGTCGCTGAAGAACACCTCATCTAATGGGACTCTCTCTAAGAACCACCTAGCCCCATTACGCCAAGTAATTCATAAAAGCATCAATAATATTCACAATACATGACACATGAAAGCATAGACCACACAGGGGTGAGTAAAATAGTACTCAGTAGGGACCTCGAAACCACAAAGGTAATACCACTAAGAAATAAATGAAGTACAATCAATATGGTCAAATAACACAGGTATAAGTCTATATCATTAAGAGAAGGATTTCCAGTGGTAGTCCATAAATCTCCCAATCTCCAGGACACTATAAGTGTTGATGGAGCATAGAACGTCGATGGTGCATTGAGCATCATTCATGCACAAAGTGTCGATGGTTCATAGAGATTTTATGGCCCACATAGCATTGATGGTGCCCAGAGTAGAGATGGACATTGAAGAGTTGATGGAACAAGGATCATCGATGTTTCATGGAGCATTGATAGTTCATGAATCCCCATGTCATATAGTCACCAAGATCACATAGTCAAATCCAACCATAAGATTCCTCTCATAGCACGCTTGTTTCAGGGGAAACTACTCCTAATGAAATTATATTGTAAACCAGCTTCCACAAAAACTCACAAAGAGTATCTCAAAAGGACCTTCTCATTTCATCGGTCCTAACTCAATAAAAGGACCATCAAACAGAACTCATGTATGAAATATATCATCAATTCATTAGAAAGGGTGAGGTATGATCCGGGTCTGACCCGACCAGGTTTGGTTGACCTGACCCAACCCAGTTCGGCTGACCTGACCCGACCCAATCAGTCTGGGCCCTATCCAACCTAGCCCATTGGGCCTAAAGTGTAGGGTTTCAGACCCAACCATGTCCGTATTTCCTAGATATCTACTTGAAGGATGACTCCTTCGGTGCACGGCCCAACCATTCGCTCCCTGTCAACACATCTGATGCGTTCAACATGGATGACACCACATCCTGACCCCTTCCCATACATTTTACTACCGCAGGTTCCACAAAAACCTCGTATGTGTGTTGTAACCACTGTCATTACATCTCATTCACCACCTATATCCTCTCCTACAACGATCTATCACACGGTCTCGCCAGATGGTATTCCTCCTCCACCACCGACCTCCATGTCGGTGGTAGTCCGACCACACTCGGCTTAGCCCGACCTCCATTGATGGCCACCTCACCAGTGGCCTCACCTTGCCACGCTCCACCAGACATGGTCGGAGTAGCCGCCTCCATCCACCACCTTTCACAACCTTAGTTTTAGTCCCTTTTCTGGGTCATTGCGCCACAATTCGAAGGCGCAATGATCATATGATCATAAATTGTGAGGAATAATGAATGTTGGGGGAAAGAGACAAGTCACTGGAATTCCCAAACAAACGGATCTTGTCCTTGTTCATGTCATCCATCATCCATCCATATTATAAGTTTTATCAAAGAACAATCAACTGATATTCACAATGATTTATCATCCCTTTAATCCCCAAAAAAAATTTATCCATCCTGCAAGAACGAACGAACCACAGATCAACTTGTTTACGGTTTGGTACATAATCATAATTAAAGCTAATAGGGGAAAAGAAATAACATAGATATAGACATCCTACCTTAATGATTGGATCAATTGTTGTTGAATAAAGAATTTATGTATCATTATTAATCCTTGATCCATTGGCATTTTTCATCAAGAGAGAGTTTCCTTCTCCATACCTTAGGGGAATTCCAGGGTTATATAGATAACCTTGAATTCCTATGACATGGATTATTAAAAACATTAATCCACCACAACATGAACATGTAACATCCAAATAAAATTGTTTCTATTAAATATTTTAATGGTGTTTACATCCAAAAACAAACTTTCACCCTCATCCCATGTCGGTCTTGGTTAGGCCCTCCGAAGGAAAACACCCCCTTATAGATTCAAAGGTGGTCTTAGATTTCCATTCTGAGTTACTTTTTATGAGTTATTTGTATTTCAAAATAAGATATTTTTTATTTAATTATTTTTATTTCAGTTAATACCCTAGTGAATTTTTCTACAGATAACGCCTTCCAACCAATGTTACGTCATTCCTACAGTAAATCCACTACTCTGAGCTCAATAGTGCCCTTAGATTTATGATATGGGAACCCTTTTATTATTTATTTCACTTTTTTCAGAAAATTTAGATGAATATGATATTAAAAACATATGATTAGCCCCTGGAAGAGAATAATATTCATTATTAATTTATATTTTTTTCATGTGATTTTTTATTCATAAATAACATTTTAGTTCATTTTACATTTTGAACATCATTTCACATCATGATTGCAATTCTTTCCTAAAATGCACTATTACATGGTACATTCTTGAACATCTCATAAAACACCAAATGGCCTTGATTTTATTTTAATATTTTATTCTCATGTCTCCTATGATATAAGGAACAATTAATTATTTCAGATCACTTAGAGATTAAATTTGTAAGACCACCAAAGTTGGCTTTGAACCGACCACATTTTGGGCGAAGTGAGTGAGATAGCAGCCAAATAAGCATACTGTAGAGGTCATGATTCAAACCCAAGGAGTCACAAATTTTAACTTAAAATATAATACATCATGGGGAAAATTTAATTAATCACTGGAACATGCTAATTCAAATGTTTTAATGGAGTTCTAGGTGGCCCAAGTCGAAGATTCAATTATGGACCAGATTCTGTGGCCCAGAAAAACATCCCACCATTTAAATCATATCTTGCAAACAAAAAAGTATTTTGGGCTGATATTTTTCAGGATATTAGGAGACATCCGGGGATTCATTTACGTCTTCTATGTCCCACTCCAATTCGCCCTTCTAGAAGGGTATTTTGGTGCTTCTGTTTGGTAGGTGCAAGCTGGCTCCCACTTCAAGGCAATAGTTGAAAAGTCTCCTCTACATTAAATATCCACCCACTTTGGACTACCACAATTAATTAAAGAAACTTGGGGAGTGTTTTCTCGACGCAAGGCTTCCTTTTTTCTTATTTAAGGAAGAATTTGAGGAGTAATTAGGGATCTTGGGTGATTTGTTTCATTGTAATTGTATGCCTTCAATTTGATGTTGTAATCGTTCTACATTCTTATGTAAGTTGTTTGAATTACATTAGTTCTTTATAAAAGTTCCTCATTTCTTCTTTTTCTTTTATTATTATTTTCACATTGATATTGTTTCCCCAATTTTTGATCTTATTCACACCAACACTTGTTATTTTATTCACACAATGGTGGAGGGATCGTTTCATTGTTTTATTTTTCTTCTTCAATTCTGCCCCAATGAGTCTGCTTTCCACTTTCTTTGAGATCATAGAATCAATGGAGGGCTAAAACCTTATGGATTGGTCCTAGGGAGTTGAATGGGGAAGATTATATTTTATTTTATGATATAAAATTTTGTAATCATTTTATTAATTTAATATTTCCATTTGATGATTATTTTCTTCTTCATCTTCGCCAACTTTAACAATGACACATTTCGAGTGATAGTACGATCCAATTACTTGGAGTGATCATTAAATTTATCCTTTAATTTTATTGGTGATTAGCCTTGTAATTGCGTAAAGATTAAATTGGTGAATAATTTTGAGAAATTATATCATTTTTTGGATATGACTTGAATTAGTGAACTGAAATGTTATAAGAAAAAAATTACATCCAATCTAACCCTAGTAAAAACTTATGATCAACTCATCTACATTAATTGTTTTAGACTAAGTAATTTTATTTTTTTATTTTTTCTTTAAATTAAATCACTAGTTTCAAATCAAATAAATCCAAATAGTTGGTTACTCGAGAGCCAAATATCTCCAAATTCATAGTGTCTCTAGGTTTCTTCTTCGGTCCCTGTGGATTCGACCCCTACCTGTACTACAACGATGTCATACATTTAGGGTAAATTTGGGGAAAACCAAATTTTGGTGCCATTTCTGGGGACCCAAGTAAGTCACTTTAGATACTCAATTTCTTTTCTCACCCCAAATTCTCTTTTTTTCTTCTCCATGTCTCTTCTCTCTTCCCATTTCTATTTTTCTGTGTGGTAAAAATATGAAATCGAAATCTCTCTCTAATTCAATGGATTATCTTCAGCAATAACCCAACCTAGAACCAAGCTAGAATCAAATTGAAAATCAATTTTGGGAATCAAAAAACTTAGGTAATTACTTTGATCAACCCTTGAATGATTACCCCACACCCAATGAGACGTACAATCAATGGGATAATGAATGTTTAAATGATCAATTTCCTTCCCTCTGAAGGATGATGGAAGAGGCCAATCTTAGTGAAGTCCATAAGGTTCACCATCCCATCCTATCTATTACTCAATAATTTCTTGAACAATTGGGTAATAAAATGGAGATAATGAATTCTGAGGTTTCACCTTTGAGGTTAGAACTAAAAAACTTTAAAACATGTGAATAACTCACTTTAGAATATGAGAATTCATAGTAAGATAATGAATTGAATTGGTCATGTAATGTTGAAAGTCAAGCTTAAGAGTGTTTAAATCAGGAGGAAGTTTATTTTTTGAATTCAAAAGATAATAACATGACATCATGGATTGAGTTTCCTGAAGATGACTCCATTAGTGAATTTTTAGGACAACCGATCACTGAACCATTTGAAGAAATCCAAAACATTGAGCTCATACCCACTCATAGAATTCAAATGGACACTTTTGGGGATGAATCGTATTTTTATAATGAACCTATTAATTCTAAAGATTTTGTAGAAGAAACTGATTTTCATTCAAATTTCCAATATGCTTTAAGAAAATTAAATCAATAAAAACTCAAAATCGATTTCCTTCCTTCCCCGCTCGAGTATCCCATCATTTGTGTTAAGAAAGTGCTTTGGGTTTTCATTCATTCATCTCATGAAACCCAAAAATGGGGGTTGATCTTTGATTTATTAGAAAAGACTACATAAGAAAAACTATCAACCATTTCTGATATTCCTTGGATTTTCCCATTCATTTTAGAAAATAGGATTGTTCATGAATCAAATTCAAAATCTTCTTACCAACTACAAGGGATACACATTATCAATCATGTTGAAGTGGAGAAAGATGATGTCATTAAAATTTTTAAAGTTGGAATTGGATAAGTTGGGGGGATTAAGTCGAGCTAAAGACGTTAAATTAAGCGATGTGTGGGAGGCAACATGTGGTTTTCAAGTTTCCAATCATTATATTGTTTTAATAAAATTTATATTTCAAATAAGATTAGTGGATCATTTTAATATAATTTTATTCTACCATAGAATATTAAATGGTTCTTCTTTTATGAGTATGGATGGGTATGAAAGGGGAGCACTGTATTCATCCGTGACACGTGGTGTGATCCCTCAGTAATACCTTACCCTGGAATTTAAAAGAAGAAAATGTATTATCAGTTTATTTTATTTTATTTATGTTTTTATAGTTTAAATATTTTTTTACTATTGACCTATTCTTCTTTTATGAGTATGGATGGGTATGAAAGGGGGGAACCGTATTCATCCGTGTCACGCGGTGTGATCCTTGAGTAATACCCTACCAAGACATTTAAAAGAAGACAGTGTATCATTAATTTGATTTAAAAAAACAAAAACAACATGGAAAACCATAAAAATGATGATACTTGGAATTAAATAAATCATCGTGTTTTTTGTTTCGTCTGGTTTTTTCTTCTTTCTATGGTTCAGGGACTATTTAGGGAGATACATGTTAAATCAAGGAGGGGCCTACATCCCCCATGATATCAAAGAATTAATCTGGAGCATCATGAACTTCAACTTCAAAAACCAGGTGAATATGTTCCATTTTTATCATTTCCAATTTCAACTTTGAACTCCTATCCTACCCCCTTCTAACTTTTCTTTTCTTTAAACACCAGGGACAATGTTATTCTATGTTTGGGGGGATGAAATTAAAATTTTGATCTTGTGTGCAAAAAAAATGTGTGGAAGGAAAAATTTCATTAACCTTGAACATGATAACACACATTTCAGTCTCTGAAAGTGGATATCAAATAATTTTGTATTCCTTGATTCTGATATGCAAGTTTAGGTTCTTGTGCATAGATTTTGGAATCTTTGGTTTTCCGATGTGTTTTTTCACCCTTATATTTTCATCAATTTAATAAAAAAACACAATGAATGTCCTCTAGATTGTGGGGTTTTAGTTGGAGTTCTTGGGGTCCCATAATAAATGGCATAGGTTTGGGGATCATTTTAATTTTAACATTAGTATTCAAGAAAAATAAATTTGTGCATAGAGCAATGAAATGACCTAATGCGTGGCTTTCGGCACTTGGTGATCATGACTCCATAGTTGTATGGCCCGGAGTTGGGAATTTTATCCTTATTTGTGGTAATTTGAGTTTTTTTTTGATTGAGTAAACTCGAGATGATGCCCGAGTATATGAGCTTCACTTGGTTCTCTATAGTCTTTGATCCTAGGAGTCATCGGCAATGTCTTGCTACATGGGTTGACTCGATTGAGTTCAATTTCAATTACCATGGAAAATTTGAAAAAAAAAACAAAAAAAAACAATAATAAAATAAAAAATGAGTACTCATCTTAATATTAAAATTTGATTTCTCCGAGCGCTTCTAGCTATTCTCCGTCGAATGAAAATGAACCCCCTTATCTATTGTGACGCGCAACACTTTATCATGCTTAATTGAAATTGAATGAAATATCAATGAATTTGAACAAAATAATGGGCTTGGTCATTGTTTATGCCTCTGTAAATAGCTTGTTTTAAATGATTTTGATGGGTTTCATAATTTTTTGGTATGAGTTCTTTGGGTGAGCAATATGTATTAAAATGTTTTCGAAAAAGTTAATTCGAATTTCTTGTTTGTGAGATATATTTTTCTCGGGACAAGCAAAACTCAAGTTGGGGGGTGTGATTAGCCACTGGAAGATGCTAATATATATTGTTAATTTTTATAGTTTTCATGTGATTTTTTATTCATAAATACCATTTTATTGCATTTTACACATTGAACATCATTTCACATCAAGATTGCAATTCATTCCTAAAATGCACTATTACATGGTACATTCTTGAAGATCTCATAAAACACAAAATGTGCTTGATTTTATTTTAATATTTTATTTTAATTTCTCCCATGCTATAAGGAACAATTAATTCTTTTGGATCACTTGGATATTAAATTTGGAAGACCACCAAAGTGGGCTTTGAACTAACCACATTCTGGGCGAAGTCAGCTGGACAACATCTTAATAAACATACTGTAGCGGCCATGATTCAAGCCCAAAGAGTCTCGACATTTAACTGGAGATAGAAGATATCATGGGGAACATTTCAATCAATAGTTTTCCAAGCTTATTCAAATGTTTTAATGGAGTTCCAGGTGGCCCAAGTTGAAGATGCAATTCTGGGCCAGATTCCACGGCCCAGAAACACATCCCACTATTTAAATCATATCTCGAAAACCAAAAAGTAATTTAGGGTGTTATTTTACAGGATATCAGGGGACATTTGTGGCTTCATTTACGTCTTCTATGGACCACTCCAATTCATATTTATAGAAGGTGATTTTTGCACTTCTCTTCGGTGGATGCAGGCTGGATCCCACTTCAAGGAAAGAGTTGAAAAGTCTCCTCTACATTTAATATCCACCAACATTGGCCTCCCAAAATTAATTATAGATACTTGGGGAGTGGAGTCTCGACCCAAGGCTTCCCTTTTTCTTATTTAATGAGGTAGTGGTGGAGTATTTAGGGATCTTGGGTGATTTGTTTCATTGTAATGTTATGCTGTCAATTTGATGTTGTAATCGTTCTACATTCTCATATCAGTTCTTTGAATTACATTAGTTCTTTATAAAAGTTATTCATTTACTCTTTTTATTTTATTGTTATTTTCACATTGATATCGTTTCCCCAAGGTGTGGTCTTATTCACACCAACAATTGTGAATTTATTCACACAACGATGGAGTGATCGTTTCATTGTTTTATTCTTCTTCTTCAATTCCACCCCTATGAGTCTGCTTTCCACTTCCTTTGAGATCATAGAGTCTATGGAGGGATAAACCCTTATGGGTTTTTCCTAGTTAGTTTCATGGGGAATAATAGATGTTATTTTTTGATCTAAAATTCTGTAATCATTTTATTAATTTAAGATTTCCATTTGATGATTATTTTTTTCTTCATCTTCGCCAACTTTAATAATGACACATTTCGAGTGCGAGTACGATTAAATTCCTTAGAGAGATCATTAAATTGATCTTATATGTGCATTGTTGATTAACCTTGGAATTATGTAAGGATTAAATTGGTGAATGATGTTGAGAAATTATATCATTTTGTGGATACATCTTGAATTAGTGAACTGAAACGTTATAAGAAAATAAAAACATCCAATCTAACCCTAGTAACAAATTAGGTTCAAATCATCTCCATTAATTGTTTTAGACTATGTAATTTTTTTTCATTAAATTAAATCACTAGTTTCAAATCAAATCAATCCAAAGAGTTGGACACTCCATAGCCAAATCTCTCTAAATTTAGAGTGTCTCTAGGTTTCTTCTTCGGTCCCTGTGGACTCGACCCCAACCTGTACTACAAAGACCGCATACCTGTAGGGAAAATTTGGGTGAAACCAATATAACATTTTTCAAACAATCTTTCCAAGTACCCCTTTCCTCAAGAATCGTACGTCGTCTTAGCGTCTATTCTTGAAATTTTCCAAAAATAATTTATAAAAAAAACCTGGAAAAATATGATTCATTACATTCATAAACCTTCCATATAAATAATAAATATAGTATAAATATATGATACACCTATTGGAGTAATAATAAAGGGTTTTTGACATTGGTGAATAGAAATACCATGATAAGATCTTTAAAAAATGAGGAAAATATCCTTTTTATTTTGAAAATAACATTTTAAAACTACACATTCACAAAAAAAATTAAAATAATTTTATTTGAGAAAAATCTTTGAAACATAGAAATTAATATTTAAAACATTTTGTGTTTATGATTGAAGAAAATTTAGTACATTTTGACTACATGAAAACCAATATTTCTTTCACATTTTCAGTAAAATCCTAATAGTCCTTATTTTGAAAATGAAAAGAAGAATTCATTGAAATTTTTTAAAAAAATAAAAGAGAGGAAAAAATTTATTTAATAAATCATTTATATAATTTGGAAAACATTTTTGAAAACATTTTTAGAAAATATGTTATTGTAAGAAAATCTATTTATGACAAAGTAGATAAATGAAGTCGTATTTTCTTTAAAAAAATATCAATTATTTTAATTACCAAATAGTGAAGAAATAATAATATTATGTGAATTTATAATGAATAGATAGAGTATAATACAATAACATAGTTTTATTAAAAAAATATATAATACTTTCCTTTAATGGAAACTCATTTTTAAACAACTAAGATTAAATGCGGCTATGAAATAAATCCTTAAAAAGATAATAACATTAAAGTGGTTATTAACAAATGAATAGATTATGTGTATCAAATGTGAATCCACATAAAAGAAATGAAGTAAAATATAATTTATACAAAATTTTGTATACAAATAATCATTCTAAGTCAAAGAAAATGAGAAATGATATAACCCAATGAAAAAAATGGAGTAATAAAATTATTTACCACTTGGTAACTTTTGAGTCAAAATTCCATTAGATGAAATAATTAAAATAGAAACATTAAATACCATTAATTATTAAGTAATAATGATATTACATGCCATATTGGAATTGTATAGACCATATAAAAAATTTGGTTCAAAACATTACAATATTCCTTAATGAATGGAAATTTAAACGATGTCGCTTGCTGAAACCATGTCATTGAGATAAGGATTAATAAATGAATTGATTATGTGTTTAAAATTTAAATGAAAATAAAACAAATGATGATAAATCATAAAAAATATATGTTCATTACACACATAATAATATAATTATATAATCAATGAATTATAATTTTAACCCAATGAATTGAAATTGAGTTAAGATATCCCTTACCCCATGATTAATTTTGGTTGAACATTGTTTAACATAATATATAGTGGTTTTAAAATAATTATTAACTTATAAAAGATAGTATTAATATTTAAAATATCATATTTTATCTTTTTATAACATCTTATCACCCATTTGTTAATAATCATATATTATTTTCATTATTTCGTGTGTCAATTGCCTTGTTTTCTCATCCATTAATTATCATGAAAGGTCTGATTCTGGTAGATATTATATTTTTCAATCATGTAAAAAATAATCATTACATAATTATAATATTTATATGTGAATTATAATTTAATATATTTCATGAATTATTGTTTTGATAAATGAAATTTTTTCTGATAATTGATATGGTAGTTCCTACGTACGCATGAGTAACCTTTCCATTTGTAAATGATCATTATAGAAACAAAATAAGTAATATTACATCACTAAATAATTATTTTAATATCATAACTTTAATATTAACTCTTTAAATATACATATATATATATATATCATCCATGTGGTGTGGTGATTAAAATATAGTCACATTGCTTCATGAAGACGGTAGTCCACATGTACACGAATGATATTATCATCTACAAGTGAATGAAAATGTAATAAATAAAATGATATATTATCAATAATAATTATAAATATTACATGAATATAATAATTGTTTCATATATATCACATATATTATTTATTTTTATCCTTATTAATTTTTATGTAAAGTGTTATTGAAAAATGAATTTCATCACTTCATGAGGTTGTAGTACATTTTACACACAAGAAACATTATTGTATTCACTATGAAATTGATTTTAAAAAGGAATATGTTCTGTAATGACTAAAAATATATATTTAAGTTATAAATATAATTTATATAATATTTATCAATTATCATACCCAACTGTGGGAGGGGGTAAAAGACAAACGAATAACATCAGTTTGTGAGGAGGTAGTCTAATGTACTAACAAATGTTGATTTTGTAACCCATTTGATCAAAGTGAGGATGGTTGTTGATTTTAAACATAACCTAAAAATTTCTAAGTATATGGATGATATTTATTTTATTATATCACTATGGTGTCATAAAAATTTAAATAGGTGGACAATTAATGAAATAAAAATTCTCGTTAAATAACATTACCTCTTCTTTTGAAAACCTACTTAGCATTACACCAAAATCCTTTCTAGGATAGATTTATAAAAAACAATGTATTATAGTAATATAGAAGGGAATTTGGTTAATTATTTGGGATTTTAATTTCAAAACCAAAGAGTAAGAAGGTTTTAAAAAGAGAGGAGTCGGGTGGTCTTTTATAAGTGAGGGGAGTGACACACAAATAATTTTTGGAAAGACAAATTTGTACTCATGTTTTTCACATGTCAAAAGGGCCCAAATGGGTTATTATCTTCACATACAAGTGATAAGTTCAGTTATTTCTATAAAATATATTTTTGAAAAGTATTTTTGTTATTTTTACAGTTATCTTTTTAGTTTAATCCCCCATAAATCAATTTTTACCTTAACCGTGCTAAATAATTCTTATGATTTTAACAATTTATTTTTCTAAAAAAGGAAGTTCAACATATTAGTTAATATAAATTATTATGATTATAAATTTATAATCCATTTTTAAAACTTCAATACACAAAATTTGAAATTTTTAATTTTAAATTTATCCAACAGGCGCGGTGAGAAAGTGGGTTTCCAAAGAAAACATATTCAAAAGTTTAAAAAGTTCTTATATAAAAATTATATAAATAAATGATTAAAATGAAATAAATTATATTAATTTATATAAAATTTAACTAATTATATTTTAAAAATAATTTTATAAGTAATTTATCTTTATAAATAATTTAAACGAAAAGTTAGTTTTTAATTAAAATTTCGTATTTTTCAATATTCATAAAAAACAAAATATTTCCGAAGAATCCAAAACAAATCACCATAAGATAATTTTTACATGATGATATCAAAAATTAAGTAAATTATACAAAATAAATTTTATAAAAGTGGTAAAAATTAATTCTTATTTATATATACAAAGCGCGACTAAACTATCTTTTATAAAAAAATATATTTTTCTACAAAACAATTATTTTTATTTGAAATGATTTTATTTTATTTATAATAAATATGTAGACATTATTTTAATAAATATATTTAGTAATATTCATACCCAAAAATTTAATGGATATATTATAATAGTATAATATATTGTGATTCATTTAGATTTGGGATGTGTCTTCTATATGAAATCAAAGAGATTAAATTTAAAGAAATATATTTTGTAGCTTATTTAATCTCATTGTTACATGTCTCATTTTCTATAGAATACAATGTTATTATTTCAGAATATATGGTTATTATAGGGTTTATTACTATTTCCATTATTATTTATCTTATAAGATAAAAATCATTACAATACTCATTAGAGGGATATATAATCTTAATCCCACCATCTCATAATTAAAATAATAAAAATGTGTTCCACAAGATCATAAAAAATTCATGATATCATTACCCATGAAAACATAATGGGATTCATAAACATTTCATCATGACATAACTCATGGAAAAGAATTGGGTTTCATAGAAATTGATTCATCATAATCTTAAACCATCAAAATAATGAATATGGATGTTATCATTGGACTATATCCCTAGTAAACCATAATTAACATAAAATGATGTCATCATAGATGAACCCTGTCTCTAAATGATTTGCTAGAATATTTCCTTGGAAAATACCATTTTCGCTTTGAATTCACTTGTTTAGAATCTAAAAAATTCCCAAATATCAAGGGAAATAATTTTATTTTAAATATAATTAATTAAATGTAATGGAAGCATCAAAACCTTGAGTGTTCATGACGATGGGAAATTCAATTCATTCCATACCAGTTAAAAGAAAACATTCCTTTAAAATTTTTGTAGAAAAATTCAGAATGTACCTCCTCTGTAAAATAATAATAATATTCTGTTTAAAATAATTTTTTAATGATACAATTCTTCAGTAAAATATTTTTGAAAAACATAGATATGGAATAAAATGGTTTTTCAACTGAGGAGAGAAATAAATTTTATTTTTCCATAAAACATATTTTATTTATATCGAGTTTTTATGGTGTGTAAAATTAAATAAAATAATGATTTTAAAAAAATAACTATAGGATAATAAAATTAATGAGTTTATCGAGATATTTATCATAAGATTTTGTCATTGGAAACGTAATCGTAAACAATCCCTATAAACAAATAGATTATACATAAAAGAATTTACACTTTGGTAACATTTGAATCGTAAGAAACATGGAAAAATTAGAATTTTATAGATATATATATTCACTTATATTCATGATAATACTCATAAAAACGCTCATGTCCAATATATACACCATATAAAATAAATAAGTTGTGAATATACCATGTGTCTCATAAAAATAAAAGTGATACAAAATCATGTCTCTCAAGTTTAACATCATTCATACATGTTTGAACTGAATTGATAATAAATAATGTTTTGTTGTAGATCTATTACAGAACTGAACTCAAATATTTCACAACATATATTATTTAATTGTAACTTTTTATCACCTATTTATTATTAATTATTTATTAAAATAAATATTTTGAGTGACAACTACTTTGTCTTTCTTGTAATTTTTGGTAAGGTGATTTTGGTTATTATACATAGATCATGGCCCCATAAAAAAGAAATTTTAAAAATGATATAAATTTCGTATATATTTATTATATTTCTATTTAGATTCATCAATAAAAGTATATATAGAAAAATTGGTTACACCGTTCTTGGAGATAGTAGGCTATACATACGCATTATCATGGATTTCACTTTTCAATGGATGGAATAAAATAAAGTTAATTATTAATTAAAATTAGTATATCCATTATTATATTGTATATATTCATTATATCTATCCATATTTTCATCCATGGGACGTGTAAATCGCTTCATGGAGGCAGTAATCCACACATACACACTAGCGATGTTATTATTTTCAAACAGATTGGAATGTAAGAAGGTATATATGATATTATAATTCTATATGTATTATTATTTAATAACTATATTATATAAACATTAATCCCTCCATAATAACCATTCATTAAATAAGGTGATGGAAAATTAATTGTATCGCAATGTGGAGATGGTAAGTTGTATGTACGCATGAGTGTTACTATCACTTCTTATCTGATGGCAAAGAGGTTGGATAAAGGTAATTTAATAATAGAAATAAAAACTTATTATGTTTATTATATTTAATTGATTATTTTATTATAAATAACATAAATATAAATTTCATAATGAAGAATTGAAAAAAATAAAGTGACCAGTTGAGGTGATTACCTCTTCTTTGAAAAATTAACTCCTTTATATATCCTCTTAAGGATCCTATAGTTAGTAATTTAGGATTCCTAGAACAAACATAATTTTTTATATGGAAGTTGAAATGGTTTTTTAAGGTATGGTGGAGATATAACAGTCAATATAGTGGGAAGAAGAGAAATGATAGGTTCACTTTAGTAATTGAGAGGAGGGGAACTCTTGGAATTTCGTAAATAATTAAAATATAATAAAGTTATTATCTATACCAAATGACTCCAAAAGAACATGAATTTAAATATAATATATTATTTTATTACAATCCCATCAGCTAATAAAATTTTTACATGTTTAAGTTTGGTTTTAAACATTATATTTTGGTTTAAGTCTTCACTTAACCGATTTTAATATTTACAAGGGTAACAACTCTTCACTCTTAACGGGTTATAATTTTACTTATAAAAAATCTATTAAATCCTAAATGGAAAAGGATAAAATTATATGTTTTATATTTTCCTAATTATCCCCATTAAATATTTTTAGAATTTTTAAATATTTTATTTTATTTTTTTGATAAAATACCCTTCATGTCAATTTTGGTACTATTAATTTTAATTGACCTAAAAGACATAAAGTAAAATTTATAATTTTAATATAATACATAAAAATAACATTGTCTTATCATATAAATCTGTAACATAATTTTAATACTGAAACTCAATAAAATTATATTAATTATCATATTTTTTAAATCATTTATATTATTTGTTATAATAATTGAATAAGTATTGCATCGATGTTTCATTAGATATTAAGGTAATTATATAATTTTTAAAAATTAAAAATAAATTTCAATCCTAAAAGAAATTCATTAATCTCAAAATATACATTTATATTCATTCATAAAATTCTTTTTATCCTATGTGGACACGTAATAGATATTAAAATATAAGAGTTACATTTTTTAATTTTCTTTTATTTAAATTTTAGATATTTAATTTTCATGGGAAAGTATCCATTAAAAAATATATTTATGGCATAATTTGATAAGGGTTAAATTAATTTAATCTATTAATAATTAATATGAAAATGTATTCCCTCGTCACATAGATTTAATGTTGATTAACCCAGCTTACACTTTACTGAGTTGATAAATTTTACCATAGTAACTGTTAATATTGACCAAAAAAGGGTAATATTTACCAAATTTGGAACTATTGATTCCAAATAAAGAATTGTTTTATCAGGATTAAATTTCTATAAGTGATGGAAGTAAATTAAAAAATCATCATGAAAAACATGATAAAAACTGTTTTTTAGAAAAATAAATTTTAAGCATAAAAATAATTTTATTCTAATACCATGGATAGAAAAATATTAAAGGACACTTAAGAAATTTTATTGAATATATAATATATAAATTTCCTTAAAATAATTCATCAATAATGATTAATTTATTTTTTAAGGTAAAAATACATTTCTCACAAAAAATGTTTTTCAAAAAATTAATTCTTTTTCTTTAAAATGTTTTCTATTTAAATTTCTAATCAATTGATAACCAATAAATTTATTCAATACCTATGTAAACAATGTATTTTTTATAATTTATGTAGACCTATTTATACCCTCCAATCCAACTACTAGGTGATAACTTTCACATTAAATAATAATATTTTAATAATATATAGTAGTTCATTTTAACTCAGCGTTGAGTGTAATGAAAGCTATCAAAGAAATTAAATTTATTTAAAAATATATTTTTTAGAATATTAGGGTGTTATATTCAACCCACTTGAGATTATTTTCTCGCTCAAAATGCATCACTATAGTATATATAAATGAGGATATCTCTATTTTATCACATCCTCATGTTCTCATTTAGCTTCTACAAATTTATGAATCCTCTAGAGAACATTCATGAGGTTATTATACTTTTTCTGTAAAACATTATCTCTATGATCATAGATTTCTAGTGGTTTTTATTCATAATTAATGTCATAACCCAATGTAACAACCTCTGATTTCAGTAAATGGGAAGTGTTAGGTATGTAATTTTTTAGATTAGATCCATGGAACACATTTTGAACGTGAGATAGGTTCAGTAGAAATTCATTCTAACCAACTTCCAACCCCAAATATCATCAATCATTGTATTCAAAACTATTCTACCAACTTTCAAAATACTTGATTTGTTTTTTGAATATCTATAACTTTCTTAACCATTTCCTCGTCTATTGAAGGTCCCAATATCATTATTTATCCAACTTCATCCCAATAGGTAAGAGTTCTACAGTTTTTACACATATGGATTCATAAGGATACATTTGAATTCCCATGAGAATGATATTATTTTAAGAAAACTAAACTAGAAGAATGTGTTGATTGAAAACATCATTGAAATCCATAGAAAAATATTTCAAAAAATCCTCTAGGGTTTGAATTTTTCTCTTAAACTTACCATCATTATGAGAAAAATACATTATACTAAATTTTAATTTTATTTATAGAGCCCACTATAGACATTTAAACCACTTCATGGTAAACCTTATATTATTATCAGATACAATTGAATGTTTTATTTTATGAAACCTTACAAATTTTTTAATTTATAGTCTAGAAATTTGATCAAGATGGAAGCCTTATCTAATGGAAATGAAGTGTGATGACCACATAAGTTTATCAACAACAACCCAAAACATATTATAGTTATTCATATTTTGGGGGTCTGAAGACAAATTCTATGGTGACTTTTACCCATTTCCATTCTGGTATGCGTATTGGTTGTAACAACCCCTAATAATTTTTTCCCTCATCTTTAACTATTTGGAATACTAAGAAATGATATATGTATTTATAAATGTCTATATTCAGGTTGTCCCACTAGAAATACTATTTTAGATCTATATACATCATCATACTTCCTAGATGAATAGATAATGATAAACTATGAGCATCATCCAACAACTCTTTCTTCACATTTTCAATGGAAAGAACACAATCACATTTCTTTAACATTATCCTTCCATCACAATCAATGTTAAACTATAGAATATTTCTCTCATTATTATAGAGATCTACATATTTCTTCTATGACTCTTTATTCTTCACAGGGATAGATGGTTAAACAGACATTTAAGAAATATAATATGTTTCCCTCCCTTTAATATTTCATGATCTAACCTTTTCAAATCCATATATTTTGGATATTTTTTCTTTATTCATCTTATAATAGATATAATGATCCTTTTTAATCAGGGAATATACCACCTTGTTCACTTTTTTATGGTGTTAAAGGATTAATCCATCATAATTTTTTATCAGTTATAATCGTCTTTTATAGAACATATTTATCTCTTTCTAAATGAATATATACATTAACCTTTTGTGATCAGTATATATTTCACAACATTATCTATAAAGATAATTCCTCTATATATTTAATAAAACAATTACAGTATCTCATTCTTAATCATCATTTGGGTATTTTTTTCTCATGAACATTCAATTGTAATTATGAAGAAGATGTCACTGTATTGTTCTTTATAAAAATTTATCCAAGTCTGTTCTTTGATTCGTCACAATAGATTAAAAATTGTTCATCACTGTAAGGTAAAGTAAAAAAAGTTCACTGACTGACCTTCTATTTAGTTCCTTGAAATTTTCTTCATAGTCGCCTTTCAAAAGGGACTTAGCTCCCTTATGAGTTAAGTTCGTGTGTGGATTTGATTGTCATGAGAAATTCTCCGCAATTCATTGGTAATATCCATCCAAACCATGAAAACTTTGAAACTCAGTCAATGTGGTTGTTCTTGATAAACATTAAGTAATATCCTCCTTTGGTTCATCTGTATGTATACTCTTTCTTGTGATTATATTACCTAAAAATGAACCTTTTTGTAGCCAAAATTTACACTTTTTAAATTGTGAATACAACATCTCCTCTCTTAGGGGTCTTTAGTACAATCCTCAAGTGATATTCAGGATCTTCCTTTCACTTTGAATATTTATGAAAATATTTTATAAATAATACTAAAATCTGATCAATGTAAAATATAAATACTCTATTCATTTTGTTCATGAATATAGTCGGGTCATTAGTATGGCCAAATAGAATCACTCCAAATACACACTCTCCATATTGATTTCATAATATTTCCTTGGGTGTATCCTACTTCTTGACCCAAATTGATGATATCCAAAAAAAAGTAAATCTTAGAAATATATTGATCTCTACATAGTTGATCATACATGTCTTCTAATACGGGGTGGATGATAATTTTTCTTTATTATGATATTGTTAAGTAATTGGTATTTAATCAAAATTCATATTGATCCATATCTCTTCTTAAAAAACAACAGGTGCACCCCATGGAGAAACACAAGTATGAAGGGACCCCTTTTCAAGATTCTCCTAGAGTTTCTGCTTATATTCCGACAACTCAATAGGGTTAATTATGTATGAATTATTTGAAATAGTCTTACCATAAGGTAATAATTATTATAAAAACTCAACCTCATTATTCCGGGAAAACTAGGAAACTCTTTCAAAAACAAATCAACAAACTCCAACACAAAATTCATATCTTTGATATTGAGTTTTTTCCAACCATATGAGTTAAACATCCATTTTTAATATGATTCATGATTCATATAATGTATTTGAATGGAATAAAAATTTCCTATTTATCATCGCAATGATAGAAAATCATATGTTGGTTTGTAATATTAAACATGACTTCCCTTCCATGGATGTTGATGTGGGATTTATGTAAGTAAATCCAATGCATGCCTATGATAACATCAAATTCAACCAATGTGAGAATGAAAATATTCTATGGAATCACATTCCAGAAAACATAAACTAGATATGAATTATATACTTCAATTATGATCAACATGACACAAGGGTTTTCACTACCAATTTAATATATAATTTTAAGGGATATTAATTAACATTCATATGTAATTTTCATTATATAGTGAAATTAATATGAAAAATATCAAATAATATACTTCAATATTTGAGCATACCTGTCACCACCCCAACTTCATTTTTCTATCTTCAAACACATACTAAAAGAAAAATGGTTAGCATGATCGTCAGTCAACTTTGATCAAGGTGATCAATCATTCATAGGATATCTAAATCATGAAATATTCTTTTCCATATATGACACCTTAGGTTTAACCTAGTTTATTCATGATCATTATCAAAACATTAGGATGTTATATTATACTTAGAATTATCCTCATTATTATCACTAAACTTTTCTAATCCTAGATTCCAAAGGTTTACTAAACCTTTTTCTAATACCAACTACAGTGACCCAAAAAATTCATACATCGATATTTCATATTTTTATATGAATATTAATTTCATAACATAATGATATATTCCAGAATCATGAAGGTATCATGCCTTTGGAAACATAGATACAAAATCAACTAGTTCATAAGATATATATATCATCTCCCACATAGTTCTTCATAACTAGAACCCTTCTTAGAAATAACATACCCAGAAAGCTCATTCAGAGGAAATCCTCTGACCATTTATTGAAAATAAAATAAAAGTACATCAATCAGGAACAACAAGGTGATAAAAATAGTTACATATCATAAAAATCATACCCATCGCCACATCCCTGATAAACTACTTCCTCCGCGGTAGCTGATTCCCACTCTGAATTTCATAGTGTTTCAGAATCCTGGCACACTTCCTTATAAGATTGATCTTCTCCAAAGAAAGGAGGTCCTTAGAAGATTGTGCAATCCTTCTATCCTTCCCACTAGAAGCTCTGGTAGTTATAGGAATTTTCACATGAGAATAGTCTTTCCGCGACCTTCTTCGTGGTGTGTCAGTCTTCACTTTCTCCTCCACAGAAACATTCTTTTTGAAACCATGAACTATATCACTATAGGAGTGTTGAACCATACCACCATAATTTTCCTTCTCACTATCAGAACAATTCCCGAATTTACCAAAAATGTGCACCACCCGATACCCTTCCCTCACACCCCGATCCTGCTAAGATTGACTATTAACATCCATCATATTAAGGCATGGGGAATGGTCCACATAATCACAGCCACCATGCATGCCCTTATTCATAGTACAATCTACAACTATGTTATCGAGCAGTGAACCATTACCCACATTTATTTCAGAGCCCTCCTCAGCATTAGAGGGCTTCACAGTCTCCAATACTTGATCACAATTGCCAATAATAACTTCCCTTGACTCAACACCAGCACCTAAAGATGCAGAATTTTGATCATCATGAGTCCTTTCAGTATCCCTCTCATGATCCAAAATCAAGTCAGCAGACACCCGGCATGAAAACTAGTTGTCGAGCTCAATATTGGCCGTCTGCCTCCCAGAAGGTGCATGCATCCCAGCTGGACTCCACATCAATGCACCACTGTCCTCTGCAGTTTCCTTCACATGGGTCATTTGTTTCCCAGTCGGCATCACAAACCCATGCTCCATGTGATGATGATGTATGTCAATCCCCTCTTGAGATGGAGCAAGAGGACCTTCGACAATGGCTTGATCATCATGGACTGCATCAACTGCTGCAGATGCACTCATAGGTTCCAGTCAGGGAGAGTCTGCACCACCAGTTTGTCAACCCAGGTCTGCATCTTTCTCCATAGCATCACAAATTAGTTCTAAAGGAGAATCCCTCTCAACAATGGAACCCACTTCCCTTCGGGGGCTTTCCATAAAAGAAGAAACCTCATTCATTGAAGTTTTGACAATACCTCTTGCATCCTTAAAAGTAGAAGAAGGATCTCCACTACCTTTCATGGAGCCAACCTTCCCCATGTCCCGCTTCAACCTGGTGAAGATATCACTGAACTTCGGTCTATGAGGCTCCACACCTGGCTTCTTCAGCTCAGCCCCCGTGCCCATAACCCCACTGTCCACTAAGTTAACCACCTCATGCCGAGGAATCATGGGTTTCTCTTCATGCAACCCACCATTAACCCAATCCTTCCCCTGTGTCTTCAAGCTCCCCACAGAAGTATCATCATGAAAAACCAAGCCATCCATCACTGGAATGTGCACCCTCCTATTCAGAGAACCACTTCTGCAGGCCGAGACACCATGACCCAGCCGTTGGCACGAACTTCTGTATTCAGTCCACGACTCAAAATTAACATCCTATTTCCACTAGAATTCTTTCCCATCAGTAATCGATACCTAATCAACTAGAGGCCTGGAGATATCAATCTCCACACATATGCGAGGGCATATGGGATGACACACAACATCAGTTTTGGTATCCAAGCACAGGTAACGGCTGACCATGTTCCCAAGCATAGATAGAATGGAAGGGTTATGGAATGGGAGAGGAAGGCTCAAGAATCATAACCAAATATCTGTATTTGGATTATCTCACTGCATATGGAATTCAAAATTCCACCGAAGAAGAGAGAAAGGCATACCTCTGCACCATCGAGGAGCTTTAGAGCATGTTGTGATGACATCATCCATAGACCCAAATCGGATCATGGTGTGCCTTCGATCAAGAAGGCCAATCACCACCTGATCTTGAAGATTCGAGGCTTCAAAGACAAAATGATAAAAATCATCAACTGAGGGACACTATTGATAAAATCGAGCCACAAGATTCAACTTAAATAGATCTATAGAAGAGTTGAATTCTGAAGGCGCTAAAGAGAGTTGAGGTGCTCTATGGAACAAATCTGGAACTTTAGGGAAAATCGAGATGCGCAAGAACAAGGGCCGGAATTCGGGATTAGAAAAGGGGATGAAAGTAGGAGGATACATCCTTGACGAAAAACAAGAAAGAGCTCCCCCCTCCGTTGGGGATGGGGGAGGGAGGACCTCCATCGCCGGAGCTAGGTCATCGTCATCGGCCCTGCTCAGGTTGACATCTTCACCAGGGATCCTGATCTTAAGAGGTTTCATAGAAATAACATACATAATACATGTCTTCATAACCAGTGGAAAGGAAATATATAAAAGTGTGATATTAGATTCTTAGTAAGGATAAAAAATTAAGATATCAATATAACATGACCATAAGGGTTTGAGACCATTATCATAACATTTTAAAACCATAACCTATATATTATAGATAAAAATATTGTGACATAGCATAAATTGTTTCATTTTATAAGACATGAATAATAAGTTAATAATTGAACATGATCCACAAGATCATAGCATTGGCATAATACATTAGCTTTCGGTATACACATAAACATATAATATCAATTCCTTAGTAGTTAAGGATTACCGTCAATACTATGATAGTGGATTAAGTTTACTCCCCAAACCATTGAATTTGGTTAATGATTACTCCCATGAATATTATAGTGGATTGGGTTCACTCCCTAAACCATCATACACTACTAGAAAAAGACCATATACCCATGGTTTTTAACCATGGGTATATCCTATAAAATTGTGGATATAGGATAGAACCATAGTTTTAAGAGTTATAGAGGCTTAAGAAGTCAGTATAGTTCTGATCTATGTACATGGATTGAAAATTATATATACATGGTTATGAACCATGGGAATAGGTGTATTCCGCAATATCAATAACCCTATACCCACTTTTTTGAAACTTTGGGTATATGATTTAAAAACATTCTACTCATAAATTCAATCCCTACACCATATGTATATAATTCATTCTCATATCCACTACACCAAATTCGTTTATCAATATATTAATATATATTTAAATTTATATATATCTATCTAAAATTTGGATATATATAGAAAATAGTAGTAATAGGTTGTCCTGTGGATTTTTCCCCATGAATTTTTGTTCATATATTACATGGGAATGATATACAAATGGTTCACTAAAACAATGGGTATAGGAAATAATTATACCTAAGATTTTTGGATAACCATGGGTATAAGTTTTTAACAAAACCCTAAACCCATGGTTTTTAGAAAACCATGGGTATAGGTTGGACATTTACACATTGTTTTTAAAAAAATAATGGGTATAAGTCTTAAACACAACCTTATGCCCATGTTTTAATATAAACAATGTTAATAAGTTAAAACTATACCCAAGGTTTTCTAAAAACATGGATTATATAAAGGAATTTCCAATTTATAACCACAGTTTACCAAAATTGTTGGTATAGGTTCCAAACAAATCCATATACCCATTGGTTTTTGGAAAACCATGGGTATAGGGGTGCCATATACCCATGATTGTTTTCCAAAATCATGGGTATATAGTCATTTTATAGTAGTGGTAGTATTCAAGGCTCACTCCAAAAAAAATTATAGTCGATAGAGTCCCTTAATATACTTGGCTCACTCTCCACTACATTCTTATTAATCTCATGATATATCAATATTCTCCCAATTCATTAGTGGGATATATAATTTTTTCCTAAAAATAACATAATTAAAATCAGACATATTTATGTTAAAATACCATTAAAATCCATCATATCATAACCCATGAAATGGTTTTAATAAACATTTTATCATGGAATAACCCATGGAAAAGAACTAGGTTTCATAAACATCATTTCAACATGATCATATACCATCTAGTGAAACAATAAGAATTGTATGATTGGAAGATATCCTTATTAAAACATATATAACATAAAATTTTGTGATCTTATATAAAAAAATTCCATAAGCAGTTGGTTAGAAAATTTACTGAGGAAAATCCAATTTTCCCTTTAAAATCACTTATTTAAAATATAAAAAACTATTAAATATTATGGACAAAATTTTCCTTGAAAATAACCCTGAAAAATTATAAAGTGATCTTCCAAACAAAAAGTGGTAAATATTGTAATAAATTATGTTCATGACATATAACATAATAGAAAACATTCAAGTCACATTTTTATGGAAAATTTCAAAAAGAAATCCATTTATAAAATGAAAGAAATATTCATTTTAGACCATTTTTTTAAAAGTAAAAATGGTTAAAAACAATTGAAAATATTATAGGATATATTACAAATACTCTTAAAAAATATTTTAAAATACTTCGATATGGAATAAAAAGAGTTTCGATCGATGAGAGAAATAAAGTAAACTTTTTCCAAAAACAATTTATGTCTCTTGAATACTTAAGGTGAATAAAATGAAATTAAAACATTTATTTTCATGAAATAACCATATTATAAGAAAAATTCAAGAGTTTCATGTTATATATATCATAATAATTCATCATCATAAACTTAATCATAAACAATGATATTGTACATAAAACCATTTCCACTTTTGTAAAATTTGTATCATAATGTATTTGAAAGAAAAACAATTATATGTATACGTATATCCCATTACTTTCATGATAATATTTACAAAATACAATCATGGGGAGTACATAAACAAGAAAAAATAAACAAGTATTAAATATGGCATGTGTCTGAAAGAAATAAAAGTGAGATAAAAATCCCTTACCTAATGTCTGATTATATCATTCATGTTAGAAAATAATATATAATTAATATAGGGATATTATAAATTTATTAAAGAACCATATTCATATATATCATAAAATATATAACCTGATTATTACCATTTATCACTTATTTATTAATATTTTTTTAAATCTCTATTTTTTTGTGATTACTTCTTTTGTTTTTTATGTTTTTCTTGGTTCAAAAGTTTTGTTAAATGTACATTTATAATGGTTCCGTCATCAACATAATATTAATAGTGATATAAATATCAAATATTCATTATATAAAAATTTAGATTTATCCACAAAATTGGAGATAGAAAAATGAATTACAATATTCATGGTGACGTAGGTTGTACGTACGCATGAAAGTTATTTTAATTTTTTAAGGGTGAAATAAAATAAAGGAGAGTATTAATTTAACATTGAATATTTATTATTATATCATATATATTCATTATATATATCCATATTATCATCCTTGTAATGTGTAAATAAAAAATGAATCACGTCACTTTGTGGAGGCGATAGTACACACGTACGCACGAGTGATGTTATCATTTTCCAATGGATTAGAAGGTAAGAAGGTAGATGTGATATCATAATTTTAAAAGAATAATTATGTCATTATTATCATATATAAATTTTAAAACCATAAAAATAAAAATCCATTAAATATGGTTATATAGAATTAATTTTATCGCTTGTGTGGGGATGGTATGTCGGATGTATGAACGAGAGACATATTCACTTTCAATTTGATGAGAAAGTTGGAGAATAATAGTGATTTAATAATCATAATATCATTTAGTTATATTTATGATATTTAATTTATTACTTTATTTTAAATACCACATATTTAGAGGATTTAAGTAGGAAGTAAAAAAAGAGAGTGATTAGTTTTAGAGAGTAGCACTTCTTTGAAATAGATCCTTCGAATATCCTCTTATTGATCCTAGGGGTGGTATTTTGTGAATCCCAAAACCCCTATAATGTGAATATGGGAGCTTATAATGGATTTTTATAGGGTTTGGTCAATATAAAAGATTTAATGTGGTGTTAATAATATAAAGGTGATGTTCCCTTGTATAATTTAGTAGAGGGGTATTGTTGGGATTTCATAAAATATTATAATATAATAAATTCATTTTACAGCTCTAATTTCTAAAAAAATTATTATATTATAATCTAATATATAATGGGGTTTTAATCTCCTCAACCAATAAAACTTTTATAGGTTTAAGTGGTGTTTTATGACTTCTATTTCAGTTTAACCCTTTAAATATCATATTTTAACATTGACCATGGTAATAAAAATCACGCGTAAAGGGTTATAGATTTACATGTAAGGTAACCATTTAATTATAAATTTTAAAAGGCTGAAATTTTAGAACTTATAGTATCTTAATTTTACACTTTATATATTTTATAATTTTTTAATAATTTAATAACATAAATCAAACATGTTCAAGAGCTAGGCGAGCCATGTCACGACCCGTCCCCCGAGGCCCATGTCGTGACTACCCCAAGCCAGCCTTCCATAGGCTAGGGGTTGGCGACTAGCACCGAAGTCATTTTCCCTAAAACTAGGAAGGCATTTCCTGTATAACCTGTAAACACACAACCAAGCACACAACAAGATATGAACTCAAGTAAACTGAATAGTGAACAGAGTTAGTACAGTAAGTAAAAGGGGCCAGAATACAAGCCCAACTGGAAAGTACAAAAAAACTAAAAGTTCAAGTAAAATGGAACAACTCCTATGATCACCCAACAAGGATCCTACCTAAAGGGTAGGTACTGCTCTCAAACGGTCATCTCTGCGGTACGCCTCATCTTAGTTCCACCTCCGAGTTACCTCTAGTCCCGGTACTCTTATCCTCAGTCAGTATTGTTCGTCGTCTACACTAAACATAATTAAGTGCGGGCATAGACTGTGTAGGGGTGAGTATAATGGTACTCAAAAGGGACCCCGAGACCCTCAAGATCTTACAAAATCCGCAAAGGATAAACCAAAATGAAAGGAAACAATGGATAACCCTACTTAGGTATATTCCCATACATATACCTAAGTTATCAAGTAAACCCATCTCAATCATGATGAAACAGAGATTCAAACCCAAAAGCTCAAAGCTCAACTATTCCATAATGGAAGGAAAACCACAAAGGTAAGTACCACACAGGTATTCCACAATGAATAATACCACTGAGGTATTACCCTGAAGGAAAGTACCACACAGGTTCGAACTCATCTCACACCAAGTATAACTTAAGTACAGTAGTAGAGATGATTAGATGTAACTATTGAATCATCTTACTCTATTAAGAGGCTATGCTACTAACCCATATAAGATCGTTAGGTTCTTACCCACATAGGATCGCTCGGTGCTGACCCACATAGGATCTCTAGGTGCTGACCCACATGGATCACTCTGTGCTTACCCACACAGGATCACTCGGTGTTGACCCACATGGGATCTCTAGGTGATCACCCACATAGGATCGCTCGGTGATGACCCACACAGGAATTCTCCTTTCTGACCCACATAGGATCGCTAGGTGCTGACCCACATAGTATCGCTCAGTGTTGACCCACACAGGATCGCTTGGTACATAGTCCGACCCACAAAGGATCCTAGTACATCTCCCGTACATCGTCAAACCCAAACAGGGTTCTAGTACATCTAAAGTACATTTTTAGACCCACACTAGATCCTAGAACATCTCCAGTACATCTCCATACCCACACTGGATCCTAGTACATCTCTAGTACATCGTTAGACCCACACAGTATCCTAGTACGTCTTCACGCCATAGCCAGCTACTGGGTTCCCACACTAGGCTTGCTCATCTCCAAAAGGATCTACACCTAAAGCCACTGTATGATACTCCAACATCCATTAATTATCACATAAAAGTATCCTGAAGGACTGCCACGTCATAGGGGTCTCAATGCAACAAACAGCGCGCCAATCGGACACCTATACTGTAAGTTATTAGCTTTTTAGTCTCGAGGGCCCGGTTGGATTTGTGCTCGATCCAACCTGACTGTTTCCCAACATTATCCAAATCTCCAGTGGAGTATAAAAATGGGACTGTCTCACTCCAAGGATTCTGGCACCGCAGACGGTTCGTCAAATGGACGTCTGGTGCCAAAGTTTTGACCAAATGAGCGTAAATGAGTCGTAGTGGGTCTTGGTCAAGTCTGACCTGGTTGGCCCGACCTGGCCTAGATAGACCCGGCCCACTAGGTTTGGCCTCACCCACACAGGATGGCCCAGCTCGCTAGTTCTTTCCCGGCCCACGCTCGGCAGCCCGTCTTGGCAGCGGTGCTGGGGCCGTGAGGGCCGCGAGGACCGCAAGGGGCCGTAGGGGCCGCAAGGGGCCGTGGGGGGGCCGCCGACCATCATGGTGGGCTGCAGGCAGCTCGATGAGGTCTTTGGACGGTGAGAAGGGCCACGGGAAGTGCGTTAAAGCTACTGGGCGGCGCGGGGGGCCACGGGCGGCGCAACGAGGCAACTAGGCAGTGCGGCATGCCGCAGGGTGGCATGGCGAGGCCGCTGGACGGTGAGACAGGCCGCGTGGCGGCACGAAAAGTTCGTGGGGTACTATGGTAGGCCACAGGTGGCAGCACCAGCCTCATATGATGGAGGCCATGAGCGGCAGTGACCGTGGGATGGCATCGTTCCGTCGTCGCCTTCGTCGCGGCTGGCGGTGGTGTCGGCCGATGTTCTCGTGTTCCACCAGTGCCTAATGCCGGCACCGTTCGCCGTCACCATCATGAAGAACACTAAATAAAAATTAATAATAAAGGATGCTTTGTGCCATGTTTTTTTCCCACACCCTCCACGTTAGAGCGGTCTCAAATGACTCAAAAAAACTTGAATAAGGAACATCAACTCCACAATCCCCCGGCAGTGATTATTCCCAACCCGCAGAAAAAGAAAACATCCTCTCTTTGTTTCTAAGGGAAGAACATGGGAAGTATAATCATTCATAAATAACCCCTACACCATTCTTTTGATTCATTGAAGATTTTCTGTGGGGAAGGAGACGATGTAGTTGGGAATTGACGGACGTCGGTGACGTCGGCGTTTCCTCGAGCGTTGATGGAGATGTTCCTCGTTGGTGATCCTTCGATGGAGTTTGGAGAAGAATTCATCGAAGGAGAAGAAATCTTCATAGGCGTTCTTCATTGGAGGATTTGTTACTCCATGTTCTCCCAAGCTCCCACCTTTTCCAAAGATTAATTTCTCCCAACCCACCAAAAAGAAGGTAGCCGATATAATAAAATATGATGGCATAATTACAAAATGGAATAATTAATTAATTGAGTAGGTGTATTAATTAAAAAGGGGGGTGGCATTATTAATCAAGGGGAAGTTCAAGAGACTTCCCCTCATTTAAGTGGGAGGTTCAAATGAATTTTAATCTCAGGTGGTCCCTACAACCATAACCTCTCATGTGAGGTTTTAGGTTTGGTGGTCCTGGCCTCCATAACCTCATGTGGAGGTTTAATTATGGTGTTCCCCGCTTCTCAACATCCAAAAGGAGTTTCAAATAAAAATAAAAATAAATGTGACACAATTTTATTTTTATTTTACTCTTTTATTCATATGGGAAAAGCTAACTTCCACACTCGACCTACTGTGGTCGAGGTGAAGGTCTCCTTAAGAGAATACAGGCACTGCGAGTTCAATAGTGTCCTCAAATTTCAATTCCGAGCACTGGTTCAAAAGTTACAAAAATCCACTATCACGTTTACTGAGCGTACTTGAAAAAATGTTCAGGAATTTCATTTCGGGCACACCGGGCCTTGGAATCACACGCCGTCAATTTTCGTGGACTTGAAAAATTACCATTTATTTAAAAACAAATTACACAAAATTCCTGGGTTTTTATATTCTCCCCACCTCAGGGCCTTACATCCCCATAAGCCACAACTCAAAACAAAGAAAAAAAGTGGGGGTACTGAGAACGCATCAGAGCCTCCAAATACCATGTGCTCTCCTGGAGGTTCCCGTGATACCAATGTACACACACTAGAGGTATCAACCACCCATAAAGGACCCGCTCATGTCGATCCCCAATCTCCACTAGAACCTCAGTAAAAGTCGCCTCGTCGTCGACGTCCAGCTCGACGTGGTCGATGATGTGAGAAGGGTCGTGCACCTATCTTCTCAGCTGGGATACGTGGAAGACGTCATGCACACGGTGCAACTGAGGTGGAAGATATAAGTGGTATGCCACCTCCCCAACTCTGTTGAGGACCTGAAAAGGTCCAGTTAATCTTGGAGATAACTTGCCACCTAATCCAAATATCTGAAAACCTCGTTGAGGTGAGACTCATAGAAAGATGTTATCTCCATCCTCTAAGTCCAGAGGTCTCTATATTCTATCTTCATATGACTTCTTCCTGCTTTGTGAAGTCTTCATCTGCTCCTGGATGATCTATACCTTCTCTGTGTTAGCTTGTACCATCTCTGGTCCAACTAGTGCTAACTCCCCTGGGCCAGTCCAGCACAAAGGTGATCTGCAAGGTTTCTCGTACAATTCCTCAAAAGGTTTCATCCCAACGGTGGAGTCATAGTTTTTTTTGTATGAATAATCCACAAAAGGCAAGTGATCCTCCAAGCTGCGACAAAAGTTGAGGATGAAATCACACAACATGTCTTCGAGGGTCTGAACGGTCTACTCAGTCTGGCCATCCATCTGAAAATGGAAGTCGGTGGTCAAACGAAGTTGCATCCCAAAAGCCTCCTACAACCCCTTCCATAGTCTAGAAGTAAAACGTACATCATGATTGGATATAATCGTCAAGGGTACTCCATGTAGTTTCACAATCTCTTACACATAGAGGCATCCCAAGATCTCTACTGAACCCTACTCTCTGATCGGTGGGAAGTGAGCTGACTTGGTGAGTTGGTCGACGATCATCCAAATAGAATCCTGACATATAGATGTACATGGAATTCATGTCACGAAGTCCATGAATATCCCATCCCACTTCAACTCTTGGACCTATAAAGGCTGATCCAAGCCTGCTGGTACCTGATGCCCCGCATTCACTTGATGACAATTGAGGCATCGAGAGACAAACTATGCTACTGCTTTGTTCATTCCAAGCCACCAGTGTTGTCTTCAGAGATCCTAGTACATCTTCTCCACTCTTGGATGTACCGCTAGAGGAGATGTGGGTATCTCCTTCAACACTTCCTCCTAAAGTGACACTGGCACCATGGTAAATCCTCTGAAGAGGATGCCATGATCCCCACCTTCAGAAAATCAATCAGGTGTATGCCTTGTGGATATCTGAGCACATCGAGCCTCATAGTCAACGTCCCCACTCTTCGCCTCCCTAACTCGTAGAAGAAGTGGGGGAGTGAATATAAGAGACTGAAGAAAAGATGATCCATCATGATCAACAAATGATATTTGCAAAGTGGCCAGCTGCTCTATCGCCTCACCTAGTAGCTGTATACCAGATCTCCGGATGAGTGAATCTACTAAGATGTTTCCCTTCCCAGGAGTATATCATATCTCTAAGTTATAGTCCTCGAGGAACTCAAGAAAACATCACTCTCTCGGGTTCAGGTTCTTATGAGAGAAGATATACCTGAGACTCTTATGATTATATTACACTATAAAATGCTCGCCCATCAGTTAATGTCGCCACATATTCAAGGCAATGACCACTGATTCTAACTCCAGGCCATGGGTAGCATAGTTTTTCTCGTGCAGTCTCAACTGTTGAGAACTATAAGTGATAACTTATCTCTCCTCCATTAGGACACATATCGCAGTAGACTACATACCCTACTCCATCCTCTGATAGCCTCAAGATGGGTTCACTAGTCATCCTCTGCCTCAGCTCCTGAAAACTCTACTATAATCTCTCGGATCACACGGAGGGTTTCCCTTTCTTCATCAATGTTGATAGAGGTGCTTCAGCTCTGGAACAATCTGGCACAAACCTCTGGTAGTATCCATCCAAACCAAGGAAACTCAATACCTCTATAACACTCTCGAGTGGCTCCTAAGGAAGTACCACCTTAGTTTTTGCTAGATCCACTGGAACTACAGCCTCTGAGATGACATGTCCCAGAAAGTGAACCTATCAGATCCAAAACTGTCACTTCGGGAGATTACCATAAAGCTGGTGCTCTCGGAGTGTGTCCAGTACTACATGTAAATGATAGGCATGATCCTCCTCAGTAGTCAAGTAGATCAGAATGTCATAAATGAAAACTACTACAAAGCGATCAAGGTATGGCTGGAATATTCTGTTCATGGGTCCCATGAACACTACTGGAGCGTTGGTCATGCAGAAAGGCATAACTAAGAACTCGTAGTGGACGTACTGAGATCTGAAGTCTGTCTTCTGCACATCCTTGTCTCGTACTCTAAGCTAGTGATCGCCTGATCTACGGTCTATCGTCAAGAACCATCATGCTCCCTTCAACTGATCAAAGAGGTCGTTAATCCTTGGAAGTGTGTACTTGTTCTTCACAGTCACCTGGTTCAGGTTCCAATAGTCAATACAAAGTCTCAAGATCCCATTTTTCTTTTTGGAGAACAAAATCGGGGCTACCCAAGGGGAATCACTGGGTCAAATGAACCATTTCCCCTGTAAGTCCTCCAACTATACCCGCAGCTCACGAAGCTCCATAGGAGCCATATGATATGCTGGTGTGGATATCAGTGTCGTCTTGGGGTATAAGTCAATGTAAAAGTACACCTCTCTGTGAGGAGGTAGACCCAGAACAACATCAGGGAAGACATCCGCATACTGGTCCACCACTACAAGATAACTCCGACTCTCTACATCAACCACTATGAGGGTAAGGATAGCCAACTGATGAGTGATCAGCTACACCCTCCTCCGGGTAAGTCCATCTTGTGCTGCAAAAGATACTTTCTCACCAGTGAAGGTAAACCCAGTCTCATCCATGCGGATGCAACACACTTTGCACGTAACACAGTCTATCTGAGCATGTACTGTAGAAAACCAGTCCATACCCAAGATGACATCGTAAGGCCTAGATGATGCTACTAGAAGATCCTGGCCGAAGTTCTTGCCTCCTAGAGTAAGATCACATTATTTGCACTAGTGCGTAATCATCGAAGCTTCTCTCGTAGTAGTCTCTATCCATAAGTATTGATCAATGGCTCCGTTGGAATCTCTGAGCTCCGAATGAGTGAAATTGCAATTAAAGAATGACTGGCACCTGTGTCTATAAGTACTGCAGCTAAGGTGGAGTAGACACAGATCGTACCTCATATAATCTCTGGAGCACCGTGATCATAGGCCTCAGATACCTAGAGCAGGTCTCTCCCCTATCCAACTGCTTTCTGCGGTCGGGTTGGACCTCCTGGTGGTGGTGGCGGTAACATCTTGAATCATTGTCCACCGCCAACCGCATGACCAGATCCTCTACCACGTCTGCCTGCTCCCTGTGGACCTCCTCGTTCGAATCTATGTATCTTCCTAGGCGGTCCTTAGACTGTCTACTGATCATTAATATGGAGGGTCAGACAGTCATGAGCCATGTGACCCTGTCCGCCGCATGAGTAACATTTCCCGCTCCTAGCATGACTGGCTTTGTCTCGAGTTCCCCACACAACCGACCCTGAATCATGCGGTCATCCACCTGTAGGTCTGGTCCTCTTGGACCTCTGTCTCATCTGTCTGCTGCCAGCTACAGAAGATTCTTCTACGTGACGACTGGTGGTGGTTCTCGTTGTTGGTGACTGCTCAGCATGAAAACTCTCCACTAATAGGGCTCTCTTTAACACCCCCGACTACGTCAGGATTCTAAGAGAAATCATTGAAGCCATAATCTCTCGCCTGATCCCCTGATCGATGGACTCGGCCCTGAAGAATGGGTACTGCACCATATCAATAGAGTAGTGGGGTAGGTCAGTGAACCTCACTGAGTACTGATCCACAGTCATGCTGCCTTGTTGTAGATGAAGTATCTCCTTATTGAGCATTGTGCGAAGAGTCACTAAGAAAAACTATGCCTGAAACAAGATCTCAAAGTCTACCTAGTGAAGTGTCACTTAATCATGAAATTGGAGCATCAAGCTCCACCATCTGCCTACTACTTCCTGGATAAGGATGGTGACAAGGATCACCATGATATCAGGTGGTGTCCCTACTAGTCAGAAGAATATCACTACAGCCTCCAACCAATCCTCAGCCGCTTTTGGGTCCATCTCTCCCCTGAACCTAGGTGGCCTATAGTGCTGGAACTTGTGCAATGCCCTCAAGAGGCATGCACCCCCTACTGCTGGGGATGGTGGCATCAGTGGACCAACGGGTAATGGTACCGCTGGTGCCTCTACTGGAAGAGTTTTCTGCACCAAGGTCTCATCGCTCGGTGGGCTATCAGTGCGTACAACTCTTAGAACCCTAGATGACTATCTTTGTGGAGGCATCCTGAAAAGAAACATGTATGCCATGGTCAAAAAGTTATATCTGGTGAGCCTACTCAAAGATATCACAAAGAAATATCTTCAAAACACATACACAATCAGTGTTTTTGTGAACTGAGTTGGAAATCAGAAGTCGGGGTCCTGGTGTACAGATATGTTGGTCGCCGCACCAACACTGGATTCCCAAAACTGAAAACCTTACTCACTACACTTAACACTATTTCCATTTAAAAGGAATATTAGAGTCCTATGTTCCACGTTAGAACTGAATCCTCTGATACCAATTTTTCACGACAAGTCCCCCAGGACCTGCTCCATGACTACCCCAAGCCCGTCTTCCATAGGCTAGGAGATGGCGACAAGCACCAAAGGCGTTTTCCCTAAAACTGGGAAGGCATTACCTTTATAACCTGTAAACACACATAACCAAGCACATAGCATGATACGAACTCAAGTAAAATGAATAGTGAACAGAGTGAGTACAGTAAGTAAAAGGGGCCAGAATACAAGCCCAACTGGAAAGTACAAGAAAACTGAAAGTACAAGTAAACTGGAATAGCTCCTACGATCACCTACCAATGATCCTTCTTAAAGGGTAGGTATAGATCTCGAATTGTCTTCTCTATGGTATGCCTTGTCTTGGGTCAACCTTTGAGCTACCTCAAGTCCTGGTACTCTCATCCTCAGTCAGCGATATCCGCCGTCTGCACCAAACACAAAGAAGTGCGGGCATAGCCCGTGCACAGGTGAGTATAACGATACTCAGAAGGTACCCCAAGACCATCAAGGTCTCACAAAATCCTCAAAGGATAAACCAAAAATAAAGGAAACAACTGATAACCCTACTTAGGTATATGCCCATACATATACCTAAGTTATCAAATATATAACACCCTGAGATTTTATGAGATATATGATTTTTAATTTCTTTGATGTCTTCTATTATACACTACACCAAGATTAGCTTGTACTATACGCAACACCGTATTAGCTTTCAGTATACACAACACTATTCTTGGCTCGTGTTACACACAATTTCAAGTTCGTTTTGTGGAAATTATTCTACGCAACATTAAGTATAGATTTTTTTAATGTATAAATGAAATAAGTTTTGATTATGTTATACGCAACACCAAACATAGTTTTCACTACACGCGGCCCTGACTTGGCTTGCATTACACGCAATTGCGACCTTCCTCGATAGTGTGGGTAGTATGCAATACCGGGTTTCACTAAACAACAATATATTGTTATAATATTATTATGGACTAGCCATTATGAATATTATTGACTACATTTTTGAATTTTATAAAATTATTATTCATCTTACATATTTTCTTGAACATGGTATGAGAACTAAATAAATTTCTCGGGTAAAATAAGTATTTTTCAAAAATTGCAGTTTTGTCGCCTTTTGATAGAACACCCACATTAATTCTAGTGTTTGACATGTTTATAAGTTCAATTTGACAAAATAAAATTCTTTCTTGGAATCAGGACATAAAAATTTAATTTGGATAAATTTTTCATATTATTCGGATAACATTCATATTTTAATGAATAGTAAAAACAAGCTATATTTTAATTAAAAACACCTTTTTTCAACACAATAATTTATATGGTTAGATTATATTTTTAATTTATTTTAAAGTGTAATTAGAATATATTTTTACCATTTAATCCAATTTTGGTCATTTGAATTAATCTCACTTTGAATTTGGACATAAACAAGTGTCAATCTTTTGATAGTTATTATTTCTTAAAAACACGCTATTTGTGTTGATAACGGGAATTAATTTTAAAATTAATTAATGCCACTTCTATGTTTTTAATTTAGAAAAATAGACATCATTTTTGAATTCATAATATCAAATATATCTTAGGCTGAATTTTTGGTATTTTTCTGAAAAACATCAATTTTTGATGAATAGTGAAACCACTTAGTGATAGTTAAAAAACTGACTCTTTCATTTAAATGAAATTTTATCACTTCTGTGAATTGAATTTTAAAAATATGACATATATGGTTGTTATCAAGAAGTAAAATGTGGTTCAATAAAATGAAAATTATTTTTGGTGAATAGTAACGTTTGACTTTTATTTACTGCAGTTAACGGTAAATAGGGTAATTCAAGGTTAAAATGATATTGTAATAATTCAAAATTACCTTAGCACTTGTATTAACCTTATTTTATGAGTAGTGTCTGACCATGGGCATCCTTGGGTCGATTTCGGGATCCTATTGAGCCACTTGGTAGTGATAATGACAATTTGGATTAATTAATTTAATGTAAAGACAAAATTGACATTAAAAAATATCTTTATTAATTAATTTTTATAAGGGGTTATATAAATTATCTTTTCAACTATAACAATTAATTGGAAACATAAAATCATTTCGTACATGGTGGTGTTTTTTTGAAAATTTTTAGACATCATATAAATTAAATTATTTATGATACAATAATGATGTAGTATTTACCTCATTAATAAATGATTTAAATAAATAAGATTATAATGATTAAAATATTATCCAAAACATGTCCAAATCTGATTGGATGATTTTATTTCTACCATGAGTCCTCTTATATTAATCATTAACGATTTTTGGACCTTTTGAAACCGATGATAAGTTTATAATAAAATAATATTTTCACACTTTCCAAAGGTGCCCCTCTCCTCCCTTATAAAAGTGCACCACCTCCCTCTTCACTTCACACCATTTTGAGCCTTGAATCTTGCCCACCCTCTAAAAGTTCCTCTTCTCAACCTCTCTAGTTATATCATAGAGGTTCTGGTCTTCTCAAAATACCAACTCTAGTGCCCTAAGAAAGAGTATAAAGGACATGCGTCGAGGAAGAGGTAATCTCTTCTACCGACTCTTTCAAGTTTCTTTCTTCTTCTACTTCATCTTCTTTAGTTGTTTCATTATAAAGTAATAAAATAAGTATTACTTATATACTTATATGTTATTATAAATATGAAACAACCCTATTTCACCCTCTATCCATCCTACGGAAAACGAAATCACTGCGTGTGCGTACTTACGGAATACCGTCTCCACACCGTGGTGTAATCAATTTTTCCACCACCACCTTACTTGGATTGGTATAATGGTGTAAAGAATAACTATATATGATTATTTTAACATCATACTGATTCTAAAATATTATATCATCCACTCCAATTTCATTCAATAACTATGGGAACGATATCATCGCTCGTGCGTACGTACGGATTACTGTCTCCACGACACGATGAGATTCATTTTCCATGTTAACAATTCAAGAATGATTATAAAGTATATATAATAAGTAATCCTGAAATATATGACATAAAAATTATGCTGTATTTATATATATATATATATATATATATATATTTCATCTACTTAATTCCATTCAATTCAATAAGGAAACGAAAAATAGAGTTCTTGCGTACGTACGACCTACCGTTTCCATGAACGGTGTATTTCATTACATTTATAGATCTATTTTATATATGTATATTATGAATATATAATATATATAAATCATGTTTTATATTCTGGAATTAAGTAATCATTATCTAAGTAATCATATTAATAATTACAAGTCAAAACAAAGACGATAAATGAAACGATTTTACCCAAAACGCTGCTTTAACACGGAATTGACAAATGAACGGATAATATAAAGCCTTAAGTGAATCATATATGATATCATAAATATTATTATGGTTTTTTTACAAGTTAATAATATGTTTAAACCCACTATACAGGAGTCTCAGACACAAACGGAAGAAATTGGACATAAGGTAAGGGAAAATCTCGCAATCTCATTTTTATCCAAGATTGCTTATACTTCATAATTTACTGGGGAATATTTATCATCCACATCCATGTTTCCTAAATATATAATATTATTTCTATCCTCATACAATTTTTTAAATAAAATTTTACCCTTTGGTGAGTAAAATATCTTAATGGAATCTTTTGTCTTTTTTAATACGAGGTACTTCTTGACTTTTTCCGACCAAAGTATGAGAAGAATCTTTTCTTGACTTATACGGCATGAGTGGATTTTTATGATTTCATAGAACATTTTTTCCATTAAGCCTCCTTTTCAAGTTTTCAAGTTTATTTTTAATCAAATTCTTTTATAATAAAAATGTATGACATTTTAAGAAAGGTAAAATGTTTTTGAAGTAGAAAGGATATTTTCCCCAAGAATGGAGTTCAAGTGTTTTATCAAAATTATTTTCAATATAAGATAATATAGGGTTATGTTTCTATCCCTATTTTTACATTGATTTTATTATGTTATGATGGAATTAATTTTATGATGTCCTTTTATCTTATATGGATTATGTTATGATGGCATGATGTATATGAATCCCATTTTTATTACATAGGTTATGCTATGATTTATGATTTTGTGGCACACATAAGAATGGTTTCATTATGAGATGGGTGGGATCTATATCTCCCTCCAATAAATTGGGTAATGATTTATATCTCATGATATAGACATGGCTGGAACGGAAATTTAATCTGGTTCAGTGATACAGGACTGGAATGAGGAGTGAACTCGGTTCAGTAAGGGACTTTGTCCACTGAGATGGTCTTGGCAGCAATGCCTTGGCTACTATGGAAATCATATCAAGTGCTTAATTTTTTCCCACAATTAAAAGCTTTATTTCCAAGATATTTTATCATGATCGATGTTCCATTATGATCTATTCCTTACGTACTACCATGTTTTATGTCATTTCTCAAGATTTTGATTTTTAAACATTATGTTCAGGTTTTTATGTTCAAATGTATATGGTTTGTTTTATTTTCTACATGCTCACCCATACTGAGAATTTGAGCTCACCCTTTATATGTTTTCTTTTTCATAGGATATAAAGAAAGGTTTTAGGTATGAAAAAAAGGTTTGATCTTTATGGGAGATGTTGAAGATCTTTCACCATGATTATAAGATTATGTTCCGAGTTTCCAAAGACACTAAACTATTACGATCCTTTGGTGTCTGTTTTTCTTATGTATTAACTATTCCTCGAAAGTAAGGTAATGTCCATGTACATCATGTTTGGGTTCTCTACAGTTGGTATCAGAGGAAATGATTAGTTAACCTTTGGAAACTATGATGCGAAAACTTTAGTGAAATCCCTAGAGATATTTCTAACGTATGTCTAGGGATGTACCTATGGTTAAGTATAAGTATAGGTTATAGTTCTAGAATTACGGTCACAATATTAGAATTAAACCTAAGATGTTGGATATTGAAGGTAATCCCCCTTTATTATGTTGTTTTCCCTAGCATGATTTTTGTCTCTCACACTATTCTTTTTGGGTTTTAGACAATGGATGGAACCCGAAGGAATCGTGTTGATCAATGTAATAAATACTGCAAAGATTTTCCTCCTGAACAAACCGATGTTATGGGAGATGGAGTGAAAAATCTCATTGCTATACTTACACAAGCTGTGAATCATTCTGGACTTCCAAATGAGAAAAGAAGGGAAACATATTCTATTGAGTCCTTCATGAGGCAACTCCCACCTTCTTTAAGTGGGTCTTCCGATCCACTTTTTGCTGAACAATGGATCGGTACCATTGAAAATATATTTTCCATAATTCACTATTCAAAAAATGAAAAAGTAATTCTGGCTATTTACCGTTTAGAAGTTCAAACAGATCAATGGTGGACTCTAATTAAGAATACAAGGCCCCGAGATGAAATTGAATCCATGGAATGGGATGAGTTCAAGAACTTATTTTTCAATAAGTACTTCCCTCATATTCTTCAAACAAAGATAGAAAAGGATTTCCTTGAGCTTAAGCAACTGGATGATGAATCTGTTGGTATATACGAAGCAAATTTTACAAGGCCTGTAAGGTATGCATCTGGCTTTATCATCCAACCTGAAAGTAAACTTGATCGATTCTTCAGTGGATTAAAACCAAGTCTTCGAAGGGAATTAGCTATAAGAGACTTCAGTAGCTATGAAGAAATTGTGCGTTGTGCTATCAAGTTAGAAATGGAAGTTGGTGCTACAAATCCATCTCATGGTTTTGAAAAGAAGTGAAAGATGGAGTTCAAGGAGAAATCCCAGAATAATTGTGAAAAGAAGATGAATGTTTCTTTATGCTCAAAGTGTGGAAAGAAGAAAGGTGTATATTGTCTTAAAGGGACTAGAAAATGTTTTAAGTGGGGAAAAGATGGTCATCGAGATGCTGAGTGTCGAAGTAATGGAAAAAGGGTTTCTAATGATTTGAATAAAGAAAGGACTGTAGAGAACGCACCACCAACACTTCAATGCTTCAAGTGCAAGGAAATGGGGCATTTTTCTAATCAATGCCCTAATACAAGGGTTAACGATGATAAAAAAGACAAACCTCTTAAGGAAAAGGATAAAGGGAAGCCACATGCGATCACTATTTTTGATGTTGGGTATGGCAATGATGTTGTGTTATGATTAAGTGTTTATGTAATGGGATTTCAAAATAGTATCATGGAATCTCATTTATGGTATCATGGAATTTTGGAATATATATGTATTGGTTTTCAATAATTATATGGTACCGGTAACCATGAAAAGTGATTGAAATATTTTTGGAAAGCAGATTATATGCGCATAACGAAGGGATTAGGAGAATATAATATTAATGAGCTCATGACTGATATAAGGACAAAGTGATATCTTGGTTTGAGTATATTGAAATTTTGGGATTTTGGTATGTGGAAAGAGTTACCTTTTGACAGCATTCATGTTTTCACTATGGTCTATGGTAATTCATGTTTCAAGGGAATACAAGATTAAGCTATTCATATGTTTGGAATGTGATCAACAAGATATATCTTATGATATATGGGGGATAAATGATGGTATTCACATTCTTGGTTAATGACATTTCTAATAATAGTTTTCATTATACTATGAGATTGGATAGATGTATTTTGGAAAAGTCTAAAGACTTGAATGGATTACATCAGACATCAGATAGTATTGTTTAAGGGTATAACTTTTTGATATTATTTTTGGAATTCTATAATAGTATAGTTTTAGAAAAAGGACAAACCGTAGGATGGGAGACAACCCGTCGCGTCGGACAAGGTTGCGGGAATCAAACCCACAAACGATGTGCAAAAGGCCTTTATCGCCAACCACTGGCCTACAGGAAGTCCCTAGTTAGTAGAAACTAGATTTATTTTATTAATCGGTATGATAGATGAAGTATAAGTCCATTGTTGGAATCATATTCGATTAATCTCACCACAGATGGACTAATGTATATTTAATAACTTATGCTATCATTTTTGTGATAGAAATGGATGGGATGACTTATCATTCTATCGCATGATCTGCTAATACTTCATGAATGAAAGATTCAGCTTCATTTCTTTAAATAGATATGAAGTGGAAATTGTTCATGTAATGACCACCGATGATATTACATTGAAATCAAGTAAGTATTTTTTTCTTATGTAAAAGTTCATCAATGTTAGGGAAATGATCTTGGAAACCAAAAATGTTGTCATAGTACTCTCATATCTAATGAATCAGATGGTACCTTAGATCATCACAAATTTATGGATTTGCGATTGTTGGCTTTTTCATAGCCAAGTTCTCTAACACTCTCCATCAGAACTTGACGGTTATATTTCTCTTTCATATCCATATTTTCAACTATATACTCCTATGTGGGAACCCAAGTGATGAGTTACTTTGGGTATCTGTTTTGTTTCTAACTTTCCTTTTTAAAATGATAATTTAGTATTCCTTTTTACGATGTGGGTTTCTATGAATGAAAATTTCAAGTAGTAAACGATTTATAACCCCGAAGAATTTCGAGGGAGAAATTCATTTTAAGGGGGGTAGAATGTAACACCCCGAGATTTTATGGGATATATTATTTTTAATTTCTTTGATGTCTTCTATTATAAACTACACCAAGATATGCTTGTATTATACACAACACCGTATTAGCTTGCAGTATACACAACACTATTCTTGGCTCTTGTTACACACAATTTCAAGTTTATTTTGTGAAACTTATTCTATGCAACATTAAGTATAGATTTTGTTTAATGTATAAATGAAATAAGTTTTGATTATGTTATACACAACACCAAATGGAGTTTTCACTACACGTAGCCCTGACTTGGCTTGCATTACACGCAATCGCGACCTTCCTTGATAGCGTGTGTAGTACGCAATACCAGGTTTTACTAAACAACGATATATTGTTATAATATTATTATAGAATAGATGTTATGAATAGTATTAACTACATATTAAATTTTATAAAATTATTATTCATCTTAAATATTTTCTAGAACATGGTGTCAGAACAAAAGAAATATTTCGGGTAAAATAAGTATTTTTCAAAAAATGCAGTTTTGCCGCCTTTTAATGGTGCATCCACATTAAGTCTAGTTTTGAAATGTTTATAAGTTCAATTTGACAAAATATAATTGTTCCTTGGAATCAAGATATAAAAATTTAATTTGTATAAATTTTTCGTATTATTCTCATAACTTTCATATTTTAGTGAATAGTAAAAACACGCTATATTTTAATTAAAAACAACTTTTTTCATCGCAATAATTTATAAGGTTAGATTATATTTTTAATTGGTTATAAAGTTTAATTAGAATATATTTTTACCATTTAATCCAATGCTAGTCATTGGAATTAATTTCACTTTGAATTTGGACATAAACATGTGTCAATCTTTTAATAGTAATTGTTTCTTAAAAACACGCTATTTGTTTTGATAATGGGAATTAATTTTAAAATTAATTAATTCCACTTCTATGTTTTGAATTTTTAAAAATAAACATCATTTTTGAATTTGGAATATCAAATATAGCTTAGACTGAATTTTTGGTATTTTTTGGAAAAACATCAATTTTTTATGAATAGTGAAACCACTTTGTGGTAGTTAAAAAACGGACTCTTTCATTTAAATGAAATTTTACCACTTCTGTGAATTGAAATTTAAAAATATGACATACATGTTTATTATCAAGAAGTAAAATTTGGTTCAATAAGATGAAAATAATTTTTGGTGAATAGTAACTTTTGACTTTTATTTACTGCGGTTAAAGGTAAATAGGGTAATTCAAAGATAAAAGAATATTATAATAATTAAAAATTAACTTAACACTTGTCCTAACCTTATTGTATGAGTTGTGGCCGACCATGGGTATCCTGGGGTCGATTTGGGGTCCCCATTGAGCCACTTGGTAGTGATAATGACAATTTGGATTAATTAATTTAATGTAAAGATAAAATTGACACTAACAAATATCTTTTAGTAATTAATTTTTATAAGGGGTTATATAAATTATCTTTTCGACTATAAATATTCATTGGAAATCTAGAAATATTTCCTACATGGTGGTGTTTTTTTTATAATTTTTAGACATCAAATAAATTAAATTATTTATGACACAATAATGATGCAGTATTTACCTCATTAATAAATGATTTAAATAAATAAGATTATAATGATTAAAATATTATCCAAAACATGTCCAATTCTGATTGGATGATTTTATTTCGACCATGAGTCATATTATCTTCATATTTAATGATTTTTGGACCTTTTGAAACCGAAGATAAGTTTATAATAAAATAATATTTTCACACTTTCCAAAGGTGCTCCTATCCTCCATTATAAAAGGGAACCTCCTCCATCTTCTCTTCACATAATTTTAAGCCTTGAATCTTGTCAAACCCCTACCAATTCCTCTTATCAACCTCTCTAGTTATATCATAGAGGTTTTGGTCTTCTAAAAATACCAACTCTAGTGCCCTAAGAAAGAGTTTAAAGGAGGTGCATCGAGGAAGAGGTAATTTCTTCTACTGACTCTTTCTAGTTTCTTTCTTCTTCTACTTCATCTTCATTAGTTTTTTCATTATAAATTAATAACATCAGTATTACTTATATACTGATATGTTATTATAAATATGAAAAAAACCTATCTCACCCTCTATCCATCCTACATAAAATGAAAGCATCGCGCGTGCGTACGTATGGAATACCGTCTCCACGCCGTGGTGTAATCAGTTTTCCCACCACCACCTTACTTGGATTGGTATAATGGTGTAAATAATAACTATATATGATTATTATAACCTCATAATAATTCTATGATATTATATCATCCACTCCAATTCCATTCAATAAATATGGGAATGATATCATCGCTCGTGCGTACGTACGGATTACCGTCTCCACGACGTGATGAGATTCATTTTCCATGTTAAAAATTCAAGAATGATTATAAAGTATATATAATAAGTAATCATGAAATATATGACATAATAATTCTAATGGATTTATTTATATATATGTGTATGTCATCTACTTAATTCCATTCAATTCAATAAGGAAACGAAAAACAGCGTTCATGCGTACGTACGGCCTACCATCTCAATGAACGGTGTATTTCCTTCCATTTATCAATCTATTATATATATATATATATATTATGAATATATATTATATTATACTCTGGAATTAAGTAATCATGAACTATGTAATCATATTAATAATTACAAGTCAAAACCCGAACGGTAAATGAAACGATTTTACCCAAAACGCTGCTTTAACACAAAATTGAGAAATGAAAATATAATATAAAGTTGTAAGTGAATCATATATGACATGATAAATATTATTACGGTTATATTACAAGTTAATAATATGTTTAAACCCACTATATAGAAGTCTCGAACACATATGGAAGAAATTGGACATAAGGTAAGGGAAAATCTCGCAAACTCATTTTTATCCGAGATTGTTTATACTTCAGAATTTACTGGGGAATATTTGTCATCCACATCCATGTTTCCTCAATATGTAATATTATTTATATCCTCCTACAATTGTTTAAATACAATTTAACCCTTTTTTGCATAAAATATATTAAAGTAATATTTTGTCATTTTTAGTACGAGGTACTTTTTGACTTTTCCGGCCAAAGTATGAGAAGAATCTTTTTTAACTAATACAGAATGACTGGATTTTTATGATTTCATAGAACATTATTTCCAGGAAGCCTCATTTAAAAGTTTTCAAGTTTATTTTTAATCAACCTCTTTTAGATTAAAATTTTATGACATGTTAAGAAAGGTAAAATGTTTTTGAAGTCGAAAGGATTTTTTCCTCAACAATGGAGTTCAAGTGTTTTATCAAAATTATTTTCCATATAAGATAATATAGGGTTATTTTTCTATCCCAATTTTTACAATTATTTGATTATGTTAAGATGGAATTAATTTTATGATGTCCTTTTATCTTATATGGATTATGTTATGATGGAATGATGTTTAAGAATCCCATTTTTATTACATGGGTTATGCTATGATTTATGATTTTGTGGCACACATAAGAATAGTTTAATTATGAGATGGGTGGGACCAATATCTCCTTCGAATGCATTGGGTAAAGATTTATATCTCATGAGATAGAGATGGCTGGAACGGAAAGTTAATCCGGTTCAGTGATACAGGACTGGAACGAGGAGGGAACTCGGTTCAGTAAGGGACTTTGTCTACTAAGATGGTCTTGGCAGCAATGTCATGGATACTATGGAAATCATATCATGTGCTTAATGTTTTTCCACAATTACTAGTTTTATTTACAAGCTATTTTTCATGATTGATGTTCCATTATGATCTATGCCTTACGTACTGCCATGTTTTATGCCATTGCTCATGATTTTGATGTTTAAACATTATTTTCATGTTTTTATGTTCAAATGTATATGGTTTGTTTTCTTTTCTCCATGCTTACCCATACTGAGCATTTGATCTAACCCTTTATATGTTTTCTTTTCCCCAGGATATAGAGAAAGGTTTTAGGTAAGAAAAAAAGGGAAGATATTTATGGGAGATGTTGAAGATCTTTCACCATGATTAGAAGATTATGTTACGAGTTTCCAAAGACACTAAACTATTACGATCCTTTGGTGTCTGTTTTTGATATGTATTAAGTATTCTGCTAAAGTAATGTAATGTCCATGTACATCATGTTTGGGGTCTCTACAAAATAAATCCATCTCAATCATGAGGAAACATAGAGTCCAACACAAAATCCTAAAGCTCAACTATTCCACAAAGGAAGGAAAACCACAATGGTAAGTACGAAAAGGGTATTCCAAACTGAATAATACCAAGAAGGTATTACCCCAAAAGAAAGTACCACACCGGTATGAACTTAGCTCACACCAGGTATAACTTAATTACAGTAGTTCAGATGATTAGATGTTACTACTGAATCATCTTACTCTACTAAAAGGCTCTACTACTGACCCACACAGGATCGCTCAGTGCTGACCCACATAGGATCACTCGATGCTGACCGACACAGGATCGCTCAGTTCTGACCCACATTGGATTGCTAGGTGTTGACCCAGACATGATCGCTTGGTGCTGACCCACACAGCATCACTCGGTAATGACCCACACAAGATCGCTAGATGCTGACCCTCACATGTTCACTAGGTGATAACCAACACATGATCGCTCGGTGCTGACCCACACAGGATCGCTCGGTGATAACCCACACAGGATCACTCAGTACATTTTCATACCCACACAAGATCCTAGTACATCTCCAGTATGTCGTCAAACCCACACAGTATCCTAGTACATCTCCAGTACATCCTCAGACCCACACTGAATCCTAGTACATCTCCATTACATCACCAGACCCACATAGGATCCAAGTATATCTTCACGTCACAACCAGCTACTGGGTTCCCACACTAGGATAGCTCATCTCCATGAAGTATTAGGAATATGTTTCTCAAATGACCATCACGTCATAGGGGTCTCAACCCAACAGGCGGCGCATCAATCGGACGCCCGGTCTGTAAGTTATTAGCCTTTGATTCCTAAGGTCCAAGATGGATTTGTGTTTGATCAAACCCGACTATTTCCCAATATTATCCAAATCTTCATTGGGGTATACCAAAGATACCATCTCACTCCTAGGTTCCTAGCACCGCAGACAGTTCGTCAAACGGACGTCTGGAGCCAAAGTTATGGACAAATGACCATAAATGGGTCGTAGGGGGTCTCAGTCCGGTCCGACCTGGTCAGACCGATCCGGCCCACTGGGTCCGGCCCGGCCTGGCAGTAGCATAGTGGCCATGAGGGACATGAGGGGACATGGGGGATTTGAGGGGCCGCGGTGAGCCGCTGGGTGACGCGGTGGGCCACGGGCGGCATGGCGAGGCCGCTAGGCCGCGCGGCAGGCCGCGGGGTGGCGCAATGAGTCCTCTTGGTGGCACGGCAGGCCACGTGGAGGCATGTTGAGGCCATGGGGAAGCGCGTTCAGGCTGCGAGCAGCAGTGCTGGATGTAGACGGTAGAGGCCATGGGGCGGCGTCGTTTCATCATCGTCTTCGTCGCGGCCAGTGGTGGTGTTGCCCGCCATTCTTGTGTTCCACCGGTGCCAAACGCCGACACTGGTCACCGTCACCATCATGAAGAACACACAATAAAAATAAAGAACAGTGGAGGGGTTGGGCCATGGTTGTTTGGCCCGCACCCTCTGCGTTATAGTGGTATCAAATGTATCAACAAAAACTTGAATCAAGAACGACAAACTCCACAATCCCACGGAAATGATTATTCCCAACCCGCCAAAAAAGAAAACAAATGCTCTTTGTTTTGAAGGTAAGAACATGGGAATTATAATCATTCATAAATAACCCCTATGTCGTTCGTTTGATTTGTTAAATATTTTCTACAAGGAAGGAGACGATGTCGTTGAGAATAGACAAACGTCGGTGACGTCGGTGTTTCCTCGATCATCGGTGGAGATGTTCCTCGTTGGTGATTCTTCGACAGAGTTTGGAGAATAATTCAATGAAGGAGAAGCGTTCTTTGTTGGCATTCTTTTTTGAAGGATGTGTTCCTCCAAGTTCTCCCAAGCTACCACCTTTTTCAATGATTAATTTCCCCAAACCCACCCAAAAGAAAATGTAGCCATTATATTAAAATATGTTGGCATAATTTCAAATAGGAATAATTAATTAATTGAGTTTCTGTATTAATTAAAAATGGGTGGCATAATTAATCAGGGGGAGGTTCAAGAGATTTTTCCTCATTTAAGTAGGAGGTTCAAAATGGTTTTAATCTCGTGTGGTCCCCACCACCATAACCTCTCAGGGGAGTTTTTAGATTTGGTGGTCCCCACATTCATAATATCAAGGGGAGGTTTATTTCTGATAGTCCCCACCTCTCAACATCCATAAAGAGTTTCAATTAAAAATAAAAATAAATGTTACAAAAAATTATTTTTATTTTATTCTTTCACAAATATGTGAAAATCTAACTTCCACCCTCGACCTACTATGGTCGAGGTGGGGATATCCTTAAGTGAATAATGACACTGTGAGTTCAACGGTTTCCTCGACTTTCAATTCCGAGAAATGGATCAAATGTTAAAAAAACCTGCTCCCATGTTTTCTGAATGTACCAGAAATGTTTTTTATAAATTCATTCCAGGCACACTGGGCCTCAGAATCATGCGCCATCAATTTTCACGGACTATAAAAATTACCATTTAATTAAAGAAAAATTACAAGGAATTTCCAGGTCTTCACAAGCCAGTTCCCAAAAACGTTTTTAAAAGTAGAGAAAGTGGAATTACAATGGGTTCACAAAATAAGGGAATAAAAAACACCAAGTGAATAAAAATAAAAAAATGAGAATAGAAATCTAGTGCAATAAGAGACCATCCAAAGGAAGCCTCCAAAATTTTCCTCTTTAAGAGATCATCCACAACTTGATTGGCCTCTTGGTAAACATGGGTACAATCCAGGTGAATATTCCCAATCATATTAAGACATTCGATCCATAAAGGGTGTATTTTACATAGTACCAATCTAGAATGAGTCTTGAGGATGCAAACTGTATTGGTGGATTTAGATTCCACCCATAAATGCCTACATCCATGTTGAGTGGAATACTTTATTACATTGATCATCACCCATAGATTTACTTCAATTTCCATGTTGTTTATAATGTAGTGGTAGAAGAATACTTTAAAAAATCCCCAATAACTATGGAAGACACCACCGCATCCCAAAGGTCCTGGTGCACCTGATGTTTTCCCATCCACATCCACCTTCCACCAACATGGAATCAGTTGATTCTATCTAATGGATTGAATATCCAGAAGCTTCCTGGTTCTCCCTTTTACACCAAATGTTTTTAAAATAACCTCGTCTAAAAGGTAATTTTTAATTATGCATGTATGTAAATTCTATATCCTGAAAACAAACCTATAGACATCATAAATTCTGGCCTACAAGTAAGTTCAGTGACCCTAGAAAATAGTGTCATTTCATGACTTCAAAACAAACTTAATGGGCACAACAACTTCTATGATAACCATAGCTCCAACATACTCAATCTGGTGAGTTCATTGTATATATACCATGACATCATAAAATCTTCTCATATCTATATGTTTGCAAAGATAACCATCATGTTCCCCCAAAACTTGCATGAGAATCTACAGAGCGTGAAGTGGTGAGAAAAAATTTCAAAATCCTACATGCATAAACCAAAATCAGAGGCTAGGTAAATTCTACATTTCAATATATGATAATTCATATGAAATTTTCCTTTCCATATCCTTTATAGATGCAAATATAAATAGGGGTCAATGTTGGAGGTTGTGATCATTTTAAACCACAATGGTGTAGTTAAATTCTAATCGCACATATGCCTATAGAAATCCCTGAAAGTAAAATGACCATTGTAATTGGGTCTTCAGGACATGGTATCTGAATCAGTGTATGTGTATCTCTGAAGTTTCTGTTTAAAATCATCAGGGAGGAAACCATGAAAATCCAAAGATGAAATACAATCAGTAATGACAAGTTCCACCATAGTGGGGGGAACATTCATGACTTCCTTAAGATTTCAATAAAGCTTAGGTGTAGACTAGACATTCAAGTTGAAATATTTATAGATCTTTCAGTTTGAATAGAACATAATCTCTTGATAATATTTTCTAAGTGTTGGCATGATATAGGTGAAAACATGCATGTAATAACCATTTTACATATTTCCAAGAAATCAATGAGATAGGAACTCTATGGAGATGTCAATATATGTCATTAAATTCTAGGTGATTTTACTGAGAAGAGAATCATTTTAGAGTTTATGATCTTTGATTCCAATTCCCCCCATGTCATAGGTTTTAATACAATATTTTCAATCCATAGTGATGAGTTTCATCTCATAAATGGATCCAGTCCATATGATGTTTCTGGTTAATGCTTGCGTCTCTTTGATAAGACTTTTAGGTCATCTGTAAATAGAGAAGTCATAGACAAACATTGACATGATCATCGAATTGAAATTAAAAACCCTCCATGTTTGAGACAATTTTTTTCTTTTCTAGGTGTCAATCCTAGCAATATTCTTACAAAATATATTTTCAAGATAGGTTCTTTTCACCCTTACCCAAAATAAGGGAACACCTAGGTAATTGAAGGATAGATACCCTTTATTAACTCCAAGCATCTTGCCAATAATATTTTATTTGGAGATATCCATGCCATTTCCAAAAACCACAAAAGACTTTTTCTAGCTTATAAATTTCCCAGAAACCTCCCCATAATGATAAAAAAAATATTTTGGACCTAAGAAATTATTCCTTTTTTAGCCTAAAAAAACATGGAAATTCCATAATCATAAAGTGGATGTGATGGTGGGAAAAGATTCTTTCTAGCTTTTATTTTCTTATAAAAAACAACCTAGACCAAATAATTGGAAAAAACACTTAAGTAGTCTTTATACATGGAGAAGAGTATTCCAAAGAGGGTTTCACCATGTCTAAAACCATATAGAATTGAATGTAACCTCTTGTGGATCCATTTATGATAATGGATATTCTAGAACTCAGAAAAATTGTGTTGACCAGTTTAATAAATGAGTTAGAGATTCCATGTCTCCTTAGCATAGAAAAAATAAATCCCCATTTAATTGTATCAAAGGAAATAGAAATATCTAGTTTAATTTCAATGCTTCCATACATGACCTTATTTCCCATGATATTGAAAAATTCATAAGTAGTGAAGAGACAATTTTAGATGATTCTTATAAGGACAATACTAAATCGGTTGGTGGTTATAATATTACTAGAAATGGCTCCAAATATAGAGGAAATTATTTTACTAATAATCTTTGGTATGGTGTTTCCAATGGAAATTGGAATGATGTCCCTAATTTCCAAAGAATTATACTTCTTTTTTATCATGAAAATAATGAAATAATTAAACCATGAGGCATAGAGGCATTAATGGATAATTATCTAACATAATTGATGACATCCTGGAGGACAATATCCCAATTGAACGTGAAAATAGTATTGGTGAACCTGTCAGGAACTTCCACACTATCAATGTTCCGAAAAAAGAAGGGCCACCCTAAATTCACCTTCAAGAGGTACCTCTACCAACATCCTTTTTTATGATCATCAACCATAAGAGTAATATTACCAAGAATTTTATGTGTGATTTCCTCATCCTCACCTAAGTATAACCCTTCAAATTATATAACCACAACATTTGAGATATCAACCTCTGAGTTAAAAATATCTCCATTAATTTCAATATAAATGACTCTTTTTTGGATTCTTCTCTTTCTATGCAGACATTGAAAAAAATTAGACATCCTATCCCCTTCTTGAAATAATCTTACATTTACATGAATTTTGGACAACCTTTCCTGAAGATTTAAAAGGTCATTAATATCAAAAAGAGCATGAATCCCATCCTTGGAGTGGGAATACAACTACTTCTTATCATTTTTGCATTGAAGAATATTTTTCTCAACATTCCGAATATGAGTTTTCAAGGTGGAGAAGGATGACCTACTCTAATCTCTAATAATTCTTTTACATTCTTAAAATTTATAGAGAAACCCAAAAGGGGGATAAAAAATAATTCAACCATCCAAGCATTTAGAATGACCTCTCTACAGTTAGGTAAAGCAATCAAAGATTTGTTAAATCTAAGAGGAAATGGAGAAGAACTGGTAATTGTAGTAGAGACTTCCATCAGAATAGGATTCTGGTCAGAGTGCCACTTTGGTAAGATAAGGCCAGATATACTCATGGGTTCATTCCCCTCATCAACGTGGTCCAAGAATATGTCAATTTTACTAGCTTTCCTCCCATTAATGGTGTACCTTCTCCATGTGTATTCACCCCCCATAGTGGGAACTTCCACCAGTATACATTTATCAATACATGAAGTGAAATCAGAGGCTTCCAATCTATCGAAGTTATCGCCCATTTTTCCTTTGGTCAAAGAATAATTTTAATTCCAACTAGATCCATCCAGGTATGATATTTTTTCTCAGATATATCAATCAAGTTTGGTCATATCTCTCTTCTTTTGAGATAGGAGTTGGAGGAATACACATTGTAAAATAACACCTCGAATGACCATATCAACCAAGACACATTGATAGTGGATAGTGAAGGATTGGATATGAACATTATCATACTTAATAACCCAAATATCTTCCACCCCATTATCATTCACATCTTGTGAGACGTATGATTATCTAATTGAGTCCCATTTGAAAGCCTTCTGATTTTTAATATTTATTTTTGGTTCATCAATGAAAATCACTAATAGTTTGTTGGTCATGATGAAATTATTGAGGGTTTTGACCATGGGAAGATACTGATCCCATGTAAATTCTAGAATAATATATTCATTTATTAATATCTTATTTGCCTCTAGTCTGAGGCCCCCATTTATTGAAGATATTCAGTTTATTTGATTTACCATTTCCTTTGGATTTTCCCTCAAATACCTTTCCATCAGGGTATTCTTTAACCTTATCAGAAGAATGTGGGGGGGGGGGGATCAGGGAGGGACATATCACTGTTATAATCCCGTAATTTTCCATTGAGAGGTATAACCTTTTTTGGTAGAGTGCTCAATTCCCATAACTATGTCTTGATGGATTCTTCTCTTAGAAAGTTTTCTAGGAGAAACCTGGGTGAAGGGATCCTCCATGAAATGGGAAGCCATTCCCTTGTGTTGAGAGTCCAAGATTGATTTCCTACATTATTTTGGTGGTTGAGAATCTTCCAATGTATCCTCAACAAAAGAAGTATTCATCCCAGGGGATAAAGTTCCCTCATTAGGTTTCTAATTGCTGTCTAGAGACTCCATGAAGGTCGGATGATCCATGTGGGTCTAAACATACTGGTTTCAATCATTGTTTCATGTTTCATGTTTGTAAAACATAGTAATGAAATGAGAAGGGCCATGCTGATTAAAAACAACAAGAGAGTTTCCACCATCTTCCTCATCATAAATCCTATGTGAATAATGATAATCATCTACGGTCACATGGTCACGGGTAGGATGAATCATTCCAAGTTATTTTGAGGTGGGTTCAGCTTCATTACCCAGCACAGGAGAAGCACTGTTAGGGCCATCTGCAAAGTCTCCACTATTATCCTCATAGTTTTTCACCTATAAAATTGAGTGAGGAGCATCATCAAATAAAAAACCTGGTACATTAATGTTAAATATCCTCATATATGTTCCATGATTATCAATATTAAAATCTTTGGAAGAAACATCAATCTCCAAAAGTCTAGAAAGAGAAAACACATCCCCATTTAAGGTATGGTTCCACACATAAAGATGATTGACATCAGCAGCCTGTGGAAATTGGGGAACACCATCATTTCTACCAGGGTCTCTCACATGGTGTGCCTTTCCAAGGTCTTTTTTAACATTTAGAGGGGACCACATTCCACTTGGTGTTATCATATGTTCTCCTACATGAGTATTCATCATGCCCCTTCATGATACAAAGGCTAAAAAACATGGATCTTCCGTATTCTGAGACAAGAAGGCCAAAAAAATACATTCATTGTAAATTATTGGTTTTCTTTCATAGAGGATATACAATTTGATATTATCATAAAAATTTTAAGAAATACCTCTCAAAACAGGGTTGAGTCCCTATCCACCTACACTATAACTCTATAAAATTTTCTAAATCTTGGATTATCAATTTTCCTATCAATTCATATTGGATTTCCTACAGATGAGGAAATATCCCAAAAAATATAAGGATTCAATTTTATCCAATAAAGTATATAAATGTGGATCCATACTTGTGTATGAGTATTTTTTTACATTGAAGGGGTTACAATTACAATCCCATTCTTGATTTTATAGGATTCTAGGTCTCAAAAGATTGAACCCAAAGCTCTGTGCTCACCTCCTGAGCTCGTCTAAAGGGAAGACTGCATGGTAATATCACTTTACCATATCAGTTATCCTTGATTCCTAAAATTCCTAGATAGTAGATATTTTCTATACAAGGTTATTAATTCCCCAAATTTTCACTTCCTTTGGTGTCAATACATGCGATATGATAGATAATTTTCATAGATTGACTAGCTCTTCAACTACCACCTATTTCGAAGACAAATGCACAACCCAAACCTTCTTTATTATCCTTCCTAGAGTAAGAGAACCAAAATAATTCAAAGTATGAGAATCAGCTGATTTCACAACATTTGGAAATTTGTAGTTCAAACCTAGTGAGTCTAAATTCACCTCACAGATTAAACAATATTTTTTTCAGGACGAACAAATATGGAATAAATCCTTATGTTCAAATCAATCAGGTTAATTCAAGACTAGATCTGGCCTACATCCCTTTTCACACTCATCAAATCCTATATGCACGTATCTTTCATGATCATGAGGTTCAACCCTTTCTCTACCATCACCCCTTTGACCCTCTCTTTCCAATATACTATCACGAATAATTTAATAATATATTATTTTGAAAAAATACCATTATTTTTAATTTTTGAATTATTCATTTATTTTGACTTCAAATATAGAAATAAAAAGTTTTATTTTGAATATAATACTCTATCAAAACACCAATATGTCATATTCATTAATAAAATTCATATAACAGTAAAAAAATGTAACATCACAGGTTTTTTAAAGTGTTGGAATTCCAATGTATTTTTTAATTTTGAGTTTGGTGGGATGAACAACTTGAATTATATTCTTCCAATCCTAATTATGAATGTTTGATAGCTCTAAGACCTTTATTTAGGTAAGGTTTGAGTTTTTTTGTAAGTCTTAGGGGTTAAAAAAACAATGATGTAAGGATGGATGTCATGTATTATTGAAAATAGATTTATCCATGAATCATGTCATGTAATACTTACATGAAATCAAAGTGGTTTAAAAGGTGTGAGGAAGGGTGTAAAAGTCCATTGGTCCTACCTAAGGAATTCATGATGTGTAAATAGTATACATGTCTTGAATATAATATATGAATTGTAAAATATTCACTTCATGACCCTTGTGGGGAAATGTTTTTAAAAAGTGTAACAGGGAGCTTAACCCCCCCCCCCCCTTCAATTCATTTTTATCCTACACAACAACTCTCACATGTAGTAGGATTTCTCACAAGCCTCTCATAGGCTCTAATCATTCTTATTTGTCTGATATCTGATCTAATCTCTTTCTATCTCATTGGAAGTGTATTGGTATTTCTTTCAATCCCCTTGCTTCTTTTCTTCATTTATCTCACTATATAGAATGTTAAATCGTAGTGAGATATTTTCCCCTAATTTAAGGGTGTCTTTATAACACTATGATTTCTCCCATTGTGGCTTGAGTTAGAGGCTGAAATTTTAGGAGAGTGTGCCAACTATCCTGATGTAGGTGGTTCCTATATTTCTCATTAATTTTATAGTGGTTTTGGGGGTGTGTGATTTATTGCACATATTGGATTGACTAAGTGAGACACTAAATAAATTAGTTCTCTCATTTTTATGGATATATAAATGTCATGAGATGTCATTAGGTATTATCAATCCTATTTATAAATATGTTAATTTGGGTAAGGGGATTTTGACCAATTGGGAAAGTATGGCTAGTTGTTTATTACTAAGTAATTAAGTGTTATATGTTTTCATTAGTTCCATGGGATCATGATGGGCATGGCTTAAGGCTTGAGTTGATGATGACCATTAGGGATGAGGAAACACAGTTCGTCAGGTTGTGCTTGGATAGAGATACATGGGTTAATTATGATCACCATGTTGAGGTAACATGGTTCTTTGGTTTTTGGGAGATAAAGTCATCGAGATGAGGGCCTGGCTCGTGGTACTTGAGATGGTGTTGACCATCAAGACATAGTGATGTCGATGAAGGGGAATGAGGTGTCAGATGATGTGGATTTGGATATGTTGGAGATTACCACTCGTTGTTGTTGGTAGACACACCATTGGAGTCATGTGCACATAGATAGGAATTAGTTGAGGTGCTTTTTACCTCTCATTATGGGTGTAGTCCCCCATAGATATTTCATCTTAGGGTATGGTGTTAACCATCAGTTATGGATGGGGTTCACACCATAAAAATATAAGGTTGATGGTGATGGACCATCAAGAGATGGTTTGATACCATCAGTTGGGGGATGAGTCTCACAGTTATATTTTATTCCATAGTTCGGGATTATGGGAGGATGGTTATTGTCGTACCTCGGGACATCAAGCTATAAAGTCGATGATGATTTGATATTTTTTAGAGGATGGGCCTCATTGTTCCTCAAGATACCAGACTATAGAGCTAGTGATTAATTTTATATGGATGTCTGAGTGACTTGAGATAGTTTGGTAGGTCTTGCCGATATGATTCCAATACATTCTTGAAATATTATATAGGTGGTATCAGATGGAATGTGGTGTCGGGTTACATTTTTATGGGTGGAATGTAAGTTATATCCAATTATGAATTTATTTAGGGGGATCCTGGGAACTTATCAATGGGTCCACTCCACTAAAAATATATATTTACAAACATTAATTGTATTCTATACATATATTTGGGGGCACGTTTTCATAGATATTTTGGTGTTGGTTGAAGCATGAAAATGCACACTTGTGGCTGGTGATCACATTTTTAGTGGTTTAATTATTAAATGTATCCGTGAATTTCCTTTTTCTATAATTTTCATACACTATAAAATTATATATATAGGATATGAACACGATGGTGGTGGCCTACTGAGTTACTACTCATAGCCTACATTGACACCTCGAGATGCATGTAGACACTATGTCTTTCAAATTATGTAAGGAATCGGGATCTGGAGCTAGATCTTAGTGATTGTAGATTTAACTTTTACTTGGTATAAATAGAATTGGACCAACTTATTTCTCATTATTTAGATGGATTTTCCTTTTTGGGATTTTAGATATATATATACTTATATGGTTATCCATGGGTAAACTTGCTTATCTTCTTTGTGTGACCTGCTCGTACATGTGTCTTTATCAACATATGGTATGATATATTTGGGATTTTTATTATTATTACTAATATTTTTAAGCTTCTTCTATGTTAATTTAGTTTCTTATTATATTATGATCTTTCTTCCACTGTGTTATATGTATATGGTCCATTATTATTACCATTACCTTAGGGTATAGTCTCCACACTATCACTTAATTATACCATAACTGTTAGTTGGTAGCCTTTGATTTATTGGGGTCCTTGCCTAAGCCCTAGTGGCCAACTGGCCTAGCGAAACATTTATGTGGGAAACAAGGTACAGATAGTAAAAATTGTATCAAAGGGGTTTCTTTTACTTTTGATATTACTATTTGGTATGTGGTGGATTAGATACTAGGATGTAGAAAGAAATGGGTAAAGAACTCATGTTTGGGTGAATTTTTTCCCATGAACAAGGGATACAGAATGTTTTTTGGGGTGTTAAATTGATGTCATGATTTTTGATTTTATAGTTGATTGATATTCACCTCAACTGGAACACTTGGGAGTGATGTTTATTTTTTATCTAGTTTAATCCTTAGACTAGGATAAAAAGGGAGGATTATTTATTTATCATGGTTAAAACATAGGGCGAAATGATATATGTATGTGCCTATAAATAATTTCTTAGAACCTAGAGTTTTATAAGAGGGGTTGGGTTGTTTAAAGTGTCAAAAAAGAAACTAAATTGCGTTTTCTCGCTTAACCTTTCTGGTGGAATTCCACTCAGCCATCCCAGATATTTGGTTCCTGATGAGAGTGATATGTGATTCTATGTGTGTGTATTAAATATGGGCTATACTAAATTATGAGTATGTAGGAATGGGTTAATGGAATGGGGGTGATCTATTTAAAATGTAAAAAAAATATAAACAATGTTTTCTTTTATAGTCTTTTTGCGGCATTCTACTCAACCACCTCATATTGATGACTCTTAACATATATGGTATGTGACACCTGACTCTGTTATGAGTAATAATGGTTGAATTAGGATCGATTATATGTGATACATGGCCCTATTATAGGTTGGTAAGGGGTTGTGAGGTCAAATATCATGTGACATGGGTGCCATAGGGGAGTGTTCATGTGGTAAGATGTGTTTGATGTTACATATTTCTCTATATATGATATATATTACTATTATGGACATTTTACCATGGTATTTGGTCTTTATCATGATTCCATAGTGTCAAATACTAGTGAAGAGTCCGGAGGTCATAGATATGGTGACGTTTAAGTGTGCACATGATAAGTCCCTAAAGGGTCGAGATGAGGCACCTGAGGGTCATGATGATCCTGATCCACTAGTACATGCTCCATTATTGGTGGGATAACTATAGTAGATTGATGAATTTGTGCCATGTTTACATGAGAAGTTCAGTGAATACTTATTTAGAGTTATACAGGGTATCGAAGGAGAATTTCATGGAGAAGAGATGTTTATGGTGTATATGACTCATGAGATCTAGTCTCAACATCCATCACTATTTTTGAGTGAGGGTGGAATGTAGGCAGAAAAGAACTAGATCAAGTCTTTATAGATGATTTTCGATCATCTTGAGACACCACCAGGATAGATGGCGTAACCAGAGACTTATTTGCTCATAGTTCTAGCATAGAACTAGTGAGATGTATAGGTGTAGGATGGTAGACTCTAGGGACTGGATTTGAAGGATTTTGAGGCCATGTTCTTTAATAACATCTTCCTTGATAGTTTGAGTGTAGACAAAAATCATGAGTTCATTAATCTGTATAAGAGAGACACTTGCATCATACATTATGCAATGATTTTCACATACATTTCTCATCTCAAACGTTCTATCGTGGGTGACAAAATCACCCAGGTGAGGTGTTTTAAGATGCTTTGAGGCCTTCCATCAAGGTGATGGTAAGTATCACTAGACTGAAATTATTCTCAATAGTGGTGAATGATGTGCTAATAGGGTAGGAAAACATGACAGAGCATTCATATTTGATATAGGTAGGGGATTTAGTTGATCTTAGTAGTGATGCTTTGGGTATCCAGAAGTGAGGACTTGAGGAGTCTTGGTAGGGAAGTCAGACCAGAGCTTTAGGTAGACCAACACGGAGTGGGTAAACAACAGTGTTCTTATAGCGTGGGAAGCCATGACAAGTTCAGACCTAGTGTGATAGGGTTCCAAAAGAGTGTCGAGTGTGTGACCCGATGGGCTATCTGGGAGGGTTTTGTAGGAAGCCTTTCCAGATATGTGGGAGCAAGGGACCTTCTCAGACTTAAGAATTTGAGGTATGACTGTGAGTGGTACCAGGATATGGTAGCTTGGATTCATCTTCAAATAGAGTTTTTTGAAGATATAGAGAGACCTAATAGTTGGGTCAGTAGCCGAAACATGGTGTCTCTCTATAGGGACTTCATAAATTAGGTAGTTTGGCTTCAGTCCAGTCATATGGTGTTGAGATGTAGGATTCAAAGGAGTTATGGGATCCAATGACAGTTAGAGGTATTTTGTGGGTGTGACTCTGTTTTCCTTTGATTTTGATATGGATTATCTAGGTGCGTGAGGTGAACAGTTTTATTTTGGTCTAACCAGGTGCTGGTTTGTGTGTGGGAATTAGTATTATGTGTGTTTTGTATGAGGTTCTTAGGCATCAAGACTATTATGGGAATATATATATATATATATGATTTTATTTCATAGTTACTTATGATAATAAATGTGATGCCAGATCTTTAGTCATCTGATGAGACATGGTTCCTCATAGGTGTCATGTAAGACGAGGGCGTGAGGTGGTATCTGATGAGAAGTAGAACTTGTGGGCATATGTTGCAATGTGGTAATTGTGGGAATCATGTGCATAATAGGTCTGAATTGAGAACCTGATGTGGTGTATGAATAATGGTATGTCATGAGATGAATTATTTATCTAGGTATGGTCAGTGGAACACTCGTATATTTAATTTTGGGTTAGTAAGTGACCAGGTAGGAAATTCCTATGGTGGGAACATCCATAAGTGTAATTAGACTATGACTTAATGGATGGGGTAGACCATGGTGAATTAAATGATATGGGTATTTTCGGTACCATATTTGGGTAAAACCTGATAGCTCCTGGATGAGCTATTATAAGGTGGGGAGATTGTAACACCCTGAGTTTTTCAATGGGTCAAAATTACCAAGTAATTATAAATTTTAATTTTTGTGGGAATACAAACTTTAATTATAGGTTTTGGAACCAAATTCTGAATTTTTGATATCTCCACGGCCTTGTTTTAGGTTGCATTTGAGTTTTGTAGGATGTCATGGGGTATTAGGAAAAAAATCATAGGAGAGATGGATGACATGGTCTATTGAAATCATTTGTAGCTCATAATATATTCATTATTGTTCTTACAGGATGTGAAAGTGGTTTACAAGGTGTATGGTAGGGTGTGATGGATTAGGGGTCATACCTGATGAATTCACGATGTGTAAATGGTTTACATAAAATGAATCTAATAAATAATGTGTAAAATTTAAAGACTATGAAACTTATGGGGAATTGTTTTTAGAAAAGGGGAACAGGGGAATCATCCCCCTCCTTTCATTTTTCTACCGCACATCATCTCTCACCTGTATAAGGTTTTCTCCCAAGACTATTCTAGTCATTAATCATTCTTCTCTATCAGAGTTCTGATCCGAGCTCCATCTATCATGTTGGAAGTGTATCTATAAGTCCTTCAATACACATTATTCTTTTATTACGTTATCTCACCATAAATAATGTTAAATACATGTGATCTTTATTTCCCTATTTTATGGGAGTTTTTGAAATACTAAAATTTATCTCATTATGGATCATTATTAAGGTTGGTATTCGATGAGTGAGTGCCTACTAGCCTAAGGTATGTGTTTAATTGATTTTATTATTAATTTAAAGGGTATTTTAGGGTGTTTGATTTATTATACATGTTTGGTTAACTGATTGAGACCATAAATAAACAATTTTTGTTATTTTTATTTATTTAGATATTTCATGTGATGTCATTGGGAATGCCCTAGACTGGGATTATATATTTTAAAATGGGTAAGGGGATTTTGGTCAATTGGGAAGGTTATTCCAGTTTATTATTTTTAATAAATTAAGTGTTATATGTTTTCATTGGTTCCACGGGAAAGTGATGGACATGGCCTGAGGCTTGAGGTGGTAATGATCTCTAGGACTAAGTTGACATGGTTTGTCAGTTTTGACTTGGACCGAGATACAAGGGGTGATGATAATCACCAGGTTAAGGCAACATGGTTCTTTAGTTTTGGGCTAATGAGGTCACCAATACGAGGGTATAGATTTTGGGACTTTAGCTGATGTTGGTACGTAGCGACATGGTCATAGGGAAACAAGGTGTTGGATGATGTGGCTTAGGATATATTGGTGATTTACACTCAATGATGTTGGACAAAGAATCGTTAGATTCATGTTCATAGGGATATGACTCAGTTGAGTTGGTGTTTACCCCTCATTGTTGGTAGAGTGGCCCATAGATATTGTGGCTTAGAGGACGGTGTTGACCGTCAATTATGAATGGTTTTCTCACTATACAATGTTATGGTTGCTGGTGATGGACCATAAGGAGATGTTGTGAGACCATTAGTTGGGGTTTAGGATTTCCATTATATTTGAGGCCATTGATCTGGATTATGGGAGGATGGTTAACACCGTACATCAATACGTCAGTCTATAAATCTGATGGTGATTTACTATTTATTGGTGGACAAACCTCATCCTGCCTCGGTACATCAGGTAATTGAGCAAGATGTGATTTTATATGGATTTTTTTAGGGGAAATGGGATATTTTGATTATACATACAGATAAGATGTTGGTAATTTCTCGATATATGATATATATGGTATCAGATGGGATGAGGTGTTAAGTGACATGTTTATGCGTGGATTCTAAGGGCTCTTTAGGTATTATTTTCTTTTGGGGATGCCTGGGCACTAAGTTATGGGTTCTCTCCACTACAAATATATATATATATTAAATCATGTATTTTATTCCATATACATATTTTAGGGCATGGATTCAAAGATATTTTGGTGTTGGTTGAACCAGGTAAACACTCACTTCTATTTTTTGAGCACAAGTGAAGAAGGATAATTATTATTTTTCTAATTGTCTTTTCATTTATATTTTTCGTATAATAAAAAATTATGGATATTGGATAAGAACACATTAGTGTTGTCCTAATGAGTTCATACTCACACCCTACATTGACCCCTCATGACACATATTGACTTTATGTATTGGATATTAGGTAATGGATCAGGCTCGAGAGTTAAACCTTAGTGATCAAAGGTGTACTTTTTTATGAGATGTATGAAAGGGGACCAATTGTTTCCTCAACATCAGGATGGTATTTAATTTTTGGGTTCTTATATATATATGTATTATATGTCCAGCCATGGGAAAACTTGTTTATCAACTTTTTATGAATCTCTATGACATGTGTCTTTATTTTCATAAATTATGATGCCTTTGAGATTGTTTTTATTATTAATATCATTTTCGTTCTTATGTTGTTCTTATTTAGTTTCTTTTTATGCTATAGTCATTTTTTGTTCTATTATACCTATATGGACCATTATTATTATCATCCCCAAATGGTATAGTCTCTCCACTTTCACCTAATAATACCTTAACTACAAGTCGGTATCCTTTTGCTTACGGGGATTCATTCCTAAGGCCCGGTGTACAACCATCCTAGATCATAGTTTAAGTGTAAAACTAGATTGGGATGCAACAAAATCGCTCAAATTATATAATTTTTAATACATTTAAAAAATTATTATTTTTTAAATAATTGAATAAGTAATTCATCATTGTTTCATAATAATTTAAGGTAAATGTATAATTTCAAAAAAAATATAAATAAATTTAAATTATCAAAATAAGTTGATTAAGATCAACATAGACATTTAGATTCTTTAATGACTATATTTTATCCCTATATGGGCACATAATAGATATTTTTAATACTAATAGAGCGACATTTTGTAACTTTCTTTTCTTAAAATATTATATAGTTCATTTTCATGGAAAATTTTCCATTAAAATAGAATTTTTATCCTATAGTGTTAAGTATCAAATTCCCTTCATAAAATAAAAACTATTATGAAGATTAGTTTCCTTGTCACTTAATTTTATCCTAGATTATCCCAATTTACCATTTAATAATGTGATAAAATTTACCACAATTACTATTCAAATTGGAAAAAAATAGAAGGGGAATACATAAAAAATTTGGACCAACATATTCAAAATATGGAATCCATTTTTTAAATTATAGTTCTATATGTTGTACAAATTAATTTAAAAATAAGCATGAAAAATGTCATAAAAATAACTTTTTATAAAAATACGTTTTTAGCCTAAAACTTGGTTTATTCTAATCTTATACATAAATAAATATCAAATGAATGTCAAAACATTTTATTTAAAGTATAATATATAAATTTTATTAAAATAAATCACCAATATTTATTAATTTAATATATTAATATAAAATATACATTGCCCACAAAATAACAGTGTTTTCATAAAAATATTCTTTTTTCTTTCAAATGATTTTAATTTTATTTTATAATAAATTGATAACCAATGAATTAATCTTATACGTGTGTAAAAAATATATTTTTCCTAATTTAGTTATTTATATTTATATCCTTCAACTCATTAGCCAGGAGATAACTAATACATTAAATAATAATATCTTAATAGTATATCACGTTTTGTTTTAACCCAGTGTTATCTATAATGTAAGCTATCAAAGAAATTGATTTTTTTTTGAAAACAAAAATTGTATAATCTAAGAGTCTTTAACCTATAAAATAGTGTGGTGAGGTACCCTTTGGTCGTGTTTCATAGGATGACCACTAGTAGACCACATCTACAACCTCATTTTGGCATTTTGGCATGCACCACCCTTTGTGCATCACACCCACCAACTTGTTGTGTTGATTCTCATAGGGAACCAATAAATTCTCAAAAACTTTTTCCCTCTATGATAACCTTAATTATTCTAAAAAATAAATATATAACCATGAAAATGATTTAAAACAGAAAATAACATGGAAATTCCAAATAACTGGTGGTGTTTTGGATAAAAACCTCATGTTTTGATATAGTTTGGAGTATGTACATTTCATATTAATTATATCCCTAATAGGGAATTTTAAATTGGATGTGGTCATGGAATCGATGAATCTAATGTTAATCACCCTAAAAAGGTTGTTTGAGCATTGACTTCATCTTAACTCTAGTGGAAAGTGAATGGGCCTAAGACTACACATCGGGATAAACACTTTTGGGGGATATGACTTGGTAAACAAAGTGCTCATTACAAACCAATATAAAGGATTTATTTCATAGTTAATTCATGGTACTGTGTTAGGTAGTATGATAAAACCCAAATAAATAGTATCTTAGGTTGAAACTAAAATGAGTATAAGTTAAGCTACAAATGATATAGTTTGAACTAAGAGTGATATATGTTGGACTAAAATAACTATATGATAATAAGATATCGGACTCAGTACACTCATAAGTAACCAAACCCAATTATCCACATGGCCTCAAATATGCCTTCTCAAATTCCAAAGGCTACCGATAAGCAATGAGGGTCAATAGTGTTATAGTGGGGAGACTATACCCTCTTGATTAGAGTGATGCAAAATAGTGATAATAGGTAAAAAATGATAGAAAGATAATAAAACCACAAAATCACAACATACGGAATAATAATAATAGTAATATTTTTAATAATATCATAAATAAAAGGTTTCCATATCCAGTATCAAATATAAACTGATGATCATGTTATGATTCTATACAAAATTGGAATTCTATGAACAAAGAAGAAGGAATATAAAAAAATCTATACAAAATAAAAAAGAGACCCAAAATCCATCTCCAATGGAATCATGAGTATAATCATGGTCGTCTACACCCATAATCAAGCCTAGTATAGAAAATCAGGAATTCATTGATGGGATCTTCCCTTTTTCCTTACGTGCATCAATGGAGTCTATTTAGGTACCAATAAGTAGCCTAAAAATAGTGAGAGATATACTCAGTATGCCCCCACAAAGTTTTCCTAGTATAATACTTATATCATATATAAAATGAGTAGTGTGATGGTACGACAATTATAAAGAAATAAAGTAAACTATAACCATGTTAGCTCAGATTTCTGGAGTTAACCCACCTAATTGAACCTACTTCGGCATAAGATGGGATTTCTCTGAACACATGTTCCCATGTATATATTTATATATATAAGAATGTATGTATGTATGTATCATATATAGATAACATATATAGATATACATATGTATTTTTGTTTGTGTGTGGTTCTATTTGAGACCCAAAGCTTTAGACAAATTATTTCTTGCATGTACATAATAGTTTCATATTTTAAATAAGTTTCATCATTCCCACCTATATCATAAAAAAATAAGGGATTTGATTCTTGAGGATCATGGATAATTAGTGTTCCATAAATGGGTATCATGTATAATACAAGATTTTATGCCTAACGAACACATATAATAAGGGATGACATTCCTGAGGATCATGTATAATAAGGGTTGTGGATTGTGTATAATAATAATAATTTTCAGTATTCTTTATAATAATACAAGAGATGGTTTCTATCTATTTTATACTTAATTTAGTAAAGGTACTAACACAAATTGTATCTAAGGGTTTTGGGGAAAAGTCATACATTTCACTTAAATTAATTCAATTAATTTGTTTCCTTTAAGAGTCATTCCATGACCACATAGAAGGTGGTTTGGTCACTAAGAATTTTAAATTCAAGGAGAATTTCATAAGCACACCTAACGGGTGGCACTTTGTGAAGGGGACATCATAAAAAGTTGAAAAGGGTATAGGGGATTATTTCAAAATGGATAACAAATCAAATTATGATAAATAAAAAAAATTAGGCAATATGTAGAAATTCTAACATGTAACATCATGATGCAGGATATAAAACAATAAGGACACAAGGGAAAAGTACTAGACCACCTAAATTATTGTAAATATGAAACTGTGTCTAGTGTTGGCCTCTGATATAAGATAGAATAGAAGAAATTAGAGAGCTGGACAAATACCCTAAATATAGGGAACATTATTTCACATGGATTTAGCTTTCCATATAGTGAGATAAATTATGAAAAGGTTAAATGGTATTGAAGAAATTAATATTAGTTATTCAATGAGATGAATGGTGGTGGAATTAGCCACTGATCAAAGGAGGTATCTCAAATCCTAGTTTGGAGGCAAAGGGGAGATCGAACCGGAGGGACAAGACTACTCTATGAAATGGGAGGGAAAATGAAGGGTTAATAATTATAGAAGGTAGGGGTTAAATCATTATTTCACCAACATTTTATAGGGTTCATGGTTTGCCTAAATGGTTGGAAAAACTGTGCACCAACACTGTCCCATGATACCACCCCCTCACATGGTTATGTTAATAGTTAAACAAATCATGTTATAACAATGTGTTTCATCTCCATCACACACATGTATGATTTCACAAGGCCATATGGCCTCCCTATAATGGTTTATAAAACTATAATCCTCCTTCTAGGGGATTCAGAGTTAAATCTCATGGTTAACACTAATTGTTCCCCAATCACGCCCCCCATATTTTTTCTTAAATAACTAAATCTACATGTTATGAACATACCTTGGACTCTCCCAAAACCTTCCTCAAACTCTTCAAAATATTTTTTATGGTAAACCCAGAGGATTAAACTAAAATTTAAGGGACATAAAACTCCCAAAAAATTCATTACATTAAGACATCCAAAACTTAAGACAAGTAATCCCGAAGTTTTTTTATATGGGTGGTAAAGCATCATCTAAGAATAATTCTAACCACCGAGCATGTATGTCAGCCACTCTCTCCCATGTTTTTTCATATAAAAATTTTTGTTACTATATCACCCAAAACATAGGATCTAGACTACCATAAAGGGCCTTTAAGCCTCTATCGATGATATGAATTGGATTCTCCTCAAAATAAGAATCAACCTCAAAACAATATTCTTAGGATTGAAAGAATAATATGGGTATGAATAATAATAGTGGAGATATGATATATTGAATATTTAATGTGTTGATATTACTTATGAGTAAAGGCCAACTGATATGCTACTAGCATAACTCTCTATATGATTTTTAAAGTATTGACATAACAAGGTGATGGATTGCCCTTTTTTGAATCTGTATATAAACCAATATAGATGAGACCCCCAAAAAGACTCAATCTCCCTCCTCAAACTCTATAGGTTGGCGATGATGATTGATAAAATAATTATTCCTATAGGAAGCTATATCCATATGTTTATTAATAATTTGTAGCTACTCTAAAGTCTCTTGAATGAGGCGTGGTCCCAATAACACTACCTCACCTACCTCTAGACAACATAAGGGTGAAAAAAAATGACTTACCATATAATTTATCATAAGGATCTATCTATATAGTTTCTAAAAAGATATTATAATAATAGAATTCAGTGAGAGGAAGGTTCTTATCCTAATAACCTAAAATATATATTCTTCGTTTTCAAAGAATCTCCTCAAACACCTATATAGTATGTTCATACTACCTTTCGGTTAGTAGGTGAAACTATTTACTCAAAAACACCTATGAAACTAACGAATTTTGAAATCCTTACTAGATCCATGATGTAATCCAACCATCTATATGTGATAAAATTGAAGATGAAACCTTGTGAAGGTGTATGATCTCACTAAAAAATATCATTCCAAGATAACTAATTAAAAATGACTCTGTAATAGGAAGAAGTTGGGTGGCCTTTGTTATCCTATCAATGATAACCAATAATGCATATCTACCATGAGATGAATTCGAAAACCCCACCAAAAATTACATGGTGATGTCATCCTGTTTCTACATTAGAGTGAAAAAATGATATTAAAATATAGAAAGTCTCCAGTGTACCTACTTCACCTATTGACATGTGTAACACCAGATAATTTTTTTTGTAATTTTCCACTTTATACTTTGTCGCCAATATTCATGGAATAAATCTCTATACATCATGGTGATTCAAGGGTGTACATCCGAAGAATAGCCATGTGTTTCCCACATAAATTCCTCTCACATGTCTGTAGGTACCCAGACACTCTCATGAATATAAATAATCTCATCCTCATCGATAATCTAACCTAGTGGTGGGTACTCACTTGAGATCCTCTCCCTTAAGACTAATCTCTTAGGATCAAAAATATTTCTTTTTTTAGTCAATCTAAAAGAGAATATTTCACTTCCATAGTTGTAGTAAAATGATACCCAAGGTTCTTCTAAACCTCTAGATAAATCTCATAGAATAGATACATCAACTGCAAATCTCTACAAGCCTCTTAAATATAGTAATTATAATTATTTTATCTTATATAATCATCCAATATGTTACCCCTCCCCATAACATAAGTAAGACATAAGTAAAAATATTATAGGTATTCAACTCACCTTCTTTTATTGAGATATAGGTCACAATGTTACAATTTGTTTTCAAGTATTTTTTCATCATATATACTAAAAAACTCTCTCCTAGTAAGTAATTCCTCCAATAATTTAAGGTATGAATCATATCATCCAACTTGAGATTGTGTGTTGGTTAATTCCAATCATGTGCCCTAAACTATCGAGACTTGTATGTCATGACATTATCTCACAACATTATAATGGATCTCAATAAAATACCTGATGCATCATAGTAAACTATGTAGACTTTACCATGATTATATAAGATTAGGATTGACACTAATGTAAGTCTTCATATCAACTCCTAAATGCTATCTTTCATGATTAATACCTTAAAAACATGACAACTTTCTTGGTTAATCTCGTGAGTGGTGATGAAATGGGTGAAAAATCCTAAATAAAATGCCTTTATTATCAACCTATCCCCATGAAATTTTGTATACCAAATAAATTATCGGTCTGCTCCCAAGAGATAGCATCTCTCACATTCTCTAGTCAAAAGATACTCTTACCTCTTATATTATGTGATCTAGGATATAAACTTTATCAATCCAGAAAAGTCATTTGGTGATCTTGGTATAAAACCTATACTCTCTTAGTGGGATCAAAATTATATTAAGGTGTTTATAATGATCATGTGGATTTTGTGAGTACAAAAATATGTCATCCACCAAAATGACCATAAAGGAATCTAAATGTGGGCAGAAAACTCAATTTATCAGGGCCATAAAAATTGATTGTGTGTTCATAAGACCAAAAATAACGAACAAGTATACATTAGAGTTTTATTTACTATAAAATGTTTTATATGGTATGTCTGAGGGTTTTACCCAAACCTCATGATATCCGAAAATCAAATTAATCTTTGAGAAAACCTGAGATTCTTAATAATGATCAAAGAGGTCATCAATATAAGTAAAGGTATATCAGTTATTAACTATAAGTTGAATCCATTTATAGTAATATAGGTGTAATGTTTATGTATAATGTCACATGAATAACTTATTTTAAATTTATTTTTAATTTAATTTCCATTATTTCTTTGTTTTTGGGGTTTCCCATGAATTTTTGGAGGAATGGTTGAGTTTTCATGATTTGGGCCAAACTGTTAGCCCAATTCCAGATTTAGAAATAAATTTTGATTCCTTTATAAATCCTTCATTTTTCGACATTTTTCATCCATTCTAATTCCTACATGGCCTCCCCTGACCTATGAACACCACAAAATTAATTTGGACCATTTAGAAATCTATAATCATGGTGTATTTGAGTATTTATATAAGGGATTGGGCCTGCCCGGAAGCCAATTTCTTACATTAAAAATAGTTTTTAATTATTTAATAACTCATTAAAATTTTAAGTTTTTTCATAAATTTCAACTCTCACCCGAGCCCACTTACCTAAGGCGCTCCCCCTTCTCTCCTCCCCCAATTTGGAGCTCCATAGAATCTCGAAATTGGGAGAAACTGCACGGGATTTTAAAAATCGCCTAGATTTGAAGAGGTAAATTGATCCTTTCATAAATACTTCTATTTTTACTCTTTTTCCCGCATTAAAATTTCTACATGATCTCATCATCCTTTTTAGAACATAACTTAAATGTTTATCACTTTTAAAATTCTGATATGGGTGGATTTTGGGTCGCTTTCTTCTAGATTATTTTGGGTAGGTGTTTCTCTCTTCAATTTCTTCCTTATCCTTAGAGTTTCCTCCCTCTTTCATGAATTTATTGAGTGTCCAGAAGTTAGGGTTCAAACCGAGGGTTTTATTTGGGGTATTTGTGGTCAAATATTATGGTTTAGGGTTTATTTTCACCTTATTGTGGTGCGTCGGAGGTGTAGTGGAGGTTTCACACCAAGATTCAAGGGTTTTGACTCAAAAGGTAGATTATTCCTTGTATAACCATTTTATGATGAGTTAGAGTGGATGGTTTATTAATTTATAATGTTTCAAATCTATTGTGTGTGTTGCAAAAAATACTTTTAATGGATTTGGTTAAGTGTTTAATTTTGTAGTTGCATTTTGTTTCTTGGAATTGGGTGCTTTTCATGCGTGGCTCTTGGGGAAATGTTTGGCTGTATTTTATAACATATCAAAGTGATTTATTAGTGTTTAAATGGGATGAAAATTCTGGTTTGTTAATTACTTAATGCCATGTTGGCATTGTAATGGGGTTTTTAATGGTTTTAATGTGTGAAACCATGTTGTGCTTCTTGAACATGATTTGTGAAAACATGTGTTTTTCATGTGTACCATTTGTGGTGTTGTTTGAGGTATTTTTATAAAACATGAGGTGGTTTAATAAATGTTTTTAGGGATGCCAATTCTGCTTTGGATTTTTATTGGTATGGTTTTGGTCTTGAAGGAGGGTTTTTAAATGGGTTTTGTATGCAAACCATGGTTGCACCTCTTTGGTTGGTTTTATGAAAATTGTAAATGAATTAATGAGTTACACAAAGTGTGAAATGGTTACTTATGTTCTATTATGGAGATATTATGTTCCTAAAATGATTTTTTGAAACATAAAGTGGTTAGTTATGTTATAAAATATGTTGGTAATGTTTTGTAATTTTTCGAGGTGATTTATGAAATTGTTATGTGGGTGGGAAACAAGTTTTTGGGATGTTTTGCGTGAGTGTGATGTGCAAAATGGACATTGTTTATGAAAGGGGTATTATGTAACATGTGAGTGGGATGTTATGTTATGTTTATCATCTTGGGAAAGATTTTATAAAAAAATTAACGGATTTGTTGAATTCTGAAAGATGTGGAAAATGTGTAGTGGGTTATTTTTGGCGTGAGTATGATTTCAAAATTCATTTGAATGAAAAAGTGGATTTTTAGACTTGTGTGGTATACATGTGGGCTTTTTGGTGAAATTGTGATGTGAAAATTATATTTTCATGTGAAAAGTATATTTATGGACTTGTTGAACTTGTATGAGCACAAGGGGAAAACCCGGGTATCTAGGTGGGTGACATGTACTAGTATGCTAGTGAATCTGTGGGGTATGGCCTCAGTTTCACTTAGCAAGATTGACGCTTACAACTCTAACTAAACAATTATGATGATTATTGGGGACCACTAGGTTATGGGTATGTTACCTACTAGTGTCTCGTGTATGAGAATGGATATTGTGATTGTAACTCTCAACGAGATACGAGGTACCTGGGACCCACAACAAGCTAGTGCTTAGGGGTTATTTTCTATTGCTTGTTCTCATTAGTTACTTTGTGATTAATGTTATCATATAGTATGGTTGGATAGAAAATTCAATGGGGTTAAAATTATTTTTTTTTTTAAAATTCTTAATGATAGCCCACTTGAAAACTGTTTAAATTTTTTTAAGTTGCATCTTTTAGAAATTGTAACTAGCATTTTCTATTTATGAAAACTTGCAAGATTTTCATTTTTGAAGGTTTATAACATGGAATATCTTAGTGATGGTAAACTACTAGGCATTGGATCACGCCCTAATTATAGCCTTGGGTGTAAGTATACTTGGTTATTTTTTTGTTGCAGGTTTGGGTACAACTTTTGTGCCAATAGTTTGGGTTTTTACCGACTGTTCGTGATGCAGTGTTGTGGAGATGACTTGAGGGTGGTGACTCTTGCCATGTGGAGGTTCTTGGGCTGTTATTATTTGGTTTTTTACCATTTTAATGGTCTTTAAACATAGTTTTAACTAATTTAATTCATTTTAGATATTTTTCAAAAGACAGTTTTAGTTGAAAAATACAAACTAGTTTTATTGAGTTTGTTTGATGTTTAATGTTTACAAACTCAGGTAAATCGTTCCCAAACATTATTTTATGATAACCAGGAACTTTTTCCTGCCCATGGGGATCGGGAACACCCTTCAGGCCTTATCGCGGGCTGGTTCAGGTGCCGATTTTTATGGAGACTAGATTCGTTTAGGGACAAAATTGTATCAGAGGGAGGTTCAGGTTAACTCTTAGGGTCTTGTTATTTTGGGAAGAGTCGGGATAGTCTAGAGTTATGATTTTTGTGACTTTGTATTCCAGTTATGGGTAGTGTGGATAATCACTAAATCACATTATGGGATTCATGTTTTTAGGATATGTCAGGATTTATCTAAGTCCTTTGGTTTTCAGGGTTGATGATTGTTAGGGGAAATGAAAAGAGAGTTGGGTTAATGGTCTCAGTGAGATCGCATGGCCTGGAAAGCCATATGGAGCCAGTTATATTCCCTATAACAATTTCTATGATGGTGAAGTGAATTTAATATGGCCTCCAACCATATTTCCAAGTCACCCATTGAAACTAGTTTCCTCTCGCATTGTTTTGTGCTTTAGATTTGAAATATTGGCACTTTGGTTTTAAGAAGCGTAAAGTTTTTTTGAAATTATTTTCAAAAAAAGAGGGAATGGTTTGGTTTATCAAACAATGGAACTGAATTTTCAGAATTGTTTTCAAATGGAAAATGGTGTGATTAAACCATTTTTGAAAGCAGGAACTATATTAAAGTTGGTTTTGAAAAGTGTTTCCAATAGAGTTTTACAAACAATCAAAGGGTGTTTTAATGGGATGAGATGTTTTAAAATTGATATGAATATATTTAAAGTGAGTTATTTTTTAAATGGTTGTGCCTTTCTGAAAAGTTTTGTTAGATGTGAGTCGGTATTTTGATCTCTTTGTTAGCGGTTTTGAGAAAAAGGATGTGTTAGTTGACCATTTTGTTTTGAAAAGTGGAAATGATTTTTGTTTTAACCATTTGTATTTTTGTGAGAAAACACATATATGGGGTTATATGGGAGGATGGATGGTTTATGGTAGGGCTAGATGAGTTTCGGGATGGATATGGGGATGGTACTCGGTGTGGCACAGAAACATGCATGTGTAAGGCCCATTGGGTACCATTGGTGGATGCTCTAACCGCTGAACCGTTAGTTTTCAAAGAAATATTTTTAAAGAAAAAAATGATGTCTTGATGAATTTTTTAGGATGGATTAAATTAAGTGTTTTTGGAAAATGTTGATGTTGTGGGATGTTTTGAGTCCAAGAACCCCACCTTTTCGAACTGTGTTTTGGGTTTGTGTTTGGTCGGTAAGCTGGGTAGAAGGACCAGTTTGTAGTCTCCTCTGAGATATGTTTCAGGACACCATTATAGTGGTTCCCTTAATGCTTTTGGATCTTGTTTGTGGAACTTTTTGACCAATGTACCAGCTTGGTTGGGTCCTTGGGTTCTATCGTTGGATAAGGTACGCCCCCATTAAGGTTTAATGCATAACTAAAGTGCAACCTAGATTGTTTCTCCATTGGAAAATCCTTCAATTGATCAATATAAGGAATATTTTTTTTCTCGAGATCTGTAGATTGAGTCTATACCCATTACTTTCTTTGTTTTTTATCCTCTTGTAGTGGGAGAGTGCTCGTGGAAGGTTGAAATAGACCTTAGTTTCTTAAGTTTCTTGATTTGTCGAAGGTGGAAGTATTCTAGGGTTGTTAGTGTGGATGAGTGTCTCGATGGTGTCTAAGAGGGCCTTTGGGTTCTTCATAGTTTCTTGGAAGCATGAGTTCATGTTAGACCACCAGTGTGGGAAATATGGTCACGATAGGATATTGTGGCCAATTTCTAGAATTGTATATTGTTTGGGGATGTTGTATAAGGCCCCTCTCCATGCATTTTTATATCAGTCATAGTGGTCATGTTCAGTGACGCCTTATGATGTCATGTGATCGATTGACCATAATGGTGAAAGTTAGGCAATCATATGAGAGACTCTATTATTTTGGGATAATGTATCCCTTGTAAAAACTTAATAATATTCCATTTTAGTGGAAGGTGGGTATAGGTGTTCTTAACTTATATTGTTTCTCACCCAAACAAAAATGGTTTGTTCTATGTGCATCATTGAAGCCCTTGTTTCAGTGAAATATCGGGTTAGGGTAAAGTGAGTTTGGAATGTGTTATGTCTTGGAAAACATATCGGTTATTGTAGTGTATTTTTTGGTTTCACCGAATGAAGAATTCTCATTCAGGGGGTTTCTAAAGCCTAACTGTGAGGCCAAAGATGCTTCAATCATTGGATCTCCAGCCATAGGTCTCGGAGAGAAGATGTCTCTTAGTCAGGGGAAATCCCAGGGTTGTTTAAAACCTTGTACAAAGTCATATCCACAGTATGATAGATAGGAAGATTTTAAACCTATTGTGTCATCATCCTTCTTCTTTTGTTCTCATTCAGAGGAAATTGGTGGAGGGACTTGTACCCATGTCATCACCTAATGTCATTCCATCCCCCATTTGATCTCCATTGAGTCATTAGATAATGGTTTCAAATTTGGATAGATTTGTTGAGGACACAGTTTGGGAACAATTAGTAGTGATTGTGTTCCAGGAATCCATGCAGAAATACTGATCTGCATAGTTAGGGCACGGTTTCCCAAACCGTGCAGACTAACCCTGTTCCCTTCCCAAATCTTAAAAAAAATTGGTCTTTCTGTGTCGGCCCATGCTGGTTGGTTATGATGGTTCGTTCATATGGTGGGTATAACCACTATAATTCAAATGTACGTTCTTCAAATACATTGAATGGAATTATACCCTTTGTACTAGGGAGTCCGTTCAGGCCTCCCCCTGTTGGTGTCTTGATTCTGTCTCAAGAAAAATATAGGTTGTCTCTTATGGTGGGGAGCCTATTTTTGTTCCCCCATACTAGTAACTCAGATTTTTTGGATTGGATATAGGTAGTATGGTTCGAAGCTATCAAGCTACCTAAACCATCCTTGGGTAAACGTTGAGATTGGAGAGTGCCCAATGGTTTAGTTATAGAAAGGTAAGTGTAACATTGTTCGGTGTTGTTGTTTGTTTGGGTAAATTGATTGAGTATTGTTCAGATTGTGTTTGAGGATTTTTCTTTTGAAATAAAACATGAATGTTCTTGATTGTTTCATGAAAAAGGTGTATGTTTTGTTTTTTAGGGTATTCCTTCCTTAATTGATCACTGGATGTGTTTTGGCCTTTGGGGGTAAAACCTGGCAAGGGAGTACCTCTTAGTTTCTCAATTGGGTTTGGTTGTTGCTTTGGTCTTGCTGTGACATTACGGGATGGAATGATTTCATGGTGGGGAGAATTTTCACATAAATAAATTATTTTAAAGTTATTTTTAATTTAATTTCCATTATTTCTTTGTTTTTGGGGTTTCCCATGCATTTTTTGAGGAATGGGTGAGTTTTCATGATTTGGGCCAAACTGTGACCCCAATTCCAGATTTAAAAATTAATTTTGATTACTTTATTAGTCCTTCATTTTTCAACATTTTTCATCCATTACAATTCCTACATGGCATCCACTGCCTTAAGAACACCAAAAAAGTAATTTGGAACATTTAGAAATCTATAATTATGGTGTATTTGATTTTTTATATAATGGATTGGGCTTGCCCAGTAGCCCATTTCCTGCATTAAAAATATTTTTTAATTCTTTAATAACTCATTCAATATTTATGTTTTTTAGGTGGTTCCAACTCTCACCCGAGACCCCATACCTAAGGCTAGCCCCCATTATCTCCTCAACCAATTTGGAGCTCCATAGAATCGAAAAATTCGGCAAAACATCTATGGATTTCAAAAATCACCCATATTTGAAGAGGTAAATTGATACTTTCATAACTTCTATATTTACTATTTACCCCCATTCCAGTTCCTACATAATATCATAACCCTTGTTCAAACATACCTTAAATGTTTATCTGTTTTAAAATTCAGATACGGGTGGATTTTGGGTCGTTTTCTTCTAGATTGTTTTGGGTAAGTTTTTCTCTCTTCAATTTCTTCCTTCTCCTTTGGGTTTCCACCCTCTTTCATGAATTTATAGAGAGTCCAGAAGTGAGGTTTCATACCTAGGGTTTGATATGGGGTATTTGTGGTGAAATATTATGGTTTAGGGTTCATTTTCACTTCTTTATGGTGCGACAGAGGTGCGATTGAGGTTTCACAACAGTATTCAAGGGTTTTGACTCCAAAGGTAGGTGATTCCATGTATAACCATTTTATGATGAGTTATATTGCTTGGTTTATTAATTTAGTATGTTTCAAATCTTTTGTGTGTGGTGTAAAACAATTTTTGATGTATTTGGTTATGTTTTTAATTTTTTAGTTTCATTTTTTCTTGGAATTGGGTGCTTTTCATGCGTGGCTCTTGGGGAAATGTTTGGGTGTATTTTATAACATATGAAAGTGATTTATTAGTGTTGAAAGGGGATAAAAATTATGGTTTCTTAATTCCTTAATGTCATGTGGGCCTTGTAATGGGGTTTTTGAATGGTTTTAATGTATGAAACCATGTAATACTTCTTGATCGTTATTTGTGAGAACATGTGTTTTTCATGTGTACCTTTTGTGGTATTGTTTGAGGTATTTGTATAAAACTTGGGGAGGTTTAATAAATGTTTTTAGGGCTTCCAATTCTGTTTTGGTTTTTTATTGGTATGTTTTTTTCTTGAATGAGGGTTTTGAAATGGGTTTTGTGTGAAAATCATGGTTGCACCTCTTGGGTTGGTTTTATGAAAATTGTATATGATTTAATGAGTTACACAAAGTGTGTAATGGATTATTATGTACTCTTTTGGTGATAGTACGTTCCTAAAATGATTTTTTGAAACATAAAGTGGTCAATTATGTTGTAAAAATTTTTTTTAATGTTTTTTAATTTGTCGAGGTGATTTATGAAATTGTGATGTGGGTGTGAAACATGTTTTCGGGCTGTTTTGCGTGAGTGTGATGTGAAAAATGGAATTTTTTTATGAAAGGATATTATGTAACATGTGAGTGGGATGTTATGTTATGTTTAGAATCTTGGGAAAGATTTTATAAAACTGTTAGCAAAATTTTTTAATTGTGAAATATGTGAAAAATGTGTTGAGGGCTATTTTTGGTGTGAGTATGATTTCAAAATTTATTTGAATGAAAAAATAGATTTTTAGACTTGTGTGGTATACATGTGGGATTTTTGGTGACATTGTGATGTAGAAATGATATTTTCATGTGAAATGTATATTTATGGACATGTTTAACTTGTCTGAGCACAAGGGGAAAACCCGAGAATCTAGGTGGGTGGACGTGTACTAGTATGCTAGTGAATCTGTGGGGTATGGCCTCAGTTTCACTTAGCAAGACTGACGCTTACAACACTAACTAAACAATGATGATAATGGTTGTGGACTACTAGGTTTTGGGTATGTTCCCTACTAGTGGATCATGCATTATAATGGATAATGTGATTGTTACTCTCACTGAGATACGAGGTACCTGGGACCCACAACGATTTAGTGCCTAGGGGTTATTTCCTATTACTTGTGATCATTTGTTACTTTTTTCTTACCATTGGAATATAGTATGTTTGGATGGAAAATTCAGTAGTGTTGACATTATTTTTAAAAGTGTTGGTTCTTAATGATATCCTACTTGAAAACTGTTTTAATTTTTTTAGTTGCATATTTTAGAAATTGTAACTAGCATTTTATGTTTATGAAAACTTGAATGCTTTTCATCATTGAATGTTTATCACATGGAATATCTTAGTGGTGTTATCCTACTAGGAATTGGTTCACAACCTACTTACACCCTTGGTTGTAAGTATACTTGGTTATTTGGTTGTTTCAGGTTTGGGTACAACTTTTGTTCCAACAGTTTCGGTTTTTACCGGTTGTTCGTGATGCGGTGTTGTGGAGATTTCTTGAGGGTGGGGCCTATTTCCATGTGGAGGTTCTTGGGCTGTTCTTATTTGGTTTTTTACCTTTTTAATGGTATTTAAACATAGTTTTAACTTATGTAATTCAGTTTTTATATTTTTTAAAAGACAGTTTTAGTTGAAAAATCCAAATTTGTTTTATTGAGTTTGTTTGTTGTTTAGTGTTTATAAACTTGTGTAAATTGTTCCCAAACTTCATTTTATGATACCCAGGAATTTGTGCCAGCCCATGGGGATCAGGATCTCCCTTTGGGCCTTGTCGCGGGCTGGGTCAGGTGCTGGTTTTGATGGCGACCAGATTCAGTTTGTGACAGCTACCATTCTAATCTTTGGTGAAATGGATAGGTGAACCCCATAGTGAATTGTTGGGTCACAAAAAAACCCATAACTTCTAATTCCTCTAAATACTACTTGAGCTCCTACAACTCTATTGTATCCATCTGGTAAGGGGGAATTGAAACTGGTGATGCTCTTGGAATTATTTTAATAGTAAACTCCACCTATCTCTCAATAGGTACCCCAAAAAAGATAAGGGAAGATGTCACTGAATCAATCCACCACAAGAGGTAAATCTATATGTTGCATTCCTTGATCATCCAAATAAAGAATAGTAATATAATTTATAACTCTAAAAAATTAATTATTTTGATGTATCACTTGACTCACCTCAATATCCCTTTCACCCTTATGTGTATAACTACCACCATTGGGTGATATAAAAGACACCATCTGGAAATATCAATCAATATACTCATGGTAGGTAAACAACTATTCCATATTAGAATGAGTCAAAACTAGTCATCTCAATGTTGAAGAGGTCTCACATGAAATGATAACTACCTACCTCAAGGGGTATTACTTGAACTATGTATGATTTTTTATTAGACCCCTAATGGGGTAACGACTATCATCACCCAACAAAAATACTAATTGTGAGCCCAAGACTCTCCAAAATTTACACATATCTAAAGGTGTGGAAATATCCTGTTTCATACAAAATTGGCACTAATATGGAGGCTATAAAAATAAAATCTCAAAATATGGAAGGCTCGACACTCTAATAATTGAGAGTATGTTGCACTGCATATATATGTCTAGATCTGATATCCTGATATATTGGGAAGGGACACATTGCAAGTGTTATAAGACATGTGTGTGCATCTCGTATCTATAACCACCTCATCATCCTAAATGGATGGTAGTGATCCATATACATTCATATATAATAGGTATTATTCCTTCCCTTAAAGGTAGAGCTGGTGAATATCCTCTCCCATTAGAAATAGAGGGTAAGGTCCTATAAAAATCTAGAATATAACCCATATATTAATACCCTCAACACTCAACATGGTCTTTGGGACATTTGGGCTTCTAATTCCATGTCTTCTTACATTGGTGAAAAACCACATAACTATCACTGAATTTCATATATCTTCTGATTCCCCATGTGAAAACTCTAAGAGATACTCTCTTCTTAATAATAAACTGCTTACCTTTCTAAATAATGGATCACCCTAACCTATTCCATCAACTTCCCTCAATTTTATCTCAATGATGAGGTCCTAACAAACTATCTTCTAAATGGTGGTAAACCATGATACATTCACCTACGTACAAATGGGGTATGTGATTCCATCCTCAAATCTCCACATTTTTTCCAACATTACACCAACAAGAGTCAGTGTAAAGTTCTTTATCTACATGAATCATGTATATTTGTACATAAAGTACATAGTACCCTAATATAGATTCAAAAACTCTATATATTTGTTTTCTCTCAGTGTTTGAGAAAAGATATAGTTATAAGTGTTTGTTAGAATGTCATCCAAGGCCATACCTTGATGAAAATCAGCACTGTTGATAAAAAAACCTCCATCACTTAGCATAATCACATATCTTATATGTTGTGATATTCACCATCCTCTATGAATTTGTCTCTATATAAACAAATGCACATAACATGGCATCTATCCATGACTCAGTAGCCCAAAGTCCACCAACCCTTAGAAAATAATGTGGTTACTTCTATTTGAATTATCATATAAACGGTAACATACTAGGGTAAGGCTACACAGATCCCCATAAATAAATCTAAATCATATGAATTTCTCATGGAACCGATCAACATCACTTATCTAAGTTATAAATGGATGCATAATAGGAAGTTCCACGGGCGAATCTACTAGCGGGTTATCTCCCATAACTTTAGGATCAAGATCATCACTAATTTCCAAGTGTTTGAACTGAGGTCAATGTGGTGGAATATTTATAAAATTTCCAAACACACTCCTCTAAGAAGAATCAATAATATGATGATTTCAAGATAGAATAAAAGGACATATACATGGTCTTCCTGTATAAGAGTCACCATTATCTTCTTGGTCATAAATCTAGGTCTAGGTGACATAGAATATCATAAGTATCAAAAGATACTCTCCCTAATACCCACTAAAAAGGTCAAGTTAGGGTCAATGTCTCACATCATATAGAATACGTCCCAATATATTGAATGTCAATTTCAAGGTATCGAGGAAAACACATTTTACATTGCATTGGGAACCACCATTTAATGGAAACCATTTTATTTTATAATTTAAATTCATTTATATTCATACTCATTTATATATAATTATACATTATGGTCAAGTTAGATGGGTCACAATTCCTATTTTATAAAGGCATAAAATTTATAAGTAGCAATTGGAATGTTATGTAACTGTAACCTAACCCTTACATCTGGTAACATAATGTTACATCACATATTAAAATGATTTGTCAAAATGATTCACCAATCCCATTTTATATAAGTACATGACTAATAGATTAAAATTTTATTTCATTCAAACAAAATAAATTAATATTCCATCTCATGCGACCAGTGGTCCATGGTTCAACTATAATATTCAAGGCACCCGCGATACGAAATAGTAAATATAAAAAGAAATATAAATGTGGTGTGGCATATGCATGGAATGTGAATCTTTTAGTTCCAATAATTATGCATGAGACATTACCTCCTTTCTATAATATTACAAGGATAAAATAAAATCCATAGTAATAATGATAACCACCACAAGTCATGTGCACCAACCAATGGTTAAATCATTTCAACTATAATAGACACAATTTGGAACAAAAATTACCATCCCAAATAATTTTTATTTTCTAGTTATTTTGACTTGATACTCTTATACATAGTATCATGACCGAATATTAAAAACATACTAGTATCCTCTCTTCCATCCCCAAAATAGAAAGTCAAAAGGGAAAAAAGATCTGATTCCACTTTATAGCATTTCCATATCGGTTCACACATAAGTAACCAAACTTGTTTGGCCACATGGACTCAAGAACTCCTCCCCATATAACAGAGGATTACTAATAGTAATAAAGGTGTGTGATGGTAAGCTGGTGAAACAATACCCTCAAGATTAGAGTGACATGCAATGGTCATAACTGATAAAAATAGTGGTAGCAAGATAGTAAAACAATAGAAGAATATAATCTAAAATAATAACAATAATAAGTATCTGAATAGAATCATAAATAAAAGGGAACCATATCTAGTATCAAATTAAAAAATCATAATCATGAAATGATTCTATAAAAAATGGGAATACTAGGAATAGAGTAGTAGGAATATACAACAAAAAATATAAAATAAACTAGATACCCAAAATCCATCTCCAATAGCATGAAAATCATATGATAAGTCCTTTGACTCATACACTAGTCTATTATATACAATCAACCATCCATATATGGGTTCTTCCTTTTATCCCAGCCTGTATCCATAAAGTCTGTTCGGGTACTAATCGAATACCCAAATAGGGTATGAGATATACTCAGTAGGACACCATCAATGTCATATAGTATAATCCATCTAGTGGATACAAAATGAGAACCATGAATGTATTAGGATTATAAAGTAGTAATGTAAATCGTGACCAATCCTGCTTTAAATCCTAGAGGAAACTCGTCTGACTATATTTGATTTGGCCTAAGTCCTAAAATAATTGAACAAATGTCACCATGTATGTATATATATATATATATGATTGTATTCATATAAATATATATCTTATTTATTTATAACATATATATATTGTACAATCCAAGACATGAGACATTACACCGAGGTTTCTACGCATGTATATAAGAATCCCATATTTTAAATAAGGGTTTCCCTACCCATCTATCTTGTAGTGTAATAAGGAATTCTATGCCTGAGGATCATGCATTATAAGGGATTTAATTCCCTAGGATTGTGAATAATAACACAATCCATGAATGAGGATCATGTATAATAAGGGACATCATGCCTGAGGATCATATAAAATAAGGGACACCATTCTTGGGATCATGTGTCAAAAATTGATTCTATGCATGAGGATCATGTATGATAATGGATTCCTTGTCTGCAGATCATGTATAATAAGGGTATACATGCATTAGGATCATGTATAATAACAAATAAATTTATTCATGCTTTAACATAATCTAATAAATTGTTTCCAACCATTTTACATTTCATTTAACCAAGGCTATAATCTATAATTTATATAATGGTCACATGACCTTGACTTACCAATCACTTTAAGTTAATTAAATTTAGACATTACATTTTGGAGTAAATCCAAGACCACATAAAAAGTGTTTTGGATATATAAGAATTTTTCAATGTGAATATCATTTTAATTCATCAAGAGGTGGAACTACAAGCAATAGAAATCATCTAATAAGGAAAAGGTTATTGGGGAGCATTTAGAACATGGATAACAAAGACAATTTTGATAAATCAGGTATTTGAGAAAATGCACTGAAAGTCTAGAATGAGGAATCATGACACATAATATAAAACAACAAGGAATTAAGGTAAAAGTACAAGACCATCTTCCCTAGAGTGTCTGATGACTCCTCATTTGGTGTTGACCTCTAATTTGGGCTAGAAAAAAATCATAGAAATAGACAAATACAAACAAAATAGAAAACATTGGATCATAAATATTTATCATTCCATATGGTGAGATAAATTAAGAAATTATTCAATAGGATTTAATCACATATCATTATCTATCCAATGAGACAAAATGTGAAGGAATAAGATGCCAAATTGAGGAGGAGTCTCAAATCCTTTGTTGGGTTCATAGGGATCTCCAATGGGATGGAAAAGGCTACTTTGTATAATGCCCTGACCCATTTTTCACTTTATCTCTACTCTAGAACTAGGCCTAAGGTATAGATCCCAGTATTCCAAATTCTACTGACTAGTTGTGAGGGTTTAATTACGTGATAGTGTGGAGACTATACCATCTAGTGGTGATGATAATAATTTTACATATATATTTATAACATAGTGGAAAAAGAGCCATAACATTGATAGTAAAACAATAAACATAATAGATGTATATACAAAAGACATAGTAATAAAAAACCTAAAGAAATCATAACATTTGTAAATAAATACACATGTCATGGAATTCATAAATAATACAAATTTAAGTTTTCCTAGGGTCAACTAAAAAAGTACATATATAAAAATAAAGAAGACGGTCCAGCTTGATGTAGAGGAACAACTTGGTCCACTTCCATCCATCTCGTGAAAAATTTCTACATCCATGATTAGTAAGGTCCAACTCCCAAGCTGCATCCCTTACCTGATCTCAAAACAGTAAAGTCTACATGCTTCATGATGGGCGTATGTAGGGTGTGAGTATAAACCCAGTAAGCCACCACCAACATGTGTCAATATAACATCTATAATTATAAATTTTATCCATAAGTAAAATAAATATAAAAAATTTACACATAATAATAAAAAACATGATCCGCTTGTGATCAATAGCCACAAGAGATCGTTTCAACTACAATGGAAAATGATGGAGTGGAACGATATATCCAAATTCTTTCATATCATAAGTACCTCAATATCTCATCCAAATATAAATCACATGAAACCTCATGCCATCTGACACCAAATGTGTCACCATAAAAGTACTCATAAACTCATCCACATGGCCATCAACAAATTCCTGGTTCCTTGGACCTCCATTAAAGTCACAGTTTTCCAAAGAGTCTGACATCACAGGGAATGGTGATATATGTCCTCTAAAATATAATATTTATTCATAGTCTTAACATTATAAAATCCTAAGGAACGGATATATTCATCCTCTAATAATCTTTCCCCGTCAGCCTCAATATAATGGCTAGAATAATCCCCCAACTGATGGACTCAAACACTATATCACATGGACTTCTTTTATGACCTCTTCTTCCATTATTTATGTCGACACCATCCCTTAAGACTATAATATACCGAGGAATCCACCAAAAATGAGTGTTCAACACCACCTAAACTAAGACATATATGTGTGTATAAGACTCCAATGACAATGTCAGCCAAAATCTGTGAGATAAAATCACCAAAAAAAATTAATCCACACTATTTGGAAACATCACTGCCACCTGAAACCATGTCATTCATGTCCTGATGGTCAACACCATCCCAATTCCTTTGGTAAATTCCCTCCATCCAGTGACCCCATAATCTCAATCCCAAAAAACCATGTCTCCTAAACCTAGTGGTCAACATCACCCAATCTATTTAAGACGATTTCCTCTTCCTAGAGAATAATGTTGTCTCAATATTGGTGATCAACGTCACCTCAATACCTCGTGCCATGCCTGTCATGTTAACATGGAACCAATTTAGTCATATCACATTTAACTAATTTAATTAAACAACTAGAATAATCATAAAAAAGTTTCAAAATCACCACACCAAGATTAGAATATTTAAAAAACTATGTCATGTCCAATGACATCCCATATCATCAATTAAAATATTTAATTACAATAATTAATTTATTGAGGGTCTCACTTGGACAACTCACATGGAGTATTTCATAACACACCCCATAGCACCCATATTTTTATGGGGTATTCAAGAAACAACCAACCATAAACTTATGGTTATCATTTATCAAATATCGACGTCTAACTCAAGAAAAATCGGAAAAAAACTAAGTTTTAGACAAACACCTTGAAAATAGAGAAATATTTCTTGTATGGATTTTGAATTCCATATGGTGAGAAAAAACAAGGTATAAAATCAGGTTGATTAAAGGACTCATTTAGAGTAATCCATAACCACCTTTGAATATTGAATCATATCTCAACCCGAAGGGGGATTCTCAAGCCTAGAAGTGGGAGGGGAGAGCTCCATGTTATCTTGGAGGGAATTTCATGACCCGGCCCATGCTAGGGCTCGAGCCACAACTACCCCAAGCCCACATCTATAGGACAGGGGTTGGAGACAAGCGTCAAAGGCATACCAAACATGAGGAGGCCTTTTCCTAAGTAGTTATACACTTTCCCATAACCAACTCAATGAAAAAGTACATATGGAATTGAAAATATACAACACTACTATATATAGACCATAAATATGCATCAACCACTAAACTATATAAGTAAAGGTGATTTAAAGTAAACTGAAAGTTAAATGGGAAAAATACACACCCATATAGAAGAGTATCACAACCTAGAAACAAGTGGAAAAGTTAAACAGCTGAGAGATCCCTGATCCTATATCCCATGATATGAATACTACATGCAGTCTAAGTACCTTTTATCCATAAACTCCTCAGATTTTTCAGTCAACATGTTCATCTTCTATATGGTCACACCAATTTTGGGAAGATCCCAAGAACGGATGAGTATAAAAATACTCATTAGGATTACTCAAAGGGTCAAGGGAGCATAAAAAAGTTGTATTGAAGATGGGAGAAGTAGATAGAACAAGGTGCAACAAAATAATACAACTAAACCCAATATGATAGTGAAGGTAGACTCATCCAAACCCAAGGATCTCAAAAGGATGATAAGATGAACTTCTCGTTGAGTATTTTCTACCTATAGTTAGAGAGTAGACTTGTCCAAGCCCATGAAGCTAGACAGAAAAATCATGTCGCATACCTCGTGTGTCATCACCTCTCATGGAAGGAGAGTAACCAAAACCCAATGAGTGGGTACTAAAAATTATATATATATATATATATATATATACTCAGTCAAATAATCCCAAACAATAGAGTAAGGGGATGTACATCTCATATATCATCCCAAAAAAATGGGAAGCCAATAGTCCCAGAAGTAACCACCATCGTTGCCTAGCATCCCACATGTCTTCACTAAACTACATATCAAAGGGAATAAATCACTACCTCTTAATACTATATTCTTTGGGTGGATCTGTCTCACCCTCATGGTTTTAGGTCGCATCATAGGGATCTGTCTTCGTAGGAAAAGTGTCCCTCTTCCTTATGAGTCCAATGGTACGTCAAATCACACCTCTTCATTATGACATAGTTGAGATCTCATTTCAAAGTCAAAGATCCATGACCAACCTGGCTGGAGGATGCCACTCATCATCGGGTTTCAATTCCCTAGTACGTTAGGGGGGGTCATCACCCAGAAGTCAATGGGGACCCACTACCCAGCCCCACTGGACGGTACTACCCAACATGCATCGTCAATGGGACCCACTACCCAGCGCCACTGGAGGGAATCCAAAAAAATCCATAAGGGTCCCCATACCAACCAAGATAGAGGTAAAACTGGAAATTCCAATGGGGACCACTTTCCATCCCAACTAGAGGTAAACCCGGAACTGCTCTGGCCATCCCACCAAGATGGAACCTCTCAGAAAATCATCAAGGAACTCTGGCCATCCATGCTAGATGGTGCCACTCATAAAAGCACTACAATAATCATTGGGTGCCTACTTGAGTAGGTGTCACACCCTAAACATCTCGTGTCATATCCTAAAGTCGTACTTGGAATGTGTCGGTCCCACAAAATGTGTGACCCCGCCTCATCTCTAGGATATGTATCTAACCATTATCAGGTAATAAATTGTGAAAAATTACACTTAGGAATGCCATGATACTCTTAGAGTACATGGAATATCTTTTCATAAGGACAATTACCGACAAAGTTTTTCATTGATCCAGATGGACAAAAACATAATTCACTAACACACCTCCTCAAGCAGCCCAATAAAATTTGACCGTATCTATTCATATATCTTCCACAATATCACATGAGTGGATACATATATAAGTCTAGGGTTCTCTTCAAACATAGTAGAAGGATATCCCACAGACATTCCTTTCTTATTTTTATAATTAATGAGATCACAAATAAAGGTCGACATTTCCAAACGGATCACACCATTTTGATCCTTGCATAAAAATGTGAACGCTCGAATATTCATTCTCCCCAATTAGAAATCTTATGGATAATTCACATATCACCTCATTGTGAATGAATGATATCCTCTGGGGCCCATGCCTTGATCTTGAAATCAATTATATTGATCGCTTTATTTTTATCCTCATAGAAAAACACATGGTATTGACTATCCATTTGACTAAAACGAATACCAGGTAAAAATGATGCATTTCACCACTATGCACGCGAACTGAGTCTCATGGGGCATGTACCTTAATTTTAGTTTAAGCAATATAAATCAATCTTAAAACATCCACATAAATTTTAGGGTCGCAGTGCCACTAATGGTTCAAAAATCTGATGTCGTATGGAATAGTTACGACATATGCAAGATTCCGCATTATTATTATTATTATTATTGGGTGTTTCATGGACCCGAAACATGAACCTGAATTAAATATACAAGATTAGTCATGAATCTATTTTCTTAAATATTATGTCACATGGATGTAGATTTCATGTCAATCAGACATCGCACACATGAGTTACATGAGTTTAATGATATAATAATATTATTAAATCTAATGTTTCATGAGAGTTTCAGGGGCTTGGGTCATAGGTCAAGCTAAATTATTTGAAATGGTCATAAAATTATTGTATTGTAAATGGGGTTACACCTCTACTGATGGAATATCAAATAAAAATCGCACAAGGGAGTTACTTGAGTTTAAATAAATAATATTGTTATTTTTATTATTATTATTATTTTGTTATTTTTTTTATTTCCTCCTAGTATTTACCCTTCCCCTGTTAGTCTCCACACTGTGTGATTCCCTATGCACCAAGCTGGTGCCACTCTAGCCTCCTCTCAGGAGCTTCATCCCGACTTCCTGTCTGTGTCACCCTGCTCACTAGAGCCACCCCCTTCGGCGCATCCTCCCCACATGCCCCAAATTAGTCGTTCACCTTTCCTGACCCCTCCCCCATGTAGAGTCTTCTAATGATTCCTCAAACCGTTGTATAACCTTTCTCACTCTATCTCCTCACTCATCAGACCACCACGAGCCGATGCAGCCTCACTGGCCTCACCTGACTGTGCCCCTCTAGATACAACCATGTTCACCTCTCTGGAGACAACCTGCCACTGGATCTCATCTTGGTTGACCTTCAAGGACCCTCTCCACCTTCTTCTTATTGCACAGACTCATCTGGTTTCCCGATCATAGATTCTAAAATGAATTGGTGATCCTCATGATGATAGCTTCACCATGTCATTGTCCTCTCAGTGATCTGAAGGTGGTTTGATGTACAGAAAATTAAAATGGGAACAAACATGAATAACGAGTGAATAATGAAAATTTAATTAGGATTCAAACAAATTTCGGTGATCATGTTAGTTGTTCCATTTATGATTGATAAGGAAAAAAGGAGTTAAATGGAAAAGAAATTGGTTATCAATTTAAAACTACAATCGGAGATAAACAAAAGAATAATCCTACTTCAAATCAATCCCTTTATTATTTTTGACGAATTCATCATGCTCCTACATTGATCTGCCGATGTTTCGTCACAGTTTCCTTCTAGATTCGTTGAATAATGGTTGAAAGAGAAATATATCTTGGTGGAGAGGGAGAATTAGGGGCTAACCCCAATCCTCAATGCTTAAGTGTTTATTTATAGAAAAAAACTGAAACCCCTGCCAGCAGGTGTGGAATTCAAAACTCTCGTACCCTCTCATTTTATGCCACACCTTGGTACTGCACACCAATCCGAACTCAATGGTGGTATCAGATTTCCAATCCAAGACCCCAATCAAAATTTATTTGATTCGGTGTTTGATATAAAATAATTAACTTTAATTTATTTATTTACGCTTTTTTCCATGGGTGTCTTTTCTCATAGAAGTCTCACACAGACAAAATTTATTCCCCACCTAGGGTAAATGTCGCGTTCCAGACTCAACATTGGCCTCATATTTATGATCTACGTTATTGTTTGAGAGATATCTCATTTCTCGCATGTTCATAGTAAAAAATATACAAATTATTTTTTTATAATTTATTTTGGGCACACTGAACCTTGGAATTTCATTTTAACTCAGCACCTAGATTTGGAATATATATTTAGAAATATTCCAAAGTATTTAACGTAAAAAATAGGGTCTCTATAGGTATGTTTTTTGGGGGGAGAAAAGAGGGAAAAAATTCTCAAATAAGGGAGGGGGATTGTCATTTTGACCTCTTCAAAAAGATACACAATTAGTACATGGTTTTAAAAACACTTCTCCAACTGTTCTATGATCATAATACAAAAGAAAAACTCCTCACTTGGTCTAGCATCATGGTTTGGGAAACCATGCTCCAATTGTGTAGTTCTTTCTATCTAAGAGCACCACACCTCGCAGGGTCTGGATGCATAGTTTGAAAATTTCTTTTCACACTATGAGGTTTTCTCTACACACAAACATATACTTTCCTAGAATATGATGCCTGGGAAAAACAAATAGGGATCCTTTGAAATAAAATTCTCATGGTTTAGTCTACATGGTTAGACAAACCATGTACAAGCCATGCAATCCAGTCTGTCTTTCCAAATGTCGGGCTTTTTGGATCCTGATTCTTCTGAAACCCATTAAAACTATAGTGGCACCCACTGAGATTTAAAAAAGATTAATAAATGACATAAAATTAATTAATGCTCTCAAATTTAGGTATTGAATCCCAAAAATAATGTTGGCCCATCCACTAAACATAAAATTCATATTTACTAGGGAAATGACCTATTCAAAAAACTGGGAGATTACACTATGAAAAACGAGAGAGAAAATGATGGGTTAGTTCATAAAAAAGGTCGAGAAGAAATAATAATTTCCCACAAATTTTATAGGGTTCATAGTTGGCCACATAATTTTCCAAACCATGAACCAACCTTGCACTATCATTATCCCAAGGTTCCACCACCTCACATGATTAGACACGGTAAAAAAAACCATGCACTAACCCAAAATTTCAAATACTTCACACAAATAAAATATTTCTCAAATCTATGTATCCTCTATCACATGGTTTCTCAAACCATGTACCACCTAATACAATCCCCATAATTGAGTTGCATAGAAAATAATAACTATTCACCCACTATGCACCTCATCTGTTTTCTAAAAAAATGTTGTTTTAGGCTCCGAACAAGCCCTAATGATCCAAAAATCATCCTAAAACTCTTATGAATATTTATTAGAGTAATGAAATAAGTTTAAACCGGAATATAAGTGACTCATAACTCTCTAAAATGTTGAGACAATACATTTTTCTCTAATGATAACCCATTTTGGTTTTATTAGGGGATAAATATAGAAGGAACCAAGTTAGAATGGGTTTTAGGGAAATTTAGTTACTATCTCCATAATCTACTCATATACATAAGCGTTTGACTGAGAAATTTAGTGATTGTGAAAAAAAATCAAATATGATTAACCACATGAGCATATTTGAAATCCTAAACACATCAGAGATGAGAAGGAAAGAGTGTCATGTAATTTCAAGGGATGAAGATGTTGAAGGGAATAAGATTAAAATTCCTTCATATAAAATCAGAATAAATAATCTTGGGGGAAATTTACATAATGGGTATGATAGATCTTATAAGTGTGGAGATAAAGGCCATTGGATGCGATGATTTTTGGGAAAGAGATAAGCTACAAAAATCTATTTATCCAATTATAAGGGTGTCGGGAATTATGAAAGTCAACATACAAGTCTAAGGGTTAACAATAGAAATTGCAACAAATAAGTATACTAATGAGGAAAATCCTATACAACTACTATGAATATATTAGAGGGTGATTTTTCACTCTATATTTCTCGATGCCTTATGTATTGAATGTTTTGACCAACTATTGGATATTTAGTTAAAAATAAAAACGAATTGTGGTATGATTATTATTGAATCATTTAAAAGGTTTATAGGAAGTTATTCTTTCTGTAATGATCTTTTATTCCCATTATATAATTATATGTGAAATTAAGAATATGACATCTTTATTTATATAATGATTTTAATAATTTTTCATATAGTTTAATATCACCCCACATCATAAATAACCCTATTATCATATAGAAATTTAAACTTAATTATGAGTTCCCTGTGAAGATTACAATGATATTATGAGTCAAATTGTGGTGAACCAATTTATTTAGGGGTGGTGTAACACAATAATATTTTAATAAATGATCCTATTAAAATAATTAAATGTATTTGATATCTTTATCAATGTGAAAAATCAAACTTAAATAAAACCAAAATATATTTAGATAAAATATAAAAATTTAAGAAAGACATTTTGAAACTAATCTATTAGATTCAGATGAATGAATAATAGTAATCAATTTAAGATAAAATTATAGAAGTGAAATAATTTTTACGATTAATATGAATAAAATTCAATTGGAATTTTTAAAATTACTAATAAGATCATTTTAAGAATATATTTATACTTTTATTAAAACAATTCCTCTCATGTTCTTGAGTTTTTTAAGAAGAAATTTTTTCTTTATTTAGGGTAAAATATGTATATTAATATGATTTAATTTTTGAAATTAATTAGTAAATGATAAATAATATGAAGAAGAATATATTTTTTCTGAATTTTCATTTTCCCTAAAAAATATTTTCCTATTATAATTTACAATTTAATTTAATAGTAAAATCTATAAATTATAAAATTTCAATTTTAAAAAATGAACTTTTTTATTGGGTTTGTTAATGTAAAATGTTTGAGGCTATATTTTTAAGGCCTCATTTGACATTGTATCTTTTGCACTAATATATTTCACAATTTTAGATCAAATTTTTTTTAGAGTGACTTCCTGTTGTTAAAAGGTTGTAAGTATTTACAAAAATATCATCCCTTCTCACTTATAATTGGGGACTCTAAATAACCCTTGAATATGATTAATTAAATATGGTTTTACCCAAATAACATAATAGTTTTCTTCCCCTATACTTCTATTCATCATCCTATAGATTTTTTCCATAAGAGATTATCATATTTCCTCATTTTCTAATGAATTCTCTGATGTAAACTCAACATTCTCAATGTGAGTAATCAATTTTTTACTACTTTTCTTTCAACCATAGTTTTTAATTTTGATATAAAAATACATGTCTAATTGGATCATTATTTTTTATATAATTAATCTTAATCTGATAATATAATATCCATTAACCACATTTTACCACTTCCTATAATAAAATGAAAGCGTGATTTTTGTGTATGTGTGGACAACCGCCTCCATGAATCAATGCTTTCGTTTCCCTTAACTTCCAATCCTGGATGGTAAAAAAATAATTTAATATAAGAATATTATATATATAAACTATTTTAGATTCTGAAATGATAAAAAATATCATACATTTCACCATTTCTATGGAAAATGAATTCATCAACCATGCATGTGGTGGAATACCACCTCCATATATTGATGCATTTCAATTTCCATAATCTCTTTTCATGGAAGGTGATAAGAGAGGTTTTATTGAATTAAAATTATTCTTATTATATCATTCAAAATATATTAGGATAAATTTGAGAAGTTATTAATTATATGATAATTAAATGACCATCATTAATTCAATTTTTAAAATATATATTCTAATAGGAAAATCATTTTTATTCATATTATGTAATATTTCAATATCCATTAATTCGTCCTATAATTCCTTAAAATTATAGTATATCACACTAATAAACACTAAATAATATCACTACGATAATTTTATAATTATATTACTGCTAAACCACCACATAATCATCCATTACCCATGCTATGTTCATGGTTGGGTCGTTTTAACCACATACTTAAACAATAATATGAATTTATATATTGAATTACTATGGGTACTTAATTATTTGAATAATATGGAAAAAAATTGTAAATAATGTTTTTTGGTTCTATAATGGTAGCATTTTTAATAAAATAATTAATTAAGACAAAACTTTTTAGTTAAGAATCACTGAAACATGATCATTGTCGATTCCATCTTTATTGATTATAATCAGAACTACCATGGAATATATTTTATCTTTATAAATGTCATGTAAAATCTATTACAGTACCATTAATAATTCTAGGATAATAAACTCTATTATAATAATGAATAATAACACATTTTTATGAAATTAGTTCAAAACGACGAGGATTACTCACACCTAATATTGAAAATAGATAATAACTCACACATACACATATCAAAAATAATTATAAATTATGTTTATAAAAGGTTTAACATATGAATTTTTTAATGGGTTATTAATATAGATATGTTTATTGTATAGGTGGTTAGAGTGTTTTCATGGAAGTTGAGATAAAATTTTAGGGTTTTAATGGTCTCAGTTATGATTCCTTGAGACATAATAAATTTTACGCACCATGTTTTACTTGTATGGTGTTTTTACTACCGATGGATATAATTTTATAATAGATTTTTTATTTCATGGACTTAATAAGAAAAAATATATTACCTTCTTTGAATGGATATTTTTTAAATTATTAACCTAATAGTTTGGATTTTTGGTAACACCGCTTTTATTCATTGAGTTATGATCATTATCTTGAAATTATTTCGTAGAAGTTGGGTAAATTTTACAAATGATTTTATTATGGGGTATTTTCTAATTATTTATTTGAATTTTCATTCCTACCACATAAATCCTTGTTGAATATTTATTATCATATGAATTATACTACCATTAATTAAATTTAATCCCTCAAATATCAACTCATCAAGTTACAAATTATATCTATAATGTTGTTCCTACATTCTTGGGTTGTCACACTATAATATTTTTTAAATTTGTTTTTATAATATTATTTTGGTAAAGGAAATTATAATAAAATAAGGTTCTGTTACACTTTTTACAATATGGTTTTCAACAAAATGAATATCAAAGTATTAAAATTTTCCCTTTCATAATCAAATTATTTTTATTGGATCCACATTTCTTATAATAACATTATTTCATTATCAAGGATCCATTATTAGAAATTCCTTTTTAATGTAAAAGTTTTCAAAATATTTCACTTCACCTTTTCCAAAGTTACTTTTGAGTGTTACATTTAAGTTTGTATTTTACATAAATGTTAAAAATGTTTTCTAAAAGATATTTTATGTTTTCACCTCAGTTTTCCTTTTCATATTCAAAAGGATTTACACTCATGGTATTTTGGTTGCATGATTTATCCTTTAATATATATATATATATATACTTTGGGGGATTGGACTTTCATATTAAAAAAAATGATTCTTGATCCCTTATTGCGTGACATCATTTAAGGATTTTTTATAAGGAATTTTTCATCACTATCAAGATTTTAATTTGTTACACTAGGGATATTTTTTTTAAACTATCAACCATATTTATTTGGATTTATTATGAAATTGTAAATTATATTGGTGATACGATCCATCACTATTTTTTTCTTTCATAACCATCCACTATGGATAGGAATAAATTTATATATAATTCCATTTCTTTATGAATTACTTATTTCCAATTATTATGATTGATGTTTGTTCACATAGATTCCATATATAAATTGATTAGATACATTTTTGACTTAACTATATACCCATTAATCAATATGGTGTTAGTTTTGGAATTCTTATATAGAAAAATATTACATTTATTATGTGGATAAATATTGAAAATCTAAATTTCCACACCCACAGTGCCATTTTCAAGTATTAATCATTAAATTTTTAGTCATACTTTTTATCCAAATATTTTACTGGACAATTTCATTGAAATATGTTGTTTTTGGTGAGATAGGGGTTTATACATGATAAGTTTCCTATTAGAGGAAATAGTGTGCCAACCTTAGAAAACCCTATGAGCTGAGGAAGTGGCACCAATGCAATTTCATGATTAGTCGCATGGTTTGTGAAACTGTGTAACCCTTCCCAATGGATCTAGAAGCACCCACATGTATGGTGAAAGGTTTGGAAAACATTGTGGCCAACACATAAAGGGTGACCAGTTTTTAAAATGTTTGAAATTCATAAAATACCTCTTCTTAACAGAACCCATTTTTTTACTAATTTATCTGATTACATAATCCTTTATCCCTCGGTGTGCCATCCCCATTCACCTCTCTCCTCCAGGATTAATATTCTATGGATTTTGACCCATGGTCTTCAAGTAAGCTCCATGTAACTATATATTTTTATTTATTCTTGGTCTCTCATCCATTATTTTTTGAGTTTCCAAATACTCGGTGGTTGTAACTACCTAGGTTTTGTCTAATATGAATCATTTGGAATGGGTTAGATTTTTTTGGTTTATTCATGCTTATGTAGGATCTTATCTCCTCTTAGATTGTGGTTTCCAACTAGTTCATTTTGGTTTCAATGAAAAGGGTAGGTGGTATCATATTGTTATTCTATATTAAAACTTAAATTTGATTTCTTAACAATCCAATTGTTTCCAAAAAAGTGTTATTTTTTTGGATCAATTTGTGTATAAGGTTTTATTTGTTTCCAACAGTTGTCAATAAACGTAAAAATGAAGAAGGATATGATAAAGAACTCAAATTTTATTGATATTCAAAATTAAAATCATTGTTGAACTAATCATAAGTTCAAAATACATGAATCAAAGTTGATACACTGTATAAAAAATTGAAACCATCTCAAAGAGTGTCGAAGTTATTCATGATATAAAGTGATCATGTAGCGGTAATGGTATGTGGAAGGGTTCACATAACGGGTTGCGTTACTAAAAATGGTTCATCTTGAAAGGAGTTGTAGTATGCAGAATGGCTCGTTGTTGGTGGAAGAGATTTAGTACATGGAACAGAATACACACGGTATGTAGTGAAGGATTGAAATTCGTAGGAGGGTCGCAGTATGCGGTGGAGGCTCAAAGTACACGGAATGAGCATAGTCTGCAGTAAAGATTGTCACGCATTGAAAATTTGGGTAAAATGGATTAGAAAAATTTGCAGAGTTATTGGCCTATATAAAAATTGATAATACCATCATTATGGTAGAGAGAATTCAATAAGAAAATATCATCGATGTGGAAGAACTCAGATAAGTCTGAAAGTAGTACACAAGAGAGATTCCACATTGGATGAAGTGGTACACAAAAGACGAAACAGTTCATGAAATTGGAAGGAGCAGTCCATAGAAGAGACTTTTAATAAGAAAAAGTGTTATGTGGGAGATGAATTATTTTTTAGAATTAAAAAAATAAGTATGTAGAAGGAAGAAATGGAACATGAAGGTGGAATGCAGAGGTAGTATACAAAGGTGGTACGTGAAGGTAGTATGTAGAGGTAGTACACAGAGGTAGTACGTGGAGTAGTTGTAGTATGTGGAGAAAAAGTAATATATAGAGTAGACGTGGTGTGTGGGGAATGCGTGGTATGTAGAGAAGATGCCATATGTGGAGCCGGCGTGGTGCCCGTAATAGGCGCGGTGCACGGAGCAGGTGCGGTGCACGGAGTAGGTACAGTACACGGAGCATGAATCATACGCAGAGCAGGCACAGTTCGCAGAGCAGGCATAGTATGCAGAGTAGGTGTGGTACACAGAGTAGGTGTGGTACACAGATTAGGCATGGTACAAAGATCAGAGATAGTCACTAGAATCAAGGATAGTTACCAGAAGTAGAAACATCAAAAAGAGAGTTTGGGATTCTAGAAAAAGGAAGAATAAGTTATAGTGAATTCAGTAGCTTCACTGAAGGAGAAAACCAAATATAAAAGAGCATCAATCTGGGACTCTGATACAAGAAGTTTATCCTAATAAAAAGAGACAAAGTCTTTCATTCCAATCAGTTGAAGTTACCTTCAAGTCGATAAATATATTTAAGACCTCTCCAAGGTAGTGAGCTTGGGGGAGTCTACGGATGTGATATGATGGAGGCAGTGAGTTGTCTTTGAACCATTGGGATAAGTTCATGGGACAGAGTGACTGTGCCCGAATAATTTTAATTCACATCTAGTGATGATTAGTGGAATTATGTATGACTGAAAACCTATTGATGTATGCTCCTTGGACATAGCCCTTTGTGGTGAACCAAGTAAAAGTGTTGTACCATCCTTTTTCATGTGAATCATTTAATTACTTCACATATTCATCATACAAGTTTAAACAAGTTCTTACCAACATGGAAACAAAATCTAGTAAAGAAGAGAAAAACTTGACACCCTGATTCACCCCCCCCCCCAGGGTGGTTTAGGGTCCTTCATTATGTGTGTTAATGGGTGATTTAAAAGGTGATATGGTGTGTATGTGTGTAAGGTTTTTTGAAATGGGTTTCCAATATAGTGATGGTTGGAAATGTTGTGCTTTCGCATGTGGTGGTTTGGAATATAATGAAATATGATTTTTTGGGTTTTAAGAAAATGGATAACGCACATGGTAATCCTTAGTATCTAGGAATTATTACTTGTATAAGCGTGAAAGGCATTCCCCACCCTACAATATATAATTTCATTACAATTCTAACAATACTTTTTATGAGGGTGTGGATTTTTTATGGATCGAGTATGGGAATAGACCGTCATGTCCATGGTTTGTTCACATGAGATCCATGATCCTAGGTCCCCACTGAACCTATAAAATTAGGAATTTTCCATGGTTCTTATGTTGTTTTTTACCTACTTATATGTTATTATTGTTTCCTTAAATTTTTATACAATTTTAAAGCATTTTTTAAAATCAATTTATTTCTTTATTTTCAAAACTGTAATTTATATTTGTATTATAGTGGATATGAATAGAAATATTGTTGTGATCTAATGGGGAAAGTGATCTCAGACACTACATACACTCAATGCATGTATGTTGACCATTTTGTGTGTAACTAAGTTAAAAAAATACTTTATATGGATATGATAGGTACTATTTCGAGAAGATTTTTGAGATAGGTGTTAGTGGTGGAAGAATAGGTAGTTTTAGCTTGTTTCATGATGAGATTTTTTGTTCTTTTCTTGGTCCTTTTTCCTTTTGTTCATTTTCATATTTTTCTATGGATATAAGCCTAATCTGTCATAAGGTTATTTTTTTATAGCTTCTATTATGGATGAAATTTATAGTTATTATTAATCATTTTGATTATTATAATGGGAGAATAATTCCAAGCAGATTTATTTGGGGCCATGGAATAGTTACCATCCTGTGGGGATCAGTGATTATCTTCGGTCTAAGTCACAGACCAAGTCGGGTGTCGTTTTGGATGGAATCTATGTCCAATTCCTGACACATGTATTTTTTATTTAGATATATATGTTTGTTGGTTACTTAGTAAAGTTTACTATGTATTGTTTAACCATCCTCCTTCTCCCACTATATCATTTACAGTCATGTTATGCCTTTTATTGATATAGGTAATAGTATTGGAATTTCATATGTTATTATTCCAAAATAGATGATTATTGGAATAAGGTAATTGTATTTTTTATTCATTCTCTCGTATGATGAATGTCCTATCCTTGAGAAACTAACCATATTTTGATCTTTATATTTTAAAAAGTGAATCCATTTTATGAAAATAATTTTTTAAAAACGAGAAATATTATTTTTAAATAAAATCATCATATACTCAAAAAAATGATGATTTTAACATTATAATCAATTTTCTGACCCATTGAAAAATTAATTATAGTCACAAAAAATTATCTTAGAATGATAATAAAACATAATATTAATTTATGAATCTATTTTATGAATAATAATTTTCTTTTAAATCAATATATTAATTATAAATTTTTAACTAAACATATAGGTTTTACAAAAAACCCAACACCAAATTTATCATTCATAAAAAATTTATTTACTTATACGATCATATAAATTTATAATTTTTTTATTTATAAAATATCAAAATTTTATTTTATACTTTCATAGTTGGGGTCACTATTCTAACATCCATATTATTATTCATAACAATCATATTACTATGTCGACTGTCATGTTTATAAGGGTCATATAGGATCCTTAATTTTTATAAATACCACTTGTTTCATTCATTATTATTTTAATTATACTTTATATTAAGGTTATATTTATACATTAATAGTCAAATTGAATATTATATTTTTAACATTATTTTTTATCTTTACAACTTTTTTCATCAGTGCAGTAATTCTAGTGGATTAGGCATATCCAAATTTTCCCATTCTTATTATATTATTTTCTATTTATTGTCCCACTGTAATATTTGGCCTTATTATTGGTTTATTTTAGGAATAAATTATCCTTATTGATTTATTAGAATAATTTTATTATTAGGTATTCTATGTTATGTATGTGTTTTATGACATAATTATAAGAAGGATAATTTATTTTAGGAATAAATTATCCTTATTTATTATTTATTTTATTAAAAATGATACCATTATAGAACCAAAAAACATTATTTACAATTTTTTCATATTATTCTAATAATTAAGTACCCATAGTAATTCAATGTATAAATTCATATTATTGTTTAAGTATGTGGTTAAATCGACCCAACCATGAACATAGCATGGGTAATGGATGATTATGTGGTGGTTTAGTAGTAATATAATTATAAAATAATCATAGTGATATTATTTAGTGTTTATTAGTGTGATATACTATAATTTTAAGGAATTATAGGACGAATTAATGGATATTGAAATATTACATAATATGAATAAAAATGATTTTCCTATTAGAATATATATTTTAAAAATTGAATTAACGACAATCATATAATTATCATAAAATTAATAAGTTCTCAACTTTATCCTAATATATTTTGAATGATATAATAAGAATAATTTTTATGCAATAAAACCACCCTTATCACCTTCCATGAAAAGAGATTATGGAAATTATAATGCATCAATATATGGAAGTGGTATTCCGCCACATGCATGGTTGATGAATTCATTTTCCATAGAAAGGGTGAAATGTATGATACGTTTTATCATTTCAGAATCTAAAATAGTTTATATATATAATATTTTTATATTAAATTATTTTTTTACCATCCATGATTGGAAGTTAAGGGAAACGAAAGCATTGATTCATGGAGGCGGTTGTCCACACATACACAAAAATCACGCTTTCATTTTATTATAGGAAGTGGTAAAATGTGGTTAATGGATATTATATTATCAGATTAAGATTAATTATATAAACAATACTGATCCAATTGGGCATGTATTTTTATATCATAATTTAAAAACTATGATTGAAAGAAAAGTAGTAAAAAATTGATTACTCACATTGAGAATGTTGAGTTTACATCAGAGAATTCATTAGAAAATGAGGAAATATGATAATCTCTTATAGAAAAAAGCTATAGGATGATGAGTAGAAGTATAGGGGAAGAAAAACTATTAAGTTATTTGGGTAAAACCATATTTAATGAATCATATTCAAGGGTTAGTGATATGCCTCTTTTTCAACTCTTTAAAGCAGTCATTGCATTCATTAGTCTATAAAATGTTTACTCCCTTCTGATTAATCTTAGTTAGGGCATTTGAAAATTATGATAATTTCTTTAAAAAATCATTAATACATAGCTTGACTATGGAAACTATAGATCTCCACTAAATATGTTTTCCTTCGCCACTCATCGGTTAACTTTATCTAGGAAGGTTCCAAAAATATTTTTTTTCTAAAGATAACATACCCCAATGAATATACTATTATGACCAAGATGATGATGAAGGTGATCGTTTTTGTGTGTTCTATTTTGTTTTCATTAAATTGTTTGGAGGAAATGAAGAAAATAAATAACCTCACATTGTATCTTAGAAAAAATTATATTGAGGAATGTTTTCAAAATAATGGGATACATGTTTTCAAAAGAATCAGAATAACTATAAAAGTCCATCTTAATGAGAAGAATATGTTTGGAAGTAAATGTTCATCAGATTCAATTTGAATTCAATATAAAATATTTGTTTGTTTTTATGAATATTTAGATTCTCCATGACTATGATTAAATAAATGTGATGATTCTTTGTTAATTCACACTTCATATAAGTCATAAGTTGATTGGAAAAATTGTGATACAAGAATGTTGGAAGGATGTGAGAATAGGAAGTGGCACTAATTGTTTTCAAAATTATTAGATCCAGGTAAAATTGAAGAAAGATATATTGTTTATTCACTGTAGCATCTGATCATCCATGTAAAGCACATACCAAAATGATCATTCATAGAAATGATTGTATTCGGGACAATCGTACTCATAAATATCGTACTCTGGGAAATTGAACTCATAGAACAAATTTCTTGAGGCTAATGGGTGAAAAGTGAATAAGAGAATAAAATCAATAATATTTTCAGCCATTTTTTAGGGTTTTAATTACTTTGAATGTTTCCAACTAGGTAAAAAGAAGAGGATAAGATGAAGTTTTGTATATTAATTAGGTCAAGAGAAAAAATATAATGATTTTACTGGATGTACTATTAAGGGAAGATCAGCATTCATAACAATGATCATATTCAACTAATTAGAGTGGTATCCATTTCTTCATACACTTTCTCATAATTTTTATATAGTTTTGTTTTTAAGAAATAAGATTCATGAAATCAGAATTATGTATTAAAATTTGAATGGAAATTGAAATAAGATGATGGATAAGAAGTGAAGAGTGTATAAAATTTCAGAAGAATGAATAAGAATTGATGAATTCGAAATGCATCTGAGATTTTTGGGGAAATTGAGATTAAGGAGAATTTTATTAAGCGGGAGAATATTCGGGATTCCCACTAAATCAACTTGAGGGTCTCCTATATATAGTTTAAAGTACAATATAATTTCTTGATGATCAATGTATTGTTCAAGAGAGAGAATCTTTGACTTTTTAGAGAGGAGAAGATTATTTCTGTATTGGGTTTTTTAGAATATGTTTTGATGGATTGAAGTAATAGAGAAGATATAAGATCACCATGTTGTATTCAGCTGATCATCATACTCTGTATTTTTTTTACTCAGTTGATTAATGTATTCATGTTCTCAATCATATTCGGTTGATCATTTAGTTGGGATGGGTAATTGGTTTTGAGATTTTTGTATTGGGAAAATTGGACCGAGGAAGAATCGTATTGGGTTTATCGTACTTAGGGATTGAAGTGGGGGTGATTCATTTCTATTATATTCTAAAATATTATCGGACTAGAAGAGTTGTACTTCAATGAATCTTACTCAAAGGAATTAGACTCAAAAAATATGATATATTTATACTTTACAATGTCCCGGAAGTCCTTGCCATCTTCTGAGTAAGAAAGTGAAGAATGCTTATTAAATCAAATATATTTGTGGAATTGAAATGAAGAACAGGTAAAATGAGTTGTTACAAAAATATTGTATTACCATATTTGTGATAAGAGGGTGCACATGCAATATTGAAATTTTTTATATAGTCCCACATAGGTGTAAACTTATATCCTACTTATTGTAATACAAGTATTCATTTCTAGTATGTTGTGTGGTATTTGATCATTTCCAAACCATACCAAGGACGTGGCTATTTTTATTTTATAGTTAACCTTATAAATACTTGGGTTTATTAGGATGTGTGGTTGAATTGTTTTTAGTTGGGAATTGAATTTCTAAAATGTTGTGAAGGTTTTTTCAAGGAAAAATAAAAGAAAAGGTATCAATGATTCACCCCTCCCCTTCTAAATGATACAATTATCCTGATTGGGAACTTTCAGGTGGTATCAAAGGTAGTTTCCCTTCACTTATTCTTTTCAAATAGAAAATTTGAATTGTTTGAATAGTAAAGGTATTCTGGTCTTAGATGGAAAGAATTATCATATCTAGAAAGATATAATGTTGTTTTATCTTATGTCTATCAGTTATAATTCTCTTGTAATGTTACTCAGTCAGGATCCAAGTATCACTAAGAATGGGAGGGGTTGAATCAGTGATATATTTTTCTATTACGTTTCCCTCATTTTGAAACAACCTTCACCTCCTGTTAAATATTACTTTCCCTGCTGAACACACACAAACATAGGAACCCAATATTTACAAGGTTCTCTACACAAAAGAGTAGCTACGTCCTTGGTATGCTATGGAAATCATCTATTACCACCAAATCCACTAGACAACAATCCTTTGATATGGAATACAATGAGTTGGATATACCCATACACTTGTGTAGCACTTGGAAGATAATCCTCAAGTGTATGAGCACCCTCTCAACACAAATAGGGTAATGCAATATCTATGTGATTATTTACAAACACTTACAAATACAATATTTAAAAGTAAATCTTCTATTTCCTATCGAGAATCCGATAGGAACTAACTGGACTTCATAATGATACTCAATCATATACCCCAGTCATATCTTTTTTTACATAAAACCACTTCTCACTTAATTTGGGTATTCAAATCTTCAGCTCACAGAGCTCCTTCATAGAACTCCTTCGCGAAGCTCCCTGATATGCAGAGTACTCTAGTTCGCAAATCTCTCTAGTTCGCAAATCTCAATAGATCATTGAGCTCACTATTTCCCAGAGAATAGATTTTTATTTGAGAAGTTAACTTATTTCTCAAAGCTCAAAGGCTCACTGGGAAGCTCGTTTCCTTTGTGGAGCTTACAGCCATCACGAAGCATGCTTTATCCACGAACTTTCTTCGCAATTCGAGAGATCTAAAATTCTCGTTAAGTCTCTGACTTTTTCTCGAGGCGATAGGGGCCTGTTTATAGAATTTTCCCACAAACTATAGAACCTTCCAGCCACCTCAATACCACATCAGCCCCAAATTGTAGAGCTCCAAAATTTCTATAGAAATTCACTCTATTTCGTGAAGTATCGTGGCTATTTTATATATTTTCGAATCTCGTCGTAATCGTGAAGCATTCTGTAAAATTCTTTGTGTCGCTCCAATGATCCTTCATCCTTTCTGTCGCCATGATTCTCTTTCTTCCTTTGTGCCGCTGCAATTCTCCTTATTCCTTTATCTCACAATGTTTACTTGGAAAATCTCTTCTCCTCTTCTATTCTCATAGCTCATCATAATCGCAAATAACACCATCAACATTCTTCATGTCTTCGTGAAATCCACTTCATGAAGCACATCTTCGAGAAACTCATCCATTTTCTAAAATTTTATGAGATCTTCAGGAAAATATAATTTTCACAATGCTATCCAAACTATAAATTTTTTTCCCCAAAAAAATTTCAAACACTATGAAACTGCGCCACCTTAGACACCTACTTCTACAAGACCAACCATGCTGATTGGCTGCATATTTTTTCCCCCTTTCCTTCATAATTCTTGGATCATATGTTCTCTAACCAACTTATGACCTTTGTGAAATAGAAACCAGAAAAGAAGCATCTGATTTACTATGGAATGTATTGTAACTTTCCTGACTTTTCTCACCCACTTATGCAATGTCATGTGATTTCTTTTCTTCTCAAACTTACTTGACAAAAAAGACAATAGTTCATTCATCCAAAAACATCATCAGCAAATTGGTCCCAATAACATTCCCATTGTGATTTTATTTTCAACCAAAATTCATATATTACTGAACTTTGAATCCTCGAGCAATGGGTCACTTATCAACAATTCTAATCATACCAGAGCTAAATAATTGTTGGAAACAAGAATTTTTTACAGCAAGGCCATGATTTCCAAAAGTAGTTTCTATGAAACCACATATCATCATCTTTCCTCCTCAACCTTCTTCACTTCTTCAATATTCCTGCAATATAAAAAAAATTCTTCAACCACTCTACATCCGTTATACAACCATTCCAACAAACACTTATAATATTTCACACACTTATGTGATGAATTCAAAGCTTTTCCACAACTCCCCCTTTATGAAGGAATCCATAAGGATATATTTATGAAAAAATTCTCCCCCTTGACAATACTATCCAAAGGTAGGATGATATTGGGAATAGATACACGTACCATAACCTTGATGAGAAAGTGGTTGGACACCCTTGTTAAACCTCAATTTAGAAAATGGTTTCTTCGATAAAGGTTTTTTGAATATATCGGCAACTAGTTCGGATGTAGAAACCTACTTCAACCTCAATTCATTCTTCTCTACATTCTCTTTGATGAAGTGGTACTCTATTTCAATGTGTTATGAATGATAATTTTGTACCGGATTCCTTGTGAGATTGATTTCTCTCTGATTATCACTATCCAAAACCAAGGGTACCATTACTTCAACAAGTACATCTTCCAACTGAGTCTTTATCCACATGAGTTGGGTAGAAAATTGAGTAGAATTTATGTACTCAGCTTCAGCTGTTCTAAGAGTGGTTTAATGATTTTTATTTGTATCCTAAAAAGCACAAATTTTCCTCAAAATTAAGTCTTCAGCAGATGTGGATATTTAATCATCAACATTTCATGTCCAGTCATTATATGAATAGCCAAATTGATCAATCTTTTCTAAGCCATCATACCTGATTCAAAAAAATTTAGTACCTTTGATATATCTGAGAATTCCTTTTCCAACAATAAAATGTTATTCTTTAGGATCACTCTAAAATCTTGAACATAAGGTAATAACATAGATGATGTCGAGTATTGAGGCAGTCAAATATAACACACTTACAATAAGCTTTCGAAACTCTTTCTGATCAACTTTCTTGCCTTATCCATATTTGTAAAACATCGTTCCCACTGAAATAGGCATGGAAACTGGTTTCGAATTTTCCATACCAAACATCGTCATATTTTTTAGCATACTTTTATTGAGACAGAAAAATGTTATTCTTCTTCTATGAAATTTTCAACCTAAGAAAGTATTTCATTTCTCCCAACATTGACATCTCAAATAACTTATTCTTCTCCTCCACAAATTTGTCACATGATTTTTCATCATTCCCCACAAAGACAATATAATCAACATAAACAATTATGATCATAGTGAACTCCTGAAATTCCTTTATGGAAAGATTGATGTCAACTCTTCCTTTCCTAAGATTCATTTTCCATAAGAAAGTATCTAATTTTGAATACGATACATTAAAATCCTATTTTATCCCATACAATTCCTTCTTCAACCTTCACACATAACATTCATCATTTCCCAAAACAAATCCAAAAGTTTGATTAATGTAAACTCCCTCATCAAGATCACCCTTTAGGAATGCGGATTCTACATCCAATTGAATGATTTTGTGACCTTATTGTGCAAAAATAGCAATAAATATTATGATTGTCTCAAACCTTACCACTGGATCAAATGATTCATCCAAATCAATGCCTTAAATTTGTTAATACCCTTTAAAAACCAATCATTCTTTTTTCTCTTATCACTTTACCTTCTTCATTCATCTTGTTTCGGAAAACACACTTTGTTCCAATAATGTTCTTGGTGTTTAGCTTGGGTTCAAGTTCTCATGTATCATTCTTCTCTATCTGATCGAGCTCTTCATTCATAGACTAAACCCATTATAGATGATCAAATACTTCATTCACATCATTTGGTTCAACTTTTGAATAGAGATAAGTGTGTGTAATAGCATTTGTTTTTCTTCTGGTTTGAACCCTTTGATGTGGATCTCCAATAATGTTTTTAGCCTCCACTTGTTTCTTTAGCCTAGGATGAGCTGTTCTAATTTCATCCTCATCAATTGATATTGCTGAGCCTAATTCATCTCCTTGAGTAGGGTTAACATAGTGTGCTATATTATCAAAATTGTTAACAAAATCTTCTCTATCTTGGTCAACTTCCACCTCATCAAATGGCTACTTTTCTTTCTAAACATTTTCAAAAACTTTCACATATGAGGAATAAATAATTCTTCTTTTTTCTTTGTTCGGAAATCTATATCCTATTTATTCTATAGAATAGAAATTAAAAATTCCATCATCTCCTCTTTGATAAAACTTTCTAGGGTTTCCACTATTCTTCTTTATAGTGCGTGGACTCTAAAATACTCCTAAGTGTTTCAGACATGGATTTTTTCCATAGAACATTTATTATGAAGTCATGTATGATTTTGGCCTATAGAAACATCAGTTTTGAATTTATATAGTAGTGTTCATGGATTTCCTCCAATAATAATGAGAAATACTATGTTCAAGTATCATTGTTCTCCCCATTTCCACCAAACATTTATTCTTTCTTTGGGAAACCCCATTTTGCTGAGGTTCATATGGTGAACTGAACTCATGCCAAATTCCATGCTTCTCTAGATAACTTTGAAACTCAAAATTCCTATACTCACCACCATTGTTAGGTCTCAAATTCTTCACTGAATACTCGCATTAATTTTATGATTTTCTCCTGAAACTCTTAAACATTTTCAAAGCATATGACTTATGTCCCATGTACATAAGACAAGTGATGCGAGTATAGTTATAAATGAAAGTAATGAAGAACTTATATATATTTGTATATTTCATTCTCATTGGTCCACATATATCATAATGTGTAATTTCCAATGGTCGTTTTGAGAGAATGTCAAATATCTTATGCGAAGAGTTTGTAATCTTCCCTTTCTCACAAATAGTGCAGCACCAATCTCTTCTTCTAGATAAATCAGGCATATCTCGGACACTCTCTCACTTTGATAACTTTCATATGTTTATATAACACATATTTCATAGCCTTTTATTCCATAACTTATTTTCATCAACCACACTCATGTAACAATGGAATTGTACTTCACCAACTTGGAACAAATTCCTTTTTGTATGTTGGCCTCTTGTAACTATATTTCCATTATTTTCAATTTTCGCAACAAACCCATCTTTTCTAAAGATAAATTTTTGTAGCCCATCACAGAGTAGTGACACACATAGAAGGATTTGTTTCATCCCATAAATATATATTATTTTTTTATAATTTATCTTTTCTTTTCCAATTATGACTAATCCCAAACTTTTGATCCTTAGAGATTCATCATTTCCAAATGTGACTGTTACTTCATTGAAATATTTCACATTCATTAATAGATTTAAGTATCCTATAATATGAGATGAACAACTACTATCAAGGATCTAGGTTCAGTATCCTTTCATAGCATTCAAAGCAGTTTCAACAACAATAGGTTTTTGATCATCCTTTTCCTCCACTTTTTATTGTGATTTCTCCAATTTCCTAGCCAAGTCAGTGTGATCTGGACAGACAACCAAGAACTCTTTCTTTTCAAACCTAGAAAATATGTATTTATTAGATATTAAAATCTCCAGATTCTAAGAATTTTTAAAACACTTTTCATGTTTATTTAACACAATCACACAACCGTTAACAAGATGTCTAGGTCAATCACATCTTTCACATACAGTTTCTAGTGGTTTAAACTTATTCTCAACATTCAAATAAACCTTATTAGATATCTTATGGAATTTTTTGAAGTTTTTTATTTTTAAAATATTGATTCTCCCTCATTACATGACTTTCAAAGCTTCTGGAATAGTAGTAATGTTGTTGGTTTAACCAACAAATATTTTCCATGTGTCTGAATCCACCACAATACCAGCAGTAGCCATAGAATGAATATTTCCCTCTGAAACGTCCATAATGACCAGAGTTGTGAACATACTTTCCTAAAATATTCTTAACAGAACTCTACAGACTATCGACCTTCATATTTTCAATTATAACTTTCTTCTTCAGCATAGATTTCATTTTAGACATACCAGAACCAGAAGATGTAGAAGTATTTCTAAACTCGGGATTTTTAGATGCTTCTAATTTTTTAGTATTGCTAACTTTGATCACATACATATCCTTTCCAGTATTATTCTTATCATAACAAGTTCCATATTTTTTTCAACCTTTTAAGGTAACTTTTTTTGAACTTTATTATGTTCATTCTTAGGAGAACTTTCACCAACTTCTGTAACATATTTTTTGAACCTTGTGTTCCTTTCCTCATCTTTAGAATGATTGGGTGGCAAAAAGATCCAAATCATCTTATTTTGCTTTTATCTTTACTTGCAGATGAAAATTACAATTTCTTTCAGTCTTAATAGAATTTTTCAAATCATCAACCTATTTTCATATTTTTCTTTCTTATCAGGAAAACCATTAGGGTCATTTGATTAAGAGTTTTAATTTGTAAATTTCTTGTTTTCCTTCTCAAGTATTCTGATATTTCCCAATAATTCTTTCATCTCTTCTTCCAGATACTGTTCAAGTTGAGTTTCCTCTACATAATTAATAATTCTCTCATAATCTTTATTATTAACTATTGCAAAAAAGGTACTCTATCTAGTTTTCTCGAGAATATATTTTTCAGATTCAGTCTCACTATCAACATCTTCTTCATTTTTTTTGACAAAATCTTATTCATTTTTATTTGAAGAACTTTTTATCCTTTCCTCTACTAGAATATTTATCCTTTTCACAATATTTCTTCCATACCCTTCTTGGTCTTCTATATTTTTCACTAATAACTTCATATTTTTCTTTTAGAGGGAAATTAGTTGCAAAGTTTCCAACATCTCCACATTTGAATCATTTCAAAGAGAGTTTCATTTTGTATTTACCTACGCCTAATTTCATATTTTTTGAAAACAATAATAAAATTTCTTCAAAATTTTGACATACATCGTTTTCAGAGTCGGATTCACCAGCTTCATATTTAATAATAATTTTCATTGAATTGTATTTCTTGGTAGCCTTGAAAGAAATTTCTATATCATCTCTTTCTTTTATCTTCATAGTATTCTCCATTACCATTTCACAAGTGATGAGAGTGCTATGAAAATCATCCGGTTATAATGTTTCAGGGTCTCTGTCTTCCCGTGATGAAACTTTAGCATCAAATATTTCTGGAATAATTCTCAAGATCTTTTCAATAACTGTAAAATCCTCCATATTTTCACCAAGACATATGATTATACTGACAATATCATTAATCCTAGAAAATAAGTCCCCAACTAATTTGTTCTCGCTCATATTTAAATCTTCATACTTCAGCCTCTAGATTTGAAGTTCTTCCTTCATCACTTTTTTATTTCCTTCATAGATGTTTTTTAGTTTTTCACATATTGATTTGGTTGTAGCGACACCTCTCACACTTAAAAATTCAATCTCAAAAAGAGATGAGAGTAGTTCATTTTTAGCTCTTCCATCATACTCAAGATTCTTCTTAACGACTGGAGTAAGAGTAACCTTGTCATAAATAGTAGTAAATTCATCTGTAGTAGTTTCAAGGACATCATATCCAAGAGATATAAGATAATGCATCATTATATACTTCCAGATAGGATAATTATTCCTATAAAATATCAGAATCCTCTTACAATTAATGCAATTCAGATTCTCCATGACAACTTCTCTTCAAAACATCAGTTAAGAACAAACAAAGGGAACCTTCCTCTGATACAAATTGAGGTTACCCAGTCATAATCCTATTATTACTTAGAGGGGGAGGGTTGAATCAGTTATATATTTTTCTTTTATGTTTCCATATTATTTAAAGAAACTTTGCCTCCTATTAAAGATTTTTTTCCCTACTGAACAAACAAAAACACAGGAACACAAGATTTACTGGGTTCACTACTCCACAACAGTAGTTACGTCATTGGTATGGTTAAAAATAATTCAGTAGCACACATTCCACTAGAAAAAAAATCTTTGATGCATAATACAATGAGTAGGATATAACCTTACACTTTTGTAACACTTGGGATATAATCCTCAAGTGTGTGTGCACCCTCTTAGCACAAATTGGGTAATGTAATATCTATGTGCTTCATGATAAACACTCACAAATATGATCTTTGAAAACAAATATTCTCTTTCATATCCAGAAGCTGATAGGAACTACCTAGACTTCGTAATAATACTCAGTCTTATACCTCAGTCATATATTGATTTACCTAAAAAAACTTCTCATTAAATTTGGGTATTCAAATCTTCAGCTCGCAGATCTCCTTCAAAGAGCTTCTTCGCAAAGCTCCTAACTTCACAGAGTACTCTAGTTTGCAAATCTCTCTAGATCTCAAATCATACTAGATCATAGAGATCACTATTTTACGGTGTATAGATCGGTCTTTTCCAATTTCACTTATTTCACAAAGCTCAAGGGATCACCGTAATGCTCATTTCCTTTGTGGAGCTCACTGCCTTCACGAATATTGATTTCATCGTGAACCTTCTTTGAAATTTGAGAACTCTAAAATTCTCGTTAAGCCTATAAAATTTTCCCAATGGGCTTGGGCTAATTTATAAGATTTTTCCACCGACTCTAGTACATTCCAACTACCTCAGTACCACATCATCACCAAATCACAGAGCTCCGCATTTTCTGATGAAATTCACTCTGGTTCACAAAGCTCCATGACTATTTTTTATATTCACAAATCTCGTCATAATCACGAAGCATTTCGTCAAATCCTTTGTGCCACCACAATGCTTCTTCTTACATTTCATCACCATGATACCCCTTCTTCCTTTTTTCCATTGTGATGATCTTTCTTACTTTGCACTGAAATGCTTACTTGAAAATCTCTTCACCTCTTCCATTCGTGAATCTCGTTGTAATTATGAAGAACACCCTCAAAATACTTCATGTCTTCTTGAAATTCTCTTCATGAATCCCATCTTCATGAAATTCATTCCTTTTCTATAATTATATGAGATCTTCAAGAAACCCCACTTTTAAAAATGTTTTCCCAACTCCAAATTTTAGACCCCAAAATTTGGAAAACCCTTGGAAACGACGCCACCTTAGACACCTAATTCTGCTAGACCAACCATGCTGATTGGCTATATATTTTCTCCCCCTTTCCTTTATAATGCTGGAATCATAAGTTCTCCAACCAACTTATGATCATTGTGAAATATAGACCAGTAAAGCATCGTCAGATTTACTATGGAAATTATTGTAACTTTTCTATCTTTTCTCAACCACTTATACAAAATGAAGTGATTTATTTTCTTCTCAAACTTCCTTGACAAAAAAAATACAATACCTAATTCATCCAAAAACATCATCAACAACATGGTCCCAACAATCTCCCCCTTTGGATTTTTTTTCAACCAAGATTCATAAATCACTGAACATTGAAACATTGATAAATGGGTCACTTATCAAAAATTATAAACCCATGTGAGATAAATATTATAGGAAACAATAATTATTGACAGAAAGACCATGTTTTTCAAAAGTAGTGACTATGAAACCACATATAATCATCTTTCCTCCTCATCCTTCTTCACTTCTTCATCATTCCTGCAATAAATGTTTTTTTTCCTAAAACCACTCTAAAATCATTCTGCAACCATTCCAATAAATAGTTAGAATAGTTAACACACTTACGTGATGAATTCACAACTTACCCACAACTCCCCCTTTATGAATTCTTCCATAACGATAGATTTATGAAACAATTATCCCCCTTGACAATTATATCCAAATGTAGGATGATAGTGGTAATAGAGACATGTACCTCAACATTGATTAGAAAGAGGTTGGACACCCATGTTAAACAACAATTTAGAAAATGGTTCCTTCGGTAAAGGTTTTGTGAATATGTCAGCAACTTGTTTTGATGAAGGAACATAATCTAGATTCAATTCATTCTTATCCACCAGCTCTTTGATGAAGTGATATTTTATGTCAATGCTTTTTGAATAAGAATTTTGTAATAGATTCCTTGTGAGACTGATTGCACTTTGATTATTACAACCCAAAACAAGGGTACCTTTACTTAAAAAAGTAAATATTCCAACTGATTCTTCATCCGTGTGGGTTGGGTAGCATCTTGAGTAGTAGCATCGTACTTAGATTCAGTTGTGATAGGAGTTATTGATTTTTTTTTCTTTTTATTCCAACTAATGCAACTTTTTTCCAGAAATAAAACCCCACCAGATGTGGATATTTTGTCATCAACATTTCCTTCCCAATCAGCATCTGAATACCCAAATAGATCAATGTTTTCTGAAACATCATACCTTAGTCCAAAGTTTTGTGTGCCTTTGATATATCTGAGAATTATTTTTCAATCAATAAAATGTGATTATTTAGAATCACTTTAAAATCTAGAACATAAGGTAATCGCATAGACAATGTTGGGTCTTGAGGCAGTCAAATATAATAGACTTCCAATCAGCTTTCGAAACTCTTTCTAAACAAATTCCTTTCCTTATCCATCTTTAGAAAACATGGTTCCCACTAAAATTGACATGGAAACTGGTTTCGGAATTTCCATATCAAACTTTTTTAGAATTTTTTTAGCATGCTTTTCCTAATATAGAAAAATGTTATTCTTCTTCTGTGAAATTTGCAGAACAAGAATGTATTTTATTTCTCCCAGCACGGACATCTCAAATAACATCTTTATACCCTCAGCAAATTTTTCACATAAATTTTCATCATTCCCAATAGGGATAATATCAACAACATAAAAAATTAAAATTAAACAGAACTCTTAAGATTCTTTTATATAATGATTGGTGTCAACTCTTCCTTTCCAAAAATTCATTTTCCTCTAGCAGGTATTTAGTTTTTAATAACACGCCATCAGAGCCTATTTTATCTCATACAAAGCCTTCTTCAACCTTCACACAAAACATTCATCCATCCCAGTAATAAATCCACAAGGTTGATCAATTTAAACATCCCCATCAAGATCACCATTCAAGAATGAATATTTTACTTCTATTTGAATGATTTTGGAACCTCGTTGTGCAGAAATAGCAAGAGAGATTCTGATTGTTTCTAACCTTTCCACTCGAGAAAAGGTTTCATCAAAATCAATGCATTCAATTTTTTAATACCCTTTGCAAACAAATCTTGGTTTGTTTCTTATCACTTTACCTTCTTCATTCAGGTTGTTTCGAAAAACCCACTTTGTACCAATAATGTTCTTGTTGTCCAGCTTGGGTACAAGTTCTCAAGTATCATTCTTCTCTATCTGATCAAGCTCTTCGTTCATTTCAAGAACCCATTTTGGATGCTCAAATTCTTCATTTACATCATTTGGTTCAACATTAAAATAGGTTGAAGTGTGTGTAATATAATTTTTTGTTCTTCTTATTTGAACTCTCAAATGTTGATCTCTAATAATGTTTCGACCCTCTACTTATTTCCTCAGCCTATGATGAGTTGTTCGAATTTCATCCTCATCACTTGAGATTTCTGAGTCTAATTACTTTCCTTGAGTTGGATTAACATAGTCTATAGAATTATAATAATTATTAATAAAATCTTCTCTATCCTGATCAATGTCTACATCAGCATATGAGTTCTTTTATTTCTCAACATTTTCAACAACTTTTACATATGAGGAATCAATAATTCTTCCGATTTCTTTGTTGAAACATCTATATACTCTTCCTTCTGAATTATATCCATGAAAAATCCCGTCATATCATCTTTTCTCAAATTTCCAAGGTTTCCACCATTATTCTTTATAATTTATAGACTCCCAAAGACTCTTAATTGTTTCAGACATTGATTTTTTCCATAGAAAACATCCTATGAATTCATGTCTAATTATGGATGATAGAAACATCAGTTTTGAATGTACACAGTAGTGCTCATGGATTTTATACAATAATATTGAGAAATACTATGTTCAACTAACATAGTTCTCCCCATTTTCACCAAACTTCTATTCTTTTGTTGGGAAGCTCCATTTTGTTGAGGTGTATATGGTGAACTGAACTCATTCAAAATTACATGCTTCTCAAGATAACATTAAAAATATTCATTATTATACTTTCCACCATTATCAGTTTTCAACTTCTTCACCAAATACTCACATTCCTTCTCTTCTTTTCCCTTGAAACACTTAAACATTTTCAGATCATTTAACTTATGACCCATGTACATAACACAAGTGATGCGAGTGACGTCATAAATGAATGTAATGAAGTAATTATATCCATTTGTAGATTGTATTCTCATTGCACCGTAGATATCAGAATGTATAAGTTCCAAGGGTCTTTTTGAGTGAATGGCAACTCTCTTATGCATAGAGTTTGTAATCTTCACTTTCTCACAAATAGTGTAGCACCAATCTCTTCTTCTGGATAAATCAGGTATATCTCGGACACTATCTATCTTTGATAACTTGCACATGTTTCTCCGACACATATGTCCCCGCGTTTTATTCCATAACATATTTTCACCCACAAAAACCATGTAACAAGAGTCTTGTACTTCACCGACTTGGAACAAATTCCCTTTTTTACATTGGCCTCTTGTAACTACATTTCCATCATTTTCACTTTTCAGAAGAAAAAAACCCATGTTTTCTATAGATAACTTTTTTTCCCTCATCACAGTGTTTTGACACACATAGAAGGTTGTGTTTCATCCCATCAACATAAATTGTTTTCTTAGATTTCAAATTTCTATTTCCAAAGATGGATAATCCACCACCTTTGATCCTTAGATATTCATCATTTCCAAATGTGAATGTTCCTTAACTGAAATATTTCACATTCTTTAACATATTTTAGTCTTCTTTCATATGAGATGAACAACCACTATCAAGGATCCAGGGTAATTCTCCTTTCATAGCTTTTAAAGAGGTTTAAACAACAAGGGCTTTTTGTTTATCCTTTAATTCCACTTTATGTTGTTCTTTCTCCAATTTCCTAGCCAAGTCAATGTGTTCTAGATAGAAAATCGTGAACTCTTTATTTTCAGACCTAGAAAATCTATCTTTCTAAGCCATTAAGATCTCTGGATTATAATTATTTTTAAAACACTTTTCTTTTTCTGGTAACACAATCAGATAACCCTTAACAAGATTTCTAGGTCGATCATATCTTTTGCAGATAGTATCTAGTGTTTGGAACTTATTCACAACTTTCAAATAATCCTTCTTAGATATCTTCAAGACTTTCTTTTGAGTATTTCTCTTTTGAAAATATTGATTCCCCCTCATTTATAGTCATTCAAATATTGTGGAATTGTAGTAATATTTTTGGTTTAACCAACACATATTTTCCATGTGTCTGAATCCACCACAATACCACTAGTTACCCTAGAATGAATATATACCTCTGAAACAACCATATTGCCCAGATTTGTGAACATGATTTTCAAAAATCTTCTTACCAGAACTCTGTAGACCATCGACATTAATATTTTTAATTCAAACTTTCTTCTTCAACTCAGATTTCTATTTAGAGTTACCAGAATCAGAAGAAGTAGAACTCTTTCTGGACTCATGATTTTTGAGTTTTTCTGATTTTTCAATATTTCTAACATTGAAAACATATGTAGCCTCTCCAGCATTATTATTATTAGAACAAATTTCATTTTTCTTTTAAACCTTCAAAGGTAACTTTTTTTATCCTTCTTGGGTTAATTTTTATCAAAACTTTCACAAACTTCTGTAACATAGTTTTTGAACCTTGTGTTCCTTTCCTCATCTGTAGAAATTTTTTGTTGGAAAAGATCCAACTCATCTTTGTTTTCCTTCATCTTTACTTCCAGATCATCATTACAATTTTTTTCACTCTCAAGATAATTTTTCAGATCAACAATCTTATTTTCAATTTTTTTTCTTATTAGGAAAACCTTCTTGGTCATTTGATGAGGAGTTTTAATTTTTCAATTTCTTGTTTTCCTTCTCAAGACTTATGATATTTCTTAATCATACCTTCATCTCTTCTTTCGGATATTGTTCAAGTTGAGTTTGTTCTTCTTCAGTACTAATTCACTCATAATCTTCATTATTAACTACTGAAAAAATGGTACCCTCTCTTGATTTCTCAGAAACATATTTTTCAGATTCAGCCTCACTATAATCATCTTCTTCATTTTTTGACAAAATATTCTTCTTTTTGATTTGAAGAACTTTTTATCCTTACCTTTACCAGAATATTAATATTTTTCACCCTATTTATTCCAAGCCCTTCTTGGTCTTCTGTATTCTTTGTCACTGTTTTCATCATTTCCTTTTTTATGGAAATTAGCTGCAAATTGGCCAACATCTCCACATTCAAAACATTTCAAAGGGAGTTTTACTTTGTATTTACCTATGACTATTTTTAAATTTTTAGAAAAAATGATAAAATTTCATCAAAACTTTTACACACATCATTTTCAGAGTCGGATTCACCAGATTTATCGTCAATAAGAATTTTCTTCGATTTATCTTTCTGAGTATCCTTGAAAGACATTTCTCTTTCAACTTTTTATTTGTTCTTCATAGACTTCTCCCTTTTCATTTCATAAGTTATGATAGTGCTTTGCAAATCATCCATAAATAATGTTTCAGGGTCCTTATCTCCCACTGATGAAACTTTAGCATCAAATTTTTCAGGAAGAATTCTAAAGATATTTTCAATAACTATAGAATCCTATAACTTTTCACTAAGACATCTTACTATACTGACAATATCATTTATCCTATAAAAGAAGTCCCCAACTAATTGGTGCTCACCCATCTTTATGTCTTCGTACATCAGCCTACAGATTTAAATTTTTTCCATCTTCACTTTTTTATTTCCTTTATAGGTGTTTTCCAGATTGTCTCATATTCTTTTGGCTGTAGTGATACCTTTCACAATTAATAATTCACTCTCGGAAAGAGATAAGAGTAGTTCATTTTTAGCTCTTCCATAATTCTCAAGATTCTTCTTATCATCATGATTAAGAGGAACCTTTTCATCAATAGCGGGAAATCCATCTATAATAGTTTCAATAACTTCATATCAAAGCGACATAAGCTAAGGAATCATTATATAATTCTAAATATGATAATTCTTCCCATAAAATATTGGAATCCCATTACTATTAACTCAATTTAGATTCTCTATGAAAACATCTCTTCAAAACATCCACAAAGAAAAAAACAATGGAGCCTACCTCTGATAAAAATTAAAGTTACCCAGTCATGATACAAGTATCACTAAGAGGGGGAGGGTTGAATCAGTGATATCTTTTTCTTTTATGTTTTCTTATTTTTGGAATAACATTTGCCTCCTATTTTACTTAACACATGCAACTATAGGAACAAAATATTTACAAGGTTCACTACTCAACAATAGTAGTTACGTCCTTGGTATGGTAGAGAAATCATACATTACCACATAGTCCACTAGAAAAAAATTCCTTTGATGTGGAATAAAATGAGCAGGATATACCCTTACACTCATGTAACACTTGGGATATAATATTCAGTGTTTGTGCACCCTCTTAGAACAAATAGGGAAATTCAATATCTCTATGCTTCGTAATAAACACTCACAAATATGATATTTGAAAACAACTCTTCTCTTTCTTATCCATAATCTAACAAAAACTACCTTGACTTCGTAATAATACTCTATATTATACCCCAGTCATATCATGTTTTACCTGAAACAACTTCTCACTTAATTTGGGTATTCAAATCTTCATCTCGTAGAGCTCCTTCCCAGAGATCTTTTGTGATGCTCCCAGCTTCGCAAAGCACTCTAGTTCGCAAATATCTCTAGTTCGAAAATCTTAGTAGATCGTAGAGCTCACTATTTTTTGGATCATATATTGGTCTTGGTGTAGTTCACTTATTTAGAAAATATCAATGGATCTCCGTGATGATTGTTTCCTTTTTGGATCTCACCGCCTTTGCAGAGCTTGATTTCTCCATGAACCTTCTACAAAATTTAAGAGCTCTAAAATTATTGTTAAGTCTTTCACATTTTATTGAGGTGGTAGGGGCCTATTTAATGGATTTTTCCACCGACTCTATAACTTTCCAGCCACCTCATCACCACATTAGCATCAAATAATAGATATCCAAAATTTTCTATGAAATTCACTATGTTTCTCGAAGCACCATGGATATTTTCTATATTTGAAAATCTCATCATAATCACGAAGCTTTCCATCAAATCCTTTGTGTCGCTGCAATTCTCTTTCTTTTGTTTTGTCGTTGCAATGATCCTTCTTCCTTTGTGTCGTCGTGATTCGCCTTCTTACTTTATGTCGCAATTCTTACTTGCAACGATCGTCACCTCTTCCATTCGCGAAGCTCATCGTAATCGTGAAGAACACCGTCAACATTCTTCATATCTTCACGAAATCCAATTCATGAATCCCATATTCACAAAATTTATAACTTTCCATAATATGATGAAATCTTCAAGGAAACCCACTTTTCGCAATGTTATCCCAACTCCAAATTTTGGTCCCCAAAAATTTGGCAAACACTAGGAAACTGTGCCACCTTAGACACCTACTTTTTCAAGAACAACCATGCTGATTGGATTCATCTTTTCTCCTCATTTCCTTAATAATAATTACATCATAATTTCTCCAACCAACCTATGATATTTGTGAAATACAGACCAGCAAACCATCGTCAGATTTACTATGGAAATTAATGTAACTTTCTTGTCTTTTCTAACCCACTTATACAAATAGATGTTATTTATTTCCTTCTCAATCTTCCATGACAACAAAAGGAAATACTTGATTCCTCCAAAAACATCATCAACAACCTGGTCACAAAAATATCCCCCTTTGTATTTTCTTTTCATCAAAGATTCATAAATCAGTAAACATTGTAACCTTGAGAAATGCATAACTTATCAACAATTCTAAGCCTGCATGATCTAAATCATTGTAGGAAACAATAACTATTGCTATTAATACCATATTGTCTGAAATTAGTGACTATGGTACCACAGAGCATCATCTTTCTTCCTCATCCTTATTCACTTCGTCAACATTCCTGTAATAAAAAAAAATTGTTTCCTACAACCACTCTACAACCATTCTGCAACCATTCCAACAAATAGTTAAAATAGTCCAGACACTTACATGTTGAATTCATAGCTAACCAACACCCCCCCCCCCTTATGTAGGCATCCATAAGGATAGATTTATGAATCAATTCTCCCCCATGAAAATACTATCCAAAGGTAGGATGATTGTGGGAACAGTGACATGTACCTCAACCTTGATGAGAAAGTGGTTGGACACCCATGTTCAACTTCAATTTTGAAAATGGTTTCTTTAGTAAAGGTTTTTTTAATATTCCACTAACTTGTTCCAATGTAGGAACATACTCAAACCTGAATTCATTCTTATCCACAAATAGTTTAATGAAGTCATAATTTATGTCAATGTGTTTTTAAAAATAACGTTGTACCAGATTCTTTATGATATGGTTTTCACTATGATTATCAAAACCCAAGAGCAAGGGTATGTTTACGTCAACAAGTAGATCTTCCAACTAAGTCATCATCTACATGAGTTGGGTAAATGCGTTAGTAGTAGCAACATACTCAGCTTATTCTATGATAAGAGTTATTGAATTCTACTTAATTTTATTCCAACTAACATAACTTTTCTCCAGAAAGAAAACTCCACCAGATTTGGATATTTGATCATAAACATTTCTTTCCAAATCAGCATCTGAATACACAAATAGATCAATTTTTTCTAATCCATCATTCCTGATTCCAAAGTTTGTTGTGCCTTTGATATATCTAAGAATTATTTTTCTAATAATAAAACATGATTCTTTAAGATAACTCTAAAATCGTTCACATAAGTTAATAGCATAAACAATGTCAGGTCTTGAGGCAGTCAAATATAAGAGACTTCCAATCATCTTTTGAAACTCTTTCTAATCAACTTCATTTCCTTCTCCATCATTAGAAAAAATGGTTCCCACTGAAATTGAAATGGTGACAGGTTTTAAATTTTCTAAACCAAACTTCTTCATAATTAATTTATCTTACTTATCCTAAGATAGAAAAATGTGATTCTTCTTTTGTGAAATTTGTATCCCGGTAAAGTATTTTATTTTTCCCAGCATGGACATCTCAATTAACTTCTTCATCTCCTTATCAAATTTTTCACATGATTTTTTAGCATTCCTTGCAATGATAATATCATCAACATAATCAATTAAGATCATATTTATCTCATGACATTCTTTTATGTATAGATTAATGTCAACTCTTCTGTTCCTAAAATTCATTTTCCTCAATAAAGTATCCAGTTTTGAATACCATTCCCTCGGAGCCTGTTTTAGCCCATACAAATCCCTTTTCAACTTACACACATAACATTCATCCTTCCCAATAAGAAATCCAAAAGGTTGATCAATGTAAACTTCCTCATCAAGATCACCATTATAGAATGTGGATTTTACATCCATTTTAATGATTTTGTAACCTCATTGCGCTGCAATAACAATAAAGATCTTGATTATTTCTAACCTTGACACTGAAGAAAAAGTTTCATAAAAATCAATGCATTTAATTTCTAAATACCCTTTTCAAACCAATATTTCTTTGTTTCTTATCACTTTACCTTCTTCATTCATTTTGTTCCGAAAAAACCCACTTTGTACCAATAATATTCTTTTTGTCCAGCTTGGGTACAAGTTCTCAAGTATCATTCTTCTCTATCTAGTCAAGCTCTTAGTTCATAGATTAAACCCATTATAGATGCTAAAATTCTTCATTTACATCATTTGGTTATAATTTTAAATGGAGAGAAGTGTGTGTAATAGCATGTGTTGTTCTTCTTGTTTGAACCCTCTAATTTTGATCTCTAATAATGTTCTGAGACTAAAATTATTTCTTTATCCTAGGATGAGTTGTTTGAATTTCATCCTCATCACTTGATATTGTTGAGTCTAATTCCTCTCCTTCATTAGGATTAACATAGTCTGTTGCATTATTAGAATTGTTAACAAAATCTTTTCTATCCTGGTCAACTTCCACATCAGCATGTGACTTCTTTTCTTTCTCAACCTTTTCAACAACATTCACATCTGAGGAATCAATAATTCTTCTTTTTTATTTGTTGATAAATCTATATCATCTTACTTATGAAGCGTATACAAGAAAAATTCAATCATCTCCTCTTTGATCAAACTTTACAAGGTTTCTAACTTTCTTCTTTATAATGTATTGACTCCCAAAATCTCTTAAGCATTTCATACTTGTATTTTTTCTATATAACATTTCATATGATGTCATGATTGATTCTAGACTATAGAGATATAATTTTTGAATGTATAGAGCAGTGCTCATGGTTTTCATCCAATAATAATGAGAAAGACTATGTTCATGTAACATAGTTCTCCCTATTTATACCAGACTTATATTCTTTTGTTGGGAAACCGTATTTTTTAGGTGTATATAGTGAACTAAACTCATGCCAAATTCCATGATTATCAAGACAAATTTCAAACACTTCATTCTTATACATAATGCCTTTTTCATTTCTCAACTTCTTTATTGAATACTCACATTCCTTCTCTACATTTCTCCAGAAACTATAAAAAAATTTCAGATAATCTGACCTATGTCCCTTGGACATAACATAAGTGATGTGAGTAAAGTCATAAATTAAAGTAATGAAGTACTTATATCCATTTTCAAGATTTATTTCTCATTGGTACATAGATAACATAATGTATAAGTTATAAGGGTCATTTTGAGATAATATCAGATATCGTATGCATAGAGATTGTAATCTTCCCTTTCTCGCAAATAGTGCAACACCAATCTATTCTTCTAGATAAATATGGAATATCTCAAACACTATATCACTTTGATAACTTTCACATGTTTCTATCACACATATTTCCTAGCCTTTTATTCCATAACTGATTTTTTTACACAACCCCCATGAAACAAGATTCTTGTACTTCACCAACTTGGAACAAATTCCCTTCTGTACATTGGCCTCTTGTAACTACATTTCCATCATTTTTACTTTTCACAAAAAACCCATATTTTTTGAAGATAACTTTATTTCGCTCATCACAAAGTTGTGACACACTTATTAGGCTGTGTTTTAGCCCATAAACATGTTGTGTTTTCTTGTATTTCATCTTTTCTTTTCTAATGATGGCTAATCCAACACCTTTGATCCTTATATATTCATCATTTAAAAATGTTATTGTTCCTTTGTTGAAATCATTTAAATTATTTAACTGTGGTCTTCAATAATATGAGATGAACAACCACTATCAAGGATCCAGAGTCATTATCCTTTCATAGATTTCAAAGTGGTTTCAATAACAAGATCTTTTTTCATCATTTTCTTCCACATTCTGTTGTTCTTTCTCCAATTTCTTAGCCAATTCAATGTTTTCTAGCCAGGTAATCAAGCACTCATTCTTTTTAGACATAGAAAATATTTCTTTCTTTGACATTAAAACCTCAGGCTTTTGATAATTTTTAAAACACGTTTCTTGTTCCTGTAAAACAATCAGAAAACCCTTATCAAGATGTCCAGGTCGATCACATATTCCACATATAGTTTTTAGTGGTTGGAACTTATACTCGACTATCAAAGTAACATTCTAATATATCTTCTAAACATCCTTTTTAGGTTTTTTATTTTGAAAATAATTATTACCCCTCAGTCCTTGTCTTTAAAATCTTGTGGAATAGTAGGAATGTTGTTGGTTGAAACAAAACATATTTGGAATGTTTCTGAATCTACTAAAATACCAAAAGTAGCCATTGAATGAATATTTCCCTCTAAAACATCCATAATGACCGGAGTTGTGAACATGATTTTCAAAAATATTCTTAATCGATCTCTATAGACTGTTGACCATCATATTTTCAATTGTAACTTTCTTCTTCAGCTCATATTTTTGTCCAAACTTACAAGAATGAGAAGAAGTAGAAGTCTTTCTGGACTCGGGTTTTTAGATGCTTCTAATTTTTCAGTATTGATAACTTGACCACATACGTAGGATTTCTGGAATTTTTCTTATTAGGACTAGTTACATATTTCATTTCATCCTTTGAAGGTTACTTTTTTATCCTTCTTTGGTTCATTCTTAGTAAATCTTTCACCAACTACTATAATAGAGTTTTTGAACCTTGTGTTGTTTTCCTCAGCTATAGAAATTTTATTTTGGAAAATATCCAACTCAAATTATTTTTCCTTAAACTTTACTTCTAGATGATCATTGTGGTTCTTTTCACTCTCAAGAGAATTTTCCAGATTATCAATCTCCTTTTCAAATTTTTCTTTATTATTAGGAAAACCTTCTATGTCATTTGATGAAGAGTTTTCATTGGTCAATTTCATATTTTCCTTCTAAATTATTTGGTATTTCTCAATAATTCATTTATCTCTTCTTTTAGATACTATTAAATTTTACTTTCCTCTTCTTCAGTATTACTACACTCATAATATTCATTATTAACTATTGCAAAAAAAGGCACTCTCTCTAGCTTTCTTAGAAATTTTTTTTCAGATTCAGTCTCACTATCATGATCTTCTTCATTTTTGGAAAAAAGATTCTTCTTTTTATTTGAATAACTTTTTATCCTTACCTCTACCCAAATATTTATCTTTTTCACCATGTTTCTTCCATTCCCTTCTTGGAATTATTTCTTCTTTGACAATGTCTTCATCTTTTCATTTTTGAGGGAAAGTAGACGTAAAGTGGCCAACATATCCACATTCAAAACATTTCAAAGGGAGTTTTCCTTTGTATTTACCTCTGCCTATTTCCACATTTTTAGAAAACAATGATAAAATTTCATCAAAATTTTGACATACATCATTTTTAGAGTCGGATTCACGATATTTATCTTCAATAAGAATTTTCTTCAACTTCTCTTTCTTGGTATCCTTGAATGACATTTCTCTATCAGTGTTTTCTTTGCTCTTCATAGTGTTCTCCCTTATCATTTCATAAGTTATAAGACTGCTATGAAAATAAACCAGAGAAAGTGTTTCAGGGTCTCTGTCTTCTAGTGATGAAACTTTATCATCAAATTTTTTGGGAAGAATTCTCAGGAACTTTTCAATAAATGTAGAATCCTCCAACTTTTCACCAAGAAATCTGATTGTACTAACAATATCATTTATCCTGGAAAATAAGTCCCTGACTAATTTTTTCCCTCCCATCATTAAGTCTTCATACTTCAGCCTCTAGATTTGAAATTTTAACTTCTTCACATTTTTATTTCCTTCATATATGTTTTTCAGTTTGTCCCGTATTCCTTTGCTTGTAGAGACACCTTTCACACTTAAAAATTCACACTCAAAAAGAGATGAGAGTAGTGCATTTTTAGATCTTCCATAATTCTGAATAATCTTCTTATCGGTAGGAGTAAGAGGAACCTTATCATAAATAGAAAAAAAACATTTGTTGTAGTTTCAAGAACTTTATATCCAAGATAAATAAGATAAATAATCATTATATATTCCCCAATATGATAATTCTTCCCATAAAATAAAATAATACCCTTAATATTAATGCAATTCGGATTCTCTAGGAAAACTTCTCTTCAAAACTTCATCAAAGAATAAATGAAGGTAACTGACCTCTGATACCAATTGATGTTACCCTATTAGGATCCAAGTACCACTAAGAGGGGGAGGGGTGAATCAGTGATATCTTTTTCTTTTCTGTTTCCCATTTTTTATAGACAAAGTTTGCCTCTTGTTTAAGAGTTTTTCCCTACTGGACTTGCACAACCACAGGAATGCATGATTTACAAGGTACACTACTCAACAATAGTAGATTCATCCTTAGTATGGTATATAAGTAATCCAATAAAACATATAAAACAAGAAAACGATCCTTTGATGTAGAATACAACGAGTACGATATATCCTTACACTCGTGTAGCACTTAGGAGATAATCCTCAAGTGTGTGTGCACCCTCTTAGAAAAAATATGGTAATGCAATATCTCTATGCTTCGTGACAAACACTCCAAAATATGATATGTGAAAACAACTCTTTAGTTTTCTATCCAGAAGATGATAGGAACAACCTAACATTGTAATAATACTCATTCCTATACCCGAGTCAAATATTTATTTACTTGAAACCACTTCTCACTTAATTTGGGTATTCAAATATTTATTTCATAGAGTTCCTTCACAGAGCTCCTTTGCAATGCTCCTAGCTTCACAGATCACTCTAGTTCACAATTCTCCCTAGTATGCAAAGCTATCGGGGGGGGGGGGGGGGGGGGTACGGGCCCATTTATAGGATTTTCCCAGCAACTCTAGAACTTTCCAGCCACCTCAGCATCACATCAGCACCAAATCGTCGAGCTCCAAAATTTATGCTGAAATTCACTCTGTTTCACGATGCACCATGGATATTTTCTAGATTCACAAAGCTCATCATAATCCCGAAGCATTACATCAAATCATTTTTTCCACCATAATGATCCTTCTTCCTTTGCATCATTGTGATGTTCCATCTACTTTGTGCCATCATGATGCTCCTTCTTCCCTAGCATCGCAATTCTTACTTCCAAATCTCTTCACCTCTTCCATTCGTTAAGCAGATCATAATCCTGAAGAGCACCGTCTACATTCTTCTTGTCTTCACGAAATACACTTCATGAATCCCATATTCTATTAATTCATTACTTTTCCATAATATGATGAGATATTCAAGAAAATACACTTTTCGCAATGCTATCCCAACTCCAAATTTTGGACAACAAACCTTTTGCAAACACTTGGAAACTGCCCCAACATAGACACCTTCTTTGGGAAGACCAACCATGCTGATTTTCTACATCTTTTTGCCCTTTTCTTCATAATTATTTCATAATAATTTCACCAACCAACTTATGATCTTTGTGAAATACAAACCAGTAAAGCATCATCAGATTTACTATGGAAAATATTGTATATTTTCTGTCTTTTTCACCCACTTATACAATGTGAAGTGATTTCCTTTCTTCTCAAACATTCTTGAAAAAAAATACTACATTCATCCAAAAACTTCATCAACAACTTGGTCCCAACATCTTGAAGCTGCAACTGTTGGGTATCATCTCATTGATGATAAAGCTATTTTTATATCTGTTGATAAGTGGAGTTTGAAGAATCATTGAAGGTCTAGAAATACTATAATATCTTAACATTATGAAATTTAATTTCTAAGGGTCAAAGGTCCTTCCACATACAAAGGTATATGGGAAACATTGAAAAACATATATAAAGGTAATATGAATGTGAAGAATGAAATGATACAAATCTTGATATTGAATATGAATATTTGAATATGGGTGATCATAAAGTTGTTGGGGACTTTTTTACCAGGGTAAATGAAATTGTGAGTACTACAAGATGACTTGGAGATAATATATATTACATTATAGTTTTTGAAAATATCTTGAGAATCCTCTCTAAAAAATTTTATGATAAAGTTTCTTCATTAGAAGATAGAGAACCTGAAACCTTATCCATTAATTATTTTCATAGAACTATTATCACTTATGAAATGATAAGAAATAATGCTATGAAAAGTAAAAAAAAAGTTGATAGAGAAATTTGTTTTAAGGATTAATAGAAGATAAATTAAAAGAAGATTCTTTTTTAAGACGGATATAGTGATTCTGACTCTAAAAATGAGGTATGTAAAAATATCAATGATATTTTATCCTTATTTTCTAAAATTGTGAAAAGATGTACAAGGAAATATAAAGGGAAAATTGAGTTTAAATGTTTCAAATGTAGAGGAGTTTGTCATTTTATGGATAACTATCCTTGCGGAAGGAAATAAGAGGATAGTGAGGAATAATTAATAAATCCAATAAGATTGTAGAAGAAATATAAGACAAAGAAAATTGAAATTCCATAGGGAATGAATGGAAATTCTTCAAATCCCAAAGAAGAAGTTTCTTGTCTAAAGATGAAGAATAAGAATACAGTGATACTGAAACCAAAAAATTAGTTTATTATGATATTGAAAATACTTTTATTGGAATAGTTAATGAATATAAAATGGGAAGCATTGAAGAAGAATAAACTCAACTTTAAATTCATTTAAATAATAATTGAAATAATTTCTGAGAAATATCAGAAGACATTAAAATCAAAAACAAATGTTGGAAGATGAATGATCAAGAAACCTAGAATGTTTTCCTGATAAAAAAGATAATATCGTGAAAGAGATTGATGATTTGAAGAGAACTCTGGAAGAATAAAATAATTGTAATGAGCACTCTAAATGTGAAATTTAATGAAAAATAATAAGAGTTAAAACTTGTAAAATAATAAAATTCTAAAGATGAAGGGAAAAGTACATGTTTTTAAAACTCTATCACTAAAGTTGGTGAATGTTATTATAATGAGAAACTAGAGAAGAATCAGGAAAAGATATCTTCAAAGGGTGAGAAGAACTATAGAATTTTTTTTGAAAAGAATAATGTTTCGAAATTCAAGTATGTGGACAAGACCAAAAAATTTAGGGATTTTGAATTCTCAAAGAACCCTAAGCCTAAAAATGTTTTCAAATAATCAAATTCTGTTAAAAAAATTTAAACACTTATGGTTTTGATAAATCATAAAATTAATGGAAAATTTTGATTGATAATAGAAAGGTTGGTGGATCAGAAAATAAATAGAATAAGGTGACTGAAAAACATATTTATAATTCTAGCAGGTATAAAAGTTTTAGAGGAAAATATTATTTATATATCTATTATTGGTATTGTGGGATATCAAGATTGTAAAGAACCGGAAATTTCGAGGAAATTTTTTTCTTAATTTTTTTGGAATTTTACGAGTATGCAGTTTCTGACAGCGCCTGATTCCGAGGCCCGGTGTGCCTAGAATAATTTTCTAAAGTTTTGTTAAGCTTAAATTAAAGCGCATAAGTAGTTTTACTGAAAAAGTGTAATAACTCTTAAACGGTTACTTGAATCAGAAATCTGAGGGCACCGTTGCACTCAGGATGGCGGGTTTACCCTAGGCGCGACTTAAGTTTAGTCAGAGCGGGCCTCCTGTGAGAAATTCCAAAAATGGAATTACCGTAAATAAAATAATTAAATAAATTATTTTATTTTTCAATTGCTTATAACTCACAAACGGTATCTCGGATTAAAAATCCAAGACAACCGCTGAACTCGTGAGGGAATGGTTTATTTAAGCAGATACTAACATTGGCTGGTGCGGGCCACCAGAAAAAGTTAGTTTTTGTCCGCAAATAAAATAATTAAATGACAATTATTTTATTGTAAAATTTGTATCTTGTAAACGGTAACTTAGATTGAAAATACTAGAGTACCGTTGAATTCTTTGGGGTGTGTTTCACTTAGGCAGAGCCTGACCTTGACCAGCGCGGGTCGAGGGTGACTGATAATAATTTTCCGAACTTTTTTTTCGGGTACGTTCAGTAAACATACGTGTGGGTTTTCCTATATTTTGAACCGGTACTCGAAATCAAAATATGAGGGCACCGATGAACTCGGAGAACTGGTAATTGCTTAAAGGGACCTTTACCACAGTTGCGTTTTAAGCGGGTTGAGAATTAATTTTTGGGGAATTAGTTTAAAAGAAATAAAATCGGTGTGTACAATTTTATTTATATCTGGGGTGGTTAAATTCAACAAAGGGGAGTTAAGTGTGGGACCACAACCAACTAACTACCCTTGTGTGGATATTTAGAAGGTGGGGCCCACATGAGCCCCAACCTTTCATCTCCCCATAACCACTCTTAAACCCCCCCCCCCCTTAAACCCCCTTTTTAATTAATTTGTTAACTCCTCAACTCCCCTATTAATGAGATCTCTCCATATTCCTCTAATAAATTTTGTCAACATAATTAAATTAATGGTTTCATTAATTAGTTTGGTACATCACAATTTGAATAATTTTGTGTGGCATGAAACTTCTTTAAATGGGAGAAGTCTTTTGTAATATTTGTGATAGCAAATATTTTGATGGGAAACCTCTGGAGGATTAGAAAGAGAGGTGTTCTTCCTCCGACGAAAAACGTGAAGTCCTGATGATGACTCTTCCTCCAACGACAACGGAATCAACACCATTATTCTGCGGCGTCCGACCACAGTGACGTTCGCCTTCCGTGGTTTGAAGATGTGCGATGTCTTTGCGAGGTAGGGGAATATTGGATATTTCTCATTTATATGGTTTATATCCTCAAGCTTGAGCGTTTATTTGTAGGATTTATCATTGTGGATTCCTTACCCCAATTGAATTTTCATGACGAACACAAATTAAATGAACTAATTCGTGGATCGAAAAACCATGGGTTGAATCAATCTCTTATTGTTTTTATTGAAAATATCGAAGTATGATGAATATCTTTTTGTAAATTCCCCATGTTCTTGATTCTCAAAAATGATGGTCAAACCAACACGGCCATCGATCCGCTCATATATCGTTCCTTTTCTATTCCATTCTACGCGCGTTCTTTGGCACGCCAAATAATTAAGCGTGCTGTAAACTCAATGCTTCATTGAGCATGGCATACGGACGCGGAGATCTTGACCTGAGGATCACGGAACCACTTTATTCTCTTATTTCTGATTTAAATCGAACCCGGTATAGAGCGTAGAAGGATCCCGTGGTGCGGGTGCGACGAGGGTTCCTGCGGTCCAAGGCGACGGTTCGGTTGGGCGAGCAGGCGACCGTAGCGGCTGGTGCAGCGCGACAGGTGGTGTGACCAAGCAAGCCATGTGCAAGGCGGAGGCTCAGTGGTTCCCGGTTCATTAGGGCCGCGTGAATTTTGGAGGAGAAGAAACATGAAGTTGGGGGCGTTAATTTTGGGAGAACAAATCATGAGAGGAATTTAGATTGGAGAGAGAAATATGAAAAATAAATTAATGATGTTATAAAATAAAGGAAAGGATTTTGGGGCGTGATTGACACGAAGGAAAGAGGAGGCGCTAGTTTGGGTGGTGTGTGGCTTTTGGGTGTGTTAAGTTAAGAATTAAATTCAATTCAAAATAACAATAATATAAAAATGTTATTATTATTTTCATTGGGAAAACCGTATTTTAAAGGTATCTTCTTCGTGTGACCTCGGTTTCACGAACCATCAGTGGCAGTGCGACCCTGACTTTGAGATGGAATTTATGAGTCCAATATTGGATATCCTTTTCGGGTTTTTTGATTGGGTACCCGAAGCGCTCTGAAAATAATAGATTTAATATTATTATTAAATCTTTGACCTAATATAACTTGAGCTACGGACATCTTATTGACGTACCGTTGAATTTTTTGGATTCCTCTTGATGAGACGGTTCTTTTGGCATACTCAACTTTAGGTTTGGACTCATTTGGAGTAAGGCTGGGTTGGATTGTACCCGAAATCCAACTAGGCCCTTGGAACGAAAAAGCTGATAACTTTCAGAAGGGACATCCGTTTGACGAACCATCAGAGGAATTGGTGATCACGTTGAGAAACAGTCCCTATGAGTATAACCTATGAGTGTTCGGGGTACAGTTGAGATTTGGTCAGGTTGGTTCACACACGAAACCAACCGGGCCCCTGGGACAAAAATGCTAATAACTCACAGACCGGGCGTCCGATTGGCGCGCCGTCTATTGCGTTGAGACCCCTATGATGAGGCGGTCCTTTGAGATACTTCTTCATGGGACTTTTAGATACTTAGAGTATCGACCTGTAGCTCATGGAGCGGACACTCCCGGAGACAAGCGTATGGAGTACGGAGACCGTGTAGCCGGCTGAGACCTGCTGACTGCTTGACCGACTCGACTTGGAGTGAGTCGAATAGCCTAGTGGACAGAGCAATACTTTGTTTGGGTGCAGACCCATGGCGGATGGAGAACTACTGTGTGACAGTGAAGACCTGCGGTACTCGTCCGTAGAGTACCTCTGCAGGCTATTAGGGGGTGTGCACTACTGTGTTTGGGTCGCATACCCCGGTGGGAAGCACTACTGTGTTTGGGTGGCTGACCCGCGGTACTCGATAGGAGGAGTACCTCAGCAATCATAGGTTAGTGAGCAGTACCTCGGCGTCGTGACAGGACCACTATACACTCCAGAGACGGGGCTATTCAGCAGTTACGGTTTCGATAATGAAAATCCTGGTTTGAGCTAAGTCTATGATCTTTGTGTTTACCTCATGATTGAGATGGGTCACTTGATAACTTAGGTATATGTATGGGCATATACCTGGGTAGTGGTTATCCGTTGATTTCATAATCTTCGTGTTTCCTCATGATTGAGATGGGTTACTTGATAACTTATGTATATGTATGGGTATATACCTAAGTAGAGGTAACTGTTGAGATCTTTATTTGTTGTTATCCTTGTTAGATTTTGTGAGACCTTGAGGGTCTCGGGGTCCCTACTGAGTATTGTTATACTCACCCATGCACGGGCTATGCCCACACCTCATTGTGTTGGTTGCAGACGACGGGCAGCACAGACAGAGGCCGAGTGTTCGAGGACTGGACGGTACCCGGAGGTGGACCTCATGATGAGAAAATATCCGGTGGTGGACTTCACGACGAGACGACACTCGGAGGAGGTTGACGGGAGAGAGCGTTGTGGAGGATACCTGTACCTACCCTTCAGGTAGGATCCGTGGTGGACGATCCAGGAGCTACACTATCTGTACCTAACCTTCAGGTAGGATCCGAGGAGGACGACCCAGGATATGCTTCCTTTCTTCCAAATGATTGTCTTTTCTGTTGTACTTTTGTTCAGTTGTAGTTGTACTTTCGATTGGGTTTGTATTCTGGCCCTTTTACTTTTTAGCACTTCCTTTTTTACTTAGTGTTTACTTTCTTTTGTACTCTATGGTGTTTTGTTTACTTTTATAAAGGCAATGCCTTCACAGTTATCGGGATTTACTCCTTTGGTGCTAGTTGCCAGCCCCTGGCCTATGGAAGGCAGGCTTGGGGTAGTCACGGCACGGGCCCCGACGACGGGTCGTGAAAAATTGGTATCAGAGGAGTCAGTTCTACCATAGAACTAATAACTCTAATATTCCCTTTCTGTGAAGCAATAGTGTTAAGGGTACTGAGTGTGGTTTTCAGTTCAGGGAGTCCAGTGTTGGTGCGGCGGCCGACGTATCCGTACACCAGGACCCTGACTACTGATTTCTGACTTTGTGCATGAAAAACACTGATTGTGTGTGTGTTTCCAAGAGTTTTAAAGTCATATCAAACCAGGACAGCTCACCAGGTATAAATATTTTACCGTGTCGCATTTGTTCAGGATGTCTCCACGCAGACAGTCAGTTGGAGTTCCAAGAGAGTACTCGATGACGGCCCACCGAGCGACGAGGCTCTGGTGTGGGTCCCTTTTTACTATGTTGGCACCCTCGGGTGGTGTACCAGCAGCACCACCACCTGTTGGGCAGCAGATGCCACCAGCTAAACTAGCGAACTATGCACGCTGGCAGAGCGCATTGCACGAGTTCCAGCAGCAGCGGCCTCTGAGGATACGAGGCGAGGCAGATTCCCAGACAGCAGAGCACTGGATGGAGGCGATTGCTAGAGTTTTCTGCCTAGATGAGACATCAGTAGAGTGGATGGTGGACTTGTCCACTAGTGTTTTCCAGTGAATGACCATGTGGATGGTCCGCATAGTGATGAGGCTTCGGTATGAGGACCGATGCCTGAGATAGTGTCGTCAGGTAGTGTGTCAGCTATACATCACTACCTGTTGGTCAGCAGTTACAACCGGCAGAACCAGTAGGTGACACATGTAATCTTACTACCTTACAAGTGTTCCAACATCAGATACACTCAAGTTCCGAGGCGAGCCCGACGCACAGGCAGCTGAGAACTAGCTTGAGGAGGTGGCTGAGTGTTTTTCTAGAGCTTATACAGCTTCGGCAGGATGATGTTTCAGTAGCTGAGTAATCATCGAGGCGTACCGATCGTTCTTGGTACATGATGACTACGATATGATCAGTGATTTAGAGATCAGACCTCAGAACAAGGTATGTTTAAAGGATATCCGAGTAAGCACTCTTTTCTTTATGCATTCCTACTTATGTTAGGGTGCTAGAAAGAACCTTTGTGGTTGAATGTTCTTTGGCTGATCGGTTTTAGCCATTGAATGTTAACAGTGGGAAGATGCGAACTGGCATCAGTCTCAGAGACTTGGACGTGTAAAATGTTTCAAGAAGAGGAAGTGTCAAGGAAAGATGAATCTACAGAGCAGCGGACGTGGAAGCAGAGCTAGGAGAGCAGCATGTGGTGGTGTACATTTCAACATGTTACAACCACCCACCTTTGTTGTCCCCGCGAGGCTCAGGGAGCTGGATGGAAGGGGAAGAGTGTAGCTGCATGCGGTCAAGGAGAGTGACCCAATGGCTCTAAGAATGATTCGAGGGGCAGTCTGTGTCCACTATAAGCTGCCGTAGTAGTAGACATTGATACGAATCATTCCTTCCTTCCATGAATCTTGTCCCAGACCTAGAGTTTCCGGTAAACCGTAGACTTGACCCTCACGTCTGGAGATACCATGGGAGGAAATTCGATAATCACACTTACGCCGATAGTGTGATCTAACCCACGAGGTGAGAGTTTCTGTTGGAATCTCTTGGTGGCAGCGTCAAGGCCTTACGATGTTGGTCTGAGTGTGGATTGGATCCATAGTTCATACATGGATTGACTGTATTAGGAAAAAAGGTTGTGATTTATCTACAACGTTGGGATGGGGTTTTCCTTGGTCGGCAAAAAGTAAAACCCAGGCAGCACAGGATGGAATCATGCATAAGAGGGTGCATTCGATCACTCAAGAGATGTCCAAACTTACTTTTGTGCCAAAATTCTCCAGAGTTGAGGCACCACTTCCAGCAGAGCTTTCAGGAGCTGGGTTGATCAGTGTGCCCAGCCTATGGGCGTTGGTTACATAGTTCACTACGATGCATTAGGGATCGGACTCGGGTGTGTCCTGATGTAGGAGTGGGTAGTGATCGCCTATGGATCACGGCAGATGAGACTAGATAGAGCTGAAAGGGAGACTTCTAGAGTTTAAGGATGGTGACCACGTTCTTATACGGGTCTCACCTCGACAAGGTTTACGGAGATGTAGCCGAGGCGGTGAGATATCTCTGAGGTTCAATGGATCTTTCTAGGTCCCCAGTAGGGTAGGCGAGGTGGTTTACCACTTCACCTTTCCACCTCAGTTGCACCGGGTGCATGAAATCTTCCACATACCTCGGATGAGGAGATACATGCATGATCCTTCACACATCATCGACCTCAGGGAGTTGGACGTCGATGACAGGGCGACATGCACGGAGGTTCTAGTGGAGATCTAGGATCGACAGGAGCAGGTCCTACGTGAATGGTCGATTCCTCAGGTGCACTTTCACTGGCAGCACGGGAACCTCCAGGAGAGCACATGGGAGCAGAAGGCTCAGATGTGTGCTCAGAACCACTTTTGTTTCCCTAGTTTGTATTATAGCTTTACGTGGACGTAAAGACCTGAGGTGGGAGTAATGTAAAGAATCGGAAATTTCAAGGAAATGTTTTTCATAATTGTTTTGAAATTTTACGAGTACGCAGTTTCTGACAACACTTGATTCCGAGGCCTGGTGTGCCCGGAATAATTTTCTAAAGTTTTGGTAAGCTTAAATTAACGCGCGTAAGCAGTTTTACTGAAAATGTGTAATAACTCTTAAACGGTTACTCGAATCAGAAATCTGAGGGCATCGTTGCGCTCAGGATGGCGGGTTTACCCTAGGCGCGACTTAAGTTTAGTCGGAGCGGGCCTCCTGTGAGAAATTCCAAAAATGGCATAACCGTAAATAAAATAATTAAATAAATTATATTATTTTTCAAATGATTATAACACACAAACGGTAGCTCGGATTAAAAATCCGAGACAACCGCTAAACTCATGAGGGCATGGTTTATTTAAGCAGATACTAACAATGGCCGGCGTGGGCCACCAGAAAAAGTTAGTTTTTGGCCGCAAATAAAATAATTAAATGGAAATTACTTTATTATAAAATTCGTATCTTTTAAATGGTAACTCGGATTGAAATTATGAGAGTACCGTTGGATTCTTTGGGGCGTGTTTCACTTAGGCAGAGCCTGACCTTGACCGGCGTGGGTCGTTGGTGACTGATAATAATTTTCCAAACTTTTTTTCAGGTACGTTCAGTAAACGTACGTGTGGGTTTTTCTATCTTTTGAACCGGTACTCGGAATTGAAATCTGAGGGCACCGATGAACTTGAATCACCGGTAATTTCTTAAAGGGACCTTTACCGCAGTTGCATTTTAAGTGGGTTGAGAATTAATTTTTGGGGAATTAGTTTAAAATAAATAAAATTGGTGTGTAAAATTGTATTTATATATGGGGTGGTTAAATTCTACAAAGGGGAGTTAAGGGTGGGACCACAACCACCTAACTACCCTTGTGTGGATATTTAGAAGGTGGGGCCCACAAGAGCCCCAAACTTTCATCTCCACATAACCACTCATAAACCCCCCCTTAAAACCCCTTTTTAATTAATTTGTTAACTCCTCAACTCACCTATTAATGAGATCTCTCCATATTCCTCTAATTAAGTTTTTCAACATAATTAAATTAATGGTTTCATTAATTAATTTGGTACATCACAATTTGAATTATTTTGTGTTGCATGACACTTCTTTAAATAGGAGAAGTCTTTTGTAATATTTGCGATAGCAAATATTTTGATGGGAAACCTCTGGAGGATTAGAAAGAGAGGTGTTCTTCCTCCGACGAAGAACGTGAAGTCCCGACGATGACTCTTCCTCCGACGACAACAGAATCAACACCATTCTTCTGCAACGTCCGACCACAGTGACGTTCGTCTTCCGCGGTTTGACGTCGTGCGACATCTTTGCGAGGTAGGGGAATATTGGATATTTCTCATTTATATGGTTTATACCCTCGAGCTTGAGCGTTTATTTGTAGGATTTATCTTTGTGGATTCCTTACCCCAATTGAATTTTCATGACGAACGTGAATTAAATGAATTAATTCGCGGATCGAAAAACCATGGGATGAATCAATTTCTTATTGTTTTTATTGAAAATATCCAGGTATGATGAATATATTTTTGTCAATTCCACATGTTCTTGATTCTCAAAAACGATGGTCAAACCAACACGACCATCGATCCACTCATATACCATGCCTTTTCTATTCCATTCTACGCGCGTTCTTTGGCACGCCAAATAATTAAGCATGCTGGAAAATCAATGCTTCGTTGAGCGCGGCATACGGACGCAGAGATCTTGACCCAAGGATCATGGAACCACTTTATTCTCTTATTTCTGATTTAAATCAAACCTGGTATAGTGTGCGGAAGGATCCCGTGGTGTGGGTGTGACGAGGGTTCATGCGGTCCAAGGCGACGGTTCGGTTGGGAGAGCAGAAGACCGTGGTGGCTGGTGCAGCGCGAGAAGGCAGTGCGATTGAATCAAGCCGTGTGCAAGGCAGAGGCGTAGTGGTTCCCGGTTCGTGAGGGCCACGTGAATTTTGGAGGAGAAGAAACATGAAGTTGGGGGCGTTAATTTTGGTAGAACAAATCATGAGAGGAATTTAGATTGGAGAGAGAAAGATGAAAAATAAATTAATGATGTTATAAAATAAAGGAAAGGATTTTGGGGTGTGATTGACATGAAGGAAAGATGAGGTGCTAGTTTGGGTGGTGCGTGGATTTTGGGTGTGTTAAGTTAAGAATTAAATTAAATTCAAAATAATAATAATATAATAATGTTATTATTATTTTCATTGGGAAAACCGTATTTTGACGGTATCATCTTCGTACGACCTCGGTTTCACGAACCGTCAGTGGAAGTGCGACCCTGACTTCGAGATGGAATTTATGAGTCCGATATTGGATATATTTTTCAGGTTTTTTGATCGGGTAACCGAAGTGCTCGGAAAATAATAGATTTAATATTATTATTAAATATTCGACCTGCTATAACTTGAGCTCCGGACGTCTGATTGACGTACCGTCGACTTTGTTGGATTCCACTTGATGAGACGGTTCTTTTGGTATAATTCACCTGAGGTTTGGATTCAGTTGGAGTAAGGCCGGGTTGGATTGTACCCGAAATCGAACCGGGCCCCTAGAACGGAAAAGCTGATAACTTTCAGACTGGACATCTGTTTGACGAACCGTCAGTGGCATTGGTGATCATGTTGAGAAACGGTCCCTATGAGTATACCCTATGAGTGTTCGGGGTACAGTTGAGATACGGCCGGGTTGGTTCGCACATGAAACCAACCGGGGCCCTAGGACGAAAAGGCTAATAACTCACAGACCGGGTGTCCGATTGACGCGCCGTCTATTGCGTTGAGACCCCTATGATGAGGAGGTGCTTTGAGATACTTCTTAGGGGGACTTTGATATACTTGGAGTATCGACCTGTCGCCCGTGGAGTGGACCCTCCCGGAGACGAGCGTACGGAGTACGGAGACCGTGTAGCCGGCTGAGACCTAACGACTGCTTGACCGACTCGACTTGGAGTGAGTCTACTAACCCAGTGGACGGAGCACTACTTTGTTTGGGTGCAGAACCATGGCGGATGGATCACTACTGTGTGACAGTGCAGACCCGCGGTACTCGTCCGGAGAGTACCTCTGCAGGCTATTATGGGGTGTGCACTACTGTGTTTGGGTGGCATACCCTGGCGGGAAGCACTACTGTGTTTGGGTGGCTGACTCGCGGTACTCTATAGGAGGAGTACCTCAGCAGTCTTAGGTTAGTGAGTAGTGCCTTGGAGTCGTGACAGGACCACATTACACTCTAGAGACGGGGCTCTTCAGCAGTTACAGTTTCGATAATGAAAATCCTGGTTTGAGCTAAGTCTATGATCTTTGTGTTTAACTCATTATTGAGATGGGTTACTTGATAACATAGGTATATGTATGGGCATATACCTGGGTAGTGGTTATCCTTTGATTTCATAATCTTTGTGTTTCCTCATGATTGAGATGGTTTATTTGATAACTTAGGCATATATATGGGTATATACCTAAGTAGAGGTTAACTGTTGATATCTTTCTTTGTGGTTATCCTTGTTGGATTTAGTGAGACCTTGAGGGTATCGGGGTCCCTACTGAGTATCATTATACTCACCCCTGCACGGGCTATGCCAGCACCTCATTGTGTTGGTTGCAGACGACGGGCAGCGCAGACAGAGGCCGAGTGTTCGAGGACTGGACGGTACCCAGAGGTGGACCTCACGACGAGACAGTATCCGGTGGTGGACTTCACGACGAGAAGACACTCAGAGGAGGTTGATGGGTGAGAGCATTGTGGATGCTATCTCTACCTTCCCTTCAGGTAGGATCCATGGTGGACGATCCAGGAGCTACGCTATCTGTACCTACCCTTCAGGTAGGATCCAAGGAGGACGACCTAGGATCTGCTTCCTTTCTTCCAGCTGTTTGTCTTTTCTGTTGTACTTTTGTTCAGTTGTAGATGTACTTTCTATTGGGTTTGTATTCTGGCCCTTTTACTTTTCATCACTTCCTTATGTACTTAGTGTTTACTTCCGCTTGTACTCTGTGGTGTTTGGTTTACTTTTGTAAAGTCAATGCCTTCCCAGTTATCGGGATTTATGCCTTTGGTGCTAGTCGCCAGCCCCTGGCCTATGGAAGGCGGCCTTGGGGTAGTCACAGCACGGTCCCTGAGGACGGTTCGTGACAAAGACACATGGGAAAAATTTATTGGTTTAACCCAAAAAATTATATTTTCCCGTAAGATATTAAAGGAAAATATTTTGGGGGAGTAAAGTCCCTCAAAATAAGAAGTCTGAGAAGTTTGTTGTGAAGAAATATGAAAAATAATTAGGTGAAGATTGATAATAGGTTCCAACCCCAAGAAACTATTTGTGAAATATTTGAAAACCATAGTCACCATGCAAAATGATGACTTTTTTTGTTACTATCATAAAAAAATACTCTTAACAATACTCCCAATCCGGATGTGAAGAAAGAGAGCAAAGAAGAAAAATATCTTATTATTGGAACTGGATAAGAATCAAAGGGAGAACTACCTTGGATAATTGATAGTCAGTGTTCTTCTCACATGAAAATAGACATTAAATTATTGAATAATGTGAAATATTTGAGATAAGGCTCGGTGGCATTTGGCAATGATGAATCCTTGAAAATCAAAAGTGTTTGATCAGCCCTCATTGGAGAAAGAAATATAACATCCAAGAAAACAATGTATGTCCATGGGATGAAACACAATTTTCTAAGTGTTTCACAATTTTTTGATAATTATAACAAAGTTATCTTCATAAAAGATGATATTTTTGTGAAAATGGAGGAATATTGAATGATTTTTACAAGAGGACAATGTATAAAATGAAATATTTTTTAGATTAGTGAAGTACGAAATTATTGTTACATGAGCATGTTGGAATAGAATCAGTTGTGGTATAAAATTCTTAGATAAATGTTTTAGAAAAATGTGAGTATGTTATTTAAAAGAGGAAGTGACCAAGACATTCCTGATTTTCCAAGAAGAAGAGATTGGTGTTGCACTATTTTCCCAAAAAGAAATATTGCAAACTCAGTGCATAAGAAAGATGGGATTTGTTCAAAACAACCCCTAGATCTAATCCATTCTAATATCTATGGGCCAATGAGAAAAAAAATAAACAAATACATATATGTACTTCATCAATTTCATTGATTATTTTACTCACATTATGTGTTTTGTGTATATGAAACATATATCAGATTCTTTGAAAGTACTTAAAAGTTTGATAAGAAAAGAAAAAAAGGAATGTCATTGTTCATTGAGGAAGTTTAGAATAGATAATGGTGGGGAATATAGAAGTGAAGAGTTTTAATACTATCATGAGAATCATTGAATTCAGATGAGTATAGTTCCCCATAAACACCTCAAAAAATGGGGTTTTTGAATGAAAGAACTGAAGCATAATGGAAATGGGAAGAACCATGTTATTTGAACAAGGAATCTATCATTACATTTAGAGGAAAACCATGAGTAATTTTATTTATATTCAGAACTGTTGTTTCTAAAAGCCTCAATTAGGTATGACTCCATATAAATTACTTTTTCAAAAAACTTCAAGTTTAAAGCACTTTAGAGTTTTTGAGATTCCATGTGTAATAAAAAAAGAAAAGGTGGAAATTGTGGTATGTTTGAGAAGAAATGAAAAGATTGAATCATTCTTGGATACACTTTGGAAATAATAGGTTATAAGTTCTTCAATAAAGAAATAGTAATCCTTTTTGATTTAGTTTATGTAAAAGTATTTGAAATGTTAAAGGAAGGAAAATGTTCTTAGGAAGACAAGGAAGTTAATCAAGTTGAATAAAAAATTCAGATAAGCTTACAGACAATTGTAATCCTCCTCAATAAGAATAATCAGACTCAACAACTTCTAGTAATGAGGATGAAAATTGAAAGTATTATCTTAGGAGGAGGAAAAAAGTAGAAGCTTAGAATATAATTGTTGATCAACATCATAAGGATCAAACTAGAATAATAAAAAATTTAATTACACAATATTATTTTTATTCAAACATGGAACCAAATGATGTGAAAGAAGACATTGAGTATCCATAATGGGTTCAAGCCATGAATGAAGATTTGGATCAAATTGAATAGAATGATACATGGGAACTCCTACCCAAGCTTTAAAACAAAAACATTATTGGTAGAAAGTGGGTTTTCAAAAACAAATTGAATGAAGAAGGGGAGGTGTTAAGAAATAAATCATGATTGGTCCGCAAAGGGTATTCTAAAATTAAAGGCATTGATTTTTATGAAACCTTTTCTCTGGTGGAAATATTTGAGAAAATTATAATCTTTCTTGCTATTGCTTCACAATGAGGCTACAAGATATTCCAAATGAATGTTAAATTTTTATTATGTAATAGCGATCTCTAAGAAGATGTTTATATTGAACAACCTTGTGGATTATATTTTGGAAATATTAAACTTATGTGTTCATATTGCAGAAGGCCCTGTATGGGATAAAACAAGCTCTGAGGGCATGATATTCCAAATTGGATACATGCTTAAAGAAGATGAGTTTTAAGAAAGGAATATTGCATAATAATATTTATATCAAAGAATGTCAAGAGAATTCCATCATTTTAATTATTTATGTTAGTGATATTATATTTTCACGGAATGATGAAAGTTCTTGTGCAAAAATTTCAGAATAAATGAATAAGGTATTTGAATTTTCCTTTCTGGGGGGAAATAAAATAAATTATTGGGTTAAAAATCATGAAAAATGAGAAATATATATTTCTTTCTCAAGAAAATTATGCTAAGGAACTTCTCAATAGATTTGTAATGGAAAAATTAAAACTTTTTTCCACGCCTATTTCAGTGGTAACCAAGTTGAGGGAATATGGACAAGGAAAAGATGTTGTTCAGAAAGAGTATCAAAATCTGATTGGAAGCCTATTGTATATGACTACCTCAAGACCCAACGCTATTTATGTTGTTACCAGATGTTCCAGATTTTGGAGTGCTCCAAAGGGATCACATTTACTTGTGGGAAAAAGAACTCTTAGATACAACATAGGTACAACATAATTCAGAATTAGGTATTATAGCTCAGATAATATTGATTTGTTTGGATATTTAGATGTCGGTTGGGTAGGAAATATTGATTATTGAATATACATATCTGGTGGAGTACTATTTTTGGGAAATTATTGAGTTAGTTATAATTAAAAGAAACGAAATTCAGTAACTCTTGGTATAGATGAATATGATTACATTTTTGTCCCTCAAGAAACAACACAACTCCTCTGGATGAAAACTTAATTGGAATATTTACTTGTTGAAGTGAAGTCACCCTTTCTCTTAGGTTGTGACAATTAAAGCACAATCAATCTCACAATGAATCATGTTAAATATTTTTGTACAAAAAATATTGATATCAAATATCATTTTATCAAATAGCATGTGGAGAAGAATGAATTGAAGCTGGTGTTTTTTACAACATCAGAACAAGTTGTTGATATATTCACAAGACCTTTACCAAAGGGATCATTTTTTAAATTGAGGTTGAACATGGGTGTCCAACCTTTTTCTCTTAATGGTTGAGTTATATGTTTCTATCCTCTCTCTCATCTTACCTTTGGATAATTGTTTTAGGGGGAGAATTAATAATTTCATAAATCTATCTATTTGACACATGTAAAAAGGGGAAGTTATGGGTAAGCTTGAAATTCGGCATTGTTTTTTGAGTGAACTATTCTAACTAATTGTTATATTTTTTGTAGGAAATAAATTTTTCTCTATTCTAGGAATAATGAAGAAAATATGATGTTTATGAAGAGGTGAGTAATTAATAGTTATTATAATCACTACTTTTGGATAGTATAGTTTTTCTGTCAATGAATCTTATTTCCTACAATGAGTTATCTCACTTAGTCTTAGAGTTATTTATATGAAATCCATTTCTCTAGGATAAAAATCCCAGTGACTTATGAAACTTAGTTTAAAAAAAAATCCAAAGCGGGAGGTTATTAGGACCAAGCTTACGATGAAGGTGATGGTTTTCATGTGTTGTCTTTTGTTTTCAAGAAAGTTGTTGAATATGGGAAGAAAGGAAATCACCTCACTTTATATGTTCAAAAAAATCATATTGAGGAATGTTTCCAAAATAATCAGACTCATGTTTTTAAAAGAATCGTACTCACTGTAAAATTCCATCATAATGAGAAGAAGCTATTTAGAAGTAAATGGTCATCATATTCACTTTGAATTCGATATGAAAGAAGTTATTTTTTTGGTGGGGAATCAGAGTCTGCATGAATATGATTAAATAAATGTGACAATGCATTACTGATTTTTATTTCATACAAATCATAAGTTTATTGGAGAACTTTTGATACAATCATTTTGTAAGTAAGTGATAACAAGAGGTGGTACCAATTTTTTTCAAAATGATCAGATCCAGGTAGATGTGAAGAAATACATACTACTAATTCATTATAGTGTCAAATTATCCTTTTAAACCATAAAAAACATTTCATACCCAATATGATCGTACTATGGCTCAAAACAAAATATCATACCCAAAATGATCGTACCTAGAAATGAGTGTATCCAGGCCATTCGTACATTGAAATATCGTAATCTAGACAATTGCATTCAGAGAAGGAATTTCTTGAGGCTGATGGATGAAAATATAATTAGGGAATGAAATCCAGAATGTAGTCAACCATTTTAAAAGGGTTGAATTACTTTTTAGGTTTCCAACTGGTTCAAGAGAAGAGGATAAAATGAAGTTTTATATATCAGAGTTGGTCAAGAGAAAAAGAGAATGAGTTTGCTGGATGTACTATCAAGGGGGAGATCGAAATTCAAAATAATGATCACATTCATCAAATCAGAGTGGTATCCATTTCTTTGTGCACTTTCTCACAATTGGTACATAGTTTTTTTATAAAGTTGTATTTAGAAAATTGAAACCTTGTATTAAAATTTTATTGGCAATTAAAATGAGAGTATGGAGAATATGTGAAGAGTTTATAATATTCTAATATAATCTAGAATTGTTGATGAAGCAAAAATGAATTTGATATTTTAGAGGAAATTGAGATTAAGGTTAACTTGATTAAATATGAAATTTTAAGTGATTCCCACCAAATCATCTCGAGGGTCGCCAATAAAAGTCAAAAAGTACTTTGTACTTTTTTGATGACTGGTGTACAATTAAAGATAATGAATCTTCGAGTTTTTAGAGAGAAGATGAGGATTTTCGTATTGAGTTATTGTTGAAGATGTTTTGACCGATTGAAACAAAAGATAAGATACAAGATCACAACATTGTATTCATCTAATCATCATACTCAATATTTTTCATACTTAGTTTATTACTGTATTCATCATATCAATAGTATTCATCCCTTCTCCAACCCAAATTTCCTCTCTCCATTCCTGAAAGCTACAATAATCCCTAATGTTCTGGATCTCATTGATGGCAGACCTAGTCTCCAGATTTCAAACTCTGAATTCACCGAAACCTCTTCTCTCCTAAATCTCATGTTGGTTTCCCGCTTCACGCTGAGGAGACCTCCGGTTTATGCATTTGATAGGTTTATCTTTGGCACATGGGATCTCCAGGAAAGGGTGACTGTCAACTTTCTTGACAGACGACACATCATGATTCGATTTGAATCTGAACCAGACCTCATCAGCGCTTAGTCGAGTGCTCCGTGCAACATCAATGGGTCCTGGTTCCTCCTCTTCTGATGGTCATTTTAATTTCATATGAATCAAGATTCCCCATCTACTACAGTTTGGGTATGTTTCTCCAACCTCCCATTTCCATTTCAGAATCCTTCTGTTATTTGCATGCTAGGTAATCTCGTAGGTAGATTTTTATACGAAGATAGTTGCACCAATGTTGTGTGTCACCCGATCAATACAAGTGTCTTTGTATAATTAGGCACATCTCGAACACCTTTTTATTATGTGTGGATTATGATTGGATAGGAGTATAGGTGCAGACAACGGGTCATCTATGAGAGTTGGACAGATTTTTTCTCCTCATGCAGTCGTTTGTGTCACACTTTAGAGGTTTTCCTTAAGGCTCTCCCACCCCAAGACGTTCATCGTCAGGGAACTCAGTCTACATAACGGAAAGAGGATAGTGGGAAGGTTAAATCTCTTGAAGTTATTGTTAAAACTGGCGTGATGCAGATGAAAACAGGTGAAGGCAGTGGTAGGGATTTTCAGTCATAGCGGCTGGTGGAGAAGGACCAACGGAAGGGTGACTATAAGAGGGCAGTTGAGGTTACACATGGTCTGGAATTGGGGAGGAATGTTATGGATCCCTAGGCCTAAATGGATGAATAATTCATACCTAAGGGGAGCTCACTGCAGCAATCCTAGGTTTGTGTACAAACCTAGACGATAGGGAGCAAGGATGCAGTGGAGTACAAGGCAGTCGGTATGGACTCCCATGCATAGGATTCTGGTTCGGATAGTGTTGGCTCGAGGAAGAGAATGGAATCAAAAAGAAGTTTATCCATTCGAGTGATGGGGAATTTTCCTAATTTAAGTACTCTCGGAGTGTTGGTAGGAAAGCAGTGGGTGAGACCCAAGTGGTAGGTGTTGAAGAGGATCCTAGAAGAGCCTCTTGTGGGGAGGTTTCCAGAGCTAGTGGGGACCTGCACATGGGAAGGTAGCGGTCTTCACAGGATGGGGAGGTCCACAACTCAGCTGTTAAGAAAGGGATTTATTATTCAGGGAACCAATATGCTATTCAGGTTAAGAATTGCTTTGATGGCCTCGGTCCAACTAGGGAGTGCATGGAGGGGACCATGGAAGCCATTAGGAGTTCTTCTATAGGGGAAATAAGTCTGAGGATTAATAAGAGTAACAGGGGAGGAAGGGTTAGAAGGACTACTCCTCCTTGCCTCCTCCCTTGAAAACTCTGTCAACAAAAAAAATGGATGAGAAGATGGAAATCGAGACCATGTGTCAGAAATCACCTGGCCAACCTGAAATTTCCTTGGATTTGATTCTGATTTTGAATGATGAGGTGATAGAGTAGGTACTATTTATAAATGTCTCGGAAGAGGAAGTGTCCAAGATGATGGGTCGAGACATTGAAATGAATCTAAGTGAGGAACAATATTCTTGGGTTGACAAATAGGACATGATACTAGTTGGGTGTTTCAATAAGGGGCAGATCAGACACGATGAGCATATAAAGGTCTGTGATAAACAAACCTCTGCATTTGAGGTCCTGATAATTAAAGAGATGCAATTTCAGGTATCCACTATTTTCTAGAATTTGTTTAGGGATATGGATTCTAGAAGAATTATATTCCTATTCAATGACGCTACTTTATCCTTTTCTATTTAATACATGGTTTCTCACTCTCATGCTCCCTAGCTCTTGAGTTGAGGTTTATTCTCATTTTGTGTGGCCGGAGTGGTTGTTGGTGTTTCTTTTCCTATATTTTTCGGTCCTGATTTAGATGGGGTTCAGAACACAAGGCCGCCACTTCTGCATGGCTCTTATAGTGGAATACTGAGAGGGTATTTCCTGGCCATCAGTTCTGTGCCCGTGCATAATTTCATGGGACTGGTTGTCGAGTGCTCATGCTTGGTGGGGACCTAATCATGATGTAGCTGTTGGGGAGAGGCAGGACATGTTTTGTTTGAGTTTTTCCATGTTGTTTCTTTCTTTATTTTGATGGACTCGGGGGTTCTCACTTTTAATTTAAAAGTGATTTGATAATAAAATAAAAAATAATTTCCAGTCTGTCAGAAGTGGTCGTGATTAATTTCTATTGTATTCTAAAAGAACATCGTACTCGAAGAATCATACCTAGGAGAATCATACTCATAGGAATCGGGCTCGAAAAATTTGACAAATTTATACTTAACAAATTCCAGAAAGTTCTTACCATATTCTAGGTAAGAAGGTGAAGATATATATTTCAATTAAATACATTTATGGAATTTAAAATAATCACAGTTAACATGTGTTGTTACATAAATATTGTATTACCCTATTTGTGTTATGTGGGTGAACATGCACTATTGGAAATTGTTTTACAGTGTTACACGGGTGTAGGGGTACGTAATATTTGTTAAAATCCAAGGATTGATTTCTAATGGATTTTTTGGTATTGGATTAGTTCCAAACCAAGCGATGGACATAACTATTAGTTATTAATATGTGAACCTTGTAAATATTTGTGTTCCTTTGGATGTTTGGTTGAATTTTTTTCAGTATGGAATTTAATCTTTAATGTGATATGAATATTGTTTTAAGAAAATATAAAATAAAAAGTATCACCGATTCACCCCCATCCCCTCTCAGTGATACAATAATCCTAATTGGGAACTGTAAGATACTTCCTTCATCCCAAAATCAAATTTATTATACTCTTTATATAGTTTCTTCTTTTGAAAACTCTTTAGTATAGTATTTAAATTCTCCTCATAATCCTCCTTGATCTTGGAGTATATCAAAATATCATCTACAAATACTATCATAAATTTGTTGAGGTAAACCCTAAAGACTCTATTCATTAATTACATGAATATTTTTTATCATTAGTGAGTCTGAATGAAATTTCTATGAACTCGTAGTGTCTATACCTTTTTCATAAGGCAATATTTAGAATATATTCCCTCTTTATCTTTAATTGGGGATATCCCAACCAAAGGTCGACCTTAGAGAAATACTTGTCCATACATATCTTATGGAATATGTCATTTTTCCTTAGTAGGGTACAATTTTTCTTTATATGGATTTTATTGAGCTCGTGATAATCAATGTAAAGGTGCATTGATCTATCACACTTCTTAACAAAAAGGACTGGTGCACCCCATGGTGAAGCACTCAGGAGTCAAAGGCCCTTGTATGTATTTTCTTTAAATTTCTTCTTTAGTTCATCCAAATAAATGGTGGAAATTCAATAATAGTCCCTTGATGTGGGAAGAGATCAAGGTATAAGTTCAATTGAGAACTCAACCTCTCGGTCCAGAGGAAGAGAGTAAAATTCATTGAAGAACACATCAATTTAGTACCTCATAATGGAAATGTCTTCAAACATAATCCTCTCCATTGTCTCAATCATTTGAGCTAGATATGATTTCTCAAAAATAAATAGTATCCACAATTGAGATGGAAATTCTAAATGATATTCATCCTTCTCTTTAAACATTCACAAAATTAGGGGATGCCTCTAGATTTGAAGTGTGATCTCCCTTTCCTGATAGTTGATGTAGGCTTTATATAAATATAGATTATGCATTACCAATATAGAATAAAACTCCACCAAATGAAGTTATAAGTTATTTCTTGGAAGGTTCAATCCACAAAAATTAACCTGGGAAGATTTATATACTTTTTAAGTAATAATGTTTCCATTTTTTATTCTCATAAATAACTCAACCTTAATATTTTGAGGTGGAGTTTTAATACTTATACAAAACCTTAATGATATAAAAGAATATATGGAACCATAATCAAATAGTATGTTTTCTATTCTTTAATTTATAACGAGAATACATGTCACAACATTATTTTTAGGCTCCACATCAGTAGCAGTGATAACATGTTCCCTTCCTTTCTTCCTTTGAGGTTGTCATTGTTGATTTTGTTGGACAAACCTTGGCCTAAGACATTGGCTTGCATAATTACCTTGGTCCTTGCAGTTAAAACACTACACTAATGGATGAGTATTGATCTTATCCTTCCTTTATTCTTCCTCATTAGTGGTTTTCATCAAATACCTTCATTAATAATTCTCCTGATGACCCTCTATTCCACATTTCAAGAATCTAAGGGTTTTATTTAGACAATTCCCAGGATGGTTCTCCCATATTTTTGACATGTGGTATGTTCATTTCTCTTTCCCTAATGGGATTTATCTATTGATCCTCCACTATTAAACTTCACCTTCCTCTTTTTGTCTTTGATCCCATGAGACCACTAATAGTGTCTAATCTCTATTTCAACCTTAAGGGAACAACAGAAAATCTCCTCATAACTTTAAAATTCTAGAATCACCATGTCTTTTCATAAACTCAGCTTTAATCCACTGAATAAGTGATCCACCATGATTTTAGTTTTCATGAAAAAGTCATAGGCATATCATGAAAGCCTTGTTATGTTTTCCTCATACTACCTAATAGATTCATCTTCCATTTGATTCAGTAACAGGAACTTTATCTCCATCTTAAGATGGAGATTTTGGGGAAAATATTTTCATTAATCCTTTCCATTCCATGGAATAAAATTCCTAATTAGAAATTGTTTTTTAGGTCAATGTCCACCATAGATTTTCTTCCCCACCTAAATGACAGACCGCTATGATGAATTTATCTTCTTATGAGCATTGAAGGATATATAATATCTTCTAAATGGAGTTAATAAAATGATCTATGAGGATAAGATCAAAAGATCCACTAAATATAGGTGGCCTTTGTTACATAAATTATTTTACCGTGACATTCTCTTTCTTAAGAGAAGGAGGATATTCAACAAAATTCAAGATATTATTCACAAATTTATCCAGTTGATCTAGTGCTGTCATGAATTTATGGTCTCTTTTTCCCATCAAGTTTGGAATCCCATTACGTAAATCATCACTTTTTCTATCACAGTTATTGTTGGCACAAGTTCTCCTATTTCCCTACATTAACTAATAAAAAAATAAAATACAATTATGGGTCCAAAATACTTACCTAGTGATAATATATAAATGAAAATATAAATATATAATGAAAAACATAGAAATGAAAACTAATTCTAACTTACTATTTCTTAAGTTTCAACATAGGTTATTCCTGGAGATAAAATTTCTAATAGTGTTCTTAATAATATTTTCTAGTCCTAATCGAAACAAATACCTAGATCATGATCTGATACCAACTATAGATTCCCAATCCATTTATGCATATTATTACATGATTTTAAGTGTAATTGTCCATGAAAATAGAAACCACAGATCAAAACATCTAGTGTATTTAGAAGACTAGGAACATAATTAGAAAACATGAAACTATAATGAAACATCATTTTATTAATATCCATAATGTGATCCTAAATCCCATTGATCTTATAAATACATTGGATAAGCTGGGGAATATATAGATAAAGGTTTAAGCTAAAACCCCAATAAAGAAATAAACATGTGAATAAATCATAGCACATGAGTCGAAAAGCATAATATGATAATATAAAATACATGGTTCATGAGTAAACATATAGAAACATAATATATATAATAGGGATTCATATGATCATGGAAATATTAGAATGTGTTAGAAGAATATAACAGGACATAAACATGAGTCAAGGCTAACAACCTAGACTATGTTACATAGTAGACAAAGTCCCATAATGGATTAGATTTACTCTTTAATATCATACATGACATATCATGAGACTAAATATTACCCAATTCATTATATCACTATCTAAGAACACCCTTATAACATTTTCTTTCATATTTGTTCCACATAAAGAATAAAATATAAGGAATAAAGATAAGGGTTACCCATGGAAAGAAATGGGTATCATAATCATCCCATAAGGCATAACCAAATGAAATATAACAATGGTATCCATGAAAGAATGGATTTAAATAATTATCGGACATTCATAAAATAATAATAATATATCATGAGTAATTATGTCCAACTAAATTAAAAACATGAAAAATAGTGGTTAGGAAACATTAGAAATGTTCCACTTAAGTGTGGTTTTTTGGAAAAGAAAAAGGAGTATTTAAAGAGGGAAAAAGGAATAATTGTTTGTATAAAATCAGAAATGAACTAAAATACTTTTTCAGGATAAAATAAGATATTTTAGAAAAATATTTATGTCTTAAAATATTTTATGGAGTGTATTTGAAAATGGGTGATAAATGGAGAAGTTCGCTATAATTAGGATTTCTTATTGAGAGGAATTGGAAAAGGGGATTTTTTTTTTAAACGTGTATTTCCCCATAAAAATGATGAATTGGGCTATATAAACATTTTTAGAAAATATAAATAGATTTTTGGAGAACTATATGAGAATAAATAACAATTAAATTAGGTTAAAGAGAGATAAAGTGCAACCTAAAGGAAAAAAATATTGGTTCTGAGAGATCGTTCACAATATATCTAAATGTGTTCTGCACTTGCACTTAATTCCTTGGATAATAAAATTATGTTCCATAATTACTTATTTCAAAACCTATACTATATTTATTTTATTTATTAAAATTTTATTAAGTTTAACTATGACCTTTTTAATGAGTTATAAACTTTAATTTCATCATTTTGAGAGCGTTCATTTTCATTGTTTCAAGGTCAGTTTACTTGTTAATAATTATAGAAATTCTTTTCAAATGGGAATAGTGCTCTAGTAGGGAATTTATATAGTATTATACACTTCATAAATTATAAATGGACCCATATATAATTTTTCTTTCTGTTATGATGATGATTAAATTCATAAAAAGTAAATGATAAATGATTAGTTTATTTTTATGGTTTTCCAATCATCACGAACTAGTTTTGTTTTATTTAACATTATGTCTATATATTATTTACATATTATGAAACAAGTTATAATATACATATTAAAATATTTATTAACCATAATAATTTTTTTATTACCAACATTAAATGTTGTAATAGATAACAAAAACTCGTCATCCATAAAGATAGTGAACCGACATATCACAGATGATGTTTTTATTTTTTGAATAAAAGGAGAAGAGACGAGATTTAATGATGGATATTACATTAAAATACTTGACTAGTAGTATATATATTATACTTTAGTTATCATGATTATTTGTATAGGTTAGTTGATAACAATATAATATTATAAAATAATTTAAAAGAAAGGTTTTAGGGATTTTACTTCTTGAATGGCGTTTCCTTGAGAACCTCCTTAAGGAACATCGGTTTGGTCTTTTGTTGAGAAATTGAACTCTTAGATGTGTGTAAAATATGTTTGAATTTAATTTGGATTAATATTGACATGATACGGGGATTTTAATGTGTGAGGAGAAGGGTTGGTGAGGGGTTATATTTATAGGGGTGAGAGGGGGGTTTTCATAAATATATTCATTACTTTATTATTTTCCCCCAAGACTATCAATATTTTTAATTAATTTAACTAAATATAGTAAATACTGAACTAGTATTCTATATAATGGGTGATTACATAATCTATGACTTAAAAAATGCATGTATTTATATTATATTTTCAAATAATGTAAATTATTGTATTTTATTGTTTGCAAAAAAATCAACTATTTTAGAAAAATACCAAAAATTAAACAAACCATTTTTTTTAAAATAAATTTTATGGAAATAATTTTCTAAATAGGATAAATTTAATTGTTAAATAAAATAATCATTTATTCAACAAATATCGATTTTAATATTATAGTTGCTTTTTTTACTTTTTGACAATTTAACTAATGTCACATAAAATTATCTTATAATTATAATAAAATCAAATATTAATTTATGAATCCATTTTATGAAAATAATTTTTTTTCAAATCATTGTGTTAATTATAAAATAATAATTAAACCTTTTCATTTTATAAAAAATTCAACACCAAATTTATCATTTTTAAAATAGGTATTTAGTAATACCATGATATAAATATATAATTTTATTGTTTATAAAATACCTAAATTTTATTTTGTACTTTCATATGTAAGGTTACTATTCTAATGGCCAGATTACTATTCCTAACAGTCAAATTACTATTCCAATGGCTAGATTTATAATGGTCATATAGGTTTCTTAATTTATATAGATACTAATTATTTCATTAATTCTTCATTTACTTATACTTTCTATTAAGGTTAAATTTTTTACTTTAATATTGAAAATAAGTATTATATTATTATCATTATTTTTTATTGCTACATCTTTTTTCATGAGTGCGTTTATTCTAGGGGATCATGGAGATCTAAATTTTCCCATTGTGATTATCTTATTTTTAATTTATTGTCCTCTTATAATATTTGGAATTATTTGTGCTTTATTGGCCGAATAAATTATCATTCTTATTTTATTAGAATAATATTTTTTGGGTTCTCTATGTGATGTTATTGTTTTATGAAATTATTGTAGGAGTTAAATTCCATTAATAAAATTCTGGATCCTTTCACCAAAACTCAAAATGATATATGTTTGGGTAACATTTGAATATCCCTTCAATAATTTATGACACTGCAAGTTATTAATGTGATACCTTCCTATTATTTTCATCTTCTATATCTTTAAAAGTAGCATGAATCCACCTCTTTTTGTTTTATATGTAAAATTTCACAACTAACTCATTCTACCTCTTCACAACAAAAAATATTAAATGCCTTTATTTTTCCTCTCTTGACATAGTTTCAAGAAACTTATTCTATCTATAAAAATATAGAATGAAAATACTCTTTTTCTTATTCCCATTTATTATCTTCTTCAACTTCATCATTGAACATGATTGTAATGGATATTTCTATTCACTTTAAGACTTTAATATAAAACAATTATTCTAGTTTTGATTCTTTTTTAGATCCCTTTGTCTTTTCCATTGATATGCCGATGTTTCTCATATGTTGTCCAACATAAGGTCTCTAAAAATATCACATTGTATTTGATAATATAATATATATATATATGTGGGTGATATATGATATATTTATAGTACTTAATGTTTCCTCATTCTCAAAACCATGTATTCATAGTATCATGTAAACACTATAATAAAAAAACTCCTGTGAATTCAGGATTTCAAACCCCCTAAATTATTAGCCTTGATTGGTTTAGAGACCTGAAATATTATCTTGAAATCCTGAAATTAAAAAATTGACACTATTTTTATTCTAAAATATTTGTAACTACATGAAATATGTAATAACTATCAAAATAATCCTTCTTACATAATCATCCATGAAGTCATGTCCTCATATCAACAATAATAAAATTTATTATCATGAATATAAATATATTCATGTATTCATGACCACACTTTTGTGGAACACAGATTCATAATTTGTGGTGAAAATAAATAAGAAATTACCATTCTATTTTATTAATTAAATTATCTTATAATCATGATAGATATTATTAGTATATGAATTTATTTTAAGATAATCTTACCCAATATCATCTGAATTAATTCTAGGGAAAATTGATAAATCTTTGAACCCTATAATTCTCATAAAATAATAATGTTATACATGAAAAAATTCATACCCCTTCAAATAAAAATATTCTTTATGTCTTACACATAGTATGAAATTCACACCTCGCTTCAAAAATTCATACTTGGGATTCAATAAAATTCTTAAAAGTATATGTTCGAAGTCATATGTTTTCAATAAAATTCATATAGATAAAATTGTTCTAAATCATATAGTAAACTCTTACATGCACATCAAATTATTCTAGAATACTTAAAATATTCATGAGCATCTTATAATATCAAATAAATTCGCTTCAAATTCTAGTAAATAGTATCCATTCATAGTATAAATCATAATGGTTTTAGGGAACATCTGGTGTCATAAACCTTCTTTTTCAGTGTACTAAACATCATTATTGAACTTATGATGATCACTGAGAGCTCTTACATGAATTTTTATGTTTCAATTGATGATTTAAACTTCTCAAATAGTGGAATATGACTTGATATGGCTGCATCAGTGTGTATTTTATTATGTGTTCAATGAATATATATTCATAACTTTATTTTGATCCTGATATCCTATGGTGTTTTAACTATAAGAATTAAACACAATTTCATTACCCCACATTGGGATCTAGTTCAATGATGAACTAATTTTTCAACCATCATTCTTCATAAACCCTTCAAAAATCCCTTTAGTGGTGCCCCACACTAGAAGGTCACTAATCCACTCCATCATATTTCCTTCCATACACCTTTACTACATCTACGGATGATAATTTCTCATTATCACTATTAATCATGGTGTGGTGTCATTGTGATTCCCTAGCTTCTTACATGGATGTGTTGTCTTTTGTTTGCAATTTGTTTCCTTAAAATTCTTAATTTCCTTCAAAAAAAAATATAAAACCATGTTGCTCAAGAACAACATACATATTTCTTCTACTTCTCTTATTCTTATATTTATAACACCAAACATCATCCATCAAATATTTATGGAAATTATTTATTTTATTATTCAAAGAGAGATAAGAACCATAATTATAAACTCTCCATGGAACTCATATCTTCAAACATCTATTTCTTTCAATATCTATTCAAAACATCCGTGTTTTGAGAGTTAAAAACTTCCAAAATGTGTCTTCTACTATTAGTCACTTAATATACATATATAAATACTTAGAAGCATCTTTAAAACATGCTTCTGTTCTTTATCAAAACATTCAATCTCTTCTAATTCTTGTTCAATATATTGACATTAATATCATAGATACACCTTGAATATTGACAACATTAACAAAGTGGGTACATAAAAATCCCTCATTATATTTTTTCAATACCCATGTAAAATGATATATCAATATTTATAACTCCCTTTAATTATTATTTATCTTTTCTTATCTCCCAAATTATCATAAAAATTTCAGTTCACTTTATCTCACCCTTAGTTAAAACAAATACAACGTATATGAGAGTGTGGTATCAATTTATACACACGATAGTTTCCATTAACTGTTTTAGTGAAAGTCTATGTGATCCATGATTGGTGTATAAAAAAGAGGGTTCGATTTATACAAAAACAAGAAATAACATAAAATTAGATACCAAATAAAATTAGTCTCTCATTTAATTTTTATGAAGTTAATTAATTCTTTCTTTATGAGACATTTGATTAAACCACATTGTGATACAAACATTTTCATGAGATATATAAACCTGAATTCCTATACTCACATAAACAGAATGTTCAAAAAATCATATAAAAATGTCTGATTTAGTTTCAAAAAACACATCTAATTTTTTTTCAATATTTCTAATTCATTTCATTGGTTAAATTCATTTTCCCCCTAAATTTTAGGATCTAATTTTAGTTACCAAGGATTATAGAACAAGATATCATGCCTTGTTCAACAACAATTCAACAACCACATTTAAAAATAAATATAATTTTATGAAATAATAATTTTTGAATCTTATTCTATATTAATCACTTGTATCACCCTCTAGGGTATATTCTAGATAGTTTTAATTATAGTGATACTCTTAAAAGTATAGATAACATGAATTCTAATGTTAATAATGAACTAAAAATGGTACTTTTAGTGGCTGTTTAATTTGGAAAACATCAATATATTTACCAAGGATGATCATTTTTAATATATATTATTCTAAAAATAATATATATCATTCAATTTGTAAACATCAACAAAAAAATTTCTATGATGAAAACACAAACTTATACTTTAATAGATATGATTATTTCCTTTTTATTTTCTTTTCTTTAAAATACTAGTTGAGATGTCATTCTAAAAAAAATTCTACTTCACTTTATTTCATAATTTTAATAACTTTTAGGTTTCTCCTACTAATACCATGCATCACCTTTAATTAATTAGATTTTAATCACAAATATAACACACACTAATATGTCAATACGGTGTATTTCCATTCATATTAATGTGAATATCATGGTTGAGAAAATTTTATCAACCAGGTTTTTCTATTATTCATGCATCTACATATACAATTAATATTTTATTTTATTTTAGGTATCATGTATATCATAACATTGTCTTCTGTGTTGAGTGAAGTACTTCTCCATTTATTTCCCCAGTCCAAATGAATCACGAAGTGGAACCATTATCTTTTGTAGGAATTATTCTTCAAGTAGAAGTAGTGTAAAAAAATATACCATTGTGTGACCAGAATTGTTACACCTCCCAAATAGTTCTTTTAAGGCTCTTGGGATTTTAATTATTGAAAACCCCTCATAAATTTGAAATTTCTCATTTTGAATAACTTCTTTTTATTTTGATAAGGGTTTTTCTTAGGGTTAGTCCATATTTATTCCCTTTAAAAAATATACTATAAAAATGATTAAAGAGTCTTTGTGTATATTGAAAATGTTTTAGGAATGCCTTCATGCCCTAAAGAGAGTGTTATTCACCATATCAGTCCATTTATATGTATTAATCCACTTAAAAGTATTTGATTTTTTACCAATGGAATTCTCACTTAGCTAAATTGAAATATTTTTAGGAGTATCATGAATTATAACTTCCTAATGTTACATTGAGATAACCCAATAACATCATATGTGAATTTTATATCATTTTATATGAATATTCATTAAATTTAATAAACAATCACACCCCAAAACCTAAAGGTATAGTATATTTAGAGATTAGATACATAACAAAACTAAATTTAAAAAATTAATCATTCACCATAAATAATATTCTAACATGATAACCTTTTTTACACATCATAAATAATAATATTCTTCCTAACATGTGGAATGAAAACATAAGAAATGGTGATCATAGATTCTCAGTGAGTGTAAACATAAGAGATATCAATCTAATATCAGAAGTGAGCACAAGATAAGTTTTTGGGTATGAGAACATAATCTAGAGACATGGTCATAACATAAGATGACCATACCAAATATAATATAGAACATTAACATATGTATAGCGACCAATAAATTTATCATACATAGATATCAAATCTTAATAGATTAATATTCATTACATAATATAATGATCCACACTATAATTGCATCAGCCTAATGCTTATGGAAAAATAGATACATAAAAAACAAGTACATAAGTGAATTACATCATCAATAAATGTGTTCTTCATAATTATCACCCTTCTTAGACATATTATACATAATAACTTTCTTTATAACCTGGGGAAAGGAAACCTACTAAAGGGTGATCTCAGATGCTCAGTAAATGTAAAAAATGGGATATATCAATGATCACATAAGCTTAACATAAGCATAAGGGTATGAGAACATGATTGTAACATTTTAAAACCATACCCTGCAAATTATATATTATAATCATGAGTCACAGAATAAATATTAGAAGTTTATAAGACATGAATAATAAAAAATCAAATAAAACGAGCCATTGGAAAATAAAATGGGAAAATACATAGATTTATGGAACAAAAATAAGAATATAAAATCATTTTATTAGTATTAAAATATCATTTACAAATCTATCCTAGTGGAATGGGTTCACTGACCAATCCATCATAGTAGTCAAGGTTCACTCCAAATACTATCAAAGAGGAAAAATTTATTTTCTAAACTAAGTTCACCTTCTACTCCAAACATTTTTTATCTCATAAAATATCAATATTTAACCAAAGAGTTGGAGGACTATATAAACTTGAGACCGCCTAACACATAATAAAAATCATAAAAATGTGTTCCACATGATCATAAAAATAAAACATATTATAACCTCTGAAAAAAAAACTGGTTTAATAAATATCTCATCATAGCATAACCCATGGAAAAGAAAAAGGTTTCGTAATCATTTCATAAATTCATCATAACATAACCCATGGGAAGGGAATGATATTCAAAAAAAATATTTTCATCATAATCAAAAACCATCCCGATAAAGAATAAATGTTGTATATTTGGATCATATCCCCTGTAAATCTTAAGTAACATCAAATAATTTCATCTTATATGGAAAATTATTTTAAAATATTTCTTGGAATATTTCATAATGAAAATATTCTCTCCAATATGAAATTATGTATTTAAAATAAAAAAAAATTTAGATATTAATGAATTTTTTTTGTTTAAATATAACCATTAAAACTTAAAAAGTTGGATTTAAATCATCATAAATTCATGATGGTGGTAAATACCTCTCATGTTGTACATGTTAAAATAAATATTCCTTTCACATTTTAGGTTGAAATTCATAAGTAACTCATTTCAGAAAACAAAAATAATATAACTTTTAAAAAAAATTATAAATTTATAAATTTGTAATAATTAATTTAAAAAATCATGGAAAGTATTAAAAATGTTTTTGAAAACCTTTCTAGAAAGCATGCACATGATAGTGAAATAATTTTCATCAGAATATATAAATAAAGTTAATTTTCCTATCTTTAGTACATAATCATAAAAAATAAAAACAAACTAATTTATTATATATAAATAACTATATGAGAATAAAATTAATGAGTTTAATGTATACCATGAGATCTCATCATCAAAAAAATAATCATAAAAAATCCCAATAAACAATGATATTGTAAGATAAAACCTTTATCACTTTGGTAAATTTCGAAATCGTAATACCCATGAAAGAAAAAAGATAATAGATGGATATTAATATCCAATAATTTTCATGATTAAAATCATAAAATATGTTAATTTTTATTATATACACCACACACAAAAAATTTCATGCATATTCCTTGTGTCCCACAAAAATAAATTTTAGATGACATCTGCTACCTCAAGTACAGAAATTATTCATACACATTAGAAAATCATATATAATAAATATAGTTTTATAATAAATATATTATAGAGACATAATCTTATATATCATACCATATATTATTTACTAATTACATTTTATCACCCATTTATTAAAAATTCATTATTTTAATAATCATTTCGGTGATAACTCCTTTATTTATCATTTATGTTTTGGTTCAGTAGTTTTGATCCTTGTACTTTTATTATGGTTACATCATCTCTATAGTTTTAATCATGATATAAATATAATATATACTCATTATATACATCTTTAGTTTCATCCATAAAACTTAAATATAGGAAAATTAATTACACCATCCATGGAAAAGGTAGATCATACATAAGCTTGAATGATGTTTCCATTTTTTTGACAGATGGAATGAAATCAAGTTAAATACTAATTAAAATTTCCAAAATCATTAATAAATAATATTTATTATATATATTCATTAAATATTACCTTATTACCATCTATTTCAAAATAAAATTATAGATGTGTCACATCGATTCGTGGAGGCGGTAGCCCACACATACATGTGTGAGATGTAATCATTTCTAATTGATTCGAAAATAAGAAGGTATATGTTATATTATAATTAAATATCTATAAATATTTCATAAATACCATATATATATATAATCTATAATTTTATCCATTTTTGAGAGGCGGTGATAAAAAAATTAATTACCTTAGTTTGCGAGGATGTGGTCCGCTAAACACACGATCGACATTTTTGTTTCTCATTTGATAGAATGGGAGATGAATGATGTTTAAAAAACTAAAATAATAAAATATAATTATAGGGGAGATAATTATTTTATTATATCATCATATTTTTATAATATTTTAAAGATGTGGAATATGAAATAAAACAAAACATTTTTTTAAGAACAATACCACTTCTTGGAAAACATCATTAGGTTTATAAAAAAATAATTCTTAAAAACATTTTATAAAAAAAGGCTTATAGTATGTGCGTACAGAATTGAGTAAGGTTTTAGGTGAGGTATTGAAATATGAAAATTTATTTGGAAGGGAAAATGGGAGAGGATTGGGGGTGTCCTTTTATAAGTAGGGGACATGACACACTTGAAATTTTGAGAATAAAAATATATAAGCACATTTTACATAAACAAAAAGGATTAAAAATGGATCATTATTGAACCTTATATGAGATATGTTTTCAATATATCCAACCAAAAGTAATTTAATAAGTTTTTAGTTCGTTTTAACCATTATCATTGTAGTTTAACACCCCAGAAAACATGTTTTAATTTTAAAAGTGGTAATTACTTTTGATTTTTTTTACTATTAATTATGACCAAAATTTTAGTTGAACATGTTATATAATATTAATTATTGTTATTAAAAATATTTAATCCATTTTACCAAATTAAATTCATATAAATTTAATAATTAAATTTAAAATTAAACACAAAGATGCGATGAAAAACGGTTTTCCAAATAAAATGTTTTTCATAAGAATAGAAATTTGAAATATAAAAATTAAAGGTTAAATATATTCCAAAGAAAAAAATTAGAATAATAATAATATAATTGAATTTTTTTAATTTTAAACCAATATTAAAACAAAATGTAACTTTTAAATTCATTAAATGAAAATAATGTATTTAATAAAAATCTGTATTTTCACTATTTACTGAAAAATCAATCTTTTCTGAAATGTTTCAAAAACTAACTATATGATGATTTTTTCATGTATATTTAAATAATTAATACCATTTTTTCAAATAAATTTCCTAAAATTGTAAAAAATTAATTTTATTATTTTTTCAAAAAAATAAATAAAATTCAATTTTTTGAGAAAAATGTACATTCAAAGAAAATAAATAATTCTCCATTATTAAGTACTTATTTTTTGATATATTTTTATTATAAAAAAACCTTCATAAATAAATTTAAAATTTTGGTTATACTATTCATACCACCATAATTAATGTTTATTTTATAATGGTCAAGTTTAAATAATAATATTTTTCATAATATATTGTGGTTCATTACAACTTGGTGTTACGTGTAACACAATATATTTACAAATTAAGATTATATGAAAATAATGTTTCATAAAATATCATGGTGTAACATTCTACCCCCATTAAAATGAATTTCACCATTGAAATTCTGTCACATTGATACAAAAAACTGATGATACTTCTACTTCATCATATCCTCAGGTTCTCATGTAACTCTTTTAGGTTGGTGGTTTCCACAAAAAACTTCGACCAGGTTAGTGGTGTTGTTTTTTATCACTTTCTCTCTATGATCTATAATTTATATTGTTTTTCTCACTAACTTCAAACTTTATTTATCATTTATGATTGATAGGATAAATTTTCTACCAACTTTGTGTTACCTTTAATGTTTTGTTGAATGGATCTTACATTATCTCTCATTTACATTTCTAGTTTAGGTCCCAATAGATTTTTTTCTCCAACTTAATCCCATCACATTGGAGTAATATAATTCATTCCATAGAGGGATCCATAAGAATTCATCTAAATTTCCTAATGAAATAAACTATTGTAATAAAACTCTACTAGAGAAAATTTTATATCCCATCCACCTTTTAAATCCATAGAATAAGATATCAACGTATACTTTAGAATTTAAATGGTTATCTCATTCAGTTCATCTGTCTGAGGATGATATGTAGTGCTGAAGGATAACACAATATCTAGGTTTTTCTGATAAATTCTCTAAAAATTCAAGATAAACCTCAGGTCTCAATCAAATACAATAGAATGTAGTGCCCCATGAAACCTTAACACTTCCATGATGTATATCTGAAAACAATGATCCAGAGTAAAATATTATCTAATAGTGATTAATTGTGCTAACTTTATAAGATAGTTGATTACAAACTATATATAATTAATTCCTTTAGATGTTTTGGGGAGTCCGATGAAAAAAATATTTGTGATGTTTGCCTATTTACATTCTGATATGGGTAATGGTTGTAACATCTCCTTTGAAATTACTCTAATAGCCTTAACTTATTTACTTACCTAACATCAAGATACAAACTATGCAATATTACTCTTTAGGATTCCCCACAAGAAATACCCTTTCAAATATATATACATATTTTTACTTCTATAATGAATATATAATGATAAAGTATAATATTCATCTATTAGAACCTTCTTTAAATATGGTATGGATAGAACACATAAGTGGTTCCAAAACCTTATCATAATCAGGGTTTCACTCAGAAAAATTCTTGACTTTCTTCTGTAGCTCTACGTCTTCCAAATGCAACTCTTTAATCTTCACTTTTAAGTATGGTTGAACACTAATTTGGTAAATATAATACATCTCCCCTTACTTCAACATTTTTAGATCTATCCTTTTTTGATCTAAATATATTGGATCTTTTGTGATCCTCATCTTGGATAAGCTCGCATAATCCTTTCAACTAAAATCATTAGACTCCATGTTCATATTCCCATGGGGGTAATGTATTGATAATTCATAATCTTTAGTCATCTTCAATAATCTTATCTATCACATAGTTAAATATTTTGTGTGAAAATACACTTTAATAATTAACAATCAGCATGTATATCATTCCTCTCCCCATAATGATAATTCCTTCATATCTTTAATGAAAAAAATACTTCAGCTAACACCAAATCATGAGTTGGGTTATTTTTCTCTGGAACCTACAATTTTCACGAGGCATAAAATATTACCATGTAATTATACATGACAACACATTAAATTCCATCATTTTATGCATCACTAATGATTAAAAACCCTTATATACTATAGAGTAATGTATGAATAGGTGTGTTGACTTAACACCTCTGCAGTTTATTGAAATTTTCGTCACATTCATCTTTCCACATAAACCTAGCTCCTTTCAGATTTAACATGGCGAGTGTATTAGATATTCATAAGGAATGATCCATAAAACATCTATAATATCCATCCAAACCATGAAAACATAATATATCAATCACATTGGTTGGCCTAGGAAAACAAACAATGACTTTATCCTTTGATGAATCAATAGATATACCCTCTCCTAATATTATATGAACCAAAATGGAATATTTTGTATCCAAAATTTACACTTGGAAATTTTTTCATACATATTCTCCTTAATTTGGGTATTTCGTCCAATCCTCAATTGATCTTCATTATTATCCTTACACTATTAATACATTATAATATAATCTATAAAAACTTCCAAAAATATATCAAGGTAATATATAAATCCTCTATTTATTAAACCCATAAAGAAAGTGGGGGGATTAGTATGAACAAACACTACCAATATGTATTCATAGTTTCAATACCTTGTATGGAATGTTGTCTTAGGTATAACCTTCTTATTAACCATCAAATGATAATATTCATAAAAAATGTCAATATTGGAAAATTATTGAGCTCCATGTAGTTGTTCAAACAAGTCACCAATATGAGGTAGAGGATACATTTTGTTGATTTTGATCATGTTAATTTATTGAAAATTAATGCAGAGTCACATCAATCCATCTTTATTATTAAAAATAAGGATAGGTACATCTAGATGTGTCATAGTTTTGTAAATAAATTTATTTTCAATATTCTCAAAAAGTTACTTCTTAAATTCTTGGAACTCCATTGGGGCCATTCTATAGGGTGTATTTGAATTAAGTTTTTCACCATGTATGAGATTTATTGAGAAAACAACTTCCAAATTTGGAATAAGACTAGATAACTCTTCTAGAATGAAACCCAAAACTCCTAAAAAAATGAATATAATTGATGTTGGGTTTCTCTAAAACCATTTATGATTAAAAAAAATCTATTGAATAGGAATCAAGACCCATACATTGTGTGTTATTTCCAAAAACATTTTATCTATCATCACACTGATAGAATATTGTAGGTTGGTTTGGAATATAAAACATCACTTCCCTTCCTCCTCTATTAGTGTGGTCTTTATGTGGTTAAATCCAACCCATGCCTAAGATAACATAAAATTCAACTATATGGAGAATAACATGATTTTAAAGAAGAACATGGCCACAAATTTTAACCATAGATGGATCATAGACATGAGATATGATGATCATGTTGTTAGGGGTTTTCTTTAATAATTTAATATCTCATAATTGTGGATATGAATTATTATTCCTAGAGATATTTTATAATATAATGAAATCCATATAACTACAATCAAATAAGATACTTCAATATTAGAGAATAATTTTCACCACCCCAACTTCATTGTTCTATCATCAATGCCTTAGTAAAACCCAAATGGTCTTCATCACCTTTAGATGTCATTTATTAGAGTAATAAATATTTTATATGATGTCTAAATCGTGGAACCATATTTTCAATATTTTACACCATAGGTTTAATATAGGCCACTCATTTTTTAGTATCTATTCAAATACTTTATGGCGTTTTATAAAGAATTTATAAATTTCCAAAAAACATATTCCAAAATAGTGTCAAACCAATTGTTTAGTAAGGACCATTGTTTTAAAAAAGGTGATGATCAAGTAAAATTCCAATGAACCCTTTTTATCTTTATTACCCCAGGGTAAAAATATTCTTAATCCACGTACACATTTATCATCCAAACATTGATGTAATTTCATTCAAACTTCTCTCTTTATCCTTCACCAAAATTCAAGGAAATTTTCATATAATTTGACTTAACCTTATACTTTTTAATAACTTTATCATACTATTTTATAATGGTTAACAAAACCATAATCTTATACCAACAATAGAATCCCAGATAATACCCATACATAGATATTACATCTTAATATCTGATTATTCATTATATAACATAATGGTCCATGCTAGAATCGTATTGGTCTAGTGGCATTGGAATCATGGATACAAAAAAAATGGTTCATAAGTGAACTAAATAATCCCCCAATATTTTATTCATAACTACAATACTTATTAGAAGTATCATTCATAATTCCTTTATTCATAACTTGGGGAAAGTAAACATAAGAAAGGATGAGATCAGATGCTTGATAAGGGTAAACAAGGGAGGTATCAATGATCCCATAATCATAATATGGGTATAAGGGTATGATAACTTTATCATAACATTTTAAAACAATTCCGTTAATATCTTAGATCACAATATCGAGTCAATACATAAAACCCGGTATTCCATAATACATTAATCATAAAGGAATCAAAGAACATGAGCTATGAATAACATAATATTTCCTTAAGACAATGATGTTTGGAATTCACAAAAACATAGAAAATAATTTCCTTAGTAGTCAAGGATCATTAAAAAAACAATTATTATGTAATGGGTTTACTCCCTAAACCATCTTATTTATAAATTGTCAAACCCATAACTATCATAGTGGAAAAATTCCTTTACTAGACTAGGTTCGCTCCTCATTCTCGTCATGTTTATCTCTTTAGATATCATTATTTACCCAATGCATTGGAGATATATATAATTTCAGGAACACCCATAACATAATGAAAATAATATAGTGGTGTTCCAAAATATCATAAAAAACCCCAATATAATAGACCATGAAAATAAAACATGTTTCAAAAACATTTAATACTATCATAAATAGTGGAAAATAAATTGTTTTTATAATCATTTCACCAAATTATCATAGCATAACCCATGGAAAAGGGAATGGTTTCCTAAAAATAATTTCATCATAAACATAAACCATCCAAATAAAGAATAATGATCATATCCTTGGATCATATCCCTAGTAAAGATGACGTAAAAATGAAGGATTCCATCTTAGATTTAAAATTATTTCAATAGGTCACTTAGAATATTTCTTGATGAGCATATCATTTCCACTTTTAAATCACTTATTTAAAATCTAAAAATTTCACAATTATTGAAGAAAATATTTTCATTTAAAATAAAAATTGAAAATTATAAATTAATGTTTTACTCACTCAGGGGTTATGATGGTGTTAAATTCCATTCATGTTATACATGTTAACACATAGATTGCATTCACATTTTAGGTAAAAAAAAAGTCAAAAGTGCCTTGTTTCAGAAAATGGAAATAATATTCCTTTAAAACCATTTTTAAAAATGTAAAACAGAGGTAAAAAATAATTTTATCCATTATATAATAATATTAAAAACATTTTTAAAACCATTTTTAGAAATCATGGACAAGGATGTGAAAATATGTTTTTCGAAAAGAGAAATAATGATGATTTTTCTTAAAAATATTATTTTCATCTCTTGAGTACTTAAAGATAGTAAAATGAATGAAAATAAGTTATTCTATATAAATAAATAAAGTATAATAAAATTCATGAGTTTCTTGTAGATTAGAATATCTCATCATTAGAAACTTAATCGTAAACAATCCAAATAAACAATGAGATTGTAACATAAAACCTTTTCCACTTTGGTAACTTTTGAATCGTAATCCACATGAGAGAAAACCAATCTATGGATGTTTATATCCTATAATTTTAATGATAAGAATCATAAAATAGATTTCTAGCAAGTATATACACCACACAAAATAAATAAGAGGTGGGTATGGAATGTGTCCCACATAAATAAAATTATGAATAAAATCCCTTACCTTATGTCTGAACATTCATAGTACAAATTCAAACCTCCGGTATAATAAATATAGTTTTATTATAAATATATTCAATAAAAATATTAATTTATATCATGCCATATATGATTTACTTATATAATTTTATAAACTTTTTATCAAAAACATTTTATTAAATAACGGTTTCGGGTGATAAATGATTCGTTTTTCGTGTACGTTTTGGTTCGGTAGATTTTCTCCTCGTACTTTTATAATGGTTAAATAATATCCATAATATAATTCAGGATATAAATATCAATTATATTAATTATATAAAAAATTTATATTCATCCATAAAATTTAGATATAAGAATATCAATTACATAGTTCATGGAGATGGTAGGCCTTACATATGCATGAATGTTGTTTCTATTTTTTTCAATGGATAGAAAAGGTAAACAATAATTTAACTTTAAATAATAATTTATATATCATATATATTCATTAAATATTTCATTATTACCCTATATATCAAAATAAAATTAAAAACATATCACAATACCTCGTGGAGACGGTAGTCCCCACATAGACATGAGTAATGTTATCATTTTCTAACAGATTAGAAGGTAAAAAGGTAGGTGTTATATTATATTTATAAAATAATAATTATTTAATAAATACTATATATATAAATATAAATATTTGTGTGTTTATTTTCTGTTAAATCCATGATTATATCCACCTGCCAGAGGTCGTGATGGAAAATGAATTTCATCAGTTTGTGAGGTGGTAGTCCATCGTACACATGATTAGGTGTTTTAACCCATTTGATGGGAGAGGATAAGGATTTAGGTTATTCCACTAACATAATAACATAAAAAAATATTTGATCTAATAATTTTTTTTATATCATCATATCTGAATAATATTTGAAATAGGTATAACAATAAATTAAACAAAAATGATTGGTTAAGAACAATTCCTCTTCTTCATAAAACCTCTTTAGGTTTTCACCAAAATCATTCATAAGAGGGTTTCACAGTCACAATAATACCACTAAACATGGGTATGGAATTAAGGAATGTATTTGGGATGATATGTTTTGACCCAAAATGTTTTTAAATGTAATGGGGATAGAAGAGGGGGTGTCCTTTTATATGTAGGGTGAGGAAACACTTGGAATTGCTTAACAGAAAAAAAACAATACACACATTTTATACACACCACATGGATAAAAATTGATCGTTATAAAACCTTAGATGATATAAGGTCTAAATATGGATATAAAATAGTAATTGGTAATGATTTTTGGTCTTTTTAATCATTATTGTTTTAGTTTAACCCTTGGAAAATATGTTTTAACCTTAACTACGGTAACCAATTATTACACATTTTACTATTAATAATGACCAAAAAATAATTTTCCAATATTATATATTATCAATTATGATTATTAAATATATTAAATACATTTTACAAAATTAAATTAACAAAAGTGGAGGAATATAATTTAAAATTAAACTCACAAACATGATGAAAAATTAGTTTCTCAATGAAATTTTTTTTCCTAAATATTGAAAGTTTTAACGTAATAATTTAATAATAATTTTATTAAAAAGACATAAATTGGATTACTAATAATATAATTTAACTAATTATACTTTTATATCCACTTTAAAACAAAATTTGTCATCTAAATTATTTAAACAATAATAAAAATTTTAATAAAAAATTATATTTTCCCTATTCATTGAAAAATTTATCATTTCATAAAATTCTCAAAAATTTACTATAAGATAATTTTGAAATTTTACATTCAAAAATAATTTTAAAATTTTCTAATAAATTTTCTAAAATTTTCAAAAATTAATTATTTTATTACAAAATATCAATGAAAATTATTTTTTAATAAAAACTTTTTTTCAAAGAATATAAAGACTTAAAAAAATATTTATTTATTTATAAATATATTTTATTTATCTAAAATCTTCATAATTTTTTTTCAAAATATTTTTACCCTATTCATACAACCAAATTTAATGTCTCAGTTATAATAGTCATGTTTAAATAATAATATTTTTAATAGTATATTGTGGTTTATCACAACTCGGTGTTGCATGTAACACAAGTTATCGAATAAATTAAATTTATTTGAAAAATATTTTTCATGAAATCATGGGGTGTTACAATAATTCATGTCATAATAATTTTAACATAACATAATACACTATTCAAAGGAGGGTAGAAACATGTGTCAATAATCATGAGATATGAGAACATAACATAGGTACATTCCATAAAATAAGTATGTGACAAAAACATATGCATATAAATAATATTTTATATTATGGATAACCACTAAGGAATTAATTTCATAATGTTCTTGGATAAACACCCCTCCCCCCAGAATAGTAGACTAGGTATAACCATATAAATCTCTTAACATAGTGGACTTGGTCTAACCACCCACATCCAATCCAAATAATATGAGTAATAAAACATTACCCAATTTTTTGGATGGATATAACATACCCACACATCAAATAATATATGAATCATACATATGTGTACCATAAATACATGGAAACAATAAAAAATTTCATCATAGATTAATTCAACCATGAAAAACAAATAGGTTTCAAGAAAACATCCTTAAGACATTATCATAAGCTATATAGAGAAAGAAAGTGTGTATTGACATTAGATAATATTATTTATGAATCATAATAAATTTTAAATGATGTTGGAATAGACAAAATAAATTTTATAAGAAGGTTAAAATTTACTTAGATACAAAACAAGAAATACCCTTTTAATTTTTTATACCTGTTGAGAAAATAATTTATAAAATATAAGGAAAATAAATTTATTACAAAAACTATGAAAACTTATATAGAAAGATTAATTTTCAAACATATTTATAAAAATAGGAAAGAAATTTCATGTGGAATACATTAAAAAAATTGATTATATTCACACTTTTATAAAAAGAGTAAAAGTTGGAAAAATCCAACAATATAGATAACATTAATGAATATTAATTTTGTAAAAAAGGATAAGTAAATTGGGGAAGACCTTAGTCAAGCCAATAAGCATATATAAGGTCATAAATGAAATAATATAAATAAAATATACATGTAAGAGAAGTCATATTGAATAAAAATAATTTTTACTGTCATTTTCCCTTATAATCATCACTTTAAGTGAATTATAAACCAAATAATATGTTAAATTGTATGAGGATATGTAAAAATCATAAAAAACTATAGGATAAAAACACATGTTATTTTTGAGTTTCGGATCCTATAATTTCTATATGAGGATATTGGGAATCAAATTCATTAATAATTTTGGTATTAAAATAATAATTTTGCCTTTAATCCAATAGAACTATCTCTAGTATAACTAGACCCCCAGATGATGTAGAGAGGATAGATTACCTCAACTGAGTATACCAAAAGTTTGAAGCCAAATCGCCCTACCAACAAAACAATGGAAACTCACACACAATAAATTATTTTACCATAAAAAATAAAATTGAATTACAACCAATTGAATTATAAAAATAAGGAAAGTCCATAAGGGATTAATGTGATTTAGATGAGTTATCCCACATGTAAGGGAGAAAAACCCAAACTCTATTCTCATTCATCAAAATCATGTGATAAAAATAAACTAGAAATTTATTAATTAAAATTTCATTATAGTGGATTAACTCTATGTAATATTTTCATCTAATGTTCACTTTGATCACTCTCCCAGTATTCAACTCGTATATTGTTAATAAGGTCCCCACATCCATTTATATGAAACTATATACAGTCTTCCCTGTAACTTTACTTTCATACATCCATATTGAGAACTCCAAATTAAATTTAACTATTCGTATATAGTTAATTCATTAGCCTCAAATAATTTATTTTATAAAATCATATAAACACATCATTAAAAATTCTTGTCATGTCTTTTTAATTATATTCCTCTTTGATTCCATCAGAAGATACAACCTTATGATGACCCTGATACCACCTGGAGAGAATGAACTTTAGTTGTCTATAAAATGGACCAAACATAATCATGTGCATGAAATTAAAATGAATTTAATTTTAAAGGATACATTTCTATGAAACTAAAATAAGGATTCATATCATAGAAATCTCCTACTTGAAGTCTTGTTTCAGTAAAACACATATCCCTTCTCTAAAACACTTTGGAAAAATACTTCCCAACTTCATTATTATTTTATAGTATGTAGTGTTTCAACATTAATTATTCTATTCATACAATCCCCATAGTGTATTTATAAGACCACAAGACATTATGGTATGTATCTTATTAAATCAATTATATTTATTCAATAGCTTGTAACTTAAACGGACTCTGATATAATATTAAATAATAACATGACCATTAGAATAGTGATATAACTGTTAGGAATAAAAATGTTACCATTATCATAATAACCACAACTATGAAAGTATAAATAAAACTTTTGAATTTCATAAATGAAAATATAATATAATTATATCATAGAATAAGTAAATAAATGTCATAAAAATAATAAATTAAGTGTTAGTATTTTTGTTAAACGTAAATGTTTATTTATGATTTTATAATTAATATAATTATTAAAGATAAAATTTATTTTCATAAAATATATTCCTAAATTAATAATTTTTTATCTTATTATTATAATATAATTTTATAATACCTTAATTAATTTTTCAAATTTTCATAAAATCTGTTTTAATTTTAACATCGGTACTTTTTGAATAAATGATGATTTTAAAAAAAAATATCATATTTAGAAAATTATTTATAAAAAAGGGAGTCTATTTTTGAAATATAAGAATCAAAATATTATTTTTGTGATTTTTTGGTACTTTTCTAAAATAGATGAATTTTTTGGTGAATAGTGAAATATGGTAAGTTATGGTATTAGCTAAATACATGAATTATTTAGTCATGGGGGATTTATTGATAATTTAAGAACCATTATTTCTAATTGAAATAGACTATTTACTATAATTGGTAATAATAATCATCCCTATTGGATGTTTTGATCCAAAATAATAAACAAAGGAATAAAATAATCAAAAAACACCACTCTCCTCCACTATAAATACACCCCTCACCACAAAGTATCCTCACACCTTCTAAGCCTTCTATATTTTCTATATTCTTCCAAATTACTCTCCCAAAACTCTTTCTATCATCTTGGTATTTATGGTCTCAGCAAAAAAATCAATCCCAAGTCTCTTAAAGAAGTTCACAAGGAGACTCTATACAAGAGGTAAAATTCTATTAAGTTCTCTTTTTAATTTCATGGAATTTATTTTAATTTATTTTATTTTCTTATAAACTCTTAAAATCCTTTGTAAAAACATTAATTATAACTCTATTTCATTAGATATACAAAAATTTATTATGTAAATGGAATATCCATCATTAAACTCATTCACCTCTAACTTTTATTCTAGAAATGAAAACATTATCTGTGATGTGTCGATTTACCACCATCGTGGATGATGCGTTTTCATTATCCATTGTCATCTTCAAGTATGGTCATAAAACCATTATTATGGTTAAATAAAATTTTATTATACATATTTAATGTTATATAAGGTTATGTAACCAATATAAAAACATGATATTAAATAAAATGAAATAAGGTTGTGATGACCGTAAAAACTGACAAAAAAATTAAATCATTTTCATTAACATTTTATCTATTGAATCATTCTCATACCATATAAGAAAATGATATGTATGATCATTTAAAATTATGTAAGTTAATTAATAACATATAATTTCAATTCTTGATAACTATTCTCATTTTACCTGATGTTATGTACTTGTACACAAGTGAATCGATCATTAAAACCAAGTAAACAAACAATCTCAGAACGACGAAATTGACTCTTATAACTCATAAAAACATTCTTACCTGAACTTAATAAAATTATAATAAATAAAATACATGTATAAAATGTTATTTATTAAGTAATATTTTAATATATTTTTATTATCCATGATATTAAGTATAAGTGAATAACGCGTTCGGGAATAAATTAAGAGATTCTCTATAAACCTCTATTTTTTCCTTTAGGTTAACATTTCTCTCTCATTAACAAAATTTAATTATTATTATTTTTATATAATTCTTATAAATTCATTTTATATGTTCCAAAAATATGTATCTATGGCATTTCATCTTAGTTTTACAAGGAAACACATGTTTTAAAAGGTTCCCTTATTAATTCCTCTTGATAAGAAAACCCAATTAAAGGGGGACTCCCAATTTCTTTCCCATTTTCAAGAACACTCCTTAATATATTTTAATCCACCATTATTTTTCTAAAATCACTCATTTTATCATGAAAAACTACATTAGTTCATTTCTATTATTATACAAATAATTATTCCTTTTTTCCTCTATGAAGTCTCTTTAATATTTTCCCTTAAATAAAACTAAAGTGGGTCATTTATAAAGTTTTATAAACACTATTTTTACATTTTTCACTTCAGTTAGACATACTTTATCAAGATTTATTCTTATTTCAACCTTTTAATACATTATTTAATAAATATTATTATTTTATAATATGTATACCATTTTTACATATGGTTTTTACCTTAATAGTTATTTGATTATCTAAAGAAATATTGGTAATTATGTATCTTTTATTTGATATAGATATATGATGATAAGGAAGATTATTTATTAAATTGATATATGATGAATTCTTTGGTCTTGTATGACATGGGTTGGGGATGTTTTAATGCAATACCTATGGGTTGGGGATAGGTTAATGCAATCCCCTCAATACATCGGCAGTCTCATGAGACAAAATCAGTTGGTGAAGAACCCTTAATGTTTGTTTCTAAGTATAATCAAATAATTTTTTACCCAAAGACGTTAACAATATTGTAAAAGTTCTTGATGGTATAATGGTTTATGTTCCAAAAACATGATGTCCAATAATTAGTCATTTCTTCTATTTAGAATTCAATTATTATTATCAAGAGTATTTACACTGACAAAATATATAGATGAATTTTTCTATTTAGTTTATTTATTAACATGTATTTTTTAGTTATTTATATTTCCATAGTGATTATACTTATTGATTAATGTTATCTTCTGTTTTACCTAACCCCTACGGATCATTTTACTCACCCTTTTTTTCCTTCCCCTGGTTATGGAGAGAAAATCCTTGAATAATTATCAAGGAAAGTGTTTATTTTAATTTATCATGTTCTATTTTTAATTAACTATGTAAAAAAGGGAATCATGTATGTATCTAATTAATTAAAACTACAAAACTAAACAATCCATGGGATAAGATCTCATGTATCTAGGTTGTTGTGGTAAAATAACCACTGACTCTGGGCTATAGGGGTAGGGGTTGTAATTGTTGGTATCAAAGAAAATTTAGTAGAAACCTTGGGAAATAGATTTAGTAAATTCTAGATTATGGAACATAACCCTAACATAGACTTTCAAGATAATTATAGAATAAAATCACAATAAAACCATGAATATGAGATTATATACAGATGAAATTTTCAATTTTTGTTTAGTATTTCACTAGTTTTGAGATTATACCTAATTCTATGACCTAATCTAGTGTACATCGTCATTTAGAAATGGTGGATTATGGAAGGAATGTGAACCTTATCAATGACCATAATCCAAATAGTGAGAAGGATCATAAATTTTATGTTATTTTGTTAATATTTTTAAGGGAACATGTCTCACAAACATTCTCATCATATTAGGATATATTATCATCTTATAAAAATACAAAGAATGAATTCTCTCAGTATTATGGCTTTGGAGATAAGCACTAGAACAGAAGTACATCAAGGAAAATTTTGGATAAATAAACTAAGAGAAATAATTATTTTCCCACATGTGATAATTGTGGAAAGAAACACCCTGGTACTTTATTAAAAGGAATGGGAGTTTTACACAATTTTGGAGAAAAAGTAAACTTTTCTTGTGTTTGAAAGGGTAAGAAAAATGTTTCCAATATACAGTAATTCAACTATAAGTATATAGAATACGATGAAAATAAATGTCTCAAGCATCAAAATAACATACCCTGAAAGAGGATAACAGACCATGGTCAAGCTTATTCTACTAACATGAATGAAGGTTGCGGCAGCTCGCTAGTGTCCTGTGGTGAGATTCTCAGCGTCTGAAAGTCGCACTCATGCATCGGCGGTTCGTGGGGTCCCGACTCTTCTCAGGTGAGTGAGGTGTGGTTTCGTTGTGTCTACGGTCGATTTGGTTGATGGCGGCAGGATCTTCAGAAACAAGGTGTTGCTTGAGCGGTTGGGTGGTGTTGCTGAAGTTGATGACGAAGGAGTTTCTGGAAGACTCCCTATGGATGCGGTGAAATTGGTGTGAATCGTTGTTTTTTTCTTGTTTTCTGATCATTTTGGATTGTGATGTGAATCTGTCGCGTTTGAGTTTTTGGTTTTGTGAATGTATGTGGTGCGGGTGATGGTTTTTTGGTTCTTGATTTGCGACGGCGATTTCGGGATTCTGTCGGCGTTGAGGTTGAAGGTGATGATGAATGCCTGTGAATATCACCGGAGATTTGGTGTTGCTGATTTTTCTGAAGATCAGGGTAGTCAAACCTGGTGCCTCCACCGTCGTCTGGTGCATGGTGGCGCATAGTGGTCCAGTTTTCTCGCTGGCGGAATGATGATTTTTTCATGGAAACACTTCTCAAGGTTCTCGCGTGGCTCGAGGTGGGCATGTGGTTCATGGGACTTTTGAATTTTGAATTTCTGAGGAGGTTTGCATTTGGATTTTCTGCTATTTGACTATGAGGTTTCGGGTTTTCCTAAACCGGCTTTATGAAAATCAAAAAAAAGGATTTGCGGAATGTTGGGAGTTAAGGAATATATTCAACAACATGAGATTCTTATCTTGTGAGAATGTATTTTTCATAAAGTATTAAAAGAGATTAAGGTAATAATATATTTGATATATGAAAATAAGAGAAACATTATTTGGGGAAATCATATGTTAAGTTAATTTGGGATATTTAATGACCATCTAAATTTTTGGTCTTTGAATTTGTTTTGAGATATTTTTTATGAGTCTTAATGTTAAAAACTTATGGAATAGATTAAGGATATTATTGATTAATATTAAATAATGTGTATAATATTGGATAACCTCTTCTAACGATTTTTCTTTCAGTAAACATTATGTGGATTAAGTAATGACTTGTGGATCTTATGACTCATAAAAGTGCTTATGTCATAAAAGTTTGTCTTGAATATCCATCTCCAGATTTAAGAAATGATGTGGAGATAGATCGAAGCACAACTAAAGGATGCGATTGAGAAATGTAAATGAATCAGGTTTATTTTCTCAATTTCTCATTATATAGTAAATTAAACCCTCAAATCTATGAAAAGAGTGTTGGCACAAAAACAACATCCGTTTAATTTTCATTCTGAGAAATAAATGGTCTTTTAACTGATCATATATTTATAGTTTTGTAATGGTTAATATTGTAATGACCATATTCAATATCACTCTCCATCAGAACATGATAGATATATTTTTCTTCCATGCCCATATTTCCACTTTTCACTAATTTTATCCAATTCAATTGCCTAATTTTATGGTGACCTTCTCATTTTCATTTCTCTCTTATTAAGAGGATGTATTATTAACTAAATTTATGATGTGGGTTTACCACAAATAAATTTTCAAGTATCAACCATTGATTTTTATGTGAAAATTCAAAAATGAGAGGATGAAATTTATTAAAGGAGGTTTGAATATAATTCCCAAATATTTTATTGTATGTATATTTTAAAATAAATTTAATTTATTCGATATCTTATAGATTAAATTAACTATGATATACTATTAAATATCGACCTGATCATTAGAATAGTGATGTAACTATTAGGAATAGTAATGTGGTCATTAGAATAATAACCTCACCTATGAAAGTATAATTAATATTTTGGTATCTCATGAATGAATAAATGATATATTTATATCATTAAATTAGTAATTAAATTTTTTTAAATGATAAATAACATGTTGGTATTTTTATGACATAAAAACATTTATTTACAATTTTATATTTGTAATAATGATTAAATGAAAATTTATTTTCATAAAATATATTAATAAATTTACTTCTTATTTTTTTATTATAAAATAATTTTATGAGACCTTAATTAATTTTTCAAAGTGTCAGAAAATCGGTTATAATTTTAAAATCGATACTTCTTGAATAAATTATATTTTAACTTAAAAATAAATTTATAATATTTAGAAAATAATTTTCCAAAAATGGATTCAATTTTTGAAATCTACACATCAAAAAATGTTTAAGTTGATATTTTGGTTTTTTTCTAAAATAGTTGAATTTTTTGTGAGTAGTGAAATACAATAATTTACAGTATTAGCTTAATACATGAATTATTGAGTCATGGATTATGTATGTATGGTTTCAGAACCATTAATTCAATCTCACATGAAATAGTTATTTTACATGGCCAGAAGAATCATCAGTATTTATATTTTTGAGTAAATATAATAAACAAAGGAATAAAACAATCAAAAAAACACCCCTCTCCTCCACTATAAATACCAGCCCTTATCCCCAAACATTATAAGAATTCAAAATTTCTTATATTATACCCAATTCCTCTCCCAAACCTCTTCCCTGCATCCTGGTATTTTTTTGTCTCACCAGAAGAATAATCTCATGTTCTGTAAGGAGGTTCTCAAGAATAAATTATAAAGAGGTAAAATCCTCTTTCATTCTCTTTTAATTTCTTTTAATTTCTTTTAATTTCTTATCATATACTTACCTCATCTATAAAAACACGAATGATAACTACATTAACTTATATATACTATAATTTTATTATTTTAATGGAATATCAATCTTTAAATCCCTTCTCTCCTTTTTATTGTAAAAAATGAAAACATCGTCAGTGAGGTGTCGATTTACAACCATCATGAAAATGCATTTTCATTTTCCATTAAAACCTTCAAGTAATTTCATAAAAAATTATTATGGTTAAATAATATTTTATTATACATATTTTAAGTTATATAATGTTCTATAACCAATATATAAACATGATATTAAATAAAATTATATGGCCTTAAAAACCTCCAAAATAAATTAAATCATTTTCTTTAACGTTTTATATAATGAATCATTCTCATGCCATATGACCAAATTATATATAAGATAATTTAAACTTATATAATATAATTAATAATATATAATTCCATTTCCTCAGAACTATTACCATTTTATATGAACTTCCATATTTTATATTAGAAAACCGACCAAGAAAACCAAGAAAACGAACACTCCCGAAATGATGAAACTAGATATTATAACTCATAAAAAGGAAATACATAAACATAATAAAATTATAATAAATAAATTAAATTTATAATTTTTTTGAATTAATTACTTAATGGAACAAATTTTATTAAACCAGATATTTTGTATAAGTGAATAACACTTTCGGACATAAGGTAAGGGATTTTTTAACTCAATTTCCATTCATTGGGCTAAAATTTTATGTCATTGGTTATGTTATTCCACAAATAATTTTAAAATGAATTATTTTTGTTTTATATTTTATTTTTATTTTATTGGGTTTTATATTTTTCAGAGATAATTATTTCATTGATTTATCCTCACTCTAATGACAAGATATTTGTAAGGAGTTTCTCCTCTCACTTTTATTTCTATGAGATATGCCTTATTCATCACTTATTACTTATGTGTGGTGTATTTATTATACCCATTGACCTATTATACCATTAATCAATTTATATTTATGTTATTAAATTTTTCATTTTATTATTATTAATTTTATGGGGCATACGATTTGATTGATTACAAGAGGTAAGGGATCCTCACTGAACCTCTATTTCTCCATCAAGTTATGCTCTCTCTCTCTATTTACCCAATGTAATTATTCTTTCATTTTATAAATTTATTATAAATTCTAGTTATATGTTCCAAATATATTTATCTATATCAATTTATCTTTCATTTATTGGTAAATACATGTTTTAAAATGTTTCATTCATAACTCCTCCAAATAAGAAAACTTGATTAAAGGAAGCCACCCAATTTCATACTCATTTACAAGTTCACTCAATAATAAAAATTAATCAAATATTATTTTTCAAATATCACCCATTTTATCATGAAAAAATATCTTCTTTTGTTTATTTTTTTATAAAATCAATTATGACTCTGTCCTCTTTAATGACACTTTAATATTTTCCCTTAAACAGTACTAAATTAGCTCATTTATAAAGTTTCTTAAAAACTGTTTTTATATGTTTTCACTTTATTTGAACATACTTTATCGTGATATTTGCCTATTTACACTTTTTAATCCATTATTTCATGTATATGATTATTTTCTAAGTTGTATATCATTTTCACATATAGTTTTTACCTTGATAGTTAATTGATTAATTAGGGGATACATTGATAGTTATATATCTTTTATTTAATATGGATATTTGATGATACGGAACATTATTTATTAAAATAATATAATAGTAATGCTTTGGAATGGTATTAAATGGGATAGGTATAATTTAATGAAACCCCTATGAGTGGGGGACTTGTTAATGCCAGCCCCTCGATGCATCGGTTGTCTCAAGAGACGAAAATAGTTGGCGACAAACCCTTCATGATTGTTTCTAAGAAGAATCAAACAAGTTTATACCTTCATACATAAATTGTATTTTGAATGGTTTTGATGGTATAATGCTTCATGTTCTAGACACATTATTTCCAATAATTAATCGTTTCCTACATATAGAATTCAGTCATTATTATCCAGAGTATTTTCACTCTGACAAAATCTATGGATTTGTTTTCATTCTTAGTTTATTTATTGGTATGTATTTTTCAAGTATTTAGCTATACATATTGATTATAATTATTAATTTAAGTTATCTTCCACTATACCTAACCCTTATTGGGAACTTAATCTCACCCTTTTAATTGTTTTCCTTCACAATTTTATAAAAATTAAATCTTTGAATATGTGTCAAAAAAGTAGTTTATTTTACTTTTTTATATTCTAGGTTTAATTACAAATGTAGAAAAGGGAGCCATTTTTATATCTAGTAATTCAAGACTAATAAAATAATTTATCCTTTGGATTTTATCTCTTATATATATTCCATTGTAATGAATTAACCACTGACTCTGGTCTACAAGGATCAGGGTGGTAACTGTCATGATGCTTCCATAGGTTTCTGGAACTAATATTTTAGTGAACATGTCCACCATAATTTGTTTATCCACTTTCTTCTAGAGATATCAAACATTATCTTATATAAAGTTTCTAATGAAGTGAAACATTCAGTTTATGTTCTTTTTTCATTCATTAAAAATAGATTTCTATGATAATTTAATCACATTGGTACTATCACAGAAAAAAATTCCTTCTTTCTAGATTCTTTAGAGATACTTTAACTACTAATTAAAGAAAACAAAATCATTCCCTATTTATGTTTTAACTATATATCCTATACTTCATGTACTTAAATTGAAAATCATATACATCAATGATATCAAAATGATATTTCTTCCTCTATAAGTAAAAAAAATGTAATGCCCTAATAGGTATCATAATCTCTATAAAAGTCTACATTTACACAACCTTATAACATATATTCCTCTCTTAAATATAGAGAAACTTTTTCTATTCCATTAAATTAATTAATATCCCACTTAGTGTCTTCACAATGGTCCCTTATAGGGTTAAAAAACATATATCAACAATTACCACTAAAAATTCTATAACTAGAGGAGTAAAAAATATTGTTTTCATTAAACTATAGATAACTGGTTAAAAAGGAACTTTTTTTATTTACTAATTATCTTCTTATTTTTCTTGTTCATATTCCATGGATAATATGAGGTTTTTAGATAAATGGTTTGACATGGGATTGCATTTGTCTGTTAATAACTTTTAAATGACATTTACTATGTATTATTTTAAAGATTGAACCAATTTTTCTACATTCATATCACTTTTTATCATCACCCCAAAATATTTCAAGCATTTATTGCGAATATATTCATGAAAATTCTAGATAAGTTACTCTTAAATTTCAAAAAATGTCTATAATCTATTCCAACTAGAAACAAGTGATCAAAAAACTGTCATGGTATTATGAATATCCCATCACCCTAATACTTTCAGTAAAAGTATTGATCATCATTTCACATTCTAAATCATTCCAATAACAAAAATGAGTTGAACTTACAATCCCATTATATTGGTTTATTCAACAACTAATAAATTATTTTCTTCAAATGACATACTTTATTTTGGCTTCCATATTCCATGAAACCTATGGGATAATTCATGTATATTTATTCCTATAAATTTCCATTTAAGAAGGTTACCTTTATATCGATATGTGCTAGGTAATTATATTATGATTCCCCATCCTTCCATTGAAATTTATTTTTTATTACTTTTTCTTTTTAATGATCTGTGTCATTAGACTATTCATTCTATTGATAAACCCATTTATTCTCAAGATTTTGTTTTCACCCAAAAAAATTAGTAATCTCCAAAATTCCAATATACAATAATGATAAGATATTAGTTATTTTTATTTTTATTTTTTATTCACTAAGTATCTCCACTTATTCAAAAATTTTGGGTTCCCCAGTATCCGTTAGGATTGAAAAATTCATATCATCTCTAAACCTCTAAACATGTCTTCTAAATCAAGTTGTTTATCTCAACTAAATTGGTTGTGATTTAAATATTAGTTATATTCAAACTTCTATAAAAAAATTTATATTCCCACTCAATATGTATATTATTTTTAACCTTCTTGATTATAAATCCATGGCCTCGACTGTTTAATTCTAGTTAATTTCCCATTCTCGCCTTAGTTCTCATATAATCATGGTTATATATTACTCTTACATGATCTACTTGGACTTAAATAATTTTTTTATTTCCCTCCACTTACTTCTCTGATATGTTCTATTCATTCCATAGAACCTTATAATAAAATTGAAAATATTTAATTCTAATGATGTGTCTTATTTCATCTTCCCATAGTCTAAATCCAAAATTCTCATGTTCATAACCAAATACAAAACATGACTTATATTTTTTTATCCATATTCTCTTGATCCTTAGAATAAATATGAATAAAAATGTAGTTTTTTAATACTTTAATAGGATAAATTTATGATCATTTATCGATCCATGTATCATTTAAACTTCCTTTCCAACTATCAATTCTGGACTTCTGTTGATGAGATATTCCAATATATTAAGTTTTTATGACCAAATTCCCTTATGTAATTCCTAGTTGAAACCTATTTATTTAACACTTATCTATTAAAATATAATTTATTCAATCATAAAACCATTATATTGTGTAGTTTTGGAATCTATATTCTCATTCCTTGTCCCTTTCTTCATACATACATTCAGAATTTTTTTGATGTAGCCACCTCTAATTTGGGAATGGGTGAACTACAAATTATATCTACATTCCATTTTCTACTAAGTATTTATATTGAACTAAATCCTAAAAAATCATAATTATTCCTCAGAATTAACTCCAAAAATTTCTAGTTGAATCATCAATAATGGTTACAAAATAAAAGGAACCACCCAAATCCTAGATAGGGGTAGATCCAAAAACAACCATATAAAAAACTTAAAAAATCTAATTTTTGGGATTTTATCCATCTATGTTGGAAAAAAACCCTTCCCTATTTCCCAATAACAAATCATTAATTATTTATAATTTATATGAGATAAATATTATATATTTATTTTTTTGTTAGAACATTTATATTTCTTGCACTATGATAAATCCAAATCCATGGTCTAGAGATACACAACCAATACCTCCATCAAAGATTCATGTCCCTCAAGAATAATATGTTCTTTTGAATATTAAAATCATTATACTTGAAGAACATATTTTCAAAGAGTTCGTGACTTCATGTTTCAAATAATACATTCCCACTGCCAACTCTATGTCATAGGTCGGGTAGTAATTTTCCTAGGGGGATAAATGGAAAGATACATATATCAAAATATAGTTCCACTACATCAAAAAATACTCCAACACCATACATAAGAAATCATAATATAGTGAAGCAGAATCAACAGAATTGAGAAGAGTCAAAAGATGAGTTGCTTCAACATTTCTTTCAACTCATCATGACATCATTGATATTTCTAATTATATATAAAATTTCACTCCCTTCTAAGTAAATTACATAAAGGGTAATTCTATCTCAGATAAATCCATAATAAACCACATGTAGTATCTAATCATTCCTAGAAATATTTTGATCTCAAATATATTCATTGGTATTTTCCAAGATATTGCCACTTTAATTTTCATAGGATCCGTAAATTTTTCTTTATTTGATACCACTTGTACCAAACAACATTAATTTATGGATCTTGAATTAAAAATTGAACATATTTGAATGCATGATATGCTCATTAAAATCCCCTAAAATAATACCCTGATAGTTCTCATGATCTTCATTCTTCTTTCATTAAACTAATATATCATCCCTGAATACAATGAAAATTTTATCGAGGTATCAGAGTAAAATTTGATTCCTCAAAGGTATGAAAACTATTGGAATATTTTTAATTTAAAATTTTAATAACATGATACTCAAAATTTCTATACCAACTCTAGGAATTCATATTAGGAATAAAATCCTCATTCACACTCATCAGTTGGTGTCTTGATAATTGGTTAATCTTTGTAAACCATGTTACTCTACTGAGTCGGATAAAAAAATCATCGATCAGAGGTAATGAGTACATATTATTGACAGTCTCCTGATTAAGTATATGATAATCAATAAAATTTTCTGGGATTCCATCACCGTTCATTGAAAATAGAATTGATGATATCAATAGTGAAACGAGATTATGAATAAAAGCCATTATTGCATGATATTATACCAAGAACATAAAATTACTTAGCTCAGATTGATCTATTTGATAAGATGGAAAAAAATAAAAATAATCACTAGGATTAATTCAATTGAGAGATCAACTACCTTCTCTAGTGGTATCCTAAAAAAATAATGAGAAAAGAACCTCAGGATATATTTCCATCATGATAGTAAGTAGACTATTTTGTTTCCATTCAATTTCATATAGAAGAATACTTAATATCATGTTGTAAATTAATCCAATATCAGGAATAATAGTACACACCTTACCATCTCTTGGATCTGAATGAACTTAAAATAAGTGAGTTTTACTATTAGGATAAAGGAACATAACTCTCTGATGATAAAAGTCAATATTATATTTTAATCTAACAATCTAGTATATACCAAAGTTGTGATATAATTTATATTAATCAAAACTAGAATATATCATTCTTTCTCTACATCAATGATCATCACATGAACTGTAAAGTATTCAAAACCTATATTTTTCTTATTTCTAAAATAAATAGAAATATCCATCACATAAGACATCAACCTATGTCAAAATACCAATGAATTAATTAATTTTTATGAGATGAATGAATGAGGTGCACAAATTTAAAATAAATCTATGACTATATAAGATGAAAGAAACACAATACCTCTAATAGTTACTATGAAGATGTGAGATTCTTCAATCACACACATTGTTATATATAATCAACTAGATTTAGACCCACTCAGAAAATTATTTTTATGATTAGAATCTTCCTTTATCTTTATTTTCTATTTATAACTCTAGGTATGATATCCTTCTCCCTTAAATTCATCTAATTGCACATGATAACCATTAAAAAATAATACCCAATCATACATCTTTGAGATGGTATCCTTTATAATTGAAATAAATTAATTAACCAAATATATTAGTGGAAAATATTGGGAGATTATTTGAAATAAATTTTAGTGTGACCTCACATACCATAGTTGAAGTACATTGATGGCATATGACCTAAAGGTATAATCAGAGTAGAATAAAAACTATTTTTCACTCTCACAATATCAAAACCTCAATATTCCTCATAAATACTCTTATAACTAGATAAATAACAATAAATTCCTCCTATAACAGTGTATTAACCACACAACAATATTCTCCCTTCCAAACCATCCTAACCATCAATTTATTATTGATCACCTTAGTATAGTTCCACAGACTGAAATGAAAACAATCAATATATTATTCATATCAAATAATTGAGATTTAATATAATAATTTGTGATGAGTTCAATGGAATAGTGGATAAACATGGAAAATAAGGTGGAATATTACATTATTGAATGACTCGCTTTCTCTAATGTCACAAAAAATGTAGCCCTAAAAATTATCAAAGTATCTTGGTGAAATATCTAGTTAAAATACATATTAAACATGACCTAGATAATTTTCTCATATATATTTCCCTAGATGATAGATTTAAACTATTTATAGATCATTCCTTATAGCATAAAAGTATAAAAATAGACCACAAATTTCTTAGGGGTCGTATAAACAAAAATATGTTTTCGACTTTCTCTATATGTTATTCAAGATCCAAACGCTGTCAATTTTTATAAAACACTAGTTTTCCCTTCTTAATAAACTCTTAATAATGATTAAAAACTTGATATTGATATTTCACACTATATTAATTCAACTATTAAATAATTATGATAAAAGAATCATCCAAAGTATGGTTTATGAGAGGGTTTTATAGAGGAGAATTTTCTGATTCTCACTCTTAATGATACACTAGAATCTTTCTAGGTAGAATTATATATGAAAAATAGACCATAAAAATTATTAAATTTTAAACCATAAATCATGTAACACTAAAATACATAAAAATTACCTAATTTATCAGAATCATGTGAAAACGATAAGAATAGAAATTTCAAATACCAATGTGTTAAAAACATAAAAAATTTAAGCATTTTATAATTGGGAATTTTTTGGTGACACGATTTGGGGATCTATGAATGAATTATGTGAGTGTCACTAGAGAGGTGTTGAGGTTAGGTCATATGGTCACCACATAGTTTTCCAAATCATGCACCCAAACTTTGTGCATATGGATTCATTTTCACTTCAACCCAGAAACATGAAATTTTTCAAAGATTACACATGGGATTCCCCTGTAAAATCATAAAAATAATAAATACAATCAAATTGTGCTAAAATATATATGTAAATAAATCATAAATTCAATACATGATTCTTGACCACTCAAGGTAACTTGAGGCTCAACATGAACGAGATATAGCTAGAAACTCTTCAACACCCACCTCTTAAGTTCCAATGTCCCTATCTCATGTCTATAAAATTTTCCCAATTTATTTAAAGGGATTTGATACCATTTTGTAATGAATAGCCTAGGTGAACATACCACATCACCCAAACTATCCTACCAAAATGCATGCAGCGTGTTCCTAATCACTAAGGTTGGTGAAAAGAATGAAATGTATGAAATAAAAACTAATGAAATGATTTCACCCTCAAAATGACATAAGCCACATAATTTATCCCATAAGGGAATCTAACATGATGTATTAATTTTTTGGAGAATAATTCATATATATAAGTAGTTACAGATTGATTAATTAAACCAAACAAGGCATAAAATAACATAAAGACACAAACATACCAATCATCACTTAATAAAAAAATTAAAGGGATACCCAATCATCAAATATACATGAGAATACAACTAAATTAAAAGTCACAATGGTTGATAAAAAATAAATAAAAAGGAAAATATCCAAATTAGGATCTCCAAAATACACCATATGATCCACCTCCTCATGACCTACAGTCACCACTAATCACCCCATCATGAAAAATAAAGGAGGCATCATGATATTCCACCAAAGAAAGTTTCACCATTCTCTTTTACAACATCGGTTAATACCAAGTCAATGTAAACCTAATAGGAGTATGTATGGTTTGATGAAAAATACTCGAATAACACCACCATAAATCTACAAAATACATTTCACAATGTAAACCGTTAACAATAATTGAAAATTCCATTTTATGAAAAATATTTTATTTATAATGTAGTAGGTTAGAAATTAAAACATATTCTTATAAATTTTTAAAAACAAACCTATTTTAAATGAATGTAAGATCATTGGAAATAAAATTTTAACTATAAAACCTCTATTATAAACACCATAAAAGGACTAATAGAATGAAAAAATTCAATAAATGAGATCATAATATATAATTAGGTGAATGACATACCATTATACCTCACATTAGAAAAATCCTACTATACTATGGATAATGTCATAACAAATACAGCCCTCATGTAACTTCATGGCCTTACTAGGTGACATCCATTATACAATAGATAAACATCGCATAGGGAACTGACCAGTAAAAGAATATAATATTATTCTACCCTTATCCCAATTTAAAAACATGTACCATAAGGATTCCCATGTGAAACTAATTTATATCCAATTATCATTACATATAAAACATTATAAAAACAGTATAATTGGAACATAAAGATTACAAAGGAATATGTGACATATGATATAAAACATCCTCAATATATATCTAGATAGGTAATCAATAATTTAAATGTAATCAAGGTTTATAAATTATAGAAAATTAATTCATATACCAATTCTATTTCAAAATATTGTTTTAAATTACAATAGAAATAATCAGGTTATTCGAATAATATTTTAAAATAGTTTATAGGAAAAAATTGAGTTTTAGAATTAACATAAATTGAAATCCATGAAATCTATAACACCCCAAAACCTTTTAATCTATAGTTATTGAATTATTATTTTATGATAATTATGATACATTGCATTATATTCCCATGATCAATTTCTAATAGTCCTAAAGAGACCAAATACATAATTTTTATATTACATCCTGAAAAGTTTCAATATTTGAGTAAAAATTATTATTCCGTATTGTTATCCATTGGTCTAATCATACATAGTATTCCAATACATTTCCAAGGGAAATGGAAATGAAAAGTAAAGGGTGAGGTAAAATGCATTACAGGGGATAGAATATAGAAAAAATATAACACATAATAAGAAATATAATGGGAATATATAAATACATATTATTGGATTTCATAATCCACGAATGAAAAAGGTGATGAAATATTAAATGGTCACATAATGATAGAAAATAGAGTAACTCATTACTTTATAAATCCTAAATATACTGAAAAGGCCTTCTGACAAGAAATTATACGTAAAGGGTAAGGATGATTCCATTAACCAGTCACAGTTATTTCATGATACCTACAAGTAAACTACATTGATAAATAATTTTGAGCCCCATCCATCATAATTCAATCCAAAAAAATATATTCAACCACTACTACAAATATAGTCTTTATCAGCGCTAAAAAGGGCATTAATAGCGCTAGAAAAGTACTGTTAATCGAGGAAAAGATAAAGGGGGATTACCTTTTATCAGTGCTCAGAAAAGCGCTGATAAATGCCCATTTTATCAGCACTAAAAAAATCTCATAAAAAGATTCTTTATCAGCGCTTTTTTTAGCGCTGATAAAATACCCCTTTTATCAGCTCTTTTTTAGGGCTGATAAAAGTCCAGAAAAATTTAAAAAAATGTTAAAAATAAAATACAATGCTCATGGTGATTTTAACACCACTTGACCCCCCCCCCCCCCTCACCCCAATTAGTGCTTAGAGGACCCCCTCTCACTCTATGCATGCTTCACTTTCCCACGCATCCCCCACTTGCTAGTGCACCCCTACTTCCACCCGAACTCAAACCCAAGACCTCCCCCCTAGCGCGCCTGCAGCTTTACCACAAAGCTATTTAGTTTTTTCTCTATTTAATGATATATTTATATATATAGTTATATAGTTATGTTTATTTTTATATTAATATAGATTCATATTAATATAAATACATTTAGTTATACTAATACATATATATTTATTCATATATTAAAATCTATTTATATTTATTTATTTATATATATATAGTTATATTTATTAGTATATTAATATAGATTCATATTAATATGAAAAAATTTAGTTATATTAATACATATATATTTATTCATATATTAATATATATATATTTATTTATTTTTATGTTAATATATATTTATTTTTATTTATATATATATAGATATATTTATTCGTATATTACTATAGATTCATATTAATATAAATATATTAAGTCATATTAATACATATATATTTATTCATATATAAGTATATATATTTATTCATATATTAATACATATTTGTATTTATTTATATATATATATCTTTAGTTATAATTTTTTATCTGTATATTTATTTTTATATTAATATATATTTAAAATATTAGTTTTAAATAAATTTATAAAATATTTTTTTATGTGTGTTTATAAATAAATAAATACATACATACATACAAATATACAACACACACACACACATATATATATATATATATATAATTAATTATTTACGAATAAATACATAAATGCGTGTGTCTGAAAAGCAATAGAATGTTAAAACGACCATAACTTCTAATCCAAAAGTTTGTTTCAACTCCACAACTAGTAAAATAGAAGAAAATGAAATAATATTTGATATGGTATGTGTTAAATTCCTAGATAACATCTGAATCATAAGTTATACCTGTTTGAATGTTAAACAATCGGAGTATCCTGACTAAAAACTCAATTTTGGAGGCCTTCTGAGACTTTTTGGGACTTGGAAAATGTGATAAAAGGTTTCCATGGGTAATTAGCATGTATATCTCATCAAAATATTCAATTTGATATGTTGTAGAGCTCAAACAGACATTTGGATCAAAAGTTTTTGTCATTTAATATTGGAGTTACATTTTCAACTTATTTTAGATCTTTTATTATTATTTTTGATTTTTTGTGTCTTCAAATTGTTATTAAATGGTTATTAATCTATGATAATTAGAAAATTATTAATTAATAATATTTGTTTAAAATATTTTAAATCCATTTTCACTAAATTTGTAATATATTAAATGTAATAATCTATTTATACTTATTTAAAAAATATTTAAAAAATATATATTATATTTATATCAATATAAATATACTTATATAAAAATATATTATTTTTCATGAATTTTTTTTAATGTATACATTATTAGGGCTAGGATAAAGCATTGATAAATCCCCCTATCAACACTACTAAAAATTCACAGATAAAGGGGTCTCTTTTATCAATGCTAAAAAAAAGTATTGATAAAGGGGGGCCTTTATCAATGCTAAAAAGATGCACTGATAAAGGGTCACCTTTAACGATGCTTTTTTAGTGTTGTTGAAAGTGCCCTTTATCAGTGCTTTTTTTAGTACCGAGAAAGGGTGGCACTGCAGAAACCCATTTTTGTGGTAGTGAATAATTTTCAAGAAGTAACAACATAATAAATGTACAATTATTTTCCAATTATTTTCATCTTACAATAATTTTCTTTATTGAAATTTTTTTTATACTTTTATAAAAATATTTTTTCGAAATCAATGAGTTGATAATGATATCTAGATGAATATCATTTACTTATTTAATGAGTATCTAGGGATTCACAATGTTCAATTAAGTACCATTATCAAGTGAATAATATGAATTTGTAGTTATCAAGTAATTTTTAAAAATTAGTATAATCAATGATTTTTTGAATTATATTAAATGTATATGAAATAGTGGGAAACCAATGAAATTATTAGTAAATCCTTATATGAATATAATCAAATACTTGTTATTGATGGTAAATAATATTTCAATCGACTATAACATATACCATAGGACTGTCAAACCCAATGTGCAGTAAGGCCCGCTTGTTGTGCATAACATGAAGATTGGCTTAATATCCGACTAACATTTTTAGGGTTATTTCCCCTATGTGAATTATTGATAGAGATTAATTCACTTATTTGAATATAGATATGGATTTTATTATTATGAAAAATTCACTCTCTCTTTTATTTACAAAAATTTAGGATGATTTTATAGCTATGAGAATGGTTAATAATTATTACAGCGGATGAATGTTTTATAATGAGAGGGAATGATAATATATTATTATAAATAAAATAAGAAATTTATAGAAATGAGGTAAAATAAGATATCTCATTGAAATGAAAATAAATTTGATATAATAACTCGATTATAGAAACAGAAGAGGTTAGAGACATCATACCTTCCAATGTAGGTTATTAAGTCTTGATAAGAGTACCTTAGAACCATGGGAACTCCATAGAGGGATCCTTAAGGAATAAAATGAGGGGTAATTAATGTGTAAGAACCTGAACCATATTTTTAGGTATGTTTTCCTTTTCTGGTGATTTTTTAGAAAAAGAGGAAATTTTTGATGTACACGCCGTGTACTTTATGAGTACACATCGTGTGCTCGGTTACCGCAGGTAGACGGTTGCTGGCCGTGTAGTGGCCATGCACAAGGCTGTGTGGGGTGACCTAGAGGCCGCCTAAATCGGAGTATGGAAATAGCGAGTACACGTCATGTACTTTAAAAATACACTCTGTGTACTTTCTTTTTTTCATTAAATGCACTGGGGTCATGTCTAATTGAAAGAATTCTCTCCTTCTAAGTCTCATTCAACCAAGAGATCCATATGGCTGTGGATATTCGATGAACCCCCGAGCGAGCGTCCGTCCTCCGAATTGAACACCATCAGTTGAATTGGAATCACATTGGTGGGTTCTCTTTTCTCCTAGAGCCCCATCTTATGTTTTCTCCTCTCTCATGAGATATCATGGCTTGAGAGTTTTAGATGTTTTTGAGATCTACCATGTTCTAGGTCAATCTAATGGCCGACGCTGGAGTATATCGATCTCCCAATGCCGAGGTAGGTGGTTCATGCATTTCTGTTGAAAGTCTTTGAGTATCATGTAAAATTTTGACCAATATCCTTGAACGAGGTATTGAGTGTTTACCATTTTACCCCTATTGATTGTCTTCCATGATTGTTTTCTTGTGTATAGGTTAATTGGATATGGATAGGGTTGATTGCTATGCTTTGGATGTGTTGCCCATGCATGTTTTCTTTATAACTGTTGGTCTGCTTAGCATGTTTGACTGCCTTGCCTATTTTTCATGCCTAGTGTTATAGGGTGGAGTGTTTGTATTCTGACATGATTAATATGCTATTGACTGATTAGACAAGTAGTTCTTGAGGTTTACCTTGTCCGTTTTAACCTTTCTATGCTCGTTGACCTACACAGGGCCCTGAGAACCTAGTGTAGTAGACTATAAGGGTAATTGACTGAGTGAGCTTCTTCAGAGAGTCTTTGAGAACATTAGACTATAATGGTAATTGATCGAGTGAGCTTCCTCAGAGAGTCTTTGAGGATATTAGACTATAAGGGGAATTGACTGAGTAAGCTTCCTCAGAGAGTCTTTGAGCACTTTAGACTATAAGGGAAATTTACTGAGTGAGCTTCCTCAGAGAGTCTTTGAACCACTTGGGGCTATAAGGGAAATTGACCAAGTGAGCTTCCTCAAAGAATATTTGAACCACTTGGGTATATAAAGGGAATTGACTGAGTGATATTTTTCAGAGAGTCCATGACCTTCGGGCTATAAGGGGAATTGACAGTGTAGGCTTCCTGAGAGAGTCATTGATTTACCTTATACTATAAGGGGAATTGACTGTGTGAGCTTCCTCAGAGAGTCTTGAATTACTTTTTACTATAAGGGGAATTTATTGTGATTGCTTCCTCAGGGAGTCCTTATATATTCTTATAACTGAACCAGAGTAGATAGGATGTGTGCACTTCCTAGAGGGTAACCGTTCTTGATTAGTTTCTTTTGATATGTGGAATTTTTTACTACTTCTGTACTTCTACCTGCCATATATTCACTGACTATTAGGAACAGACCTTTGGGTGGTTGCCTATTGGGATTTAGTCTCACACCTTGTTTGGGCCATGCTTTTGAGACCAAACATATTATATTGTTACAGTTATAGACAAGGGAAATCATCCTTCTACTTCATGTACATGACTTGCTGTGGAGCTAGAGAGCATGGGACCAAGCTTAGTCTTGCGATGATGATTATTTGTTTATTTATTTCTTTTTTACTTTGCTTTAGTACTTTTGTATTCCAATATTGTGATTTTTTAGGATACTTTCTTAGACACATGTACCATGCATCATTTATATATGTTCCTCAGTTGTTTGTTATTCCAGTCTTCCACTATTACTATTGTTGGTATATTTACTGTTTCTACTATTGTATATTTGTTTCCTTTCTTCTCTGTTACTCTGTCAATGAGGGCATAGTTTCCCCACTATCACATCCAAGGCCCTCGCTTTTAGTTGGAAGCCTCTAGCGTTTGGAGAAATGCGCTTGAGGCCATGTGACCAACCGGGTACGGGGCGCCTCTGGGTGGCATCCGGAACCAGGACATTACAAAGTGGTATTAGAGGAATTATTTTCTATTGAATTACTATTTGGAGCCTTTGGCTAGGGATAGGATGGAATAGGTACTTGGTAATAAGCTGTAACTGGGAGTAGGTAACCCGTGTATAGGGCAAATCCAATATGACTCGTTTAATGCAATTTTTCTGGTTTTGTAACTTACAGATGATTTGATTTTCATCGTTGGGTGACTCACATGTTTTGTACTATTACTATTGATGTTATTGAGGTTCTATTTCTGTCACAACTCGATGAGATTAGGGTATTCCATCTCATGCATCATATAGGCACTTGTTAGAAATCACATGTCATGCATTCTTGCCATGCCATTTAGGGTGCATTATTTATTTCATGTTGTTGTGATAGGTGTTGTGTATAATATGAATGTTGTTGTGATAGATGTCGTGAATGAATACCTACTTCTGTTAGAGCATTGATTGTATAAGTTTTTTCTTGATTGAATGCCAAATTTTGGTTCATAATGTGTTATAGGCCCTCATGGACCGGAATTTGGTGGATCGTTGCATTGTTATCTTTGTTTATAACATGTATAAGATGCCAAACATTGATTTTTAGGGATTATGGGCCCTCATGGATCGTAATTTGGAACTTTGATGTTCTTTTCAATGTTTTATGGGCTCCGGAGTAGTTTCTAAGGCTTACTATCCGGAAAAACCCAGAATACACACCGTGTAGTTTTTCCTACATGCCATGTGTTATTCTATTCTGGAAGAAACTATTTTTCTTAAGTACACATTGTGTTCTTTATGTACACATCATGTAGCCTCTAACTGTGTCGTAGGTCATGTGGGAAGAGACATGGGATGGGGAAAGTCTGGTGGGAATACGTTGTGTACCAGTTGAACACGTCGTGTAGTGTTGACCATCTGTTCGTCCGTGTAACTAACAACACAGATGGATAAACCTTAAGCTATACACGCTGTTTCAGGATTGAACATTCCATGTAGTCTAACCCAGATACCTAGCCTTGTCACAAACAACACGGGTCGGTGTTATCCTCTCACGTACACGACGTGTTCATCTTGAACATGTCGTGTAGTCTTGTCTTAGGAGAGTCGTGTGGCTTAACCATGTAGAAAGACTCAGGTTGGGGAATAAGATTCAAGTACACAACGTGTTTTAAGACATCACGTCATGTGTTCGGGGTGTTACATGACCAGTTTAGGAAGGAGTACACGCCCATGTAAATGACTTAAGGGAACACACCGTGTAGGAATTGTACACGTCGTGTAGTCATCTTTTGAAAAACATGAGTGATTTCTTTCTCCTATTCCCTTATTAAACTTCTAGTTTTATGTCCTTGATAATCGTGTTTTATGTTGTGCGCTTGACATTGTAGATTCATGCCGTCAAGACGTCCTCCGATTGTGTGCCCGTTTTCAGGCGGTGATCAGATACTGGACATGGATGATCAGGGGCTACCTGCAGATCCTCCTATCATGCCAGTCTTGGCACCAGCCGTTATACCCGTCATAGGTGCTGATGCATAGTTCAGAGAGGGATTTTTTAGGATGATGTAGACCTTTAGGGAGCACTATCTCCTGGCCTGTCGATGGCAGAATTGGTTCGGGTCATTCAGCAGCAGCATCCTCCCACTTTCTAAGGGGATGGGGGACCCCAGGCCGCAGAGTCATAGATAGAAGCCGAGCTGATTATTTTTCAAGCATTTAAAGATACCTACAAAGAATACAGTGAATCTCTCTACCTACATGCTTCGAGACTCTTCCAAGAGGTGGTCATATGTGATCTCACATGAGGGACGCCGGTAGAATATGGCTTGGGCTACGTTTCGGCACATCTTATACGATTACTTCTATCTAGAGACCTTGAGGGCCAATTGAGCCCAAGATTTCATGAGTCTGGAGTAGGGTACTCTTACTGTTATGGATTATTCCTCTCTCTTCACATAGTTGCAGCGTTTCACGCCAATTCTAGGAGGTGATGAGTTGTTCCTTGCACAGAAGTTTGAGGATTGTCTGAGGCAAGACATCCAATCTCTGGTGAACATCTTCAGGTTGAATTCGATATCCTCTATCGTCAACCAGTCACTGATCACAGAGCGTAATCTGAGGGATTCTGGAGTTGTGAGCTAGGGCGGTTTGGCATCCAGAGTTAGTATTCCTCCTAATGATAACAGGAAGCACCGCAGAGATACTACACGAGGAGATCAGAGTACGCGGGATGCATCTTCTGCTATCCAGGTGGTGTGCTACCAGTGTAGGAAGAGTGGGCATACGAGGTCACATTCCCAGAGATACCCAGTGGAGTGTCGATATTGAGGCAATATGGGTCACCTTTAGCACTTCTATCAGATCTTCTCACCAGCTGCTCGTGATAGGGGTTCTTCTATGACTTCGTGTTCAGAAGCAGCTCCACCAGTTTCTCACCAGTCAGGGAACTGGAGTTCTTTTGGCTATTCAGGATGAGGTGGAGGTCGTGGATATGGAGGTCAATCACTGGGCTTTCAGTGCCATCAGGGTGGATCAGCTCAGAGTAGTTAGGCAGGGTCACAGGGCCGCGGTACAGATCAGACATTTACAGTGGAGCAGACCTAGCAGAAGCAAGATCCCATACCCTATATAGTTATAGGTACGATCCTAGTTGCCTTAGTTTCATCTTCAGCTCTTTTCTACACAGGGGCTTCCCATAGCTTTATATCTATAACTTTTGTGGAGAGCCTTTGTCTCTGAATCTTTTCCTTTGTCGATATCTTGATTCTAGACACTCTGTTGTGGATGATAACATCTAGTGTACGTCAGTGCAAGGAGTTCCCTCTTGAGGTTGGTGGGTGTCACTTTCTAGGGGACATCTATGTCCTAGAGATGGCAGGCTATGATGTCATTCTCTGAATGGGATGGTCAGTTCCCTTCTAGGAAGCCTTCAATTTCTATCATTTTAGGGTGAGTTTCATATCACCAGAGGGTAGATTGTTTCTTCATAGGGGAGAATGGGATGTCCATGCGAGTAGAGAGGGTCCAGAGCATCATGGGTTAGTAAGAGTTATAGCCCATATTTCTAGTCTATATCTGGATGAATAGGGGACTTCACAGTTATACTTTCCTCTAGTGTTTGATCATTTCATATAATTCTTTTTAGATGACTTTTCTAGTTTTCCTCTGGAGCGTGAGGTAGACTTTTCGATTGAGTTTGTACCTGGATCGGCACTATTGTCTATTCCTCCTTATAGGATGGCTACACCGGAGTTGCAGGAGATCAAGAAATAGTTGGAGGAGTTGTAGGAAAAGGGTTTCATCCGACCTAGTACTTCTCCTTGGGGTTCACCTATCCTATTTGTAAAGAAGGGAGATGGCACCCTCAGGATTTGTGTGGACTATCTGAAGTTGAACCAGTTGACGGTCAAGAACCGATATCCCTTACCTAGGATTGAGGATCTCTTTGATCATCTACGAGGAGCCTGGGTGTTCTCGAAGATTGACTTGAGTTCTGGTTACCATCAGTTGTGCGTTAGACCATCAGATATACCTCTTACATCCTTCTGGAGTACGTATGGTCAATACGAGTATATGGTTATGTCGTTCGGTCTCACGAACACGCTTATAGTTTTCATGAAACCGATGAACCGAGTGTTCCATCCATACTAGGATTCTTTCGTGGTTATCTTCATGGAAGATATCTTGATGTACTCTCACACTCGACATAACCATGACTCACATATTGATATCATTCTATGTACACTGATAGAGTATCAGTTATATGTTAATCTCTCAAAATTCCACTTTTGGATAGATCAGATTCACTTCTTGGGACATGTTATCTCAAAGATAGGAGTATCAGTAGACCCAGAGAAAGTGAGAGCAGTAGTTTCCTGGGAGAACCTGAAGAACGTCTTTAAGGTGCAGAGATTTCTAGGGCTGGCTAGATACTGCATACGTTTCATACAGGAATTTTCATGCTTAGCGGCACCACTGACGGGTTTGTCTAAGAAGGTTGTGAAGTTATTATGGTCATATTCTTGTGAGTTAGCCTTTCAGGAGCTAAAAGGGATGTTGACTTCAGCACCCATACTAGTATTTCCAGATTCGGTCAAGAGCTATACTATTTTCTGTGATACATTAGGTATCGGGCTGGGAGCTTTCCTTATGCACGGAGATGGATTTGTTTTGTATAGGTATCTGTAGTTGAGGCCACATGAGAGGAGTTACCCAACGCACGATCTCGATTTGGTGGTAGTTGTTCATGCCTTGCGCTGTTGAAGACATTATATTCTGGGAGAGAATGTTGTGGTTTTCACCGACCAAAAAAGTCTCAAGTACATTTTCACTCAACGTGATCTAAATTTGAGACAGAAAAGGTGGGATTATTACCTTTAATCCTTTGAGTTTGAGCTTGCCTATATGCCTGGGAAAGGCAATGCAGTAGCTGGTGTGTTGAGGAGGAGGACTCAGATACAATCAGTTCAGGAGGCCAGTAGTGAGTTGTAAAGACCCGTAAAATTCAAGGAAAATTTTTTCTTAATTTTCTTTGGGATTTTACAAGAATGCAGTTTCAGACGCCACTTGATTCTGAGGCCCGGTGTGCCTGGAATTTCTATCTGAAGTTTAGCACGGGTACGTTCAGTGAGCGAACGAGCGGGATTTTTTATCTTTTAAACCGGTGCTCGGAATCAAATTCTGAGGGCACTGATGGAACCACAGCACCGGTAATTGCTTAGGAACACCTGTTCCGGAGTTGCGTTTTCACGAGAGTTGATGATAAAAATTGTGGAAGTTTAATTTATAATTATTCTACAATTTTTATTTTACTCTAAGTGATTAATCCTTTGGATGTAAGTTGGGTAACTACCCAACCTCCCTTGGGAGGTTATGAGAGTGTTGGGTCCCACACGAACCCCACCCCTTCATATCCTCTAAACCCCCTCAACTCCCTTTTAAATTTTGATAACTTAAGATTATTAACTTATGGTTTTAATGTGGTGAGTTAAATGTAAGTTTTTGAAATTCAAACTCTTGAATTTCAAAAGCCTTGTTGTGTTAATAAAATAAGTTGAGAACTTATTTTATTTGGGTTTGTGTTTAGTTGTTTGAGAGCTTTTGGAGAAAAATCTAATTAAGTCTTGAGTTCTTATTTCCCTTTGACGAAGAATGTGAAGAACGAACGATCTCCGACGTGCCGTGATGAGCCCTCGAAGACCGTCTTCCGCGACACCGATCTGCGACGCGATGTCTTCTTCCACGACGTTCTTCTTCTACGATGTCACTTCCGCGATGGTTTTCCACGACGAAATCTCCATCAACGTCTTCGAATCCTCGCTTCGCGACGCCGACGTTCGTCATCTCTTTTATCAAGTAGGGGATTTATTTTATTTAATTATTTTCCGTTCATGATTCTAGTTTGTTGTTCTTCGTGGATATACGACTAAATCTTATCGTTTAACGAGAGGGGGCCGGACCGCACAAACACGGCCGACCCTCCTATTTATCCTTGTTTGATACTTTGTGGTTTGGAAGGAATGGCGTGGTGCCGTCGCACCACGCGGGAATCGCACGGCAAGTAATTTGCGGCGCCGTCGCGCCGCACCGTGAAGTTGAACAAGGACGGGATGCCGTCGCGCCGCGTCGAAGAAAACCGAAGACGCCGCGGCCGGAGCGGGGCTGCAGCGGAGGGGCGCGGTGTCGTCGCACCGCGCTGGACGAATCAAGTCGTGGCTGGTTCCGGGCCGCGGCGGAGAAGGGTGACCGGTGGCCGGTTCCGGGTCGCCGGTGTCGGCGATGGAGGAAGGACCGGCCGTCGCCGGTCCTTGTCGGCAGAACCGGCCGGCCGGTGCGGGCCGGCCGGTGCGGGCCGGCCGGACAAAGGAGAGTCAGGGGAATTAATTACCTTGGTCGGCCAGATCAAACGGCCCACATCAATGGGGGGCGGGTCGTGGTTACACCAGGGGGGCAGGCGCCCCCCCCCCCCCCCCCCCTGCCAAAACGGCTCGGTCATTGGCCGAGCTGGCCAGCGCACTAGGCGTGCTGTGCCCAGGCCGGACCGGCCGCCTGGCCAGTCTACCAGGTCGGGCCACGGCCTGGCCAGGCCGCGCCGGGCTGTGCCGGGCCAGGCCAACCCGGACCCGGGGCGAGTCAACCCGGTTCAGGCCGATCGGGGGGTCTCGGGCCGGGTCGGTCCGGGCCCGAAACCCCCGTTTTCGGACCGTCTTTGGTCTTTTGCCTATAATATGGGCTACAGACCTCTTATCGACGCACCGTCAGTTGCGATGCAATCCTTGAATCGAGACGGTCGTTTCGGTATATCATACTCAAGGTTTCGGAATACTTTGAGTTCAGCCAGGTTGGTTCGTACACGAAACCAACCGGGCCCTCAGATCGGAAACGCTCATATCTTAAGCTCCGGACGTCCGAATGACGTGCCGTCAACTTTGTTGGTTTCCTCTTTGTGAGACGGATCTTTTGGCTTACTCCGCCTATGTTTTGGATGCAGGTGGAGTATGGTCGGGTTGGTTTGGCCTTAAAACCAACCGGGCCCCTGGGACGAAAAAGCCAATAACTCTCAGACCGGGCGTCTGATTGACGCGCCGTCTGCGACGTTGAGTTCCTGTTGACGATACGGAACTTTTGGATACATCAACTCTGGACTATGTGTCAGTTGATGTATCAGCCTCTCGGCTCGTGGAGTGGACCCTCCCGAACGAGCTTGCTGTGTGCGGGAACCCTAGAGCTGGTTGCGACTGCTACTGTAACTGCGACGACGACTGTGCAGAGATCCTCAGTGGATTCGACGGCGAAGACTACAGCACTCAGCGATCCTGTGTGGATCAGTGCTATCGATCCTGTGTGGGTCTGATCCTGTGTGGGTCAGCGCTCAGTGGTTCTATGTGAGCCAGCGCCTGCAGATCCTGTGTGGGTCATTGCGGGGGTTAGTACCTATCGATCCTGTGTGGGTCCGACGACTTAGATTGGTCAATGATCATCTCTATCGTCTTTCGAAGAAATATACCTGTGTGAGTTGAATCCTGTTTGCTTTCCTATGTGGATTGTGTTGTGCTATCCTGTGTGGATTACGTTTTACCTTCCTGTGTGGAATACGTATGCTTTCCTGTGTGGACTGGGTTGTACTTGGGCTCGGAGGTTAGAGCGTTTTGGAATTGATGACTTAGGTATATGTATGGACATATACCTAAGTAGTGTCGGTTGTTACTTCGTGATTGTATCTTTCCTTTGTGGTTTATCCTTTGTGGATTTTGGGAGACCTCTGGGGGTCTCAGGGTCCCTACTGAATAGCTTATACTCACCCCTGCACGGGCTATGCCCGTACTACATTGTGTTCGTTGCAGACGACGGACAACGTTGATCGTGGTTGAGGCTTGAAGAGAAGTACGGTACTTGGAGGTGGACCACTGGGCAGGACATACTCGGAGTGGACGGTGGGACCTGAGGAGCAATGGAGCTATCTGTACCCACCCTTCAGGTGGGATTTCCAATGGACAGCTCGGCGTTGTGGCTTTACTTATCTGTTGTTGTTTTCCCTTTCCAGTTGTACTTTACTTTCAGTTTGGGTTTGTATACTGGCCCACTTACTTTTCCGCACTTACTCTTGTACCAGCTTTTACTTAGTGTTTACTTCTATAGCTTGTTTACTCTGTGGTGTTTGTTTATTTAAAAAGGCAATGCCTTCCCTTTTTACCGGGATTTACGCCTTGGTGCTAGTCGCCAGCCCCTGGCCTATGGAAGGTGGGCTCGGGGTAGTCACCGCACGGGCCCCGAGGACGGGTCGTGACAAATTGGTATTAGAGGAGTTCGGTTCTACCGCAGAACTTGGACTCTGATCGTTTCTATGTGAAGCAATAGTGTTTAGCATATTGGGTGTGGTTATCAGTCCAGGGAGTCCAGTGTTGGTGTGGCGGCCGACGTATCCGTACACCAGAACCTTGAATTCTGATTTCCGACTTAATTCACGAAAACATTGATTGCATGTGTGTTTCAAGTTTTCTTTGTGATTAATTTGTATCAGCTCACTAGGTATACTGTTCTGACCATGGTGCACCTGTTTCCTTTTCAGGATGGCCCCACAACGGCAGCCAGCTAGGGTTCCGAGAGTTGATCGTGACGATATCCCACTGAGTGATGAGGCCTCGGTGCAGGGCCCTTTGTCAGCAGTGGCATCAGCGGTAGCTCTACCCGCCGAGCCACCGATGCTTCCAGCACCAGCCGCTGACGATGCACGTCGCCTTAGTGCACTGCATGAGTTCCATCACCAGCGACCGCCCAGGTTCCACGGGGAGACGGACCCCCAGGTAGCCGAGGACTGGCTGGAGGCAGTGGTGAGAGTTTTCAGGTTAGTGAGGACACCAGCAGACCTCATGGTGATCCTCGCAGCGAGCCTACTACACACAGTAGCAGGCAGATGGTAATGCATGATGCTCCAGGTGCACGATGAGGCATATCTTCTCTGGACGGACTTTGAGAGCCTCTTCCTCTCGGAGTTCGTCCCAGCCACCCTCCATGCGGTGCGCATTCAGGAGCTTCTTCAGCTGCGGCAGGGCAGCATGACGGTCGCCCAGTACTCGACGAGATTTACCGATCTCTCGTGCTACTCTACAGACATTGTACGGGTCCCATTCTTTCAGTCCCGGACCATTGAGCAGGGATTGAGACAGGAGATCAGGGCATCGCTGATCTCCCTCAGCATTCCGACTTAGACAGGAGTACTGGAAAGAGCCCTTTTGATCGATATTTTTCTTGCTGAGTCTACACCAGCGCCGAGACCCACCGCAGGGCGGCACGTAGCAGAGACTTCTGCAGCAAGCAGTCAACAGATGACTCTTGGGTCCATGCAGACCAGACCCTCAGGCAGACGACCTCAGGAAACTGGCTCAGCAGTGCGGGGCACACAGCGTGGAGCCAGTCTTCCGAGAGGCAGGCAGTGCTACTCATACGGCGGGCAGGGCCACATGGCTCGTGACTGCCCGACCCGCCGTGCCAAGGAGCAGTAGACGGTTGGGGGACCAACGAGGCAGAGGCATAGGGTCGATCGTGGCGGTCCGCAGGGAGGAGGCGGATGAGGCAGAGGAGCTGGCCGAGCAGCAGGTGGTGGGAGACGCTTTGAGGCTCTACCACCACCACCACAGGAGGTCCACCCCGACCACAAGAAGCTTGCGGGCAGAGACAGACACAGCTCCAGGCAGCGGAGGCCTACAACCACGGCGCACCAGAGATGATTCGAGGTACGATCTATGTCTATTCCACCCTTGCTGCAGTTCTTATAGACACAGGAGCGAGTCACTCTTTCATAACTGCTGCCCTTGTTCGGAGCTCAGAGATTCCGACAAAGCCGTTGGCTCGATCCTTACGGCTAGAGACTCCTACGGGAGTAGACTCGACGATTACGCACTGGTGCCGGCAGTGTGAGATTACTCTAGGAGGCAAGAGCTTTGACTGGGATCTTCTTGTAGCAGCACTGAGGCCTTACGACGTCATCTTGGGCATGGATTGGTTGTCTACGGTCCATGCAAAGATTGACTGTATTAGGCGCAAGGTGTGATGTGTACGCACCGACGGGAGCAGGTTCACCTTCACCGGCGAGAAGGGAGCCTTCGCAGCACAGGATGGAATTCCGCAGAGGAGAGGACAGCCCATCACTCATCAGTTGGCTAGCCTCATCCTAGGAGCAGTTGAAGTGTGGAGTCCTGGTTTTCCTGTAGTGGTGGATCAGTATGCGGACGTTTTCCCCGACGACGTTCCCGGGCTACCTCCTCACAAAGAGGTAGAATTTTATATTGACCTGTACCCCGGTACAGCCCCGATATCGACTCTAGTATATTGGATGGCCCCCGCCGAGCTTCGAGAGCTACGGGTACAGTTGGAGGACTTGCAGGGCAAGGGGCTCATCTGACCCAGTGTTTCACCCTGGGCTTCCCCGATATTGTTCGCCAAGAAGGCGGACGGGAGCTTGCAACTTTGTGTCGACTATCGTCTCCTGAACCAGGTGACAGTGAGGAACAAGTATCCGCAACCGAGGATTGATGACCTCTTCGATCAGATCAAGGGAGCACGGTGGTTCTCGAAGATAGACCTCAGCTCAGGCTATCATCAGCTCAGAGTTCGAGACGAGGATGTGAAAAAGACGGCCTTCAGATATCGGTATGGCCACTATGAGTTCTTGGTTATGCCTTTAGACATAACCAATGCTCCAGTAGTGTTCATGGCCCTCATGAACAAGATCTTCCAGCCATACCTCGATCGATTTTTCGTAGTCTTCATCGACGATATTTTTGATTTACTCGACGACTGAGGAGGAGCACGCTTACCACTTACGGGTTGTACTAGACACACTCCGAGAGCACCAGCTTTATGTTAAGCTCTCGAAGTGTTAGTTATGGATACGCGAGGTCCACTTCTTGGTACACGTCATCTCTAAGGTGGGATTTGTAGTGGATCCTGCGAATATTGAGGCAGTTCTAGCTTGGGAGCCACCTAGGAGCGTGACGGAGGTGCGGAGTTTCTTGGGACTAGCTGGATACTACCGAAGATTTGTGCCAGACTTCTCCAGAGTTGCGGCACCACTCTCAGCTTTGATGAAGAAGGGAAACCCCTTTTTATGGTCAGAAAGATGTCAGCAGAGCTTCCAGGAGATGAGACAGAGATTGACCAGCGCACCTATCTTGAGGTTGCCTGAGGAGGGAGTAGGGTACGTAGTATACTACGATGCATCAGGGACCGGACTCGGATGTGTCCTGATGCAGGAGTGGGAAGTGATCGCCTATGGATCACGTAAATTGAGGCCACATGAGCATAACTATGCTACCCATGACCTAGAGTTAGCAGCAGTGGCCTTCGCTCTGAAGATATGGAGACACTATCTGATGGGCGAGCGCTTTATAGTCTTTTCTGACCAACAGAGTCTCAGATACATCTTCTCTCAGAAGGATCTGAATCTGAGACAGTGGCGATGGCTCGAGTTCATCTAGGACTATGACTTTGAGATAGTCTATACTCCTGGGAAGGGGAACGTGGTAGCCAATGCTCTCAGTAGGAGGACGGGCATTCAGCAACTTGAGGAGGAGACAGAGCAGCTAGCCTCTTTGCAGATATCCTTCGTGGATAGATATGGAGAAGCCTTCCTCCAGTCTCTCACAATCACTCCTCCACTACTGCATCAGGTCAGAGAGGCACAGTGTGGGGACGCTGACTGTGAGACGCAGCGTGCACAGATATCCTCAGGACAGGAACCTGATGGTTTCTCCTTTGGAGCAGAGCACGACGTCCTTTTCAGAGGACGCACCTTGGTACCAGTTGCTTTACAGGAGGAGGTGCTGAGAGAGTTTCACACTTCTCCTTTGGCGGTACATCCTGTAGTGGCGAAGATGTACCAGGATCTCAGTCGACAGCACTGGTGGCCGGGCATGAAGATGGTTGTGGCAGAGTTCGTTTCTCGATGCCTCACCTGCCAGTAGGTGAAGGCTGAGCACCAGGTACTGGTAGGCTTGGTACAGCCTTTGGAGGTCCTAGAGTGGAAGTGGGATGGCATATCTATGGACTTCGTGACTGGACTTCCACGCACTTCCAGAGGTCACGACTCCATCTGGGTGATTGTAGACCGACTCACCAAGTTGGTGCACTTTCTACCCATCAGAGAGCAGGGATCAGTGGAGAGCTTGGGACGAATTTATGTTCAGGAGATTGTACGGCTTCATGGTGTGCCATCATCTATCATCTCCTATCGAGATGCTCTCTTTATATCCCGGCTTTGGAAGGGGTTGCAGGAGGCGTTCGGGACGCAGCTACGTCTGAGCACAACCTTTCACCCTCAGACGGATGGTCAGACGGAGAGGACCATTCAGACTCTCGAGGACATGCTCCGTGCATGTGTCCTCAACTTTGGTCGCAGCTGGGAGGACCACCTACCCTTGGTGGAGTTCGCGTACAACAACAGCTACCACTCCACCATCGGGATGGCACCATACGAGGCGTTGTACGGCAGACCTTGCAGATCTCCTTTATGCTGGACAGACCCTGGGGAGTCAGCACTTGTGGGACCGGAGATGGTCCAGGCCATGACAGAGAAGGTCCAGGTCATCCTGGAGTGGATGAGGACAGCTCAGAGCCGACAGAAGTCTTATGCTGACAGGAGGTGGAGGCCACTAGAGTTCGAGGATGGTGACCACATCTTCTTGCGTGTCTCACCTCGACCTGGATTACGGAGATTTTTCTGAGTCGGCAAGTTGTCTCCACGCTTCATCGGAACCTTCCAGGTCCTCAGCAGGATTGGCGAGGTGGATTATCGTCTGGCTCTACCACCTCAGTGGCACCGGATGCATGACATCTTCCACGTATCTCAGCTGAGGAGATACGTGCACGACCCGACGCATATCATTGACCATGGGGAGCTTGACATTGATGATGGGGCGACTTTTTCGGAGGTTCCAGTGGAGATCGAGGATCGACAGGAGTGGGTCCTATGTGGACGGTCGATTCCTCTAGTGCGCATCAGATGGCAGTACGGGAACCTCCAGGAGAGAACTTGGGAGCGGGAGGCTCAGATGCGTGCTCAGTACCCTCATTTGTTTTCCTAGTTTTTGATATATCTTTACGGGGATGTATAGCCCTGAGGTGGGAGTAATTTAAAGACCCGTAAAATTCAAGGAATATTTTTTCTTAATTTTCTTTGGGATTTTACAAGAATGTAGTTTCAGACGGCACTTGATTCTGAGGCCCGGTGTGCCCGGAATTTCTATCCGAAGTTTAGCTCGGGTACATTCAATGAACGAACGAGCGGGATTTCCTATCTTTTGAACCGGTGCTCGGAATCGAATTCTGAGGGCACCGATGGAACCGCAGTGCCAGTAATTTCCTAGGAACACCTGTTCCGGAGTTGCTTTTTCATGATAGTTGATGATAAAAATTGTGGAAGTTTAATTTATAATTATTCTATAATTTTTATTTTACTCTAAGTGATTAATCCTTTGGATGGAAGTTGGGTAACTACCCAACCTCCCATGGGAAGTTATGAGGGTGGTGGGGCTCTCACGAACCCCACCCCTTCATATCCTCTAAACCCCCTCAACTCCCTTTTAAAATTTTGATAACTTAAGATTATTAACTTGTGGTTTTAATGTGGTGAGTTAAATGTACGTATTTGAAATTTAAACTCTTGAATTTCAAAAGCCTTGTTGTGTTAATAAAATAAGTTGAGAACTTATTTTATTTGGGTTGGTGTTTAGTTGTTTGAGAGATTTTAGAGAAAAAGCTAAGGAAGTCTTGAGTTCTTCTTTCCCTTTGACGAAGAACGCGAAGAACGAACGATCTCCGACGTGCCGCGCCGAGCCCTCGGAGACCGTCTTCTGCAACACCGATCCGCGACGCGAAGTCTTCTTCCACAACATTCTTCTTCTGTGACGTCTCTTCCAAGACGTTTTTCCGTGAAGAAATCTCCGTCAACGTCTTTGAATCCTCGCTTCGTGACGCCGACGTTCGTCATCTCTTTTATCAAGTAGGGGATTTATTTTATTTAATTATTTTACGTTCATGATTCTAGTTTTTCGTTCTTCGTGGAAATACGACTAAATGTTATCATTTAACGAGAGGGTGCCGGACCGCACAAAAACAGCCGACCCTCCTCTTTATCCTTGTTTGATACTTTGTGGTTTGGACAGAATGGCGTGGTGCCGTCACACCACGCATGAAATCACACGACAAGTAATTCGCGGCGTCGTCGTGCCGCGCCGTGAAGTTGAACAAGGACGCGACGTCGTCGCGCCACGTAGAAGAAAACCGAAGATGTCATGGCCGGAGTGGGGCTGCGGCGGAGGGGCGCGGTGTCGTCGCACCGCGCCGGACGAATCAAGTTGTGGCCGGTTCCGGGCCGCGGCGGAGCAGGGTGACCGGCAGCCGGTTTCGGGTCGCCGGTGTCGGCGATGGAGGAAGGACCGTGTAACGACCCAAAATTTCATTAATGGAAAATCCCTCTTGATCCAGTTAAATGTTTCTTTATGTTTTTATATGATGTCAACTTCTTTAGTTTAACGTTAAGATTTGTGACCGTTACTTTTATAGCCGTTGAACAGTGATCATCTGGGTAGTTTAAATATAAGGCTTTAACGAACCAATTTTCTACTCAGACAAAGGAAGCGATGGCCTCATCCAGTAGAATTGCCCCTTACGAAGCCCATTTGTCGGAGCTCGGTAAAGAGGTGGCGTCTTTGGGCTTTTCCCTTGACCAAGCCCAAGCTGAGCTTCATCAAGTCAAGCTCGAACGTGATCGTCTACGGGAAAAATGGAAGTTGATAGAGATTACCACTCGAGCGATGTTATCCGAGCAGCCCCAAGAGTCTGTCACCATCGCGCACCTTACCCTTAGGTCTTATGCGGCTATTTTAAGGGGTTATGTAACAAATAAGTAGAACCATGTTCATGTACATTATTTTTTTTTATATATAATAATGAATATAATTTCTAGTCATTTTTGATACTTTGTAATTAGTTTTTAAAGTACAAATGGTGTTTTTAGTTATTATTTAATTAAGAATTATATTTTATTAAATTAAAGGATTTTTGAATTAAATAATATTTTAATAAAATATTATTATTAATTTTAAATTAATTAAATATAAATGATCTTATAATTTTATGAATGCAATTAAAATTTTTATTAAGGTTTGAAAGCCATTTCTGTCAAAACCCGTGATTTTTTTTATAAATGTCGGTTTTTATTTTAAAAGTGAAAATTCACATATTTAGAAAATTATTTAGATAAAATAAGTATTATTTTTGGAATCAGGACGTCGAAATTATCCAACGGTGAATTTTTCATAATTTTCTGAGACAGTCAAATTTTTGGGTAAAAATTAAATACCATTTAAATATATAATGTGTTTTATGACATCATAATGACCCAATGGTGATGTAATAAAATACCATAATCCTTAGTTTCGGCCAATATATGTTTTATCATTAAAATAATGAGGTTTTGGGTTTGTTTGACTCACTTTTCAAAGCATTAATGGAGCCCTCAAGACTTATTCAACACTTTGCCTTTTTAAATTAATTTCCATGGGAGTGTGACTCACCTCCACATAAGCAACCCTATTTTTTTAATAAGTTCGGACCTTGGCCTTATAAAATATTATTTTCCTCTCTCCTTTTCCAGAAACCATGGGCAAATACCATGGGATGGTTTGTGGTTTGGATTATTTTAATATAAGGGGTCCCAAACCTAAATAATAAAGAATTCTCTCACCTTTCCTATATAAACCCACCCAAGCTCCCACTTCCTCCTCACTCAAAGCCCTTGAAGTTCGTCCAACCTCTGCCCTACTCTCTCTAGAATCCTCTCAAGGTGCCCCAAGCTCCCAAGAAGCCTCTCACAAGCCTCTCTCTAGCCTTTGGAAGCACACTTCCAAGTAAGGGTTTTTCTTCCTTTCTCATTTTTGTCAATTTTCTTTAAGTTGTATTGCCTTTTTAATTTCAATTATGAATGTTGGGGTATGGTTTCGCACCTCCCCCATACTGCCCTATTATTGTTTGAATGATGGGAGACCCCTTTCTCTCTCATTAAATGCCTCCCATGTACACCCGTTACTATGCCGAAATTCCGAAAGGAGCTTCTCTCTCTTCTTTTATATTCAAGCAATACTTTTGTATCATGAATCTAAATTCCATTTCTATTGTTGGGACATGTATATATATGATCTCCTTACTGTCCATTACATGTAAATATGATGAGGAACCCCTTTCTCTCTCATCAACCTTTTTATGAATTCTTATGTCACGCCGTTACGCCGCCGAAATCGCACCGATTTTCTAAGCCAATGTCTTTGTGTAGTGAATACCATGCCCATTTCTCCATCAAGGGTATTCACCTTTATGCACATTTACTTATTGATTGTAAAGCTTCATGTATGAATTCCACATTCCTTTATCGTGGAATAAATGATTATGTTTTATGAATCCATGTTTTATGATCCATGTGACACACTTATGCATGAAATGAAATGTTTAAGAAGGGTGCGCCCTGATAGCGCTCCAATGCATTGGGTAAAGTATAGTATCATGATACGTCATGTGCAATGAGTGTTGACTCATGCTAATTCAAGTGCAACGAGGGTTTACTCGTGCTTCAAGTGCAATGAGGGTTTACTCATGCTCCATGTGCAATGAGCCTTGGCTCATGCTAATTCAATGTTAAGTGTTGTTGCCACATTTCCATGTTATGATTATCATGCTTTATCATGCCTTTATGTTCATGTCTCTCTTATGTTCTATTGATATGCCTATTCCCTAACATGTATTGTACTCCTCATGTTATTCATTATGTACTCCCTTGCTGGGCTTTATAGCTCACCCTTTTCTTATGCATGTCCTCAGGTTATCCCATGCAATGCTAAGTACGAAGGAATGTAGTGGTCATGTAAAGGAAGTTTTCAATAAGGATGTTGTATTTCAAGTTTAAAGTTTTTATGTAATGATCCTAAGCCCCAAAGACACTAAACCTCTCGATCTTCTTTGTTGTATCAAGTGAAGTTTTATGTAATAAAGCATGTTTAAGTTGTAATAAAAAGCAGGGTTGTCATAGTTGGTATCAGAGGATAGGTTTAGTTATTTTTGGGATTAGGAAACCCTAGTAAAGCCTTAGATACAAGACTAATCATAATAAAAACATCCCTAAGTTTTGGTAAATACTAAGTAAGTGGTTTATCAAACAAATACATCCCTGTCTGGATACGAGCAGGTAGAGGCGGCTCTGGCACAGATGTATCCTAGGGGTAAAACCCGAAAACACCGCTTTGAGCTAGACTCGAACGGGAACTGGTGCACGACAACGGGCCTTGCTGCACTCTTGGTTACGACACTCCCGGGGGATATGTTTTGATAAATTCACAATCTTAGTATGAACCCTTATTAAGGGAAAAATGCCCCTAAGAATATATGTTAGAAGGAAGATCATGAAAAGCCTGGATTGAATCCTATAGACTCATGAGTTAAAGAGATTAAAGTTTATTTATAAGTCATCAACTTTTGTCTTTGGATTACCCTTTATGTGTTACCCCTAACTTTCCTTTTATTCCAGCCAATGGCCGGTAATAGGAGAACTCGGGCTAACAACCGTTGTGAAGATCAGTGTGAGGATTGTACTAATGAGATGCCCAATCCGATGGGAGCGGGAATCGCGAACTTTGTCACGCTTCTCTCTCAGCTAACTCAAGTTTTGAATAGAAACACTGGTCAAGAGGAACGTTCAACCCCCCCTAAGAAAGAACAAGTCGCTATTGAAAGCTTCATGAGACAAAGGCCTCCTACTTTTAGTGGATCATCCGATCCCATGATTGCTGAACAATGGATCAACTCCATTGAAAAGATATTCTCCATCCTCCAATGCTCTGAAAAAGAGAAGGTTCTCCTGGCGGCTTATCGTATGGAGGGTGAAGCTGATCAATGGTGGACGTTGATCAAAAATACGAAGCCTGAGGAGGAGATCGAGGCTTTGGAATGGAAGGTATTCCGGAAGATGTTTTTCGATAAATATTTTCCACGCACCCTCCGTCTTAAGATGGAAAGGGACTTCCTTTCCCTCAAGCAGAAAGATGAGGAATCTGTGGGAGCGTACGAGGCAAACTTCACAAGGCTTGCACGATACGCTTCCGGCTTTGTCGTTACCCCCGAATGCAAGGTTGACCGCTTCTTTGGTGGGCTGAAGCCTAGCTTGCGGAAAGCATTAGCGATCCGTGACTTCGACAGCTATGAGGAGATTGTCCGATGTGCCCTTAAGGTTGAAATGGAGATCGGAGAATCACAGGGGTATCATGGGGACAAGAAGCGGAAGGTGGACTTCAATGTTGGTGGTCCGATGGATAAATCCAACGGCGCTAAGAAATTCCAGCACCCCACTTGCCAAAAGTGTGGAAAGAAGCACCCTGGAAATTGCCTTAGGGGGACAAGAAAATGCTTCAAGTGTGGAAGAGAAGGGCACCTAGCTGTTAACTGTCAGCAAGAAGGACCCGCGGCTGCGACGGAGGGGAGGAACGCTCCGTTCGAACCTCAACGCGTTGTTCAATGCTTCAAATGCAAAGAACCGGGTCATTTTGCGAATCAGTGCCCTAATCCAAGGGTTATCGGAGGCAATCAACAACCTCCAAGACAGCAAGGAAGAGCTTTTGCCATCACTTCTGCCGAAGTGAACCCCGACAACGAAGTGGTGACAGGTACGCTAGTTATTCATTCAAGAATAGCGAACGTACTTTTTGATTCAGGTTCTACGCATTCTTTTATATCTCAAAAGTTTAGTAGAATAATCCCTGCACCACCACAAGTCATGGAAGTAAAGATGTCGGTGAGTACGGCAAATGGGGCAATCATTGCATCCCATGAGTATAAGTCCTCCCCTGTTATATTATGTGGATTGAATTTCCCGGCGAACCTCGTCATACTCCCTTTGGTGGAATTTGATGCAATTCTTGGCATGGATTGGCTTTCCTTATATAGAGCCAACATAAATTGTCGGGAGAGGGAAATCACACTCCATATGGAGAATCGACCCCCGATTCTTTACAAGTGTCAGGAGGAAGATGAATCTCCTTTAGCTCCATCATCTCAAGCATGGATATTACTGCCTTATGAGCACGCATATCTGGCTCAGATGATTGAGTCCAAGGAAGAAACCACCCTTGAAGAAATGCCTATTGTGAGGGAATTCGCTGAAGTATTTCCCGAGGAACTTCCTGGTCTTCCTCCAAGAAGAGATGTTGAGTTCTCAATTGAACTTATACCTGGGGCGCTACCAATATCCAAGACTCCATATAGAATGGCTGTTGTTGAGCTTGAAGAGCTGAAGAAACAACTACAGGAGAATCTGGATAAAGGGTTTATACGCCCAAGTGCATCACCATGGGGTGCACCAGTCCTCTTCGTCAAGAAGAAGGATGGGTCAATGCGGCTTTGCATCGATTATCGTGAACTTAACAAAATCACGATAAAGAACAAGTATCCTCTCCCAAGAATCGATGACTTGTTTGATCAGCTGCGTGGAGCTCAATACTTCTCCAAGGTCGACTTGCGGTCGGGATATTATCAAGTAAGGGTGAAGAAGGAAGATATCCCCAAGACTGCTTTTCGTACAAGGTACGGGCACTATGAATTCATAGTAATGCCTTTTGGACTCACCAATGCTCCAGCAATATTCATGGACTTGATGAATAGAGTCTTTAGAGATTACCTAGATAAATTTGTGGTAGTCTTTATAGATGATATTCTGATATACTCCAAAACCAAGGAGGACCATGAGGAGCATTTAAGAACTGTACTGGAGACTTTGCGCAAGGAGAAGCTCTATGCCAAGTACAGCAAGTGTGAGTTCTGGTTGAAGGAGGTCTCATTCTTGGGCCATATCATCACAAGCAATGGGATATCTGTGGACCCCTCCAAAACAGATGCAATTGAGGGATGGCCGAGGCCAACATCGGTAACTGATATCCGTAGCTTCTTGGGGTTAGCTGGATATTATCGACGATTTGTGAGAAACTTCTCACGATTGTCCAACCCTCTTACCAAGCTAACTCGAAAGGGAGTAAAGTTTGCTTGGAGTGATGAATGCGAAGAAAGCTTCAAGGAGTTGAAAAGGAGGCTTATCACTGCACCTGTGCTCACTTTACCCACAAGTGGGGAGCTTTTTGTGGTATTCAGTGATGCTTCGAAGAAGGGCTTAGGATGTGTGCTGATGCAGAATGATAAAGTGATATCCTATGCCTCAAGGCAGTTGAAAATCCATGAGCGAAATTATCCAACGCATGATCTGGAGTTGGCGGCGGTGATCTTCGCCTTGAAAATCTGGCGGCATTATCTCTATGGGGAGAAATGTGAGATATATACTGACCACAAGAGTCTTAAATATATATTCACACAGAAAGAGCTTAATATGCGCCAGAGAAGATGGATAGAGCTCATCAAGGATTATGACTGTTCAATACATTACCACCCTGGGAAGGCGAACAAGGTGGCGGATGCCCTAAGTAGAAAGGATCCAGCAATTCTATCAATGATGAGAATTGAGAAGGATCCAATCTTCTTAGACTTGATGAAGATGGACGTGGGAATCATAAAGAAGGGAACATCATCAATCCTTTCACAAATGATTGCTCAACCATCTCTTTTGGAAAGTTTAAAGGATTCTCAAAGGGATGATGCGAGAATCCACGAAAAAGTGGAAGCTATCAAAAAGGGAAAATCCTCAGAGTTTAATGTTAATGAAGAAGGAATTGTGCGGTTTGGGAAAAGACTATGTGTCCCATCATGTTCGGAGCTGAAGAAGGAACTTTTGGATGATGCACATAGTTCAAATTTCTCTATTCACCCAGGGAGCACAAAGATGTATCGAGATCTCCGAGAAAACTTTTGGTGGGATAATATGAAGAAGGAGATCGCCGAATATACATCAAAGTGCCTGGTGTGTCAGCAAGTGAAGGCAGAGAGGCAGAAGTCTAAGGGGATGATGCAACCATTGCCCATACCAGAATGGAAATGGGAGAACATCACCATGGACTTCGTCACTGGACTTCCAAGTACATCCAAAAGCAACAATGCAATCTGGGTTATTGTGGATCGTCTTACAAAGACTGCACACTTCATTGCTATTCGAGAGGACTTCTCTTTGGATCAACTGGCACGGATATATATCAGGGAAGTGGTACGGTTGCATGGAGTACCACTATCTATTGTGTCTGACCGAGATCCAAGATTTACCTCTAAGTTTTGGAAGAGTCTTCAACATGCTCTGAATACTGAACTGAACTTCAGTACGGCCTATCATCCTCAAACTGAGGGCCAATCCGAGCGGACTATCCAAACACTTGAGGATATGTTGAGAGCGTGCTCAATGGACTTTAAAGGAGGATGGGATCAACATCTTCCTCTAGTTGAGTTCTCTTATAATAATAGTTTCCACTCGAGCATCCAAATGGCACCATATGAAGCCCTGTATGGGAAAAGGTGTAGAACACCGGCATGTTGGGATGAGGTCGGTGAACGTAAGCTGCTTGGACCAGAAATGGTCGAAGAAATGGTGGAGAAGGTGAAAACCATTCAGCAGCATATCAAGGCAGCCCAAAGTCGACAGAAGAGTTATGCAGATAATCGTCGACGAGACCTTGAGTTTAATGTCGGAGACATGGTGTTTTTACGCATATCTCCGTGGAAGAAGGTCATGAGGTTTGGAAAGAAAGGGAAGTTAAGTCCAAGGTACATCGGCCCCTTCGAGATTCTTGATCGTGTTGGGGCTGTGGCCTATCGACTAGCACTTCCACCTACTATGGCCAAGGTGCATGATGTCTTCCATGTATCCCTCTTAAGGAAGTACATACCAGACCCTTCACATGTACTCTCTTCTGAGGTGGTACAATTAGAAGACGATCTTTCTTATGAGGAGCAACCAGTGAAGATCTTAGATCGTAGAGAAAAAGTTCTACGAAATAAGACAATGCCCCTCGTCAAGGTGTTGTGGAGAAACCACAAGTTTGAAGAAGCAACTTGGGAGTCGGAGGATATGATGAAGCTAAGTTACCCACATTTGTTTTAGTGTGGGAAAAGGAAAATTTCGAGGGCGAAATTTCTTAAGGGGGGAATGTTGTAACGACCCAAAATTTCATTAATGGAAAATCCCTCTTGATCCAGTTAAATGTTTCTTTATGTTTTTATATGATGTCAACTTCTTTAGTTTAACGTTAAGATTTGTGACCGTTACTTTTATAGCCGTTGAACAGTGATCATCTGGGTAGTTTAAATATAAGGCTTTAACGAACCAATTTTCTACTCAGACAAAGGAAGCGATGGCCTCATCCAGTAGAATTGCCCCTTACGAAGCCCATTTGTCGGAGCTCGGTAAAGAGGTGGCATCTTTGGGCTTTGCCCTTGACCAAGCCCAAGCTGAGCTTCATCAAGTCAAGCTCGAACGTGATCGTCTACGGGAAAAATGGAAGTTGATAGAGATTACCACTCGAGCGATGTTATCCGAGCAGCCCCAAGAGTCTGTCACCATCGCGCACCTTACCCTTAGGTCTTATGCGGCTATTTTAAGGGGTTATGTAACAAATAAGTAGAACCATGTTCATGTACATTATTTTTTTTATATATAATAATGAATATAATTTCTAGTCATTTTTGATACTTTGTAATTAGTTTTTAAAGTACAAATGGTGTTTTTAGTTATTATTTAATTAAGAATTATATTTTATTAAATTAAAGGATTTTTGAATTAAATAATATTTTAATAAAATATTATTATTAATATTAAATTAATTAAATATAAATGATCTTATAATTTTATGAATGCAATTAAAATTTTTATTAAGGTTTGAAAGCCATTTCTGTCAAAACCCGTGATTTTTTTTATAAATGTCGGTTTTTATTTTAAAAGTGAAAATTCACATATCTAGAAAATTATTTAGATAAAATAAGTATTATTTTTGGAATCAGGACGTCGAAATTATCCAACGGTGAATTTTTCATAATTTTCTGAGACAGTCAAATTTTTGGGTAAAAATTAAATACCATTTAAATATATAATGTGTTTTATGACATCATAATGACCCAATGGTGATGTAATAAAATACCATAATCCTTAGTTTCGGCCAATATATGTTTTATCATTAAAATAATGAGGTTTTGGGTTTGTTTGACTCACCTTTCAAAGCATTAATGGAGCCCTCAAGACTTATTCAACACTTTGCCTTTTTAAATTAATTTCCATGGGAGTGTGACTCACCTCCACATAAGCAACCCTATTTTTTTAATAAGTTCGGACCTTGGCCTTATAAAATATTATTTTCCTCTCTCCTTTTCCAGAAACCATGGGCAAATACCATGGGATGGTTTGTGGTTTGGATTATTTTAATATAAGGGGTCCCAAACCTAAATAATAAAGAATTCTCTCACCTTTCCTATATAAACCCACCCAAGCTCCCACTTCCTCCTCACTCAAAGCCCTTGAAGTTCGTCCAACCTCTGCCCTACTCTCTCTAGAATCCTCTCAAGGTGCCCCAAGCTCCCAAGAAGCCTCTCACAAGCCTCTCTCTAGCCTTTGGAAGCACACTTCCAAGTAAGGGTTTTTCTTCCTTTCTCATTTTTGTCAATTTTCTTTAAGTTGTATTGCCTTTTTAATTTCAATTATGAATGTTGGGGTATGGTTTTGCACCTCCCTCATACTGCCCTATTATTGTTTGAATGATGGGAGACCCCTTTCTCTCTCATTAAATGCCTCCCATGTACACCCGTTACTATGCCGAAATTCCGAAAGGAGCTTCTCTCTCTTCTTTTATATTCAAGCAATACTTTTGTATCATGAATCTAAATTCCATTTCTATTGTTGGGACATGTATATATATGATCTCCTTACTGTCCATTACATGTAAATATGATGAGGAACCCCTTTCTCTCTCATCAACCTTTTTATGAATTCTTATGTCACGCCGTTACGCCGCCGAAATCGCACCGATTTTCTAAGCCAATGTCTTTGTGTAGTGAATACCATGCCCATTTCTCCATCAAGGGTATTCACCTTTATGCACATTTACTTATTGATTTTAAAGCTTCATGTATGAATTCCACATTCCTTTATCGTGGAATAAATGATTATGTTTTATGAATCCATGTTTTATGATCCATGTGGCACACTTATGCATGAAATGAAATGTTTAAGAAGGGTGCGCCCTGATAGCGCTCCAATGCATTGGGTAAAGTATAGTATCATGATACGTCATGTGCAATGAGTGTTGACTCATGCTAATTCAAGTGCAACGAGGGTTTACTCGTGCTTCAAGTGCAATGAGGGTTTACTCATGCTCCATGTGCAATGAGCCTTGGCTCATGCTAATTCAATGTTAAGTGTTGTTGCCACATTTCCATGTTATGATTATCATGCTTTATCATGCCTTTATGTTCATGTCTCTCTTATGTTCTATTGATATGCCTATTGCCTAACATGTATTGTACTCCTCATGTTATTCATTATGTACTCCCTTACTGGGCTTTATAGCTCACCCTTTTCTTATGCATGTCCTCAGGTTATCCCATGCAATGCTAAGTACGAAGGAATGTAGTGGTCATGTAAAGGAAGTTTTCAATAAGGATGTTGTATTTCAAGTTTAAAGTTTTTATGTAATGATCCTAAGCCCCAAAGACACTAAACCTCTCGAACTTCTTTGTTGTATCAAGTGAAGTTTTATGTAATAAAGCATGTTTAAGTTGTAATAAAAAGCAGGGTTGTCATAGACCGGCCGTCGTCGGTCCTTATCGGCAGAACCGGCCAGCCGGTGTGGGTCGGCCGGACAAAGGAGAGTCGGGGGAATTAATTCCCCCGTCCGGCCAGATCAAACGGCCCCCATCAATGGGGGGCCGCAGTTACACCAGGGGGCAGGTGCCCCCTTGCCAAAACGGCTCGGCCGCCTGGCCGGTCCGCCAGGCCGGGCCGCGCCGGGCCAGGCCGACCCGGACCCGGGGCGCGTCACCCAGTTCGGGCCGACCGGGGGGTCTCGGGCCAGGTCGGTCCGGGCCCGAAACCCCCGTTTTCGGACCATCTTCGGTCTTTTTCCCATAACATGGGCTACAGACCTCTTATCTATGCACCTTCAGTTGCGATGTGATCCTTGAATCGAGACGGTCGTTTTGGTATATCGCACTCAAGGTTTCGGAATACTTTGAGTTCGGCTGGGTTGGTTCGTACACGAAACGAACCGGGCCCTCGGAGCGGAAATGCTCATATCTTAAGCTCCGGACGTCCGAATGATGTGACGTCGACTTTGTTGGTTTCCTCATAGTGAGACAGATCTTTTGGATTACTTCTCCTGAGGTTTGGACGCAGGTGGAGTACGGTCGGGTTGGTTTTTCCTTAAAAACCAACCGGGCCCCTTGGACGAAAAAGCCAATAACTCTCAGACCGGGCGTCCGATTGACGCGCCGTCTACGACGTTGAGTTCCTGTTGACGATACGGAACTTTTGGATACATCAACTCTGGACTATGTGTCAGTTGATGTATCAACCTCTCGATTCATGGAGCGGACCCTCCCGAACAAGCTTGCTGTGTGCGGGAACCCTAGAGCTGGCCGCGACTGCTACTGTGACTGCGATGACGACTGTGCAGAGATCCTCAGTGGATTCGACGACGAAGACTACAGCACTCAGCGATCCTATGTGGATCAGTGCTATCGATCCTGTGTGGGTCCGATCCTGTGTGGGTCAGCGCTCAGCGGTTCTGTGTGAGCCAGCGCCTACAGATCCTGTGTGGGTTTGATCCTGTGTGGGACATTGCGGGGGTTAGTACCTATCGATCCTTTGTGGGTCCGAGGACTTAGATGGGTCAGTGATCATCTCTATCGTCTTTCGAAGAAGTATACCTGTGTGAGCTGAATCCGGTTTGCTTTCTTATGTGGATTGTGTTGTGCTATCCTGTGTGGATTACGTTTTGCCTTCCCGTGTGGAATGTGTATGCTTTCCTCTGTGGACTGGGTTGTACTTAGGCGCGGAGGTTGGAGAGTTTTGGAATTGATGACTTAGGTATATGTATGGGCATATACCTAAGCAGTGTTGGTTGTTACTTCGTGATTGTATCTTTCCTTTGTGGTTTATCCTTTGTGGATTTTGGGAGACCTCTGGGGGTCTCAGGGTCCCTACTGAGTAGCTTATACTCACCCCTGCACGGGCTATGCGCACACTACGTTGTGTTGGTGGAAGACGACGGACAGCGTTGATCGTAGTTGAGGCTTGCAGAGCAGGACGGTACTTGGAGGTGGACCACTGTGTGGGACATACTCGGAGCGGACGGTGGGACCCGAGGAGCAGTGGAGCTATCTGTACCCACCCTTCAGGTGGGATTTCTAGTGGACAGCTCGGCGTTGCGGCTTTACTTTTATGTTGTTGTTTTCCCTTTCCAGTTGTACTTTACTTTCAGTTTGGGTTTGTATACTGGCCCACTTACTTTTCCGCACTTACTCTTGTACCAGATTTTACTTAGTGTTTACTTCTATAGCTTGTTTACTCTGTGGTGTTTGTTTATTTACAAAGGAAATGTCTTCCCTTTTTACTGGGATTTACACCTTGGTGCTAGTCGCCAGCCCCTGGCCTATGGAAGGCGGGCTTGGGGTAGTCACAGAACGGGCCCCGAGGATGGGTCGTGACAAGAGTGGCAGCTTATGGATCAATTCTCTGAGATGCATTTGGAGGTGCGTGACAGTCAGGGGCAGACGTTTCATTCTTCTGTAGCTGTTAACTCTACTCTTCTTGATCGAGTGGTAATGAGGTAGCTATCAGATTCAGAAGGCCTAGTCTTACGGGCGAGTGTGTCAGGCGAGGAACCTATTTTTGGGTGGACATTAAGTGGGCATGAGATCTTGCATTTCCAGGGGCGCGTTTTGGTTCCAGTAGATATATGTGAGGAGCTGATGCAAGATTTTCATTCCTCAATTTGAGAAATTTATCTTGGTGTCACCAAGATGTATTGTGATCTACACTGCCAGTATTGGTGGGTAGGTATGAAGAGGGATGTTGCTGGTTTTGTCCTGAGGTGTTCCACCTATCATCAGGTGAAGGCGGATCATAATCATCCAGAAGGGCTTTTACAGTAGTTACTCATTCCCGAGTGGAAGTGGAAAGATGTCGCGATGGATTTCCTGATAGGTTTCCCGAGTTCACCTCATGGGAATGATGTAGTCTGGGTTGTCATTGACAGACTAACGACGGTTACCCACATCCTTCCGATTAAGGATACCTTCAGTGTTGATGATCTGGGACGGTTTTACATTTGAGATGTTGTACATCTACATATAGTTCTACACTCCATTGTTTCATATAGGGATGCACATTTTACTGCTCGGGTCTGTCAGGGGCTTCAGAAGGCCATGGGTACATAGGTACTTTTGAGTACATCATACCACCCCCTGATAGATGGCCAGTCCGAGCATACGATACAGGTACTTGAGGACATACTCCAGGAATGCGTTCTGGATTTTGGAGGTTCTTGGGAGAAGAATATACCTCTTGTGGAGTTTTCCTAAAATAATAGTTTTCAAGCAACTCTTCATATGACACCTTATGAGGATTTGTACGGTATGCCATATCGATCACCCTTATGTTGGCTAGAGGCAGGAGAGGCAGATTTGTTGTGAACTCATATTTTTTAGGTGACCATAGATCATATATAGTTAATTCAGAAGATAATGGCTACTGCGCAGTCTCAACGGAAGTCTTATGCTGATCAGCAGAGACGACCTCTGGAGTTCAAGGTCGGGGATTAGGTTTTCCTGCGAGTCACACCGAGGTTGGGACACAGGAGGATTACGAGCCAAAGTAATCTTTTTCCGAGGTACGTCAGGCCGTTTGAGGTGTTGGAGAGAGTTGATTTTCTTGCCTATCAGTTGAAGTTACCCCAGAGGTACAAGGATATGCACGACGTTTTTCACGTTTCTTAGCTCCGATGTTACTTTTCTGACCCATCTCATGTCTTCCAACCCGAGGAGGTTGAGCTCAAAGTGGATGCATCGTTTGAAGAGCATTCTATCCGAATTTTTGATCATAGTATGAAGGTTATCTTTGGACAATCTATTCCTCTGCTATGGGTGCTATGGCAGCACGGGACAGTACAGGATGAGACTTTGGAGAGGGAGGTCGATGTACGAGCACATTGGCCGGATCTGTTCGGGGTTTCTTCTTCTACACTGTGCTAAGAAAATTCGAGGAAGAATTTGTTTAATGGGGAAGTTTGTAAGAACCCAAACCTTCTTTTCAGGTATGTTTTCCTTTTCTGGTCGTTTTTGAGAAAAAGAAGAAATTCTAGAAATTTTCGAAGTACAAGTCGTGTACTTTAAAAATACACGCAGTGTAATTTTTTTCATTAAACGCACCGAGGTCACGTCTAATTACCAAAACGTTGTCCTTCTAGGTCTCATTCGACTGAGAGCTCCATACGGCTGAAGATCTTCAACGAATCCCTGACCGAGCGTCCTTCATCCAAATCGAACACTATTGGTTGCATTGGAATCGCATCGGTGAGTTCTCTTTTCTCATAGAGCTCCATCTTCTGTTTTCTCTTCTCTCATGAGATATTATGGGTTGAACATTTTAGTCATTTTTTTAGATATACCAAATTCTAGGTCGATCCAAGGGCCGATGCTGGAGTACATTGATCTCCCAACACCGAGGTAGGAGGTTTGTGCCTTTCGGTTGAAAATCTTTGAGTATCATGTGCAATTTTGACCAATACCATTGAACGGGGTATTTCATGTTTACTGTTTTACCCCTGTTGATTGTTTTTCATGCTTGTACGCTTCTGTAGAGGATACTTGGATATGAATAGGCTTGATTTATATGATTTGGATGTGTTTCCAATGCATGTTCTATTTACGACCGTTGGTCTGGTTAACATGTTTGGCCGCCTAGCCTGTTTTCCATTCCTAGTGTTGTAGGGTGGAGTGTTTATATTCTGACATGCTTAATATTCAATAGACTGATTATCCAAGTAGTTCTTGAGGTTTACCTTGGCCTTTTTTACCTTTATATGTTCATTGACCTATACAGGGCCATGAGAACTTGTTGTAGTAGACTATAAAGGGAATTGACCGAGTGAGATTCCTTAGAGAGTCTTTGAGAACTTTAGACTATAAGGGGAATTAACCGAGTGATCTTCCTCAGAGAGTCTTTGAGAACTTTAGAAAATAAATGGAATTGACCGAGTGATCTTCCTCAAAGAGTCTTTGATCACTTTATAAAATAAAGAGAATTGACCAAGTGAGCTTCCTCAGAGATTCTCTGAACGAATTGGGGCTATAAGGGGAATTGACTGAGTGAGATTCCTCAGAGAGTCTTTAAAACACTTGGGGATATAAGGGGAATTGACCGAGTGAGATTCCTCAGAGATTCCTTGACCATGGGGATATAAGGGGAATTGATCGTGTGAACTTACTCAGAGAGTCCATGATTTACCTTAGACTATAAGGGGAATTGATCGTGTGAGCTTCCTCAGAGAGTATTGAATTGCTTTTGACTATAAGGGGAACTGGCAGTGAGTGCTTCCTCAGAGTGTCCTTATATATTCTTATAACTGAACCAGAGGGGATATGTTGTGTGCACTTCCAGAAGGATTACCGTGTTTGATTAGTTTCTTTTTATATGGGGAATTTTTTAATGCTTTTATACTTTTACCTGCCATATATTCACTGAATGTTAGGCACAGATCTTTGGGTGGTTGCCTACTAGGATTTAGTATCACACCCTATTTGGGATATGATTTTGTGCCAAAACAGATTATATTACTGTGGGTATAGACAAGGGCAAGCGCCCTTCTACTTCAGTTACTTGACATGTTATGGAGCTGGAGAGTATGGGACCAAGCTTAGTCTTGCGATGCTGAGGGGCTGTTTATTTTTTTTTACTTGGGTTTATACTTTTTGTATTCTAGCACTTTTATTTGTTTGGATGCTTTCCTAGACACATGTACCATGCATAATTTATATATATGCTTCAGTTGTTTGTTATTCCAGTCTTCTGCTATTACTGTTGTTGGTATATTTAATGCTTCTGCTATTGTGTATTTGTTTCCCTTTCGATGAGTTACTCTTCCAATGAGAGAATAGTGTCCCCACTATCACACCCAATGCCCTCACTGCTAGTTGGTAGCCTCTGGCATTTGGGGAAATGCGCTTGAGGCCATGTGACCAACTGGGTACGGGGCGCCTCTGGGTGGCTTCCAGAACCGGGACATTATATAATGGTTTTTGGATTTGGAGTGAAGAGGAATGGGATAATGTGTGGCTATTTATTTCTAATGAGTGAAGATTGTTTATTAATTTCTAATCATAGTCCTTAGAAATAGTGGTTGAGGTGAAGAAAAAACCATTACCTTAATTATTTTTTGGAATCAGGGATATTGATAATAAACGAATTGTTTTTTCTTATTTGAGTTTGAGAATTGAATTCTGCTATATTATATTACTTTGTGCATGGGAATATAATTTTTCAACAAAATCTAGTTTTTAAAAACTCAATTTCCATTTTAGATTTTGGAAATTTATTTATAAGTTTGGAAAATATTTTTAATTATTAAAAAATATTATAAAAATAAAATAAGTTAAATTTTTTCATAGATTCACTAATATTAATTATTAAAACTTGTATACATCGTAATTATGATAGAATACATATCGTTCAGGCTTACCGTACTTTACTAATTAGTGAAAAAATGTTCTCTAGGAAAATAATGAAGAATTCATAATTGGGTAATTTAAAATTAATGGTTTCATATTTAAATTCCCTTTTATGAAAAGATTTTTATTTATATAATAATTTTAATATTTTAATAATAATATTTTATTTCAAAATCACGGGTTTTAAACAAAAAATTTAAAAACACTTTCTTTAAGTAAATATTATTTTAGTTTTTAGTCATATGTGTGTAATTATATTACTAATATTTAATTAATATACATTTATTTAATTATTAATTATATTATTATAAAATAATTTTATTTATTTTACTCATCATATATATTAATAACTGTTTCATTACTATTACCTTAGTCATATTTCCAACAGTATGACCTCAACGGTCATATTCCAATAGTAAGATTCCTACGGTCGTATTTCCCATTCTGCATATATATATATATATATATATATACTGATCATTTAAAAATCTTAATGTAATATATATATTTCAATTAACTACCATATTTATTCCTAAATTTTTCTTTTTCTTCAAAACAAAAATGTGCCTTATATACATATTATTTGTTTTCCGGTATGATTCTATGAAGTATAAGATTATAGGGTTTCTTCATATATATAAATAAATTATGGTATTAGTTTTACTTATTATTATAAATGTAATTTCATAGTATTTTATTATTTTAAAAAATGTTATAATTTTGGTGGCCTCTATTTGCACACTTGTACACTTCTTTTTTGGTGTAATACTTGTGTTTTTATGTTTATATGATCTCTAATTTGGGAATTATTGAATATTCGATCATGTGGAATTGAAGATTTCATTATTTGAAATTATTATTAACAGTATGTGTTTATTGGTTTCATTGATGATATTTTTTTGAGCTAATTTTTCTATTTTTTCATTAAATTTTTTATTATTAATAAATAATAATTAAAAATATTGAAATTAAATTTAGATTGTATGTAAAGAATTGTGTGGATTTGAGGAGAAAATTATTTCATTATTCCATGTTAAAATCATTAACATATTTATATTAGAATAATTCTAATTCTCATGATTTTTTAAATTCAAAACTAGAATTGAATTAAAAAAATTGAAATTTTTTATTTATATTTATGTAATATTTTTTTATTTTAATTTAATTAAAGTGTTTCAAATGCATAAATTCATTTTATAAAAAAATCTTGGATTAATTATATAAACTCATTTTGAAATTAATATTTTATGGAAGTGAGAAATGCCTTTATTTTTTATTTAATTATTTTAATTCCATTCACTTAATATTTAAATATATGAAATTTAGGTTTGATATTGTACATTGTTATTCTATCATTCCCAATACATTACGAATCGATTACCAGTCCCCTTTCCAGTTATCATGAATAGTACTTCCCAATTCTACTACAATAAAATTATAATTGTGCTAGTGGTGTCTTTTATGCTCTTCTACCATTGAAAATTATACTATGATTAACATATTGTAACAAGTATTTTGTTACTCAACCTAACCTATTATTAATTCCCCTATAATTTCACTACATCCATGAAGAAAAAAATATTTTATTAGAATAAAATTTCACTATTACTCCCTTCCCCCTTCTAACATTACACTATTTTTCTATCGTTATATAGAGAAATATATCACCACCTCACACCCATTAATCCAAGAAAAATCATTCAAAATAGATAAAACTGAATATGACTTGACTAATTAGAGAAATACGTTGCTTTAAATCATAATCTAAAACACTATTTGCATTCGGGTGAATAAATGGTGGAGAACTTCTTGATGATTAATTCCCCAAATGAGGATGCTAAATAAATTATAGGAATACAGTTATGAGTAGACAGTGCTACCAAGAAAGGTGATTGGATTATCAAGTAAGATCATATTTTGATATAGGTATTTAATGTAAGGAATATCAAAAAGGATAAATATATGAAATATTAGGATTATTTGGTGTATCATTCTGAAGACTTTCTAATAAATGATACAGGTATGTAGGAAACTTCTATTTCCTAGAATTTTTTTAGGGAGAATGATTCAAATCGACTTAAACTATCCATCAATAACAGTTTTTTTATTTTAGATGATGATTTGGTTTGGCATTGTGGGTTCTCACTTTCCCCTTAAAAATGATCTAGATAATAAAAAAGTTGATTTTGAATGAATGAAGATAACATGAAAAATATGAGAAATTATTGATGAAAAAAATAAATCTCATGATTGAATATACCTTTTAACTTTGGATATACTATGAAATATGATTTGGGCAGAGTTAAAGGACCTAGATTTTATGAATTGGTGATTGTAGATGATGATCTATGCTTAAATAACCAAGAAAACCCACACTAATCTAATATGGAATACTTAACTTGTGTTGGAATATGCCAATAAAGAGAAGTCAAAACATCAAGCTATACTGGATCTACTGCATTGGTCGATCAAAGGGGATTGAGACACTATTATGTTTTCGATAGTGGAACCAGGATGAAAATAAATTAAACTAGAACAGAGTTCAAATAATTTAATCTAATTCTACATTCAATAAGAAATGAATATCAATATTTTTGTTAATATATGTCAACCAATAGATATTTTTGAGTCTTCTTGATGAAAAAATAAGAATTTTTTTATCACAATATTTTGATATTGATCTGTCTTGGAAGAAGGATGAAGGTTTGAGTAGAGATTACTCAACTTAATTGATTTCTAGTTGGTAAATGATTTTATTTTTAGGACTCTTCTAATTGGAATGAATCTATGAATATAATACCTTGGTTTTTTACAATTTTGTGTTTTTTAATAAATGAAAATAATTTTTCATTGTAATTGGGTTTTTAAGAGTGTTTCCAAGTTGAAATTAATTATTTGTTTCCAATAGAATGTATGGGAAGCTCAAACCAACGGTGGGGTTCTGACCTAAACTATTAATAAATACTTATCCAACAATACTCAGATTGGATCCATTGAAGATTATTTGATGAATTATAGGCATAATATAGTAAATTAATTTATCATTAGGGTTATAGTTGAACAAGTATAGAGAATTGAAGATAAAAAATATATAAATGCCCAAAATAAAAAAAATAGGAAAAATAAATTCAGGATCAAACCCCAAAAGATAATGGGAGAAACCAGTAAAATATTATGGAGATTTTTTAGAATCATGAACTATGTTGGAGATTCCTCTAATTTTTTGATGATCATGTGGTGATATTTAATTTTGTTATAGATAATTATTTCACTTATTGAATATTAATTGCAAGCTAGTGATAAGAACATAAAAGCATGCCACATTTATGTAACTACATATCAAAATTATTATTTTACTATTATTCTATCTCATTTTTAAATATATATATATATATAAGTGATAGATCTTTATAATTGACTTTACTCAGATCGAGGAATCAATTTTGATTCAGGGAAATTAGATCCACTATACTTATTCTTTTTCCCATTTTTCTACTTTGTAATTATGTTTTCTATTATATATATATAATTATATTGATCATTTATTTTAATCCATTTATGTTTTGTGATATAAAAACAATATAGATAAAGGGATAACCCATGATTCTAGAGCAAGATAGTGAATCTCCAATTATACTGGGAGTCTTGTGCGTTATATTGATCATCGTTTAATTCCATGCTCATGGTAGATAGTGGCATTATATGTGATGATGTGACAACAAAACCACCCAAGGTAAGTGTTCATTACTCTTTTTCCCATCAATGATATCCCCTTGTTTTCATTGATAAAAAGATATGGTATCTATAAGTATCATTATCATTGAAGATCACATTAACATCACTTCATTCGAGAAGAGATTCATGGATGGAGTGGTCTAATTGGTTGATCCATCACTTTTGGGATAGTACTTATCTACATGAAGAGATTATATGCATATGTCATCATATTTTTCAATGGGAAATATTTTTAAATTGAGATATCAACAAATCACTGGGTGATGTTTGGTAATTATCTAATACATCAGAAGATAAATGATAGGTAGTTGATGAGTTGATCAACCAGTTTGAGACCTTCTTCTACATACTTCCTTTTCGTTATCTTCATATTTTGTTTCCAATTTCCTATTAATTTTAACTATTTATATTAAAATCACTCCTTTTTTATTTTCACCTCAATTTTTAAATGTATTCACTTAATTATTTCCAAATATATTAAAAATGTAAGAAGATTTTTAGGATAATCTTTGGGACATTCGACAATGCTTTCTTGAGATCAAACCTCTGGATAACCACTGTTCTATATATAGGGTATTATAAAGGTATTTTTTATTACCCTCATAGAAAGTTTGTGGCCACTTAATTGAAACCTTTTCCAAGGAATCAATGTTTTCTTAGTGGTTTTTCCATTTTTCTAAAAAAATAATACTATAAAAAACAAAAAAACATGAAAAAAATAGTGATGAATAATAAACATTTCTACAAATATTAAGTGATAAAAAACTATATTATGAAATAAATTTATATATCTATTAAATTGTTTCAATTTTTTTATAGAATAAACAATATGGAGAGTTATATGATGTTTTAAGGGTTGTATCTCATCAGAATAATAAAATATTTTCACAAACATTCAATAAAATTAAAAATGGTTAAGATTGGAAGGAACCTACTAAGATGGGTCTACATAATACAAATAAGATTATTAATTTATATGTAACAACTTACTAATATCAATAGGACCAAAAGATTAATTTATAATTATATAAACCTATTGAAAAACATTTTTAGAGTCAATTTCGAAGAAATGAGAAAATTAGAAGGAAATGAGGAAAATATTAGGAGAATCAAATATTTTAGTATTAAAATTCCTATTAACCCAATACATTAATTACAATATCTACATTAAAAAACATATATTATGGTTTGGAAGGATATGGTACATGATTAAATTATTTATTTTTGATAATTCTTCAATGATCATGTTATGATTTTTATTAATTATAATTATTTTGATTTTATTAACATGTCTAATATTTTTTGAATGACTCAACATATTAAACCATCTCATAATATATTATCCCTATCCTTTTAAGATAAAAAAAATTAATTGTTCTATTTCTAAGAGCAAATGTAGGAGGGTTACTACCTCACTACTATCCTAGACATACTTATATGGCCACATTTTGATCATACAGAAGAATATGTTAGACATATTCAAGTAGTTTGAAATTTTATTGAACAATATAAGTTTGTTATTAATAATAATTAGTTTGAACCTCATATTTATTTTGCTTATACCCGTGTATATATTAATGATTAAACTCTTATGAGGGATTTTCTAGAGATTCAATAAGAGCGTGATATTTCACCTATTGAGGAACTTTTGGAGCTGCCAACATTGACTGAAAATATAATTATGGGAGTAGCTGAATAAGAAGAGGATATGTGTGTCATGTGCAATGAGATAAAATATTTTCCCAACACATTTTCTATAGTAAAAGAGGAAATACTATTTTGGAAAAAACTACAATAAAATTCACATTTAATATTTTATTTCCCACAACATGTGCATGACATTATTTAAGAATAAAAGGTAGAAAAATTCCCCTTTATTTAGTTTTTCCACCATTATTCCACAAATGGTATACCTCCAAAGAGTGTGATGTGAAAGAATATAACTAGGGAGTATTAAAAATATTTAAATCACTAAATTTGTAAGGAAAAATATCATGTGGTTCTTACAAAAGAATCCCAAACCTACTTTGATTCAGGGTTGACCTAAAGGTTATCTAGTTGTGGATAATCCAAACATGGCACCCCTTGGGGAGTTATCCCGATATTATTATTATTTCTTTACTAATTTAATTTTTACGATTGTTTTATGTTTTTCATGTCATTTTGTATCCAAGAACAATACAATGTGTCAACAATGTGTATTACTATTTAATATCACCTAGTGGATAAATTAATGACCATGGAAGAATCATTCTAACCTTCATGACCAAGAAAATATATAACCATAAGCATACTAGATAAAACATTTAAACAAAATTGGGTTCTAAATTATTTTATATTAACAGGTATTTCACTAATATTACTCATTTTACATCTTATAGTTACTTTAATAGAGAATCTATGGTTCTTTAACGTAGAAAATAATGGATGTTAAATTCAGTTGAATGGAAAAATTTTAATCAATTATACACATTAGGGAAGTATTATATTTAATTCTTCTCATTCATACTGTATTATATAGAGAAAAAATTATAGAAGAATTCCCAAAAAAATTAAAACTATAAACCCATTTTCTTGACTAGGTGTTTAGTTTTTCAATTATTAGAGAGTTGAAAGTTATGTTGAGTAACATTTCAAAAATTTCTTAAACCATTAAAATATTTGAGCTATTTTATACTATTCTTTACCATGATTCTAATTTAAATAAATTAAAATCAATTTTTTCTACACACAAATAATTGAAAACGTAAAATTATTAAAACAAATTTATTGAAAAAACTATTTGGATGTGTATAAAATATTATATTGTAAACCATTTTCATGAACCTATAAAAAAGTTTTAAACAACTCAATTGAAAACTTATTTTGAATAAAAATATTATCCTACCTTAGGATTCAACATTGGGGTGAATTTTTTATTTCAAGTGTTGGTGATATGGGTATTTTTCTATGATAATTTGTACTTTAATTGTACACATCAAAAAACTCCTAATTTTTTCAAGATTGAATTATTGAAAATATTAAAAAAGATTCAAAATATGATGGTCTATTGGGATTTAATTTTCACTCTAATGTTATCCTTACTAGTTCATAATTACATAACAGTTAAAAATATTCATTTAATTCTGAAATTTTTGGATATGTATTATTTTTTATTGTTGTTTTCCACTATTATATATAGTTTTTTTATTTTTGAAGTATTAAAGGGAGTGAGATAGGATGGATCATTATGTGATTTGGATTATAAAATTAGGAAACTAGATATTTGAACTTGAACCTAAGGGACACACCATTTTTGAAATAATCAGCTCAATGAGCCAACTCAAAAGATAACCATATATTTATTTTGAACCAAGATTAAAATGTTCCATTGGGATCCCATGGTGAATCTCTTAGATAATAAAAAAATCTACTTTTACATTAAAATGTTCATTGAATAGTTCTACAATAAATTAATGGATAAAAATAAATAATATACCTAATTATAAAAAATGAGTTCATTAAGGTGAAAGAAATATTAATCCCTAATGAAGAAAGGGACAAGTGACTTAGAAGAAAATAATTTAAGTTGTATCAATGAATTTAAAAATGGAACATTGATTTTTAGAACCTTGGGGAATGTGATAATTTAATTTACCTCTAAATATGGTTTTAATTACACTTAAATATAACTTTTAGGCACTCACATCACTAGAACATTAATTGGAATTATAGTAGGAATGCGTTATTTCATATATGAGGCATTACATTTTAAAAAATGGATGTATATGTTCTTTCCAGATTTATGCTGTACATTTTGGGATCTTGGGAGGCACCTCTTTTAATAATTATTTTAAAAATATTTAAGTATTTTGGCCCATATAAAAATTAAGTCCCTTATAAATAAATTCTTTAATATTCTATATTTTTAGCAAAAATATAATATTTTCTTCTACTTTAAAAGAAAAAATAGAACTGATTATTTGATGATAAAGATATACTTATGTGTTGTGGCGTTTGGTGTGGTATGTGGTAACTCACTTTACCATATCTACGTTTGTGGTATAAATGAGTTTTTTATGTGAATATAAATTTTAATTGGGGAATAATTGATTATTTGATCATATTCCATTGAAATTTTCATTCATTGAAAATATTATTAAAAATGTGTGTTTTGGCATTTTAATTTTTGAAAGGTTCTTGAGTTAGTTATTCAATTTTAATTGAGAAAAACTTTTTCTTATTAATAATAATAATTCAAAATATTTAAATTGAATTTTTGTGGGCTTTAAATCATATTTTGGATTTGAGGAGATGATTATTCCATTATTCCATGTTAGAATATTTAACATATTTCAGTTGGAATACTTCAAATACTCTTGAAGTGTGAATTTTTAATTAGAATTTGGAAATAAAATTATTCTTTTATTTTGAAATTTGTGTTTATTTAATGTTTTGTAATAAATATTTATTTTAAATTGAATTGATGTTTTCTGGATTGATGAAATAATTTTTTGAAAAAATACTTGGATTAATTATATAAAACTTATTTGTAATTAAAAATTTTAAAAAGTGAGAAATGATTTTTTTTTCATTATTTTTATTTCATTCATATAATATTTAAATCTTAAAAGTTTGGATCTAATACCATGAAAAATGTTGTTACCATTTCCTACCTTTCCACCATCAATATACAAAAATTCATTTATTCTAATATCATGAAAAGCACAGCCCAAATCTGCTACCATCAAATTATAATTATACTACCGGTGTATATCCAATTCTACTATCATTGAGAATTACTATAGTGTTAAAAATACTTATTTTAGTTTGATACCACATTACCTAATCTTATGTAAATCCCCTTACTATTGTTCTACTACCATGAAGAAGAAAAATCTTTTACAATAAAAAGAAAATTAAGTTATTATTCCCTTTCCCTAGTTACCATTCCCCAATTTGTTCTCATTCCATGGTTCCTCCACTCACAAAACCACTCCCATGAATCAAAGTACAATTTATTGAACATGATAATTTTGAAAATTTCTAGACTATGTTGAGCTTCTCCTGATAAAAATAAATGAATCTGACAATTAATGATGTGGTATGACTTTGGTGCTACTGTGCAACTAGATTTTTACCAAGATGGAGGCATAATATTCAACAAACTAATGGGGGGATATGACGATAAATGGTTGATTAATAATGTAGAATCGCTTCAATAAAATATGGTACACTAATAATTGAGTGTAAGATTCTAAATAGGTGAAGTTGAAACATTGAGATATGTTGTATGTTCATTAGTATTCGGTCGAAGGATCTTAATGCACTATTGATTCTCACACTGTATAACTGGATTAAAGATAACATAAATATTGAAGAAGATCAAATAATGAAATATATTACCATGTTCGATTTAACTTGAAGATTGAGTTTTTGGGTTAATCTAAGTTAACTCAGATCTAGTGATGATTCTTCTGGATAAAATAAGATAAATTGTTTTTCCTCTCTTACTTGACATTGATCTGTCCCCAAAAAAATGTCAAAGATGTGAGTGGATATTACTCTTCTTGATTAAAGTCTAGTTGGGATAAATGATTCTATTTGTTGGTCTCTAATTGTAGGAATCATTCAATGTATTGAAGTCCTTATTTTTTAATAAATATGTTTTGATTAAATTATTTGATTTTGCACACAATATGCTTAAAAATTTCTCAAGAGAAGTTCAAGCATGCTAACCCACCGCTGCTTATTGTGTTTCGTGCCAAAGGAATCTAGTTTTTTATTTGATGGAGGTTTTATGAGAATGTGTACTTATTATAGATAGTGATTTTATTTCAAGAGAATGATCCAAAAGAAAGAACCAAGGGGGTTCTGACATGATCTATTAAACAGAATTAAATCAACAAAACATGTATTGGATTAGTTGAATCTGATTATAGGTAGTATATGTATTACCTAGTAAAATTATTTGATTGTGGGACCAATGTTTTAAAACTATAGTTATTTTAAAACTAATAAATTGTTTTACGTAATATTATGAAATGGAGAAAACAAAGACATGCCCATAATGAAGAATTTACTGCGAGAAACCATAAGAAAAATTTAGTAATTATTAATAATTGTGAACCAAACTAGAGCATCCTCTGAGTTTGAACTGATCATTTGGGCTTGTTGAATTTGTTTAGAGATAATAACTTCAATTACTGGAGATTTACTTAATGCTAGTGATGAGCACCTCGAAGTATGCAACATAATTGTCACTACCTTCTATAATTGTTTATCACTATCTTTATATTTTATTTTCAAATACGTATGAGGGATGTAGATTTTTAATTCATTATCCCCAAGAATGGGAATAAATTCGGATTCATGAATATGAGAACTAATATCCCTCTTTATTGTCTCATTTTCATACATTATAATTATGTTTCCCTTTGTAGATACATTTTTTGGATTCTAAATCTACTTATTTTGATCCCAAACCTTCAAATATGAAAGGTTAAACCATGCTTCTAGAGTAAGGTGATAAATTTACATTCTACATGTAGGTTTGTGCATCTTTCCACTCATCATATTCTATCTTCTCCTTAGAAGATAAAGATATTTTAAATGGTGATGTGAGAGCACAACAACACAAGGGAAGTATTAATAACTCTTTTCCCCTTCATATATATATCCCCTTATTCTCATTAATTACTTGATATAGTATCTAGAAGTGGCTATGTGATTGAAAATATCATGAAGATCACTTTGAACTATAATATATTCTTGGTTAGAGGGATATAATTGGGTGATCCTTCTCTTTTGGGGGAATAATTATATATCAGAATATATTTCATGAATAGGTGTCCATCATTTTAGGTGAGAGATGTTTGTAACATGAGAGATAGATCTTGCATTGTGTGAGGTTGGGAAATTATCCAATACTTCTTTAGATAAATCATAGGTAGTTGATGAGTTCATCAATAAGATTCTGGACCTAATTCCAACTTAATACATTTTCTATATCTTTATTTATTCCCTTTTTCTGGTTCATTTTCACTTTTTCTAATCCACTCACTCCCTTTTTGATTTTAATTACATTTTCTGTATGTATTAACTTTATTATTTCAAAATATTTTAAAAAGACAAAAAGAGTTTTGGTAAAATCACTAGAACATTTAACAATAATTTATTAAGATCAACCCCTCGTTTATCCATTTTCATATATGTATGAGATTATAAATATATTTATTCTTATCCTCATGAATGTTACCACATGCAATGTTTTATATTGTAATATGACATTCTTACAAAAATTTCTCAAGTATTATATTCTCCACCTTAAAAAATTTTCATTTTTGAAATTGTATAAAAATCTATATAAAAATATAGATTATAATTTACCATTAAAACTTATGCATCACATTTTTTATATTTTAATAGAGTATTACATCAAAACCATCACTATACAATTTATTTTATTCCACAACACTTTATCTCTTGTATCAACTATATAAATCCACTAATCATTATATGAAAAGATAGGTCCCAAATAAACTAGATCCCCCATCAAAATATGTTAATTGTATGGAATATACTTCATTAGTATTAAAATATCAAATATTCCATGTCCATAACAGAGTTTTAGAGGCTTTTAAAAATTATATGGAATAACATCGACTCACTATAATATTTAAAATAGAACAATATACCCTAGTCTTAGCTTCCCTTTCATTCCAAATAACATAAAACATTTCCATGGAGATATCCTCAAAAATAAGTAGTCCCCAATTATTAATTCAATATCATTTATTAAGTTGTTAGAATAATTATTTTTCATACTTTTGGATACCATGATATACACTTGGATGAATTTAGCTTTTATTAATTTTTCATTCATTATATTTAGAACTAATGTCTTTATTTCTCCAAATTCATCCCAACAAGTGTGAGTATAACATTTCATTCTATACAATGATTTATATGGTTCAAAATTAATGCTAGAGTGGTATAAATTGTTATAAGAAAACTCCAATAGTGTAAAATGTTATTCCCAACATCCTTGGAAGTCCAAAGAGCATGACTTAAGAATATCATATAATATTTGGAAAGCCCTTTCAAACTACCCCTCCATTTGATGGTGATGGGTTGTGATAATATTAATCTCTATATATAAAGCCTTATTGAGACTCTTATAAAATATTTATGTAATCCTTTAGTTATTATCAAAGAATATAGATTATGGTGTTCCATGAAGAATAAAAACATCGTTCATATATATCCCAATAAGATGGTTTGGAGAAAAATATTCTTAAATTTTAATAAAATTGATAGACATCATAAGATGACCCACAATTACCAACATAATTTAATGCTCCTTTGATGTTTTATAAGTTCAATAACAACATACATATTAATATTATCCCAATTACAACATGTTATGGGTAAAGGTTATAAAAAAACTCTTGGTAAGATTCCTTTTAACTTTACCTTATTTCCACACTAAGTATATTGTATTATAATCAACAATATCTAACATCATTTCTTACCATATGAAATATTATAGGACATCCATATACATCTTCATACTTCCAAGATGAATATATAAATTCGAATTGTGCACTTCATATAATAAGTTATTCTTTATCTTTTCTATTTATAGAAATCATAACCTCCAACCAAACTGTAAAACTCCATCATCTCCAATATTAATGTCTAGAAATGTTTCTTTATTAACATCTTCCATCTACCTTTACAAGTAATTACCATTAAATTGGGATTTCTTAAAACCCAATATTAATGAAGGTTATGTAATTACATGGAATTATAATGATGTTTCCCCTTCCATTGGAATACATATGTCCATACGTAGAATATCTTAGAGAATGGGATATTTATCTACCTTATTGGACTCATCATGATTTAATGCTCAGAAATCATGTTTTACACTCTTATAACTCATGTTTTTAAACTCTCCCAAGATCATGTTCAAAATCTCACAAATTACATGTTAATCTTGTGAACTATGTTTAATCTTGTTCTATTATACTTCAGTATAATTATGTTTAATCTTAATACATTTGGTAAATATTTCTTCTTAATAAAGTTTAAAGATATTTGACTTAGTCTATGAAACTGTAAGTTTTCTACTAGTTCCAGATTTTTACAATTTCAATGACACTATAATCTTGCTACCATTACTAGATTTTCACAATGGACCTCACACCGTTTTTGTGCTACTATTTCCAAGACACAATAACAAGGAACTATTAAGAATTTTGACAAAGGACTAGACACTGTTACTTGATATATTGTTTCCCTGACACCATAACTGTGCTACCAGTTATAGAATTCACAAAGGATCAGACACCGCAACTTTTATACCAGTTTTAGATCTCACCGTGACTTTCTCACCATGATTGTCTCACCATGACTATCTTACCGTGACAATGGCACCATGAATGTCTCACCGCAACTATGACACCATTCCAAACATTAACATTTTTCTTTCTTTCCTAATTAAATTTAAAATTTATTTATAATGGTTATATTTGAGTTATTTAATTACCCTGATATAATTAATGATATTAATTCATGCTGGCTATAAACAAATAAGAACATGTAGTGCCCCATCTTAAAAACATACGTGCATCAAATCAAATATGAATAGGAACATCTCACTACACTAAAAACCAAAACACTTGACTCACACAACTATGTTTTCTGAAGAGGACTGAAAAATTACATCTACTATATCTAAAGCGTAAAGAGTTTCATTTCACGACACACAGAGCCTTCTAAACTATATCTCATTATATTTTTCTCTATTTTGTAATGTTTTATTACTCTTTGAGCAGTGTGTGTATCTATATTAAAAATACACATTTTCACCTAAAATAAACTAGAGGATATAAGATATCCTCACTCAAATATCCTTTTACATCTTTTTTCACCCATTTATAACTATGGAAGAGGACATTTGTGACATGGCTATTAGTTTTCCAACGTAGAAAAGTGGTAGAGGTCTTATGACCAGGACAATCTGGTTTACTGTTGTTAACCCCGATATAGTGTGTGGATCATAGATTTTTATATATATTTCTTGGTGTTAGGTGATAACCAAGTGGAGTATATTAGGTCTAATCTTGATACAGAACCACTTCCTTTATCCACTGTCTCTTTCAATTAATATTTCTCTATTTTAACTCATATTTTAGAAAACTAAATTTTACTCTGATAGTTAGTCATGGATAGTATTTTTAACTTTTTCCCTTATTAGAGTAGTTTCAAAAGTAGTATCAACATCTCATATTGTTATAACTGACAATTAATCAATATTCTAAAAATCTATTTGAAAATTCAAGCTGTTATAATTTTACTACCTTCATTAACTGGCTAGTTTTATTTTTAATTAGGAGAATCTTTTAAATAAACATTTTAACATAAATTTTTATAGGAACTCAATTCACACCCATCTTGAGTGTCCTACTCTGACTAATAGAACCTCATCATGAATAAGAGACTGTGGGTTATCTACTCAATGCATATAGAGCCTTTTTTTCTTTCCTTGGATGTTTATAAATAGAAAAATCATAATATTTGATTATTTTGAAGCATATATTTTCCACCATTTTAAGATATTTATGAGTATAGATGTATTTCAAACAAATATTATTAATGTATACATCACATCTCTATATATATGGGTAACGTCCCTATATATTTAAAGAAAAAATAAACACTACCAACTCTAAATCATTCATTGGATAATTCACTTCAGGGGCTTTCAACTATCAAGATTCATAATAAAACTCTCTAATATGTTTTAACAAAAACACATCCAATACCTTTACGTGATGCATATCTTTAAATTAAAAACACTTCTTTTTCCAAATATAATATCCAATACAAGTAAATTCACTTGTCTCCACTTAAATTTATCAAAGTTATCTTCACATTCCTTTATTCTTTGGAATTTTATCACCTTACGTGTTAACCTTGTTAATGGATTATCTAATAGAGAGAATTTCTCAACCAACCACTAATTTTATCTTCCTATTAGAAGGAAACAACACATTTCATTGTTTGTTGGTTAGCCTTGGCCAATCCATGACAACATTTTTTAATGGGTCAACATATATACTATCCTCGAATACAATATGTCTAAGGAAATAAATGCATTGAATCCAAAAATAAAATTTACTAAATTTTTTATACAACTAGTTTTTTCTCATAACCTCAAGAACAAATCATAAATGAGTTTCATGATCCTCATAACTCTAAGAATATATATCAATATCATCAACATGTACCCCCAAAACTCATCATGATATTCCTCGAATACTCAATTCATAAAGTCTGTAAATACGGAAGGAGTATTGGTTAACTCAAAAGGCATTATTGAAAAATCGTAATGACCATAACTCATATGAATCGAAATATTCGGTATATCCTCATTCATAACTTTTTACTTTTGATAAACATAATAAAGATAATTCTTTGAGAAGCATTGAGCCCCTTAAATCTGATCAAAAAAGTCATCAATGTGATGCAATGGGTACTTTTTATTTATAATAATTCCGTTGATTTACATATAATTAATGGAAAACATCATTGATAAATACTTTATAATTAAAAATAAATCAGTTACTCCCTATGGTCAAACACTTGGATAGATTAAAACATTATCACATAATTCTTGATATTTCTCCTTCAAATCAACTAACTAGGTTTGATACAGAACAAAATAATTATCCTTTATCTTTCTAACTAGATCAATGAAGATAGCATGAGTCAGTTTGTTAGAGTGGAATCCTAATATTACACTATGAGAATTAACCCTTCACTAAATATAAATGTTTTCAATGAAACATGAAATGGTAGGAATCATTTAGTTGATAAGGTCCTCGATGCTTAAAGAACTGGTACTCAACCCAATAGTCATCAATTTTAGAGAGGTACTACAATCCAACCATTTGTGGATAAGTATGTCCCATGGGGTTTTCTAGAAATGTTATTATTCTATAAGTTTCCCCATACTTCAGTGAATATGGTGTTTTGGATGAGATGAAATCAGACGTAAGGACAAAAAATTGGTCGGGGATTCTAAGAGTTAATATGACGGATAATGTTGATAAAGAAGAATGTAAAACAAAAAAATATAAAAGAATAAAAAATGTTGTCCAGTTTAAAGGGAGCACAAATTGAGCTTATAGAACATATGCATATTGAAGAGTGGAACTGGGATGGATCTACTGAATTTGCGGATGATCTTCAAATGGTGGTTAACTATATACAAGTCTCCTCCAAGTCTATAGTGAATATCCAAAATTAAAAAATATAATATAGAGGTATAAAAAATACTAAGAATATAATATTATATTTAGGGAACTACCCAAGTAAAAAAATGTTAAGAAAACCATAAATATCAATGATAATCCCTCCATATGTTACCAATGTTATCCAAATCGCTAAGGAGATATCATGGATCAAATCCATATGATAAAAACCATTATATATAGATATTAAATAATACATAACATCTATGGATACCAATATTTGATTCCATAAGGCCATAGAAAATTCCCTATTTATTTACAAATAACATATCCAAGCTTTTAATGTTTCTAGTAACGAAGGCCTCAAGGAAATAAGTGACCCTTATCCAACTCTAAAAGAGGCTCAAATTAGTTTTCCCATAGTTACTAATGAACAAGTCCATCATGGGAATGAATAAGGCACTGAAAGGGAAGACATAGCTCAACTTGGGTCATAAAGGGAGATCCATTGAAGGGAGAGAGAGGAAAAAATTTGACCCATCTTCCAATTTGGACCTGGTCATGCACTCCATATATGAGATGAAGAAAAAATAAAATTTCCATCATTGTACCATTAGAAGAAGGTAAAAGTAAAAAAACGAGATATTCATTTTGACACAAATAATGATAAAATTAGACAAACAAGGAAGATATTATTATGCTTTATGTGTTCAATTAAGAGAAGATAATTTTAAAGGAGAACATGAGGACTTGGTATAAGATTATTTCAGTCTTCAAGGACATCATTCTAGAGAAAAATGGAGTAAAACAATTTTTGATTAGGTTATACATACAATACATAGGTACAATAATTTAAGGTTAGTATGGAATATTTTGAAATTTCATAATAATGTTTTAGATTTTTAGGTTGGTTCATGTCTATTTGGGTTCCTATAAAACCCTTAAAAGTAGCTTCCCCTAAAATTGAACAAAACGATCTAATTTAGAGGAACTCAAATAAATCCTCTAGATCCATTCTATATTGCAACTAAGATATAATTTTCAAATTGTGGATAAGATCATTAGGTAATTAAACATCTCATTCATAGTAAATCCTAGTAATTCTTTAGAAAATAAATATATACACTCCTTCATCATGAGTTAATATTTTATTCATGAAAAATATTTATACACCATAGATTAAATTTCAATCATATCTTCCACAAAATATTTCAATAAGATGAGATATTTAGGGTTCTTCATAAAATTTTTCACATAAAAAATATCCCCTTGAAAAACATATGATTCCATACTATCATCTCCAATTATAAATTTCTTCTCAATATAACATATTATTGCTTTATAATTCAATAGAAAAACCATACCCAATATTACATTAAAATCAATGATCAGTATGATTATTATATTCACAACGCGACAACACTGATACCTTCTAATTTCAATTATCTAATTTACCTTTATTTCAATCAATATACCACTTAGTTATCCAACTAATAAATAAGTCCTTAATACATCAGTGATTGACTGAATATTCTCAAAAAACATGGATGATATAAAAGATCACATATATTTAGAGTTAGATAATTTATTATCCAATGATGAGTGTATAATAAAATTTCATGCTATCACATCATTTGGAGAATGAAATTTGGCCGGTGATATTGAAAAATCTCATCCATGATCAATTGGCCTCTTTCGGGGAAGCTTCTATTAGCACTTAGGGAATTCATTAGAGTAATTACTTATATCCCAACCATTAAATCATTTTATATTGACTAATTACCTTTTTCCTTTCCACTTATGAACTTTTTGACCTTTCTCTCTATATTTAAAGGATACACCCAAACTCTTTATAAAGGTCCATGTGTGTTTCTTTCCATATTTATTATATATATGTAATATTAGTATTCCATTATTTCCCATTATAATATATCTTCATTATTGGTGATCGGCCATCATATTATTCTCATGTATTTGTTTCTATATAAAGTTTTTTGGAAACTCATTCTCGGCCTTGGTAGAGTTTCTTACAATTTCCTCATATAATGAAAATTTTAAATAGATCGATAATTTTAAAATAATAGGATTCAAACCATGAATGAAATGATCAATTTTAATTTCTGGATTTTGTATATTATCCCTGAAATAACCCACTAATCATTTGAAATTATCCTCATACTAAGCCACCATTTCTTCTTCCTTTTATTGTAAATGTATGGATTGTATTTCCATCACAAAATGTTTCCCTCGAGGAAAATACTTTTCCAAAAAACAAAATTACATGCCTTCCTATATATTCTTTTTATCTCCCCTTAATTATTAGTAATTTTAATAATGGGCCACTATTGTTCATCATTTCTCCTTAAACATTATACAACCATGATAACTTTTCCCCATCGAGTACTCCTTAATTCCTTATATCTCTTATTTAGGTCCTTAATCCATTGATATGCTACCATGGTATTAGTGAAACCTATAAATAATGGAGGTTGTTTTCTTATAATCATATATATAAAGGTATATCCTTGTTGTGAAGAAATAGGTTTCTCTATGGGGGACAATTATTTTTTATAACTTAAGTCAATTTTACAAAAATGTTAATGATTTTCTGTGAACCAACATTACCTTGATTATTAGGATTATCCAAATAATCCCCACATTGTCATTTAGTTTTGGCTTGATTTATTTTTATCTAAAAAGATCCATTACCTATAAATAATGGATTAGTAAAAAATAATATAAACTATTAATATATATGAAAATACTTATATATATCATGTTTTACAAAAATATGGTCCAATGTATAGAATTCCAATAAAAAACATTCTAAAATAATATCTATAATTTTAAAACTGTAGAATCTATATTCTCTTCCTTTGTTCATTTGAATAATATTACTAAGGTTTCTACCAAACCACTCAATAATAAATGTAATTCTCCCCCCACCTTAGTCACCCATATTTAGTGGGTTATTTATTACATGGTATTCAGATTACATGAGATTGTATTCTCAAGATCAAGGTTATTTAGTCAATAAGTTACTAGATTCATAAATATTACATTATAACATGAAAAATTACAACAATTGAGGATAAATCATTATTTTGTTTTTGTTATCCATAGGGCTAATCAATCATAGTATTCTAATTCATTACCTTTGAAAATGGGAAACAAAAGTTAAAGTTGAGATAAAATGCTTCAAAAGAGATAACATATAATAGAATTTTATAGGGAATAAGAAATATAATGGAAATATATTAATAACCAATATTGTATTACATAATATATGAAATAAAAATTAATTAAATAAGTAAATTATCACATCGTGATGTAAATGTTAAGAATTCATAATTACAAAAATCATAAACATTTCATCGAGGCCTTGTTCTATGTCATCCAAATTAAAGGGGGAGGATCCTCCCATTAACCTCTAGTAGTTTTCTCATGATATATACTGGTGAAATGAAGGGATATATAATTTCAATCCTCAACCATCACATAAAAGTACAATTCATTTCATCACGTGTCTATGGAATAATTTTCAATAATGAACAACATAAGAATTCTATGAATGAATTCCCAATGAGGATTATCATAAAATATTTCTTCATATGGAATAAATGATTATATATTCATGAATATAGGTTTCCATAATGAATGAGTTAATAAGGATAACTAGGTAAATAACACTGACTCGTGTAATGAGAAACTAGGGATTCATAATGTTTAAAAAAGTACACACTTATCAAAAGAATAATATTTATTTAGAGTTAGTAAGCACTTTATAAAAATTAGGATTATAAATGAGTTTGGGAAGTGTAATAAATATATTTAAAATATTGGGATACAATATAATTTATGGATATATACCTATATTAATTTAATAAAATCCTTCATTATGGTTGGTAATGAGCCTGTAAATCATCTAGAATATATCCCTTGTGCATTTAAAACTATGTGAAAATTTAAGGAAAACTTATTGAGAACTGAATTAAGATTGAGTTAATAAAAAATAAATATTTTTTAATTTTAATATTCCAAGAAACATCTATAAAATAGTTTCATATAAAAATGGATTTTATTGATAGGAAAACAGCTCACACACTTTTCTTTAACAAAAGTTAAGATTATTTTACGTCTATAGAAATGTTTTAGAATTATAAAATCTAATGAATATAGTATACTTTTAGGTAATATTGATCAAGCATTGGTAAAATAATAATAATTTATCGAGAAGAGATATCATAACATTTAACATTGAAATTACAATTAATTGGAAGTAATAACACAGTTGAAGAAAGTGAATAATTTAGGGAACATTTCCTTATAATGTACACTATTAGAGAATGAGAAGAGAACCATAAAACCTTAAAAACTCTCTATAGGGATTATTTAAAGAGAAAAGAGGGGAAATAAATGTTCAAAGTATTGATAGTGAAGTTTACTGGTTCAATGGGTGGATATTTATAACAAATGTGGGGGTATTTTTTAATAATTTCTAATAATAGGCCTTGGAAATATAGGTTGTGGAAAATGAACAACCATTGGATCAACCTTATTTTTTTCTCATGGTTTTTGAAAATTAAGGCAGTTTTTTTACATATTTGAGTATACCAACTGATCCTTATTATTTAATATTAATTTTACCCTGGGAATAAAATTTTTAAACACAATATTGCTTTTAAAACATAAATTTTTATTTTAAACATTCAAAAGATATATTTTGTTCTAGAAAATTATTTTAATTCATTAAAAACTTTATATTAACAAAATCTTTTATTTATATGTATGGTTTCATTTATATTACTTATTATATTTATTATTAAATAATAATTATGTCATAATACATACAACATATGATTACAGTATTTTACCATTTAGTGAATAATTATTTTATTTTGGAAAATTATGAAAAATACACCGTTACATAATTTATATGTGTTTATTTTAAATTTAATTTCATTTTTATGAAAATAATTTTCATTATATAAAAAAATTTAATTAAAAATTTGTGTGTTTTAAAATAATGTGTTTTTTTGAAAAAAAGATTACACACTTTTTCTTTTAATAAATCTTATTTTTCTCTAAGTCATATGTCTGTAATGAAATTATTGTTCATTTATTTATATATATTTCATTAATTATTAATTATCCTGTTACAAAATGATGTGATTTATTTTACTAGTCATGTTAATGAATATATTTTTCATTACAATTAAAATTTTCAGAATTTCTGATTTTTAGATTCCTAAGGTCAAATCCCAACAGTCAAATTCCAAAGGTAATATTACCCATTTTATATACATACTTCATTCTAACATCCTATTATCATTCATATCATTCACTTAGCTATTAGTTCTATTCTTATTTCTATTTTTTTATTCACTATACTAATGCTCCTCTTATAATTTTTATTCTTTTTCGAGTATGATCCTATATAGTATAATATTATTTGGTTTCTATAAAGACCCGTAAATTTCAAGGAAATTTTTTTCTTAATTTTCATTGGAATTTTACAAGAACGCAGTTTCTTATGGTACCTGATTCTGAGGCCCAGTTTGCCCGGAATAATGTTCCGAAGTTTGGCTCGGGTATGTTCAGTGAACGAACGAGCGGGTTTTTCTAACTTTTGAACCGGTGCTCGGAATCAAATTCTGAGGGCACCGATGGAATCGTAGTGCCGGTATTTTCTTAGAAACGCCTCTTCCGGAGTTGCGTTTGCTCGGGTGTGGTTTTTAATTTTTGGGATTTAAGTTAAGAAATAAAATAATGTGGTATGACAAACTTTATTTTATTTCACTTAAAGCCGCTTAAAGCCACTTTAAGCTGCTTGAGCTGAGTTGAAGCGGATAGGGTGCAATTAAAAATATCCTACCCTCTTGGTAGGATATTTGTGAGGTGGGGCCCGCACGAGCCCCACCGTTTCTTTTCCACTAAGTAACACACCCGCAAAAACCCTTTTTAATGAAAGTCAATAGACGCGTTTTCTAACCTCTTAAACGCTCCTATTAATTGGGCGGTTTATTCATTGAAATTAATTCTATGAATTAATGGGTCGTTACTTAGTTTGTTTTTATTTTGTTGTCATGTTAATAAAATAAGACCAACACACCATTCTTCTTGGGTGCGTTTTGTTGAGAGGATTTGGAGATTCTGTGCCTTCATCCTCCTTCGCGAAGAACACGAAGAACGCGAAGAACACGAAGAACGCGAAGAACGTCGTCACCCTCAGAGATCGACGACGTGACGCCGTGTTCCACGAAGCCGACGATTCTCCCTCCGCGACGCTTCTTCCACGACGTTCCATCCCCGCGATGATCTTCGATCGGCATCTTGAGGTAGGGGATTGTGGTCCTTTTATTTCTTTGTGGATTATAACATCAACATGGATTTAATTGTTATAATTAAATCTATGTGTTTTCTTTAAACCTCGGAGATCGACGACGCGACGCCCTTCCACGACGACGCGACGCCCTTCCACGACGTGACGATCCTCTTCTTCCACGATGGTCAATTCCGCGAAGAACTCTCGTACAACGATAGCTACGAGGTAGGGGTCGTTTTGAAAATGATAATACCCATGTTTGTTTTCCTCCAAGGCAAGAACGCGGACCAACCAATTAAAAAGTTGGTCCGCGGATTGTTATTGTGGGTCGAGGTTTATCAATTGCTGGAAATTATGGTGTTGTTTCAAACCGCTAACGTGGTGGGTGCGTACCAACGAACAAGTCCGAACCCACCGCCCTTTGTTTCTTGGTGTGCGGAAAGACGAACAACGACAAAACATGCCGCAGAGACGATTTGTTGATTCCTCAGTGAAGAATGTGACCTAGGATGAGCTGTGGCACAGACGGAAATGAAATTGGACCACCGGAGCAACTCCGGTGGCCGGCGGACTCCACCGGCGGCGTGGGTCACCGGCGCGGCGGCGCAGGCGGCGGCACCTCGGCGTGCCGCCGGACGGAGCCATCGCGGCTTCGGCCGCAGCGGCAGTGGCCGCCAGACCCGCGACCACGTGAGTCTGGCGAGACACGGAACGCAGCCCTGCTGCGTCCGCTGACCAAGGGCGGCCCCACACGGGGCCGCAGTGTTCTCACGCGGGGGGAACTCGCCCCCCGCGCCGCTCGGCCGTAACCGGCCGAGCCGACCCCGGCGGCCAGGCCGGGCCACCCTGGCCAGGTCGCGCCGTGCTGGCCGGGTCGGACCCGGACCCGGGTCGGGTCGAACCGGTTCAAGCCGACCCAGGGGGGGTTGGGCCGGGTCGGTCCGGGCCCAGACCCCCTGTTTCCGGACCTTTTCGGTATTTTGATCATAACTTGAGCTACGGGCCTCCGAACGACGCGTCGTCAGTGTCGATGCGATCCTTGGATCGAAACGGTCGTTTCGGTATATCACACCAAAGGTTTCGGAATACTTTGGGTTCGGCTGAGTTGGTTCGTACACGAAACCAACCGGGCCCTCGAAGCGGAAACGCTCATATCTTGAGCTTCGGACATCCGATTGACGTGCCGTCAACTTTGTTGAATTCCTCTAAGTGAGACAGATCTTTTGGCATACTCCGCCCGAGGTTTGGATGCAGGTGGAGTACGATCAGGTTAGTTTTGCCTTAAAAACCAACCGGACCCCTGAGAAGAAAAAGCCAATAACTCTCAGACCGGGCGTCCGATTGACACGCCGTCTGCGACGTTGAGTTCCTGTTGACGATACGGAACCTATGGATACATCAACTCTGGACTATGTTTCAGTTGATGTATCAGCCTCTCGGCTCATGGAGCGGACCCTCCCGAACGAGCTTGCTGTGTGCGGGAACCCTAGAGCTGGCTGTGACTGCTACTGTGACGACGACGACTGTGCAGAGATCCTTAGTGGATTCGACGGCGATGACTACAGCACTCATCAATCCTTTGTGGGTCAGGGCTACATATCCTGTGTGGGTCCGATCCTGTGTGGGTCAGCTCTCAACGGTCCTGTGTGGGCCAGCGCCTACAGATCCTGTGTGGGTCTGATCCTGTGTGGGTCTTTGCGGGGGTTAGTTACCTATCGATCCTTTGTGGGTCAGATCCTTTGTGGGTCATTGCGGGGGTTAGTTACCTATCGATCCTGTGTGGGTCAGATCCTTTGTGGGTCATTGCGGGGGTTAGTACCTATCGATCCTTTGTGGGTCCGATGGCTTAGATGAATCAGTGGAAATATCTGGTCATCTTTATCATCATATGAAGAAGTATACCTGTGTGAGCTGAATCATGTTCTGATTTCCTATGTGGATTGTGTTGTTCTATCCTATGTGGGTATACGTTTTTCTTTCCTGTGTGGATTGGGTTGTACTTGGGTTCGGATGTTGGAGACGAACGAGAATTAATGACTTAGGTATATGTATGGGAATATACCTAAGTCGTGTCTGATGTTACTTCGTGATTGTATGTTTCCTTTATGGTTTATCCTTTGTGGATTCTAGGAGACCTTTGGGGGTATCGGGGTCCCTACTGAGTATCTTATACTCACCCCTGCACGGGCTATACCCACACTACGTTGTGTTGGTTACAGATGATGGACAGCGCTGATCGTGGTGGAGCTTTGCGGAGCAAGACGGTACCTGGAGGTTGACCACGTGGTGGGACGTACTCGAAGCGGTCGGCTGGACCCGAGGAGCAGTGGAGGCTATCTATAACCACCCTTCATGTGGGACTTCCAGTGGACGGCTTGACATTGCGGCTTTACTTTTCAGTTGTTGTTTTCCCTTTCGAGTTGTACTTTACTTTCAGTTTGGGTTTGTATTCTGGCCCACTTACTTCCGCACTTACTGTTGTACCAGTTTTTACTTAGTGCTTACTTCTGCCTGCTTACTCTGTGGTTTTTGTTGTTTACCTTACAAAGGAAATGCCTTCCCTTTACCTGGATTTACGCCTTGGTGCTAGTCGCCAGCCCCTGGCCTATGGAAGGTAGGCTTGGGGAAGTCACAGCGTGGGCCCCGAGGATGGGTCGTGACAAATTGGTATCAGAGGCAGTTTGGTTCTACCGCAGACTCTGATCTTTCTTCTATGTGAAGCAATAGTGTTAAGCGTATTGAGTGTGGTTATCAGTCTAGGGAGCCTAGTGTTGGTGTGGCGGCCGACGTATCCGTACACCAGGACCCTGACTTCTGATTTCCGACTTAATGCACGAAAACATTGATTGCATGTGTGTTACAAGTTTTCTTAGTGATTACTTTATGTCAGCTCACCAGGTATACTGTTCTGACCGTGGCGCACCTGTTTCCTTTTCAGGATGGCCCCACGATGGCAGCCAGCTAGGGTTCCGAGAGTTGTACGTGACGACAGCCTGCCGAGAGACGAGACCTCAGTACAAGGCCCTATGATAGTAGAGGCACCGGCGGTACCTCTACCCGCCGAGCCACCGATGCTTCTAGCCCCAGCCACTGACGATGCACATCGCCTTAGTGCACTGAATGAGTTCTAGTGCCAGCGACCACCCAGGTTCCATGGGGAGACGGACCCCCAGGCAGCCGAGGACTAGCTGGAGGCAGTTGTACGAGTTTTCCAGTTATTGAGGACACCAGCAGACCTCATGGTGATCCTCACAGCGAGCCTACTGCACGCGGCAGCAGGCCGATGGTGGAGCTTGATTCTCCAGGTGCACGATGAGGCATCTCTTCTCTGGACAGACTTTGAGGGCCTCTTCCTCTCAGAGTTCGTCCTGGCCACCCTTCATGCGGTGCGCATCCAGGAGCTTCTTCAGCTGCGGCAGGGCAGCATGACGGTCGCCCAGTACTCGGCGAGATTTACCGATCTCTCGCGCTACTCGACCGACATGGTACGGGACCCATTATTCCGGGCCCGGACCTTTGAGCAGGGATTGAGACATGAGATCAGGGCATCGCTGATCTCCCTCAGCATTCCGACCCAGGCAGAGGCAGAGGGTCGACCGTGGCGGTCCGCAGGGAGCAGGCGGGCAAGGCAGAGGATCTGGCCGAGCAGCAGGTGGTGGGCGACGCTTTGAGGCTCTACCACCACCACCACCAGGAGGTCCACCCCGGCCATAGGGAGTTGGCAGGCAGAGACAGGAAAAACTCCAGGCAGCGGAGGCCTATGACCATGGAGCGCCTGAGATGATTCGAGGTACGATCTGTGTCTATTCCACCCTTGTTGCAGTTCTTATAGACACAGGAGCGAGTCACTCTTTCATAGCTGTTTCCCTTGTTTGGAGCTCGGAGATTTCGACAGAGCCGTTGGCTCGATCCTTACGGCTAGAGACTCCTACGGGAGCAGACTCGACGATTACACACGGGTTCTGGCAGTGTGAGCTTACTCTAGGAGGCGAGAGCATCGGCTGGGATCTTCTTGTAGCAGCTTCGAGGCCTTACGATGTCATATTGGGCATGGATTGGTTATCTACAGTTCATGCTCAGATTGACTATATTAGGCACAAGGTGCGATGTGTACGCACCGACGAGAGAAGGTTCACCTTTACCGGCGAGAAGGGAGCCTTCGTAGCACAGGATGGACTTCTGCAGAGGAGAGGACAGCCCATCACTCATCAGTTGGCTAGCCTCATCCTAGGAGCAGTTGACGTGCGGAGTCCTAGTTTTCCTGCAGTGGTGGATCAGTATGCAGACGCCTTTCTTGACGACATTCCAGGGCTACCTCCTCGCAGAGAGGTAGACTTTTAAATTTACCTGTACCCCGGGACATCCTCGATATCGACTCTAGCATATCGGATGTCCCCCGCTGAGCTTCGAGAGCTACGGGTACAGTTGGAGGACTTACAGGGCAAGGGATTAATCTGACCCAGTGTTTCACCCTGGGCTTCCCCGATATTGTTCGCCAAGAAGGGGGACGGGAGCTTGCGAATTTTTTTATACTATCGTCGCCTAAACCAGGTGACGGTGAGGAACAAGTATCCTCTACCGAGGATTGATGACCTCTTCGATCAGCTCAAGGGAGCACGGTGGCTCTCGAAGATAAACCTCAGGTCAAGCTATCATCTGCTCAGAGTTCGGGACGAGGACGTGCAGAAAACGGACTTCCGATGTCGGTATGGCCACTATGAGTTCTTGGTTATGCCATTCGGCGTAACCAATGCTCCAGCAGTGTTCATGGGCCTCATGAACAGAATTTTCAGCCATACCTCAATCGATTTGTCGTAGTCTTCATCGACGACATTTTGATATACTCGACAACTGAGGAGGAGCACGCATGCCACTTGCGAGTTGTAATGGATACACTCTGAGAGAACCATCTTTATGGCAAGCTCTTGAAGTGTTAGTTCTGGATACGTGAGGTCCACTTCTTAGGACACGTCATCTCTGAGGCGGGAGTTGCAGTGGATCCTGTGAAGATCGAGGCAGTGCAATCTTGGGAGCCACCCAATAGCGTGACAGAGGTGCGGAGTTTCTTGGGACTAGCCGGGTACTATCGGAGATTTGTGCCAGACATATCCAGAGTTGCGGCACCACTCTCAGCTTTGACAAAGAAGGGGAAACCCTTTGTGTGGTCAGACAGATGTCAGCAGAGCTTTCAAGAGCTGAGACAGAGGTTGACCAGCGCACCTATCTTGAGGTTGCCTGAGGAGAGAGTATGGTACGTAGTCTACTGTGATGCATCAGGGACCGGAATCGGATGTGTCCTGATGTAGGAGCGGGCAGTGATCGCCTATGGATCACGTCAGTTGAGGCTGCATGAGCATAACTACGCTAACCATGACCTAGAGTTAGCATTAGTGGTCTTCTCTTTGATGACATGGTGACACTATCTGATGGGCGAGCGCTTTACAGTCTTTTCTGACGATCAGAGTCTCAGGTACATATTCTCTCAGCAGGACCTGAACTTGAGACAGCGGTGATGGCTCGAGTTCCTCCGGGACTATGACTTTGAGATAGTCTATGCTCCTGGGAAGGGGAATGTAGTAGCCGATGCTCTCAGCAGGAGGACGGGCATTCAGCTACTTGAGGAGGTGACAGAGCAACTAGCCGTTTTGCAGATATCCTTCGTGGATAGGGATGGAGTAGCCTTCCTTCAGTCTCTCACAATCACCCCTCCACTACTACTGCGGGTCAGAGAGGCACAGCGTAGGGACGCTGACTGTGAGACGTGGCGTGCAAAAATATCCTCAGGGCAGACACCTGATGGTTTCTCCTTTGGAGTAGAGCATGACGTCCTTTTCAGAGGAAGTACCTTGGTACCAGTTGCTTTATGAGAGGAGGTGCTGAGAGAGTTTCACACTTCTCCTTTGGTGGTACATCCTGGAGTGGAGAAGATGTACCAGGACCTCAGACGACAGCACTGGTGGCCGGGCATGAAGAAGGTTGTGGCAGAGTTCGTTTCTCGATGCCTCACCTGCCAGCAGGTGAAGGCAGAGCATCAGGTACCAGCAGGCTTGGTACAACCCTTGAAGGTCTCGGAGTGGAAGTGGGAGGGGATATATATGGACTTCGTGACTGGACTTCTACGCACTTCCAGAGGTCTTGACTCCATCTGGGTGATTGTCGACTGACTCACCAAGTCGGATCACTTCTTACCCATCAAAGAGCAGGTCTCAGTGGAGAGCTTGGGAGTCTCTACGTTCAGGAGATTGTACGACTTCACGGTGTGCCATCATCTATCGTCTCTGATCGAGATGCTCGCTTTACTTCTCGGCTTTGGAAGGGGCTGCAGGAGGCGTTCGGGACACAGCTACGTCTGGCACCGCCTTTCACCCTTAGACGAATGGTTAGATGGAGAGGACCATTCAGACTCTCGAGGACATGCTCCGTGCATGTGTCCTCGACTTTGGTCGCATCTGGGAGGACCACCTACCCTTGGTGGAGTTTGCGTAAAAAAACAGCTACCACTCCACCATCAGGATGGCACCATACGAGGCATTTTACGGCCGACCTTGCAGATCTCCTTTGTGCTGGATAGACCCTGGGGAGTCAGCACTTGTAGGACCAGAGATGGTCCGGGCCACGATAGAGAAGGCCCAGGTCATCTAGGAGTGGATGAGGACAGCTCAGAGCTGACAAAAGTCTTATGCTGACAGGAGGCGGAGGCCACTAGAGTTCGAGGATGGAGACCACGTCTTCTTGCGTGCCTCACCTCGACGTGGATTACGGAGATTTGGAAGAGGCGGCAAGTTGTCTCCACGCTTCATCGGACAATTCCAGTTCCTCAGCAGGATTGGTGAGGTGGCTTATCGCCTGGCTCTACCACCTCAGTTGCACTGGGTTCACGACGTCTTCCATGTATCCCAGCTGAGGAGATACGTGCATGACCCGACGCACATCATTGACCATGGGGAGCTAGACGTTGATGATGGGGAGACTTTTGCGGAGGTCCCGGTGGAGATCAAGGATCGACAGGAGCGGGTCCTACGTGGATGGTCGATTCCTCTAGTGAGCATCAGATGGCAGAACAAGAACCTCCAGGAGAGCACTTGGGAGCGGGAGGCTCAGATGCATGCTCAGTACCGGCATTTGTTTCCCTAGTTTTTGATGTATCTTTACGGGGATGTAAATCCCTGAGGTGGGAGTGATGTAAAGACCCGTAAATTTCAAGGAAATTTTTTTCTTAATTTTCTTTGGAATATTACAAGAACGCAGTTTCTAACGGCACCTGATTCCGAGGCCCGGTGTGCCCGGAATCATGTTCTGAAGTTTGGCTCGGGTACGTTCAGTGAACGAACGAGCGGGTTTTTCTAACTTTTGAACCGGTGCTCGGAATAGAATTCTGAGGGCACCGATGGAATCGTAGCGCCGGTATTTTCTTAGAAATGCCTCTTCTGGAGTTGCGTTTTCTCGGGTGTGGTTTTTAATTTTTGGTCTTTAAGTTAAGAAATAAAATAATGTGATACGACAAACTTTATTTTATTTCACTTAAAGCCGCTTAAATCCACTTTAAACTGCTTGAGCTGAGTTGAAGCAGATAGGGTGCAATTCAAAATATCCTACCCTCATGGTAGGATATTTGTGAGGCGGGTCCCGCTCGAGCCCCACCGTTTCTTCTCCACTAAGTAACACACCCGCGAAAACCCTTTTTAATGAAAGTCAACTGACGCGTTTTCTAACCTCTTATACGCCCCTATTAATTTGGAGGTTTATTCATTGAAATTAATTCTATGAATTAATGGGTCGTTACTTAGTTTGTTTTTCTTTTGTTGGCATGTGTTTCCGACGCTTTCTCCGGGGCGTGCGCGTGTCCGTCTGTGGAGGACGCGCTGCTTGTTGCCCCGCATTCCCGCTTTCCAGAGGCGGGCGACATTCGCTCCTTATTCAGGGATGTCTGCTCCTTGATCGAAACAGGATGATGGGATATCGGTTCTTCCTTCCATGGATTCCTCCTCAGAACTCATCACCTAGTCCGGGTCTCCCTCATAGATTTAATACGTTGTTCGTGAATATCATTCCCGGTGCCATATCATCATGGACGCCGGTTAATTACACTACTTCCTTCAAGACTTTCCATAGGGTCTTGACATGGTAGCGACCTTCAGTCGGAGTAGACGGAAACATCAGGAATGTCGGGGCATCTCTGGGTGTGTGGACATTGGGGAACCTGTATTCTTCCTCATAAGAGGGCATCTCAAGGGTGCATAACCCGAGGCGTACATCTGAGGTTTTCCTCAGCTTCCTGTGTTTAACACAGGGTATGTTGCAAGATTAATGTCTAGCAGAGACGGTTACACCAAAGGCGTTCCATCCGAGGTTTTCCTCAGGCATCTCATGTTTATCATAATGTAGGTCGCGAGTTTAACATCTTGCGGAGATGAAATAAGGGTGATCAGAACGTCCCATGGAGACGGATCAGATTGGTATATCCCTAGGAGGGAACACCTGGAAGGTTTACCAAGGGGATGGATCAGAACGCCCAATGAGGACGGATCTGAGGTGGTGCACTCCCTAGAGGGGAGATGTCACACCGTAATGGATGATCTGAACACCACTGAGGGCGGATCAAGGGAAGTGCACCCCAGGATGGGGGACACCATGGATTACCACTGGTTGGGATTGATCCTCTTGGAGGTTTCCTACATACCCTGTGTAGTGGAAAAGGATCAAAACCCACGTAGTTCGAAGGGGTGATGAATCGGGGTGTATGCAGAGGACAACGACCCAGAGATATGATGGGGCTTACAGGTGGAAAGCGGCCCATGCGCTGCTAGGAGCAGCAAGGAGGTGGATGGCATGATCCCACCGGGATGTGGCGGCCCGGGTGAGAATCAGGATGGTTGATGGATGGATGAATGAAGTGGAGGGGGAGTGAAATGGGACAATCGCAGGGGCGACGGTGAAGTTGGTCTTGATCCTTGAAGAGGATTCCTACGTATCCCCATGACATGGAAACAAATTCCGCGTAGTTTGGGAATGTGCAGTTTAACGTCATGCTGGACGGAGGTGGGACCCGACATGAAGAAACGACGGGTGTGCTTGAACCTCATGGAGGCTTCCTACGTACCATGCCTTGACATGGATCAAAGACCCCGTAGTTCATATGGGGCTTACGCGTTGGGTGGCCCATGGTGTTGGGACTTACTCCATGATGGAGGCCCAGAATGGCTTACCGCTAAATGGGGTCGCAACGGCTTACCGCTGGGTAGGGATGTCAACGGCTTACCGCTGGATAGGGAGAGGCACTAGTGAATGGGGCTTGTGCAAGAAGCTGCCTGGGTGCCGCTATGGAGTGGCACTGGTGAATGGGGCTTGTGCAAGAAGCTGCCCGGGTGCCGCTATGGAGCGGCACTGGTGAATGGGGCTTGTGCAAGAAGCTGCCCGGGTGCCGCTATGGAGCGGCACTGGTGAATGGGGCTTATGCAAGAAGCTGCCCGGGTGCCGCTATGGAGCGGCACTGGTGAATGGGGCTTGTGCAGGAAGCTGCCCGGATGCCGCTATGGAGCGGCACTGGTGAATGGGGCTTGTGCAAGAAGCTGCCCGGGTGCCGCTATGGAGCGCCACTGGTGAATGGGGATTATGCAAGAAGCTGCCCGGATGCCGCTATAGAGCGGCACTGGTGAATGGGGCTTGTGCAAGAAGCTGCCCGGGTGCCGCTATGGAGCGACACTGGTGAATGGGGCTTATGCAAGAAGCTACCCGGATGCCGCTACGGAGCGGCACTGGTGAATGGGTCTTGTGCAAGAAGCTGCCCGGGTGCCGCTATGGAGCGGCACTGGTGAATGGGGCTTATGCAAGAAGCTGCCCGGGTGCCGCTATGGAGCGGCACTGGTGAATGGGGCTTATGCAAGAAGCTGACCGGGTGCCGCTATGGAGCGGCACTGGTGAATGGGGCTTGTGCAAGAAGCTGCCCGGGTGCCGCTATAGAGTGGCACTGGTGAATGGGGCTTCTGCAAGAAGCTGCCCGGGTGCCGCTATGGAGCGGCACTGGTGAATGGGGCTTATGCAAGAAGTTTCCCGGGTGCCGCTATGGAGCGATACTGGTGAATGGGGCTTATGCAAGAAGCTGCCCGGATGCCGCTATGGAGCGGCACTGGTGAATGGGGCTTGTGCAAGAAGCCACCCGGGTGCCGCTATGGAGCGGCACTGGTGAATGGGGCTTCTGCAAGAAGCTGCCCGGGTGCCGCTATGGAGCGGCACTGGTGAATTGGTCTTGTGCAAGAAGCTGCCCGGGTGCCGCTATGGAGCGGCACTGGTGAATGGGGCTTGTGCAAGAAGCTGCCCGGGTGCCGCTATGGAGCGGCACTGGTGAATGGGGCTTCAGCAAGAAGCTGCCCGGGTGCCGCTATGGAGCGGCACTGGTGAATGGGGCTTATGCAAGAAGCTACCCGGGTGCCGCTATGGAGCGGCACTGGTGAATGGGGCTTATGCAAGAAGTTGCCCCGGTGCCGCTATGGAGCGGCACTGGTGAATGGGGCTTATGCAAGAAGTTGCCCGTAATGTCTTCCTCATGTCTGGCCATGAGGGCATCCCAACTCACTGGTGGGTTGAGGTATGTGCCTATGCGCAAGTGCACAAGAGGGATAACGCCAAGGGCGTTGGAATCAGCCCAAACAAAGGGACAAGAAAAGTCTGAATCACATGCCCGACATTCGGAATGCGATGAGAGTGGCATGGTGATAGAGGATAACTACTGACCATGTTCGCAACACAACATCCTATCACGTTAGCCTAAAATGGGGACAAACAAATGAGGGGTTGAATGCTAACCGTATTCGAAACACATGACCTCAAAGTGTCACCCAAAGCCTTTTGGGGCCAATCAGAGTGGCATGGCGATAGAGGATAACTGCTGACCATATTCGCAACACAACATCCTATCGCGTTAGCCTAAAATGGGGACAAACAAATGAGGGGTCGACTGCTGACCGTATTCGAAACACAGGACCTCAAAGTGTCACCCGAAGCCTTTTGGGGCGTTGGCCCAGGATAGCAGGGGGACTATGGGTCTACCATCCATACTGTTAGGGGGTCCCTTCGGACTTTGGAAATGGATGAAGATCCGAATAAAGGACACGCAAAGAGTGGGGTGGAATGCTAGAATGCTTGAACGGATTCCAACGCTCTTGAAACTATGCCACTGTAAACATGAAATTGGAGCGGCACTTATAGCATCCCGCCTCTTTATCACATAAAATTTCATTACATTTTACAAAACCGAGGATCTTTAAGGTTTAGTGTCTTGGAAACCAGGAACTTTAAACATGAAAACATAAAACATTCTTCTAAAACACTTGAAAGGCTTCTCCTCATGTTCATCCTAGGTTCATTACTGCATCACATAACCTAGGAGAATACATCAAAAGAAAGGGTGAGCAAAAAGCCCAGTAAGGAAAACAAGAGAAACATTTTACATGTGAACTTGAGATACTTCAATAAGGTCATGAAAAAGAACTTTAAGGCATGAGAATGAAATAAGGAGGCATATCATAATAAAAATAACATTTTTAATAACTTGAAAATGTGGCTACATCATTTAACATAGACAATCATGAACATATCACCAAGGTCCATCCCCAAGGTGTCATTTGAAAATTACCAAGGTTATTCACCAAGGTATCGTGAAAATTGTAATCTCTAGTGGTTACATAATTACCCAATGCATTGGAGTGCTATCAGGGCGCAACCTTAAATTTGACTTTATTATCATGTGATCCACATATTTCATCATCAAAAATTTCTTAAATAACCCATATAGCATAAAATTAATGGGTTTCATTTCATAATCATAACGTTTTAAAAACTGCTTTAAAGACATGATCTTTACATCACTTTAAACCCACGGAAAGGGAAAGCGGGTCTCATGTATGTAAATCCCAGAATTTAAAATGGAACATTTTGATATATATGTGAATACCCTTGTAGAAATAAGAGCTTTGAGTATTCACTTTATAACATAAAATAATTTTGAGAAAAGAGAGAGGTATTTTGAGACGAAAATTCTGCAGCATAACGGCTATGTTACAAGGTTATAGAAAACATTGAAAAGAGAGGGGACATGGGTCAAACATTCATAAATGACCCATAAAATAGTAGATGGACAGAATAAGAAGTATACATGATCATGGTAATGAAATTTCAAGGACATACCATTTGAAATGAAAAACATGGAAGGAAGACAAATATTAGATTTCTCTTATGAAAGTTCGGCAGCCTAACGACGTTACTTAAACTTCAACAAAAATGATTTGAAAAGATCAAATAGGGTCTCTAATCATGTGAACATAAGAGTTCAGTATGATAGATATAGAGATAATGCCCCAACATAACAAAAATGAACTTGAAAGAATTGACATGAAAGTAGAACTTCAAAACGAGAAGGGTGAAGAACCACTTAAAAATTCGGCAGCCTAAGGGCGCCACTTAAAACTTCAAAATACTGAATTGAAGAGATAAAATGGGGTCTCCCATCATATGAAAATAAGAGTCCAGTATGATAGATATAGAGATCATACCCCAATATAACAAAAAGGAACTTGAAATAATTGACATGAAAGTAGAACTTCAAAACGAGATGGGTGAAGAACCACTTAAAAATTCGGCAGCCTAACGGCGCCACTTAAAACATCAAAATACTGAATTGAAGAGATCAAATGGGGTCTCTCATCATAAGAACATAAGAGTCCAGTATGATAGATATAGAGATCATACCCCCAACATAACAAAAAAGAACTTGAGATAATTGACATGAAAGTAGAACATCAAAACGAGAAGGGTGAAGAACCACTTAAAAATTCGGCAGCCTAACAGCGCCACTTAAAACTTCAAAATACTGAATTGAAGCGATCAAATGGGGTCTCTAATCATATGATAATAAAGTATCAGTATGATAAATTTATAGATCATACCCCAACATAATAAAAAGGAACTTGAAATACTTTACATGAAAATAGATCTTGAAAAATGAGAAGGGAGAAAGAATCTGTTACAAAAATTTCGACAGCCTAACGGCGCCACTTAAAACTCCATAAAACGAAATAATGAGAGCAAGAGGGGATCTCTCATTATATGAACATAAAAAGGGAAGTAAGAGGACTATAAAATAACATCATCCAACATAAGAACATGGAGCATAAAAGGAATGACATAAAAGAGATTACTTGAAATGAAAGAGAGAGGTCGGATCCCTTACCTTAAAACATAACTCTTAAAACTCAAAGGTTGGGACCTTGAGGGCTTGGGGGAACCATGGGAGGACTCCTTGGGAGGTAATGAGACCATAACTTCGTTGGGGGAGAGTGGGGAGTCGAATGGATGAGAGGATGGCTTGGTATGTATAGGGAAAGTGAGGGGACAATGCATTAATGGCAAAGGGACACCTCATTAGTGGTTTTGGAAAAACCATGGGCTTTCCCATGGTATTTGCCCATGGTATTGGCCACTTGGGACACCTCATACCTTATCTCACTATTCATAATTCGAACATATTGGTTACAAACATAATACATCATTTAATGATGTCATTAAACACCCATAACTTAAAAACTGTATTTTCACTATTCATCGAAAATTCAACTTTCTCAGAATAATCCCAAAATTTCACCTTAACCAAATATCAACGCTCTGATTACAAATATGAACTCCATTTTTTAAAAATAATTTTCTAAATATTTTTGATTTAATTTTTAAATAAAAACACTATTCACTGAAAATTCATTTTTTTCAGAAAAAACCCCAAAAATTACCATAGCATAATATCGGTGCTCTGAGTTCAAAAATGAAATCCGTTTTATAAAAATAATTATCTAAATATTTTTAATTAAATTTTTAAATAAAAAGCACTATTCACCCAAAAAACTAATACTTGAATAATAATTTATGAAACCGTTATTTAACCATTTTATTGAATCACATTACTTAATCAAGGTGACTAGATTATATTAATACTTTCTTTAAGTGAGATTACTAATCCATTTGGACACATTACTAATCCTAATCATAAAATCACTATTCATAATTTACTATTCCTCAAAAATTAAGTTGATCTTATTAGACTCTAAATTTCGTACTGAACATAATTGTAGAAGACCATTTTTCGAAAATCATTACACATTTTTAATTATTTAAGGTTTACACAACCATTTTTAAAATATCCTTTTTCTAAAATTCATCAAAAATATGCATACTATATTTATCCGGTCATTTGAAAATTCATAAACTTCATCATAAGAAGAAATCCCAATTTTTATTTAAAATAAAGGATTACACAAGGCAGTTACAGTCTCCTTACATAGCCCCTTATCACACCAGCATAGGACCTAAGTGTAAGGTGTGCTAAGGTGAGAGAATCCGAGGGAGGCTCGGCCAACATCGCACGAGTAGTAATTTCTATCAGTTTGAACTTCTCGCGAAGGCGATCCCATTCTAGCTTTATACGATGAAGTTCAGCTTGGGTTTGGTCCAGAGCAAAGCCCAGTGGTGCTACCTCCTTCCCAAGTTCTATTAGATGGGCTTCGATTAGTCCAAGACTACTGGGTGAGGCCATCGAATCTTCATTCTATATTAATTAACCAAGATTACTTGTATTTAGAGACAATAATCAAAACATTTAGTTTCTAGTGGTCATATTGACCAATGGTCATATAACAGTCAAAAACCAACAGTATCATTTTAATTATACTCATGTTATCAAATGAAACATTTTTGTTGAGTATAAAAAAATAAAATAACACATAAAATTAGGAAACAAGATTTATTCAAAATTTCGGGTTGTTACAGCACTGGTGAATGGGGCTTACGCTAGGAAGCTGCCCGGGTGCCACTAAGGAGCGGCACTGGTGAATGGGGCTTATGAAAGAAAGTTGCCCGGGTGCCGCTATGGAGCGGCACTGGTGATTGGGGCTTACGCTAGGAAGCTGCCCGTAATGTCTTCCTCATGTCTGGCCATGAGGGCATCCCAACTCACTGGTGGGTTGAGGTATGTGCCTATGCGCAAGTGCACAAGCGGGATAACGCCAAGGGCGTTGGAATCAGCCCAAACAAAGGGACAAGAAAAGTGTAAATCACATGACCGGCATTCGGAATGCGATGAGAGTGGCATGGCGATAGAGGATAACTGCTGACCATGTTCGCAACACAGCATCCTATCGCGTTAGCCTAAAATGGGGACAAACAAATGAGGGGTCGACTGCTGACCGTATTCGAAACACAGGACCTCAAAGTGTCAACCGAAGCCTTTTGGGGCGTTGGCCCAGGACAGCAGGGGGACCATGGGTCTACCATCCATACTGTTAGGGGGTCCCTTCAGACTTTGGAAATGGATGCAGATCCGAATGAAGGACACACAAAGCGTGGGGTGGAGTGCTGGAATGTTTGAACGGATTCCAACACTCTTGAAACAATGCCACTGTAAACATGGCATTAGGCATCTTATGCTAGGAGCATAAGGCATCTCTCGTTTAGGGCAAGAGGCATCCTATCATTTGTTAGATAGGGATAATACTACAGTTTAGAGTCATGTAGGTAGGACTATTGGCATCTCATGCTAGGAGCATAAGGCATCTCTCGTATAGGACGAGAGGCATCCTATGTTTGGAACATAGGGAGAATACTACAGTTTATAGTCTTGTAGGTAGGACTATTGACATCTTAGGCTTGGAGCATAAGGCATCTCTTGCTTGGACCAAGGGGCATCCTATCATTTGTTAGATAGGGATAATACTACAGTTTAGAGTCATGTAGGTAGGACTATTGGCATCTCATGCTAGGAGCATAAGGCATCTCTCGTATAGGACGAGAGGCATCCTATGTTTGGAACATAGGGAGAATACTACAGTTTATAGTCTTGTAGGTAGGACTATTGACATCTTAGGCTTGGAGCATAAGGCATCTCTTGCTTGGAGCAAGGGGCATCCTATCATTTGTTAGATAGGGATAATACTACAGTTTAGAGTCATGTAGGTAGGACTATTGGCATCTCATGCTAGGGGCATAAGGCATCTCTTGTATAGTATGAGAGGCATCCTATGTTTGGAACATAGGGAGAATACTACAGTTTATAGTCTTGTAGGTAGGACTATTGACATCTTAGGCTTGGAGCATAAGGCATCTCTTGCTCGGAGCAAGGGGCATCCTATCATTTGTTAGATAGGGATAATACTACAGTTTAGAGTCATGTAGGTAGGACTATTGGAAGAAGGTGCCTAAAAATGGTTGGTGTTGGGACTTACGCACGGGGCGGCCCTTTCTGGTTCAACCTGGCATAGGAGCCAAGTGATTGGGTTTTTGGAGGAGTTACCTGAGGAATAGTTCGACTCAAGGCACCCGGGGAATTGATGATGAGAATCTCAACTCACGACATGGAATGAAACTAAGAGAAATATGTCAACTCACGGTGTTTCATGGTGTGTGGAGGAGTATCTCTAATCATGGTGTTCCATAGGTGGTAGGTGGGAGCGCATAAGGGCGCAATGCAAAATCCCAGCATCCCGGCCCGAAAAGTTCGCGGTGCGACTCTCCATTTTTCATGGGGGTTTGTGACGGTAGCGAAGGGACCGGCCCGGAGGGCCAGGACCGAAGCCCGGCACTGACCCCGAGCAGGGGCGCGGGGGTGCAGCCCCCGCGGTATGGACCGGTGGGCGCGAAGGTAGGATCCTCGCGAAGGATAGGTCTTCGCGAAGTTGCTTTGCGAAGCATGGCCTCGCGGAGCAATGATCTCTCGCGGAGCAAAGGGGTCTCACGGAGAAAATGGGTCTCGCGGAGCAAATGGGTCTCGCGGAGCAAAGGGGTCTCGCAGAGCTTGGTCTCGCGGAGCAGCATCGCGGAGCATGGGCTCTCACGAAGCTCGGTCTCATGGAGCAGCATCGCGGAGCATAGGCTCGCGGAGCGTGGACTCACGGATCCTCCGCTCGCGGAGCAGCAACGCGAAGGAAGCTTCTCGCGGAGCATGGCTTCGCGGAGCCGCAATGCGGAGCTCCACTCGGCCGCCCAAGGGGCGAAGTGGTCGTGGCCGTCCTCCTGGAGAAGGGGGGTGAGCTGGGTATTTATAGGCAGGGGCGCCGCGAAGCAGAACTTCCGCGCCGCCTCTGGTGCTTCGCGGCGGCTCGCGAACATCAAACGTGTTCGCGGAGCATCACCGCCTCTGGTGCTTCGCGGCGGCTCGCGAACGTCAAATGCGTTCGCGGAGCATCACCACCTCTGGAGCTTCGTGAGGCCGCGATGGTCGGGGCGCTTCACGGCGGGGCTTCACGGGACCGCGCTGCACGGGTGCTTCGCATCGGTGCTTCACATTAGTGCTTCGCGAGGGGTCTTCACTGCGCATTGAAAATGTCAAATGGGTTCGCGGAGCCTCTCTCCTCATTGCTTCGCGGCGGCGCTCCGCGATCACGGAGGGGGGCTTCGCGAATGGGCTTCGCGAACCATATTTCCAACCCAACATCAAACGTCCATAACTCCTAATCCGTAGCTCCGTTCGGGCCCTGCGACCTACCAAATCGAAGCTTGAGAAATGGACTACGATCTTGGATCATGTATGGAAGCATTTGGAAAATTTTGGGGACGCGTTTTCCGGGGTCTACAGCATGTTAATAAAATAAGACCAACACACCTTTCTTCTTGGGTGCGTTTTGTTGAGAGGATTTGGAGATTTTGTGCCTTCATCCTCCTTCGCGAAGAATGCGAAGAACGCGAAGAACGCCGTCACCCTCAGAGATCGACGACGCGACGACGTGTTCCGCGACGCCGACGATTCTCCCTCCGCGACGCTTCTTCCACGACGTTCCATCCCCGTGACGATCTTCGATCTGCATCTTGAGGTAGGGGATTGCGGTCCTTTTATTTCTTTGTGGATTATAACATCAACATGGATTTAATTGTTATAGTTAAATTCATGTGTTTTCTTTAAACCTCGGAGATCGACGACGTGACGCCCTTCCGCGACGACGCGACGCCCTTCCGCGACGTGACCGCACGAGTCCGGCGAGACACGGGACGCGGCCCTACTGCCTCCGCTGACCAAGGGCGGCCCCACGCGGGGCCACGGTGTTCTCACGCGGGGGCAGCTCGCCCCTCGCGCCGCTCGGCCGTAACCGGCCGAGCCGACCCCGGCGGCCGGGCCGCGCCTGCGCCGGGCCGACCCAGGGGGGTTGTGTCGGGTCGGTTCGGGCCCAGACCCCCCGTTTCCGGACCTTTTCGGTCTTTTGACCATAACTTGAGCTACGGGCCTCCGAACGACGCGCCATCAGCGGCGATGTGATCCTTGGATCGAAACGGTCGTTTCGGTATATCACACCAAAGGTTTTGGAATACTTTGGGTTCGGCCGAGTTGGTTCGTACACGAAACCAACCGGGCCCTCGGAGCAGAAATGCTCATATCTTGAGCTTCGGACATCCGATTGATGTGCCGTCAACTTTGTTGAATTTCTCTAAGTGAGAAGGATCTTTTGATATACTCCGCCCGAGGTTTGGACGAAGGTGGAGTACGGTCGGGTTGGTTTTTCCTTAAAAACCAACCGGGCCCCTAAGACGAAAAATCCAATAACTCTCAGACCGGGCGTCCGATTGACGCGCCGTCTGCAACGTTGAGTTCCGGTTGACGATACGGAACTTATGGATAAATCAACTATGGACTATGTGTCAGTTGATGTATCAGCCTCTCGGCTCGTGGAGCGGACCCTCCCGAAAGAGCTTGCTGTGTGCGGGGACCCTAGAGCTGGCTGCGACTGCTATTGTGATGACGACGACTGTGCAGAGAACCTCAGTGGATTCGATGGCGACGACTACAGCACTCAGCGATCCTTTGTGGGTCAGGGCTACCGATCCTGTGTGGGTCCGATCTTGTGTGGGTCAGCGCTCAGCGGTCCTGTGTGGGCCAGCGCCTATAGATCCTGTGTGGGTCCGATCCTGTGTGGGTCTTTGCGGGGGTTAGTTACCTATCGATCCTTTGTGGGTCAGATCCTTTGTGGGTCATTGCGGGGGTTAGTTACCTATCGATCCTGTGTGGGTCAGATCCTTTGTGGGTCATTGCGGGGGTTAGTACCTATCGATCCTTTGTGGGTCCGACGGATTAGATGAATCAGTGGAAATATATGGTCATCTTTATCGTCATATGAAGAAGTATACCTGTGTGAGCTGAATCTTGTTTTTCTTTCCTATGTGGATTGTGTTGTGCTATCCTATGTGGGTATACGTTTTTCTTTCCTATGTGGACTGGGTTGTACTTGGGTTCGGATGTTGGAGACGAACGAGAATTGATGACTCAGGTATATGTATGGGCATATACCTAAGCCGTGTCCGATGTTACTTCATGATTGTATCTTTACTTTGTGGTTTATATTTTGTGGATTCTAGGAGACCTTCGGGGGTCTTGGGGTCCCTACTGAGTATCTTATACTCACCCCTCCACAGGCTATGCCCGCACTACGTTGTGTTGGTTGAAAACGACGGACATCGCTGATCGTGGTGGAGGCTTGCGGAGCAGGACGGTACCTGGAGGTGGACCACGGGATGGGACGTACTCGAAGCGGTCGGCTGGACCTGAGGAGCAGTGGAGGCTATCTGTACCCACCCTTCAGGTGGGACTTCCAGTGGACGGCTCGACGTTACGGCTTTACTTTTCAGTTATTGTTTTCCCTTTCAAGTTGTACTTTACTTTCAGTTTGGGTTTTTATTCTGGCCCACTTACTTCCGCACTTACTGTTGTACCAGTTTTTACTTAGTGCTTACTTCTGCCTTCTTACTCTGTGGTGTTTGTTGTTTACCTTACAAAGTCAATGCCTTACCTTTACTGGGATTTACGCCTTGGTGCTAGTCGCCAACCCTGGCCTATTGAAGGCGGGATTGGGGTAGTCACGGCGCGGGCCCCGAGGACGGGTCGTGACAGTTTCCCCATATCATTACTTATTTTGAGGAACTTGTTTTATCTATAATTATTAATTTAGTTTCCTAGTTTTTTATTCTATTACTATATGTAACACTATTTTTCATTGTAATAAAACATGATTACGTGAATTTATAGCTTATCAAAAAATATCTATGCTTTATTAAGCATGAGGTCAGGGAAACATAATGAAAAATTATAATTTAATCCTTAATAATTAATTCAAACAATAATAATGTAAGAAGATGCATTTGAAAAATCAAGCACTAAATGTATAGAAAAATAATTTCAATATGTAGATATACCTACCTTAATTCCATCATAAAATATTTTCCTTCATTGAATACTAACATATTTGGAATAATGGAAACCTCATAAACACTAAGAATAAAAAAGGATAAATTTTTTAAGCATCGTTATCCATAGGTTTCTATGCCATGACCAACTTGTGAAAAAGGAAAATGGGAAATGGAACAAGATTAAAATTGAATAATGGGGTGAAATGAATCAATGAATAATAAATATTTTACCATGTATACTTCCATCAGGATCCAAGAAAATTCCACAAGAAAACTTAGAGGAGTGAATCCATGTCTAGAGAGAAATCTAAAATGATTTAATAGGTAGGGGAGGTTAATTATGTTAAAATTTTATAAGGGTATAAAGTTAAATTTAAAATCCTATAATTCTAGGAAAGTCACATGATTTAATCTCATGGTTTAAGAAATTGTTCACCAACCATGTTGTTGTCACCAGAATGGATCTCACCCTATGTAAGAGTAATATATATAGTGATGAGTAACCTTGAACTAATCATTCATCCTAACACTATGTAGTATAGAAATCATCGTATGTATGAAAATACTCAAATAGTTTCTCCTTAAAATGTCAAAATAATTAACAAACTAGGTATATCACTTTATAAAGAATTTATGGCTACATGATTTGGGTAATGGTTGGAAAACCATGGATTTGATAGTGTAAATCATTCCACAAACCCACACAATTATTGGGTGAACGGTTATTACTTAAATTGTGAAAAATATGCACCAAATCCTACTTCTAATTTTTTTATTTTTTTCAAACATTCATCTCCAATAAACCCAAAAATAAAATAAATAAATCAAATAATAAATATAAATACATTACACTGACATGGATTTGTTACATTATGTCTCATTAGGTGTTATATATATTGAAGGGGTAGAGATCTTATCAAACTATGTAATGATACACTTGCACCATTTCATGCACACTTTTTTATAGTCTATGTTCAATGTGTCTTTCACACCATGAATAATGTCTTTGTAGGGATCCATGACATATTCTTATGATCAAATGGCATGTGTATATGATACAATCATAAATAACATATTGAAATTTTTATTTGAATTCCACATTCTTATTTTATTATTATATGCAACATATATTTTTTATGATCTTATTTTATAATAAATGACAAATTTTCATTTCTATTGATTTTGATCTTCATGTTTACTTTTTATTTTTATTCCATATATCTTTTTCCCACCCTTTAATTGATATATTTCCTCAGGATATTATTGTTTTAAAAAATGTTATAATTATTTTAAATGATTTCCATGATACATGATTCAATTGTATTTCATAGTCTTATGTAGAATTTTTAGAGTTGGTGATGGAGTCACTGATGTTAATCCCACCCTTATGTGATCAGCCATGAAACCCTAGTATAAATCCTTGATCCTTCATGGATGTCATATTTGGAAGATCTATCAATCCTTCTATAAAACCTGGAAAGGGTTTTTGGTGCATATGTTGATAAATACATAGAGATATGTATTTTCACCATATTTGACATGTGTTGATTTTCTTTTCAGAAAATGAGGTATACTTTCTTTCTTTGGATATATATTTTATGATATTTGGTAAGTTTATCAAGAATATACAATAATTTAATTTCTTAAGGGAATATCTTGAAGTAATTGGTTCTACTATTTTCCATGTCAGTTGTTTGAACTCTTCAAACATTTTTTCACTTCTCATCATAAAATATTAATTATAGACTTTATGTGAGACACCCATGTGTTTTTTGGTGTTTCTTTATAAAATTTATAAAATTGTCCTTGGATAACCAAATCGATTATTGTTCCTATCTAGATCAATTTCCCTAGGCTACCACTTCTCTTGTTTAAACAAATTTCCTTGTTTTTGATTAATAATATTATTATCCATATTTTGTTGTTAGAAATTACTATGAGGAATCATTTAGGACCCTAATTTTCTAGGGTTTGTGTTGATATTGATATTCCCTAAGAATAATCATCCCAAATCTGCATTCAAAATTAAAATTATGGGTTCATGAATGATGTATCAAATGAAAACCTACCTGATTATTGTAGTGTTTTATTTAATTGTGTAAAATATTATAAAGATTGGGGAAATAGGGCATTACATCCTATAGATTGAAAAATTGACATGGTTTGAAAATTTCAAATAATAACATGACCTAGAAAAATGTAATGATATACATACAATCACTACTTCATCTTTTGCGGTTTCGGATTATCTTAGAGGATAGATTGAATATAATGATAAGACTGATGAGGATAAGTCTCAATATATGGAAAATGAGCATCCTGGTTTTTGATATTTGAGACATACACTTGAGTATGAAGACCTTTTGTTTTTTTGGGTGTTTTTCACAACTGACTTGGTGATACAATGGATTCCCACATATTGTTGTGGTATTAGGAAGACCCTAGTGAATCTAACGAATCCATTCAATATTTATACATAAAATCATGTCAAGATGAAGTAATTTCTTCCACTAAAACACTCAAAAATAAACAAACAAATGGTTCAATTTTATGGATTCTTTACCTTCATCATAAGCAGATAAGGGAGAGTAATTATTATTCCCAATGAGAGAAATCCATTATCCCTATATCATTGGGGAAATGTGTTTATTTTAAGTTTTATCCTCTTCAAAAAGTAGATATTATCAAGTATCATTCCCCTATAATTTATGTAGAAACTCTGGATGATACTTAAAGGCTGAAAAATAATTTTATTATTGTTAATAAGGACCCCAAGGAATATTTTTATCCCTGGGTTGGACAGCATGAAACTCTAAAATTCCAAGGATATGAAAAGAGGAAGATAATTAATCTTCAATACTTGTAAATTAGAGAGGGGACAATTTATAAAATTGAAGTTGGATTTCAAAAAGATCTCAATTTTGAAAACCCCCGCCTTCCTAGGAAATAGCTTGTTATTTAGGGATGTGAAGCACAAATGTTGAACTAATATTGAGGATTTCACAATTTGAAAATTACCTCTTATATTTTTTTTAATGGTTGTTATTTATCTTTATTTCAATTATTTCAAAGTGTATGGTGTTTTATGGAGTTTTGTTTTGATCACTCGTATGATATTTATTGGAATCACGGTGTTTTGGATAGGGGACATGAAATAACAGGGGGATTCCCGAAATGACCCCATAGAAACTCCATGTAACAAGATTCTCGTTACTACAAATTATGGTTGTATAAAGCTAATGAAAGTGGATATAGTTTTAGGAGGTTAGGATGGAAATGAACCTAAATACCATGGATGTTAATAGAGTGATACTGGTGTTGATAGGTCCTCATCATCTATTGAATTGATTTTGATTTATTTTGAAATGGACTTTTATATATAATCAATCATGCAGAGAATTTATAGATACAAATTAAATTTGGGGAGATACATTTTACCTAAAATCATAAGAAAACTTTTCACTCTTTATAGAAAACAACATCTTGATTTAATGATGGTTTATATAAAACATCAAGGCTATCACATTAATCAATAATCTTTTTTACTAAGGATATTAAGTAGTGAAGATAGATAAATTGTGTGGGGTGTGTCATTTCATAATATCTCATACCATGTATCTGACTTGCTCCAAATAAAACTTCTTCTACCTTAGTTCTATGTTATCATTTGGATTTTTTTAGGGGATGTGGAAACTTCAGATTTTTAAATTACATCTATCATGACCTAGATGGACTCTCTGATGGTCTAGATTCATGTAGAATGACTCATTATTGGGGACCTAAAAGATACAAGAGTTTCAATGGTGCATTGGGGATACTGAGATTATTCTAATCCATATATGAGGTGATACTTCAATAATTTCTAATCGGTAATCTTAAACTTTAAATTAGTGAAAATTAAATACATCTAAATCTTTCCATGAATTTTAATTTTTTTCATTTAATAAATGTTGAGGGTGTGATTTGGGTTCCCAACTCATATTCAGACCTTTTCAGACTGTATAGAATATTATTGTATTATGTTTGTAGTTTAAAAAGATACTAAAATCTTGATCTTGTGTGTTTATTGTAATTACTTTAATGTATGAAAAGTTTAAATATTTATCTCTAGATATAAAAGATTAGTTTTAGGGTAGTATAATTTTGTATCATATTAGAAATATGTTATTTTTAAGAATCATTACTAGAGTAATTTGGGTATAAAACAATAGATAGATAATAATAAACTAAAGAGTATTAGGTCAGGTATGACTAGTATAATCCCATAAGATTAACATTTCCAATGCATTTAAACAGAAATTATTTTTTTAGAAATAGGTTTCTCCACATATTTTAAAAACATTAAAAAGTGTTAATTAAAAACTATAAATTGGGAGGTCGTAATTTACTTAAGGTGGTAGAATGTAACAACCAATATTTTAAATGAATATTTGGGTTATAAATTTTCAATATATTTTATGTATCTATTTATTAGTGATATTAACCTGAATTTAAAAAATATAATTATCATTGAATTAGTTTCCTTTGTTTAATATATCTTTATCTATGAAATATTGATTAAAGTGAAAAATAATATTGTAAAAAAATAAAAGGTAACACATAAGGAAAAAATAATTATTTTATTTCGTCATTAAAAATATCACATATGAAGGATAAAAGTATTTTATAAAACTAATAATATTATAATAAGATAATAAAATCAAATATTAACCATAAAATGAATTTAGACATCCATATGGTTATGGTCTCTTAGAAACATAAAACTCGTGAACAATTCTCTAAAAAACAATAGAAAGAATATTTTAATTTTTTAAATAATGAGAAGCATGAGAAAAAATTAGGTGAGATTAAATTTTTTTAAATAATAGTTGTTTATTGGAATTATAGGGCTTATATGACTATTTTAAATCCAATAAATAGTAGTTGTTAATATGAGCACTAGATATGTAATTTGACTGAAATAATAGGTTCCTACCCATTGGTAAAGTAAATTAAAGAATATAAAAAATGATGAATTTAAGTTAAAATTAAAATTTACCACTAATTAAAAAAATAAATATAAGTACCAAAATACTCGGATATTATTATCAAATAGTGTAAACAATACTGTTTAAGTATACATTTTTAGTAAAAAATGATTTAAATTATTTAATAAAAAATACAATTTATAATGTAACTAATTATTAAAATTACCTCATTGAGTAATGTGTCTTGAAAAAAATGGATATAATTTTTTTAATTCTCACATTAAAATATATTAGAGTAATGTTTCTGTAATTTTAAAAAATAGTTAAATACAAAGGTAATAGTAGAATGCAGTAGAATATGTTATTTCACATTATAAGTTTAAAAATGATTAATTACATTCTATATTATATAATCAAAAATTATCCTAGACATATATACATCGATTACTATACTTAGTCATAATAATCAATATTATTCATAGTCTTGTGTACAAATAAAAAATTAATTAATATTCAATTCAAAAACTCTCATCCCCTTCACTTATAAATACACCCCATATTCCACCCATTTCTTTCCAATTAAAAACATATTCACAAGCCTAAAATCCATGAAAATACCACCTCAAACCTTCTTTTCCATTTTATATAAGATCTTATCAAATAAAATCTCATAGAATCCATAAGGGGAATGCAAAATGAGGTATCTCTAAGAGTAAGGTATGCTAAAAAATTCTAATTCATTCTTTTTTATTTCATATATTATCACATATTTATACCCAATTATCATACAAAATTAAACTATACTATATGTCTAATCAAAATTATTTATTAAATAAAAATATTTATTAATCACTTTATATTAAAAACACTATTAAAATCAACAATTAGAAAAAAGTAAGTTTATATAATCTATGAAATTGATTTTATTTTTCAATACCAATTTTCAATTATTATTTTAAAATTTTTAATTTTCTAAAATTATTAACTTTATAATGAACTTATTTTAGGTACTATAATCTTAAATGATAAAATTGTAATGTTATTCATGATATTATAAATAAATTATATATGTCATTTTACTCACTTGGAAACCATCTTTTTGACAAACAAATTTGGAATTTACACCATTTTAGAGTATCTACTAAATTAATGAAATAATATTAAAATAAAATGACTTGAATATAGACCATTCCATTAAATAGAATGTTGGATCACTTTACATTTAGCATTAACCATTTCTATTATACTAAAGTTATTTTGGAACTTTAAACATAACATCCTCAAACTACTGACATAGACTAAATAATCACAACATATGAATAATATATAATAATAAATGGGTGATTATAAATAAAATGAACAATAATATGGATATGTAATATATAATTAAGGTTTTAAATTTAATAATTCAATAGGATAGTGAAGTATCTAAATGAGTTGGCACAGAATACAAGGAGTCTACATTATATAATGTTGTCATTCAATTTATACACTCTCTTTATCTCTCTACCTCTAACTTTTAATAAAATTTTCTTTTTCATTGTTATATATAAATATTTACAAAATATGTAACTAGTTTACATTACAAATATTTTATAGTAAAATGATTTCATTTTTAGTTCCATTTACAATATTTTCAATAAACTAAACCCAATAAAGGGATCATTTACACTTTTATTCCCTTTCAAATTTCACTTTTATAAAGACTATTTACTTCATATGATTTCCAAAAACTTATTCATGTTAATATAAAATATTCTAGTTCATTTTTATTTTTGGGGAAAATCATTTTCATTTATTTCTATTGAAATATGATTTTCCTATATATTTAAATTTTTATAAGGGGATCTCTCTTAATCTTTACTTTGGGATCATTACACTTTTTCAAATACTCATAAAAAATGTTTTTAATTTTTTTTTATAATCTAAATTTTATATTCATTTCTCATTAACATTTCCTATGGGGTTACAAAAATAATCTCAAATAATCATGAATAAGTCATACCATCCAAAATTACTAATTGGTTTCTTATCTTAATATTTTTCTTTGAAATCAGTTTACATATTAATTTTTTATCATATTCTACCTTTTGAATTTATTGGTGTCATGAAACATTCAATGACACCATTGAATCAGCCACTAAAGTTAGCTTATGTAAAGGGTTGAGGTACATTCCAAATCACTAGTGGTTGGAAAAAAGTGCTAGGTAATCAAATAAACTAGAATGGGAATGATTACCCCCAATAAAAATAAGAGTTATGGAGCTTCAACAATTTCAGGTTGCCCACTTCAAACATCATAGATCCACACAGTTTAAAAATAAGTAGATACATAAGAAATAGTAAATCAAATAAAACATAACAAGAATATAAATTTATAAAAAACTCAAAATATATATATATAATAGTTGAAAAACTGATACATCATTTGGAATACAGGTGGATAAATTTCTATAAAAACAATCATTGAAATTAAAAACTAAGATACATAAAAAATTACCATATGACCTCAAGTTTAATATTAATCATATATACCAGTTCACTCAATAATAGAACCAAAAACTGAACCTAAACAGACGAAAGAAACTCTAGTCTATCGAAACTAAATTGAATATGTTTGGTTTGAGAATAATAGTCCAATACATAATCACTAGAGAGTCTGTAGAATTCCTTTACCAGAACAGAACATAATTACTAGTATGAAATACATGTAGAAAATTTATTTTTTGATTTTTAAGGAAAAAACACATGATAATTCGCAATAATTAGTTCGTAAATATAAAAATGTTCTAAATAAACCTTTAAAACTTTTATTTTACATTTATTTTTAAAAGCACATATTTTGAAATCCTATTTTTTAATAACAAACTAATACCACCCCATATGAACTCAAAAATAAAAAATAAAAAATATCAACTAAATAAATGAATTAATTAGTAAAGAGAGCAAATGAAACAACAATACATGTCACATGCTTAAAAAATCTTGAAATATAATAAGCATTGTAAAATTTTCAAGAATATCAGAAATATAATATAAATGTTGAAATATTAGAGAAGATAAAGAGAGGGAAACACTAAAGTAGAATGGCAATAAAATCAATTATAATATACCAGAAACCATAGATGATAGATAATAATGGGAAATTCATAAACCTCATGTGAGAAAATTCTATAGATACTTTTTCTGAACAATATACATGCCTATTAATGAAAGCCTAATATGTAACCAACTAGTTTCTATAACCTAGCTTTTTTGGTGGAATTTACCCCACAACCTTTAATGCCATAGGGGATCTAGCCCATCTCTTCAGTAATTGATTATAACTATCTCTAAATCCATTAGGAATATTCTTAATATTCCTATGAAATTTCCTATAGGAGTTGAGGTAACATCAAGCATATCACAAATAAGGTAGTGTCTCCCTATCAAACCCTACTATTTGTAAAAATTTGAAACTTCTATATTTTATTCAAAGAAACAATGCAATCAAAAAAGATGGTGGGACTTCTACTAGTGTTTCATCTCATTAATTAAAACCCATTTATAATGTTCCAACCAAACCAAGTCATTTAAAAATAGAAATAAATTTTCAAATTTCTTTTGAAAGACCATTTAAAGATAAATTTAATTTTATTATCCCTTTTTAGAGTGCCAATGGAATTAATATTTTATCTTTGAAAGATTCTTGGAAAACATTTCATTGAAAATAATTTTAAAAAAAATTACATGTTAAATCCACTTTTAAATAATATGATACCAAAATTTAAATCGAAACACCACGTATAGAGTACACAAATCCACAACATGATAACAAATATTTATAAGTAAGTAATAAACTAACATCACCAAAGAAAAATATATGACATTACAAGTTAAATCCATGAAAACCCATAATAAAAAAAATATAAAATGAGTATCACCTAAAACCTCTAATTAAAATCACATCAAATTTGAAAAAAATATTCAAAGGGTCGATTAGAAAACCAATATCATTAATAAGCCCATTTAAAAAAATTATCAAACACCTAGAAAACAAAATTTTATTTGTAAAATAAAAAACACAAGTCTATATAATTATCAAAAACTTATAACCACACAAGACATTTTCAAAATAATAATTTTTTCATAAATCTAATTCTAAGAACCCAACCATACATGGTATATCAAGAAAAGGAAAATTCATGGCACAACCATTCTCAAACGTATTGTGGATGAAATAAAATTGTTGGATATGGGAAGAGAATGAGCTAATAAATTATCTTCACACCCTAAAATCACAGTCCACAAAAAATAATGTTAATCCACCACAATAGAGCTTGGATGAAATGATTCCAAGATATGAAAACTAGGGAAAAATAAATATTAGAGGATAAATGAGTTTTTTTAATAAATCACCATCAAATCAAGTTGATAAACCTAAATATCCATAAAAGAGTGAGGGTTATATTTTACTAGGGGTATTTTGGGATAAACTCACATTAATGGGAAGAATAAAGGGGGTTTGGGGGTTCATTTCATAAGAGTTCAAAGAGGAATATCATTTTTATGAAAATTTTGTATGCCACACTGTTTACCAAACCATGTAGAAATAATGCACCCCTCAGTCGACAAACCTAGATACCTACAAATTATCGAAAAACTATTTAACTAGTCATTCAAAAAACATGAAGATGGATACTATTGAAAACTATATTCTTTAGTATGTGTGGCCACATAATATTTACTAATTTGTTAACGAGTCATGTAATTTTTACTAGAAATACATATTATTTAAAATTATTAAAAATTTGACCCAAAATTAAAGGGTATAATAGAAATAATTAAGTATGAAATAATTAGGAAAAAAATTTGGGGTCAGACAATTCTTCTTATAATAACACTTTCTACCCATTAATGTTCCTAATTTCAAGGATGATTATTCCACAAGGGAAATAAATTTTGGATGAAAGAATCACTTGAAAGTAAATTTCTAAAGATATTAAAATTCAATAAAACTAATTAAATTTAAAACCTCTCTAAAGAAAAAAGTCACACCAATTAACATATGAAAAGATATCGCAATTCCTAGAATTAGAGACTTGAAATGGGACTCCTCGCCATTTAAGGATCCCATTAAAATGGGTGGATAGCAAAAAAACAATATCCAATATTAAATTTGAAATATAACATGGATCCCAATAGAGGAAACCCATAAATAAAATTATATCAACCTAAGGAAAATATATTATTTCATAGAACTGAGGACTAATTTCTCTAAACACACATAAGGCATCGAATAACCCACAATACATCTCATAGATCAAGACTAAAAATTATTAAAGAGTAATAGAAAACAGAGTAGAAAGGGTGAAAGGATTAAATACCTAAAATTTGAAATTAGAAAAAGATCATAGTAGTGAGTTAAACAAGTATTTATTTGTTGGTGATTCTTTTCCATAAAAAACATGGAGGTGTCAAAACCAACCATAGATATGATGGGTATTGGGAATACTCAAGAAATGGGGTTTGGAATATCTGAATTAACCATAATAAAATAACTGTAGGGATAACTTTATTTCAAAATAAATAATAGAAAAATAATACTATTCTTTAAAAATTATCCCCTCTAGCATCCAATCCTCACAAGATTCGGCCTCACTAGCTTTAAAGGGAATCGAGAAACCACTCATCATGGGGAACCCCTTAGATATCAACTTCATCAAATAATCTTCAGCTAAATGAAATGTTTTATGTACACCATCACTATTTATTGACTCTTTAGAAGACTCATGGGATCCACCACCTTCTTCATAATGACATATTTTGTTAAAAAACAATTAAGGAGTATCATATGGAAGAGTTACTACATTAATCCCTATAAAATATGGAATATAATGATAATCTTCTACTAATTAAAACTCAGTCTCTTGAATAAACATAGAAACAAAAACCACTCACAATGATTTAGTGGTATGCAAATACATAAAGATTTATTCAAAATTAACTAACCATTCCATAACCTCTTGGTTTATTTGGTCACCATAAAAGATAGGCTAACATTGGAGGGAATCTAGCTCTCCAACTCTTCTTAAAGTCTAGGTAGTGTCAATTTCTTGATTGTGAATTACTGACTTTAGGGAAATGTCATATTTCAGTAGAAACATTATGGGAGGAACATTTTTTTAAAAAAATGAAAATACAACCATATCGATGAAAATTTAAATCGAAATTAAACCTATCAAAAAATAAATATCAACTCTAAAAATTAACCTAGAAAAATAAATTAATATCACTAAACATGATTATAAAACTATCATTTAAGACATTTTTAAACATCACACTTCAATTTAAAAATTATAAAACACTAAATTAAAATAATCTTAAACTACAAAATTTAGATTAAAACAAGAAAAATAACTTGAAAATCTTCAAAAATCCATAAATTCATCACTAAATTAACCTAATATTTTTCATTCTAATCACAATTTTCAACCAATTATTTAAAAAAACTTTTCTAAAACATTTATAAGTATTAATAAAAACATTTTAAATACAAAAATATAAATGATAATCATTTTTAAACTAAAATAAACCCTTTATAAAAACACACACTAGTCCTTAATCATGTGTTAATTCCATTCAATTTTAGATAAATGTTTTAAAACTTTCAAAATAAACTTCCACCATTTCAATACCAACATTTAATCTAAAAATATCATTTTAATTGACCAAAATAACGCCACTGTAACATTATAATCTATTTTAAATCATCATTATTAAAATAGACACACTCAAAAAAATCTATATTATATAGGGATCAAAAAATAAATAAATAAGTTCTAGTAATTATATATGGTTTGGTAGATCATGAACCAATCTCATGAAATCTCCACTACAAGGATATCAAACCATTTGTATGGGATTCACATGTTTTTTTATAACATGAAATATAAAATTTTTCCTCTATTCCTTCCTATAATCTCACATTTAAAACTCATAAAACATATTAATAACCTATACAAATACAATATATCTTAAAACACTAATAATATAAAAAAATTCACAAAATTCAAGATGCAAAACCACCATCCCAGGGTAAAATTGGGCCTAGAACAAGTGATATATAGCTAGAATCATCCCTCTACTACCTGTAATGTTCTGAAAATCCTATCTCATGTCAATCAGACACATTCAAATACTAATGGGAAATTTGATTCCATTTTTTACAGTCTATCCCAAGACACCCCATAATCGAGCACCTAAGCCTGTGTGTAGAGATCCATGCACAAAATAAATAAGAATTTATGGAATAAAAACAAATATAATAATAACCAACTACATATATATAAGAAACTCAAAATATAAATACAAAACTACATATAAATTAATAGAACATCTAAAATATAGGAGTATGGCCTGATCAAATCAATTACAATACATAATAAAAAAAGATATTATTCCTAAGAGTATGAGGATAACATGGGGGGCGAATTTAATTTTAAAATTTAAAACAATAAACTTTTATGGAAACAAAATACAAATACAAGTAAGAATAGAATTGATATAATACTAATAATAGATAAAAATATAAAGTAAATAATTGAACAGTGAACCCATAGATTAATTTGAGATTATGTAGAATTTGAGTGTATGATTAAAAAATATAAAAGATCGGGATAATTTCTATTTGATTTAAAAAGTTTACTTTAAAATTTAATTAATTGTATAATAATATTATGATTATTTTTATGTAAATGATTTTACTATGTGATTTGATAACAAATAATGATGCAATGTGGAAAGTTAAAGGAGATTGTGTGTGTGTGTGTGATTTCATAAAGGAGTTTGGAAATAGAATTGTGTGAGCCATACATCTCTTCCCCTATGGTTGAGTGGTTTGTATACTTCCCACTCGATTTTAATGGAAATAAAAAACCAAATCTCCCTTTATCTTTTATTATTGTATAAATAAACCAACATCCCTTACTTTAATGGTAGTAAGCACCTGTCTCCATTACTATTCTCCAATTTAAAAAGAAACACATTTTATAATGTAGTTGAGAATAAGGGAGGTTTCCTTGATGAAAACCCATTACAAAGATACTCTCATATCTATGTATAAGGATAATACAATTTAGAGGAGATATAGAGAGAAAATGAGATGAAATCCTTTGAGGTTGATAATTCAAAAACTATTGCTTTAGAGGATTCTATGATCACTTGAGATTTAGAGTGATAGTGACATTGATTTGATCAATGAGATGCTTTACATGTTAATTTATAAATATCAAATCCATATTTAGTATATATTTATGGAATTCATATAATATATGAAATTTATATAATTTATATATTCATTAAGGATCTTCACTAGAAATTTAAAAACTATGAGTTCCATTAAATAATGACTCTTTTACATGTTGGATTGGAACTACAATCTAGCCACCCGATGAGACCAAATAGGATATTCACTTATTATAGGATTCCTAGTACTATGTACATCCACTGTTAGGTTGACGATCCTCAACTGAATATCCAATGGACTTCCTATATAAATAGGCTTTTATCTATATGGCATCGGCTATCCGATTCATAATGACACTCTCTGGTGCTACCAGCAATGTTGAGCACTCCACCATGGACTTCTACCATACTTATAAGACTTCATTTTACCCCTTTATAATTCTTACATTGTTTCATTACATCTAAAAACACTTAAACAATATCTTTAAATTAAACATGATTCCTTTGAATAGTCTTGAATATCCTCAATATGTTCATCAACAACATTACTAAAATGCCAAAAGTTGATAATGAAATTCACTTAAATGAAATTTTTAGTTTCATAATAGAGTTTTTTTTATTAAATCACTCTGATGATGTGAAATATGCAAAAATCTCCCCATTTTTCATGATCACAAACACATGACATAAAAAAGATAAAATAACTCTAAATAAATAGTGAAGCATAAATTCAAATTACTTCAAGAAATTTCAAATGATATATTTAATATTACCAAGAGATAAAAATGACACAAATTAATCCAAAAACATATCCCTTATGATACTGAACAAACCTCATATCTATAATTAAAAAATATCTCCCTTTAACTAAAAAACTTATCCAAATTTTTTATTATCAAAAAAACAAGGAATGGAAATAATAAAAAAATTATTAAGAAGGAAATGGAACCTAAGGTAAATAAATTGTAACATGAAATATTATCTCCCTTATAATTATTAAAGCATTATATTAATTATAAATATATTCAAAAATAATTTCAAAAGAAAAGGGATTAATTTAAAGGTAGAAATTAAAGTTAAAAAATAATAGTTAATATTGAATAAATTTTTTTTTAAAAAGTTGGTTGATTTTGAAAATTATCCATTGAACAAAAAATAAATTTATAGAATAAAATAAAATTAAAAAAAAAATACATCCTCTTAACATTTATGAAAAAAATGAATTGATGATAGATATAGATAATATATCAATAAATTGCATTTAAGAGAGGAATTAAAATTAAATAGATCAAAAAACATGTTCCCATGTAGATCATCCCATAAATTTACCAGATAACGTTCCCCAATAATTAGTTAATTTTAAAAATTCCTCACAAAGTAAAAATAGATCAAAAATTTCAATATTTTGATAGTTTTTTTACAAGACACCTTATCATATATCAACAAGGTATAGTGGAATCATCCTATAAAATATCAATTGCAATTGAATTTTGGTACCCATATAATATTTCGTCAAAAAATGTTAGCTATTAAAGATTTAGGAAAACAAAATTATATGGTATAAGATTTTATTTTAGAAATATGGGAATAAAGATGAAAATATTTAGGTCTCCCATATCTATAATTATTACAACCTTACTAATAAATAAAATTCCCAAATTTTATATAATATTTTCAATTTTTAGCATCATATTAAAAAGTTTTTTTTAGAAATATTATTTGAATTTAAAAGAATAATTACAGAATTACTTTTAGCAAAACATTGATAGCCTAAAATAATATCAAGAACTTGACAACAATGTGTAAATTTAGCATGAGTATTTTTTAATAACTTTTATTTAGGATTATAAAAAAACCATCTTTAGGTTGATCATGAATTTCTAACATCGAATAATATTTTTTTATAAAGAAGATAATTTTTAGTAAAAGGTAAATCATTTCCATTATAAAAATTACTATATTTCTCTATAAGATATTTTTATTATTAAATGAGTTCTTCATAGAAATTATTATGTTAATTTTTTTTATTTGAAGAGAAATTATAGTAGGTAGAATTATTGGAATAAAGGTATAAGTAATAGTATAACTAACCTCATCACTTACATCAAGATGTACCATAAGGCATTTAGGAATTGAGTTTCTTGAAGATGTTTTATAGGTTGAATTCATAGAGTCATTACGAAGAAACCAAGATAAGGATTTATAGTATTTCTTTTCTTACCTGTTATATTTTATATTCTTCTTATAAGTATGTAATTATATCTTTATTTGACCATTATTTTTACATTTATATCATGTCACTTCTAGTAAAGAATTTTATTTTTAATTTTTTCATGGTGAGTTGACTTATTTTTATTTAAGAGTTTGTTTAACTTATTTGGGAAATAAAAAATGTAATATTTAAATTAAGATGAATATTCATCATCAAAATCATTGAAATTTGTATCTCTTTTTTCTTTATTAGATTTCATAGCCTCTTTAAATTCTTTTTTGGATTGATCCTTCATAGTGATCTAATATGTCATTAGAGATTTGATTAGTTCATATAGTAGTATATTTTTTATATCTTTTTCTTTATGTATATTAGTCACATTTGATTCCCAAGATCCTTGTAAGACTTAAATAATTTTCGTTACTAATGTTTCTGTTGATAAATTGTAAAAAATATTCTTTCATCCATTTAAATTTCTAGTAAAACAAGTAAATATATAGGAAATAGATTCATTTTCATGCATATTAAATCTTTGAAATTCTTATATATATATATATATCAATCAAGCCTAGTAACCTTGATTTTTTACATGCCATTATAAGTAATTTTTAGTAAATTATAAATTTAATGGTACTTTTTTCAAGTATATATTATATTGAATTCATTATAGTTATGAACAAAATGTAAGGTGTTCACAACATTAACATCTAATTCAATAGTTTCAATGTATTGGAGAGTCCATTTATATTTCAATTATGTTGTAGGGTTATAAACATGCATTACACTTTTACAAAAAATATATCCAATGCTTCTAAGTAAAATTCACATGATATATTTCCAATAAAAAAAATTGATCCATCAAATAATGGAGCATGAGTATAAGAGGTACAAACCATCATAAAATCATACTTTAAAATATGTAAGGAGATTGAAAATTAAAACAAAATCTGAAAATAATTTTTTTTTGAAATAAATAAAAAAACAATAACGCTGAAAAAAATTACAATGATATCCTTTAATAACAAATATTGGTCAAGGTATTATCGAAATATAAGGGTGATTTTCCTTTTAAAAATTAAAACAGACATAGTGTGATGGAAATCAAAAATTCAAAGAAGTAATATTAGTGAAAATATAATATTAAGAATTTATAAAATAGAAAAGGAAAACATTTGAAGACTATGATCAATTACATTATAGATATTATGAAGAACATGATCTTCTGAATAAACCATGTACAAAACATCACAATAATTTTGATACAATTTGAAAATGATAATTTCAAAGTTAATTAAACATGTAAGTGTATTGAAATTAGGCATTTAAAAATTATTTGATTATATAATTTAATGAAAAAATATGATGCAATTTAGAATGTAAATAGAGAGATGGATATTTGAGAAAAAAGTATAATAATAGTTCAGTGTAAGCCCCTACGTCTACTCCCTTGGATTGAGAGGTTTGTATATTTCTCCATTGATTTTAATGGAAATAAAGAACCAATTATCCGTTTATTTCCCAGGTTGTGGAAAGAAACCCAGCTCACTAATATCAATGGTACTAAGCACCCATCTCCCTTGATATTTTCCATTTTTAGTAATAAACCCATTATAAATGTTAGGTGAGAAGAATAGAGGTTATCTTCGCACAAACCCATTACAAAGGTACTCCCTTATATATCCAGAAGGATAGTTCAATTTAGATGATAGGGAGAGAGTAATGTATATAAGATCCTCTGAGATTGAGAAATGAAGATTGTATATTAATACGATTTTGGTATAACTAGAGATTCATCATTACAACATCTTTGATTTGATTTAATATATGTTGAAAAATGTCATTGATTGAGATTTAAGATACCATAGGTCTTAATTTATAGCCTTCATATGATCTGGGAAATTTCTTGAATCCACCAAATTCATTATGTATCATCAATGATAGTTTAAGGGTTCTGGGGTCCACCAAATATTGAAACTATTTCATATTGGATCGGCACCTTTAGATTTCCACCAGATGTCACCAATGTTTCAATGAAATTGTTATAGGATTCCTAGAACTATCTCTTTCCACAAAATTCATGGTTCTCATACATCACCTAACCAAAGTACTTTTTTAGAAATAGGATTCCATGTATTTTTAATTGTTTAGTGGGTTTCTTGCACCTGTTATCTGGTGTTTTATGTAGTATTTAATACTCCACCATGGTTTATACCTTTATTACATGCCTTTATTTGATCTTGAATATTCCTATAATGATTTCTTCACCTCTAACAACACTTAAAAAATATATTCCAATTCAACAAGATTCCTTTGAATAGTCTTGAATACCCTTATCAAGTCTATTAATGATATTAATAATAGGTCAAAATTTGAGACTAAAATTAACATAAATGAAATCATTATATTTAAAATAGAGTGTTTGTTATAATGAGAAAACCATGATTTAGAGAGGTATAAAAGATACCTAACATGAATTATATGTGTCTTCAAGGTCACCATCCATCATCTAAATAAGTTTACTCCCTGAACAATACCAAAACAAAACCTCATCTTAAAAAACATGGGTCTATAGCTATCAAGTGGAATTGGTAGGATGTGGGAATAATGGCCTAGTAGGTAATCAATAGTGATACCATAAACATACATGACCAAAATGGACCATAATTTAAATTCTGATATAAATTTAAGAAATAATCATTTCTATTTTGATGAAAAAAATAGATGAGATTTCCCAAGAATCTATTTCTGAATAGAAAACAAGTTTTATTTGAACATTTATAACTACTATTCAACAATCATTTTTCAAAAAACTAATTTTGAAATTTTATTTTTAAATAACCACCCAAAACAATAATTAACAAACTAAAAATTATCCATTAAAAAACATAAACTGAATAAATGAACTGAATCAATAGAAACAAAAATGAAATATTAGTAAAAGTAAAATGCCTAGATATCAAGAAAAAAATAATTATTGGTAAATAGTGTAGTTATGGTATAAACATAATATAAATGTTGAACCATTAGAACATATAAATAGGTAATATAAATATTATATAATAATACGGAAGTAAAATAAAATAAAATAGAAAACATAATGGATATATAATCATGTGAAATTCCTAAAAAACTACTGATATGGTCCTAGATGTACTCCAATTGAACCATCGTCCAACCTATCGATGAATCCTTAGTCTATAACTAATGAGTTTTTCTATACTAACCTTATTAGTTGCACTCCCTTCATGACCTCGAACACCATTGGGGATATAGTTAGTCTCACTGAACCTATAAAATATCTACATTTCAATCACTCATTCTGAAGGTTTGGATCCCCATTAAATTATAATTGGGATTTTAGGTAACATCAATCATATATAAATCACAAATAAAGAATCATATCAATATATCACATCCCTAACCTTACCAATGTAAATCCACTCTTAGTAATATGAAGAAATATTTGAATCAAAAGTTTAGTTTGGGATTCCATTGGGGGTATATCTCATTAAATAAAACCATTTAGAAGGTTCCAACGGGGATTAATGATTTAAACCTATAAATAAATTTCCAAATTATATTTTAAAGGTCATTTCTAAATCAACTTCATTTGATAATTCATTTTTAATGTGACAAATGAATTTAATGTTTTCTTTTAGAATCATCCATGTAAATTTATTCCTTGAAAACTATTTTGTAAATCAAGATCCAAGTTAAAACCTCTTTTGAATCATAAAAAATTATATTTAAATCTAAACACCACCTTTGAGAACTATATTCCCAAACATTATAATAAATATTGATTTGGAATTCATAGATAGGAATCACTATGTAAAAACATAATATTTTATAATATTAATTCATCAAAATCCATAATAAATATAAATATAAAAAAAATATCTCAAAAAAACTATAATTAAAATCACATCAACGTGAAAAGTTTCAAATAATAAATTAAATGACCAAGATTCTAAAAACTTATTTATGAAGTTCATAAAATGTCTACCATATATTATTTCAATTACAAAATCAAAAACACATGTCAATATACTTGTAAAAACTTATTATCCAAAAAATTATTTCTTAAAAAACACAATTTTCAATGAAACCAATTACTAGAACCCAATCATAAATATTATATCTAGGTAAGGAAAATGCATAGAAAATCCTACCTCAAACTAAGTGAGGGTGGAAACAAAACACTTAAATATGGGAAGAGAATGATCATATACATGATCTACACACCCTAAAATAGAAATACCAAAATTATAATGTCAAATCCTCACCCTACAGTTTTACCAAGATGTGTAAAAGATAAGAAAAAAATTTGAAACCAATAAAATAAGTATGATGAGAGGGATAATGAAGGTTTTCTATGAGAAATCATAATGAAATTGAGTAGAAAGGTCTGAATGTCCAAGGAGGGGTAAAGGTGGGATGTGGATTAGGATCATTGGGGTTATAATCACATGAATGGTATGAGTAAAGAGTGTTTGGGGGGGTTAACTAAGGTTAGTATTTGAATTTTATGTTTTAATAAAAATTAGAAAGCCACATAATTTGGATATCCTATTTACCAAAATGTACACCCCTAACTAGACACGCTTGGATAACTACATGGCTTCACTACAATGTTTGACTAACTATGTTTCTACTAGGAAAATATCTATTGCTTAAAACTAAATGCCTTTGTATATGTTGTCATAATTTTATTAATTATAATTCTCTAATATTTCACTCTTCATTGAAACATTAAAATTCATAAATATTCATGAATATTCTACTTAAAACTCAAGGATAAGTACAAAAATCATCAAATAAATAATAATATGTAAAATAAATATCAGGGTATGGAAACATGTTTATATAATCCTTATTTAATATTTTTTTTACTTCTATGGATTTATATTTCCTTATTAATATTCCCACTTTTACTCAAAAATATCTCATACATTACCAAATTATAATGAGCTCTCATATAAATATCCATTTTATTCATGTATTTATATCTATTTTCCGAATTATCTTATATATATATATTGTGAAAAGATATAATGTTCACTTTAAGGGTGTCTCTTTTTTTAATAATATTATATTACCCCTTAAATTTCTTATGGTTTAAAATTTTAAACCTTATGTTTTTTAAATGGAAACTATCTTTATATCTCTTTCCATACTTTTTGGAGTATATATATTCCCTATTAAATTTTATTATTTTTAAAATTCCTAAATTTTAAATAAATATAAATATCATCTTCCTCATTTTACTTTGGTTTATAAATTATTTTAATTTATTCTTTCAGTTATTTATTTTATGTATAACCACAAAAAAACCACAAAAAAAATATTTTTCCATATATTCTTACTTTTAATTAATTACATCTCTCATGAATATTTTATTCCATGGTTTCAAATCGTTTATATTTAAAAAAAATATTAGTAAGTTTTTTCCTCTAATTTTGGAGGTTTTATTTGAATTTTAATTCTTTAAAAGTTTTTTTACCCATTTCATAATGTTGTGTTAAAGGGAATATTTCCAAAATTATTTCCAATTGAATTTATTTTTATTTTTATTCACTCTTCACATATAAAATCATTTATAAATTGAACATATCTTCCCTTGATCATTTATAATTACAATTTTTTATTCTATATATGTATATGAATTCTCTCAATTCATCAATTGATAACCAACCTTATGTTGATGATAAGGGAAACACTCTTACTCCATATTACTTCACTTTTATTTCATTCTTCCTATTCCAAGTCAATACACTTTGAAACATATTTCCATAAATTTATAAAATAATTATTTTCTGTTATTATTTGGGAATATATAATATATTTATCTTTCACTCAATTTTTAAATATTACTTCATACCAAACAGTTTCATTAGAATAGTTCTTTTAAAGATTCCTTTCATTGTGACATTTTTTTACGTGGATCTCCAACCTCTTATTTTATATACTTTTAGTAATGAATTTAAATTTTATATTAACTTAATTATATATTATCCCATTATTATTTTGGGTATTAAATTATTCTTTAATTAGTTATGTTATGATTATTCCATGTTGTTTGATTTGTAACCCACTGCCTATTTATTGGGTCATCAATCTTATAAATAAAATGTAATTTTATTCTATGTGTATAACACACAAATATTCATGTTATGTTATTATTGGTGGATCTATAATTATATATCAATCTATTATATTAGTTAAAGCTTATATATTTTAAGATGTTATGTATGGTGCATGGGCAGTGAGCCTAATACAGTATGTTAGGGTATATTTATAGTGATACAAGAAAACTATGTTGTGGTACATGGATAGTGAGCCTAGTATACTATGTATGATGTCTTGGAGGTAACCCTTAAAATATGCTTCTGATTATATTATTTATTTTCCAATCACAATCTTAAATATTTTTATTATATTCTTTCATTTTTTAGATTCATGTTTCATCAACATTACAAATTCCTGGATTCTTCAATGATCTCATGAAATTAAACATTTATATTAAATATTTGTATGAGATGAATTTTTTCTTATATAATTTTATACTCAATGAAAATTTTACATTTTTATTTATTATAATCATCATGTTTTCTTTCGATCATCCTATTGCTGGGGTTTTTATCACGCCAACTTCTATGTATGTCCCCAGGTGATCTTAGGTATAAAATATTTCATAATAATTTTATATGTGGACTATAATAAAGGACTAAGTTATATTTTATCAAATTACATTGAATTTTTATGTATTATGTTCCTTGTTCCCAAATAAACTAAACTTTTTATCATGAGATTTGGTTATAATTAATGTGTTGTATAAAACGTATGTATGTTTATCACCATATATGTAAGTGTGGGTGTGGGGCATCTTATGACACAATATATTGAGTTAGGTTCTTTTGTACATAGTTCCAAGTTTTTCTCTAATTATTTATTTAAAAATCAAATTATGGTCTATATAGATCATAAAATCCTGAATTATATCATTTCACTTAAAAAATAAAACATCTAGAAACAAAGATGTGTAAATAACATGAAATTCTTAATTATTAAGATTATTTGCAATATGGTTGTGGGTAACCTTATAAAAAATTTTGCCAGTATAAAATCACTATATTGGACAGTTTTACAATTTTTAATGGGTTAAAAATGGAAAAATATCTTATTAGAGTAACATCTTGATATGGTAGAGGATCATAGAGTTGTGGGTTTTTCGTATATATCTATCAGGCCCACACTATTAGGGAGAATGTAGTATTTCTATTTATATAACTGTGATTGTATCTTATTACATGAGAGAATAAATTTTAAGGATACATGAATTCATTGGTCCAAAGTAACTAGAGGTTCAAAAAAATCCGAGAGGGGAGATAATATGAGAGTATCAAAGTTTATTATGGTATGTTCATCCCAGCTTAACAAACATGTATCATTATGTTCAATGATATTTTCAGTGGTTGGTGATAAAAAAAACTAAACTAATTAACTTTTTAGCTCAAAGTTGTGGCTAAAAGTAGGTGATGATTGGGTATAATATGCTAGTTGGTATATTGCATCCAAAAACCACCCCTATATAGGTTTAGGATGTTGTCATTATGGAATATTATGATAGGATTTCCAATATATTACAAGGTAATAGATATTGTTTGGGTTATCTACAATTTTCCAATGAATATAGCTCTCTATTAACTAATTCAAAATTCTATGTTATAAGATGTGTTTTAAAAGATTCAAGTATGGGAGATAGTAAAATTTGGTTTGGTATCAAAGAGTATTTTAACTAATAGAGATAAAGGATTTAACATTAAATTTCTTAAGGGACTTTAGTGATAACTTGTACTCAATAGAATTTGAGAACTTCTTTTCACCCTTACACTAATAGTTAGTTTGATCATACTATAAAATAGTATAGGATATGGTGCATATATGTATTCTTTATTTCAGTAATGAATGATTGAATTGTATGTAATTAGTTTAGTCTACAAATAATATAAATTATATTTCATTGATTACGATGTTTCCATGCAAGCATATGTATGTTTAACCTTATTATTCACCCTAATATTGGATTAGCATTGGGTAAGCCTCTCTTACTTGATCTATCTATGTGTAAAAGACAATGGATTGAGTTCAAATGATTAAAAAATATTTGGTGACATATAAATGTAGAAAATAATCATATATAGATTATATAAATTATAATTCCTGATACTGTAACACCTTGAGATTTTATGAAATATTTTTTCAAATACTTTTTTTTTCTATAGTTTTCATTACATGCAACACCGAGTTTTAGCAAACTGAAATACACTATTAATATTATTTTTTAAACCTATTATAACATAAAATCAAAATTTTCAAGTATAAAAAGTAATAAGTTAAAAAAAGTATATGATTTTTAGATTAATAAAATAAAATATTTTGTTATCAATGGATTATAAATGAATATAAAAATCAGTTGAAAGTAAAATAAATTTTTTCTATGAAAAAACTATTTTTATGGACACGAAGTGTTTTTATCTATATAAATTAAATTATACACTCATGGTGAATGATTTTAATGAAATTTATATATCATATATTAAAAAATGTATTTTAAAATTCATCTAATAGTTTTCTATTTATGGGACTAGAATAAATCAAATTTTATGTTTAAAATGTATTTTTTAAAACAATTTCATTGTGTTTTGTGTACTTATTTTAAAAATATTTTTTACACTTAAAAAATATATTTTAAAAAATGAACTTCATTTTTAAAATCAGAATTTTAAAATTTAATCAAAGTGAATTTTTCAAAATTTTCCGACATGATTAATTTCTTGATGAATAGTTTAAGAAAAGAATTTTTATTAAAAACTACCTTTTAATTTAAAGAATTTAAAAATATCCAGCCTTTAAATAATGTTTCAAATGTAATATTAGTTAAATTAGGTTATTATTATTCAGAAAATTTGTTATTTTAATCCAATTCATGTTGATCTTTGATACTAAAACATTCTATACTCATGAAACTTTTCACTTTGGAAAAAAAATTCAACGCTTCTTAATAGTTTAATTTTAAATTAAATTCATCCACTTATATAAATTGAATTTCGTAAAATGGATTCCATATTTATAATCACCAAAATTAATATTTTTTAATAATTTAAAATTATATCATGGTCACAATAAGAAATAAAAATATTAAAAATTAATTATCGTGGTAAATTTAAAAACGGATTTATCAGAGGTTAAACCAAAAGATAAGGGTAAATTTTCCAATCAAAACTTTTTAAATAATATTTTATGGAAAAATTTAAAATTTACTCTTTCATAATATTTAATCTAAAAAAAATCTAAGAATTTTTCTTGGGAATAATAATATCATATTTATTCTTTTTGAAAATTTCTATGTAGTTTCCAAGTGGCTTCATTTCCACAATTTTAAAAGGACCTCTTCTCTCTTCTTCTCTTTACACTCCAATATCCATTTGTTTTATCCAATACCTGACAAAATATATTCCTTAATTACCTACCCTTATACTATAGGACTTGTTTTTATTATGAAACCATCCTAAGTATGATTTAGGTGTAAACCCATATAGATTCTTCGAGGAAGATCTATATTCCTTAACCATATAATTTTATTAAATTTCTTTTTGTAAATAAATTAAATTTTCTTCAAACATTATGATATATTAAAAATATTATATCATATATAATTATATTTAATTATTTTAATAAAATTTCATATATCTATCTCCTCTTCCAATAATTAGCAATTGAAACTATCGATCGTGTGTGTAGGGGATTACCACCTCACAAACCGATGTAATTCATTTTCCATCATCATCTCTCACAGATGGATATAGTGATGTATTTAACATAATTATAATATATTTATTAAATAATTTTAAATATTTAATTATAATATCACATCTACCTTCTTACCGTCTAATCTTTTGGAAAATGATTACATCGCTCATGCTTACATGTGGACTACCACCTCAATAAAGTAATATGGTACGTTTTTCTTTTTTTTAATATGGATGGTAATAATGGTATATTTAATGAATAAATATTATATCTATGATATAAAAATGATTATATAATGGTTAATTAATATTAACCTTTATTTGACACCATCCGTTGAGAAATTAGAAACAGCATTCACTCAAACGTACGGCATATGGTCTCCATGATCAATGTAATTAATTTTCTATCTCTAAATTTCATGGATTAATTCAAATACATATATAATGAATTTGTATGATATTTATATCATGTATAAAATTATTTATAAAATGGAACCATAATCATATTAAAAATAACAATAATACCAAACCAAAACACACATGAAAAACGAAGCAGTTTTACCCGAAACGTGATATTAACATGTAATTTTTGATAAACAAGAAATAAAATATCATAAGTAAATCATATATGGTATGATATAAATGTTTATATTTTTTTAATAAATTTATGATAAACCTATATTTATTATTCCATAGTTTCATACAAGTATGAAAAAATTCGAGGCTTAAGTTAAGGTATTCCTTTCTTTTCATTTATTTCTTGAAGACATATTCCATATTCACCACATATTTTTTTGTAGTGTATATACATCCCTATGGAAATTTTATATCATGAATATCATTATTTTAATGATAATTAATGATTCATTTTATTTTATTCTTTCATGGGTCTTACTATTCAAATGTTGCCAAATTTTTAAAGGTTTTATCATATAATATCACTGCTTGTCAGGATTATTTATGACTAAGTTTCTAATGATGAAATGTAATGATCTACCAATAAATAAAATCATTAATTTTTCTATCATATGATTATTTATTGAGAATAAATTTTTTCATTTCATTCTATCATCTTTATATTCTAAAGATACAAAAGAGTGTTTTTAATAAAAATAGACATTATTTATCTCTTTAGACAAAACCCATTTTCCTTCTATGTCCATGTTTTCTAAAAAAAATGTAAAGAATTTTTTTATATTATAAAATTATTTTTTAAAGACATTTTCATTCATGTTTTTTTCTTTACCAAATAATTTAAAAGGAATATCCTTTTTATTTTCTGAATAAGGCGTTATTGAATTTTTACCAAAAATGTGAAGAAAAAAATATTTATTTTAATGTGTACAGAATGAACAGAATTTCCCACCATAATGACCACTAAATTATTTAAATCATCCTTTTCATGTTTATTTTAAAATAAAATTTTACCCTTTCTATTTCAAAATTTTAAACAAATTAAATAATTGATTTCAAATGTAAAGTATATTTTCCTCTGTAATGTTCTAATGATATTGTTAAGGAATTTATTTTCATCGATAAGAACAATCATTTATATTGACTATGTTTTAATTGGGATATGATTCAATTGAACCATAATTATTATTTATCTAGATGGTTTTTGATTATGATTAAAATGAAAATATCTTTATGAAACCAGTTACTTTTCCATGGGTTATGATAAGTTGAATTGATTAAATGTTTATAACATCATATTCTTTCCAAGGGTTATGCCATGATGAGATGTTTATGAAACCCACTTATTTTTTATGTGTTTTGATATTATGAATGTTTTATGATATTTTGGAACAAAAATGTATTTATTATGTGATGGTTGTACCTATATCTCCCTCTAAGGAATTTGGAAAATATTTATATCTCATGAGATGATTATGGGAAACAAACTAATGTGCATGATCCACTATGGGAAACAATTAAATGTAATTGATAAACTATAGGAAATAGGTGATGAATCTTGATTTGTTTTGTTATAAAAAATATGTAGGGATGTTTGATATACTATGATTTGATGGTATCGGTAGTTTAACCTGAAATATTAAAAATCTTTTATAATTATAATGGGGAAACGCTAATATGAAATGATCTTGTGGTTCATGATTGAATTAGGATAATTTCTCACTTTTATGATGAATGTCTTCAAAATTATATTTTTTTACTCCATGAATATTTTTTATGATCTTTGATAGGTTGAGTATGATCCTTTTAAATTATGGTCATGATCTCATACCCTTATTCATATCTTATTCATTTTTTATGATCATCAATTGATATATCCCATGTTTACAATTACTGAGAATTTTAGCACACCCTTTGTTATATATCTTTTCTATAAGTTATAAATAAATCATTTAAGTAGGGTATGTCTATGAAGTGTACTAAATAGGTAGAAAGTTATGGGATACATTGAAAATGTTTCCTGAAATAAGAGGATCATGTATCTAGTGTCTAAAGACACTAAAACTATAAGGTATTCAAGAATGTATTTGAAAAATTTGATGAATATTAATCTAAAAATTAAATTTCTATGTTTGAAAAGTCCTTTTCCATTATTGTTGGTATCAGTGGAAGTGTTTTATTTTAAATTTAAAAACTAGGATGAGAAAACATTAGTGAGACTATCTGGGGTATGTCTAATGATATGTATAAGGATATGTCTAAGTATATTTCTGATTATGTGTATAAGGATAAGTCTAAGGATAATTATTAGTATAGAAAAATATAATAGAAATTTTTTGAAGGATATAAAAAAAATTCCATGAAATTACATCCCTGTATGGATACTACCAGTGGGTGTGGCTCTGGAATATTTTTACAGATGGGTAAAAACTCTGAAAAAGGAATATTGAGATGGAATCAATCATCACATGGTACAAAATAATGAGATATATGGAACATCTGGTTTGACACTCTCAGGGGATATGATTTTGAAATTTACTAACTCTTTACGAACCATCATGAAGTATTTGAATAATGATTGTGACTTCCCTATGTTAGGCCTAAGGTTTCATATATTGAAAATAATTTTTCATTATTTAGTCATAATATAAGTGATTTTTCATCATTATGTTATTATAAAATATGACTAATGTTTCTCACACTATGATTTTTGGTTTTATTCATTGGTTTAGAGCCAAAGGAATCATGTTAACAAAATTTTAATGGTTATTTCAATGACCATCCTCATGAGAAATCCAATAGAATAGAAGCTAGTATGAAATATTTTGTGAATATTATCACTCAAATCTATCAAGTTATAAGTGGTAACATGGGTCATGTTGAACATCAGAATTTAAAAAGGATGCAGAAACATTCCACAGAAATTTTATATGAAAATTTACACCCTCCTTCTCTAGGACTTTTGATCCATTGTTTTATGAGAAATGGATCAATGTGATGGATAAGATATTTTCTTATTCTTTGATTCCTATAAAATGAAAAGGTTGCCCTAGAAATTCATCATTAGGAATGAAAATAATATCAATGGTGAAATATTATTAAGAATACAAGTAAATAGGATGGAATTGACTCTATGGAGTGGGATGAGTATAATAAAATATTTTTCAATAATTAATTCACTTGTATTTTATGTTCAAAAATGGGGAAGGAATTCCTTGAACTTAAGAAGAAGTATGATGAACCCAATGGCGCATAAGAGGAAAATTTTACAATACTTTCAAATAATTCTTTCAATTTAATCATTATCGTAGAATGAAAAATTGATTTCTTATTTTGTGGTTTTAAACCAAGTATTAAAATTTCATAATATATAAGAAACTTCTTAATATATAAAGAAATTGTTAGATGTGCACTCAAAGTGGAAATTTAATATGTAAAATCTCATGGTTATGGTGATAATAAAAGGAATATAGAGTTTCATGAAAGTTCCAGTGGCATGTCACATGGACCGAAGAAAACATTTCAACCTCCTACCTGCCAAAAATTTAGGATATAACCCTAAGATAAATTATATAAAGGAACCAAAAGATGTTTAAGTTTTGGAAAACCTATCCATTGAGAAAAAACTATGAAAGGAATGTGATGAATCCTTACAATTAAAGTAATGAAGAGAGGGTTTAACAGAATACAACACCCGTACTTCTATTTTATATATGTAATGAGTTTGGGTATTATAGAAATCAATTTACTAAGGGGAAATCAGAAGAATAATATCAGCAAGGTTGTACAAGTAAAGAATTTTGTTATTGATTAAGAGAATAAAAATGAAATATAAAAAGAAGGAAGTATTAATAAATAAGGTTATGAATCCAATTTAATGGTTTAAGAATGAATTGAGATGATTCAAGTGTTTATTTATCGTCACTTGAGAATTATATTATATAAATCATGAAATATATAATGAATGTTCTGTATAAATATTACATTGAGTATTTTCAAGAATATATTTAATGATACTAATGAACTAAAAAAGTATTTAATGGAATAGTTATATTTTATGTGAAACACGAGATTAAGGTAAATATTCCCCATAATATGTTCTTGAAGTTGAGGTAATAGTACTTTGAAGAGAATATTGATATGTATAAAATAAATTGGATAGTATTTGTTTGGAAAAATGGAGCATTTTTTGTAAATGATGTTTCAATATGTGTTTGGTAAGCTGATGATGAGAAGTGGTGATGCCTGGATAATGGTTTTATATTCATTTTATAGAATTGGATGTCATTCTTGGATAATTATCCATGTTTATATTGAATATTTTTAAAGTGATCTAATAAGACAAAAAAATGTGTTTAAGGACATTGACCATTTCCACAACAAGTGGAAGTAAAATATTTCCATGAAAAAATGAATTTATTAATTCATAATTAATTAATTTGAGGAACATTCAATAATAAATTTCATAATATGTAGAATAAGGAAGGGTATTACATGGAAGGTAGTTAAGGTTTTTGTCTTGGCATGGAATTATATTTTTATACTTTGAAAATTCTCAAAGTATTAGGATTTCATAAAAAATAAGGTGAAAACCTACTTTACATTAATGGGTATCCCTCAATAACACTTGGCAGGATCCAAGGGTCAACCCCCATGGGAATACCTTCCCAAGGATGTAGGTAGGGTATTTGGGGGCTTATATAAGCCCCATGAAGCCGAGTCTATGTATAAGGCCTAGGGGTGTCTGTGCATGTAGTAAATCATAGAGTGGGATAGAATCCCATTAGGTGGAATATATGATAATGGTGTACGATGTTGTTATGGGTTTCGAACCCTGTTTGGGTGGGAACTAGTGGCAGTCACCAATTTTCTTATAAAGAAGAGAGGAATTGCTGGTCGAGATCGAGGTGGAATGGATTTTATGGGTATTGTTCTCTCACACATAAAATTATATAGAAATAATTCAATTCATTTGATGAGATCCCATATGATCACCACTATATGATCTTCTTCATCCTCCAACCCCTTAATGGTAATCCAGTTCAATGGATTTCATGTCGAAACATAGGGTGGTTGTCTTATGATCGAACTCTGGTCTCCATGGTTGTTCCATGATCGAAATGATGAGACGATGAGAATGTGAATCTATATGCATGTAATCTATATCTTTTATGCATGAAGATAATTTGAACAACATATCATGGTCGAATGCAAATGTTAGTTTCAAACAACATTCATGAAGGAGGAGTTCGAGCTTCCACAATGAAGAGTATGCGATCCTAATCGCATGCATGTGAGGATACCACTGAAAAGGAGCATCGATTACTTGTGAAGTAAATACATTATGAAATTCGGCGTACCCAGAATGAATTGGGCGTTTCTAGATGATATGATATATGAAATTATCCTCATATCATTGAATAATTCTTTAACATGGCTTGAAATGTAAATCTAAGTCTATGAGAGGAATTATCATCATCACCTATAAAAGGATAATCCCTCATTCTAGAGCCATATTATCATTCATTGTTTTTGAGAGATCACTTTCAAAACATAGGAATTATGAACCTATTCACGAAGGGTATATAGGTTTGTGAAGGCTTCTATTTTAAAAAGAATAATGTGGATATTGTCGGCATATTACTTGTTTATAGAACAATAGTTGTTATTTTTGGAGAAAAAAGTATTGCGAAGAAACTTATACTTTATTATACTCTTAAGAGTAAATATCCTTTATGCACAAATAGTATTGGGAACTATTAAACAGTACATACCAAAATTATATTTCATTATGGATAAAGTTAAGAGAATCCATTCACATAATATCTTCCCTTGTGCACAAGATTAACATGTTGACAGTTCATGATTCATTGTATACAATACGCGAGGAAGTGTGTGGGCATGGACAATGTGTGAATGAAGAACGGTAGAAGATGGTGTATTCTTGAATAAAGGGATAATATAAAAAGGTTACATGAAGAAGTAAATTCATGCATACTTTCACCCTTAACCCATTGGGATACCCAAACCATTCTTCACTGTATTTTAGTTGGAATTAGAATTAAAATAATTAATAATAGTCATAAATTAATATTGTTATGAACAATTTGTTCTATGGTTTTGGATATCATGTAATCCATTCATGAAGTGAAATTTAATTCAGATTTATGAAAGGATTATTACTACATAAATAAGAACTTTTTTTCCTTCTCTTTCATACATGAAGTGAGATTGAGTCTTTAACAGAAGAAAGAATTTAAATCCCAAGCATAGTTGAACTCAAGCAACTGATCAAGAACAAGTGATCAGAGATTTATAGGCAAGACTATAAGAGATTAAAGGGTAAATCAATAGGTACACATTATAGTTTTATTTAGTATATTTCTAATGGTATATCAATAGATCAACCTACAGCTAATCAAACTTGAGTAAATTTTGAAGTATTTAGTCAGAGATTGAGTAGAAGTCTCTTATGTGATTCAGTAAAAGAAGTTTCTAGTGTGGATTCTAGAGGAGGATACTATGATTTTGGTTACACTATGGGATGCAGTATAAAGAACCTTCTAATATTATTTATGAGATATATAGTTTTATTTGGTATCAACCATTATAATTACTCAGATAACATTATAGTGATGAAATTGTGTTGGGGAAAATAACTAACATGGAAATAAGTAGGTATTTATATCAAACCATGTAAATAATTTTGTTTTGTTCCTTAGTATTTACTCTATTATTTGAGGTAAGGCTGAGAGACAAAACAATATTGGATCAATGGTTTAACCAACCATATATTTTCAATTGAAAATAAATGATTTTTAAGAAAAAAAATGATTGATTCACTCATTCCCTCTCAATGGTCAATCTGAACTGGGGAAATTCAAGTGGCATCTGAAGAAAGGTATTCACTAAAATATTTGACATAATTTTGAGGATGGAGGACATGAATTAAATATAAAAACAAGTGTATTCCTCTTTTTAAATGTGAGAACTATCATGGTTGGAAAAATATGATAATAGCTTTTCTTCTATCACTTGGGGTAAAAGTGAGAGATGTTATTACAGTGTGATATCCTCCCTATTTAGATAATGATGCTATAAATTTTGAAGATAAGAGGAACTTTGATTTGTATGGAAAGGATCAAATTGAAATATTGTTGGATTTATCAGAAAAGGTATACACTAAAGTGATGGTCGTCTAATCCACTAAGGAAATATATGATTAACTGGGAAATAGTTATAATGAAAATCTTAAAGGAAGAGAAGATGAGATGAAAATATAGAGAATCATATTTTATGATATTAAAATGGGTGATGAAGAAAAATTTTATGACTATTTAACCAAAGTAAATGATATTTTTAGTGGCATCAGAGGTTTTGGTGAGAGGCTTTATGATTCGACCACAGTGAAAATATAATGAGAAACTTTCTAGATAGATTTCATTATAAAGCCTATATACTGGAAGAAAAAGAAGTTCTATCACTGGATATATTTCATTAAATTATCATAGAATATGAGATTATATTATTATAAAGAGAGGTCTATTACAAAGACATCATTAAAATTTTCAACAGAGAAAAATTAGAATTCTTGAATATATTTTAGAGAATGTTTGGTCAATAAGGTCACAAAGATGAGATATTCTTGAAAAGACTACGAGAGGATATTTTATATACAGAGATAGGGAAATGGATTTTGCAGAAAAATAGTAGCAAGTCCTATATGGATTTTTAAAAGATCGAAAAAATCAATAAAGAATGCATATTTTTTGGAAAAACAAACTAGTATTGGATAATCAATTGGAGGAAGCTGAAAAACATTCCCAAATTAATGTAAATAATGTTATTACATAATCTAAGGTAGAAATATTTATTCCACACAAAGTTCATAAAAATCCATCCACATATGAAGACTTGAAATTCTAAAATTTTGAAAGGTGCGAACAAACTATTCAGGACATAAGATATTTTATGAAAATTATACCATCCCAAAAAGAGAGCATTAATAAGATATAAAAAGTAAAAAAACAATAAATCTAATGCTGAATTTGAAAGTTCATACACATCATAAGTATCAAGTAAAGAGTAAAGATCAACCAAGCCATATAATAAATCAAAGATGTCTTGATTGTGAGGAAGCTCTCAATATTAATGTTAGTTCTAATAAACCAAGAGGTCACTTCTTATTCATTATTATTTAATATGTTTTGAACTAAAAATTTACAGAATTTAAGGATAGTTATTTAGTTGTGACTACTGGATAGTATGAAGAAAATTGTGCATCGTATAGGGTGGAACTTTGAGAATGAATATAGAAATTATGAAAAAATTAAAAACATGATGTTTGAGGTATGAAAACTACACATGCACCCTAATTCTAAATTTTTTTATCACATAAATTATAGGAAAGTTCTTGGTTGATAAAAAAATGAGATAAAGAGGGATCTTTATCTTTTCACTTAAAATTTATAATGTGTTTGTTGAAGTATATATATGAATTATCATGTCCTTGATAAACCTAATTATTTATAACCCCTTGGATGAAATTGAGACAGTATAAGAATTATTTAAATTGGATGGTTTTTTATTAGCATCATTGAAAACCTTGGTCATATATCTCTTGTTTTCTAGAAATGGTTTTCCCAAGTATACTTATAGTTGATTAACTAAAGGCTCTTTACAAAGAGAACAATGTGATATCATCCATCTCTCAATAGTATTCAAGAAATAATCTTCAAAGTTAGTATGAAGTGTTTTTGATAAAATTCCAACTTTTCTTTTTCATTTGATTTCCAATAAGGGGAGAAAAGTGCGATCACACATATTGACTACTAAAAATTGTGAAAAAAGTGGTATTGACAACAAAATACAAAGGGGGAGATTATTGGTCCCAATGTTAATTTTTTTTCAATGATATGTCAATATGTGTTTGGTAAGCTGATGATGAGAAGTGTTGATGCCTAGAGAATTTTCATGGATTCATTTTATGGCATTGGATTTCATTTTGGATAGTTCTCCATGTTAATTCTAAATATTGTTTGAAGTTATCTTAAATAATAAAAAAATTATGAATGAATTTGTACATTGATTCAAAAAGTGGAATTGAATAATGGCCATGAACAAATGAATTTATTAATACATGATGAATTCATTTGAAGATTATGAAATTATAAATTGAATTATGTGTAGAAAAAGGAAGTTTATTACATAGAATGGTGTTAAGGAGTTGGTTTGGAAAAAAAGTATATTTTTAAAGGTGGATATTTTTCTAAGTGTGTGGATTACTTAAAAAATTAAGGCCAACAGCTACTAGCCACCAATGGACAACCCTCAACTACATTTAGGGGGATTCAAGGTTCAAACCCAATGGGATGGCATGCCCAAATAAGTAAGCAAGGAAAAAAGTTCTATGAATAATCCCAATGAAGTAATTTCTATATATATGGACTAAGAGTGAACACACCCAAAAATGCACATAGACTAGCCCAGAATCCCAGTGTGTCAAAGCACAGATAGTGGTGTGTGAAGGTGGTATGGGTGTCAAACCCCATTGTCAGCTTGATATAGAAACAGTAACTTCTTTTCTAATAAATCAAAGGGGAATCATTTGGATATATCAATGTGGGATGGATTTGTATTGGAACTATTCATCATCAATTAAAAATATAAGGAAATAATTACATTCATATGATGATATCATATGATCCACCTGATCAGCACTGCATGATTATCTTTATCCTCCCATCTTGACTACAATCCAGTTCACCAGAGTTCATGCTGAAACATAAGATGATCATCTTGTGATCGAAGAAAGGTCTCCATGGTCATTCTTTGATTCAAATTAAGAGACGATGAGAATGATAATCTATATGAATTTAATCTATATCCTTCATGAATGTAGATAATTTTAATAACAAATATCGACTGGATGAGAATGTGAGTTTCATATATTATTTTATAAGGAGTATTTTGGGATTATATAGTGAGGATCATGTTATTCTCATTTCATGCATGTGAGGATACCATCAAAAAGGAAAATTTCAAAATCCCAAAGTAAATAAGACATGAAATTTAGAATACACAAAATGAATCGGGTATTTGAGGATGAGCCAAGATGAGACATTATTATTAAATAATTGAAGGAGTATTCAACATGGATTCCAATTTGTATCTATGTTTATGTGAGTAACTTTCCTTATCACCTATAAAAGTATAATCCCTTGTTTGAGATCCTTTCCTTCATTCATCATTTTTTGAGAGATCTCTTGAAAAAAAGATAAGCTGCAAACCTATTTCTAAAGCGAAGAGAGTTAGGTGAATCCTTGTATTTTACATAGGATAAAGTGGATATCATTGGCATACTACTTATTCATATCACACTATTTATGCTTCAAAAAGAACAATGTTAAATAGATAAATAGATATTTCATGATACTCTCACACATAACTCTCATGTTTGTGCAAACAATATTGATACACCATGAACTAGTGTATACATGCACTGTATTTTATAAGGGTGAAAGGTAAGAGAACCCATGCACTTAATATATTCAATTTCACACAATATTCATGCATGATAGAACATGCTTCATTTCATGTACTATTTGAAGTAGTGTGTGGGTGTGGACAGCGTATGATTGACTAAAGGGAGAAGACTGCATATTCATGAATAAAGGAAGAAGATATAAGGTTGTACGAATAATTAAATACAATCATACATGAAACCTTAACCCAATTATAAAACTAGACCATTTTTAACTATAAGGTATTTTGATTTTAAATTAAAATAGTGAATAATATAACATAAAATAATAAGGCAACAAACAATTTTTTCTAACATTTCGGATGCCATGAAATTCATAACTAAAGTGAAATTGAATTGAGATTTCTGAAAGGTTTATTCTTTCATAAATAGGAAATTTATTTTCATCTCTTTCACACATGAAGGGAATTTGATTCATCAAAATAATAAAGAATTTAAATAACAAGCGTATTTTCACTATGGCAGCTGATCAAGAACTGGTGATCATATATTTTTTAACAAGACCAACTGAGATGAAATGGTAACTCAATAGGTCCACAAGATAGTTTTATTTAGAAATATTTTAAATGAATATCTATATATCACCCTATATTTAATCGACCATTAAGAAAGGTGTAATTATTCAGTTGGATCAAGATCATAAGTCTCTTTTGTGATTTTGGAGAAAAACTCACATGTGTGGATTCTGGAGTAGGCTAGTGTGGATTATAGGAACACTATGGTATAAGGTATAAAAAACCACCTATAATTATTCAATAGAGATTAAATGTGATTCTATATCAACCATTTTAATCAATGAGATAATATTATTTTGGAGAATCTATGTTGGGTGAAATAACCAACATGAAAAGGACTAGGTCTTTGTATTGAAACTTATAAATACTTGTGTTTTGTTCTTTTTTATTAATTAAATTATTCAAGGTAAGGGTGAGGGAAACAAGATGAGTGGATTGAGGCTTTAACCAGACACATAGGCTTAATTGAAAACAAACAATTTGTAAAAAAGAAAAATAAACCACAGATTCACCCATCCCCTCTCACTGGTCATTCCAGCCAAGGGAACTTCATTATTAATGACCATGGAACTAATTAATTATTTGTCAAAAAAGTAGACTACATTATCATTGATGAAGATTATATTATTTTTTATTATTTAATTATATTTGATAATTTTTTTATCTAAGGAATGAGGAATCATGTATGATTGCATTGATATTTTATGGTAACTCTGGTTATTATCATGTTTCAGGATAATATATGATCAAGGTATTAACATATTTGGTATGTGATAATTAAGAGTTACTTTATGATATTTAGTGGATTAATGATATGCTAAGTTTTTAATTTTTGGGTCTCTATTTATAAATTTTTTAATTTTAAAAGGGTATTAAGATTAACCATTCATTGAATTGTTTAAGCTAAGCTTCAGATAAGGTTTTATAGATTAATTTATTATTTCATAATATAAATATGTATCTATATTGGATAACTTTTGATAAAAATTTTTGTGATAAATAGAGATAGAAGTAATGAATTATCATTCGTTATTGGATCTTGTGATCTGTTAGTCATTCACACATGAATAATTCATTTTCATTTATCAGAATAAGTGATGAAGTGGAAATTTATAAAATAAAAACCAAAGTGTGAGATTGTGATTATGAATTAGAAATAAACCAATTAAGTATATGTTACCATGTTCTCTATCTTGATTGTAAAAATTCCCTCAAACATTGGGAAAAATATCTTGGGAAAGAAATGTTTTCCAATTACTTTCATTTCTTAGGAATCAAAGGGATTTTAACTCATAAAATATTTATTTTTATGTGGTGGTTAAATTTTTCATTAACATATTATATTTCACTATTTATTAATACTTGGTAATTAGTATTATTTTCTATATACATATTTTCACTTAACAAAAAAACCTATTTGAAAACTGTAACATCCTGGTTTTGAGAGCCTCCTAGAGGTTCCTCGTACCCAGTTGGTCACATGGCCTCAAGTGCATATACCCAAACTCCAGAGGTTTTCGACTAACATGGAGGGCATTGGGTGTGATAATGGGAAATCTATTCCCTCATTGGAAGAGTAATGCCGCAGGAAAAAATAGATAACAGTAACAGAAGAAATAGTAATACCATACAGCAGTAAACAACATAATATTAAAAGTAAATAAACAATTATAGAATATATATATCAATAATTTTTCATTTCAAAAGTATCTAGGAAAGCATCCAAAAAAGTCACAATGCTGTAATAGAGTACTAAACCAAAGTACTAGGAAAACAAGTAAATAACTTTAGTAGCATCACAAGCTTCAACTTGGTCTCATGCCCTCTAGCTCCACAGCAATCAAGTACCTAAAGTGGAAGGGCACTTTCTCTTATCTATACCTACAGCAATACAATTTGTTTGGGCCAAAACGCTTGACAAAACAGGTTGTGAGACAAATCCTAGTAGGCAACCACCCTAAGATATGTGACAAATAGTGAGTGAATATATATGGCAGGAAATAAGAAAAAGAATCAATAAACAAGGAAGTACTCAAAAGTAAATAGTCCTACTATTACAATTACATTCATTTACATTCGTCAATTAATCATCCAAACAAAAAAAAAAGAAACCCTCTAGAAAGTTCTCACAGCATATCCCCTTTAGTTCAACCAATCAATCTCAAGTAACCCTCTGGGTAAGTACTCACAACCTAACTCTTCTATTTAAACTTATACAAAAATACAACGACATCTTGGGTTAGGTCACAGGGTCTAACCCCTTTGGTCTCATGAAAACAAAGTCTCTCTGAGGAAGATCTCTCCATTAATTCTCTCCTATAGTCTTTTAATGACAAACTATAGACACTCTGAGGAATCACTCAATATTAATTCACCTTGTGGTATCGTAACGATAACTATAGACACTTTGAGGGAGAACTCAACTTCAATCCCACTATAGTATCACAATGGTAACTATAGACACTCTAAGGGAGAAATCAACTTCAATCCCCCATATGGTCTCACCGCGTGATAAAGCATAAACGACACTCTGGGGAAGCCCTCAACATCAATTACCCTTATGGTCTCACAACACTAGGTTCCCACAGCCCTATGTAAATAAATCATGCACAAATGATGTTCAGTAGCCAAAGTAAGCCTAAAAGTACTAATTGGATAAACAACTACAAAGCATATCACAGCTCCAGATAAATCACCCCATCCTAACAACTCTAGGCATGGAAATCAAGAAGCCTAATAGGAAAAACAAGACCAAACAATCTATATCAAATCAAACAAGGTAAAACACCTCCATAGCATGGAAAGATAACACTATTTAAAAACAAGAGTCCTAACTCAAGAAAACAAGCATAGAAAGCATCAACATGGTTAAAATCCCTAAACATGCAATACCCCAAACTGAGGTATTGGGAAAAGTTTCACATACAATTCATAGATAGACTAAAAAAGGCACAAACCACCTACCTCGATGTTGTATGATCAATATACTCCAGCATCGACCCATGAATCGGCCTAGAATAACATAGATCTACAAAAATATCTAAAATGTTCAACCAAGGATATCTCATGAAAGAGGAGAAATTAAAGAACAAGGCTCTAGAATAATGAAGAAATCACCATGGTAATTCCTATACAATCAACAACGGTTGATTTGGAGATCAAAAGGTGGGTCAGGTGCTTAGAGAATAATCTTTAGCTTCAGTCACTCCTGGACGAGATGAGACGAGAATAAGGGTGTTTTGGCATATTAGACACGAACCTCGTTCTGATTTAACAAATAAAAAAAGTACACATCGTGTCTTTTAAAAGTACATAGCATGTATATTCCATTACTGGGCCATGATTTAGAAGGTCTGTAATTCACCCCACATAGCCTTGTACTTGGCTGTTACACAGCCAATACACGACCACCCATGGAAACTGGGTACATAACGTGTACTCTTAAGTACATAGTGCGTACTCCTTAAATTTCCAGATTCCCATATTTTTCTCAAAAACACCAGAAAAGAAAAATGCATACCTGAAAAGAAGGTATGAGTTCATACAAACTTTCTCCCCCCCCCCAAAGAAATTTGTCCCCAAATTTTCCTAGCGAGGCGGCGTAGAAGACGAATCCTTGAATAGCTCCGGCCACTATGATCGCACATCGATCTCCCCCTCCCAAGTCTCGTCTTGTACTCACCCGTGCTACCATAGTACCCATAAAAGAGGAATAGATTGGCCATAGAGAATCTTTGTGCTTCGATCAATAATCTAGATAGGATGCTCCTCGAATGATGTGTCCACCTCCAGCTCAACCTCCTCAGGTTAAAAAACATGATATGGGTCTGAGAAGTAATGTCTTAGCTGAGAAACATGGAAGATGTCATTCATATCTCGGTACCACTAAGGTAACTGCAACTGATAGGAAACTGGCCTGACTCTCTCCAAAATCTCAAATGGTCCAACATATCTCGGCAAAAGATTTCCCTATCTTTTAATCCTTTTATGTCAAAACCTCAGTGTGACATGCAAGAAAACATGGTCTCCGACCTTGAACTCTAGAGGTCATCTCCGTCAATCAGCATAATACTTCTATTGTGATTGTGCAGTATCCATCCTCTTCTGAATCAACTCTATCTGCTATGTGGTCTCCTAGACAAGACAACGTCCCAACATAACTGCATATCCTACCTTCGGCCAACATAAGGGTGATCAGCATGGCCTACCGTACAAGGCCTCATAAGGTTCCATCTGAATAGTTTGTTGAAAACTAATATTGTAGGAAAAATTCACAAGAGGTATGTGGTTCTCCCAAGAACCTCCAAAATCTGGGATTCATGCTCAAAGCATGTCCTCTATCACCTCTATCGTACACTCAGACTGGCCATCTATCTGGGGATGGTAAGTTTTACTCAGAAGTACCTTTGTACCCAAAACCCTATATAGTCCCTACCAGACTCGAGAAGTAAAACAAGAATCCATATCTAAAACAATGGAGTGCAGAACTCCATTTAAATTTACTATCTCTCGGATGTAAAAACTTCCCAACTCATCAACACTGAAGGTCTCCTTGATTGGTATAAATTGAGAAACCTTCATGAGTCAGTCAATGACAACCGAAACTGCATCTTTCCCTCGAGGAAACCTTGGAAAACCTCTCATGAAATCCATCACGACATCATTCAACTTCCACTTGGGAATGGGTAATTATTATAAAATCTCTTCTAGTCGTTGATGCTCCACCTTCACCTACTGACTAGAGGAACATCTCATCACAAAACTAGAAACATATCTCTTCATACCTGGAGACCAATACTGATTGTGTAGATCTCAGTACATCTTGGTAACACCAGGATGAACTTCCCAAACTAAGGAATGAAAATCCCACTACAGCTCCTCATGTATGTCTGTTGATACACATATGTGCCTATAGAAATACAATATATCATCCTTTCATGTGGTCCATCTAGGAAGAGGGTCCTCTCCTGACACACTCTCCCGTAGAACTAGGCCTTAAGAATCAGATAGTTACATCATTCACACTCGATCATGTAGAGTATAGGTAACATCCACAGAAGAAAGAAACTTCTGCCCCTATATATCATGCACCTCCAAATGCATCTCATAGAACAGATTCATAATATTCCACTCACTACTGGCATCCTAAACTGCATGTATCTGAGTCCTCCTTATCAATCCATGAACAACTATGTTTCCTTTCCTAGGAATATAAGAAAGCTCAAAATAAAAAGACTGAAGGTACTCAACCCACCTTCACTGTCATAAATTCATATCGCACAATGTAATAATGTACCTCAGACTTTTGTGGTTAGAGAAAACCACAAAATGATCTCCCAAAATATAATGTCTTCAATAGCGTAAATCATGAAAAACTATAGCCAAATTGAGATCATGCGTCGGGTAATTCCTCTCATGTGGCCTCAACTACCGACACCTGTATGCAATGACTCCTTCCCCCTGTAAGAGCACTTCTCCAAGCCTGACACCTAATGCATCACAGTAAACAATATATCTCTTGCCTGGATCTAGAAAAAATAATATCGGTGTTGAAGTCAACCTCCCTTTCAGCTCTTGAAAGTCTGAATCGCAGTAATATATCCACATGTACTTCATACCCTTCTTAGTCAGGCCAGTCAGTGGCGCTGCTAAGCGTGAAAAGTTCTGTATAAAATTTATGGAGTAACCAGATAGCCTTATAAAACATTGTACCTCAAATACATTTTTCGGATACTCCTATGAAACTATTTATCTCACTTTCTCTGGGTATATTGATACTTCTATCTCTGAGATAACATGATCCAAGAAAGAACTATTGTCCATCCAAAAGTAGCATTTTGATATCTTATCATATAACTGATGCTCTCTTAGTGTACTCAAAATGATCACAAGTTGTGTGGCATGGTTGTGTCGAGTGTGAGAGTATACCAAGATATCATCCATCAAGAATACCATGAAAGAATCCATGTATGGATGGAATAATCGGTTCATCAGTGCCATGAAAACTGCAGGCGCGTTCTTGAGACCAAACTACATAACCATATACTCTTATTGACCATGCCTTATATGAAATGATATAATAGGTATATCTTATGGTCTAATACGCAACTGATGATAACTAGATCTCAATTCAATATTAGAGAACACCTGGGCTCCTCAAATCTGATCAAAGAGATCATCAATCCTCAGAAAGTGATATCGGTTATTGACCGTCAACTGGTTTAGCTTCCGATAATCCACACAAAGTCTGATGGTATCGTCCACCTTCTTCGCAAACAGGATAGGTTTACCCCAAGGAGAAGTGCTGGGTTGGATGAAACCCTTCGCATGTAACTCCTCTAACTGCTTCTTGAGCTCATGTAACTCTAGTGTAGCCATCCAATGAGGAGGAATGGATACTAGTGTTTCCCCTCACACAATCTCAATAAAACATTCTACCTCTTATTTCGGAGGCAAACCTGAAAAGTACTATGGAAATAAATCCTTTAAATGATAGACCACTGAATGAAAGTCCAACTGTGAAGTCCCATGGTCATCCAGATACAGACTAGCAATCTAGTTTGTAACTCCTCTTAACCCATGATGCTCAGGTTCTTCTCTGCTTTCCTATACATCCCATTCACCCTTATGTAAGAACAAACCATCCTCTAGTGATGTGAAACTCACCCTATGGCAATTAAAGTCGAAAAAATACTGGAAAGAAACTAACCATTACATTCTGAGAATGATACAATATCCTGTCATCTCTAGGACATAGAGGTCACTAATGGAAAAATTAACTATACCAACAGTTTGGGATGTTGTTGGGTGATTTGGCATGGGGAAAGACCTATCCCAACGGTTTGGAGAAAACTATTGTGAAATAGCTATCCCAACAGTTTAAAAACCTTTGGTATAGGTCTTTCCCAACAGTTTATCAAACCGTTGGGATAGGTCTTTCCCAATGGTTTGGGGAAACCTTTAAGATAGGTAGATATAAAAAACGTTCTAGAAGAGGTTTGAACCCACAACCACCATGTTATATATCAATGACTTTAACACTGTCCTAGAGTTTCCTTTGTGAATATATTTGGATATATATATATATATATATTTATATGTAATTTATATATATATTCATTTGACAATATTTAAAAAAGTTACTCATAAAAAATAAGGGTACATATCCCAATGGTTCTAAAATCTATTGTGACAGTCCTTTCCCAATGGTTTTGAGAACCGTCAGGATAGTTACCCACCCTTTCCAAACAGTTTTGCCAAAACATTGGGAAAAGTGGCCTAAAAGTGAGCTTTTCCCAACAGTTTGGCCAAACCATCAGGAAAGTCATGCCCTTTCCCAACAGTTTGGCCAAATCGTTGAGAAAAGTGTCCTAAATGTGGGCTTTTTCCAATGGTTTGGTCAAACCTTTGGGAATGCCATACCCTTTCCCAACGGTTTGGTCAAACCATTGGAAAAATTAGCCTTAAAGTGGGATTTTTCCAACAGTTTGGAAAAATAATTGGGAGATCCATACCCTTTCCAAATGGTTTTTCCAAACCCTTATGAAAAGTGGCCTCAAAGTGGGATTTCCCAAACTGTTTGGCCCAACAGTTGGGAAAAGCGGCCTCAAAGTGGTAATTTCTCAACTGTTTGGCCAAATTTTTGGGAAAGTGGACCTATACCAATGGTTTTAACAAACCGTTGGTATAGATGTGTTGGTATACGTTATATTTCCAGTAGTACCAAAATAAGTGACACCCACCAACCTCAAAAGGTCACTCCATTCACTGACTCACACTAGCCATTCTTTTCCCCAAAAGAGTTTCTAGCATCAAGACATTAGCAAAAGTAAATATACAGAGCCCAAGGATATCCACAATTGAAACAGATATGAAACTATGGGAAGACCTTTTATTAAAAAGTGCAGAAACTGAAACTAAGGAAACTAGGACTATACCTTGAACTATAGAGGGTCTAGGATCTTGATCTTGATGGGTCTACTCCACTGCAAAATTCGGGCCCGTACCGTGACTCTGTGACCCTACCTGACCACCCTGAGCTGATCCACCCAAGTTTCATTGAAAGCCTGGTGACTGGTTAACATGTTCGTGACGTCCACCTCATCCTAAATGGCAATAAGAACTCATGTTCCCAGACTGATGAGAAACTGGTGGTGTTGGTTCTGAATGAGGAGTAATAGAGAAACCCATGTCACTAGCTACCGATGAGAAAAACTGACAGAACCGCTGAATATGGCACATCTTTTCATAAGATTAGTACTCCACTGGGTCTCTCGGGAAATGTGTCCTCATATACCAACCTTTACCACACTGGTATCATACCATCTGGATACCTGAAGGTGTATCTCGCCTACTCGGATCTCCACATGTAGACTCTCTGCCGCGCTTCCTACTATCATCCAGAGAAGCACAAACTCTGGATGATAAACTTCCATAGCCCATAGCTCCAGAATCCCTCAGGTTGCGCTCTATGATCAGCACCTGGTTGACTATAGTAGATATGGTCATCAACATAAAGATGTTCACCTAAGATCAGATTTCATGCCTGAGACCATCATCGAACTTCCTTGATATGAGTAACTCATAACCCCTCAGAATGGGAGTGAAGTGATGCAACTATATGAAGCGAGAAGAATAATCCATGAATGAGAGAGTACTCTTCTTCAATCTCATGAACTCTCTAGCTCGATCGGCCCCCAAAGTATCTAGGTAGAAGTAATCATAGAAGGTGTGATAGAACTTATCCCACAACATAACCTGCTATCATCCTGCCTTTGAGATCACATCCCACCATCTCCTGGTGGAATCCCTAAGCATATAAGTAGCAAGCTTCACCCTCATCTCTGGAGGCATCTCTAAATGTTTGAAGATAGATAGCATGGCTTCTAACCATGACTCATCAGCTTGAGGTCCTCCATCCCCTAATAAGGTGGGAGGATGTCGCTGCTGAAAGACCCATGTCAACTTTTCCATAGACGGGGCAGGATGCGGTGCTCCCTGGAAGGTCTTCATAAATCTCATGAAGCCTTCTCAGAACTATGCATCAGCACATGTGTGTTGTATAACGGTCGGCGCCAAGACGAGCACGATGGTAGGGTCTGCTGGTAGTCCCTGATCATCCATGTTTAGTGTCCAATTTCATCCCTGAATCTGGCGTACAACCATAGGATGTCGTGGTGGCATGACTCTGCAAGGTCAAGTGCGCACCTTAGTTCATGATTATCAAGGAATGAAACTTAGAAGTTCCAGAAAGGAAAAGGATAAGGAAAGAATTCAAGTTTTTCAAAACAAGGATACACAGCATGTATAACCCCTATATGGTGTGTTCCATTAATCATTCACATGGGCGTGTACTCTTTAAAACCCAGGTCATGTAATACCCCATACACACGACATGTTCTCCCAAGACATGGCATGTACTAGAATCATTTTCCCCTTCCCAAGTTCTTCTACAAGACTAACCCACATGTTTCTTCTATAGTAATTCTACACGGTGTGTTCGTGCCATACACAACGTGTACTAGAAGGATTTCACTGACCTGTGTTGTTAGTCACACGGCCAGATATATAGGTTATAATACACAGTGTTTTCAAACATGACATAGTGTGTATAGCCTATGTTTCATCCATCTTTTTCATTAGTCACACTGGTGGAAACACGGTCTTTACAACACGGTGTTTACGTATGATACACGGCATGTTCCTCTAAGGATTTCCCAACCCTGTGTCTCTGCCCACATAGCCAGTGACACGGTTAGAGACTACATAGTGTGTACATTCAATACACGGTGTGTACTTAAGAAAAATTGTTCCTTCCCGAATAGAATGATACATGTCATGTATTCAGTAATTCACACTATGTATTCTGGGTTTTCCCAGACATTAAGCCTCGGAAACTACTCTAAAACCCCAAAAAACACTGAAAAGAACATTAAAGTTCCAAATTCTAATCTGTTAGGGCCCATACTCCCTACAAATTAAACTTTGGAATCTTATACATGTCATATACAAGAATAACAGTGCAATGATCCCCCAAATTCCAATCCATTAAGGCCCATAACACCTCAATAACCAAAGTTTGGTGTTAATTCAAATGAAACCTTACACAATCCAATATCCTATCAAATAGCAGGTATTCTACCAAGGAATCCATCATAACAGCATGAAATAAGTAATTCACCCTATATGTCATGGTAATAATGCATTACATGTGATCTTTATCAAGTAAATGTATGATGCATGAGATGGTATACCCTCATCTCATCGAGTTGAAACAGAAAGAGAACCTCAATATTATCAATGTTAACAGCACAAAACATGTGAATCACCCAATGGTGAAATCAAATCAACTATAATTATTGAAAACCCATAGATATTGCAATATAGGAGGTAAATTGGATTTTACCTGTACACGGGTTAGCTACTCCCAGCCACAGTTTATTACCAACTACCTATTCTTTCCTATCCCTATATATAGGCTCCAAATAGTAAGTCCAGAAGAAAATAATTTCTTTAATACCACATTGTAATGTACCGGTTCCGGGTGCCTACTAGAGGTGCCACATACCTGGTTGGTCACATAGACTCAAGCACCTTTCCCCAAACACCAGAGGCTTCCGAATACCAGTGAGGGCCTTCGGTATAATAGTGGAAAAACTATGCCCTCATTGGAAGAGTAATGCATCAGAAAGAAACAGATAACAGCAACGGAAGCAATAATAATACCATACAATAGTATACAGCGGAGGACTGGGAGTAAATAAAAAACGACAGCATATATATATATATATATATATATATATATCAATAATGATGCATGTCACAATTTTCTAGGAAATCAACCAAACAAGTCACAATGCTGGAATACAATACTAAACCAAAGTACAAGGAAAACAAGTAAATAACTCCAACAGCATAACAAGCCATAGCTTGCTCCCATGCTCTTCAGCTCAACAACAATCAAGTACCTGAAGTAGAATAGAACTTGCCTTTATCAATACCTGCAGCAATATAATCTATTTGGGCCCAAAAGAAACACCCAAATAGGGTGTGAGACGAATCCTAATACAAAACCACCCAATGATCTATGCCTAACAGTCAGTGAATATATATGGAAGGCAATAATCAAAAGAAGCAATGAATAAGGAAGTAGTCAGAAATAAATAGTCATATAGTTTCAATTACATTCATTTATATTCGTCAATTAATCAACCAAACGAAAACAAGAAACCCTCTGGGAAGTTCTCACAGCCTATCCCCTCTGGTTCGACCAATCAATCTCAAGTTACCCTCTGGGTATGTTCTCACCGCCTAACCCTTATTGTTCAACTTATACAAGGATACAACGACCTCTTATGTAATCTCACATGATCTAACCCCTTTGGTCTCATGCAAACAAAGACTCTATGAAGAAGCACTCTCCATAAATTCCCCCTATAGTCTTTTAATGATAAACTACAGACACTCTGGGGAAGTACTAAACATTAATTCCCATTGTGGTCTTGTAATGGTAACTATAGACACTCTGAGATAGCAATCAATGTCAATCCCCCATATAGTCTCACAACGGTAACTATAGACACTGTGGGAGCACTCAACAGCAATCCCCCCTATGGTCTCGCAGTGTGATAAGGAATAAGATACACTCTGGGAATCCCTCAACATCAATTCCCACTATGGTCTCACAACACTAGGTTCCCACAGCCCTGTGTAAAGAAGTCATGAACAAATGATGTTCAACATCCAAAGTAAACCTAAAAGTAATACTTGGCTAAACAGCTACAAAACATATCACAACATCAGATAAATCACTCAATCCTAACAAAACTAGGAATGGAAAGAAAAAATCTTAAAAGGAAAAACTAAACCAAATGGTCAATATCAAATAAAACATGGGAAAACACTTCCATAGCATGGAAAGATAACCCTTTTTACAAATAAGAGTCCTAACTCAAGAAAAAAAGCATAACAGGCATCAACAGGGTTAAAATCCCTAAACACGCAATACCCCAAACTAGGTTATTAAGAAAATTTTCACATATAATTCAATGAAAAACAACAGAAAGGCACAAACCACCTACCTCGGTTTTGTATGATCAATATACTCTGGCATCAGACCTTGAATCGGCCAAGAATGACGTAGATCTACAAAAACATCTAAAACGTTCAACCAAGGATATCTCATGAAAGAAGAGAAATTAAGGAATTGGGCTCTCGAATAAGGAAGAACTCACCATGGCGATTCAAACACAATCAATGGTGGTTGATTCAAAGAACAGACGATGGGTCGGTAGCACGAAGAAGAATCGTCGGCTTCAGTCGCTCATCGAAGAGATGAGCCTAGAAGAAGGGCATTCTTCCAATTAGACATAAACCCAGTCTGATTTAACAAATAAAAATAAATGTGCATGGCATGACTTTTAAAACTACATGATGTGTATATTCCTTTACTAGACCCTACTTTAGGTGGTCTCTAGGTCACCCCACACAGCCATGTACTCAGCCTTTACACATCCAGTACATGATCACCCGTGACAACCGGGTACACGATGTGTACTCTTAAGTACACGGCGTGTAGTCCTTAAATTTCTAGATTCTCCTATTTTTCTCAAAAAAACTAGAAAATAAAAACTCATACCTGAAAAGAAGGTTCAGGTTCATATAGAAACCTAATTTGGTGTTATTTCAGATGACCTTCATAAATTCCCTTTCCCTCCTTTTAATAAGAAGTTTAATCAACCCTTTTATGATGTAGGTTTTACGGAAAGGAATTTTAAAATTTAAAACCATATATTACCATGATCAAGTTCAATTTTTGAGGAAAAAATTATTCTTTGGTGGTAGAATGTAACACCCTGATATTTTATGAAATATGTTTTCCAAATAAAGTTAATTTCTTCAAAACTCATGTTACACACAACACTGAGTTCTAGAAAACTGAAATATACTATTAATATTATTATTTAAACAAAAAATCAATAATATAGTCATTAAATTGGGGGATATAAACAGGAATAAATAAATTATAACAATTATATGGTTTATTCATTTATAAAATAAATTCATTTTTTATCAATTGATCGAAAATGAAAATAAAAATTATTTGAAAGTTTAAGAAACCTTTTTCTAAAAACGTATTATTATGTTCATGAAGTGTTATTATAAAAATGAATTAAATTAGTCCCTAATGGTGAATTATTTTTAAAAAATTTATATACTATATATTAAATAAAATTTTGTATCATTCATTTAAATTTTTTTCTAATCATTAGACATGAATAAATCCAGTTCTGTGTTTAAAAAAATTATTTTTTCTTAAAAACGGTTTCGTCACATTCTGCACCCATATTTTAAAACTATGTTTTTCAAATTTATGAAAATATATGTGAACATTTGAACATAATTTTTGAAATAATCATAAAAAATTATCTTAGAATGAATTTTTGAGAATTTTATTTAGAGATTAATGTTTTGATGAGTAGTTAAAAATAGTGATTTTTATTTAAAATTTCATTTTTGTTTAAATAATTTACCATGTCCCATTTTATTTTAATATTTTATTCAAGAAAAATAGTTTAATTATGTTATTATTAGTCCAATTTAGGTCATTATAATCAAATTCATATTTATTCTGGATATTAAAACTTTCCATTATTAGGAAAACTTTTTCTTTGGAAAACCACTTTTATATCGTATCAAACCAGTTTAATTTTAAAATAATTCTTCCACTTATATTAATTAAATATTTTAAAATTTATTTCATATTTTTAACCGACATAATTAATATTTTATAATAATCCAAAATTAATTTATGGTCATAATTAGTAGTAAAAATGTCAAAAAATAATTATCATGATTAAGGTTAAAATGAGTTTATCGGGGGTTAAACTAAAATATAAGGGTACTTTGGACAATAAAACTAATTTAATACAATTTTCTAGAAAATTTTCAAGTTTATCCAATCCAATGTTTGAATATGTGGTCATTTTATTTTTTAAAATTTCTATGTAGTTTCCAAGTGGATTCATTTCCCCATTTATAAAAGTACTTATCCTCTCCCCTCTACTTTATACTCCATGATACATTTGTTTTGGCCAATACCTACCCAAAAAATATTCCATACTTCCATCATCATGTCATACAACCTTATTTTGATTAGTAAACCCTCATATTAAGGATTTATGTGTGAACCTAAAGTGGTTCATTGAAGAAAAGGTGTATTCCTTAACCATGTGTTTTCATTATATTTATTTTTCTAACTATTTAAAATTTTCTTAAACCATAATGCTATAAAAAACAGTATATTTTATATAATTATAGGTTATTATGTTAATTTCATGACCTATATCATTCTTCTCTCCCATCAAATGAGGAATGAAATTATCGATCATGTGTACACCAGACTACCTCCTCATGAACCATTGTAATTTGTTCTCCATCACCACCTCTCATGGATAGATATAATGATGGTTTTAACATATTTATATTATATTTATGAAATAATTATAATTATTTAATTATAATATCACATCTACCATATTTCCTTCAAATCTGTGAGAAAACGATAACATCGCTTGTGTGTATGTGAGTAATACTGCCTCTATGAAGCGATATGTTACATTTTAAATTTTATTTCGATATGGATAGTAATATGGATATATTAAATTAATATATAACATATATATATAAGATAATTTATTTTATAATGGTGAATTAATATTTACCTTTCTTTCGTTACATCCATCATGAAAATGGAAACAATGATCATACATTTGTATAGTGTAACTCTTTTTCTATCTCTGTTTTTAATGGATTACTCTAAATTTATATAATTAATATATATGATATTTATATCAAATTTAAAATTATTAATATTATTCAAACATGATCAAAGTAAAAGGACCAAAAAAACAAACCAAAACCTGCATGAAAAATGAAGCAGTTATTTCCCAAAATGTGATTTTATTATAGAATTGTTAATAAACGGGTAATAAAATGTCCCAATTAAATAATATATGGTATGATTTATATGATTATGATTTTATAATATATTTATAATAATCCTATATTTATTACATTGTATTTTAGAACATGTACGAAGAAAATTAAGTCTTGATGTAATGGATTTCTAACCTCTATTTTTTTCTGGGATACATATTCTATATTTACCAATAATTTCTCTTTTATGGTGTATATAGTGATATATGGATGTGTTATATCATGAATATAATTATTTTAATGGAATTTAATGTTTTATATAATGTTATTCTTTCATGTTTCTTAAGATTAAAAAGTTACCAAAGTGTAAAGGTTTTATATTATAATATTATTGTTTATCATGATTGTTTAGGATTAAGTTTTCTATGATGAAGTATATATAAAATCATTAATTTTATTATACTATGGTTATTTATTTTGAATAAATGTTTTCATTTAATTTCTCTCTCTTTAAGAACTATATATACCAAAATTGTGTTTTTAATAAAAGACAATTTTATTTATCTCTTCGGTCAAAAACCCTTTTTCGTCCATTTCTATATTTTCTAAAAATGTTTTTTTTAATTATAATATAATAAAATGATTTTTTTTAAATTACCCATGTTCAAATTTTTAAAATATTTTTTAAATGTAATCTTATTTTCATTTTCTAAACAAATATATTTTGAGATTTTACCAAAAATATGAAAGGAATATTATTTTTAACATGTATGTCATGAACGGAATTTTTCACCATCATAACCACTCAGTTATTTAAATCTTACTGTACACGTTTTAAAAGTTCATTTTGAAGAAATTTTTTTCCTTAATATTTGGGATATTTTTTAATTTTAATTAATTAAACTCAAATGTAAAGTATATTCTCCTTAAGAATGTTTTATTGATCTTTTTATGGGATCTCTATTCATAAATGAAAAAACCCATTAGTCTTGATTTTTGTTTTAATGGGGATATGTCCCAATGGTATTATAATTATTATTTATTTGGATTGTTTATTTTAATTATTATATTGAAAATAATTTTAGAAACTCGTTTCTTTTCCACAGGTAATGATATGATGAATTGAATAAATATTTATGAAACCTGTTTCTTTCCAAAGGTTATGTTTTGATGCAATATTTATAGCACCAACTTCTTTTTCATGGGTTTGGATATAATGAATGTTTTATGATCTTATAGAACATATTTTTATGGATTATGTGATGGGTGGGACCTATATATCCCTCTAATACATTAGGTTAAGATTTATATCTCATGAGATAATTATGGGAAACAGTCTGATGTGCTTAATCTGCTAAGGGAAATAGTTTGATGTTCTTGATCAAATATGTAAAACAAGTCAATATAATTGATCCAATATGGGAGACATCTGATGATTCATGATCCTTTATATTATGGTAAATAGGTATGGATTTCTAATCCACTATGATTTTATGTTCTTGGTAGTTAATAATGAAATAAGAAATACATTTTATACTTATGACGGTTCAAAACATATTTAACATGAACTTATGGTTTATGATTTATTTAAGATGATTTCTACCTCTAATGATGCATATCAAAGAACTGATATGTTTTTTTGACATGAATCATTTTTATGATCTTTGAAATATTAGGTATTAACCTTTTAAGTTATTTTTATGATCTCATACCCTAATGATTATTTTATTCCTTATTATTATCATCGATTGATATCTCACATGTTTTAACTTAATGATCATCTGAGCTTTCTTTTTATTATGTTTCCTTTACCCAGGTTATGAAGAAAGTTTTTATGTAGGGCATGAATATTAAGAGTACAAAATGGGATGATCTTTCTCGGGAACATTGAATATAATTCATAAAATAATAGGATTTTATAATATCCTAAATATACAATAAACTTATATGGTACTTGAGAATGTATTTGTGTAATGTATTGAATAATCATATAAAATGATGTAATTTATAAGTATAAAAAGGAATGGGTCTTTATAAAGTCTTCAAGTATGAATTAATAAAACATTATGTTTTTAATTATAAATTATTATAATTAAAGGATAAATATATTCTATAATATTAATAAAATTATAATGTAATAATAAACAAAAGTAAAAGATAGTACTCAAAGTTATAAATATGATGGGTCATGATATTTTAAAAATAATACTATTTAACCATAACTATAATAAGAAAGAAAAATATTATGAATAAGTTATAAATTTTATAAAATATGTATATATATTCTCAAGGAAAAACAATAAAAATGATATGTATAGTGTTTTAGTGGTATATATTTTCTATAATGATATAATATATCCATTTTGATGTCCAAGGTAGACATTAGAAATATGGCTAATAGAAATGTTACCAGACCATTAAAATAGTAATGTGACAATTATGGTTTACTAATGAAGTAACAACATGAGTAAATAATTTCCGATATATGAGCATAAAATTATATTAACTAATTATATAATGTAATATGTAAGAACCTGGTTATTATCTTCAAGGTACAGACTCCTTCTTTTCTCTTTTATTTAAGTGTTTTTGAGAAAATATGGAAAATGGGGGAAATCCAAAATTTTGGAAAGTACACACCGTGTACTTTGTCCACACGTCGTGTACTTTTGGCCGTGTGGGATGCGTACATGGGGCATGTGGACATGTCATCAACGAGGGGTGTAGGAACCCACTACACGTCATGTGGTGGTCCTTTAAACATTGTGTAGTTATTCAACAGGCCAAAATAGTAAGGCGGTGGAGCAGCCGCCAGCTAGGTGACAGTACACGCCGTGTAGTCGGGAGTACATGTCGTGTACTCATGTCGACGGATGAATAGTTTGGCGGTGCTTCCAGAGGAACAGTTAAATAAAGGAAGTACACGCCGTGTACTTGGAAGTACATGCCGTGTACTTTGTTTTTTTCGCTTAAAACGGGCAGTAGCCAACCCTGTTCACAGGATTGGCTTAGAAATGGAGGAAGGAGCTCGAGAGGAAGGTCGGATCTTCTTGGATCAACTGATCGAGCGTCGAGAATCCGTTTCCACCTCGAACGATCACGTTGGAACGACGCAGGTAAGCCCTCTCTTATCCTAGTGTGTTGCTTACCAATTCTTTCCCTAAAGGGAGTTATATGAGGTTGAATGAAAGTTTTCTTACCCTAGATCTACACCATTCTTGGGAATTTCTGGAATCGGTGTTCGCGTATACTGCTCGTTGACGTATAAGGTAGGTGGCTTGGTGATTGTTTTTTCAACTGTCGTGTGTTTTGTGTGTTTTTGTGCCATGAACCCATGTTGGGGTATCGTGTGACTAAGGCAGTTGCTATATTTAACACCTAGAATTGATTAGGTATTTAATTATGATATTAAAATGATGGTTGGGATCGTTGCTTGGATCTGGAACCACCCTGGGGCTGTGTTCCACTATTTAGCCATTTGGCCAGGATACCCATGGGTATGCCTTCAAAGTAGTAATTGTAGAATTCCCTTGAGAGGAATTTCTTGTTACTGCTTTTTTACCTGTTGGTAATGGCCTAGTTACCTGTTTTAGCCTGAGGGCGTTGTTGTGATTAGCCTGAGGGCACTGCACTATTTAGCCCAAGGGTTGTAGTTATTTCGCCTAAGGGAAACCTTTCGTGCCTGAGGGCTCGACTTCTATGCCTGAGGGCGACACTTCTTATTCCTGAGGGCAACTTCTATTACGCATGAGGGAAATACCTGCGGGTTGGATTCTGTATAGCCTGAGGGCGTGGTTTACTATATTAGCCTAAGGGAAAAATACTGTTTGGCCTGAGGGCTTGGTGCTGTTGAGCACAAAATGTTACTAAATTAAATGGATTAAATGAATAATAAAATGGCAATTTAACTGTTATGTTAGTTACATTTGAGTACTGCTTAGTTTATTGCATTTTTCTATTGTACACTGTTGTTGCATGCTTTCACACAGTTGGGCACGAGCCTTTGGTGGGTTCCTACTGAGATGTATTTCTCACACCCAGTTTGGGTCACGCTTTTCAGCCCAAACAGATTACGTTTCTGCAGGTGTGGACAGGGGAAAGAGTCCCTATACAGGTACTTGACTGTTGCTGAGGAGTAGGAGGGCATGGGACCGATCCTAGGCTCGTGATGCCGATGCCAGCTATTTTGCTTTGTTTTGATGTACTCTACATTTTGTTTTATTGTATTGATGTATAACATGTTCTGGCTGTTTTCCTTGAACTTGAGACATGTAGCATCATTATTTATATATTTTTGGTTGTATCCAATCCAGTTGTTTATTTCATTTGTGTATGGTTTACCGCTTCTACTGTTCGTTGTATGTTTTATTTCGTATTCCGTTGTTCTAAACTTTGAAAAATGAGGTCATAGTTTCCCCACTATCAGACAGGGGCCCTCACTGCTAGTCGGTAGCCTCTGGTGTTTGGGGAAATCCGCTTTAGGTCACGTGTAAAACCGGGTTCGGGGCACCCATTGAGTGGCACCCGGAACCGGGACGTTACAAAGTGGTATCAAAGGGGTTATTTTCTTTGACTTACTATTTGGAGTCGTAGTCAGGGATAGGAAAAAAGGTAGTTGGTAATAAGTTGTGTCCGGGCGTAGCTAACCCATGTATAGTGAAAGCCCAATTTACCTCATATTGCAATTTTACTGATTTTTCAATTTACAATTGATTTGATTTCACCGTTGGATGACACACTTGAGATTGTGATGTTATAATTTATCTGTGGGTTCTATTTAGTTGCAACCTGATGAGATGAGGGTATTCCACCTCTTGTATCATATAGGCACATTCTAGATATCACATTCCATGCATAGATCCATTCCATGTAGAAGCAATAGAAATTGCATGTTGTTGTGATAGTTGTTGGGCTAGAAAAGTATACTGTGGTGATAACTGCTTTGATAGATACCTGCTATTTGATAGGGTGTTATCATGTGAGCTGGTCTATAGAATGGATGCCAAAATTTGGTTTTTGGGGAGTATGGGCCCCCATTTACCGGAATTTGGTGGATCATTGACTGTTTCTTTTGTTATAACACCGATGAGATGTCAAACTTTGATTCGTGGGGAGTATGGGCCCTCACGGGTCGAAATTTGGCACTTAGGTGTTGTTTTTTAGTATTTTATGGATTCCGGAGAAGTTTCTGAGGCATACTGTCTGGAAACCCAGTATACACGCCATGTAGTACTTTAAACACGCCGTGTATAACCTTCTGTTCGGGAAGAAAAATGAACTTTTTGAGTACACGCCGTGTAGTCTCTTCCCGTGTCACAAACTGTGTTGGTGGCGACATGGGGAAGGGATGAGCTTGGAGAAAACACGCCGTGTAGATTTTGTACACGCCATGTAGTGTTGAACCAGAGTTCGGCTGTGTAACTAACAACACGGGTCGGTGAAATCCTGTACAGAACACGCCGTGTAGTGTGACCTGGGGACTCGGCCATGTAACTAACAACACAGGTCGAAGTCACCGTTCCTTGAACACATCGTGTAGTCTTGTCCTACGATAGACCATGTGGGATTAGTCGAGTGGTAGGGAAACGGGGTGATGTACACGACGTGTGTGGGTGTAACACGTCATGTAGTTTCAAGCCGAGTAGTCGGCCGTTTCACAAACGACACATGCAGTTGGAAAATAACACCATACACGCCATGTAGACTATATACACACTGTGTAGTTTTGTTCAATGGGAGCCGTGTGGCTTAGCCATGTATAAGGACCCACGAAGGGGAAGGGTAAGTCAAGTACACACCGTGTAGTCATTATACACGTTGTGTAGTCTTGTTTTTCATATCTTGAAATGTCGTCTTCCTCTTGTTCCCTTTGTGGTTCATTCACTTTCAATCTTTTATAATCTAGTTCTAAGGCGTGTTTTGACCTTGTAGTGTCATGCCGCCTAGACAACCATGCGTTGTTCACCAGGAGAGCGGAAACGAGTATACTCCGGAAATGGTGGGACATGGGCTACTAGTTGATCCTCCAGTAGAGCCAGATGTGGCACCCACCGTTATACCGGACACTGGCGCGGAGGCGCAGTTCCGTGAGGGATTTATGCGGTTCATGATGACCTTTCAGGGAGCACCACCGGCTGCCACATCTATGGTTGAGCTTACTTGTATCTTTCAGCAGCAGTATCTGCCTACGTTTTCAAGGGATGGCAGACCACAGGCTGCGGAGTCTTGGCTAGGATCGATGCAGACTATTTTCGAGCATCTTGAGACGCCTCCAAGGTGGAGGGTCAAGCTCGTGACATACACGCTGCGTGATTCCGCCAAGAGGTGGTGGGATTTTACCACCCAGTCAGAGCATCACAGGGACATGGCATGGGAAGACATTCAGGCAGTATTCTATGACTTTTTCTTCCCAGAGACGATGAGAGCAGATAGAGCTCGGGATTTCATGAATCTACAGTAGGGCGCTATGTCGATGATGGACTATTCTGCTCGTTTCACCGAGCTTCAGCGGTTTGCACCCATGTTTGTGGGTGATGATACGTTGAGAGCCAGATGTTTTAAGTATGGTCTTCATTATGACATCCGAGCACTGGTGAATGTATTCAAGTTGCCTTCAGTACATGCTATTGTAAACCAGGCACTGATTATAGAGAGGAACCTGCAGGAAGCTAGTGGTGTGGGCTAGGGTGGTTCAACACCAGTTGCGGGTATTATTTCTACTAGAAAGAGGCTGAGACAGATGGACTTCTCTTAGGGTGGTAGTACCAGCCAAGCATCTTCTTCAGGTGGCCCGATCAGGTGCTAACAGTGTGGTAGAGAGGGGAACAAGAGACTGTAGTGTCCACGTGACCCAGTTGAGTGTCGAGATTGCGGTAATATGGGTCATCTACAGCGCTTGTGCAGGGCGTTTCTACTGGTGGCTAGTGAGATGGGTCCTGTGCAGACTCCACTTATGGTAGCAGGACAAGTGGCTTCTTACCATTCAGGGAACTGGAATACATCAGGGTGTGCAGGCAGAGTTGGTGGTCGTGGCCATGGTATCCAGACACCAGGATCTCAGAGGCAGCAGGGTGGGACAACTCAGGGTAGCCATGCTATGTCGCAGGGTCGTGGCACGGGGCAGGCATATGCAGTGCAACAGACCCAGCAGGAGCAGGATCATGAACCTTCTACAGTCATAGGTATTATTCTAGTAGCTTCTGTCTTATCTTCAGTACTTTTCGATACAGGTGCTACACATAGTTTCATATCTTTACCTGTTGTGGAGAGCCTTGGGCTCTATGTTTCTACTTCTTCTGATATCATGACGCTAGACACTCCATTGGGAACTAGAACGGATGGTGTGCGTCAGTGCAAGGAGTGCCCCCTTGAGGTTGGTGGGTGTCACTTTCTTTGGGACCTCTCTGTCTTGGAGATGACAGCTTATGACGTCATTCTCCGAATGGACCGGTTGGTTCCCTTTCGAGCCTTTGTAGACTGCTATCATCGCAGGGTGCGTTTCACGTCATCAGATGGCGGAGATTTTATATACAAGGGTGAGTGGGATGTTTAGGAAAGTCGAGTTGGACCAGACCCTCATGGGCGAGGTGGAGTCACAGCCCAGATTGTGAGTTTATATCTGGATGATCAAGGGACTTGTCAGATAGATTTCCCTCCAATCGTAGATCATTTTAGGTATATCTTACCAGATGAATTTTCAGGTCTACCTCTAGTTCGAGAGGTGGATTTCTCTATCGAGCTTTTTCCAGGAGCAGTACCGGTGTCCATTCCTCCTTATAAGATGGCTACACCTGAGCTGTAGGAGCTCAAGAGGCGGTTAGAGGAGTTACAAGAAAAGGTCTTTATCTGACCCAATACTTCTCCTTGGGGTTCTCTGGTCCTTTTTGCGAAGAAGGCGGACGGTACCCTCAGACTCTGCGTAGATTATCGGAAGCTGAACCAGTTGATGGTCAAGAACCGATATCCTTCGTCGAGGATAGATGATATTTTTTATTAGCTTCGAGGAGCACGAGTGTTTTCAAAGATTGACTTGAGATCCAGATATCCTCAGCTGCACGTGAGACCATCAGATATACCACTTACAGCTTTTCAGAGCAGATATGGTCTGTATGAGTATTTTTTTATGCCATTCAGACTCACGAATGCGCCATCAGTCTTCATGGCTCTGATGAATCGAGTGTTCCATCCGTATCTTGACTCTTTTGTGGTAGTATTCGTGGATGACATTTTGGTGTACTCTCACACTCGACACGACCATGCCACCCATCTTGATATCGTATTGAGTACACTAAGAGAGCATCATCTATATGATAAGATCTCAAAGTGCCACTTTTGGATGGACCAGATTCACTTCCTGGGTTATATCATCTCAGAGGTAAGAGTTGCAGTAGACCCAGAGAAGGTGAGAGCAGTAGTTTCCTAAGAGAATCCAAAGAAAGTGTTTGAGATATGGAGCTTCTTAGGGCTAGAAGGTTACTATAGACACTTCATACAGGACTTCTCCCGCTTAGCAGCACCGTTGACAGGTCTGTCTAAGAAGGGTGTGAAGTTCGTTTGGTCGGAAGCATGTGAGACAACCTTTCAGGACCTGAAGGTAAGGTTGGAATCAGCACTGATCCTGATACTCCCAGAGTAGGGGAAGAACTATAAAGTTTACTGTGATGCATTAGGTATTGGGATAGAAGCAGTGTTGATGTAGGGCGATCGAGTTGTTTCGTACGGGTCTCGGCAGTTGAGGCCACATTAGAGTAATTACCTGACGCATGATCTCGAGTTGGCTGCATTTGTGCATGTGTTGCACTGTTAGAGACATTATCTACTGGGAGAGAATTTTTTGGTTTTCACCGACCAAAAAATCCTCAATTATATCTTTACGCAGCGTCACCTGAATCTGAGGCAGAGAAGGTGGGTTGAGTACCTACAATCCTTCGATTTTGAGCTTTCCTATACACCTGGTAAAGGTAATGCAGTAGCTATTACACTGAGCAGGAAGACTCAGATACAGGCAGTGCAGGAGGCCAGTGGTGAGTGGTAGCTCATGGCTTTGTTCTCTGAGATGCATCTACAGGTACACGACAGTCAGGGGAAGACTTATCTTTCCTCGTTATCTGTGACACCTACCCTCCCAGATAGAGTGAGGATGAGATAGCTATCTGATTCAGAAGGCCTAGTTCTGTGGGAGTCGGTGTCAAGTGGGGACCCTTCTCCTTGGTGGACAATAGTTGATGATGAGGTACTTCATTTCCATGAACGAGGGTTCCATGGGATATACACGAGGAGCTGATGTGGGAGTTTCATGCTTCAGCTTGGGCAGTTCATCCTGGGGTTACCAAGATGTACCATGACTTGAGACGTCAGTACTGGTGGCCGGGTATGAAGAGAGATGTATCTGGTTTTGTTACGAGGAGTTCCACCGATCAGCAGGTGAAGGCAGAGCATCAGATACCATCGGGACTTTTACAGCAGTTGCCCATTCCCGAGTGGAAATTGGACAATGTCGCGAGGGATTTAGTGACTGGAATACCGATGTCACCTCGTGGAAATGAAGTTGTGTGGGTTGTTGTGGATAGACTCATGAAGGTGGCCCACTTCTTGCCGATTAAGGAGACCTTCGGTGTTGACGAGCTTGGAAGGTTGTATATCCGAGATATCGTCCGTCTTCATGGGGTCCCTCATTCTATCATTTCAGATAGGTACGCCCACTTTACGTCTCGTTTCTGGTAGAGTTTTCAGAGGGCACTGGGTACACAGGTGCTTCTGAGCATAGCATACCACCCTCAGACGGATGGCCAGTCAGAGCATACGATACAGGTGCTAGAGGACATGTTGCATGCATGCGTCCTAGACTTTGGGGGCTCTTGGGAGAAGCATATACCCTTAGTCGATTTTGACTATAACAATAGCTTTCAGGAGACTATTGAGATGGCACCATACGAGGATTTATATGGTAGGCCATGTCGTTCACCTTTGTGCTGGATAGAGGCAGGTGAGGCAGCTTTACTAGGGCCACAGCTCGTGCAGAAGACATCTGAGCAGGTCCAGTTGATTCAAAATCTGATGGCTACCACGCAGTCTCGTCAGAAATCTTATGTTGATCACCATATATGACCTTTGGAGTTCGTTTTTGGGGATCAGGTTTTCTTGCGTGTTTCACCGAGGCTGGGACACAAACGGATCAGGAGACAGGGTAAGCTTTCACCGTGGTATGTGGGGCCATTTGAGATTCTGGAGAGAGTCGGACTGGTTGCCTATCGGTTGTGGTTACCGCAGTGATACCAAGCCATGCACGACGTCTTCCATGTATCTCAGTTGCACCGCTATCATTCAGACCCGTCTCACACATTTCATCCAGAGGAGGTTGATCTTCAAATAGATGTGTCCTTTGAGGAGCATCTGATTCTTATCGTTGATAGGAGCACGAAGGTTCTCTGAGGCCGGTCAGTTCCTCTTGAACGGGTGCTATGGCAACATGGCTGAGTGCAAGACGAAACCTAGGAGTGGGAGGCCGAGGTATGTGCTCATTGGTTGGAGTTGTTCACATCTATATCTTCCCCACCCTTGGAAGGGCAATTCGAGGACGAATTGCTATAAGGGGGAAAGTTTGTAAGAACTCAGTTCTTATCTTCACGGTACAGACTCCTTCTTTTCTCTTTTCCTTAAGTGTTTTTATGAAAATATAGAAAATGGGGGAAATCCTAAATTTTGGAAAGTACACGTCGTGTACTTTTGGCCGTGTGGGATGGGTACACGGGGCATGTGGTCATGTCGGCGATGAGGGGTGTAGAAACCAACTACATGCTGTGTGGTGGTCCATTACACACCGTGTAGTCAGTCGGCAGGCCAAAACAGTAAGGCGATGGATTATCCTCCAGCTGGGTGACAGTACACACCGTTTAGTCGGGAGTACATGTCGTGTACTCATATCGACGGATGAATAGTGTGGCGGTGCCGCCAGAGGAACAGTTAAATGAAGGAAGTACACATAGTGTACTTGGAAGTACATGCCGTGTACTTTGTTTTTTTCGCTTAAAATGGGCAGTAGTGAACCCTATTCACAGTATTGGATTAGAACCGAAGGAAGGAGCTCGGGAGGAAGGTCGGATCTTCGTGGATCAACTGATCGAGCATCAGGAATCCGTTTCTGCCTCGGATGATCACATTGGAACCGCGCGGGTAAGCCCTCTCTTCTCATAGCGTGTTGCTTACCAATTATTTCCCTAACAGGAGTTATTTGAGGTTGAATGAAAGTTTTCTTACCCCAGATCTACACCGTTCTTGCGTGTTTCTGGATTCTCCGTTCGCGTATACCGCTCGTTGACGTATAAGATAGGTGGATTGGTGTTTGTTTTTCCAACTGTCGTGTTTTTTGTGCATTTTTGTGCCACGAACCCATTTTGGGGTGTCGTGTGGCTGAGGACGTTTCTATTTTAACACCTAGAATTGATTAGGTATTTAATTATGATATTAAAATTATGGTTGGGATCGTTGCTTGGATCTGGAACCACCCCGGGGGTGTGTCCCACTCTTTATCCATTTGGCCAGGATACCTATGGGTATGCCTTCAAAGTATTAATTGTTGAATTTACTTGAGAGGAATTTCTTGTTACTGCTTGTTTACCTGTTGGGAATGGCCCGGTTACCTGTTTTAGCCTGAGGGCGTTGTTGTGATTAGCCTGAGGGCACGACACTATTTAGCCAGAGGGATGTAGTTATTTCGCCTGAGGGAAAACTTTCATGCCTGAGGGCTTGACTTATGTGCCTCATGGCAACACTTCCTACGACTGAGGGAAACTTCTGTTACGCCTGAGGGAAATACCTACGGGTTGGATTTTGTATAGCCTGAGGGCGTGGTTCACTATATTAGCCTAAGGGAAAGATACAGGTTGGCATGAAGGCTTGGTGCTGTTGAGCACAAAATGTTACTAAATTAAATGGATTAAATGAATAATAAAATGGAAATTTAACTGTTAAGTTAGTTACTTTTGAGTACTGCTTAATTTATTTCATTTTTCTACTACACACTGTTGTTGCATTCTTTCAAGAAGTTGGACACGGGCCTTTGGTGGGTGCCTACTGAGATGTATTTCTCACACCCTGTTTGGGTCACGCTTTTCGGCCCAAAGAGATTATTTTTCTGCAGGTGTGGATAGGGGAAAGAGTCCCTATACAGGTACTTCACTGTTGCTGAGGAGTATGAGGGCATGGGACCGAGCCTAGGCTCGTGATGCCGCTGCCAGCTGTTTTGATTAGTTTTGTTTTACTCTTCATTTTGTTGTACTGTATTGACGTATAACATGTTCTGGTTGTTTTTCTAGAACTTGAGACATGTAGAATCATTATTTATATATTGTTGGTTGTATCTACTACAGTTGTTTATTTCAGTTGTGTATGGTTTACCGCTTTCTTCGTTCTTTGTATGTTTTATTTCATATTCCGCTGTGCTACACTTTGACAAATGAGGGCATAGTTTCCCCACTATCAGACCTGGGACCTCGCTACTAGTCGACAGCCTTTGGCGTTTGTGGAAATGCGCTTGTGGTCACGTGGAGAACCGGGTTCGGGGCACCCGTTGAGTGGCACCCGGAACAGGGATGTTACATAATAAATATAATTCTTTAATTTATTTATCTCAAATAAATAATATATTTTATATAAAATTTTTTATCTTTATTTATTTACCCATAATATCATATATTCAATTTAGATATTAAAGTTGAATCATTTATAATTTTTTCTTGATAATATAGACTAAAAATTTGTAATAATCATGTCTAAATTAGTAAATGGTTAAAATTGTATATTTGTTTATACGGTTCATTTTTAGGAGAATACAGTATACGCATACAGTACATTGTATAAGACTATTATGATGTTACAATGTTATAATAACATGATAATACATTTATAATGACTTAATATATGTTATTATATTTAAATATAATATTTTAAATTATTACAATTAATCTATCATCTATAAAATTATCAACATCATAACATATTTTATTTTATTTTATATCTATTGATTGATTATATTTTATTCTATCTAATCGATTACTGAATACTCAAAAAGAAATTCAATTTTTTGATGAATAAAATATAATAAATGATTAATTTTTAAATAAAATACATGTACATGTAATAGAAAACAATTTATGGAAAACCATGTATTCAATAAAATAATTGATATATTTTATTATGTATAAAACAAGAATTATTATTTTATTGATCAAGTATCACAATTGATTTACCCTTTTTCCACCACATTCCCTTCAACCACAAGACATTTAAAAAAGTTCCCCTCTATTTTTCCCTCTGCTTTTTTCCTATAAGAAGTTCTTAAGGATTTTTGGGGTTCTCTATTAATCTCTAAGAATATCTAAGAAATGTTTGGGTTCCAATTAATCCTATTTTTCTTTTCTTGGTGTAATTAATTTTATATAATATCTTTTAAATTTCCAATTTTTATTATATTATTCATTAATATACCTTGAATTACCTTCCCCTAAATTTATTTTAATTGAATGATTACATAATCCCTCTAATTTAACTCATTCAATAAGACATTATTCTTCAAAATAAACACATTATTTATAAAAGTCCATCATACCCCATTATCCAAATTCATCAATGTCAATTGTTTTTCTTAATGAAATTGCTTAATGGATACTAAACCATGAATTCCTTTGTCTTTAGATATTATTACATATTCATAAATATTAATTTTATATGAATACCTTTAAATTTTCTCAATTCATAAGGAAATATTTTATCAATCAAAGTGTGTGTATCTCTTAATGAAGGGAGGTCAAAAAATATTGGTTCAAAAGAAAATTCTTAGTAAATGGTGTGGGAGTGTATAATTCATCATAGATGCTTTCCATTACAAGGTAACATGTTCTATACATTATCCTTAAGGTCTTTAATAGGATCTTTCCCTTAACTTATACTTTTATAGTGATACATTTTATTATTACATTAATATCCCTTTTATACCACACTTTTGCAACATGATTGGTTTCCATATACTCTAAATTGTGAATATATTATAATATATTATTCTAATTTAAATGTATTAACCAAAATTGTCAGACTATTTTATATAATGGAAAACTTTTATAACATTTCCATATATAACTTGATTCTATATGGAAAACCAATGTAATACAATCATCATTGAATATTATTCCATTTATTTCAATTGTTCATTATTAAGGACTATACAAACAATTTTTTATATTATTTTATTAAATCTTGGAATGTATTGGATGAATTATGTGATTAGTGGTGGATATAATTACATAGCCACATATTGTAGTAATAAGTCTCATCAGATAACTAAGATAGGGTTATGGTAGTGTCCTTACTTTTTATATATGATGTATTTGAACAAGGACAAGATTATTTCATTATGATGTAAATTATTACTCATTTCTATTATTATGATATTTATTCATTAAGTTATCCTCAATTATATATTCATTTATTATTTATATTTTTTTATATGTATTTATATTGATTATTTATTTCATCAATGTTATATATTACATAATCATGATATATGTGTTGGATCCATGGTCTTCTAGGAGTGATTTGGAGTATGGTTTGTATTTGTTGTCAATCCTTAGTGGAAGTTTAGAATGTGTACCAGCAAAGAGATCATACAGTTCAAGCAGACAAGAGTATTGAGGGTGGTACCGTTTCCCAGTGTTTGCCAAATTTTTGGGCCAGAAAATCGACAAATGGATAAAAGTGTTTTTGGCAAAGAGACTTTTGCGCCCTATACTTTAACGAGAGGAAACTTGCTCGCCTTATGTTTTTAAAGATCAGAACATGGGAAAATGGAAAAGGGATAAGGGCCACACAAGTTTTGGGCTGGTCGCGCAAGTGAATTGCGCGCCATGAAGAGACTTGCACTCCGATGCATAGGAGGATTGGAAACTTGTGCGCCTATTGTTTTTCAAGATTATAACTTCAAAATATGTCAAAGGAAAGAAGGTCACGCATGTATTAGTGTGGTTGTGCAAGTGAGTAGCGCGACAGAGGCTAGGGAGGATGAGTTGCGCGTCGGAACCTGCACGCCGAGGGAAGACTTGCGTGCCACCGCGCAGGGGGTCCAGTTTGCCTATAAATAGAGGACCACCCCTCCTCATTTGGAACTAAGTTCAAGACATAGATATTTTTCGAGCTCTCATCGTGCAAGTGGTTGGGTCGCGCAAGTAGAGGTTGCGCACCAGTAGTTAGCTGCGCGATCAAGGCAGTTGGGGAGTTAAAGGCGCAGCGTCACGCAAGTTTGGTGTTGAAGGAGGCAGTGTCGCGCAAGTGGTTTGGTGTCACCTACGTGCTGAATTTGTACCGCAAAAGTGACTTGCACACTGGGATTGAAACTTGTGCGTCGGTCTTGGAGAAGTGCGCCAAGGTTGTTAAACTACATCTATCCTTTTGAAGCTGCACGAAAGTTGGAAGATCTCCCGGTACCCTCAGCGCAAAGTGAGATTCGTCTTCTGGTGAGATTTGGACTTCAACAGAGCATCTACTTACAATAGAGGAAGCATTCTTATGCAATGATGAAGATACCTTCACATCTATAAACTGAGTGTGACTTCACCAAGGGAAGTGACCCAGGGGGAGTCAATGGGAGTGACCCGAGAGAAGTAGTGAGCTCTCCCGGAACCTTTATAAAGGCAGTGAGCCTGGGATAGAGTGACTGTGCCCAAACCTTTTTAATCCAAAACTAGTGAATATTAGTGGAATTTGGTACGACTGAAAACTTGTCGGCGTATGCTCCTTAGATGTATCCCTTAGTGGTGAACCAAGTAAAAAGTGGTGTGTCTTCTATGTGCATGTGAATGCTTTCTTTCTGATCATATTCATCATACAGGTTCAAAAATTTCCTACCAACGTGGGAACAAGATCCATCACATTAAAAGAAAAAAAATTCACCCTGATTCACCCCTCCCATCTCAGGGTGTCCTGGGGTCCTTCAAGTGGTATCAAAGGCAGGTTGCTGGTGTTTAATCTGTCCTTTATCATCATGGAGAATGTAGTCAACGTCCAGGGAGTCCCTCACTTTGATGGAAGTAATTTCTAGATCTGGAAGAACAGAATGAGATCTCATCTAAGATCTCTTTGAATGGAAGTTCTCTTTTCTACTGTCCAAGGAATACAAGTCACTAATCCAACAGTCCTGGCTATAAATGAAACAGATAGAAAAATTCTTGATGCAGATGCTAAAGCACAAAATGCACTCACTACAGCCCTTTCTGATCAGATCTACCTAAAGGTGATGAATTGCACCTCAGCAAAATCCATGTGGGATAAACTCGAGAATATTTATGAAGGACATAGAAAAGTGAAGGAGGCGAAACTACAACTTCCGCACAATCAATTTAATGATCTGAATATGCATCCAGATGAGAACGCAGGCTCATTCTTCAATCGAATTACTGAAGTGGTTGGAGCAATTCGGGGTCTAGGTGAAGAAATCAAAGACATTGATATTGTAAAGAAAATTTTAAGAAGACTTCCACCTCTGTACAATGCAAAGGTGTCAGCCCTTGAGGAAAGTGATCTTTCCAATCTTTCTCTAGATGATCTACTGAGCAGCTTGTTAGCATATGAAATAAGAGTCAAACCAGAAGATGCTATGACTCATGTGATCAAGGAAATGGCATTCAAGGCCATGGATAAACTGAAAATCTCAAAAGATAGTAGCGGTGAAAATGACGAAGAAAAATAAATTCTTTCTCTCATTGCAAAGAAGTTCCATAAGGGAAAAGGGAAATTCAAATGGAAGTTACCTATCACATGTTTTTGTTGTGGAAAATTTGGGCACATTGCCTCTCAGTTCTTAAGAAAGATCAATGATGAAGATAGTGAAGATGAAAGCTTCGAGAAGCCTCGGATAAGGTTCTTCCAAAAGGGAGACTTCAAATATGGAAAGAAAATGCAAAGGAAGAGTTTTGTCTGTGAAGAGGAAGAAGATGATAATGAATTATGTGCTGAAGAAGAACCAGAATTCAAAACTGGGAATCATGCTTCCATGATGGCCACTATTGAAAAGTCAGAAGATACCGGTGGAGAAAAACTACTGAGAACTTGTGTAGATCCCGAGATGAAACTTAAGGATGTGGTTAGTAAGCTTAAGATTAAATGTAAGATTTGTAATAAGTGGGAATCAATTGTAGAAGAATCAACTGAATATGTTGATCAACTTGAAGCTGAAATTGAACGACTGGAAGAATTTGTGAACGTACAGTCTAAAATAATTGAAAGAAATGATGATGTAGTGAATATGAAGCTGAGAATTGAAGAGCAGGAAAAGTTCATCAATGACCTCACCTCCAGACTAGATGAAAAATCCAAGACTGTTGAGGGTCTTGAGGAGGAAGTTGTTACTCTAAGGAGTAAACTTGAGACTGAATCAATTCCAAAAGAATCAAGGAAGAAAATACAGTTTGGAAGATTCTTAGATGCAGAATTACTATCAAGAGCCAAGTGTGGTTCAGATGGGGTTTAAAAAATCTTGAGTGATCAGAGACCCTCTTGCATGAGAAAGAGTGGAATTGGCTGTGAAGCTAAGACATCAACTGCTGGAAGTAAAATGATCCAAAAGAAAGATAAGATGAAAGTTGAAAATGTTGAAATGTTCCCTAAAGTACTGAAAAAGGAACCCTCAATACAAACTAAAAGGAGAACTGAAAATTATCCTCAAACATTCAGAAATGAAAGACAGTCTAACTATTCTCCCAAGGAAGAAAGTATGAGTAGAAATTCTAGTGAGAAGACATTTCCTCTCATGAAGTGTCAATTCTGTGGCTATCTGGGCCACACCATGTCTTATTGCAAAGAGGCAAGAAGCTATCTGAATAGATAATATATAGAAGTTCAACAAAGGATAATAAATTCATATCCTAATTCTTATAGAAGAAACAATTTCTATGGATATTGTTATCGTTTTTCTAACTTTGGTCATAAGTGTCACGACCTGTCCTCGGGGCCCGTGTCGTGACTACCCCAAGACCACCTTCCAAAGTCCAGGGGCTGGCGACTAGCACCAAAGGCGTAAATCCTGATAACTGGGAAGGAATTTCCTTTATAAAAGGGGCCGGAAATACAATCCCAACTGTAAAGTACAAGGAAAAAGATAAAACAGCTGGAAGGTGAAAAACAGCTCCTGGATCGTCCACCAAGGATCCTACCTGAAGGGTAGGTCTAGATAGCGCAGCTCCTGGATTGTCCACCATGGGTCCTACCTGAAGGGTAGGTACAGATAGCCTCCACAATTCTCTCGCCCATCAACCTCCTCCGAGTGTCGTCTCGTCGTGAAGTCCACCACCAGATACTGTCTCATCGTGAGGTCCACCTCTGGGTACCGTCCAGTCCTCGAACACTCGGCTTCTGTATGCGCTACCCGCCGTCTACAACCAACACAACGAGGTGCGGGCATAGCCCGTATAGGGGTGAGTATAACGATACTCAGTAGAGACCCCGAGATCCTCAAGGTATCACTAAATACAACAAGGATAACCACAAAGAAGATATCAACAGATAACCTCTACCTAGGTATATGCCCATACATAAACCCAATTTATTAAGTAACCCATCTCAATCATGAGGAAACACAAAGATTATGAAATCAACGGATAACCACTACCCAGGTATATGCCCATACATATACCTATGTTATCAAGTGACCCATATCAATCATGAGGTAAACACAAAGGTCATAGACTCAGCTCAAACCAGGATTTTCATTATCGAAACCGTAACTGCTGAAGAGCCCCGTCTCTGGAGTGTACAGTGGTCCTGTCACGACTCCGAGGTACTTCTCACTAACCTAAGACTGCTGAGGTACTCCTCCTGTCGAGTACCACAGGCCAGCCACCCAACACACAGTAGTGCTTTCCGCAAGGGTATGCCACCCAAACACAGTAGTGCACACCCCCTAATAGCCTACAGAGGTACTCTCCAGACGAGTACCATGGGTCTGCACTGTCACACAGGTAGTGCTCCGTCCGCCATGGGTCTGCACCCAACAAAGTAGTGCTCCGTCCACTGGGCTAGTTGACTCACTCCAAGTCGAGTCGGTCAAACAGTCGTCAGGTCTCAGCCGGCTACACGGTCTCCTTACTCCAAACGCTCGTCTCCTGGAGGGTCTGATCCACAAGCTATAGGTCGATACTCCAAGTATATCAAATTCCCACGAAGAAGTATCTCAAAGGACCGCCTCGTCATAGGGGTCTCAATGCAACAGACGGCGCGTCAATCAGACGCATGGTCTGTGAGTTATTAGCCTTTTCATCCCAGGGGCCCGGTTGGTTTCGTGTGCGAACCAAGCCGGCCGTATCTCAACTATACCCCAAACTCTCATAGGGTATACTCAAAGGGACCTTTTCTCAACGTGATTTCCAACTCCACTGACGGTTCGTCAAATGGACGTCCGGTTTGAAAGTTATCAGCTTTTCCGTTCCAGGGGCCCGGTTGGATTTTGGGTACAATCCAACCCGGCCATACTCCAACTACGTCCAAACCACAGGTGATGTATTCCAAAAGTTCCGTCTCATCAAGAGGAATCCAACAAAGTCAATGACACGTCAATCGGACGCCTGGTCCTTAAGTTATAAGTGTTTCCGCTCCGAGGGCCCGGTTGGTTTCGGGTTCGAACCAACCCGGTTGTACTTCAAATGACACCGGTTAATCAAACCGGTCACACCATTACAATTCATATGGAAAAACAGACGAGATAGAGTACCCATTGGTCCAAAACAGATAGCCACTGAAAAAGTTTCATTTCACCGCAAAACGCGCGAACTGGACCTCGTGGGGCCCACGCCTTGACCTCGACTTAAATATCAAAAATTAGTCTTGAAACATCTGTCGTAATTCCAGGGTCACAACGTCACAGACGGTTCGTCATTCCGACACCGTATGAGAGAGATATGTCCGATACAAGATCCCGTAATATTATTATTATTATTATTATTCGGTGTTTCGTGGGCCCGAGCCACGAACCAGAATTTAATATCCAACATTAGACTTGAATTGACCGTCTTAAAGACAGAGTCACATCACCGCTGACGGCGAGTCAATCGGACGTCGCACGCATGAGTTATGGTGGGTCAAAGATTTAATAATAATATTAAATCTATTATGTACGAGCGTTTCGGGTACCCGATCCAAAAACCCGAAAAGGACATCCAATATTGGACTCATAAATTCCGTCTCGAAGTCAGGGTCGCACCGCCACTAATGGTTCGTGAAACCGAGGTCGCACGAAGAAGATACCATCAAAATATGGTTTTCCAACGAAAATAATAATAACATTATTATATTATTATTATTTTTAATTTAATTTAATTCTTAATTTAAGACACCCAAAAGCCACGCACCACCACCCAAACTACCGCCTCCCCTTCTTTACGCATGGCCACCACCTTTGGCTGCCCTCTAGCTGCGCCTCCAGATCCTTCTGCACTACATTCCGACTTCAATTTAACTCGGAAAAAAAGATACGAACGCATATCCTTGATCCTCGGGTCGAGATCTTCGCGTCTGTATGTCGCGCTCAGGGAAACATTGAGTTTCCAGCATCAATAAATATTTGGACGCCTCCTTCCGCGAGCCATTGCGGCTTCGTTCCAAGCCTGAAAAATTAAACACTCGCATAATTGTGATCCTTGCATCGAGGGATTCGCATCCATATATTGCGCTCAACAAAACTCCGTGTTTCCAGCGTCAATAAATATTTGGACATTGAAGAACGCACGAAGAACACATGAAGAATAAAAAGAAAAAGGAGAATGCTTTATGTGTAGGACGATGATCATGTTCATTTGGTCATCATCGTCGTGAATTTAGGATATGAAGAATCAATAAAACGAATTCAAACATATATAAAAACCCCTACAGTTTTCCTCGCAAACGTATTCTTCGCGGATCAACTTAATGATGAGTTGATCCAGGTTCTTTGTTTTAGAAGGAACAACCAAGGGAATAATACCATTCTCAAATTATTCCACCTACCTCGATTCCCAAAGTTTGATTGCTTGACGAAGAAAAGGAAAGCTCTATTGTTCCGTAGACGTTGCAGCGGGATGACGGCGTCGCTTCGTCAAGCATCGAGAAAAAGGAAGCCGAGGTTGGCACCGTCCTTATTCGCGTTCTTCAATGATGAGGATGGAGTTCTTCGTGGAAGGATGAAACTCTTCAAAAACTAGAACTCTCCCAAAAACTCAACTCCACAAGCTAAAGCCCAGATAAAATAAAACACCTCTTATTTTATTACTTAAGCCATCCATTTCAAAAATCCGAAATTCAAAACCTAACATACATAATTAAATGATCTTAAGTTGTCATATTAATTAGTGTTTAGGTGGCATGAATTAATGTGGGAGGTGAGGAGTCACTCAATTAAAGTTTAGAGGGGTTAGGGAATTTGAAAAGGTGGGGGCTCATGTGGGCCCCACCTCACCCTTAATCCTCTCATGGGAAGTTAACAACTGGTGGGTCCCACTCCAATTCCCACACCTAGGATCTAACACCTAGAGAAGAGAAATTAAGTTGAGACACAACTTAATTTTCACTTAAACCTCTTAGTGAAGAAATAAAAATAAAACAACTATATTTTTATTCCCCACTTTTTTTTACACCAACACCCGAGAAAATGCACCTTCAGAAAAGGTGTTCCTAAGCAATTATCAGCGCTGCGGTTTCATCGGTTCCCTCAGATTTTGATTCCGAGTACCGGTTCAAAAGATAGAAAAACCCACACGTACGTTTGCTGAACGTACCCGAAAAAAAGTTCGGAAAATTATTATCAGTCACCCTCGACCCACGTTGGTCAAGGTCAGGCTTTGCCTAAGTGAAACACGGCCCAACGAATCCAACGGTACTCTCGGATTTTCAATCTGAGTTACCGTTTAAAGGATACAAATTTTACAATAAAGTAATTGTCATTTAATTATTTTATTTGCGGCTAAAAACTAACTTTTTCTGGTGGCCCATGCCGACCGAAGTTAGTATCTACATAAATAAACCATGCCCTCAAGAGTTCATCGGTTGTATCAGATTTTTAATCCGTGCTACCATTTGTGAGTTATAAGAATTTGAAAAATAAAATAATTTATTTAATTATTTTATTTACTGTTAATCCATTTTTGGAATTTCTCACAGGAGGCCTGCACCGACTAAACTTAAGTCACGCCTAGGGTAAACCCGCCATCCTGAGCGCAACGGTGCCCTTAGATTTCTGATCCGAGTAACTGTTTGAGAGTTATTACACTTTTCAGTAAAACTGCTTACGCGCGTTAATTTAAGCTTAACAAAACTTCAAAAATTGATTCTGGGCACACCGGGCCTCGGAATCAGGTGCCCTCAGATACTGCGTTCTTGTAAAATCCCAAGGAATTTAAGAAAAAAATTTCCTTAAAATTTTTGGGTCTTTACATTACTCCCACCTCAGGTATTTACGTCCCCGTAAAGCTTTAACAAAAACTAGGGATACAAAATCATTACTGATCACGCATATGAGTCTTCCGCTCCCATGTTCTCACCTGTAGGTTCCCGTGATGCCTATGAAAACGCACAAGAGGAATCGACCGTCCTCATAGGACCCGCTCCTGTCAATCCTCAATCTCTTCTGGAACCTCCGTGCATGTCGCCCTGTCATCGACGTCCAACTCCCTGAGGTCGATGATGTGTGAAGGATCAAGCACATATCTCCTCAGCCGAGGTACGTGGAAGATTTCATGCACCCGGTGCAACTGAGGTGGAAAGTTGAAGCGGTAAACCACCTCACCTACCCTATTGGGAACCTAGAAAGGTCCATTGAACCTCAGAGATATCTCGCCGCATCAGCTACATCTCTGTAAACATCGTCGAGGTGAGACCCGTATAAGAACGTGGTCATCATCCTCGAACTCTAGATGTCTCCCTTTCCTGATTAGAACTGAAACTCAAACTCATGCTGCCACGAGGGTAAGGTTGGATGACTTAAGAATGATCGGCTACACCCTCCCATGCACGAGTTTATCCTGTGCTGCCTGGGGTTTCCTTTTCGCCGACCAAGGAAAACCCATCCCGACATTTGCCTAATATCGTCAATTTGAGTATGAATAGGGATATCCCAATCCATACTCAAACTAACGTCGTAAGGCCTCGACGCTGTCACCAAGAGGTCCCAACCGAGACTCTCGCCTCAAGGGTCAGATCACACCATCGGCGTAAGTGTGACTATCGAGTCTCCTCCCAAAGGAATCTCTAGACATGAGGGTCAAGTCAACGGCTTAACCAGAAACTCTAGGTCTGGGACAAGATTCATGGAAGGAAGGGATGATTCGTATCGTTGTCTATGGCTACAGAAGCTAGTAGAAGACAAATTCCGCACTTCAAATCATCCTTGGAGCCCTTTCGGTCGCACTCCTTGACCGCATGCAGCTACTCTCTTCCCCTGCCCTCCAGCTCCCTGAGCCTAGAGGGGACAACAAAGGTGGGGGGTTGTAACATGTTGAAATGTACACCACCCCATGCTGCTCTCCTAGCTCTGCCTCCACGTCTGCTACTCTGCAGATTTATCTGTCCTTAACATTTCCTCTTCTTGAAACATTCGCACGGCCAAGTCTCTGAGATTGGCACCAGCTCGTTGTGTTCCAACTTCTAACATTCTCTAGCTATATTCATTCAGCCAAAGAACATTCAACCTCAAGGTTCTCTCTAGCACCCTAAAGTGAGTAGGAATGCATAGAGGAAAAAGTGCTGGCTCGAATATCCTTAAACACACCAAGCTCAGAGGTCTGAGCTCTATATCACTAATCGAATCGTATTCATCGAGTACCCGGAATGTTCGGTACGCCTCGATGAATTCTTAGATACCGACACGTCATCCTTCCGAAGCTGTATAAGCTCTATAAAACTCTCAGCCACCTCCTCAAGCCAGTCCTCAGCTGCCTGTGAGTCAGGTTCGCCTCAGAACTTGAGGGTATCTGATGTTGGAACACGTATAAGGCAGTAAGCCTAAATGTGTCACCTACCGGTACCGCCGGTTGTAACTACTGACCAACAGGTAGTGATTTACAGCTGACACACTACCCGAAGGCACTATCTCAGGCATCGGTCCATGTACCGAAGCCTCATCACTATGCAGACCATCCTCATGGCCATTACTGGAAAACACTAGTGGCCAAGTCCACCATCCACTCCACTGGTGTCTCAGCTAGGCGGAAAACTCTAGCAATCACCTCCATCCAGTCCTCTGCTATCTAGGAATCTGCCTCACCTCGTAACCTCGGAGGCCTCTACTGCTGGAACTTGTACAACGCGCTCTGCTAGTGTGCACAGTTCGCTAGTATAGCTGCTGGAATCTGCTGCCCAACAGGTGGTGGTGCTGTTGGTACACCACCCGAGGGTGCCAACATAGTAAAGAGGGCCCCTCATCGGATCCTCGTCGCTCGGTGGGCGGCCATCGGGTAGAATCTCAGAACTCCGACTGACTTTCTGTGTAGAGACATCTTGAACAGCTACAACACGGTCAAACGATTCATACCTGGTGAGCTGACCTGGTTTGAGCTGACTTTAAAACTCTTGGAAACACACACGCAATCAGTGTTTTCGTGCACAAAGTCGAAAATCAGTAGTCAGGGTCCTGGTGTACGGATACGTCGACCGCCGCACCAACACTGGACTCCCTGAACTGAAAACCACACTTGGTACCCTTAACACTATTGCTTCATAGAAAGGGAATATCAGAGTTATAAGTTCTGCGGTAGAACCAACTCCTCTGATACCAATTGTCACGACCCGTCCTCGGGGCCCGTGCCATGACTACCCCAAGCCCGCCTTCCAAAGGCCAGGGGCTGGCGACTAGCACCAAAGGCATAAATCCCGATAACTGGGAAGGCATTGCCTTTATAAAAGTAAACAAAACACCACAGAGTACAAGCGGAAGTAAAACACTAAGTAAAACTTAAACAAGCTGTGCTGAAATTAAAGGGGCCGGAAATACAAGCCCAACTATAAAGTATAAGGAAAATGATAAAACAACCGGAAGGTGACAAACAGCTCCTGGATCATCCACCAAGGATCCTACCTGAAGAGTAGGTACAGATAGCGAATCTCCTAGATCGTCCACCACGGATCCTACCTGAAGGGTATGTATAGATAGCCTCCACAATGCTCTCTCCCATCAACCTCCTCCGAGTGTCGTCTCGTCGTGAAGTCCACCACCAGATACTGTCTCATCGTGAGGTCCACCTCCGGGTACCGTCCAGTCCTCGAACACTCGACCTCTGTCTGCGCTTCCCGTCGTCTGCAACCAACACAACGAGGTGCGGGTATAGCCCGTGCAGGGGTGAGTATAACGATACTTAGTAGGGACCCCGAGACCCTCAAGGTCTCACTAAATACGACAAGGATAACCACAAAGAAGATCTCAACAGATAACTTATACCTAGGTATATACCCATACATATACCCAATTTATCAAGTAACCCATCTCAATCATGAGGAAACACAAAGATTTTGAAATCAACGGATAAACACTACCCAGGTATATGCCCATACATATAACTAAGTTATCAAGTGAACCATCTCAATCATGAGGTAAACACAAAGGTCATAGACTCAGCTCAAACCAAGATTTTCATTATCGAAACCGTAACTGCTGAAGAGCCCCGTCTCTAGAGTGTACAGTGGTCCTGTCACGACTCTGAGGTACTTCTCACTAACCTAAGACTGGTGAGGTACTCTTCCTGTCGAGTACTGTGGGCTAGCCACCCAAACACAGTAGTGCTTCCCGCCGGGGTATGTCACCCAAACACAGTAGTACACACCCCCTAATAGCCTGCATAGGTACTCTCTGCACGAGTATCGCGGGTCTGCACTGTCACATAGGTAGTGCTCCGTCCGCCATGAGTCTGCACCCAACAAAGTAGTGCTCCGTCCACTGGGCTAGTTGACTAACTCCAAGTCGATTCGGTCGAACAGTCGTCAGGTCTCAGCCGGCTACACGGTCTCCGTACTCCGAACGCTCGTCTCCAGGAGGGTCTGCTCCACGAGCTACAGGTATATACTCTATGTATATCAAAGTCCCACAAAGAATTATCTCAAAGGACCGCCTCGTCATAGGGGTCTCAACGCAATAGACGGCGCGTCAATCGGACGCCCGGTCTGTGAGTTATTAGCATTTTCGTCCCAGGGCCCCGGTTGGTTTCGTGTGCGAACCAAGCTGGCCGTATCTCAATTGTACCTCGAACTCTCATAGGGTATACTCAAAGGGACCGTTTCTCAATGTGATTTCCAACGCCGCTGACGGTTCGTCAAACGGACGTCCGGTTTGAAAGTTATTGGCTTTTCCGTTCCAGGGGCCCGGTTGGATTTTGGGTACAATCCAACCCGGCCATACTCCAACTGCGTCCAAAACTTAGGTGATGTATGCCAAAAGATCCTTCTCATCAAGAGGAATCCAACAAAGTCGATGGCACATCAATCGGACGCCCGGTCCTTAAGTTATAAGTGTTTCCGCTCCAAGGGCCCGATTGGTTTCGGGTTCGAACCAACCCGGCCGTACTTCAAATGACACTGGTTAATCAAACCGGTCACACCATTGCAATCCATACGGAAAAACACACGAGATGGACTACCCATTGGTCCAAAATGGATAGCTGCTGAAAAAGTTTCATTTCACCGCAAAACGCGCGAACTGGGCCTCGTCGGGCCCACGCCTCGACCTTGACTTAAATATCAAAAATTATTCTTGAAACATCTGTCGTAATTCTAGGGTCGCAATGTCACAGACGTTTCGTCATTCCGACACCGTATGAGAGAGATATGTCTGATACAAGATCTCGTAATAATAATAATAATATTATTATTATTATTCGATGTTTCGTGGGCCAGAGCCACGAACCAGAATTTAATATCCAACATTAGACTTGAATCGACCGTCTTAAAGACAGAGTCACATCGCCGCTGACGGCGAGTCAATCGGATGCCGCACGCATGAGTTATGGTGGGTCAAAGATTTAATAATAATATTAAATCTATTATGTACGAGTGTTTCAGGTACCCGATCCAAAAACCCAAAAAGGACATCCAATATTGGACTCATAAATTCCGTCTCGAAGTCAGGGTCGCACTGCCACGAAAGGTTCATGAAACTGAGGTCGCATGAAGAAGATACCGTCAAAATAAGGTTTTCCCAACAAAAATAATAATAACATTATTATATTATTATTATTTTTAATTTAATTTAATTCTTAATTTAAGACACCCAAAAGCCACGCACCACCACCCAAACTAGCGCCTCTTCTTCTTTACGCATGGCCACCACCTTTGGCTGCCCGCTAGCTACGCCTCCAAATCATTCGCACTCCATTCCGACTTCAATTTAACTCAGAAAAAAAGATACGAACGCATATCCTTGATCCTCAGGTCGAGATCTTCACGTCTGTATGTCGCGCTCAGGGAAACATTGAGTTTCCAGCATCAATAAATATTTGGACGCCTCCTTCCGCGAGCCATTGCGGCTTCGTTCCAAGCTTGAAAAATTAAACGGTCGCATATTTGTGATCCTTGCGTCGAGGGATTCGCATCCATATATTGCGCTCAACAAAACTCCGTGTTTCCAGCGTCAATAAATATTTGGACATTGAAGAATGCACGAAGAACACGTGAAGAATAAAAAGAAAAAGGAGAATGGTTTATGTGTAGGACGATGATCATGTTCATTTGGTCATCATCGTCGTGAATTTAGGATATGAAGAATCAATAAAACGAATTCAAACATATATAAAAACCCCTACAGTTTTCCCCGCAAACAAGAATTCCCAACCCGCAAACATATTCTTCGCGGATCAACTTAATGATGGGTTGATCCGGGTTCTTTGTTTTAGAAGGAACAACCATGGGAATAATACCATTCTCAAATTATTCCCCCTACCTCGATTCACAAAGGTTGATTGCTTGAAGAAGAAAAGGAAAGCTTCGTTGCTCCATAGACGTTGTCGCGGGATGACGGTGTCGCTTCATCAAGCGTCGAGAAAAAGGAAGCCGAGGTTGGCACCAGCCTTATTCGCGTTCTTCAATGATGAGGATGGAGTTCTTCATGGAAGGATGAAACTCTTCAAAAACTAGAACTCCCCCAAAACCTCAACTCCACAAGCTAAAACCCAGATAAAATAAGACACCTCTTATTTTATTACTTAAGCCATCCATTTCAAAAATCCAAAATTCAAAACCTAACATACATAATTAAATGATCTTAAGTTGTCATATTAATTAGTGTTTAGGTGGCATTAATTAATATGGGAGGTGAGGAGTCACTCAATTAATGTTTAGAGGGGTTAGGGAATTTGAAAAGGGGGGGGCTCGTGTGGGCCCCACCTCACCCTTAATCCTCTCATGGGAAGTTAAAAACCGGTGGGTCCCACTCTAATTCCCACACCTAGGATCTAACACCTAGAGAAGAGAAATTAAGTTGAGACACAACTTAATTTTCACTTAAACCGCTTAGTGAAGAAATAAAAATAAAACCATTATATTTTTATTCCCCACATTTTTTTTACACCAACACCCGAGCAGACGTACCTTTAGAAAAGGTGTTCCTATGCAATTATCGGCACTGCGGTTTAATCGGTTCCCTCAGATTTCGATTCTGAGTAACGGTTCAAAAGATAGAAAAACCCACACGTACGTTTACTGAACGTACCCGAAAAAAGTTCGGAAAATTATTATCAGTCACCCTTGACCCACGCTAGTCAAGGTCAGGATCTGCCTAAGTGAAACACGCCCCCAACGAATCCAACGGTACTCTCGGATTTTCAATCTGAGTTACCGTTTAAAAGATACGAATTTTACAATAAAATAATTGTCATTTAATTATTTTATTTGCGGCTAAAAACTAACTTTTTCTGGTGGCCCGCACCGACCGAAGTTGGTATCTGCCTAAATAAACCATGCCCTCACGAGTTCAGCGGTTGTCTCAGATTTTTAATCCGAGCTACCGTTTTTGAGTTATAAGCATTTGAAAAATAAAATAATTTATTTAATTATTTTATTTACTCTTAAGCCATTTTTGGAATTTCTCACAGGAGGCCCGTGCTGACTAAACTTAAGTCATGCCTAGGGTAAACTCGCCATCCTGAGAGAAACGGTGCCCTCAGATTTCTGATCCGAGTAACCTTTTAAGAGTTATTACACATTTTCAGTAAAACTGCTTACGCGCGTTAATTTAAGCTTAACAAAACTTCAGAAATTGATTCTGGGCACACCGGGCCTCGGAATCAGGTGCCGTCAGAAACTGCATTCTTTTAAAATCCCAATGAATTTAAGAAAAAAAATTTCCTTAAAATTTCTGGGTCATTACAATAAGGCTGCTAATTGCAGTCAGAGAAGGGACATGGACACCTCATACCAAAGTTCAAGACAAGTCAAGTCTCGTCAGCAAGACAATGTTTCTCTTTCAAACAGGTTTTCTCCTCTCAAAGAAGATTTCGACTATGAAGAACCTGGGTATGCAGAAGAGATAATTGAAAGTCCATCAGTACTATATACTCAATCCAATGTCTCATGGAAGAAAAGGAAGAAGATTGAGAAATCCAACCTTGCAGAGGTGGCCCTCAAAGCTACACAAAAAAATAGTACCTGGATTATGGATAGTGGTTGTTCATCTCATATGACAGGTAATGTCATCCTACTAATGGATATCAAAAGGAAGGTTGATGGTACAGTACGATTTGGTAATGATGGAGCTCTGAAAATCAAAGGGAGTGGAAGTACCGAATTAGCTAATGGAGAACTAAAGAAGACTGAAGTCCTTTACGTAGATGGCCTATGTCATAATATCCCCAGCGTGAGTCAAATCTGTGACTCAGGACTTATAGTTAATTTTAATAAAAAAGGATGCACTATCAAGGGAATGACAGGAAATTCACTTATGAAGGGATGCAGAACAGAAGGAAACTTGTATCAGGTTTATAGTGAAGAAAATGTCTATTACATGACTGTTGAAGAAGAAAACAATTTGTGGCATCGGAGACAGGGACACATCAATCAACAAGACATGGAGAAAATATCAAAATTGAGAATTTTCATGGACATTCCCAACCTAAAGCGTGAGAGTGAAAAATCTTGTGATGCTTGCATTCGTGGGAAGCTGGTCTACAGTTCATATCGGCTAAAGAAGAAAAGGGAATCTCACCTTCTTTATTTGATTCATACAGATGTGTGTGGGCTGATAAATGTTGCTGGAACTCATAGATAATGGTACTTTGTCCTTTTCATATATGATTATAGTAGAATGGAATGTGTGATGTCTATTTACAGGAAACGACAAGTCCTTGACTGCATGCAAACATATCGGCGAATCACCGAGAATGATACTGGACGAACAATCAAAGTGTTGTGATCTAAAAATGGAGGAGAATACACATCCATTGAATTTGAAAATTATCTGGGGAAGCATGGGATACAGCATTAGGTAGCTGTTGTGAGAACTCTACAAAAAAATGGAGTTGTTGAACGTAGGAATCGACAGGTGAACAACATGGCACGAACAATGCTGATTGAAAGTCGTATTCCATGAAATTACTGGAAAGAGGCTGATCAAGCAGAAGTGTACATTCAGAATCGAACTGGACTTTATATGGGTGAGACGCAGACACCATATGAATTGTGGCATGGAAGGAAGCCCTATTTAAAATACTTTCATGTATTTGGAAGTAAATGCTTCAACAGGAACAAAGAATGAAATCAAGGGAAGTATGGCGACAATGCAGATGAAAAAATTTTCCTCAGTTACTCAATGAACAGAAAAGCCTACAAATGTTTCAACAAGAGTTTATGAAGGATTGTGGAAAGAAGTGATGTTAAGATAATTGAAGAGAAAACCACAAATGCTTCAAGGACGTCATATGCTGATGTGATAGAAAGTCAAAAAGAAAGTGAACGTGAAGAAAATAAAAATGAAAAAATAGAGGAAGTTGTACAAAACACTCAGCAGTCACATCATGATGTTGACTCAGAAGAAGAATCTGAAGAAGAAATTGTGGATGAAGAGAATGGAAATGAACCTCGCAGGAGAAATTGAAGAGCTGAGATTGATCCATCCAACATAATTGGGGACAAAAGTGCACCCACTCAAACAAGAAGGATGAGGAATAACACGTAATCTGCATTTCTATCAGTTGTAGAGCCATCCTCATTTGAAGAAGCTGAAAATGATGAATCTTGGGTGAAATCTATGAATGATGAATTAGATCAGATTGACAAGAATCAGACATGGGATCTTGTCTAGAGACCCGAAGGTCACAATGTGATTGGTACCAAATGTATCTTCAAAAATAAGATTTATGAGCATGGAAGTGTCATCAGAAACAAGACACGACTTGTATGTAAAGCATACTCCCAAATTGAAGGCATTGATGTTGAAGAAACCTTTTCTCTAGTGGCTAGACTGGAGTCAATCAGGATTTTCCTTGCCATGGAACTCCAAAGAGGATATAAAGTAAATCAAATGGATGTCAAGATAGCATTCTTGAATGGTATACTCAAAGAAGAAGTCTATATTGAACAACCAGTCAGTTTTTTTTTAGGTACCGATGAAACAAAGGTCTGCAAACTGAAGAAATATCTATATGGTTTGAAGCAGGAACCGTGGGCGTGGTACTCACAGCTGGATTCATATCTCAAGAATATAGAATTTAAAAGAGGAGGAGTAGATCACAATCTTTATGTGAATATTTATCCAAAAGATCGATTTATGGTTCTAGTCTACGTTGATGAAATCATATTTGGTGGTAGTAGGCAGAAATCAGTGGACGAATTTTCCAACCACATGAATTCAGAATTTGAAATGTCTATGATTGGGGAGCTCACATATTTCTTGGGGTTTTAGGTGATTCAAAAGAAGGAATACACTTTCATTTCTCAAGAAAAGTATGCAAGAGATCTACTGAAGAAGTTTAATATGCAAGACTCCAAACCAATGTCAACTCCGATTGTAGTTGGAACTAAACTTGGAAAGCATGAGGATGGGGCCTCTGTTGATCCCACCATTTATAGGAGGATCATTGGGAGCCTACTGTACCTGATAGTGACACGGACATATATTGTCATTGTCACATGCCTTACGGACCGCTTTCAGAGTAATCCAAAGGAGGAACATATGGAGGCAGTAAAAATAATCATGAGGTATATTCATGGTACACATAACTTTGGGTTATTTTTTGCTGCAGGCAGGGACAGTGAATTATCAACGTTTTCTGATGCTGACTAGGCAAGTGATGTAGTATAGAGAAAGTCCACTAGTGGTGGAGCCTGCTATATTGGTCAGAAATGTGTTGGCTAGATGTGCAAGAAACAAGAAAGTACTTCTCTTAGTACTACTGAAGCTGAGTATATCTCTTCCACAAAGGAATTCACTCAACTGTTATGGATGAACCACCAATTAACAGATATTGGTGATGAGGTAAAGCAACCAATGGTGATTTAATGTGATAACAAGAGTGCAATTGATCTTATGAAGAATCCTGTTCAGCATTCCCGTACGATACATATTGAAATCAGGTATCACTTTATCAAAGAAAAAGTTGAACAAGGGGAGATTAGAATGGATCATGTGGGAACTAATGAGCAAGTGGCTGATATCCTGACCAAGCCACTGTCAGCAGCTATGTTTGAGAAGCATTGGTTGATCCTCGGTGTTCAGCCACCTCCTAGTGCATAAGGAGGTTACGCAATACCCCTCTACCCAATTATGTTAACTGTTTTTATCTGTTTATGGATGTGATGCAGGTTTGTGGGGGAGATACTATCCAGGGGGAGTATGGTTTGAGCTGCAAATTGAACAAATTACCAGGCTTTGAGTTTATTTTCAATGGGGGAGAAAGGAATAAATTCAGGCATCTAATGCTCCTGTGACACAATGCAAATTCAGTGTCAGTGATAGGATGAGAAGGATAAGAAGGAATTTATCCATCATGTAATCATTCTTGGGAATCATTGAGAATTCCAAAACACTGGAACCCAATTCAAGCTTCCTCTCTTGTTTTTTACACCGAGCATTGCTCACGTAGACTTAGAGTTTTGGCTGAGTTGATTCTTTCATTTTTGGTTCGCACATGGATGGAGATATATTGAATTTATTTTCTGATTGCAAACAAACCCAAAGGGGGAGATTGTTGGAATCATGGTCTTCTATGAATGATTTGAAGTATGGTTTGTGTTTGTTTTCAATCCTCAGTGGAAGTTTAGAATGTGTACCAGCAAAGAGATCATACAGTTCAAGCAGACAATAGTATTTAAAGTGGCGTCGTTTCCTAGTGTTTGCCAAATTTTTGGGCTGGAAAATCGATAAATGGAGAAAAGTGTTTTTGGAAAAGAGACTTGTGCGCCCTGTACTTGAAGGAGAAGAAACTTGCGTGCCTTATGTTTTTCAAGATAAGAATATGGGAAAATGGAAAAGGGATAAGGGTTGTGCAAGTTTTGGGCTGGTCACACAAGTGACCTGTGCGCCATGAAGAGACTTGTGCGCCGATGCCTAGGAGGATTGGAAACATGCGCGCCTATTGTTTTTCAAGATCATAACTTCAAAATATGGAAAAGGAAAGAAGGTCGTTCAAGTATTATTGTGGTCGCGCAAGTGAGTAGCGTGACAGAGGTTAGGGAGGATGAGTTGCGCGCCGGAACCTGCGCGTCGAGGGAAGATTGTCGCACCACCGCGCAGGGGGTCCAGTTTGCCTATAAATAGAGTACCACCCCTCCTCATTTGGAACGAAGTTCAAGACATAGATATTTTTCGAGCTCTCTTCACGCAAGTGGTTTGGTCACGCAAGTAGATGTTGCGCGCCGGTAGTTGGATGCATGATCAAAGCATTTGGGGAGTTAAAGGTGCAGCGTCGCGCAAGTTTGGTGTTGAAGGAGGCAGTGTCGCACAAGTGGTTTGGTGTCACCTGCGCGCTGAATTTGTACCGCGCAAGTGACTTGCGCACCGGGATTGAAACTTGTGCATCGGGCTTGGAGAAGCGCACCAGGGTTGTTAAAGTACATCTGTCCTTTTAAAGCTGCACGAAAGCTGGAAGATCGCCTGGTACCCTCTGCGCAAAGTGAGATTTGTCTTCTGGTGAGATTTGGACTTCAACAGAGCATCTACATACAACAGAGGATTCATTCTTATGCAATGATGAAGAGACCTTCACATCTATAAACTGATTGTGACTTCACCAAGGGAAGTGATCCAGGGGGAGTAAACAGGAGTGACCCAAGGGAAGCAGTGAGCTATCCCTGAACCTTTGTAAAGGCAGTGAGCATGGGACAAAGTGACTTTGCCCAAACCTTTCTAATCCACAACTAGTGAAGATTAGTGGAATTTGGTACGACCGAAAACTTTTCGGCGTATGCTCCTTGGACGTAGCCCTTAGTGGTGAACCGAGTAAAAATTGATGTGTCTTCTCTGTGCATGTGAATCCTTGTTTTCTGATCATATTCATCATACAGTTTCAACATGTTCTCACCAATGTGGGAATAAGATCCATCACATTAAAAGAAAAAGTTGTTACCCTGATTCACCCCTCCCCTCTTAGGGTGTCCCGGGGTCCTTCAATATGTAGCTTCTTTGACATGATATCACTTATAGAGCATCTAACCTCTACCATTTTAGGTTTCACCAGTTTTCTAGGTAATGAATAATAATAATATATATGATATTGTAATGATAACATTAAAAAGGAAACAATGATACATTGAATTATTATTTAACTACCATGTGTTATATATCTTTGTAATATAAAATATTGGGAATGTGATCTTATTTATATTATTTACATATGATAAAGAATCAATCAGATATGGGCTCTTGAGTTAGGGGTGTTATGGTTGACATCATTTCATGTTTAGTATATCCTTTAGGAATTTTATTTCAAAACAACTTAGGTAGAGAATAAATATGATGAAATACCTAGAAAATACTTTGAATATATTTTATAATGATTTAACTAGAATTGAATTTGAAATAAATTAATTTAAATATAGAAATAAATTAAAAATATAATATTTTTTATTTTTCTTGGTGTTATATAATAACTAATTAAATTATAATAATGTTTTGAAAATAAAACATGTCAGTAGAAATGGAAATTTAGTTAATTATATAGATATATTTAGGGATTTAATAAATGATTTTTTTTTAGGTACCATGAAAATTATCACTATTCTAATTTAATTAACTCGAGTAATGAAAATAAACATTTTAAATATAGAGTAACCTATATTCCATTAAAAAGAAGTATCTACCTCGGTTCGCTTCATGAGGTGGTAATATGCATCCTTTAGTGGGGCTAATAACCCGTTGGTATTTTAATAATGGATTAAATATTTTTCAAAACATTTCATATCTTTGGGGTGTATGGAAAGGGAGAAAGATACACTTGAAGTATATAGACTAATATGAGATTTTGATCAATCGTGGTCGTCATTTTAAAATACTAAGGATGAATAAAAATTATAAAATATTAAGTTAAATAATTTAAAAAACATATTTCTAAATAATTATTTCCCTTGAGAGAAATGACATAATATATATAGGTATTATATAATCTATAATAAAATAAATTATAAGAAATTAATATTTATGAAGCTAAATATATAGGGATAGTGAGGTATGATTTATACTATATACACAACCTATAGAGTAATATAAGTCATTTTATTATTGGTTTAAGGATAGGTATTTGAGAAACATTAGTTTTCAAAAACATTTCCACATATGAAAATATATAGATAGGTTTTCTTAAGATTGAGAAGGAATTTTCCAAGTAACACATTATAAAAGGAATGATAGATAAGAATGGAATGGATGGGATAAATGTATAAATACCTATAGGAAGATAGAATAAAAGAATATTATAGTTTCCTACAAATAAAAACTATATAAAAAATCATCCAAGAGAATGTTTTAATGTTTTGGGGATATTCTTCATGTTTAGAGAACAAGTCCATAAATCTCATGAGTTTAAGGGAAAGAAATAACAAAATAATATACATTGTTTTAATGGAAACACTATGGATCACTATTTAAATTAGTACTATAAAAATCAAAGGAATATATCCCAAAATAGGTCTATAAATATGGATCAAGCATTATTTATGATAATTATATAAATTGGAGCTTCAAATGATTTCATCACTGGAACTATAGTTATATATGAAAAGTTTTCCTCTACATTATATCATTATGGTTCCATGAAATTTTTTATCTCTTAAAGGTTTATAAATAATATTTAGTCACATATTGATATAATAAAAAATGAATTATAAGTTATAATACTAAGTGAGACATTAATTTCAATAAAAATATGTTGGACTATTCAAATACAATGCATGATCAGTAGCTAGTTTCTAATATATTTGTCATTAATGTGATTGAATTTCATTTAATATTATGGATGGATTGTGTAATAACCTGAACATTTATAAATAAGATTTACCTTTTGATTTAATTAAATGAATAATTGTATATTATGGATATATAAAACACATGTACTTATTTGGTTTTATTATATCCTATCAGGTTTAAAATACTGTTAATCATTATTACTATTGATAATATATTCATTGAATAGTAATCACATTATTAGTATAACTATAGGGTTTTAACAAATCCAATTGACACAAACAAAGGATGTGATGGCCTCAACCAGTAGAATCATACCCTATGAAGCCCATTTATTAGATATTCGGGGGGATATATAATCATTGACCATTTCCCTTGACCAAGCCCAAGATAAAATCCAACAACTTAATCATGAGAAAACCCGTTTACAGGATAAGTTCAAGCTCATCAAGATCAAGACCCAAACCATGTATGCAGAACCACCCAATGAAAGTCTCACCATTTGGAACCTTATCTTTGGGTAATTTACTAGTGTTTTTACGGGATATTTTTCAATACCATAATAATATGAATATTTATACAGTATTTTAAATATTATAATATTAATATTCTCCTCTTACTGTTATTTTATAGTTTATTTTTGTACAATAAAACACAAATTTTATTTTTAATTTGTATTAAACTTCAGTTAAGTCATTTATTTTGATGAATTAATAGATTTTTTAAATAAATTATATTTTAATAAAATATCGTTATTAAATAATTTTTATTAAATATAATTAATCATATAATTTTTATAAAGTCAAGTGTAATTTTTGTAAGGGTTTGAAAATTGTTATTTTCAAAAAACCCAGCATTTTTCAATAAAATACAATTATTATTTTAAAAGTAAAAATTCACATATTTGAAAATTATTTTTATAAAATAAATATTTTTTTGGAATAATAATGTTAGAATTATCCAATGCTTAATATTTTATAATTTTTTGAGATAGGAAAAGTTTTGGGTAAAAATTAAATATTTTATAAATATATGTTGTGTATTATGGCATCATAATGACCCAAAAGAGATTTAATAAATACTATAAAGTGGATACATGAAAAGATATTTGTTTTTTCTTTAAAATAATGTGATTATATTTTTATTTTATTAATTTTATAAATCCTTTATGAATCCTCTAAAACCAATAATATATTGTGTTTTAAAATCATTTCTTTAAGTGTATAGATCACTTCCATATCATAAAGGATATTATTTTATTAATTTCGTCCATTAGAATCATAAAATAATTAAAATAACTTACCTTTGAAAAAACTATGGGAAAAAACATGGGAGGGTTTGGGGTTTTTCTTGTTTTATTATATAGGGTCCAAATCCCATGTTTGAGAAATTATAAAAAAAATCCCCTCCCTTTTCATATATAAACCCACCCAATATCAAAATTCTCTTCACTAAAAATTATTGAATCAAATCCTTACACTTCCCTACACTCTCTAGAGTCCTCCCAAGGTTTCCCCAATCTATTAAGAAGCTCCTCCCAATCATTTCAAGTCACACTCTCAAGGTATGTGATATTTTCCTTCTCCAATTTATTTAAGTTTCTTCAATATCTTATGCCTTCTATTTCCAATTCCTATTATTGGGATATATTTTTCATAGCCAGATTAATTTCCACATTATATTGAAATTATTAGGGACCCCTTTCACTCTCATAATTCAATTTTATCAATTTATGAGTGATGTCATTATGCTGCCAAAATTCAATCACAATTTTCCATGCCAAGCAATTGTGTAGTGAATACCTAAAACCATTTCATATTAAGTTTTTTAACCTTTATACACTTATACTTATTGATTATGGACTCATATTTATGTATTATATTCTCCATTATTGTGGGATAAAATGTGAGGATAAATTATTCAATTTTTTATGATTTATGTGCACACTTGAGAAGAATATTAAATGAATGTGATTGGTGCGCCCAGAAGTAAATAACGCTCCAATGAATTGGGTAATGTTTAGGCTCAGGATACATCATGTTGGGACAAGGAGTAAATATTATTTATTTATAGAACATTTTCCATTATTATTTCTTGGAATTTATCCTTGATCTATGTTTATGATGAAGTGTTTTCAGTTATTGTCACATTTCTCATGTTACCTTTATGTTATCATGTTATACCATGCCTCAATGTTCATGTTTTTGATTCACATCCCTTTTAGGTTCCATTAATATGCCTATTTTCTAACATGTGTTAATTTATTCATGTTATGTCATGTTTATTCTCTTACAGACCATTATATCTCACCCCTTTCTTATATATGTTCCTAGGTTATCCCATGCAATTTTAAGTACCATCATATTAAAGTAGTTTTCCATAAAGATTATGTATTTCATGTTTTTAGTTGTTATATAATGTACCTAATTCTTAAAGAAACTCAACTTATAAATATTTCAAATTTTATTAAGTGTAATATTATGTAATAGATCCTGAATTATTGATAAATAAGGATAAGTATTATTACAGTTGGTATCAAAGAAAAATTTTAGTCATTTTGGAATAATGATTGGAAAACTAGAGAAAAAATTTTAAGGATAAGAATAGGTATAATAAAACATATATAAATTTTTTATATTATTAGGTTTATCAATAAAATAAATCCATATATGTATACTACAAGTGGATTTAGATCTGGCATAGATGTACATACGCGTAAAATATGAAAACACTGTGTTGAGCTAGACTCGATCGAAAACTAGTGCACAATGATGGTCCTTACTACACACCTAGTTTGACACTACCAAGTAATATACTTTTTTAAAATAATAATCTCATTATGAACCATTATTAAGGGTACAAAAAAAGACTAATAAGCATATATGATAGGAAATAGATCATTGATAATATAGATTGAATCCTAAAAATTCATATGTTAAGGAAATCTATGTAATTTATAAGTTACCTCTTTAAATTCATTAAATTATCATTTATTTGTTTAATAGTTTAAAAATAATCATCCCTAATTATCTATTTATTATATACAATGGACATAAATAATAGGAATCTGGTAAAAACCCAATGTGATAATCAATGTGATGATTTCCCTAATGAGACGCCCAACTTGAAGGGAGTGGGAATCACGAACTTTGTGACAATACTTTCTTAGAAGATTCAGGTTCTGAATAAAATCTTGGATTAATAGAAGGTCCCAAATTCCCATAATAAAGAATAAACTATAATTGAGAACATTATGTTATAAATTCCCCTAAATTTCAATGGATCATTTGATCCCTTAATCGTAGAACAATAGATCTACTCTATTGATAAGACCATCTCCATCCTTCAATGTTTGGATCAAGAAAAGGTTATACTGTATGTTTATCATGTGGAGGGAGAATATGATCATTTGTGGACATGGATCAATAATACAAAGCGTGATAAAAATATCCTAGCAATGGGGTGGAAGGAATTACGAAAAACAATTGATAAATTTTTTTCCCACACTCTCTGAGTTAAAATGGAAATGGATTTCCTTATCCTCAAGAAAAAAATATGAGGAATATATTGGGGCATAAGAGAAAAACTTCACAAGACTTCCACAATATGCCTCTGGTTTTTATTTACCCCCTAATTAATGTTCCAATACTTCTTTGGTGGGATAAAACCTAGTCTACAGAAATCTATGGCAATACGAGACTTCGATAGGTATGAAGAAATTGTTTGAAGTTCCTTCGAATTCTAAATAGAGATTGACTAATATCAAGGGTATCATGAGGATAAGAAGAAGAATGTGGAGTTTAATTTTTTTGGTCTAATGGATAAATATAACAGTGCTAAAAAATTTCAACATCCCACTTGTCAAAGGTACGGAAAGAAGAACCCCATAAATTTCCTAAGGGGAGAGAGTAAATGCTTTAAGTGAGGGAAGGAAGGGAACCTAGCTAGTGATTGTCAATAGGAGAAACCCACCAGTGCAATAGAAAAAAAATTATTTGATCAAACCTTGTGTATTGTTCATTACTTCAAAAAAAAGAACCAAGACACTTTGAAAATCAATTCACTTAGACAATGGATTTTGGAGACAACCAACAACCTCCAAGGCAGCAATTGATAGATTTTTTCATCACAACTACTAAGGTGGATACCAACAATGAAGTGGTGAAAGGTATGCTAGTTATTCATTAAAGAATAGAGAATGTAATTTTTTATTATGATTCTATTAATTACTTCATATCATGAAAGTTTAGTAGAAATATTCAAACACCACTACAAAGCAAAGAAGTAGAGTTGTCATTAAAAATAGAAAATAAGGAAATTATTAAATACTGAGTTTATAACTCCTCCCCTTCCCAAATTTGTAGGATAAACTTTCTTTTAAACGTTTCCATACTCCCTTTGGTTTAATTTTATACAATTATAGGTATGGATTGGCTTTCCCTACAGATATCCAATATAAATTTCCACAATAAAGAAATCACTCTCTATATTGGGAATCATCCCCTGACTCTTTTCAAGTGTAAGTAAGAGGATGAATCTTATTTTCCACAAAAATCTCAAGAATGGATATTAAGAAATAATATCTAGCTCAAATTATTTATTCTTAGGAAAGGATCATCCTTTAATACATTCCCATTGTGATAGAATACAGTAATGTGTTTTCTAAGAAATTTTTTGGCCTTCCTTTTATCCAAGAGGTTCAATTTTCAGTCAAGATTACACCTGGAGGGTTACTATTATCCAAGACTGCATATATGATGGATGTTGTAGAACTTGAGGAGCTAAAGAGACAACTATTCTATAATTTGGATAAAGGGTTCATATACCTAAGGTCTTCACCATGGGTTGCACTAGTACTCTTCATCAAGAATAAAGATGGGTCAATGCACCTTTTCATTGATTATCGTGAGCTCAAAAAGATCATTATAAAGAACAAGTATCCTCTTACTTGGATTGAAAACTTGTTCAATAATCTAATTGGATCACAATAATTATCCAAGGTTGATCTACAGTTGGGATATTACCAAGGTAGGGGAATAAGGATGGTATCCCTAAGACTACTTTTCACACAAGGTACTGGCACTATGAGTTCATAGTAATTCTATTCGGACTCACTAATGCTCTATAAATATTTATGGAAAAGATTAATAGAGTCTTTAGGGTTTAACTTGAAATTAAATTGGTAGTATTTATGTATGATTTTATAATATACTCCAAAATGAAGGAGGATCATGAGGAGAATCTGAGCATTGTGTTAAATACCTTCCGAAAGGATAATCTTTATTCTAAGTACATAAAATATGAGTTCTAGTTAAAGGATGTTTTATTCTTGGGGAATATCATCAATAGAAATGAGATATCTATAGACCCTTCAAAAGAAAAATCAATTTAAGGATGAATGAGGACAACATCTATGATATATATTTGTAGTTTCCTTGAATTTTCTGGGTACTATCATTGATTTGTGAAAACATTTTGCATGATTTTAAAACCCTATAACCAAAATCAATCAAAAGGGAGTCATGTTTTCTTGTAATGATTAATTTAAAGAGAGCTTTGAGGAGTTGAAAATGAGGTTTATCAGTACACATATACTCACACTACCCACAAGTGGAGAACTTTTCATGGTAGTCAAAAATTCTTTTAAGAAGGGATTGGGTTGTGTGTTAATGAAAAATGAAAAGGTGATAGCCTATGCCTCAATGTAGTTGAAAGCTCAGGAATAGAATTACCAAACACACAATCTAGAGTTTCATGTAGTGATCTCTACATTGAGAATATGTGGGCATTATCTATTTGGGGAGAAGTTTAAAATATATACAGATCACAAAATCCTCAAGTATATATTCACATAGAAAGTGCTGAATATGCACCAATGAAGATGTTTAGAACTGATCAAGCACTATGACTTCTCAATTCACTATCATCCTAGAAAATCAAATAAAGTGGTAGATGCTCTCAGTAGAAAAGATCCATCAATATTATAATTGATGAGAATTGAGAAGTATATTATCTTCTTAGATTTTAGAAGGATGGACATGGGAATCAAAAAGGAAATAACATCTCAATACATTCACAAATGATTTCTCAATTGTCCTTTCTGGAGAGGATAAATGATTCTCAAAGAGATTATATAAGAATTCAGAAGAAAGTGAAAATATTATGAAAGGTGAAATCCTTATAGTTCAATGTTAATGAAGGAGTTGTAATATTTGTTTCATAGTTATGCGTACCATCAAATCCTGAGTTAAATAAGGATTTGTTGGATGATGCACATAATTTGACCTTATCTATCCATCCAAGAAACACAAATATGTATTGATGTAGACACCCAAAGATTGACGTACATAGACATTACATTACTTTTGTAGAATACTTAATACATGACAAAAATAGATGCCCAAAGACAGTATTAGTTTAGTGTCTTTGGAAACTCGGAAGATAATATTCTAATCATGGTGAAAGATCTTCAACATCACCCATAAAGATATTAACCCTTTTTTTTCTTACCTAAAACATTTATTTATATCCTAGGGAAAATAAAACATAAAAAGGGTGAGCTCAAATGCTCAGTAAGGGTAAAAATGGAGAAATTAAAAATAATCCATAAACATTTGAACATAAAAACATGAACATAAAACATCAAAATCTTGAGCAATGACATAAATCTTGGTAGTACATAAGTCATAGATAATAAAGGAACATTAATAATGATAAAATATCATGGTAATAAATCATGTAATTGTGGAAACCATTAAGCAAATGTTATGATTTCCATAGTATCCAAGGCATTGCTTCCAAGACCATCAAAGTGGACAAAGTCCATTACTGAACCAGGTTTACCTGTTGTTCTATTCCAGTATTACTAAACCAGATTCACTTGTTGTTCTAGACATGTCTATCTCATGAGATATAAATCTTTACCCAATGCATTGGAGGGAGATATAGGTCCCACCCATCTCATAATGAAATCATTATTACTTGTTCCACAAAATAAACATAAATCATTCATCATAACCCAAAGAATAAAATGGGTCTCATAAACATTATCCCATCATAATTTAATCCATATAAAACAAATGGATATCATTTCATCATAAGAAAAATAAAACCATGTAAATAATAGATACATTATACTTGAAATATAAACATATTAGATAATTTCATCTTAGATGGAAAATGGTTTTGATAAAACACTTGAAATGCATTCTTGAAGAAAATATCCTTTCTTCTTCAAAATCATTTTATTTTCAGAAAATTCCATTAAATTTTAAAAGAAAAAGATTTTTTATAAAATTTTCATGAAATCTTGTAGATTAAGCTTCATGAAATTAAGGCGATATGAAACCATAAAATTCCGTTCATGCCGTTTAAGTTAAAAAAACATTCTCCTTGTACTTTTAACGGAAAATTCAAAAAGTACCTTGTATGGTAAAAAAATAAAGATTCATTCCATAACACAAAGTAAAATTAAAAGATGGGTAAACATGACTTAGAATATTAAACACTTTATGAAAAAACATTTTTATGGACATAGATGAAAAATATAACCCCAGTAAATACTTACGTATAAGAAATCTCAGATAAAAATGAGATTTGAAAAATTATCCCTTACCTTAGGCCCAATTTCTTCCATACGTGTCTGAAACTCCTGTATAGTGGGTTTAAACATATTATTAACTTTTAAATTACCATAATAATATTTATTAAATCATATATGATTCACTTATGACTTTATATTACCCATTCTATTGTAAATTCCATGTTAACGTAGAGTTTTGGGTAAATTTGTTTCATTTATCGTACCTATTTCGACTTGTTGTTCTTGATATTATTACATATATACTGATTTAATTAATTACATAATGTAAAAAATGATTTATATATAATATATATTCAGAATATAAATATATATGATAGATCGATAAATGGAAGGAAATACACCGTTCATGGAGATGGTAGGTCGTAAGTACGCATGATCGCTATTTTCATTTCCTTATTGAATTGAATGGAATTAAGTAAATGAAACATATATGTAAATAAATACATTATCATTATTATGTAATATATTTCATTATTATTTATTATATTTACTTTATAATCATACTTGAATGGTTAATCATGGAAAATGAATCTCATCGCGTCCGTGGAGACGGTAGTCCATACGTTCGCACGAGCGAAAATATCATTCTTTTGATATTAAAATCATATATAATTGGATGGTATATCATATAGAAAGAATAATAATAATGTTATATTTATTATTTATATCATTTATACTCATTATTATACCCATCCAAATGATTAAATGTTTGAATAACAAAATACACCACGACGTGGAGACGGTAAGCCGTACGTACTCACGTGTGGTGACTTTTTCATTAATAGAATGGATAAAATAACTAATATGGTTGTACAATTTTTTATAATAAGATCGCAGTATATATTAGATACTAGAGTTATTATTTTATAATGTAAACAACAAAGAAGGAGGAAGTGGAAGAAGAAAGGAACTTGAAATAGGTGGTGAGATATTTACCTCTTCTTCAGGTTCTTCGTTTTGATTTGATCAAAAGGGCTCCTTAGGATGGATTTCTAAATAAATTAAGGAATCTAGGATGAAGGGATGACAGTTTAGAGGGTATTTGGGCAGGTTTTGGCTGGGTAAAATGGATTTGGAGGTGCGAATTAGAGAGAAGGGAGAGTGCCCTTTTATAAGAGAGGTGAGGGGAACTTTAGGAAAAACTTAAATTGTTATTTTATAATAAATTCATATTCGGTTTATAATGGCTCTAAAGTAACTTATTTAGAGGATAGGGTGGATATGGGTCGAAATAATCTCAACCAATAGGTTTTGGACAAGTTTAGGTTACCATTTTAACCTTATCATTTAGATTTAACTCTAAGTTAAATAATTTAACTTTTATTGTGTCTTCTTGTATTCTTACACTATATGGTTAATAAACTTACTATAAACTACCAATCAAACACCAATTGGTTAATTAATGTCATTTATATTATTATATAAGACTTTTTTCAGAACCTTATATTTTTAAGACCATTATATAAATTAATAATAAAATATTTGTTTTATAAACTCTTTTATTCCAATTTAGACACTATTTGGTATTTCGTTTTTTCTAAATCCATAACAGAATTATTACCTAGAAAACAATACATATAACCAACCCTAATATGTTATATTAACCTATAAAATTAGTATAATTCATAAAAAGTCTCAAATTACATTTATTTGGGTATTTATAATATCAATTATGTTAATATTTCATTAATAAGTTAATTATTGCATCATCATTATGTCATAAATAAATTAAATTATTTAATGTATAAAAATCATAAATAAAATACCATTATGTATAAAATATGTTTATATTTCTAATGAATATTTATAGTTGAATTTATCTTGTGTATAACCCTATATTAAAATTTTTTTAGTTATTAAACATTGATTTTAACTATTTTAACTCTTCTTTAAATAAAATAATAATAAATGTCCTAATCTAATCCAAGTAGACCTAAAGGGTAATATTTTATTCCTAAGGTAGTTTTTGGTTGAATTACACTTATCCAATAGAATTAGGACATGTGTTAGGGTAATAATAATATCATTTTTACCCTTAATTACTCTATTTACATTTAACCATGGTAAATAAAAGTAAAAAGTTACTATTCACAAAAAATTATTTTTATCTTATTGAACCACATTTTACTTACTATTATCAACTGTGTCTCTCTGATTTTTAAAATTCCACTCATTGAAGCGGTAAAATTATGTTTTATGTAAATTTGCAAATTCTCCTAGGAGGTGGGTAAAAGACGGTGAAAAGTTCAATAAAATTTTAATATATATAAAATTATTATAAAATGACTCCAATGAATTATATTGAACGTATATAGGTATTATTTATCTATTTTGACATAAAATTAGTTTAAATTAAATAAATTATTATATAAATAAAAAGTTGGTTTTAACCAATAACTTTGTGTTTTCATTATTCATCAAAAATTGAAAAATACCAAAAATTCACCCTTGGCTAATTTTGATATTCGGAATCCAAAAATGAAGTCCATTTTGAAAGATAAAATTTATAAAATTTCAAAAAGTGGGTATTACTATTCATAACTGCTAGTTTATATAACATATCGTTGTTTAGTGAAACCCGGTATTGCGTACTACACAAGCTATCGAGGAAGGTTGTGATTATGTGTTATGCAAGCCAAGTCAGGTCTGGGTGTAGTGAAAGCTCCCTTTGGTGTTGTGTATAACATAATCAAAAATTATTTCATTTATACATTAAAAAAATCTATACTTAAGGTTGCGTAGAATAATTTCAACAAAATGAACTTGAAATTGTGTGTAACACGAGCCAAGAATAGTGTTGCGTATACTGCAAAATAATACAGTGTTGCATATAGTACAAGATAATATTGGTGTAGTGTACAATAGAAAAAGAATATATCTCATAAAATCCTTGTGTGTTACATTCTACCCCCCCTTAAAATATATTTCTCCCTCGAAATTCATCGGGGTTATAAATCGTTTACTACTTGAAAGTTTCATTCATAGAAACCCCCATCGTAAAAAGTAATACTAAAACTTAATTTTAAAAAGTGATGTATGAAACATAACGGTTACCCAAATTAACATATCACTGGGTTTCCACATAGTAGAACATATCTGAAAATATAGATATGGAATAGAAATCTAACCATCAAGTTCTGATGGAGAGTGGTAGAAAACATGGCAATGAAAAAGACAACAATCACAAAGCCATAAATTTGTGATGATCTAAGGTACCATACGACTCATCAGATATGAGGGTATTATGACAACATTTTTGGTTTTCAAGATCCTTTCCCTAAAGTTGATGAATTTTTGCATAAGGATAAATACTTGATTTTAGTGTAATGTCGTCATTGGTCATTCCATGAACAATTTCCACTTCATCCCTTATTAAATAAATGAAGTTGAATTTTTCATTCCTGTAGTGTTAGTAGATCATGTGATAGGTTATTCCATCAGTCTCAAAACATTAGAAAAATTTCTTAAAAATAAATAGGTCCATCTATGGTGAGATTAAGCGTATATGATTCCAACAATGGACTTATACTTCAACTATCACACCGCTTAATAAAATAAATCTAATTTCTACTAACTAGGTACTTATTGTAGGCCAATGGTAGGTGATAAAGTCCAGTCGCACTTCGGTTGTGGGTTTGATTCCCGCAACCTTTTCCGACGTGACGGGTTGTCATTCATCCTACAGGTTTTCCATTTTCTAAAACTACACTATTATAACATTCCAGAAATAATATCTAAAACAAAATTCTATCCTTAAACAATATTATATTATGTCCAAAATAATCCATTTCAAATATTAAGGCTTATCCAAAATACTTCTATCCAAGATCATAGTATAATAAAATTATTACTAGAAATTTTATCAACCAAGCATGTGAATACCATCATTTATCATACGATATATCTTGTTGGTCTCATTCCAAACATGTGAATACCTTAATCATGTATTCTCTTGAAAAATAAATACCCATTGAACCATAGTGAAAATATGAATGCTGTCAAAAGTTAACTATTTCCACATACAAAAATCACAAAATTTCTATATACTCAAACCATGATGTCACTTTGTCCTTATATCAGTCATGAGCTCATTAATACTATCAAACATATTATTTTCTCCATATCCATTCATTATGCGCATATCATCTTCTTTCCAAAAATATCTGAATAACCTTTCATGGTTACCGGTACCATTCAACATATACTTTCAAATACTTTAGGAAAAACAATAGTGTAACAATATTGAGATGTTTCTTTATTCCATAGTACCATTAACATAACTCTTGATAAACATACAATCATTCCACTACCTTATTAAACCATTGATCGAGCTTCATCATTTTATTCCCCAACACTTATTTCATCTCATATATCATTTTTAGTCTCTTCATCATCATCAACATAAATACTACTCATACGACCATGCTGATTCTCTTCAAGAGATATTCCCTTAGGTAATTGGTTTTCATAATGCCCATAAATTCCACATTTAAAACATTTAACCAATGTTGATGTCTTAGAAATACCATTATCCTTGTCCATGGTGTTAACTGTACATTTTCCATTGCACTTACTGGTTTTGTGTCCTTCTTTTCCACACCCAAACATCTTCTAGTTCCTTTGAAACATTCTCTCTGATGTCTCTTACCACATGATTTACATGATGGAAATTGAACTTTATTTCCTCTATGATCATCATGAAACTCCATCTTTCTCTTATTAGGTGAGTCAGGAAGCTTACCAAAGTTGAGATTATTGATCATATTATGAGATTGCTGATTAGGAATAATAACGATGTTTGGACTTCCAAATCTCATTTCATCTATTTTCTCAAGGATAATATCATTCCATTGTCCATCATATCTTCCATTATCGTGAATCTTCCTGTTTCCATCCATTTTATAAAACCCAAAAAGAATGGTGTGAGAGGAAAAATCATACTACGAAAACAACATAATCAAGGGGGAGTAAGTTCAATCTCTAACATCTTAGGTTTAATCCAAGGTTACTCATGATCGTTATCTTAATTATAGTATTATAACCTATACTTTATACTTAACCTTACGGACATCCTAGACATACCCTAGAAATATATCTAGGGATCTGACTAAAGTTTTTTGCATCCTAGTTTCCAAAGTTTAACTAAACCTTTTCTCTAATACCAACTCTAGAGACCCAAATCTTTATGTACATAGACATTACATTACTTTTGTGGAATACTTAATACATGACTATAATAGACGCCTAAATACCATATTAGTTTAGTGTCTTTGGAAACTCGGATCATAATTTTATAATCATGGTGAAAGATCTTCAAAATTTCGATAAAGATCTTACCCCTTCTTTTTCTTACCTAAAACCTTTCTTTATATCTTGGGGAAAAGAAAACATAAAAAGGGTGAGCCCAAATTCTCAGTAAGTGTAAACATGGAAAACTTAAAAATAATTCATAAACATTTGAACGTAAAAACAAGAACATAAAACATCAAAATATTAAGGAATGACATAAATCTTGGCATTACATAAGTCATAGATAATAAAGGAACATTAATCATGATAAACTATCATGGGAATAAAACATGTAATTGTGGAAACCATTAATCACTTGTTATGATTTCCATAGTACCCAATGCATTGCTGCCAAGACCATCATAGTGGACAAATTCCATTACTGAATCGGGTTTACTTGTCGTTCCAGCCCTGTATTACTGAATTGGATTCACTTGTCATTCCAGCCATGTCTATATCATGAGATATAAATCTGTACCAAATTCATTGGAGGGAGATATAGGTCCCACCCATCTTATAATGAAATCATTCTTACTTGTTCCACAAAATAAACATAAATCATTCATCATAACCCAAAGAATAAAATGGGTCTCATAAACATTATCCCATCATAATGTAATCCATATAAAATAAAGGGATATCATTTCATCATAAGAAGAATCAAACCATGTAAATAATAGAGACATTATACTTGAAATATAATCATATTAAATAATTTCATCTTAGATGGAAAATGGTTTTGATAAAACACTTGAAATGAATTCTTGAAGAAAATATCCTTTCTTCTTCAAAATCATTTTCTTTTCACAAAATTCCATGAAATTTTAAAAGAAAATGATTTTTTTTAAAATAATCATGAAATCTTGAAGATTAATCTTCATGAAAATAAGTCTCTATGAAACCATAAAAATCTGTTCTTACCGTATAAGTTAAAAAAACATTCTCCTAGTACTTTTAACAGAAAAGTCAAAAAGTACCATGTAAAGTAACAAAAGAAAGATTCCTTCCATAACACAAAGTAAAAGTCAAATAGGGGTAAACATGACTTAAAATATTAAACAATTTATGAAAAAAAAATTTATGGACATAGATTAAAAATATAACCCCAGTAAATACTTACGTATAAGAAATCTCGGATAAAAATGAGATTTGCAAAATTATCCCTTACCTTAGGCCCAATTTCTTCCAAACATGTCCGAAACTCATGTATAGTAGGTTTAAACATATTATTAACTTGTAAAATAACCATAATAATATTTATGATATCATATATGATTCACTTATGACTTTATATTATCCGTTCTTTTGTAAATTCCATGTTAAAGCAGTGTTTTGGGTAAAATCGTTTCATTTATCGTACCTTTTTCCACTTGTTGTTCTTGATATTATTACTTATATCCTAATTTACTTAATACAAGAAAGTAAAACATTATTTATATATAATATATATTCAGGATATAAATATATTTTATAGATCGATAAATGGAAGGAAATACACCGTTCATGGAGATGGTAGGTCGTACGTACGCATGAACGTTGTTTTCATTTCCTTATTGAATTGAATGGAATTAAGTAAATGAAGAATATATGTAAATAAATCCAGTGTCATTATTATGTAATATCATTCATGATTATTTATTATATTTACTTCATAATCATACTTTAATGGTTAATCATGGAAAATGAATATCATCGCATCCGTGGAGACGGTAGTCCGTACGTATGCACAAGTGACAATATCATTCTTTTGATATTAAAATTGTATATAATTGGATGGTATATCATATATAAATAATCATCATAATTTATATTTATTATTTATATCATATATACTCATTATTATACCCATCCAAATGATGAAATGTTTGAATAATAAACTACACCACAACGTGGAGACGGCAAGTCGTACGTACTCACGTGTGGTGACTTTTTCATTAATAGGATGGATAAAATAACTAATATGGCTGTAAAAATTTTTATAATAATATCATAGTATATAGAAGGTACTGGATTTATTATTTTATAATGTAAACAACAAATAATCAAGAAGTGGAAGAAGAAAGGAACTTGAAATAGGTGGTGAGACATTTACCTCTTCTTCGGGTTCTTCTTTTTGATTTGATCAAAAGGGCTCCTTAGGCTAGATTTATGACTAAAGTAAGGCATCTAGGATTAAGGGAGTTCAGTTTATAGGGTATTTGGGTAGGTTTTGGCCGGGACAAATGGATTTGGAGGTGTGAATTAGAGATAAGGGAGAGAGCCCTTTTATAAGAGAGGTGAGGGGCACTTTAGGAAAAACTTAAAATGTTATTTTATAATAAATTCATATTCGGTTTATACTAGCTCTAAAGTGACTTATTTAAAGGCTTGGGTGGGGATGGGACGAAATTCTCTCAAAAAATAGGTTTCAGACAAGTTTAGGTTACCATTTTAACCTTATCATTTAGATTTAACTCTAAGTTAAATAATTTAACTTTTACCGAGTCTTCTTGTATTCTTACACTATATGGTTAATAAACATACTATAAACAACCAATAGAACCCCAATTGGTTCATTAATGTCATATATATTATTATATAAGACTTTAAGCCGAACCATATATTTTTAAGACCATTATATCAATTAATTATATAATATTTGTTTTATAAACTCTTTTTTGCCAATTTAGACACTATTTGGTATTTTGTTTTTTCTAAATCCATAACAGAATTATTAATTAGAAAAAAATTCATCTAACAAACAATAATATGTTATATTAACCAATAAAATTAGTGTAATTCATAAAACGTCTCAAATTACATTTATTTGGGTATTTATATTATCGATTATGTTAATATTTCATTAATAAGTTAATTACTGCATCATCATTGTGTCAAAAATAAATTAAATTATTTAATGTCTAAAAATCAAAAATAAAATTCCATTATGTAGGAAATATGTTTATATTTATAATTAATATTTATAGTCAAATTTATCTTATGTATAACCCTATATTAAAAATATTTTAGTTATTAAACTTTGATTTTAACTATTTTAACTCTTCTCTAAATAAAATAATAATAAATGTCCTAATCTAATCCAAGTGGACCTAAAGGGTAATATTTTATTCCTAAAGTTTTTTTTGGTCTAATTACACTTATCCAATAGAATTAAAACATGTTTTAGGGTAATAATAATATCATTTTTACCCTTAATTACTCTATTTAATTTTAACGGTGGTAAATAAAAGTAAAAAGTTACTATTCACCAAAAATTATTTTTATCTTATTGAACCACATTTTATTTACTAATATCAACCATGTCTCTCGGATTTATGAAATTCCACTCACAAAAGCGGTAAAATTAATTTTTATGTAAATTTTCAAATTCTCCTAGGAGGTGGGTAAAAGACGGTAAAAAGTTCAATAAAATTTTTATATATCTAAAATTATTATAAAATTACTCCAATGAATTACATTGAACATATATAGGTATTATGTATCTATTTTGACCTAAAATAAATTTAAATAAAATAAATGATTATTTGAATAAAAAGTCGGTGTTAACCAACTACTCTGTGTTTTCACTATTCATCAAAAAATTGAAAGTTTTCAGAAAAATACCAAAACTTCACCCTAGGATAATTTTGATATTCCGAATCCAAAAATGAATTCCATTTTGAAATTGAAAATTTATAAAATTTCAAAAAGTGGGTATTACTATTCATAATGAGTAGTTTATATAACAAATTGTTGTTTAGTGAAACCCGGTATTGCGTACTACACATGCTATTGAAGAAGGTCGCAATTGTGCGTAATGCAAGCCAAGTCGGGGCTGTGTGTAGTGAAAGATCCCTTTGGTGTTGTGTATAACATAATCAAAACTTATTTCATTTATATATTAAACCAAATCTATACTTAATGTTGCGTAGAATAATTTCCACAAAACGAACTTGAAATTGTGTGTAACACGAGCCAAGAATAGTGTTGCGTATACTGCAAACTAATACGATGTTGCGTATAGAACAAGATAATCTTGGTGTAGTGTACAATATAAAAGTAATATATCTCATAAAATCTCGGGGTGTTACAATTGAGATCTCTGATAGCACTATTGGTGTGAAAATATGAGGATGTAGAATGAATAATATACATATATATGTCATTTATGTTAGCATGTAAAGGTAGAAATGAAAAAATCAAGGGTATGATGTAACAATTACCCATACCTACATGGAAATTTTAAGACATAATGATGGACTTTGTCACTTGTATTAAAAAAATCAAGATGAAATAATTCTATCTTGTTTGTAGTGGGTCGTATTACAAATCCTACACACTTCATTGTGATTCAAGATGATTTCTCACTCGAACAACTTACAAGGGTATACATTAGAGAAGTGTTGAGGCTGTGTGGAACACCATTATCAATTATATCTGATCGAGATCCAAGATTTACCTCTAAGTTCTAAAAGAGTTTCCAATATGCTTTAAACATAGAGTTAAACTTCAACACGGATTATCACCCTAAAAATAATGTCCAATCTGAGTGGACTATCCACAAAATTGAGGACATGTTGAGAGCATGCTCAGTTGACTTCAAAGGAGGATGTGATCAACATCTTCCTATGGTTTAGTTCTCATACAATAACATTTTACACTAAATCATCCAAATGGATCCCTATGAATCCATTTCTATAAAGTGGTGCGGAACACATGTATGTTGGGATGAAGCTGGGGAACACAGACTGGTATAACATGAAATAGTAAAAGAAATAGTGTAAATGGTCAAGACCATTCAGCATCACATCAAGGCTACTCAAATTAAAAAAAAAGAATAATGTTGACATTCTTTTTTGAGACATCGAGTTTGATGTTGGAAATATGGTATTCCTCCACATATCTCCAAGGAATTAATCATGATATTTGGGAAGAAGTTAAATATTCTTTTAATATACCTCATCCCCTTTGAGATCCTTGATCGCATCAGACTATTGGTTTATCTACTAACAATCCCACCTAATATATCTGAATTATGTGATGTATTACATGTATCCCTCTTGATAATGTACATACTAAACCCCTCGCATGTACTCAATCTAGAGGTGGTTCTGTTGGAGGATGGAATTTCATATAAGGAGATGCTTGTAAAGATCTTATATCATAGAGAAAATGTTCTACTGAATAAGACAATGCACATGGTAAAAGTTCTGTGGAGAAACCACATGTTAGAAGAAGAAACATGGGAACTATAGGAATTGATGAAATATAATTACCCTAATATTTTTCAATGTATATAATGAAAATTTAGAGTTGGAAATTTATGAAGGGGGAATATTGTAATGACCTGAACATTCATTAATAAAATTCTGCTTTTGATTTAATTAAATACATTATTATATAATATCGATATCTAAAAAACATGTCCTTATTTGGTTTTATTATATCCTGTCATATTTAAAAGACCATTAAACATCATTAATGTTTATAATATAGCCATTTAATGGTGATCACATTATTAGTATAAATATGGGATTTTAACAAATCCAATTTACACAGATGAAGAATGTGATAAACTCAAAAAGTAGGATAATACCCTATGAATTCCATTTAGTGGAGCTTCCAAGAGAGATAGAATCATTGGAATTTGTCCTTGACTAATCCCAAGTTGAGATCTAGTAACTTAAGCCTGATTGAAACCATTTACATGATAAGTTAAAGCTCATTGAGATCACTTACCTACTAATGTACATCGAACCATCCCATCAAAGTCTCACCATCACACACCTTATGCTTAGGGTGTTTTATGGTGTATGAAAGGGATATGTGTCAAGACCATAATATTAATATGTATATTTTATTTTCAATATAATGACTTTCATATTCTCTTCTTATTGTTACTTAATAAATGATTTTTTATACAATAAAAGATAAGTTATATTTTTAATTAGTATTAAATTTCAATTAATATGTTTATTTTAATGAATTAATGGATTATTGAAATATAAAATATTTTAATTATTTATTTTTATTAATTATTTTTTATTAAATATAAATTACTATATAATTTTTATGAAGTCAAATGTAATTTTTATAAGGGTTCAAAAACAGTTATTGTAAAAAAACCCATCATTTCTAAATAAATGCTAATTATTATTTTAAAAGTAAAAATTCACATATTTAGAAAATTATTTTGAAAAAATTAATATTAATTTTGGAATGAGAACATCAAAATTATCCAATAGTTAATTTTTCATAATTTTCTAAGACAGTCTGATTATTGGGTAAAAATTAAATATCGTGTAAATATACGAAGTGTATTATGACACCATAATGACACAAAAGTGATGTAATAAATAATATAAAGGGTATACAAGAAAAAATATATGTATTCTATTTAACATAATGTGATTTTATGTTTGTTTGATTAATTTTATAAATATTTCATAAATCCTCCAAACCATTAATATATTTAAAGGTTTTAAAATCATTTCTTTAAGAGTATGACCCACTTCCACATAAACAAGGTTATTATTTTTTTAATTTCATCCATTTTCCTTATAAAATAATTAAAACCACTCCCCTTTGTTATTAACCATGTGAAAAACCATGGTAATTTTTTTTATTTTGGGTATTTTATTATATAGAGTCTAAAACCTATGTTTGATAAATAATAAATAATTCATCTCCCTTTTCCTATATTAACCCACCCAATCCCCCACTTATCTTCATTAAAAATACTTGGATAAAGTACTTAATTTTACATATCCTCTCTAGAGTCCACAAAATGTTCCCTAAACATCTCAAGAATCTTTTATCAGTATTTTGAAATTTTGCTCTCACAGTAAGAGATATTTTCTTTCTCCTATTTATTATAGTTTCTTAATTATCTTATACCTTCTATTTTCAATTCATATTGTTGGGATATGTTTTTTAACTTCCCTGTTAATGTAAATTTTATATCCAAATTATGAGAGACCCATTTCTCTCTCATCAACGTATTCTATTAATTTTTAATTGATGTTGTTATGTTGTTGAAATTCCATCGTGATTTTCCATGCCAAACAATTGTGTAGTGAACACCAGTACCCATTTCCTATCAATGGTTCTCACCTTTATGAACATATACTTATTTATTTCAGACTTACATGTATTTATTCCATACTCCATGATCATGGAATAAAATTTGATCATAAATGATTCCATGTTTTATTATCTCTGTGTCAGACTAAATCATGAGAATTAAATGAATGGGATGGGTGTCCCTAGAATTATACAGTGCTCCAATTAATTGGGTAATTTTTAGACTCATGGGAAATCATGTTTGGATAAAGAGTAAACATGATTCCGTTATGGTACTTTTTTTATCATGATGTCTCGGTAGTTAACCTTGACCTATATTTATGATGCAGTGTTTTATGTTGTTGCCACATTTCCCATTTCCCATTTATGTTATCATGTTGTACCATGTCTAATTGTTCATGTTTATGATTCTCACCCCTTTTATGTCCCATCGATATGTCTATTGTCTAATATGTATAAATTTATTCATTTTATTCCATTTTTATTCTCTTACTGGGATTTATATCTCACCCCTTTCTTATGTATATGCCCAGGTTATCCTATGTAGTTTTAAGTTCGACCATGTTAAAAAACTTTTCAATAAATATGATGTATTTCCTATTTTTAGTAGAAATGTAATGTACCTAATTCCCAAATACACTAGACTTATCAATCATACAATTTTTAATAAGTTTAATCTTATGTAATAAATCATTAATTAATGTGAAATAAATGGAAGGGTTGTTATATATTTTATCTTTAATTGTTAGGACTATCTTTATTATAGAGAGAAAGATGAATATATTCATTAGGAGTTTTTTCAATCACATTTTTTATAGGAGAAATATATTCAAATAAAACATGATAAGGACCCACTTAACTATTATCATATTTATATTATTGGTATTGAAATAAAATAGGTGAAAATATAAAAGTTAAGGATGGTATGGGGTAGAATATATTCTCATTTTACTAGATTATGTAGAGTTATTTTCTAATAAATTTCTAAAATTTCATATAAATGAGAAAGAAAAATTATCTATTGATATTATTCTTAATTAAAAACAAACATAATATCCATTATACCATATATCTATTATAAAATTGGTATAAATAAAGAAAAAAATAGATGATTTGATTCATAAGAGATTTTTTTGTCCATAAATTTCAAGATGGGGATCGCCAATGAGGATATATATTAACTGTAGATAGATATATAATATCACTATTGTAATGAACCAATATAGGCTACCACTAAACTGGTACCAGAGATAGTCTACTATAGGTCCCAAAGATGATTATCAATCACCACATCTTGTAAACTAGTGTCTTGGTGTCAAATATAACAACTAGTGGGGAATATTTCACCCATAAATCCTAATAATAATGTAATATAAACAAATGAGAATATATAAAGGTGATTCTATTCATTCAATGTTTTAGTAATATGATAAAAAAGGGATAAAAAATAAAGAAAAAACCAAAAAAGGAATAACATAAATAAACAACTCAATAAGACAAAACCAATGTGAAAACCATTTTAAAGAATTGAAATAAAACAAAAAAGTAAAAATGGAAAAAGGAACAAACATAAACAAAATACAAAGATTAAAATAAATATATACTCATGGTGGATGATACATAATTTTTCCAAAAATAAAATAAATAGGCAACCTGATCCATTTCCCAAAAAGCTTCAATTAACCACTGATCACCTTTCATAATCCAACACGTCCACCAATAAACTACCTGAACTAAATCCAAACTGATATCATGACCAAGGAACATATATACAAACATGGTTTTTGTACACACACATGTGATTTTTTATGAAAGGTGTGATCTAAATAGTCTTAATCATATTTTACTAATGAGTATATGAAATCCCATTTATAAAATAGTTTATAGATTTTAGTTTAAACATGTATATAAGTATTTTTCTATAAAATTAAATGTATATAAAACAAGTGACAAGAATTTACCTTTTTATAAGAATAAACCTTTTACAAACCAATAATATTGGAACCACTAATTTATAAAAAACTATTAAAATACCCAAGGAAATGGATTTAAACTAAAAAACAAAAACAAGATAAGTCCTTCTAACCATTCATAACATTTTTTAAAACAATTTTCAATCAAATCATTAGATAAAACCATTTTGGGAACCAAACCAACTTTTAGATCATTAAAAATAATCATTTGAAACTATTAGATTTAAATAAAATGGTACACTTTACTTTAGACATATATCTATCAAAATCACTTTCATAAAAAAATTAATAAAACCAAACCATTATGTAAATAAAACATAATCTCAAGTAGAGACCATAATATCAAGGGAACATAAAAAAACTATAAAATAATGGTTCCAAAAAACAAGTAATATAAAAATGGGATAATAAAAATTATAATATAAAAATCCCCTAAAATCCTTAACAAACTAGAAATAAAATATGAATAATTGGAAAATTACTAAGTTTTGAGATAAAAAAATTTGGGTGTGGCTCTCGGATCATAGGAACCCTATATGTATCCTTAAAAAACACCTCAATTGAATACCCATTTTAGTTTCATCGATCAAAAACCCCAAGTGTTATGAAACGTTCTAAAATAACTATCTATTTGTATAGATTAAGCTATTTTTCATGCATCTATATTCATAGAGTTGGCAAAGTGTTTCGATCATCGTTAATCCCCAATGTTGGTATATTAAAAATATTAAATATATTAACACATGTATGCATATAATCTTAGAAAAAATGGATTATCTCCTAAATTGAGTATTATATGGAGAAACCAAAATCACTATTAAATATAGGATGTTGGTTTTACCCAAGGCACAATGATAGTCTTATTCATATGCACCTCTAGTAAATTTTCTTTTATGAGTGGATTATAGATTAATTATATTAATTATATTTATTTATATATTTATTTTCTATTAAATTTATCTAAACCTAGTGGTGATCTTTATAAACAATGCTATGAAAATTTTATTGGGAGCTATATAACACTGATAATTGAGAAGGAGGGAGACAATCACTATGGGAGAACCTTAAAAAACATATGAGTGAATTTTTGAATTGATGATTGGATTCATAGGAAATTTTCAACAAAAATGAAATTGGTGATAATCATAAAAGGAATTATCAATATATTATTGTTCACCAACAATCAATCCAATACCCAGGTAGGCATTTTGTTTTTTGGAATTTATCCCAACATTTGATATTGATGTGAATATTTATTAGTTCCCAACAATATAATCTGGTTTATATGATCAAAAATCCCCATAAATTTATGGTTTTTATTCAGATTTATGAACAAGATGATTATTACTCTTGAAATGGATATTTTATTTCCTTAATTCATCATTTAATATCACATAATCAATTTTCAAATAACTTATTTCCATTTAGGATTCCTCACGTTTTTGGTTTTTTGAATTATTCCCACCAAATATATGATCTCACTCTTTTTAAAATATGTTAGTGTTCCGATCATTGGAAAATAATTAAACTCTATAGTGATAGCATTAATGCTGGTATTTAAAATTGACCATCCAATCCAATCTAGTAATGAGATAAAAACATCTAGCTCAAGGAATAATAAATCCCACACAATCCCATAATTAATAATCACAACTCAAAAAATTTATAAGATAAATCCCAACTCCTTTACCTTTCACAATATAGGGGAAATATCCATAAAAAATGGCATCATCTCCCATCTCAATCCCAATGTATAAATCATATCTATAGAAATACAATAAAGTTATGTTCTTGTATATATCAATGAAAAATCAATAGTTTATTCAATAAATCATTTACCACTCAAGGTGTCACGACCCGTCCTTGGGGCCCGTGTCGTGACTACCCCAATCCCGCCTTTCATAGGCCAAGGACTGGCGACTAGCACCAAAGGCGTAAATCCCAATAACCGGGAAGGCATTGCCTTTATAAAAGTAACAAAACATCACAGAGTACAAGCGGAAGTAAAGCACTAAGTACAAAGAAAGTGCTGAAAAGTAAATGGGCCAGAATACAAACCCAACTGGAAATACAGCTACAACTGAACAAAAGTACAAAAGAAAAAGACAAACAGCTGGAAGAAAGGAAGCAGCTCCTGGGTCGTCATCCTCGGATTCTACCTGAAGGGTAGGTACAGATAGCGCAGCTCCTGGATCATCCACCACGGATCCTACCTGAAGGGTAGGTACAGATAGCGCAACTCCTCAATGCTCTCGCTCGTCAACCCCCTCCGAGTGTCGTCTTGCCGTGAAGTCCAGCTCCGGATACTGACTCGTCGGGTGGTCCACCTCCGGTTACCGTCCAGTCCTCAAACACTCGGCCTCCGTTAGCATTGCCCGTCATCTGCAACCAACACAACGAGGTGCGGGCATAGCCCGTGCAGGGGTGAGTATAACGATACTCAGTAGGGACCTCGAGACCCTCAAGGTCTCACTAAAACCAATACGTATAACCACAAAGAAGATCTCAACAGATAACATCTACTTAGGTATATGCCCATACATATACCTAAGTTATCAAGTAACCCATCTCAATCATGAGGAAACACAAGATTATGAAATCATCGGATAACCACTACCCAGGTATATGCCCATACATATACCTAAGTTATCAAGTGACCCTTCTCAATTATGAGGTAAACACAAAGGTCAAAGATTCAGCTCAAACCAGGATTTTCATTATCGAAACTGTAACTGCTGATGAGTCCGTCTCTGGAGTGTACAGTGATCCTGTCACAACTCTGAGGTACTGCTCACTAACCTAAGACTGCTGAGGTACTCCTCTTGTCGAGTACCGCGGGTCTTCCACCTCACACAGTAGTGCTCCTCCTCCATGGTTCTTCCACCTCACACAGTAGTGTTCCCCCTCATAGCCTACAGAGGTACTCCTCCTGTCGAGTATCGCGGGTCTGCCACCTCACACATTAGTTCTCCTTCGCCATGGGTCTGTTACCTCACAAAGTAGTGCTCCCCACTGGGCTATGCTAGTCACTCCGAGTCGAATCGGAGAAGCAGTCATCAGTCACAACCAGCTACATGGTCTTCGTACTCTGTATGATCGTCTCCGGGAGGGTCTTCTCCACGAGCTACAGGTCAATACTCCAAGTATCACAAGTACCACGAAGAAGTATCTCAAAGGACCGCCTCGTCATAGGGGTCTCAATGCAATAGACGGCGCGTCAATCGGACGCCCGGTCTGTGAGTTATTAGCCTTTTCATCCCAGGGGCCCGGTTGGTTTCGTGTGCGAACCAACCCGGCCGTATCTCAACTGTAACCCGAACTCTCAAAGGGTATACTCATTGGGACCGTTTCTCAATGTGATCACCAATGCCACTGATGGTTCGTCAAACGGACGTTCGGTCTGAAAGATATCAACCTTCCCGTTCCAGGGGCCCAGTTGGATTTCGGGTACAATACAAATCGGCCATACTCCAACTACATCCAAACCTCGGGTGAAGTATGACAAAATTTCTGTCTCATCAAGAGGAATTCAACGAGGCAGACAACGCGTCAATCGGACGCCAGGTCTGTGAGTTATTGGCTTTATCGTTCTAGGGGGCTGGTTGGTTTCGTGAGCGAACCAACCCAACCACACTCCGACGATGTCCAAACCTCGTGCGGAGTAAGCCAAAAGTTTTGTCTCATCAAGAGGAAACCAACAAAGTCGACGACACGTCAATCGGTCGTCCGGAACTCAAGATATAAGCGTTTCTGCTCTGAGGGCCATGTTGGTTTCGTATCCGAACCAACTCGGCCGAACCCAAATTTCTCTGAAACCTTGAGTGTAATATACTGAAATGACCGTCTCAATCCAAGGATCGTATCTCAACTGACGGTGCGTCGATCGGAGGTCCGTATCCAAAGTTATGGGCGAAAGACGGAAGAGGTCCGAAAACGGGGGGTCTGGGCCCAGACCGACCTGGCCCAACCCCCCCTGGGTCAGCCCGAACCGGGTCGACCCGACCCAGGTCCGGGTCCGGCCCGGCTGGGCGCGGCCCGGTCCGGTGTGTTGGCTCGCTGACATTGGCCAAGCGGCCACGCAAGGGGGGACCGCCCCCCTGGACGAAACCGCGGCCCCCATGCGGGGGTCGCTCCCTATCAACGGACGCGGCGTGATGTCGCGTCCCTCTGGTCCCCTGCGGCCGCGGGACCAGCTACACGCCGCTGCGGCTTTAGCCATGGTGGCCCCTTCCCGGTGGCGCGCCGGGCGCCTTCGGCACCGCCGTGCCGGCGTGGCGCGCCGGCGGAGTCTTCCGCGGACCACCGGACGTGCTCCGGTGGTCCGTTTTGCTCGCCGCTTTCACCAACGGTCCTCCCGGGACCCGACCTTTACTACAGCGGCTTCAAAATGCCTTCACATCCCACCTCACTATCGTCCGTCGATCCGCACTTCGACAACAAACTGCGGAGTCTTCAAATCTCCTCCACGACCCCGACTCTGCCTGCGGTTTCGTTCGGCATCAACGGCGTGGCGCGACGACGCCGCGCTTCTTCGCCGAGTTCTTTCTCATTTCCACACGGTGCAACGACACCACTCTGCCTTTCTCATGCCACGAAAAATTCAAACAAACAAGGGGGGGAAGGAGGTTCGTCCATATTCGTGCGGTCCAACCTCCTCCCGTTAGTATGATAACAGGCGGCCCAAAAAATGAAACCAATAAAGGTGATAGATGAGATCATGATCAACAATAAAATAAGCCCCCACAACTTCCCGCAACATAATATTCCCAACCCGCAAGGAAAACGTCCGCGGATCAACTAGGTAATAAGTTTATCTGTGTTCTTTGTTTTCTTTAGAATGAAAGAATCAAGGGAATATAATTATTCTCAAACATAATTCCCCACCTCGACGTTGTCGTCGAACGAGAGTTCGTCGCGGAATTAACCGTCGCGGAAGAAGAGGATCGTCGTGGAAGAGAAGGATCGTCACAGAAGAAACGTCATGGAAGGAGCGTCATTGATTTTTAAGGATTTGGCATTCTTCTTCGGAGATCGGTGCGTTATTCGCGTTCTTCGCGTTCTTCGTCGAAGAAGAACGCTTTCCTCCAAATCCCCTCCACACCACAAGTTCCAACAGAAATAAAATAAGAGTTATATTATTTTATTAATGCATATGACACGTTTTAATTTCAAAAGAAATGAAACGAACAATTAATTCAATGAATTAATTTTAACGATTTAACCACCCAATTTAATGAGACGTTTCTTAACCAGAATAAACGCACGGTTGACTTCATTAAAAAGGGCGGTGCGGGTGCGTTACTTAGAAGGAGAGAAATGGTGGCACTCATGCGGGCCCCACCTCTCAAATATCCTACCAAGTGGGTAGGATATTGTGGGTCCCAACATATCCGCTTACATAGTTTAATCCACTTTAAGTAAAATAAAATAAATTGTCGCACAACCTTTATTTTATTTCTTAACTTAACCCCAAAAATTAAAAACCACACTCGAAAAAACGCAACTCCGGAAAAGGTGTTCCTAAGCAATTACCAGAGCTGCGGTTCCATCGGTGCCCTCGGAATTCGATTCCGATCACCGGTTCAAAAGTTAAAAAAACCCGCTCGTTCGTTCACTGAACGTACCCGAGCCTAACTTCGGAAATTAATTCCGGGCACACCGGGCCTCGGAATCAGGCGCCGTCAGAAACTGCGTTCTTGTAAAATCCCAAAGAAAATTTAGAAAAAAATTTCCCTTGAATTTTTACGGGTCTTTACACAAGGTTTTTAGTCTAGTATCAAAATCCTATATAACCTTATTAGCCAAGAAAAGGTGAAAAAATTAGTCACAATCTATGTCTTCCTAGTCAGGTGAGAATGCCTTGTGGACTAAGATTGGATGTCATTCCCTTAGAAGCATAAAAACTTTTGATCCTCTTGAAAAATAGTACACAACTCTACTACTCTGTGGATAACTTCAGAATAAGCAATGATGATGACCCAGATTCCCACACTAGTGGAACACCTTGGATGACACTTAAAAATTTGTCTTAACATGTTTATATTTCCCACATTAAAAACAAATTGTCAACATGAGTTCAGAGTTGTCTATTCAAATAGAATGTGTTGAATGGTGACTGCCTCTATCACTACTCTAGTGGAACTCCTCACGCTTCCCCTTTTATCCATAATAAAATATCTGACTACCCCCTCCAACAGAAGAGGTACTACTAAGGCCTATCATTCCCACTATATATTAATATTCCATCATAGATCTATCAGCCACACCCACATATATCAGTAGGAAAAAGATAATGATTTAAGATCTAATCACAGGCTTCAAACCAATTTCAATGAATCAGGTATTTAGATAATCATTTATAATTAGTTTGGTAGATTTATGAAAACATTTAAAAAATTGAATGCAATACACCATTATAGAAAAACACGCATTCTCTAGGTTCATGAACACTTGATATTTCTCCACCGTTAATGTATTTGGGTAAAATAATTGGTTAAAATATTTCTCAGCATAGAATAGGTGATATACTTTTATATCATGACCTGCACAACCAATTTCGGTCACTTCTTGTTAGGACCTACCAATACATAGGTGATGAAACCAACTTTATAAGTTTGTAGGGTATTAAAATTTTTAATATAAGATATATTGTTTTTATCAACACCTCATTCTCTTGAGTCCCTTTATCACCATGAAATATCAGTGGTTTTTAATTAGTCATATCTTGATAAAGGTATATCATTCTTCCTATATCTCTTCCACCCTCCTATATCAAATACCAAAAAGTCTAGATGATAAATTAAACAATACCAGGGTTTATGAGAGGGTTAGCCTATTACAAATGCTTTGTAGTTTCCTCTATTCCATTCGTAGGGTCCTTCCTTGGACGAATTATCTAAAAACATAAATTATAAAACAAAACTAATATAATATTTTCATTCAAAAAAATCAATTAAATCAAAAACTAACCCGATCACTTTTATAAAAATATTAACAATAATAAAATTAATTCAAAATATTAATGGGGTGAAATTAATAGAAATTTTCAATCATATCCTCATTGAGAAAGGTTTGGTCACATAGTGTGGAAAACCAAATTCCAAATTTTTATGTGTTGTTAAAAGGATTTTAGACCTAACCTTCATAGTTGTCACACATTTTTCTAGACTGCATTCTTAAATTTTGCACCTTTGGTTTCCTTTACCATATTACCCCAAAATCTAAAATTCTGAAAAACACCACATAAATTCTTCTTGAAATTAATAATAAAAAATAAACAACATCAAAACTCATCAATATTTATGAAAACCAGAAATATTCTCCCATATCTCATTATAAAATCACATGCTTTAAATACTAGATATGATACAAAGTAAAGCGACCAAAGAAAGATAATTCTTTATTTTACATAATTTCTATAAGTTTTACATTACATCTCATGAATAATCTTACAATTTAAAGAATTGGATGTTTAGTGTCATTTTTTATCTGCAAAATAAAAAAACTAAAATACTTATAAAAATTTATATATAATCAAACCACACTGAATTTTCTTCCATAATTATTATAAACTATACTCATCTTCACATCTTTTGAAATTAAAATCAAATAAGGGGTGTTCTCTAATTATTAGTATTTTTAAAACAAATCAATATTTTATCAAGTATTATATCATAAGAATGTGAGAAACAATTATCATGGGGTAAATATTAATTTAAAAGAAACCTAGAACAATACAATTTGTCCATAATTCATGATAGAAGCACATGTAATCTAAAATAAAGCAACATATAATATGGAATAAGATTATGGAATCTTGAAATAACAAACATGATCAATAGGGAATAATAATAGGTATATTATATAAAAATTGTGAATGTACTGGAAAAATAGAATACTAATGAACTATAGCATAAAAAATCATTGAAAAACATTACATAGTGGTCCATACATCCAACTCATATGAACCATTATATGGTTTCTCTGGAATTACTTCTTGTGAGACATTAGTGATTCAATCATCATAAATCACAACCCATTAGTGACTCGATTAAAATAACTCACACTCCTTTTTTGTCATAGGAGAAATAAAATATTAACTAATGCATTATAGAGATATATATTACACCACCCATGTATATCCTTACATATGTGTAATATATGAAAACATTTATTAATCATATCATAAGGAAATGATGAAAATAAAACGGGTTTCATAAAAAATGATATCATATAAAATGAATTTAGAAACAGATCATTTGATACCAAGAATCTAATCACCCCAAAGGATTATTTTATATGGGTATTAAGTTGTTAATTCATAAAAAGTTACTCTAATATAGATGTATATTTTTAGAAAAAGAGGAAAATAGAAGTGAAATCATAAAAAGTGATTTTGTAAAACATAGCGTAAAAAGATAAAGTTGTGGGTCAATATTAAAATTTTCTTTCGATAATTAAACATGAAAAACTTTTTAAAATTATAATTGGAATGGAATATCAATAATAGATCCTTGAAAAATACATATTTATTCTTTTTATGAAACATAGAGTATGAGATTAAATGTATGATAATGAATTAAAAAACTTTTAATCATTAAAAAAATATTTATTGAATTATGTATCATAAAATTGGTTGATAAATGTTGTTACCCTAACCCCATTAGCCCAAAGTATGTGCCTACTAATATGGCATTAGCATAAGATATAAGTAATCACATCCCAAAGGATCGATCAGTTTAGTATTCTTGGTAAACTAGATATATACATGAGTCTTAAATTACATTTGAATACACAAATTATAGAATTTTTTTTAATAAAAACTTTATTACATCTAGAATATCCATGCATATCAATCATAGTAAACTTCATATAATACTATGGAAAGGGAAAAATAAAGATGAGTGAAAATTCCTCATAAGGGTTAATTTTAGTAGAAACTATGAATAAATAAGGAATAATCAAAATGGAAAGGTAGATAACTAAAACACATTCCATTAAATTAATAAATTTAGAATAATATGAAAGGGATAAAATCTGATCAAAAAAATTCCACATATATAATCACATGATAATGAAACATATCAATTCATATTCTAACTAATTGAGTAATCACATGGAATATCAATAACTTAATTCATAATTATGGAATTCATAATAATAGATATATAAAATATACTACTGAGGATTCATGATAATATATCTAATACCACTAAGGCTTGATGCAAATATACCTAATACCATTGAGGCCTCCTTCTAAGATATCTAATACTGTCAAGGATTCATACCAAAAATCTTCTAAATGAGTGAGTCTTTGGCCAAAATAATTTCTACTTTGTCTCCTGAAACCTAATGATGAATCTAGGGGCTACGATCAGACCCTCTCATCACATATGAACTCCAATTCATTCCTCATATAAAAGGGTTGAAACATAATTAATATAAACACCTGTCTTAAAACAAGAATATGAATTTTAAATAGTTTCTCTAATCAATATACATAATCATAAACCATATTGAGTAAAGTGAATGGTATAAAAATAGTACATCCCCTGTTAAACTAATCATAAAAAAATTAAAGAAATAATAAGGATGATATAATTACAATATATATCTATAGAAGTTAGAATAATGGTTGTTTTCATTGATGAAATAAAATATATCGTTCATAAAATTCTTGATGAAAATATCATTTTCATTTAGAAAATCATTTTTATCATACTTTAATTTGAAAATAAAATTTAAAAATATTTTATTCAAAAATATCATCATCAACATCATCATGATAATAAAATTTTTTATTTAGGAAGAAAAAGGGAACAAATAAAGAAGACAAAAAAAGAAAAAAAAACAAGAGATAGGCAACAAGGCACACTAGAACTATGGGGTCTAATGTAATGTAAATTGAGAGCATCTCATATTATAAAATTAACCCCATCAGGTTTCAAGAAATTGATCGAAGGGAGGAAAGTGACGATGGAGACTGTGCTCACTATTGACGCTAGATGATCTGCAACTCTGTTCCCCTCCCTCCATGTGTGGGTCACGCTGACATTGTGGAGGAGGGTGTGACATTTCCTAACCATGTAGGATATTGACCAAGGTGTATGAACTTTTCCATTCAAAGACTTGTGAATAATTAAAGAATCAGTCTCCGCTTGAGGGGTCACAATTTCCCTCTGTTCTCAAAGGGATAGTCCGGTAATAGGGCTTTGGCCTCTACTTGAAGCGGGGTGCCTTTCCAATAAAAAGCAGTGAACGCCACACATGTCCTGAACCACACCCCCTCCTCCCATATCACCTAGTAGGAAAGAACCATCTGAGTTGAGATTGTATCCCGAGGCCGAAGGGTACCAGCATATCCATTTCCCTTGTGGCATGTTGCAGGGAGGATTAACCGGAGGAGAACTTACTTGTAGAAACTTCAATGAGGGAGCCTCCTACTAGTTTAGGATGAGTGTGACCAGGTCCAGTAGCATATTCTTCATGCTCTCTATAATGGACCTTTCATTAGGAGTGGTTCCTTCATAGCGGGTTTGGTTCATGGCATGCCACATGCTCCAACACCCTACACTGAAAATGAGAGACCGAGCCATCCTTTCCAGGTCTAAAAAATTCATCCCATGGAATCAATTGTCCATGAAGGGGATATAACCTTGAAAATCAGAGGAGAACACTATGAAGTTTCTAGAAGAAGACTAGACATTGTGTTCCCACTCGCTCTCGAAGAACAGGTGGATCATGCTCTCTTCGTGCTGGTTGCGACAACAATGACATCTGAAGGACAGACTGATACCTACCTTCTGGACCTGCTCATATGTATCCACCGCATAGTTTTTGATTCTCCATGTCAAGAAATTATATTTGGAAGGTATTTTCTTGCACCAAATAGTAGTGTTCCAGGTTTTGTGAGGGCCCTGCGAAGCCGAGAGCCTGCAATAATCCTTAGTAGAGAAGCGCCCCGAGGAGGAACTAGTGAAAACGCATGTGTCTGGGTCCACGTTAATACCAATTAAATCAATGAGATCCTATTGTTCTATCTCTATCACAACCTTTTTAAATTAGGAGTAGAGACTGGATTATTTTAAGGTTATCAAGGGAGCCTAGAAACCTAAAAATCCCAGAACAGAGCCCACCCAATTATGCCTCTAGAAGATAATCCTTCCCTTACCCAAAATCGAGCGGGAGTTCTGTTTCAGGGTGTTGATGGTAGGGTAAATTCTAGACCAGAACGGGGATGCATTACCGCCAGTGTACTCCTCATCCCCCACCCAGTTGTAGGACATGGACTTCTCCCATAAGGATTTCCCTTTGATCAGTTCCCATGCTAGCATGGTATGCATGCAGTGCAGTGTTTAATTAAGGCTCCTCACATCAACTCCCCCCTCCTAGATTATATTTTCCATTCTTTCCCACGAAATCCAGTGACGCTTCCCCTCATAAAGAGTATCCCACACAAAGTGGGATAAGATCTTATCAATAGTCCCGATGACTCCTTTTGGCACAGTAGTGGAGGGCATTGCACGAATGGGGATCGCCTCCAGTACACTATTAACCAAGGTGATCTACCCCCCCCCCCCAAAGTAAAAGAAAGTATTCTTCCAGTTGAGGACCCTCCTTGTGATCTTTATCACAATATGATCAAAGTATCGGATCTTCAGTCTCCAGGAAGAAATTGGGGTTCTAAGGTAATCCATGGGAAAGGACCCACGGTGCATGTCAATCTTACTCCAAAGAGAAGAAGCCATGCTCGGTATACACTTATTAGAGATGTAAAGGTTACTTTTAGAATTATTGATAACCTTCCCACTCCAATAACAATATTCCTCAAGAATTCTCCTAATACCATTAACAGACCTCCTTCCATCGTTGATGAAAATAAAAGTATCATCTGCAAACATAAAATGGGAAATTGGAGGGAGGATCAATGTTCTGTAATAATGGAGTAAGTCACCATTGGATAAACCCCTATTAATGAGGTGGCTAAGCTTGTCTTGAGAAAGAATGAATATGATGGGAGAGATTGGTTCTCCCTAACAAAGCCCTAGGGTGTCCTTGAAAAATCCATGAGTCTTTACCATGAAGGAAACAACCATCCAGGAGTAGCTGAAACATCTGAAAATGATATCTGAGGCCTTCTGAGAGAGGCCCATCACTAAAAAAACTATGTTTATGAATCCCCACTCTATTATATCATAGTCCTTATTCCTATCCAATTTGATGGCCATGTTTGAGCCATGAATCTTTATGTTAATATCTCTCATAAGTTCTTGGGCCTTGCCAATGGCCCCTTGTATTGACCGTCCCTTAACAAAGCCATGTTGTTCAATAGAATTCCGCTGAAGAAGGAGTTTGGACAGCCTCAATGTGATGATACTGTCCAAGATCTTCTAGGGAAAATTACACATACACACCAGTCTATAGTGTGAGAGATAGGAGGGATCTCTAACCTTCGGTATTAGAACTAAGGTTGTGGCATAAGTAACCCTCGGGAGGCTACCACCCTGAAAGAAATCCTGAATATAATTAGTGATATCATCTTTAAAAACCTCCCATGCATCCCTGTAAAAGGAGCCAGGGGATCCATTCGGGCCGAGGCGCTCTCTGTATTGAAGTTGATCATAGCCAAGTGGATTTCTTCCCCGTCAGGGATCCTTTCAAGACAAGTGTTGTCTTGGTTAGAGACAAATTTGACCATTTCCTTCCAAATGGACGCATTACAATTGGGATACCCCAGGGCCATCCTCGGGTTGGGGCCATCCAGGATATGCATGAAGAACGAATGCACCATGTTTCCCACTGTGTCTCTATCATCTGTGTATGTCCCATTTTCAAGAAAAATGTTTGGTATTATGGGGTGCCTTATTTCTTTCAAGCAGGTATAGAATAAGGATGAGTTCCTATCACCCTCGTTCAATCACTTTATCCTAGATATTTCGTGTTCCACATGTTCTTTCTTGAGGGGCATCTCCACCAATAAGTTCTTTCTGGTAGAGTGCTCCTCAAACAACACATCACTTTAGCTCTCTTCCAAACTAGATTCCAGATTCTCGATACTCAGTTTCATTGCTTCCATGTTCTGGTCAGGGAGAGGTAGATCCTTGGCCCCCGCTTTCAACCCATATTTCAGCCGACGTAGGTTGTTGTGGACCACAACACACAAATTTCCCTACATTGGTTCCCCCTACAGCTTGCTGATGATCTGTTTTTAGCTAGGGGTGCATGTCCAGTAGTGTTAGTACCTAAAACCCTCCAAAGACTCCGGCCTGGGGGGCAGGGAAACCAATAGTGGTGAGTGGTTTGAAATATCACGAACAATGTTATTTACCTTGGCATTGGGAAATTTGTAAATAAGATTGATGTTACCAAGGTCATGATCAATCCGGATCTAGAACCTTCTACCTCATTTCTGGTTATTACACCACATGAAGGGGTCACCGGAGAAGCCTAAGTCCATTAAACCATTCTCAGCCATGAATTCAATGAAATCCAAGCTGGCCCTCCTGGGTAATTCCCCTTTGGCCTTATTCTCCTTAGAATCAGATATGACGTTGAAATCACCTCCCACGGTCTAGGGAGAGTCCCTTGGATCAAAGGAACTAAGATATTTCCACAATATTTCACGACCATGGGTGTCACAGTTGCTATACACGAAGGAAACCAACACACATTCCCCACTCCTCTATATCTTCGTAGTAATGAACTAGTCACCTGAACATATCAGATCAACTGATAATTCCTTTGACAAGAATAACCAAATGTTCCTGTTAAACAGAACTAATTGCAAGGCACCATGCAGATTGATATTGTGACTGAACTCCTGGATCTTAGAAGGCTTCTGCTTATATTCCAGGTTAGAAACCACATCCACTTTTTTCTTACTTACCTCCATATAAATGAAGTCATATTTCACCATGGCTCTGAGGCCTCAGGAATTTCATATGATTAAGGATAACATTAATCATGAAAAATCTTGGCTTTGGCCCCAGGCCCATTGGTCTCTTTGAGTTGGGAGGAGTAATTCTCCCTCGCGAGTATTAGTTTGAAATGAGTACAAACTCCTGGACTTGAAGCATGGTGATGTGTTGAAAATTGGGCCAAAGAGGTGTCCTTCCTAATGGTCTGACCTCTCATAGCACTAGATGGGGATGGAGGTTCATATCGATCATGGACCAAAGGCTCCAAGCCATCCAACTGGTCTGCACTGTCATTATGCTTCACACTGACATCAACCAAAGTTGGAAGGCAGAGCACTGACCTGGCATCCATTGGCCATCCGAGAGCACTTGGTGATCCCTTTTTCTCTTGTGAGGGTAAACTCGGAGGTTCTGAGAGCCTAAGGGGATGACTCATGACACTTTCTAGTAGAATTCCTCCTGAAAGAAAACTGACTTCGGTTGCAGAAGCGACCAAAGAACACCTGGGCCATAGAGGAGGCCATTGGAGCAAAGCACTCCAACTCTTGACAGTTAGATATAGCATCTGGAGGGATAAAATGGGAAGAAGCATGTTCTCTAGGGCAGGGGGAACTTGTTGGACCTCAACCAAATCTTGAGGGGAACCCTAGGAAGGTCCAGGCTCAGGAATATTTGAAGGAGGTGGATCACCGTAGGGGGAGGGCCGAGGGTGATGACTTCGACCACCGTGCCTTCGGTTCCTACAAATCTGGAAAAAATTACCTTGGAGAGTGCAGGAAGTGCAATACATGGGGACACTGGGAAGACTAGGTCCTGCCTCCAATCCACTGATCATTTCACTTTCAAAGATATACTATAAGGGAGGGGGAGGTGATCGTACCACGATTCACTGTTACATTTTCACACTTACATCGCTGTGCTAAACATATTTTGTATTAAAAATTATAAAAATATTATCAAATTGTGCTTCATGTTTGATTCAATAATTTTGTGTTCATCACTGTTAAATAGGTCAACGATACTTGTTTTGAAAATTACAATGTAGGTGGAGGTGATTTGGAGGTCCCTTGATGAAGTGAAAGAAAACTGGGCCAAAATTGCATGGATCCATGAATATCTGTCCGCTGTTTTGAATAGTACACGAAATACGTGCATCCAAATGGGGTGAAATTTTGTGGCCCTATCCAAAATTCAATATTCTACATTTCATATTAAAGAACACAATCCTGATTCGACTTTCATGGGGCCCATCTGAACATATCTGTCCAAGCCACCGAATTTGGACTAAGTCAAATGCGGTGTTTTGTATTTTATCAATATCTTGAGCTCTAGTTGTCCAAATAATGCCAAACATTCGGTGGATATAGTAAAGAGGCAAGGATACAACTTTTCTATTTTCTAAAAAGCGAGATAAGACTTTCGGAAGGCCGAAATGCATCGTGCAAGTGGATTGATGAAATCTGTGTTCCCAAAACCACCTCCCACATTTCCTATAAAAGGACACCTTGGGCTCCTCATTTGGAAGTTCGGACAAGAGGCAAGGTGCTGCCATTTTGGAGTCCCCAAGGAGTCTTCTCAGTATCCCTATCAGTTCTGGAGGCTATGGGAAGTGCTACTTCAACATCTTCTTCTTCTTCCTCTCCCATGGGTTTCTAAACCCCTTGTGATCACCCGGGGAGGAACGTGATGTACATCCCGAGCTTCATGTTTGTAATATTTGAATGATATTTTAAATTCCAGATTTTTGTGTTGTTTTTAATCATCTTCTATTATTATTTTATTGAGTTATGTACTGGTATTTCATGCTCAACTCATATGATCATGTTTGGGGGTACCCATTCATGTGATGTTTCACACCCCGTTCACCACTTTCTTTCCCCCTTTCAATTGCGGTGTTTGTGTGGTTTATATTGGTCAATTGAACTCACACAAGAACTTTCCAGGCTATGTACATTTATGTCATGGTATCACAAAGAAATAACATACAAATCTGGACAGCGCATCGAGTTTTTCATGTGTTGCCTTGGTGAGTTTTGGTTATGAAGTCAAACACAATTCACCCAATCATCGGCGGTGTCCGGTGAATTGTTATGTGTTTTCGACTGAACCCTAGGAGGTATCCAAGTAAAAACTCAGTAACATTCTGGTTCTAGGTGTTACAAACCAGGGATTAAAAGATCATAACCCCATCCCTTGAAGCGATGAAGGATGAGCATCACGAGAATTCCCCGGGTTGATCACGCTTAATCAATCTTGTTCATTTCTACTTTGTTTTATCGCTTTCATTTTCTATTTTCATCATTAATCATAAAACCCCCAAGTTTCACAAAACCTAATTCACCTTCTACTTTCATAATAAGATCCCTCTTTTTAAATTAATGATCTAAGGCTCCGTCGAGATACGACCTAGGGTTGCTGCTATACTGCAAAAATTCTAGTTAAAAATAAACATCTAATTTGACGCGCTCGACAACGTGGTCAAATTTTGGCGCCGTTGCCGGGGATCCAAGATCATTTTTTTCTTTATTTATTTTTATTGGGTCATTTTACTTCTTTATTAGTACTCCTCTAAATACCCCACCCCCATTTGATTGTTTTTTTTTTGGGTTTTGTCTTTATTTTTTGTTGTTTTTGGTGTGTTCTTTCTCTCTCTCTCTCTCTCTCTCTCTCTCTCTCTCTTCTTCTCAATATACCTCTATAATTTTATAGTATAACATTATATTCTTATTTCACCCTTCTTAAGTTTTTTTTTATCCATATCAAATAAAAAAAACACAACAAACAATCAATCAATCAAACTGAACATCATTGTTGCATGACAAGATCTGGTAAAGGAACACTACTTGAATTTGATCCTGAAATTGAAAAGTAACATCACAAAAAAATCAAGGCATCTAGAGAAGTTCAATCAAGTAACATTGTGGAACCTCATTTAGAACCTCAAGTGGTTCTAAACCAACCGAAAATTGAACCCAATCAAACCCAAGAAAACATGGTTACAAATAATCAAACTTTAAAAGAACTTACTACCCCTGATGTGGAGTACCAACCTGCGTACATCCAATATCCTGAGGAAGTAGCCAACTTTGAGCTTAGATCAGGTCTCATCCACCTTCTTCCAAAATTCCATGGTCTTTCCGGAGAGGACCCTCACAAACATCTAAAAGAGTTTCACATAGTGTGCTCCACCATGAAACCCCAAAATGTGTCTGAGGACCTCATTAAGTTTAGGGCCTTCCCTTTCTCCCTTGATGGTGTAGCCAAAGATTGTCTATACTATTTGCCTTCCACAATTGGGGGATGAAATGAACTAAAAATACTTTTTCTAGATAAGTTCTTCCCTGCCTCCTGAACTGCATCAATTAGGAAAGAAATCTGTGGAATTAGGCAATCACAAGGAGAGACCCTTCATGAATACTAGGAGAGATTCAAGAGACTTTGCTCAAGCTGCCCCCACCACCAGATTAGTGAACAACTATTAATCCAATACTTCTATGAGGGACTTATCCCCATGGATCTTGGAATGATTGATGTTTCAGCTGGTGGTGCCCTAGTTGACAAAACTCCTTCTGCCGCTCGTGACTTAATAGCCAACATGGCTCAAAATGCGCAACAATTTGGTACACGAGCTATTGCACCAACCCGAGGAGTTCATGAGGTAAGTCATTCAGCCCTAGAACAAATGGTAGATACTAAACATGATGAGATGCATACCCTTCTAAGGCAATTATCTCAAGCACAAGGTAACTCACACTCTACTTCTATTCCATTGCATTGTGGTATTTGTTCTGATAACACTCATTTTTATGACCAGTACCCACAACTCCAAGATTCATCTGAGTCCTGTGCAGCTGTGTTCCTAGGGCGTCCATTCCAACAAGCGCCTCCCTTCAAGCAAGAACCATTCAGGCCAAATCCAAACCCCGGGTGGCAAGCACAACCACAATACTGACAAGGAGGAAACTCAAGCTACCCGAAGCAGAATTGGTATCAACGAGGCCAAGGTATGAAACCATATTATCCTTCAACTTCGCAAAACAATCATCCTCCTCCTCCTCCCAAATCTGAACCAAGCCTCGAGGACATGGTGAAACAAATGGCAACCCAGAACCTGCAGTTCCAACAGACCACACAATCGGCAATTCAAGACCTACGAACTCAAGTGGGACAATTGGCGAACATCATCGGTGAGCTTAAGATGCAAGGTTCTGGACAACTACCATCCCAACCCATTTCCAATCCAAAGGATAAAGGTAATGTATGTGCAATTACACTTCGTAGTGGTAAAGAAGCTTCTCCTTCTACTGATCCTATGAAACAGGTATGTCCCCCTCTTGAAAACACTCCTTCCCAACCCTCAAAAATTTCATGTAATGAAAAACAAAACAAAAAGGGCAATCAAATTATCATTGATGATTCAAATGAACAATCAGTTCCTCTTCCTTTCCCTCAAAGACTCTCTAAATATAAGAAAAACTTTGATAATGAGATTGACAATGAAATAATGGATACATTTAAAAAAGTTCAAGTTAATATTCCATTGTTGGATGCCGTCAAGCAAATTCCCCGTTATGCCAAATTTCTTAAAGAGCTTTGCACCCATAGAAGGAGGTTGAAGGGGAATGAGAGAGTCAACCTGGGGAGGAATGTATCAGCCTTGATTCAACCAGCAATGCCAACCAAATTCAAGGATCCCGGCACATTCACCATACCTTGTACCATAGGGGAGACCTTCTTTTCTGATGCTATGCTAGATTTAGGTTCTTCCATTAATGTAATGCCTCACTCTGTATATACTTCTCTACAGGTTGGAGAGATTCAACCAACAGGAATTATCGTGCAACTTTCCAACCGGAGTACAACACATCCTAAAGGAGTGATTGAGGATGTCCTTGTTAGAGTGAAGAATCTCATCTTCCCCGCTGATTTCTACATTCTTGATATGGAAGATACCTGAACCCAAGGACATGCCCCTCTCATACTTGGGAGGCCATTCCTCAAAACAGCAAAGACGATCATCAATGTTCACAAAGGTACATTGTCCATGGAATTCGGAGGAGAAAAGGAAAGTTTCAACATCCTTGAGGCTATAAAACACCCCGTTGAAGAGCACTCCACTCTTCCTGTCTATTCAATGGAAGTGCTCTCAAACGATGCACACACACACAATTCTCTCCTCAACCCAAACTCTGATTCTTTTTTGTTTTCTTCACCCTTGGATGATTTGAGTTTTGGTTCTTCATTTGATTGTTGTGTGGGTTCAGAAAAATGTAAATTTTGTGCTTTAATTGATGAGTGTGTTTATTCTGAGGTACCCATGACTATCGATGATTCTGTAAATCTCATTTCAATAGATTCTCTTTCCTTTGAGAATAAACATGAGCAGATAGATAGTTTCATAGACCTCACTCCCCATAAATCCCCTCCCTCAATCTAGAAACAACCAGTGTTTGAACTTAAACAACTTCCTTCTAATTTAAAATATGCATATCTTGAGGGTATTGACCAATTTCCCGTCATTATTTCCGATAACCTCTCTCCACAACAGGAATTGAAACTTCTCAAACTTTTGAGAGAGTGTAAAAAGGCAATAGGATGGACATTGGCTGATATTCCTGGGATTAGCCCATCTATTTGTATGCACCATATACTTTTGGATGATGAGGCTAAACCCGTAAGACAATCTCAACGTCGGTTGAATCCCACTCTCCTTGAAGTGGTAAAATTGGAAGTCAGTAAATTACTTGCTGCAGGGATCATTTATCCTATATCTGATAGTAAATGGGTCAGCCCAGTGCAAATTGTGCCAAAAAAAATAGGAGTAACAGTTTTGTCAAATGAAAGGAATGAATTGGTTCCAACACGTGTGCAAAACAGTTGGCGAGTCTGTATTGACTACCGTCGACTGAATCAAGCCACGCGGAAGGACCACTTTCCTTTACCTTTCATTGACCAAATGTTAGAACGATTGGCTGGTAAGTATCATTATTGTTTCCTTGATGGATATTCGGGTTATTTCCAAATCCATATAGCCCCTAAGGATCAAGAAAAGACAACATTTAACTGTCCATTTGGAACATTTGCATACAGAAGGATGCCATTTGGTCTATGTAATGCTCCTGGTACTTTTCAGCGATGTATGTTGAGTATTTTTTCTGAGTACCTTGAGAGTTGTATGGAAGTATTTATGGATGATTTCACGGTTTATGGTTCTTCTTTTGATGATTGTTTGGAAAACCTAGGTTCTGTCCTCCACCGCTGCATTGAAAAAGATCTTGTTTTGAATTATGAAAAATGTCATTTCATGGTTGAGCGGGGGATAGTTCTTGGGCATATCATTTAAAATAATGGAATTCAGGTTGATAAATCTAAAATTGAATTAATTTCATCCCTTCCATTTCCAAAATGTGTTCGTGAGGTGCGGTCTTTCTTGGGTCATGCTGGTTTTTACCGACGATTCATTAAAGACTTTAGTAAGATCGCACTTCCCTTATCTCGGTTGTTACAAAAGGATTCTGAATTTTTTTTATAAAAATTGTGAGGATGCATTCAATTCACTAAAAAAGATTTTCACATCACCTCCCATAATCCAACCACCTAGGTGGGATCTCCCCTTCGAGCTTATGTGTGATTCCTCTAACTTTGCAGTTGGTGCAGTTTTATCACAAAGGGTTGAAAAGGCTCCTCATGTAATTGCATATGCCTCGCGTACCCTTGACCCTGCCCAGGTAAACTACACAACCACAGAAAAAGAACTCCTTTCTATAGTGTTTGCCTTGGAAAAATTCCGTTCATATCTTATTGGGTCAAAAGTGATTGTGTTTTCTGACCATGCTGCCCTTCGTTTCCTCCTAAAGAAACCTGAAGCCAAGCCCCGCCTCATTCGGTGGATGCTCCTCCTCCAAGAGTTTGACCTTGAGATTAGAGATAAGATAGGAGTGGAGAATGTTGTAGCTGACCACATTAGTAGTATTTCCCCACCATTGGACCATCATTTTGACTCACCCCTACCCATTGGAGAATTCTTCCCTCATGAGAACCTTTGTGATGTTGTGGACCTTACCCCCTAGTATGCGGACATTGTGAATTTTCTAGCAACATCTAGGGTCCCCACTGATTTTAGCACTTCACAATCCCAGATACCTAAACATGACTCTCGATGGTACATTTGGGATGACCCATACTTGTGGAGAATTTTTAGTGACCAGGTTGTTCGTAGGTGTGTCCCTGACCATGAGTTCACCTTTGTTTTGACATTCTGCCACACCTTGGCATGTGGGGAGCAATTTGTCTCTCAACGTACAGCTTGAAAGGTCCTTGACTCAGGATTATATTGGCCAACATTGTATAGAGATGCCCATAGGTTTTGTAAATCATGTACTCGATGTCAATTCACAGGGAATATCTCCAAGAGGAATGAAATTCCCCAACAGCCCATGTTATTTTGTGAGATCTTCGATGCATGGGGCATTGACTTCATGGGGCCTTTTCCAAATTCATTTGTCTTTGTATACATCTTATTGGCTGTTGACTATGTATCTAAATGGGTGGAAGCAAAGGCCACCAGGACCGATGACTCTCGAGTGGTTGTTGATTTTGTGAGGTCCCAGATTTTCAGTAGGTTTGGTCTACCAAGATTCATCATTAGTGATCAGGGTTCACATTTTTGCAATCGTAACATGAAAAACTTGCTTCGTAAGTATGGGGTTGTTCATAAAGTCTCCACTTCATATCATCCCCAAACTAACGGACAAGCAGAAATTTCAAATCGGGAAGTTAAGATAATCTTGGAGAAAAAGGTACAACCCAATAGGAAAGATTGGAGTTTGTGCTTGGATGATGCACTTTGGGCGTACCGTACTGCTTTCAAAACACCGATCGGAATGTCACCATATAGGATTGTGTTTGGGAAATCTTGTCACCTCCCGGTGGAGGTAGAACACCGTGCATATTGGGCTGTTAAACAATGTAATATGAACCTTTCAGATGCAGGTGAGGAAAGAAAGCTGTAGATTCAAGAGTTGGAAGAAATTCGACGTGATGCATATGAAAACTCCCGAATCTATAAAGAGAAGACAAAGGCTATTCATGATAGCATGATTCACCAGCAGAAGTTCCATATTGGTGAGAAGTTCCTCATGTACAATTCTAGGCTTAAGCTCCACCCAGGTAAGCTTCGTTCTCGATGGCTCGGTCCTTATATTGTTACTAATGTTTACCCTTTTTGTGCAATACAGGTTTTGCATGAGTAGAGTGGACGAAGTCTTACCGTCAATGGGAAGAGACTTAAACACTTCTATGAGGATTTTCAAAAGAGTCTGATGGAGGAAATCCACCTTCTCGACGCATCATACCAATAAAACACACCAGGTTTTATCCTTCCTTCTCACATTTTCAATTATTTCAGTGAGGACACTGCACATTCTAGGTGTGGGGGGTGGATAAATTACTAGTTTAGTTAGAATTTTTCATTGTTTTCTCCTTTTGTTTTCTCTTTCTGGCCTTCTTTATGGTATTTTTATTTTTCCCCATCAACAATTTCGAAATTCCATGATGTAGTGACCAGAAAGTGGAGAAAGTAAAAATACCATAACGAAGGCTAAAAAGAGATTGTGTATGAGTTTACCATCAAGGAGTGATTTTTAGTGAATTGGTTTTCTGTCAATGATATAAATGGTCGTATCTATGTGAAACCTTTGAGATGATTGATTCCCATTGTGTGAGTAGTTTTTGGGAAAACTGTGTCGCTAATATCTCCAAAAAAATTTGCACCAAACCACAATGTGTGATTATTTCTTACTTAATATAAGGTAAATATATTTTGGGTTAATATTTTTCAGCTTTAAATGATATTTCCATACGTTAGTTCCTTATCCGATCTGTTTCATTACTATACCAGATTGACCTATGCATGTGTACCTAATGTCCAACTGTTGTACGCCCTCAAAAAAAATTGTTGTGTCTTGGGCAGGTCAAAAACCACTCCTCCTCAACCTTTTATCTTGTTATAACTATTGCAATTAGTGTCGTGAGGAGATCAAACAAGGGTTGAGAGATGAGTGTGATATTTGTTCCAATTGAAACTTCAAAAAAAATGAGGGGAGTGATGAAATGTGCAACATATGGGTATATCTAGGTCGAGAGCTTATGGTTTGACTTCTGGGAATGCTTAAATGAGTGGGTCTTGAAATATGATTGCAAAGGATGTAGGACAGGTTCGGTGACAAAATCATTTAAGCTGAAAAATGTTAAAATAACATATATTTATTGGATAGCAAGTGAAAAGAATATCATGGAATGGTTTTCACACACACACATGGAGAGTTAGTGTCATGATTTACTTCTGAAATCCTTTCTCAATTGGGTATCATGAACCTTTTTGAATTTCGCTATGATATGATTTATGAGACATCCTTTTCTATTTTCACTAGGAAGAACTCCTTGGTGTGATTCGTGCATTGATCAATTTACTTTAAATAAAATTCCCTCAAATGATAAATATTCATGATGTTGTAAATATATATATATATGCATCATTGTATTTGGATATGTGACCTTGCCCAAGAGTGCAAATGTTTAGGTGTGGGGGTGTGATCGTACCACGATTCACTGTTTCATTTTCACCCTTACATCGATGTGCTAAACATATTTTGTATTAAAAATTATAAAAATATTATCAAATTGTGCTTCATGTTTGATTCAATAATTTTTTTTTTATCACTATTAAATAGGTCAATGATACTTGTTTTGAAAATTACAATGTAGGTGGAGGTGATTTGGAGGGCCCTTGATGAAGTGAAAGAAAACTGGGCCAAAATTGCATGGATCCATGGACATCTGTGCACTGTTTTGAATATTACACGAAATCCTTGTATCCAAATAGGGTGCAATTTTTTGATCCTGTCCAAAATTCAACATGATACATTTCATATTAAGGAACCCAATCCTGATTCGGTTTGCATGGGGCCCATCCTAACTGATCTGTCCAAGCCACCGAATTTTGACCAAGTAAAATTCGGTGTTCTGTATTTTATCAATATCTTGAGTTCTAGTTTTCCAAACGGTGCCAAACTTTCGGTGGATACAGTCAAGAGGTAGGGCTAAAACTTTTCTATTTTTTAAAAATTGAGATAAGACTTTCTGAAGGCCGAAACGCATCGTGCAAGTGGATTGATGAAATCTGTGTGCCCAAAACCACCTCCCACATTTCCTATAAAAGGACACCTTGGGCTCCTCATTTGGAAGTTCGGCCAAGAGGCAAGGTTCTGCCATTTTGGAGTCCCCAAGGAGTCTTCTCAGCATCCCTAGCAGTTCTGGAGGCTATGGGAAGTGCTACTTCAACATCTTCTTCTTCTTCCTCTCTCATGGGTTTCTAAACCCCTTGTGATCACCCGGGGAGGAACGTGATGTACATCCCGAGCTTCATGTTTGTAATATTTGAATGATCTTTTAAATTCCAGATTGTTGTGTTGTTTTTCATCATCTTCTATTCTTATTTTATTTATTTATGTACTGGTATGTCATGCTCAACTCATATGATCATGTTTGGGGGTACCCATCCATGTGATGTTTCACACCCCGTTCACCACTTTCTTTCCCCCTTTCAATTGCGGTGTTTGTGTGGTTTATATTGGTCAATTGAACTCACACAAGAACTTTCCAGGCTATGTACATTTATTTCATGGTATCACAAAGAAATAAAATACAAATCTGGAAAGCGCATCGAGTTTTTCTTGTGTTGCCTTGGTGAGTTTTGGTTATGAAGTCAAACACAATTCACCCAATCATCGGCGGTGTCCGGTGAATCGTTATGTGTTTTTGACTGAACCCTAGGAGGTATCCTAGTACAAACTCAGTAACATTCTGGTTCTAGGTGTTACAAACCAGGGATTAAAAGATCATAACCCCATCCCTTAAAGCAATGAAGGATGAGCATCACGAGAATTCCCCGGGTTGATCACGCTTAATCAATCTTGTTCATTTCTACTTTGTTTTATCGCTTTCATTTTCTATTTTCCTCATTAATCATAAAACCCCCAAGTTTCACAAAACCTAATTAACCTTCTACTTTCATAATAAGATCCCAATTTTTAAATTAATGATCTACGGCTCCGTCGAGAGACGACCTAGGGTTGCTGCTATACTGCAGAAATTCTAGTTAAAAATAAACATCTAATTTGACGCGCTCTACAATGTGGTCAGGAGGGAGATGTCCATATCCACACAGATCTGAGATTCTAGCAAAGCTTGACTACAATAAGTTTGATCATCCGTGAAAATAAAACACCCTAGATAATCCCCAATGGCCTTGAGAAAATCTCCATTCTTAAATGGCAGAGGGATCCCGAGGAGGCAGACCCAGACCGTAGCACGGGTACTCTCCTTCCCACGATGGGCATCCATTGACCACCGTGATAGGTTAAAGTGCCAGCGGCCAAAGGACCTCAGCGCAAACCACCATTTTCAGACGAAATCCTGTTCTGAAGAAATAATCAAATAGAAATAATACTGATGGACAGAGTAAATCTGCACCTGATCCTGCAACCCCCATGAATCCACGAAACTCTTGAAGACCGGGAGTCACGGCTTCGCAGCTCCAAAACGTGCAACAAGGGTCCACCGAGTCACTCTACTAAATTCAAAAATATCCTCATAAACTTTCAAATAAAGTTTCATAGAAATGATGGTCATGTTGGTGGACCATTCTTTATATTTTGTAAATAATATATCTTTTGTATGGTAAAAAGGTTAGAAAAGTTCCTTGTTCAGAAAGAGACAAGAAGATTAGTTTGAAAAATATTGTAAAAATAAAAATTCAGTAACATTTTATTTTAATAAATCATGTTTAAAATATTAAATAAAAAAATTGAAAACATTTTTAGAAATCTTGGTTTTGGAAGAAAACATATTTCCAACAGTAGAGAAAAAATAGAGTTGGATTTTCTTAAAAATATTTTCTAAAACATTTTGTATACCAAAGAGTGTAAAAATGATACTATCACTAAAAAGGGTCATTAATAAACATAGGGTAAAAAAATTAAAGTTTTTAATAAAAAAATTCATATAATTTCCTTTAATTTAAATTCAAGAATAAACTATCTCAGTTATATTGAGATTTTTGAAATAAACCCTAAAAATGATCATAACATTGAAGTGTAAATTGGTCAATGAATCGATTATGTGTATCAAATTTAAACCCAGGTAAAATAATATTAAATAAATTAGTAGATAGTAAAAATTCATTATACATATAATCATATGATATTAATGATAAAGAGTAAGTAATATAACTCAATGAAAAGGAATTGAGATATTAAATTCTTTACTACTTTGTAACTTCAAGATAAAATCCCATTAGATTAAATAATTCAAATTGAATCATATAATAACATTATGAATGAAGTATTCGGGATATTATATATCAAAGGGGTATTCTAGGAACCATGTAAAACTAATTAGGTTCATATCATTATAATATGACTTAATAAAATGAAATTGAGATGAAATCACTTACCTCATGCTTTAATTTTGGTCAAAGTTGTTTAACCTCAAGTATAGTGGTTTTAAATGTGTTATTAACTTATAAAAAATAATATTAATATTTATTATATCATATATTATTCTTATATAAAATCTTATAACCTATTTGTTAATAATCATTCATTATTTTCATTGTTTCAGGTTTTAATTGCCCTATTTTTTTAGTATGTTTTGACTTGTTATTTTTTATTTCTACTAATGAGATCAGGATTTTATAATATCTAAAATTTAAACCATTTTTTAAATTTCACATATATTAATTATATATTTATTTATATTAATCCATATTATTTTGTGATAGGAAATTAAATACACCATTCATAGAGACGGTAGGTCGTATGTACGTATGAATGTTGTTTCCATTTGTTTGTTGTATTGAAAGAAATAAAATTAAATCATATATATGCATATATTATCATTACAGAATCATTTTTATGTCATATATATCACATATTTTTATTAAATACATCCTTAATACATTAAATGTAAAGTGTGAGCAAATCACATCGTTTCATGAGGTTGTAGTTCGTTGTACACAAGAGCGGCGTTATCGTATTCCCACAAAATTGAAATCATAAAATTTTATGTGAAATAATAACTGCAGAATCATAATAACATCATAAATATCATATATATATATATATATATATTATAAACTATATATCCATCATTATCCCAACCTTGAAATGTGTTAATGGAAAAAAATGACATCAGTTCGTGAGGATGTAGTCCACCGTACACACGAACAATGATTTCATAACCCATTTAGAGGAAGTGTTTGAATTTTAAGGTAATAGACTTAAAATAAAACATCTAAATATGTGTAATATATTGAGATTATTATATAATCGTGGTATAATAATAATATAAAGAGTTTTAGAAGGAAATGAATTTTTTTTTAGAAAATTAGTACCTCTTCTTCTGGTATCGACATTAGGTTTACACTAAAGACCTAAAAGGATGGATTTATTCACAAAATAAGGTTTCCATATTGATGGTAGGGAATTTGGGGAGTTATTTAGGTGTTTATTGGTATTATAAAATTTGTTTGAATGTGTGAAGAGATGAAGATAGGGGTGGCCTTTTATAAGTGGGGTGAGTGGCACTCTGGTAATTTTTGAAAATAGAGAATTTCATCCATGTTTTTTAGGTAAAGTTAATAAAATTATGGACCAATATCACTAATATAATAGATAATTTCTAAATATTTCCATCCAATAGGTTTTGGACAAGTTTCAAGTTCATTTTTTCCCTTACGTTTAAAGTTTGGTCCCTTGGTAAATTCATTTTTCTCTCAATTACTGTTCTTAATTTTAATTACTTTCACTAATCATTTTGGTCCAAGAATATGTTGAAATTATTAGAAATTAGAAAATATTATTATTATAAATATTTAATCCATTTTTTCAAATTTAAACCACATATGTGGAAAAATTAATTTAAAATTAATCCCAAGAACGGAATGAGAAAATGAGTTTTTAAAATGAAAATATACAAAATTTTAATATGTTTTTATATCTAAATCCAACATAAAAATGAATCCAATGACATAAATTGTATTAATATATTTAAAATTGATTTAATTCATATTTTAAACCAATTAAAAATATATTTTTACACTATAAATTACTTAGACGAAATGGTAGTTTTCAATAAAAAGCTGGTATTTTCCTAAGTCATCAAAAAAAAATTCTCATAAAAATAACAAATATTCACCCTCAGATTATTTTGACAACAAAAATTTAAAACTGAACTATATTTTTGATAAATAAAATTTATAAAATGTTCTAATTTTAGTTTTAAAATAAGTGGACCATTTAAAGATGGAAAAATTTCCTTTAGAAAAATACATCTTCTTATGTGTGAAATTGGATTTGTTATTATCATATGCCTATGAAATAAAATTGATAAATTTAAAAAAAATTACTGAATATATAATATATAAATTTTATTAATATAATTCATTAATATTAATTAATTTAATTTTTTAATATACAAAACCTTTGGGCACATAAAAATAGTTTTTATAAAAACATTTATTTATACTCATTTGGTATTCAATTTCATTTTTAATTAATTAGTATCCAATTAATTCATTTTATTTTTGTGTAAAACTATATTTTCATATGTTAGTTAATTATATTAATACTTATTATTCCAATGGCTAGGCTATAACTATCATATTAAATAATAATATTAACAGTATATTGTTTTTCGGTAAAACGTCATCTTACAGGTAACGCAAGATATCGATGGGACTCGTTGTTGCATGTGATACATGATAAACTTCGAATTTCATAGAATTTAAGGTATATATTAGATTTAATTTATTTAAAGTACTAAATATATCATAAAATTTTTGGATGTTATATTCCTTTCTATGATTATTGTTGCGTGTCATACACACCATAGAATATGATGTTCATATTTCAAAATTTCAGGGTGTGAAATTCTACCCACCATAAAAAAATATGTCCTTGAAATTTAAAAAATTATCATGGTAATAAATTGTTTCAAATTTTTAAATTCTTTTGTTGAAAAACCCATTTCGTAAATGGGTTAATAAAATATCCTCTTGATAAGAGAGAATGTGAAGTACAAAGGTCACATGAAATAACATATAAATTTGTTTATAAATAGGAGGACATCTTTGTAAAGTGAAGATATGGATATGGTGTAAAAGCGTAAATATTTATAGATATTTATTGAAGTCATTGATCGAAAAAAATTGAATGATCAATGTAAAGTTGAGGGGCTCAAAACCCTAAATCTAAAAGGTCTAAAAAGGTTATTTATATCATCATAAATTATGGTAATATGATATAATTTTATTTCAAAATCCTTTTTCTAAAGTTGAGGAATTATTTTACAATCTATGAATAAAATAAAATATACTTAATTGATACGATTCTATTTCATAAGAACAATTTCATCTTTTTTTTCTTCTATAAATTTCCAATTCATCAATTATTCCAAAAAAATAAATACCCAAAAATGAATTTCATATGCCTAAAGAATTAAAATTCAATTTCAATAGATATTGAGTTCTTTAAAACAGTGAGAAGTGTTTCTGTCTATCTCTAAATATTTTACAAAACCAATAAGGTCATCACAAGTTATTCAGTATAATAAATTAATCTATAAAACCTCATCTAATGTTCAACATAGACCAATTAATAAATATTTAACCTTATGGCCCTTCAAAAAGATTAAGATCCATTACTTTAGAAACAAGGTTACTAAATTTCCAAAAATGAACATATCAATAATTATTTCCAAGTTAATTAGTACTATCAAACTTACATTATCCATATCAATAATAACTTTATCCCAAAAAAATTATCTCAACACTAAGAATATTTTAATGGTTATCTTTCCCTGAATAATGTGTTTTAAAAGTTTTTCAACTTTAAAATGAATCCCTTTTCTTTATACTATTCAACATATGCTTTCAAATATATTAAGAAATAGTACATAAGTATAATTCTTATACATTTCATATTTCTTATGATGAGAATATCATAAATAAAATACTTTTAAAACATATTTCATGGATATAAATACATAATAATATTAATCAGTCTACTTCAGTTGTATCAATAGTATAATATTTACCTTATTACCCTAGTTTCTTTTGATTTATATTCCCTTGAAGCTTGGGTAATTCATTTACATAGTTCCCCAACTTCTTATATTTGAAACACTTAATAGAATTTTTTTTCTTTCCTTTTCATTATTTTGCATGGTGACCCATTTATCCACACTTATAAAAAACTCTCAATCCCTTAAATAATTACTCATGGTGATTCATTCCATAGTTATCACATGTAGGAAAATAATTCTTCCCCTATTTCCAATTATTGTTTCTATCATCCTCTTCTTCTCTTTTTTCCCTTTGAATCCATAAGACTTGGATTATTATTTCTATGTCTTGATTACTTAAAAAAATATCATCATATGAATAAAAATTTTGAGACACCAGTGCCCATAGGAGACTTTTCTTAATCCATTAAAATAAATGATCAATATTTCATTCTATGTTTCATATGAAATTTGTAGCATAAATTTCTAAAAATGTAAAGGTAACTTGATAATTAAAAACACTTTCTTCATCCTTTTGATTTAAACTTTGGAAATCTCTCTTTATCTCAGTTTTTTTCTCATAAGAGAAATATTTATCAAATAAGGTGACCTTGAAAGATTTTCATTCCATGAGTTTTATTTCATCTTCCCCATAGTATTCTAGATCAATGACCACCATTGATCATCATCTCCATTGACAGAATATGCTAAAATTATAACCTTTTCCTTTCACTACATCCTAATCCCATAAATATCTTCCCCAAATACTTAATCCTTAGATATCATTGGATCAATAGTCCCACTAAATGATGGGGGATCTATTTCATAAAGTGATCCAGCATCGAATAATCTCATTGTGGAATAGGTTTCTCCATCCAGGAAAGGTTATTTGTCATAATGTGATTAATATACCATAATATATTCATAACTTTCTCAGTTTTAAAACAAAATATATTGTATTTCTCAACATGGAAACCTATAAATTTTCACTGAGTATTAATACACTTCCTCCTTCCAGATTCCATTTCAACACAATTTCATACACTAGATTTGATCATAAAATTATGTAATATAATGTTTAATCACAAAACTAGTGAAATACTTAACATAAATTAAAAAAATTATCCATAAAAATTAACATGATCATAAACATCATTTATTTGGGATATATTTACATTCCTATACTTTATAATGGTTCTTAAAGAAATTTTGAATTATCCTAAACATATCCATCAAGAGTGTCAAATTAAGTGTATAGTAATGTCTTTTTTCATTTTCAGGTTACGCTCAAGTCAAGTATGACATTCCCTTTTCAGATCTATTACCCCTAGGTATATCTTTTCTATAACCATTTCCACTTGTAGTATCCATATAGGGATTTATTTTTAGGAAGTCCCACATAATCTTAACCTTAATAAAAATTAAGGATGTTCTTATATACTTATCCTCAAATTCTATCATAAGGTTATGTTCACTAATCTATGTTTTCCTAAATCTAGTTCCAAAGAATTCTACTAAACTTTCTCTAATACCAACTATAGGGACCTCTACCCCAAAATCCTGAAGCTAGTGCCTACTTTGATTATATTGGAATAAGATACAAGTAATCACACCCCAAAGGACCATTAATTTTAGTAGTCTTGGTAAATTAGATATATACATGAGTCTTGCATTATATTTGAATAAAAAATTACAACATAATTTTTTTATTTCCTTTTTTAGGAATAACTTTATTCCATATATAATATCCCTGAATATCAGTCATAGTAAACTTCATGTAATTTTGGGGATAGGGAAACAAAATAAGGGTGATCTCAAATTAGCAGTAAGGGTTAAGTACAGCGGAAGCTATGAATAAATAAGGTATAAAAAAAATGGAAAGTTAAATAACTGAAACACATTCCATTAAATTATTTATATTATCATAATATGGAAGGAATAAAATTTGACCAAATGATTCGATATAAATAATCACATGGGCATGAATCTTATCCATGGATATTCTAACTAATTAAATAATCACATGGAGTATCAATAACTAAATTCACAATGATGGAATATGTAATGATGAATAACTAAAACACATATTTGAGGCTTCATGAAAATATATCTAATACCATTGAGGCTTCATGTAAATACATTTAACACAGTAGAGGCCTCTTTCCAAGACAACTAATACCATCAAGGATTTATGCTAATAATATATTAAATGGGTGAGTCCACGGCTAAAACCATATCTAGTTTGTCTCATGAAACCTACTAACGCATCGAGAGGATATATTAGGCCTCAACCATCATAAATGAACTCTAATTCATTCCTAATATGAAATGGGGGATAAATTATTAATATAAACATTCATATTAAAACTTGCATATAAAATTTAAGTAATTTCCCAAATCAAAAATACATAATCATAAAAAATCAGTTATAAATTGAATGGTATCAGAATAGTACATTCCCATTTCAACTGATCATAAATCATCTAGACAAATAATAATGATGATATCATTACAATATATACCCATTTGAGTAAGAATAAGTATTTTTATTGTTGATAAAATAAAAGATATCTTTTAAAAATATTGGGGAAAATATTCCATTCATTTTAAAAAAATAAAATAATAACAAATTTCATTGAACATCACTTTTAAAAATAAAATCTTTAAATAAAATCCTCATATATTGTCAATTTAATATTTAAATAAATTATAGTCATATCGGTAGGTAATTTTATACGTGGTGTAAATAATTTTTATTTTATACGGTAAAAAAGTTAAAAAAGTTCCTTGTTCAGAAAGAGACAATAATATTACTTTGAAAAAATATTCTAAAAAGGTAAAATGTGTAAAAATTTCAAATAATAAATAATTTTGAAAAGGTTAAATAAAAAAATTGAAAACATTTTTAGAAATTTTGGTTTTTCAAGAAAACATATTTCTTACCGAAGAGAGAAATTAAGTCGTATTTTCTTAAAAAAAATTGTACCAAAGAGTAGAAAATGGTAATATCACTTGAAAAAGTTCATGAATAAACATATTAGATGAAAACTAAATGGTTTCTTGAATAATGGTCATATAATTTCATTTAATGGAAATTTAATAATAAACAATCTCGTTTAGAATGATATTGTGAAATAAACCCTGAAAATGAGTATAACATTGAAGTGTAAATTAATCAATAAATAGATTATGTGTATCAACTAAAAATACACATAAAAAAGTGTAAATAAAAAAAATAGATATTCATTAATAATTATTCTCACAATCTTATAATATGAATTAGAATGAGGAATTTATATATCCTAAGGAAAAGTAATTTTATTATGGAATTTCTTTACTACATGGTAATTTTAAGATAAAATATTATTATATTAAATAATTCATATTTAAAGTTACAAAAACATTATTAATTTATTATTTATGATATTACATGTCAAAAGGGAATTACAAACACCATTTAAAAGTAATTGTGTGAATATCATTATAATATGCCTCAATGAAATAAAATTGAGATGAAATACCTTACCTCATGATTTCTTTTTGGTCGTACATGGTTTAACCTCTTCTATAGTGGTTTTGAACATGTAATTAACTTATAAAAGAACCATATTAATATTTATTATATCATATATGATTCTTTATAAACATCTTATCACTCATTGGTTAATGATATTTAATTATTTTTATTTTTTTGGGTGTTAATTACATTGTTTTTTTAGTTTATTTTGATTTTTTATTGTTGTATTCCTCTTAATTAAACCATGATATCATCATATAAAGATTTTAAACGACGATTTAAATATCATATATATTAATTATATATGTATTTATTGTAATCCATAAAATTTGGTGACAAGTAATGAAATACACCGTTTATGGTGATGGTAGGTCGTACGTACGCATGAATGTTGTTTCCATTTTCATATTGTATTGACAGAAAGAAAACTAAATGACATATAAATATATATATTATCATTATAATATAATTTTTATTTCATATATATAACATATGTTTATTAAATTCATCCTCAATAAATTCCATGTAATGTGTGACTGAATAACATCTCTTCATGAACTGGTAGTCCAATGAACACACGAGTGACGTTACTGTATTCCCATAAAAAGAAAATCAGGAAGTTATGTGAGATTAACAATAATATAATAATAATAAAATCGTAAATATCATTTATAAACTATATATGCATCATTATTATGAACCATGAAATGTGGTAATGGAAAAATAAAAAGACAACGGTTCGTCAGGCGGTAGTCCACCATACACACGAATAATGATTTCGTAACTCGTTGGATGAAAGTGTGTGAATTTATAGGTCATGAAATTAACATAAAAAATATTATTATATTTAAGATACTAATTATATTATATAATCATGTTATAATAATAATTTAATGATTTGGGGAAGGAAATAAAATAAAAATTATTTTAGAAGATCATTACCTCTTCTTCGGGTATCCTCCTTAGGTTTTCACTAAGTCCTTCAAATTATGGATTTATGCACAAAATAATGTTTCTAGAATGAGGGTAGGTAATTTTGGGAATTTTTTGGTCAGTTATTGACCAAAAAAAAGTGGTTTGAATGTGTGAAGAGAGTGGAGGGTGGGCTTTTATAAGTGGGGTGAGTGGCACTCTTGTAATTTTTTAAAAGAGAGAATTTCACCCACGTTATCATCCATATAAAGTGGCTCCAATAATGGAAACATATAGATACAAGAATGTATAAGGTCTATATATGTCCATTAAGTTTTTTTTTTTAATTTTATAGGTCATTTGTTCTCTTAAAATTAATGTTTAGTTCCTTGGTAAACTCGGCTTTCTCTTAATTACTGTAATTAATTTTAACTACTTTCACAAATGATTCTGGTTAAAAATCAATCTGAAATTATTAGAAATTAGAAATTAGTATGATTCTAAATATGGAATTTATTTTCAAAAATTCAAACCATAGAATTCAAAAAAATTAATTTAAAATTAATCTCACATATGAGATGAAAAATTGGGTTTTTAATGTGAAAATGTTTAAAAGTTAACATGGTTTTTATATCTAAATTCAATATAAAAATTATTCAAATGTAATTAATTAGATTAATAGATATATAATTTATTTATTTTTAATTTAAAACCAATTCAAAAATATAATTTAACATTATTAATTATTTAGATGAAAAGGTAGTGTTCAATTAAAATCTATTATTTTTCTCTATTAATCAAAAAATGGAACTTCTCAGTAAAATGAAAAAAAATCACACTAAGATAATTTTAAAAATTATATTTTAATAATGAAGTTTATTTTATCAAATAAAATTTATAAAATTTTCAAAATTTTGTTTTAAAACAAGTGCGCCATTAAATGATGGAAAAATTTCTTTAGCAAAATACAGCTTTTTATTCAAAAAATTGAATTTTTTCTTATCCTATGCATATAAAAACAATTGTATGAATGTAAAAAAAATTATTTAATATATAATATATAAATTTAATTTATATCATTCACTAATATTAATTAATTTAATTGTTAAGATAAATCTCCTTTGATCTCATAAAAATAATTTTTATAAAAACATTTTATTTTTAATTAATTAGTTTTTTGTTTCATTTATAATTAATTGGTAACCAATGAATTCATTTTGTTTTTGTGTAAACCATATATTTTAAAAAATTATTTAATATTATTCATACTCGTTATTCCAATGGCTAGGAGATAACTGTCATATTAAATAATAATATTAGTAGTATTCTATTTTCGGTAAAACTCAATCTTGTCTGTGATGAAATATATCAAAGGAACTCATCATTTCATGTAATGAAATCTAAAATAATCATTTCAAGTAATGAAATATATAGAATATATTAAATTTATTAAAAATAGTAAATATATTGTAAAGTCTTGGGATGATATATTCCTTTCAATTTATGGTGTTGTGTGTCAAACACGCCATTGAATATGATGCTCATATTTTAAAATTTCAGGGTGTTATAATAAAGAATCATCTTAAAATGGTGTGAAGATAAATATAATTATCAAAAGATATAATGAATTTTTATATTTCAAAATAAGGAAGTATAACCTTTTTGGAAGAAAAAATATAGATATAGAGATAAAATATCCTTTAAAAATAATGGGAATTATTCTTACATCATTATACCTCTATAAGAAATAAATTTATCATGAATGAAGAATTTTATTAAAAATGTAAATTTCAATAAATATAATGAGAAATTATCATATAATAAAAATTTATGTTTTGAGAAATGAAACATAGAATAATGAAGTTCAATGAGAAACAATATAACTTAAAGAAAGGATATTTGAGTTAACAAAATCATTTACATATTTAGTAATAATTGAATTGAAAAAGTGATGAAAAATAGAACATTAGATGTATTTTTAGATCCCTTTAATTTAATTAAAGGTACGATAAAATCATCCATAATTCAGTTTATACACTATATAAAATAAAACAAGGGGTGAATATTGGGTGTGACTCAAAAAATGAAAATCGAGATAAGAAAAACACTTAAATCTTATTCAATATTAAAAGAATATGAAAGTTGGATTCTGAAATGTACATTTAAATCACATTATTAAGGGTGATTTATGATGAAATAATTCAATGGGGTAATAATTACACTATGTTAACAAAAAATGTTTCAAAATAATAAATTGATAGTCCTGGATCATGTCATTACTTCCCTATGGGTCTATAAAAAACAAAATTTATAAAAACTCTACTATATTACTCATATAATTAAAATTTAGTAAAGTAGTAGTTTGAGATCAGTCCATAGGGATGGATAAATTAGTTTTATTATAATTTCCAAAGATTTAGTTTTATGAATTTTATGAAAGAAGAGATAAAAGGATTGTTTTTATTTTATTTAAGAAAGAAAATAACGAAGGAAAATCATATTGATTGATTGGTTTGAAAATAATTTTAAAAACTACATAAGGCTTTTTAACATTTAGGGTTCAGGTGAAATTTGATTTTAAAAAAATGACTAATTCACAATTGTTTTCAGAGTTTTGGCAATGAAGATCTAATGGTCATGTTATGTTCTCTTTAATGTGGAAATACCCTATTTCTCTTGGTCTGGTAATTTAAGGTGTTGTCGAATCAAGTTTTTCTTGATACCATGTTTAAACTTTATTTTTCCTAAACTTAAAAATGGTCATGGCTTCTTTAGGGTTATATGTTCCATAATTTTAAAGTTCCTTATTAATTCAATTATCAATGTTCATGATAAAAGTGAAAGAATGGGATTGGAAGATAATGAAAAAAAAATTGACAAACCAAACACATCAATAAAATAAATAAATATAATAGAGGATTCCCCCATTAATTACCTTACCCTAGAACAAGGTGGGTTTACCCCCTCATCTTAGTGATTATTTAAAAAGATATAAGGATAAAAGAAAAATAATTCATAAACGAAAATAATGAAAAAACTCAGGGATGGGATATCGTCTTGCTTCAATATTTGGTCTTCGGTGAATCTGGATCTAAATGATCTCAACAAAATAACCCTATACCTCCTTTTATAGGATCTATATGGTCTTAGGAATTAATTAATTCATTAATTTAATGCTTCAACGGTGGTTCCGGTGAGTCTTGCGTCAAATATTTCATCAAAAAAATGAATATTTGGTGAATTTGGGTGAAACGTTTCCTTATAGAAAATTACACCACATGTAAATGAGTTACACCTCATGTAATTTTCCAGGATTCCCATGTGGGAAATTACACCCCATGTAATTGAGTTACACCATGTGTAATTTTCTAGGATGCTTTTATTTTCTTCACGATGTATCCTTCTTTTCACAACATGAACTAGTACATGTCATGTAATTCTATTTTCCAACTCTGAAAGCCTTGTTTTTCCTAGGTTATTTAGTTTTATGCCCTCCATGATCATACATGAAGATCTGGTGTCATGATGCTTCACATTACTCATGGTGAAAAGTGTCTTTTAGCGCCAAAATTCTCCTATTTTTTTCTTTTTCCATAAATTCATTGTTTTCTTCCAAAAATTAAAAAACAAGTCAATATTTTCAAAAATAGGATAGATTCATCATTTAATTAAATAAATTAATACAATAAAACAATCTAAAATATATGCATGAAATATAGTTATCAAATACCCCTACACTTGAATTCATACGTTTCCTCAAAGATGGAATCTTAACATGCTACAAAGGACGTTCACTATACCATGATTCAAATTCAATTTCAATAAAAGAAATTGATCAAATGAAAAATTAAATGTTCAAGTCACACATAAAAAAATTATAAACCCCTCAATTTTTAAATAAACAATTCAACCATGTATTTTACTTTTCTTCTTTTGAAATATCCAAGCCTTTTTATTCGTCCATTTTCATTTTTCAATTCATTATTAATATTCATGTCATTTTAAATCTAACTGTTAGGAATTTTTTCACTCATCATTAGGGTACAAATGAATAGAGTGATGCACATACCTAAAGAACATGTAACTTACCATAGGCTTGCAAGGAATCTAAAATTTCTACCATGTAAAGACATAATCACAATTAATCATGAGTTATTCACCATTTAGGATCAAATTACTCTAATGATTTTGGCAGGTAGGTAAATGATGTAAATCAGTTAGGGCATAAGAAGAAGGTTCAACTCTAAATTACTTTGCATGATAATAAAAAATAGCTCAATGAATTTCTCATTTTCCTCTATTGTCTCATATTAGGCTCGTAAAGAGATGAAATGAAATAAATAAAACAACCAATTTTTATTATTTTTCATTCTTAAATGTTTTTATAGGTAAAATTCTTACATTCACCACCCAAAACCTAATGATCTCCTCATGAAACTATTTATGATAGATATAAAAAGATCATCGATCAAGTAAATAGTGATTTTTATTAATTTCCCATGACACAACCCTTTTTCATTTTTTAGGAGGGTTTTCAATAAATACAATGAATGTGCCTTCCCCAAATCTTATGATGTTTCCCCCACGCATATTTATTTCAAAATTTCCATTCCTTCCATAAGATGCCTCTTACATAACTCTTTTGATTATCATGAAAAATATTTAGAGGAAGGTAGGAATTGATAAAATAGTCTTGTAACACGGCTCATTTCCTAACAAGACTATTCATGGATTCTACAAGTTTAAAATGGATTAATGTAGGTTGTGTCTCATAATAAAGGGTAATAAAAATAATGCCTCGGTCATTTTAAAAGTTATTCTATTTGGTCATATCATCGATAATATACAAAGAACGTTCTATAAGAAAACATTTCCATGTTTCTAATGAAACATATTATAGAAATAATGTAAAATATCGTCTTAGTAAATGTATTATGATTGAGACAAATGGTTGTTATACTCACTCGTGTAAATGCATAGGAATGACTAAATCAATTAATTTAAATAGAATAACTTCAAAACATGGGGAAATCACAGAAAAAAATTCATTTACAATGATCAACATTCTTCTCTAAATCCTAATTTTTAAAATCTTAATCCACATTATTTTCTTTACTAATTCTTTTTCACATTTTTCACATTCAAATTTATTGAAAATGAAATTTAAAATTCATGGCGTGATAACTGTCCTAAGTAGTTTCATGTCTCTATGTTCGGTTGATTAAAAAATGAATTAAATGTGGGCCCATAATTGGAAGATAAAAATTCTTATTACATATTGCTAATACAATTGAAAAAATATATAATTGAAACTCTTACTCCCCTTAAAATTGGTTCTTCAATCATGGGTTGTATAGGTTCTTCTAGCACCTTTTCACAATGTGTAAATTCCATTTACGACTTTTAATTTTGTTATAGCCTCTTATTTCGATTCCTACTTCTTGCTGCTAGATTGGGTATTGATATTCATAAAGATTAAAAATAAAATGGTGAAAAAATATTCCATTTATGAATTTTTTTAAATATTTGGAGCAATTTCATAGATGCCTCTAAAAAAATAAAATAATTAAATAAAAAAACTCATGTTGCCTCTTGGAAGCGATTTTGTTTACTGTCATTGGATTGACCATACCTACTTTAGATTCATCTCACATTAGGGATGTTTGAATGTTATGTACCTATTCTAGGTCTATAAATGGCCTCAGTTGTGTCTTATTCACATAGGTTGGTCCATGTACTTCATCTCTGAACAACTTAATTCTTCCAAATGGTAGTACATGCTTAATATCCAGTATACCAAACCACCATTTCTTCCTCGATAATAAAGAACTAAATAGAAGTTCATCTAAAATACATACCTATTTTCCTTTCTCAAATGTATTGTATTTGGTTTCTCCTTTAGTGTCAGCAGTCTTGGTCTATGGTTTCTCTTTCTTCTTCAGTTGAGAATCCTCTTGCAGAACAACATCTAACTCATATACCTTTTCAATATCATCAACATACTTAGTTTTTAGTGTATTTTATTCTCCAAAATCATTATACACTTTCACATCATAGTTATCATTTCCCAGTTGATGTTGAAACATATTTGATCATTTACAACTCTCAGATAGAGTTCTACAATTTGAACATAAATCAGTTCAAGCCTTGCGTCTAAAGATGGTCTTCCCAAAATAAGTGGATTTCACTCTTCTTCCATATCCAACACTAGGAAGTCGACGGGGAAGTTGAAATTGTCAACTTTCATCATGATATATTCGATTATTTCTATTGGTGATTTCACTTTTGAGTCTAATAATTTAATAAGTACTCTTATAGGCTTCAGTCCATCTAGTCCCAAACTCTTGAATGTTGGTAATGACATGATATTGACACTCTCACTTAAGTCACGCAAATTTTCTCCATATTTTTTAGCTCAGATAAATATTGTAATTGAAAAGATACCTAGATCTATTTACTTATTAGTTATGTCATTTTATACCACCGTAGAAAACTCCTATGTGAGTGGAATGATTCAAATCTCTTGCATCTTTTTTTTGCGTTACAAACTCTTTCATGAATTTCGCATATGTCGGAATGTTCTCAAGATCCCTACAAATAGTAAATTAATATGAAAATTTGAAAATTATTCCAAAACATACCTTTCTGCAAGTTGTTCTTTACTTGCACTATTCATTTTGGAAAAGGAATTATAGTTTTGTAATGAGTTTGTTCTTCTTCTTTATCTACTTTTTAATTGTCATCTTCATCTTTTTTTATCATGTTCTTCCACTGGTGGTTGTCCTGAAAACTCCATACCACATCCTTTTTTTCTTCCAACTTATAAGTTATATATATTCCATATCTTCACATGGGTATACTTCAGGGCATATTGGTATTACTCCTCTTGGCCTCTCTATAAGATGATCAACAATTTGGCCAAATTGAAATTCTAGATTTCTTAATATGGCCTTCTAGTTTGACAATTATTCATTTATTTCCTTCAGTGCATCCCAAAAATCTATCATGAATGTTGCTAGTTTTTTTTTCAAATTATGGACTTATCTTGTTAGTTTGGTCCCTTGGGGTGCTTGATGTTGATACCCTTGTGGTCTTTGTTGGTATCCTTTCCCTCGTTGTTGTGGTCTCCAAACTAAAAAAATAATTACCCCAATTTTAATCAGCATAATTTTAATCTTTTATTTTCATACCTTGGGATTTTTTTCTATTGAACTATCATGATGTCCATATTATTGGTCAATGATTATAGTTGTGCCTCCATCCAGTCATTATTGTTGACTAAATGAATTCCTTTTCATAATGTTCCTTCTCTTTGCCACTGGAAACTATTGCTCTCCATCTCATCTAGTAAGTTATAGCTTTCTTCATATGACTTCTCCATTAATGATCCTCTAGTTTTAGCATCTTGAATTGAATTGTTTCTATATTACAAATAATCATAGAAAGTTTTAATTATAAACCATAGATCTATTCCATGATGGGTGTATTTTTATGTCATATCTTTAAATCATTCACAGGCACAATACAATGACTCGTCTTCAAATTGACAAAAGTTAAGAATTTCTACCTCTATATACATTGATATAGAAGGTGGAATTAAGTGGGTGAGGAAGTTCCTAGATAGCTCATCCCATTTAGTGATGGAATTCACATCAAAACTCTATATCCAATCTCGAGATCACTCACGTAATGAAAATCTTAAAATATGAATTCTTACCACATTGCTTGAAACATTTTGTAATTGGAATGTGTCACAGAGCTCGAAAAAGATTTCTAAATTCTTGTTCGGATTTTCATGTGGTAGTCTGATAAATTGCATTTTTTTTATCATTGAAATGATTTTAAGCTTAATCTAGAGGTGATTTTTTGCAATGTGGGTGACAGTATTCTTGGTTTCAATCCTGTGTTTAGTGGTCGCTCGTAGTCTAAGAGCATCTACAGCCTCTGATCTATTTAAATAACTCCAGTAGTTTGAATTTGTTTAGAACCCTCCATGGTTACAGTTACTTTAACCTCCTGGCTTGGTTCATAATTGGTTCTTGAATCAATAATGGTGTCTTCACCCTATACCTGAGTGTTTTAATTGTGCATTAAGTATTAAAAATATTAAATTCACAGCACTAACACACCCAACATTAAAAGTTTAATTGAAATAAAGAATCAAAATTAAAAATAAAAATATTGAAATCCTCAAAAACTAAAAAGAAACTGTCCCTAGAAACGTCACTAATTTGAAATCCCTAGTGGGTGTTGTTACTTCCCTAAGAAACTATGAAATTTTTTTTAAAAAAAACTCAAATATGCTACTCAATTAATTAAAATGTAGTAAATTATTAATTTAAGATTGATCCAAAAGGACATTGAAATTAGTTTTATTATAATTTCAAAATATTTAATTTTATTGATTTTACTAAAGAGGTGAGAAAAAGATAGTTTTGATTCTATTTAAGAAATTAAATGATGAAGGAAAAGTAGATCGGTTGATTGGTTTGAAAATAAATCACACTATGGTTTTGTAATTTCAGGTTTTAAGTGCAATTGGATTTTAGAAAATATGTTAACTCATAATTGGTTTTGGAGTTGAGACAAGGAATACCCAATAGTCATGGTATCTCCTCCTTAACGAGGTAATACCCTATTTCCCATGGTCCAGTAATTTACAGTGTTTTCAAATCAATTTTGTCTCGATACCATGTTTAAACCTGATTTCCCTTAAATTTTACAATGTTCATTCCTTCTTTAGGGTTATTCGTTGAACAATTTTAATGTTTATTTTTAATTCAATTATCAATGGTCATGATAAAAGTAAAATAAAGGGATTGGAAGATAAATAATAAATTATTTAAAACCAAACAAATCAATCTTATTAAACCTTCCCCCTATAATTACATTACCCTAGAAAAAGGCAGTTTTACCCTTTTATTCTAGTGATAAGCTAATAAGGGGGAAGGTGAAAAGAAAAATAATTCATAAATGAAAAGAACGAAAAAACTCAGGGAGGGCACAACATCTTGCTCCATGATTTGGTCTTTGAAAAATATAGATATTAATGCTCTCAATAACTTCAGCCTATCCATCTATTTATAGGCTTTATATGGGATTTTTAATTAATGAATTCCATAAGTTAATGGTCCAATGATGGTCTGGGGAGAGTCGAATATCAAAGATTTGGTCAAAAATGAAGATTTGGTGAATCTCGGTGAAAGAATTACATCTAGTAAATTACACCACATGTAACTGAGTTACACCACGTGTAGCTGAGTTACACCACATATAATTTTCCAAGATTCTTATTGTGGAAATTACACTATATGTAATTGAGTTTCACCATGTGTAATTTTCCAAGATGCTTTTATTTTCATCACAACATGTCCTTTTTTTTCACCACATGCACTAGTACACATCATGTAATGATTACATAATGTTTAATTCCATTTTCCTTCTCTGAAAGCCTCTTTTTTCCTTGGTTCGTCAGTTTTATGCCTTGGATGTTATCCATGATCATGCTTGAAAATATAGTGTCGCACCGCTTCACATTGCTCATGGCGCAAAGTGTCTTTTAGATCCAAATTTCTCCTCTTTTTGTTAATTTTCCATAAATTCATTGTTTCATACCAAAAATAAAAAAAAAATAAATACATTACAAAATTTTAAAGATTCGTCATTAATTGTAATTAATAAATACAATAAAACACTCTAAAATGTATGCATAAAATACACTTATCAGTAATCATGACACAAATTTGAGTTGAAAACACTTACCTTAAATCTATAATTCCATGAACAGGATTTAACCTCATGTATAGTAAACATAATAAAATAAATAAATTATTTTATAAAAACATTCTAAACATAATTTATAACCATTCTATAAATCCAAATGAGGGTGAATTTCTGAGTTACTATAGCAGTATTGTAGCAGTATTGTAGTAGTATTGTAGCAGGTATTGTTATGAACTGTATCAGCCAGAACTATTCATCTGATTAGGGCCTTCGGGCCACCAGTTTGGGTATATGGGTCTCATGGACTTCAGGCCACCAAAGGCCTTCAGGCTGTAGGTCCTTCAGGCCATAGGGCTTTCAGGCCACAAAAAAAAGAACAAATAAGTACAGACCACATGGGAGTAGGCCCAGATGAGGATTCAGAGAAAAAAATATCAACCAACAAAGTAGAGCTAAATATATTAGAAGAATTAGAGGGTATTGAAATAGACATCGAGACCAGGCACCATGATGCACTACATGGGGAAATGCTAGCTGATCATCCATGCAAGGTGTGGAACTAGGAGCCTTCAAGATGCAGATGATGAGGAGGGACTATTTCAAGTGTATCATGGTCTTGGGAATTTGAGGTCATGTATTGAGTCATGTATGGTTATTATACCTTGGCCCTACGAGTTATGTAAGGGTTCCCCTTCAACACTTAAAAGGGGGATTATCCAAAATCAAATAAAAATAAGGCCTTCAGGCTATTCAGACATAACGCTGATGTTGGATATTTTCTATTTATAAAAATTTCATCATTCATATATTGTTAAAATTACTAGAATAAAAGTTACATAATGATTTATAATTTTCTATTATCATTCCATGAGATTTTATATTATGATCTGTGAATATGAAAGAAATGACGAGCTTGTATCAAGTAATTTTTCAATATCAATGGATTACTTGATAAGGATAATGGTTTTTTCTATTAAAATTCAGAACCATTTTAATGAAATATATTAATTTTTTATATCATATATATTCATCAAATTAAATTTAATAACAATCCATATAAGGTGAAGATTAAAACGAAGCATGTCATCCAAGGTGGTGATAGTCTGCATGTATGTATATGAGACATTTTCATTTTCTAATGGATGGGATGAGAGGAAAGTTGATAATGATTCATCATCATAGAATATTAATTATTTCATAAATATAAAAAAATTTCATAAATTTTTTTCTTATAACTATCCATGTGATATAGTAATGGAAAATGAATTATGTTTCTCATGGAGGTAGTTTTCCTCTTGTACACAAGAGCTACATTTTCATTTTTTCGAACGGTTCAAAAGAAGGTAGAAAATGGTTATTAAATAAACATAATAAAATTATTGTATACTTATGATACTAGTATAATTATTTTAATATGGGTATAATATTTTTCGACTATTTGGAAGAAGAAAAAATGAAATGTAAATAAAAAGAAAATGATTACGATATTTTTCCTTACTTCTTGGGACAACTCCATAAGCCTTCTTAGAATAGTCTTTTGGTGATTATGAAACCTATATAGAATAAAATATAGAGTTGGGTATTTAATTGGAAATATTTTGGTCGAGATGAAGGGCTTGTGGTGTGAAGGGAAGTGGGTGGTGAAGGGATCCTTTTATAAGTCAGTGGACCCACAATTTTGTAAATATTAAAAACATAATATTAAACACATGTCACCTTCAAAGAAATGTGGATAAAAAAGTGAAAAATAATGGATTTAGGGTGAGTATTGGTTTATCCACCTCCAAAAATCTCATTTTTAGAATTAATTTTTACATTTTTATTTATTTTACCCCTTATATTTGACCCTTTTATTATTTTAACTAATACTATGGTGACTTATTTTTTTCTAATTGGGTTATTTTTATAAATAATAATAAAATGTAAAATATTAGATAATTTTTTCTACATGATTCCAAATATGAAATAAATTTTATTAGATACAATTTATGAAAGTTATAAAAAATATTTATAAAATAATAAATGTATAACACATTAAAAACATTTTTCTAAAAAATATAACTTAAGTTCTAAAATGTTAAATGTAGGTTTGTAAATTAAACTTAAAATGTTTAAATTTATAATATTATATATAAAATAAATATTTTTTCTCTAAAAAGTTTTCATAAAATTTAATTTATTATTAAATTATAATTAGTTTTTAAAACTCATTGTATTTTTTAAAAATTGTATTTTCTACTATCCACATAAAAATAAATATTTTCCAAAAAGTCCCCAAAATTTATCCTAAGCTAGGACTATTCTATCTAATCTAAATATGAAGTTCCTTTTTTCAAATTAAAATTTTAAAATTTAATAATTTAACTTTTAAATTGAAACATATAATAAATAAGTAAAACTGTTATTATTAAAAAATGAATTTTTCAATTTTTAATAATTTTTATTATTATTTCCAATCAATTAATAATTAAATTATTTTTAATATACTACTATTATATAAAATAACCATTTTCATCATTTATATATAAGATATAAATTTTCTCATAACATAAATTCATTGTACATAAAAATGAATTTTTTTGTAAAATACATTTTTAAGCATAAATAAATTTAATCTCATTAATTTCCATGTAATAATTATTGGCTAGATGTTAATTTATTTTATTGTAAAAATTATAAATAAAATTTATTAAAATAATTCTTTAGTCAAGTTTAATTCAAAATACATAACACTTATTTAAAAAATAGTTCTGTGAAAAATATTACTTTTATAATAATTTTGAATCACTAAATACCATTAAAATTAATTAATTATATTCAAAAAAAATATTTTAATAATTAGTTTATTTTATAATAATTATTTTAATTTTTTAAATAAATAATTTATTATTAATATGTGGAATATAAATTTATATTTTTTTTAATAAAATATATCAATTAAATTTTATCCTTTTGTTCAATCATTTCATTCTATTAACACATTAATGATTATCATGCAGTATACTATTTTATTTCTATAAAATGAATCAATGTTTTTTTATTTTTATACTTCATGTGAAATATGGTTTTTAACATAATATTTTTTATAAAGAAAAATTGATACTAATATCTCATGTGTTACACCCCCTTGAAAAATAAAATACATCCTCTCAATTCTAATTATCACTTACTAATAAAAATAGATAAGTTTGTCTGTAAGAGATACATGACTAAATATATAATTTATAATGTTAAACCAACCTCACTATCATAGGTAATACAAGAAAACTCATTTATTCCTTCATAATAGGAATATATTGAGTGTCTCAATCGTTTCTACCAAATATGCTACATTATATGGATATAATACTTGGGATTTTCTAGAGATGTACCTTTCAAAGATTCATTTTCATGATCATATTTATAAAAAAAAATCTAATACCGAAATGGTTATTTAATATCAAATAAAATAAGTGTATATGATCATAAGAAAATGAAAACTCAATTATAAGATGTCTTCTTCTATGACACCATCATTTTTACCCAAGAATATTTTGTTTCAATAATGATATAATTATATCAATGTATTTCACCTTAAGTATCACCTAGGTTTTACATGGTTATATTCTTTTTAGGTTTACTAACTTTACTATTTGTATATTATATCATCGAGTTCAATTTAAATCCTTCTAAAGGGATTATAAAAGGATAAGTGTTAATCCTAATGAAAATCCCTTGAGAGTGTCAAACTAGGTGTGCAGTTATGCCCTCATTTTTTGAAATAAGTCAATATTTTTTCAATAAATAATAAAAACAATTCTAGGATATTAACCCTAGGATCATCTATGCCAGATCTTGTATCCAGATAGAGATATTATGTCAAATAAACCAAAAAATCTCAACTTTACTAAAATTTTAGGATGTTATCATATACTTACCCTTATCCATGGGGTTTTAATTAAATTTATCACATCTTGATCCCCCAAAATTACCAAAAAATCGATAAAAATAACTAAAACTTGTTTGATATCAACTGAGGTTACCTATATCCAACCTCTTGGATCTTTTACTAAAAAATGTGTTATACATATAGGCTTCGATACCAACTAATGTGAACCAGGATAAATATATCTTTATTGTACATTATCACCATAATATGTATATAAAATCTCTTATATAATCTCAGAATATCTAGAACCTAATGTTTAATTTCATTGAGGATCAATTATATTAGTAACTTATTTTATAATACATGTAAAAAATTCTCCACAATTGAACAAAACTATACTCTATTCTATAAATATCATAAATCACACTCATCTTCATAACATAGGGAATGGAAACATAAGGGGTGAGCTTAGATGCTTAGTAAATTTAAAACATATCAACATGTAATCATGGGTAAGATCATAAGCATATGAGAATACCTGATCTTGGGAGAGATATATTATTAGATAAAATATTAAACAATTTGAGTTGTCCAAATGTCATGATAGAAGGAAATGTAATTCCAAATTATTAAAAAACATATACCATCTCTTAAGATTTTAGAAATATAATATAATAATCATTAGAAATGTAGAGTAATCATAGGAATATGATAAAAAAAATGTTTCATGTCCTGGATACATATCATAATAATGAACATTGGTAGAGACAAAAAAATGGAAAACATTACATAGTGGATTAGGAATCAAAATACTATAGCCCAGTATATGGTGTCTCAATAATTACTTTATGTGTCTCATTGATGACCCAAACATTATAACTCACATCCCTTTAGTTACTTGAGTATTATAACTAGTGGTCTATTTTTATCTCATGATATTTAAAACCTTTATCAATGCATTGGAGTGAGAAATATAGCCCCACCCATAAAAATCCAAAAATATGTGAGCCATATGAAATCATTCATTCATCATATCATAAATAACCCTTGGAAAGAAATTGAATTTTTTAACATTTCCAAATGATATCACATAAAATGAATTTAAGAATTAGATCATTTGACACCCAAAATTCAATCACCCAAAATGAGTATTTCACAAGGGAACTAAAACAGTAATTTATGAATAAAAAATATAAAGGAGATGGATATATTATATATAAAGATAAAAATGGAAACAAAATCATCAAAATAGAACTCAAAAAACAATTTTAACATTATTATAAAATAATTATATTACTGGTCACATTAAAAAGTTACTTTTCAGAAGTTGACATGAAACAAAAATCAGTAACTATTTTGAAATGAATCTCAAAAATATAGTCTTTTAAAATACAAAAAGGTTTTTTATAGGAAATATAGAGTGGAAGATAAAATGTATGATCGAGAAAGGAAACCCATCTTCAAAAATTAAAAAAAATAAATTATTGAATCTTAAATAATAAAAATGGTTGATAAACCTTTATCTTAATAATGTTTAGAGAAAAATAGAAATATTACATGAAATCATACATATTTAGATTTATAAATAAGTAAAGAGAAAATTTGTAGTAAGAAATAATATAGATATGAAGGAAAATATTGTGTAAATCTAATGGGAATTATTATTAACAAAGTTATAATTTTATATGATGAAATTTCATAAAAAAAAGATTTGTATTTAAAAAATAAATTTCATATGTTTAAATATAATTTATTATATTATATAATATTATAGTGTAAGAAACCAAACATAGATGATAAAAGTTAAAAAAACAACATTATAACTCAAAGAAAGGAGGTTTGAGTTAAAAATCCCTTAATATTTTAGTAAACCTTGAATAATAAACTATTGATAAAGAAAACATCTGATAGATTGGTAAATACATTTAAAATAATGATATTAATGATAAAAATCGTCTCTAGGGAAGTATATACACCTCATAAAATAAACAACTGCTAAATATGGAATGAGTTCTTATGAAGGGAAAACGAGAAAAGAAAACCCTGATAACTTAAGTAAAATTAAAATAACATGAATGAAAGAATGTGAAATGTTTAAAAAATTAAAAAATTTAATGATAATAAACCCCTCTTTGTAAAATTTTATGAGTTTTTTTATGTGAAAAATGAAATTTTTTGAAAAAATTCATTTAGGAAATTATATAAAGGATTTATGTTGGGGTAAAATCTAGGTTAACACTTTGGAATATTCTATGGAATATTTTAAAAGTTATGAACTAAGTTAGAATGGAATTACTAGGCCTCTAGAGCCTTGATATTGATTTAATAAAAATATTATATATATTATATTATGTGTGCTCCCTTTTTTCTAAAATAATAAATTATATCCTGAACGATGTCTCATATGGGAAATTTGAGACCATCATTAATTATATAATACGATTTATATCAAATTAATCAAATAAGTTTTGTGTGTGTTGGGTTATTGGATACATGACATAAAAGGGTAAAAATAATTATATTTTTTTGTTGAATAAATTAAAATGAAAATTACATGTGTAGTTAAATTCTCTTAAATGATGAATCGTGTTTTTTCATGTGTGCATATTTATTAGTAATCAATGTAATAATGGTGAAATTATTATCTATTAAATTAAATTCAATTGTGTGGTTAAATTAAAAATTTACAAACTATTTAGTTTTTAATGGAAGTTGTATTTGAAATGTTAATAGTGGAAATGATGTGAGATATTTAATAATAATGATAAATATCATATTATTATTATTACTAAATTTAGAAAATATCACCTACACACACCCATATGGGATCATAATCAAGCGTGAATAAAAATTATTCCAACAAAAAAAATATAACATTTAAATATGTGTAAAAAAGAGCCCAAGAGGTAAGGAACTTCCTACCTCAAAGTCATCGATGCCAACAGATGGTTCGTCAAAGGTGTCATCACTCGAAACATGTTCGTACACCAAACAGAAATACGATCACACACCAACAAATTCTAAAACCAAAACTAGATATTTTATTTCCAAGAAAAATAAAATATTACATGCGATAATATTTTCTCTCACCTAAACAATTTATGAATTATAATTTTAGTCCAATTCATGTGTTAGAAATTTTCCCCTCAAGAATAATTATATTTTGATAATTAAATATAAATTATAATTTTATAATTATCTTGCGGTAATTTTTTATAAATTATCTTTTAATAATTATCTTTTGATAATTTATTTTAAATTACACATTTAAAATGAAAAAAAATGAAAATACCACGTTGCCTTCAAAAAAAATAGGATTTAGCTTCTTCTCATTGAGATGAACCCAATGACACCAATAGAGTGTCAATTCAATCAGTAATGAAAGAAATATTGAAAAGATAAGTTTTTAAAAATAATAAAATAAAAATTATATATGTATATATATGTTATAGAGATGGAGGGAGATTAGAGGGGGTGTCCTCCACGCATAGAGCCTCCCCATTTCCCCTTTATATATTTTTATATATATATATATATATTATTTCATTTCATTTTATTAACTGTTTCATTTATTATTTACTCAATTTATTATTTTTTCCTCCTTCATGTTCCTTTTAATACATTCCATGCACCGCACATTTTATAATCCATGTGTTTTTGTATTAACTCCCCATTTTAAAGATTAAATCATTTTTTTAATATACATTAAATGTCATCCATATATATATAATTATTTATAATCTCTTTATATATACACATATCTTCATATATATTACCCATATATATACATTATATATATACACACATTCTCATATATATAAATACACCAGCACATGTATATATATACATACATATTCATCACATATATATATAGACACATTTTAATTTTCAACATAAAAAAAATATTGTTCTCCAAAGTTTATAATAATAATAATAATAATGAAATTTATTATTATTATTAAATATATCACATCATTTCCCCTATTAACATTTTAAAAACAAATTACTTTAAAAACTGAGTACTTAATAAATTTTTTATTAACCACACAATTGCATTTATCTACCACAAGTAAAAATCTCACCATTTTTACATTGAATATCGATAAATATAGACACATGGTGAAATGTATCTCATCATTTAAGTAAATGTAATCACACATGCAATTTCTATTTTAATTTCATCAACACAAATAATAGTAATAATAATAATATAATTATTATTACACTTCTGTTCGATGTATCAAAACACCCAACGCTCACAAGGTTTATGTCACACCTATGGTAAAACATGTATTATGAAACTAATAGTAGTCTCAAATTTACCATATGAGATACTATTCATTATATATTTCATTATTTTGGAAAAATAACATGCACACATAATATAATATATTTAATTTTTTTATTAAATCAATATCGATGCTCTTAAGGGCCTCATAATTATATGTTAACTCAAAACCTGACTCTAAAAATATTCCATAAAATATTCAAGAAGTGTCAACAGAGATTTTACCCTCACATAAATCCTTTAAATATTTTTTTAATTTATTTTTATTTAAAATCTACATTTTTTACATAACAATACTCATAAATTATTAATAGAGAGGGTTTTATTATCCTTAACATTTTGAGGAAGTTACAATTCTCCCTCTCCATCGAATTATCATAACCAAGAAGTATACTCATAAATCTTGATCCAACCACTCAGAACAATAACTTTGAACATCATAGTGCTACTCTCACATCTCTGTTACAAGAGGAACATTAGAAACAAAACAAGTCATACTCATTCTATGGTATCACACTGAGCTTTCCCAATGATTCTACCATCAACATAAGGTTTAAACCCATATAACTAACACTTTTTTATATCCTAAATTGATAGTCACCATCATTATATATATACTAAGACAACAGAATTATTAGTTCAGCTAATTAATGCCAATGAATATTTTTTCTACCTATTTTGAAAAGTTTCTATTTTTGTGATATATTTGTGTAGCATGTTGTACTTGAGGCCTAGGGAAAGATGAGTTGCATGTACACATGATACTATAAGGATCCAAGGTTATTGATTCACTATAAATGTGACTTTATTTATTACTCTTGACAACTATTATGATTTATCCTTCCATCATAGATCTGGAGCAGGTATTGCAAGGGTTCATGGTGACTTAGTTAGCGAACCACTACTCGGTTTTGAATTTTATATTTATTTTATTGTTACACATTTATTATTATTATGGAATACACTTATATACTTGAGAAAACTTGGTTAATGATTCATTTTTTGTGTCCTACTATGTCTTGTACTCACACCCAACACAATCATTTCATTTTCACTACAACAACAAAAATCTTATACTAAAGGTTTAGAACTATTTGTATAGGTCTCCAAACCATTGGTATAGATTATACCAATGCTTTGGAGTAGAATTTTCTATTATGATGTTGGTATAGACATATACCAACAGTTTTTGGGAAATGTTTGGTATAGACCAATACCAATGGGTTTTCAGAACCATTGGTAAAGCTAATGTAAAAAAATAAAACCCAGCTGGTTTTGATCCCTTCACCTAAAATTTATATTCGAACGACCTGAAAAATAAGCTAATATGATTTTTGTGAACATAATTATATATATATATATTTATTTAAAACTATTTTAACATTTTATGTATTTAATGTTATTTGAAAAAATAATCCATAAAAAATATGGTTACCTATACCAATGGTTCTCAAACCCGTTGGTATAGGTCTATAACAGAGGTTTTGAGAACTGTTGGTATAGGTTCTCTAATTTTTTTAACATATACCATTGGTTTTTTAAAAACCATTGGTATAGGGTCTCTACAAGTTACCTTTACCAATGGTTTTGGAAAACTTGTGGGTATAGGGTCCCCACAAGGGACCTATACTAATGGTTATGTCCAAAACTGTTGGTATAGGGTCTTTCCATGGTACTTATACTAACGGTTATTTTCAAAACTGTTGGTATAGTGTCTTTCTAAGATACCTATACCAATTATCATTTCCAAAAAGTTGGTATAGGGTACCAATACCAATGGTTTTCCAAATCATTCCTATAGTATTGTTGGTATATCTCCAATTTCTAGTATTGTGTGCGTATAGATTTCAAGAGATATTTGGTGAAGGGAAAGGAACCTATAGTGGATGGCTGAGAAGAGAATCGCAGAGAGAGTAGTATACCAGGATAGAATTCAAAGGACTCTCTATTTATTTGTTTATTTTATCTACTTCTTTTCACACTGTACAGGCTTTCCACTTTGGGATCCATTTATTTATATACCATGTTTAGTTTAATTTCTACATGTACTCTGATTATGTTTATTATATTATTTATTATTATTATTTGGTTATTTATTTCTTCTATACACTATAATAGAGGTTATAGTCTCTCTATGGTTCCACTTAAGACCCTCACTGCTAGTTGGAAACTACTTGTGTACACAGAGGCATGCATGAGGTCATGTGTCATTCTAGCTCAGACTTGGTGGTTCAGGTTGGGATGTTACAAAATGGTATCAGATGATTGGTTTTAAAAAAAATATTTTATCTTTCTTTGATTTGGGATGGGATATATAGGATTTAGGATGGTTGGGACTCGGGTAGGGGAAATATCACAGTGTTTACCCAATACTATAAAGTGGACCTCTATGTTTCCATAAAAGTGAGAATTTTGGTTTCTCTATTATAGTTGATTAAATCCATCTTGGGTTATTCACATGATTTTGATATGTGATTTATGAGATTTTGGGTGCATTTGTGCATCGTGACTAGTCTTGTTGGTTCAAATTCCATGAATATACTTGTTGTTATGTTGTATATTCGTTTTTTAATTAAATACCTTGATTTGTGATATTTATTTGGGATAGTTTCCCATTATGTGATATACTATGTAGAAAGATGTACTTACGGCCTAGGGAATTATGATTTTCATGTACTCATGATACCATGAGGATTTTTAGTGACTGATTTACTATACATGTTTCTAGGTGGTTACTCCTTACATTTGTTTTGATTTATCCTACCGGCATAGAGTCGAAGAAGGTACTATCAGGGTTCCTAGAATATTGGTTTGTGCACAACCACTTAGTTTGTAATTTTAATTTTATTTTCTAGTTATGTATTTATTATTATTACGGAATTTACTTGTATACTTGAGAACACATCATTAAAGATGCGTTGGTGGTGCCCTACTAAGTCTTATACTCACACCCTACTTGGTAATTTCAATGCACCTGTAGATTCTATGATATATCTAATGAAGGGAAAGTTCCCCCATGGTGGACATCTAAGAAGAGAATCACGTATCTAGTAGCAGACCAGGATGGAATTCAGAGCACTCACTGTTTATTTATTTATTTATTTTGTTGCTTTTTACACTTGACAGGCATTCCAATTTGGGATTCATTTATTTTTATTCCATATTTATTTCAGTTTCCACAAGCATTCTAATTGTTTTTATTATATTTTTATTGTTATACATTGCTTATTTATTTCTCTTATTCACCCTAACAGAGAGTATAGTCTGCCTATGTTACCACTTGAGACCCTCACTGCTATTTGGAAACGTCTTGCGTATAGGGAGGCATGCATCAGGTCATGTGGCATTTAATCCTGGACTTGATGGTTCATGTTGGGATGTTGCAAAACGGTCTTTTAAATCACATTATTAAGGATCATTTCTGATTTAATAATTCAATAGGAAAGTAATTGCACCATATTAAAGGAGAATAGATGAAAAATATAAAATAATGCATCAATGAAGAGAAATTAAGATGAAATACCTTACCTTAATATATTATTTTACAACCTTATTCATATACAATACCTTTTACATACATCATTTATATTCATTTTCTATATATATATTTGTTTTATATAGTTTATTTTCATCATCAGATGATTTTTTTCATTTCATAAAAGTTTTTTAACAGTGATGTTTCTCCTAGTTTATTGATGAAAGTCACTAAAACTTTATTAAAGGTATTGTAATACAATTTTCTTAATGTATTATAATGTTTCAATATAATTAAATGATACTTTTAGTTACGATTTTTCATGTTGACAATGATGATGAGCTTATTTTCGATAATTTACAAATATCAATGGATTATTTTATAGTTATAATTTATTTTTTTATTACCATATTAGAACCATATTCATTACATATATTAATCCTTAATATCATATATATTCATCAAAGAAAATTTTAAGATAATATATGCAAGTTTTGGTTGAAAACCAAACACACCATCAATAGAGGTGGTAGTCTGCACGTGCACACGAGTGACATTTTTATTTTATAATGAATGGGTGGAGGAATGTAGATAATGAATTAAATTTATATAATCTTAATCATTAAATAAATAAAATATTTATTTATTTAATACATTATTATAAAAATCCATGGGAGGTGGTCCTGAAAAATTAAATATTTTGTTATTGGAGGTGGTAGTCTGCATGTACCCTCGAACAACATTTTCCTTTTTCAAATTGTTGATAGGAAGGTAGAAAATTTTCATTACACAAACCTAATAAAGTTTTAGTATTCTCATCATACAGTTTTAATTGTTTTTTTTTTGTATAATATTTTTGTAATAGGTCATATAATAATGAAATTAACATAAATGAAAAATGTGTGATTATAAATTTTTACCATACTCATCAAGACAACACATTGAGCCTTCATAGAGTCATATTTTGGTGGTGTAATAACCAATATAACTTTAGATAGATATTTAGGGAGTCATTTGAGTATATATTGTTCGATATAAAGGGATTGTGGTTTGAGGAGAAGTGGGGTGGTGAATGGATCCTTTCATAAGTGAGAGGGGGGGCACTTTTATAAATATTCAAAAAATTATATTAAAGGAATATCACATCAAAAGTAATGTGGATCTAAAAGTATAAAATAGTGGATAAGGGAGTATTATTGGCCAATACACCTTTAAAACACTCACTAGGATAGATGTTTGTAATATTTTTCAGGTCCTTTACCTCTCATATTTAACCATTTTACAATTTTGAATTTTATAGTAGTAATTAATTTGTACCTATATAATTTAATTTTATGACTAAAAAAAATATACCCCATTACATGTTATTAAAACTATGATTCCAAATATAAAATTAATTTTATTAGATACAATTTTTAAATGTAATACAACTTAATTCATAAATAATAAATGTATAACACATTAAAAGTAGTTTTAAATAAAATATAATGTATGTTCTAAAATAATAAATATAAGTTTTTAAATTAAACTTAACAGTTTTAAATTTATAATTTTACTTGTAAAATACATATTGGGTCAAGAAAAAGGATTCATTATTTTTAATTTATGCTTATATCCTAATGATATCATAAAAGTCCTGGTATTTTTTAAAAATGTAATTCACCTCTGTTCGCCGAAAAGTTAATATTTTAACAAAAATATCAAAAAATAATCTAAAGATAATATTTTGATAAGGAATCCAAAAATAAATTTTATATTTCTAAACTCAAATTCTAAAATTTATGAATTTTTCTTTTAATTGGAAAAATAGAATATAAAAAATCTATATTTATAGGAAAATGTCTTTTTCAAATATTAATAACCCATATTATTATTTCATAAAAATTAATAATTCTATTAAGTTCAATATATTATACATATAAAAAATATAAATTACCATAATTTAACTGTAATGTATATAGTTTCTGAAAATACAAAATCATAGTACATAAAAATAAAAACTGTAGTAAAATAAATAGTTAACCATAAAAGGAATTTATCGTTATTATTTTACTAGTAGTAACTATTATATGGATGTTAATTTATTTTAATCTAAATATTATTGATGAATTTAATTGGAATCATTATTTATTTAATATTAAATAAAAATACACAATGCTATAAAAATAGTTATTTGAAAAATATTACTTTTATATTAAATTATATTTACCATATCCATTTACAATTAATTATTTACATTTAAAATTTATAATTTTACCATCCATTGTTATTGAAATAATTATTCTATTCTTATAAATATATCATATTTTAATAATATTTGATGCATAAAAATAAAAATATATTTTTATAATGAAATATATCAATTAAATATTATCCTATTATTTGATTTTTGCATTCTCTTAGTGTATTAATGTTTATCTTGTATTGAAATATTTTATCTCAATTAAATATGTCTTGGTTAGTCTTATTTAGTAGTTTCATGTGAAATAAGTTATTCTATATAGAATTCATTTAAATCAATTGATAATAAAATATTTGGGTGCTACAAGCATGATCCAAAATGTAGCTAAATCCAAGACACAGTTCCTAACCATCCATGGTAACTTTAGGTTCAACCTAAAGAAAAGTAGTCTAGCCACTCCTTCGCACCTACCTCTCAAGATTTGATGGTCATATACCCATTCTATTATTAATCAACCTATAAAAAGAGGGTTATGATACTAGTTTGTACTGAACCCTCCAACGTCGACCCGACACATCATACATCTTAGCTCACCAAAACACCTGATGTGTGTTCCCAATAGCTATGGGCTAGAGACAATCACTATTGTATTAAAAGGAAATCATTGGGAGTGATTTCACCCTTAGAAACCAAAATTATAATCATATGTATTTCTACCAGAATTATATAATTAACCATATATAAGTTGGATGCCCATGCTAAAAAATAAATTGTTTCTAGGACATAGTATTAATCAAATAGATCATATCACAAAATTTATAATCCAATAACTCATAAATATCACTACATGATCACAAAACAAATTAATGAAAAAAAATATGTATAAAATTATACCAAAATATGATCAATGATGAAGATTACAATACATGATATCCAATAACATCATCGAGGACACCAAAATACATCACATGAGACAAAAACATCTCATGAATCATAGTTACCACCATAAAAATACCAATAATGTATGGGGAGCATCTGAAAGAGCCATAAAATTACATGGTATCCTTTACTTTACATGTATCTTAAAAAACCAAGTATGAATACATCACATGGATATATATCGGGTGTGAGATAAATTCCAATAGTATACACCAAGAATAAAAAAAGTGTATTTCTCTTTGAAAACTAATAGTTTTTGTTTGAAAAAAATATTTGAAATGAATTTCCTAGAAAATTTTCCATAAAAACATTAGTTTCTATAAAATAAATAAATTAGTATAAATAACATCAATAAGTATATATTCAAGTTAAACTAAATTTATCTAGATAGTATTATTATAAAGATCCAAATAATTAAATGGTAAATAAAAAATAATGCATCTCAAGAAATCACAAGACATACATTATGGGATTAAACCTATATATCTAACTAAACTACGACTCGATCGAGGGACAGTAGTTAAAATCCATGAAGCTGTAATTTTTTAGGGCTCTCATGGACTCACCCAAGGTCTCCAATTTAAATGAAACAATCAAATGCATATATAATCAATGAACAAAATATTAAAAAAAATTAAATATAAAGTCAAATATATATTTCTTTCTGAAACAAACATTCAAAAATAATTTTTAATATAATTATTCTTTAATACATTTCATTGAACACTTGGTGTTCCAAAAACAATTTTTAATAGAAAAAACAAATGTAATTTCCATTTTAACCAATGGAAAACATGAAAAATCAAAAATAGTTACCAATATATTACTATATTAAAAAATAAATCATAATAATTTATCCCATATAACAAAAAAAATATAAATATTTTGTGCTCTAATAAAAAAATAAATTAGTAAAATACACCAATATTCAAATCAAACAAAACACATCGCCTTCATTTTAAAGCACGAGAATCACAAAAACATTTCTTCAAGGACCTAAAAAATATTAAACATAAATACATAGCCCTAGTTTTATCCCTAATTTTCATCTAGGTTTGTCATCAATGTATAGGGAATAAAATGATAATATAATGGGATATGATAGAAAATCTAATGAAAATCAGGATTTTTCTTAATATAGATAACTGGGTTAAAGGAGGAGATGCCAGAGAAGATATGGGGAGAATTATCCATGTATAAAGTGGGTATGGTTCAAAATAAAAAGTATTATAAGGTTTAAATGGATTAAATTCCATGTGGATGTTATATTAATATAATATTTTTAATAAAATAGGGTAGGTCTCATGGTTTTCTATATAGTTAGGCAACACCAAGCACTCACCATGTGTGTCAAACACTTATATAGATAGGGATATGAATTTACCTAGAGATATAACATGGTTAACCAATATATTTGGTAGCTTTAAAAACCGAGGTAATGATATAATAAATTACTTTTGTGTGTTTATTCATCATAAAAATATTGTGTAGTTTTTAAATCAAAAAGGAAAAATAGTTTTAACTAAACTCATTTCTTATAAGGTCTTATTTACAAGTTTAATTACTAAATTTTACAGTTTTAATTTTAAAAAATGAATATAATTTTTTAAATCATCATATAAAACTTTACTTATGGTGAAATTTGTGGATTTTTTGAGAAAAATATTGATTTTTTAGGGAATAGTGAAAAATACTTAGTTTTGTAAAAAAATCATTTCTTTTCAATAATTCATATAATTTAAAAGTACCATTATGTTTCTAATATAATTACAGGAAATATATGTATTATGCATTTATATTTAATCCACTTAATTACTTTTTAATCAAATTCATATCGGATTTTAGTATAAGTTTGTTTTTTGTTCTAAAAATGGTATTTTTTCTAAAAACTGTTTTAAAATGAATATTGTTTCTCCATTTTATTTAATAAAAATAATCCCTAATTAGTAATGTTTTAAATTAAAAAATTATATTATATATCAATAAATATTAATTTATATTCATACAATGATTATTATTAGTCATACAGTTAATATAAATTCATATTTTGCTTGAAAAATAAACTTCTTGCAAACCCTCTTTTTCGTCACGTCTATGAATTTTATTTAATTATTAATTTTTCCACTTTTTTAGATGAATTTGGTAAATTTATTAAATATTTTTATTCATAATAATTTATATTATATAATAGATTCAACTTAATTTTTGACCAAAATGAATAGTAAAAATAATAAAAATTAATGACCTTGGATATGGGGAAAATGGGTTTATTGTGGGTTAAACTAAATATATATTGGTTAAAATGACCTAAAAACTTGTATAAAATTAATTTTCTTATAATATTACCACATTATAATTTTTTATCGTCAATAATTATCTATTTTGGACCCTTTTGGCTGGTAAAAAACATGTATACACTATTTTATTTTCAAACAATTAGAAGTGTTTCACTCACCTCACTTATAAAAGGTTTTCCCATATCATTTATTATTAACACATTAAAACCATTTTCATTCATGAAATACCTATATAAATAAATTAAAAAATTAAATAACCTCATCATAGAATCCATGAATATGTTTCAAATCCATTATATGGATACTTTAGGTCTAATCCTAAAGAGGTGGTCTGATAAGTGGTAAAATTCCTAACTTTGAATTTATTATTATTATTATTACACCAACTTATAATATTATTAAATTAGGATTATACAATAAAACTAGTATCTCCAATATAATAATATGTTATTATTTTGAGTTAATGACCTATATCCATCTCCTCTTACCTCAAATGGGAAATGATAATGTCGCTCGTGTGTGTGGAGGATTACTGCCGCACAAACGGGTGTGACCCGTTTTCTATAAAAAAACTCTCACAATTGAGTATGATGATGGATATAAAGCATATATATGATATTTATTAAATAATTATACCTTTTATTAATTATATAGTACATAACATTTTACTTTCCATTCCTTAGGGGATACAATAACGATGCTTGTGTGTACGACGGACTACCGCCACGTGAAGCAAAGTGTTTCATTTTTCACTAACTTGTTACATGGGATGTAATAAGAATAAATTTAATGGATATATGTTACATAAATTACATAATTATTTTATTCATGATGTATTTATAATTATTAAAAGATAATATATCATTTCATTTTTACCATTTCACTCACTGAAATATGATAATGTTCATGTACGTGTGGACTTCCACCTTCACGAAGCAATGTGACTATCTTTTAATCACCAAAAAACATGGATGGTATATATAAATATATTTAAATAAATAATTTTTTATATATGATATTATGATAATTCAATAAATACAAAATATTACTTACCTCCTTTCCATAATGATTTTTGAAAAATAGAAACATTAGTCATGCATACGTACGTCTTTCCATCTCCATGATCGTAACATACTTATTTTATAAAACCAATATTCAATTATTGGTCTTAAAAGTATAAATTATATATAAATATGATAATTATTTCATGATAATTATTCTTTTTATGTTTAAATAATGTATTTTTTAACCATAGTCAGCATACCAAATTCATTTTTGGCACATAAGTCGAATATGGTCAAAACATCCGATGTAAACATAATTGATTAAGTAACCATATATAACGTGATAATAAATTAAATAAAATTAATAAAAACCTGAAAAGGGTTATTAATAAATTAAATAATTAATATAAATTTATTATTTATGAATATAAATAATGTATGTGATGAATCAAACTCAATGTAAGGGATTTTTACTCAATTTTCTTTCATTGAGGCATATTGTAATTTGATGAACATAATTAGTTTTATATCATGTATATAATATCCCTTTAACATTTAATTTCATGAATCCTTCACACTTTATGCTATTTTATGTTTTAGATTGAATTATTTCATCCAAGGGGGATTGACTTGAAAATTACCAAGTGGTGATGGAGTACGTCTCTATTTCCTTTCATTGAGGTATATTTTGATGTTATACACATATATTATTTTACGAGGTGTATATAAGTACCCATTTAAATTTTATATAATTTATTTATCTACTCTCATATAATTTAATGTTTTATATAATTTTATTCTTTTATCGGGCTTATGATTCAAAATTTTCAATAGTGATAACGGACTTTTCTTAAAAAAATCTATTTTAATTTTTTTCTTGAAAATAACTTTTTATTATTCTGTGTATATATTTTTAAAATTATTTAATTATAAACATGAGAGTTTTATAAAGGTAATTTTTTTCTTTCATTCTATTTTTTTAAAGAAATAAATCTTTGTATGGAGTTTATGAATTTCTTTATAAATGAAAAAATGAATGTTATATTTTAACATATATAGAAAAAAATAATTTTCCACCACTGTAATTGTAATATCTTGATTTTTTAAAGATAATAAAAAAATCCTATTTTTGATATGTTATAAATATTTTTAAGTGGAAATGAAAATTTTTCAATAAAAATCCCTTAATTAATTTTCTAGAGGCTTTGTGTAAGGGTAAAATCCCAGTTATCACCTTAGAATATTCCATGAAATATTTTTTGAGTTAACCGTTGAGATAGTTTGATATTATGGGGATCATAGAGCCTTAGTGCATATATAATAAAAATATTAAATATATTATATTATGTGTGCATTATTTATCAAAAATAATTGAATATCTCCCAAACGGTGCATCTTAAAATAAATATGAGATCACAATTAGGTCTGGGATGTGGTGTTTACCATATGTGGGATAAAACATGGGTGAGTGTAAAACTTTTGTCAGATCGTACGTGAATGAAATTATTTATTATTTTTTATTTTTTATTTTTTAAAATAATTGAATATCTCTCAAATGGTGTGTCGTATGATAAATATGAGATCACTATTAGGTCGGGCATGTAGATTTTTCCCTAGGTTGGGTATAGATTTTATACGCATCAGATGTTTGGATACATCACATTTGATAATACCCTTTCTATATTTAATTATATTATTATTCTAATTTTAAGTAATAAATAATTAATATCTCCAAAATGGTTCATCATATGAGAAATTTAAGACCACTTTTAGGTCCAGGACATGGGGTTTATCCTATATGGGGTATAACTTTTATGTGCAATGGTTGTTCGGCCAGGTTTCTAGAAAATTTAATTTATTTAGTATATATATTAAATAATTAATTTTATTAATTTAATTTATTACCTAATTTATTAATCATCATCATCAAAAATCAACCTCATTCCCCATTAAAACACCTCCAAGCTTTCAATCCTTATATTCTTCATATTGTTTGACCAAATTTAATTTACAACCCCTTGATGGGTTGAAATTAAGGCCTTCATATTCATGTATCAAGTAAATAAAGTATTAAAATGGGTTTTTGAATTAGGATTTTTATATTTGGTGTGTCTTTGGGTTGTTATAATAGTTAAACCCTTTCGGGTTAGATGTTGGTCATTTCTATCGAGTCCTACAGACCCCATATCTCTCTTGCATGTGATTGGTGGCATCTAAGTGGATCAATTCATAACCAAGTGTAGTTGCTCTTCCTATATGTGACCAATACCTACCTGTTCATCTGTAAGGAACCTAGGTTAGAAGAATTTGTTTTATTTTTTTATTTTTTTTACTTGTTTTTCTATTATATTCTTAATCTCAAAATTATGGAAAAGAAAATGGTTGAATAATAAAACAATAAAACCTATTTTTTAGCAAGGGATAATCCCAAAAAGTTATCGAATGATCATTTAAAAAAATATTATCAAGGGATAATTATGTGAAATCATTTAAAGATAATTATTAAAAATTATCATACAATGATTTCATTAAATTATCAAAAGGTAAATATCAAGAATTTTTAAATAATAATTGCACCAAATTATCATAGAATAGTTTCATAAAACTACCGAATATAATTTTATAAAAATTATCAAAGGATGATGACGATTTATTATCAATATATAATTATAATGGATTATCAAGAGATAATTTCAATGAATTATCAAAGAATAATTTCATAAATTTATAAAAAATAATTATACACAAATAATCAAAGGATAATGATGAAGAATTTTCAAGTGTAATTGCAATGAATTATTAAAGAATAGTTATCTGAAATTATTGAAGATAATCTTACACAAATTATAAAAGAATAATGATGATTAATTATCAAGTTATAACTAAAATGAATTATTAAAGAAAAATTGCATGAAATTATCAAAGATAATTTGACATGAATTGTTAAAGGATAATTATAAGGTAATTACCACATGAAAAATATTATCAAAATTATCATATGATAATTAGGCATATTATAAAAGTATAATTATTATAATTATCAAATGATAATTATGAGATTATCAAGGATAATTATGAGATTATCAAGGATAAATATTAAAATTATTAGTCGATATTTTCTATATTATCAAAGGATTTTTTTTATAAAATAAATATTATCAAATGGTATTTTTTATAAATTATCAAATGATCATTATAAAGAATAAATTAGGATAAATTATAAAGAGATAATTATAATGGATAATTTGTAATAAATTATCAAAAGATAATTATAACTGATAATTTGGGATAAATTTATCAGAGATGATTATAAAAGGATCTTTTATAATAGATTATAAATAGATAATTATATAAGGATATTTTAGAATAAATTATCAAAATATAATTATAAATAATATTTTATGAGAAATTATCGAAGTTAAATAATATTTAGGATAGTATCTTGAGCATATGAATTGACCTAAATGATAATTTCAAAATTATCCTGGAGAGAGAAAGCATCATCACATGTGATATATTATTTATTTTTGAAATAAACTTGTTGGTTTTGGTTTTAAGAACCCTTGAAGAATATAAAGTTTGGACACATCAACGTTTATGTTAATAATCTCGTAAAGTGGTGTTCTTGATAGGTTTATCATTTCCTTGGACATCGATGAATTTTGAGGTAGGAAGTTTCTTATTTTTTGGGCTCTTGTTTACACAAGTTGTCATACTGGATTTTTCGGTTGGCTTATTTGATACCATGCTTGACTTGTGATCACATGTGGGTGTGTGGGTGTGAAGCCCATGATATGGTATGACTTGATTCCATGAGTTTGATGTGATATATTGATTCCATGATGATGTTTGATTCATATTTTGATGCATATGATGATTATATTTTTATCATGATGTGTGATATGGTTGTTGTTATGCTATGACTTGTCATGTTTTCCTTTAGAGGATTGGTATGTTTATACTTAATATGTGGTCTTCATGGTATGATTAGTCCTTGTGGGGTGTGCACATTATGTGTTGTGATAATGATAGTACATCATGATAACCTTCTAACCTAGCATCAACTTGATTCATTATGGATTCTGAGTAGATTTCTGAAACTTATATCCTTATGGATTCCAAGTGTTACCCGATGCCTTTTGGATTCTAGGTAGTTTACAGGTACTTGATGCCTTCTGGATTCTGATTATTACTCAATGAATTGTAGACTATATTTATGTTTCTTTCACTTAAATCCTTGTGTATTCCATGTGACTAGCCAACAGCCATGGGGTTGGTGTCAATACTTGTTGACATATAGTAAGTTTTCAAAATAGTGCCAAAGTAGGTAATGATGGGGGTTTGTGGTGGATTCGTTAGCACATAATTGTTGGGTTTTGGATTGGGTGTTATTATGCTTATTATGGATATATTATTATTATGGAATAAACTTTTATACATGATCACATCAAGTTAAGGATACATTTTTTGTCTCCTACTGAGTTATATACTCATACTTTACTCAGGAAGTTTTGTGTGCATATAGATTTAATGAGGGATCTGATGAAGTGAAAGGGATCTATGGTGGATTGATGAGCTGAGGATAATGGAGATGGTGGTGGTATAGGACATTCACCAATAAGAATTACAATTTATCATTTGTTTACTTATCTGATTTATTTACCCTGGACATACTCGCCACTTTTGGGAGATTCTTTTATTTACTTATCATATATGCCATGTTTAGATTTCAGCATGTTTACTCGGATTATATCTTATATTGTTTATTATTGATTATTGATACTGTGACAATATACTAACGGTATATTCACCCCACTTACACACTCATACCCTCACTGCTAGTTGGTAGCCTCTTGCATACAAGTAGGCATGCATGAGGTTATGTGACCTTATCTCTTGGACCTGGTGGTTCGGGTTGGGATGTTATAGTAACCATTATTTGAAGTGTGGATTCCTTTACAAAAATTAATGTTTTATTTGAATAAAAACCCAAATTTACATTTTTTTTGTATTTTTTATTGAAAAATGGGTTTTTAAAAGGGATTAATATTTTAATATCTAAAAAAATTATTGGTGAAGATAATATTTTATGAGTGTGTTGTGAAAATTATAATATTTTATATGTTATGATTATGTTATGGTTCTCGGAAATTATTTATGTTGATGGTTAGTTACATTATAAATCTAGGAAGGGTGGTTATGTTATAAACCAAGTCTAGGTGATTAAATTATAAACCAAGGATGGTTGGTTATGTTATAAACCAAGGATGGGTGGGTCTATGATAGACCTCCAATGCATTGGGTATGGAATTTGACCATATGGTTATTACATTTATAAGAGTTATAAAGATAATGATATTCCATAATACCGATATTATTTATATAATCTATATATGGGATTTAATTATTTTATTTAAGAAAACATTGTGTGTGTTTTTATATGAAAATGATTTATTTATTTCACTCAAACAATATTAATATAAATGTAAACATTTTATGAGGTTTTATGTTTTAACTTTATTAATGGTTTTCTTTATTTTTATATCCCTTAATGAGATTTTTATGCTCATCCCGCATTTTTAAAATGTTTTGTATAGGGTTTAAGTATGGGTATGGGAAAGGAAGAGGTCATGTTGAAAGTTCTGAGTATTTTTCATAAAAAATCATTTTTACCTTATAAGTTTGATATTGTTAAAAATGGATAAAAATCATAAGTGTTCACATTTTATTCTGTGGTTATGTTATGTATAATTATCTAAAACTGTAAAACTAAAAAGATCATTAAATTCCAAATAATGATTAATTAACTTAAAACTCAATATTATGTAATGTTTAAGGTTAAGTCCTTACAGTTGGTATCAAGGTCGGTTCAGATAACTTTAGAGACTATGAAAATGATAATATTATACTTTTTAATGATTTTAATTTATGGTTAAGTTAAAATGATATAGTATTTAAATATTTCTAGGTTTCTTTATCTAAACATTATCTATTCAGAATGGTTTTCTACAGAGGAAATAGGTAAGTTTTAGTGGAAACCCCTTGAGAGGAAAATATCCTTCCAGATTAGTATCCTAAGATGGTTTGAATTAGAATAGGACATTTTGTTAGAGTAATGTCTCAGTTGACACAAGATATTTATTGTGGTGTCATTCATGATAGATAAGAACCTGATCTACCATTAAGGAATAATTAAATTATAAATCCTTTCATGAGACAACACTCCCATCATTCAGTGGATCATATGACCCTATGATATCTAAAGGATAGATTAAATCCCTGTAAAATATATTAAATGTCATGGGATGTTTAAATCATCAAAAGGTAAAACTTATTATTTACCATTTTTAACACGAAGCCAATCATTAGTGCTCAATGATTAATAATATCATAGAAAGGAGTGATTTTAATACCTTGTAATGGGATGAATTTAAGAATATTTTCCTTGAAAAATATTTTCCTAATTCTATTTGAATTAGGATAGAAAAAATCATTGAATTGAGAGAAAAAGAGAAAGATTTTTTGTTTGTATATGAAGAAAACATCACCTGATTATAAATGTACATCCCAAATTTTATTTAGGATCTTGAAGGTAATATTAATTGGATTTACTTGAGATTTAATCCATGTTATCAAAATAAATTGTCTTTTTATGAATTCAAAATATATGAAAATGTTGTTTATTGTGCTAAAAAAGTTGAGATGGATTTTTCCATGATTTATTGGATATATTTGTGGTTATTTTTATTGATTTCAATTTTAAATATTATAAAATTAATTAGGTACATGAAAGACACTTAATTATTTTTTTAAACCTTAAAATTAAAGAAAATATATGGAATCTTTAGTAACTGTGAATTTTGGATGCAAAAAATTAATTTCCTTGGACATATTGTTTCTAAATATGGAATAAATATTAACCTTAATAAAAAAAATTGTTGAATAATATCCAAGACCCAGACATATCATGTAGATTCATCATTTTCTTGGACTAGTAGTTTACTATTGGCAGTTTTTTGAAAAAAAAACTCAATTGTCTCACCCTCAAACAAAGTTAACACGAAAAGGAGTAAAATCCATCTGGTTAAAATAATTTTATGATTTTTTTCGATAACAGAAAAATAATAGATGTGAATGATACTATTTTCACACTACCATCCAAAAATGATGATTTTCTCATCTACAGTGATGATTTATTAAAAGGAATTGGTTATGTCTTGATATAGAATTATCAGGTAATTCCTTATACTTCATGTCAATTGAAAGATCATTAGTTAAATTAACCTAAACATTATCTCAAATTATCTATTTTGGTTTCCACCTTAAAATTTAGGAAGCATGATTTTAATGGAGTAAATTGTGAAATATATACTGATCACAAAATTTTTAAGTGCATATTCACTCAAAAATAATTGAACATGAGATATAGAAGATGGATAGAACTGATCTATGATTATGGTTTCATGATTCATTACTATCCGGAAAAATAAAATTATCAAATTATTTGAGTCAAATAAATAATTCTACATTAACCATGTAATGTTTATAATAAGACATTTTTGTTAATGATTTGATGAATTTTGTCCTAGAAGTTATGGATATAGGGACATCCTCTGTTTTGTTTCAGGTTTTAGTGCATTTGACATTGTCAGAAGGATTTATAAAAGCTAAAAAGGAGGAACAACATTTGTAGGAAGATGTAGAATCCATTAAAAAAGGTAATATTCATGATCTTAATATTGATGAAGGTGTTTCATGATTTGGAAAAAGATTATGTGTCTCGTGTGATTCTCAGTTTAATAGAGATTTGTTGAGTGAATCTTATAGTTCTATGTTTTTCATTCATTTGGGCAGTACTAAGATGCACAGAGACCTTCAGAAGTATTTTTTTTGGTATGAAATAAAAATATATATTACTCAATTTATCATGAATCAATTTACTTTTTATTGGGTCAAAGAAAAATGATAATTATTTAAGGAAATGCTTCTACATTTTCTGGTGTGACGCATGCCTGTCGTAGGGCATGGAAAAGGAAAATTTATTTTCAATATGAAAGAAAGAGGCTAATTAGGGTTATCTCACTTGAGTAAATTCTTTTTTAATTCTATTAATTATTATAATTTACCTAAACTACATATTTCTTGTTGTTTTTACTTACTCAATGAAAGCATTGTAATTTGAGAAGATAAATGAAATGTTAATATTTATACTAATATTCAATGAACAAATGTGATTGTAAAATAATGATCTTGTCCTTTGGTGTTTGTTTTATGAGTTCCATCATTATCATTATTGGTTTTTAAATTTAGTTTGATAGTTTAATCATTAAATACCACTCTTAAACTACAAATAGTTTTTTATTGGTGTGAGATCTTGAATTTATTTTCCAATCTCATTTCCACCTTCTCCCATAATCATGGTTGATGGAATACCTAAATTGAGAGAGTGGAATCTCCTAGGACCCAAATCCATCATATGTCACTTCAAACACTAAATGTATCAACATCTTCGCATGAAGAGATTATATTTATTGGAAGGGGGAAATATTTAAATAAAGAAAAAAAAATGAGTTTGAGATCAATGTTGTAGTGGAAATCCCCACACTCATTCACTTCATTATATCTCACCATGAATATAATTAAAACATAACAATTTAAGTGTATAATAAATATAAAACACTAATTACCTCCCTTGGGCTGAGCCTCATGTTATCCCTTTATTTTTTAGGGTAAGAGGTCACTGTAGATATGAAAAGAAAAAAGATAAAAAATAAAATAAGAAAATAATATAAGTGAGAGTTAAATGGAAGAAAATATAATAAAATAGAAAAATAAAATAAAATAAGAACATGTAAAATAAAATAGAAAAAGATGAAATAAATTTAGAAATTAAAATTAAAAAAATAGTGAAATAATAATAACAATTAGAAAAGAGAAGAAGAATAATAATAAGAGAAAAAGAAAAGGATTCGTTTGTAACATAATTTGAAGGGAAAAATATGCATGTGTTAATATTATAAATGAAAATAAAATAATTACATGAGAAATAAAACTAAAAATAATAAAATAAAAATTACATAAAAATAGAATAGAATTGTGGGGGAATCATCTTCAGCCACTAGGGTTCTCCCTTCAGGTGTTCAAACTCCCCTGTTTGGCTTGGTTACACCCCTCTATTTATAGAGGGGAAATATCATTCTCTCATTATCATCCCATATCTAGGATTATTTTTTCCCTTTTCCAAATATTTGATATGAGATTCAAGGTGAAAATGTAAACTCTCACAGATCATGCTGATTAAAAAATGAAGCACATACCTAGGATCTGGTGTGGCCTCCTCATTATGTGCACATTGTTTATGGATTATGCATGGTGTGGATGGACAAATGGCATGTGGTGAAGGTGTAATTTGGTGTTGATCAGTGATAGAGAAGGATTCAACAAGATACTCATTCATCCGATAATCGAAGAGGCCAGATAAAGACTCGATATGGTCTCAGGTTGATGGGATGGTAGCCCTGAGGTGATCCATGGCATTCCTGGTTGGTGGAAGTGATCAAAGGCCCAAGATCAAACTTTAGTAGTGGATCCCATGGTGTCTTATAATTAGGAGTATTGGCAGCTGAGGAGTGTAGAGTGGTGGAGGGCAGTGGAGTCGAGCGGATATGGTGGGGCTCGAGTGTCCAAGTGCGGGGCATGCATTTTAAAATGGGATGAACAATAACCCTTAAAAATTACCATATCGATTTGGATAAAGGGGGTGTGCTGGTTTATAATCCAAATAATGGGATCAGTGCTTATATCACTTACAGTTGGGATAGGCTCCCATAAGAAACATACACAAACCTACATATGGGTTTCACCACACACGGATTGTATGGGCTTCGACCCAAATTATGCTCCATGTGGGCATGAATCTTTGCAATCCACTGCATGAGATTGATTCCCCCATGATCAACTGACAAGTTGTTGTCCTTCCCACTAGTTTATAGTCAGGGAGCCCTCTAGGTGCTAGTTATGATACTAGGGCCTTCTTGGTAGAGAGTTGGCTATGCTTGGCCTTATTTTTTAGTTAACACATGAAAATAATTAAAAACTCTTAGAAGATTTTTCCAAAAATAATTAACAAAAAACCATCAAACATTCATTAATTTTATTTTTAATAAAAATTATACGTTAAAAATCACTTTTAAATATACTTCAATTTATGATTAATAATTTATAAATTTATAATAAAACATTTATATTAAAGGGAATTACTCTTTAAAATCCTTCAAAAATTATTATAATTTTCTTAAAATATGCATGAAATGTGAGTGTGTCAAATACCCTCACTGTTAAACCATGATTTTCTTTAAGTATAAAATCTCAACATGGAATAATAAGGTCCCCAATATTACCATTATTCCATTTTAAAAGTAATAAAATCAAACAATTATAATTTTCAAATCAAGTTTTCATGTTTTATATAAAATTTCAACTCAATTTCTCACTTTACAAATAAAAAATAAACTCAACTATTTTACTTTACCCCTTTTTAAAATGATGGAACTTCTACTTTCATATATTCAAGATCATTAATTTATAATTATTAAACATTATAAATCATGATATATCCCCATTTTGAATCTTTTTATCTCATCACTCGTGATAAAAATTCAAGTTGAGTTATGCTCATATCATGAGAACATGGTCCTTATTCATAATCTTTTAAAATAACTATATTCTATACTTTGTAAAGTAAAAATACACATGAAATCAAAAAAAAAATTCAATAATGTTTCACATGTCTTTGAGGCTCATAGTTGGTAGGAATTGATGTTTAAAAATTAAGTATCAAAGAGGAGGATTCTATCTAAAGTACAACAAATGATATAAAATTAAAAGTTTAATGACACTCTCCCCTTCAAATTAGAAACTCCCACTTCCCCCAAGATTAATGTATGATCATGATCAAAATAAAGCATATTGAATGATTAATGAAACCTCTTGAATTTTTCATTAATTTTATATATTTTTCAAACTTTATTCTTAGAATAAACCCCACATACACCACCTAACCAAATATGACAAAAATCATCGGTCTAGTAATGGTTATTTTTTGTTTTTCCAAATCAGATCCCATTCTTTTCAAAAAAATTAGAGGCAGACAATAAAGAGTAATTAATATTCTATAGCATTTTTAAATACTCATAATTATAACGGCTACACTTTTTCATTATAGTCCATGTCATCTTTATTACCATGAATTTCCCAACACCCGCACTTAAACTTTAAAATATCATGAAAAATAAAAAAGGAAGGTAGAAATGTATTGAATTTCCTTGAAACATGGATCATTCCTAAAAAGTTCATTTATATTCTCTATGTGATAAGAAAAGGATTAATAAAGAGGTGGTATTTAAGGATAATGGGTTTTCAAAAGATTTTTCAATCAATTTAAATGTGTTTTTTCACATTCATAGTTTTGAAAAGTTTCAATGAAAGTTATGGTAAGTGGCATGTCCTGAGATCACTCAAGAAATATGATCAAAATAAAATAGGAAGTACTTAGTTGATAAATCATATATGGAATGGAAATATTATTTTGGAAAATAACTCAAGGCATGAATAATAATAAAAAATAACTTCACAATAATTTCATAAATTCATAGCAAGAAAAATGATTGGGAAATTTCATTTACATGATTCAATAAATTCCTTCAAATCATGATCCCTTATTTTAATATCAATGCTTCACTTTAATTATAAAATTATCTATTTTAATCATTAAAACTCATTAACAATAATTTCTAAAACATGGTATCATAGGATTCTAAGGAAACTCATGTCTCCTAGATAATTCTTGTAATGTAAGGATTCAAGCTTGGGCATGAAATTTTAGTTTTAATGATCAAAATAAATTTTGGAAAAAAATTACATGGATTTTTAAAATAAATAATTTAAGGATGAAATACCTATTACATGAATAGTATTCCTCTTTCTTCCTTGACTTTTTGGAAACTTCATTCTTCCATTATTAACCTATAAAAGAAAATTACCCAGCTAAGAATATGTTCCATGTCATGTAATCTCATAAAGATAAGTGGAAGTGTGTTTCATGATAAACTAATCTTAATAATAAAATTGAAATCTAAATTCCTAGAAAATAAGTAAAAGGATAAAACTTGGTTTAATCCCCTAACTAGGTCTAGGATTTTTACTACCTCCATAGAAAAGTATCAGCTATTATCTATAATATAATGTTGGGTGGATCTTATTTTACTTGAACAACCACATGTGGATTTTCCCAGCTTTCACTTCTTCTTTGTTTGTAAGGAATTATCCATGAATATAGTATATCAAACCCATAAAATTTACAATTAAGTACATATTTTATAGCAGGGTAGGATTAAATATAGATCATGTTATTCCTTAGTTACTACTTGTGCAACCTCTTTCTGTTTGTCCAATGTTGTCTCAACATGGTATAAATGAATTGGATATTAAAAAGGAATGTAAGGTGGTATTTTTACTTAAATAAAATTTTAATTTTAATTATTAATAATAAATTTATGACTTATAATATGGGAATAATCTGTCTGATTTCTTTAGGATCAACTACTTTGACTTCTTTATGGGCCTCCTCAAATATATGTTCATCAAAATTAGAGAGATCCAAGTGTTCCTCAATAAGTCCAGGTATAGTTTCTTCATTATCCTCTAAGAAATAGAAAATGTTGTCCAAATATAAAAATTCAAATAAGTAGGAATTAATACTCAATTTATTTTTGAGTAAAATGAAATGATATAGAGTTTGAGATAATATTTACTCCCCTAGTTGGTTCTGGTTCAATATTTTTCTTAATGATGAATGCCTTTTGAAGTTGGATCTTAGTGGATGGAGGTAGGTAGTCATTATGCTCCCTATTTTCTTCAAATTACATAACATGGGTGGTATCTCCCTATATGGTTATAAAAATATGAAAATGTGTTAGCTCTTATACTTTGTAGGAACTACGTAGATCATGTTGTACTGCATACTCATTCCAAAAGTCATCCAGATCTTTTTCATCTCTCACATGTATCATAGTAGGAAATTCTTCAACATCATGAATCTACTCTAGCACATCATTATAATCTTGTATTTGGTTCTTTATATGGTTGGTATATGGATATTCCTCAAGTTTGGACTCAAATTCCTGGATTCATTCACTTAAATTGGGAAAAACCAATGGCACATCCTTCTTTTCCTCGAATCATTTCAAGTAAATTCAAAGTTGATCAACCATTCATAAAAAATATTTATAAAATAGTCCTATCTATATTCCATTTGTCTTCCACTTGATCATTATAATAAGAACATCATCCCTTCATTAGAGGGCCTCCTCAGTGTAGTCTATTTCTTATTCATACACCTGTGGGTAATTGTTCCATGAATTGAAAAAATAATCATTTGAAAGTATCATGGTAAAAGAATTTTTTTATGATTTTTTTAAATCAATTAAAATCTATATTCTTTAAAAATAGAAAAATAAAATGAACTAATTATTGGATCCCTAGAAATGGCACCTCACATTCCTATCATAGGGCATGTAAAAAAGAAACTTTATTTTCCAAATGCATTACAAAGGCTGACTAAGATCGTCTCACTTGAGGATCTTCTCAATTGATTCAATTACTTAATCTAATTAACCTAAAATACTTATTTTTAGTTGTTTTTATTTATTATATGAAATTAATGTAATTTAAGAAGATAAATGAAATGATATTATTTATACTAACATGAAATGACAAAATATGTTTAGAAAAGAAATAACTTGACCTTTGTGGTTTGGTTTATGGGTTCCATCATTCTCCTTGTTGGTGTCTAAATTTAGTTTGATGGTTTAATCATTAAATATCACTCTTAAAATACTATTCTTTAACTTAGTGGTGTGAAATCTTGAATGAATTTATAAATCTAAATTACACCTCCTCTTATAATAAATGTTGATGGAACACCTTAATAGAGAGTGTGACACATCCCAGGACCCAACTGCATTATATGTCATTTCAACCAATAAATAAGTAAAATTCATTACATGAATAGATTATTTTAAGTTAATGGGGGAAAAGATTTAAAATATGAATATAAATTGTTTTGATCTCATTATTATAGTGGAAAATTTCCACACACATTCACTTTACTCTTGATTAGAAAAAATATAAATAAAACATAATAATTTAAGCACATAATGAATGGAAAGAACCATTTACCTCCCTCGGTCCAAGCCCCAGGTTATCCCCTCATTGTTTGAGGGTAATATGTTACTATAGAAAATAAAAGAAAAAAATAATATGAAAATAAAAAATAATATAAGAGAAAGGGAGAAATTTAAGTAAATATAATAAAATAGAAAACTAAGATAAAATAAGGACACATAAAATAAAATAAAAATTGAAGAAATAAATTAATAAATTAAAAATAAAAAGAAAATAGTGAAAGAATAATAAGGAGGAGAAAAGATAAGAAGAAGATAATATGGGGATTAAGGTGTAACACAGTTGGGAAAAAATATACATGTGCTAATATTATAAAAGAAAATAAAATAACTACCTGAGAAATAAAAATAAAACAAAAATTAAATGAAAATAAAAGAAAAATAAAATATAATGGATGGGCAGCAGCTTAGGCCTCAAGGATTATCTATCTATGTGTGTGAACTATCCTCCTGGGATTGGTGAGACCCCTCAATTTATAAAGAGGGAAACATCCTTATCTCATAACACATCCCTTATTTATGGGGATTTTTTCTCCTTTTCAAATAATTGATCTGAGATTCGAGGTGAAAATGGAAACTCCAGCATATCACGTGGCTTCAAAAATGATGCATAGTCCCAGGATTTGGTCCTCCTCCTTATATGCATGTTGCTCATGGATCCTGGATGGAGTGCATAGCCACATGGCATTCTATGAAAGGTGGAATTTGGTGGTTAGTGGTTGTAGAAGAGGATTCACTGAGATCCTCCTTCATCCGACCATCAAAGTGGTCAGATAAATAATCAAGATAGTCTCGAGGTGGTTATCCATGGGTCCTAAGGTGATCCATTAAATTCTCAGTTGGTGGTAGTGATCAAAGACTCAAGATCGAGCTTCGATATTGGCATCCATGGTTTTTTATTTTGAGGGGTAGCGATGGATGGTGAGTCTAAAGTGGTAGAGGTGGTAGAGTTGAGTAGTGATAGTGGGGCTTGAGTATCTGAGAATACGGAACTTGTTTTCAAATGGGATGAATAGTAAACCATACAAGTTGTCCCTTATATATTTAAAGAAGGGGGGTGTGCTGGTTTATAAGGAAAGTCATGGGATTAGTTCTCATATTGTTGCAACGGGGATGGGCTCTCACAAGACACATGGACACACCTACATACGGGTTGCAATACATGCAACCTATGTGGGTTTCAGCCCAAAATAGGATTGACTCCCCACTAGCCACTCCACAGGTTTGATCCCCCTTTCTCATCCAGCTATTTTCTAGCCTTCCCACTAGTCCATGGTCGGTTGGCCCTATAAAGGATATCTATGAGAATTGGTCCTTCTTGGTAGAAGTTTTTCCATGCTTGGCCTTAATTTTTAGATAACACCTAAAAAAATTTCAAATATTTAGAGAATTTTCTCAAAAATACTTAACCAAAAACAATCAACCATTCATGAAATTTACTCTTAATAAAAATTAAACATTAAAACCCACATTTAAATCCACATCAATTTTATATTAAAAATTTTCCAATTCTTAATAAAACATTGAAATTAAAGATAATTACTCTTTATAATTCTTTAAAAATTATTGAAATTTGCTCAAAAATTTGCATGAAATCTGAGTGTGTCACAATTCCGAAGTGTAAATGGGAAAATATTTCCATTGATTTTGTGGTAGGATTACCAAATACTCCATGTGGTAGCAATGTGATTTAGGTTATTATTGATCTATTGACTAAATATAAACATTTCCTTCTTATTAGATATATAACAAACTTAGATCAGCTTCCCCGAAATTATTTAAAGGAGGTAGTCAGGTTTCATGGAGTTCCTCTCTCCATTTTCTTTGATATTTATCCCAGATTTACTTCTATTTTTTGGTGGGGACTTCCAAAATCGTTGGGTACTGAATTAATTTTCAATACATATATTCATACTCAAACCAATGTTTAGTCTGAGAAGATGATTCAGACCATGGAACATATGATTTTTTCTTATTAAAGGTATTTTCTGGGATGTTGGGATCAACATCATTCATTGGTTGAGTTTTCTTTTAACAATAGTTTTCATTCCAGTATATAAATGGAACCATTTGAAGATTTATATAGAAAGAGGTATCGATTTCCATATTTTTTGGATGAAGTGGGATAAAGGAAGTTTATGGGAATATAGTTAGTAAGGAAATGGATAATAATTTATATTTGATTTGATAATATATTATAATATATTAGATAATATAAAAAATATATGTGGATAATCGAAGGAAATATCCTTATTCCATGGTAGTTGATCATTTTTTGTTAAAGTATAACCATGGAAAAGTGTTATGTGTTTTAGTAAGAAGGTAAAGATAAGTCCATGGTTCATTGGACTATATAGAATCCTATAAAAAATTATTATTTTCCTACCGAGTGGCCTTACCTTAGGAGTTTATCCTAGGTAAATAATGTATTTCAGGTTTCAATGTTAAATAAATATGTGTTGGATTATTCTCAGGTTTTGAGCCCAAAAGTTGTTTAGTTTGAAGATAATATTTCTTATGAGTAATAAAAATTTCATATTCTTTACCGTAGATATAATGTGTTGCATAAAAAGTTGATTCACTATGTTAAGGTTTTACAGAAAAATTGTATGGTTGAAGGGGAAACATGGGAACCTAAAAATGATATGAGGAAAAGATATCCCCATTTTTTTAATAAGTAAACAAATTTGTGAGGAAAAAAATTTAAAAATGTGTAATAATGTAACAACCTAAGTAATGATATAATAAACCACTTTCATGATTTTATTCATCCTAAAAAAAATTAAGTAATTTTTAAATCAAAAATGAAACATTTTTAACTATACTATTTTCTTAAAAGATTCTATTTAAAAATATTAATTTATAAATATTATAATTTAAATTTTAAAAGTTAATATTGTTTTTAAATAGTAATATCAAAAAAATTAGGATAATTTTTTTGTATTTTTCAGAAAATATTTATTTTTCAGTGAATAGTGACAATACCGATTTTTGTAAAAAAATCATTTATTTTCAATAATTTGAATAATTTTATAATAAAATTATGTTGTAATATAATTTAAAGTAAAATATTTATTATTTAGTTATATTTAATCCAATTAATTAATTTTTAATCAAATTTGTATTAGATTTTAGTGTAGTTATGTTTTTTGGGTCTAAAAACGGGGTTTTTCTAAAAATTGTTTTAAAATACAAATTATTTCCCCATATTAATTAATTAAAATAATACCTAATTAGTAATGTTATAAGTTAATTGTTTTTGCTATATATCAATAAATTTTTATTTGAATTCATATATTCATTATTATTAGTAATAGAGTTAATATAAAATCATTTTTTTCAATAATACACTTCTTGAAAACCTTCTTTTTCATCACGTTTGCAGGTTTTGTTTTAAATTTAATTTTGAAACTTATGTGAGTTTAGTTTGGTAAAATGGATTCCATATTTTTAATAATAATAATTAAAATTATCTAATATGTTTGAATTAATTTTTAACTAAAATGAATAGTGAAATAGTAAAAATTAATTACCACGATTAAGGGAAAATGGGTTTATCGGGGTTTAAGCTAAAAATATAAGTGTTAAAATGACTTAAAACATGTATAAAATATATTTTATGTCTATATTTAGACCTTATCATGTCTAAGTATCACTATTTATATATTTAGGACCCTTGATTCATGTGAAAAATTTGCTTACATATTTTTCTTTTCAAAACATTACAAGTGTACCAATCAACTCACTTATAAAAGACCACCCCCTATCCTCTCTTATTAAGACCATAAAACCATTTTGGTTCATACAATATCAATCCAAATAACTTCAAAAATTACATAAAATAATCCTGTAATCCTTTTATTGGTTATAAATCCATTTTAGAAGTAATTTAGGTATAATCCTAAAGAGGTGGTATGAGAAGAGGTAAAATTCCTAAATATGTATTTTTGTTTTATTTCTTCCTACACCTCCTTCATGTATTTTTCAATTATTATTATATAATATAAAAATTATATCCAATATACTTATTATTTATCATTTTAGGAAATTTACCAATATTCATATCCTCTTCCCTCAATTGGGAAATGATAATGTCACTCGTGTGTACGGCGGACTACCACCTCACAAACCGATGTGACACGTTTTCTATCAACACCTCTCACGGTTGGATATGATGATGAATATAAAGTATATATATTATATTAATAAAATTATTATACCTATATATTAATTATATCATATATTCATTTTTTTAATTTCCATTTTTTAGAGGGTACGATAACATTGCTCGTGTGTTTGAAGGGTTACTACCTTGCGAAGCGATGTGATTCGTCTTTCACTAATGCTTTATATGGAAGGTAATAAAGATAAATTTAATGAATATATATGATATAAATAAAATAAATATTATATTAATTACACAATTATCATTATGAAAATATAATATATCATTTTGTTTCTTACCATTTCACTCACTAAAAAATGATAACATCATTCGTGTATGTGTGGATTGTCGCCTTCATGAACCGATGTAACTCTATTTTAATCACCAATACACATGGATGATATACATAAGTGTATTTAATGTAATTATATGTTAAATATTATATTATAATAATTATTTAATGACAAAATATTACTTACCTCCTTTTTATAATTATCTTTGAATATGGAAATTTTACTCATGTGTACAGTATGACCTACCATCTCTATGATCAAAACATACATCATTTATCAAAAATATATTTCATGATTGGTCTTAAATTTATAATAGATGTATAAATATGATAATTATTTCATTATTATTATTCTTTAGAAGTTTAAATAATGTCCTCATTGACCATAGTCAACCTACTAAGGTCATTTTTTACACATAAGTCGAATATGGTCAAAACATCCAATGTAAACCTAATTGATTAGGTAATAATATATAACATGGTAATAAGTGAAATAAAATGAATAATAAACTTTAAAAAATTTATTAAAAATGTAAATAATTAACATAATTTTATTATTCAGGAATATAAAGATGTATGGGATGAGTCAGAATCAAGGTAAGGGATTTTGTCCCAATTTCCTTTCATTGAGGCATATTTTAATGTTATGAAACTAGTTTATTTAATATGGTATATATAATTCCCATTTTATATTTAATATCATGAATCCTTAATAATTCATGGTATTTTAATATTCAATTTAGTTTTTTTCACCTAAGGGGAATTGATTTGAAAATTACGATGTGGTAAGGGACTTCTTCACAATTTCCTTTCATTAAGGTATATTTTGATTTTATGAACCTATATTCTTTTATGACGTGTATATACAGTTCCTTTATCATTTTATATTATCATTATATTTAATTTTATTTTTAATTTTATTCTTTCATGGGGATTATGATTCAAATATTTCAAAACTGATAAGGTACTTTATTTTAAATTGATCTCTTTTAATGTTTTCCTTATAAATATTTTTTCTTCTACCATGTACATGTTTCTAAAATTATATTATTCTGGAAATGAAAGTCTTATAAATGGATTTTTTTCTTTATTTTAATTTTTTCAAAAAAAAATTAATCTTTTAAGGAATGTATGACTTTGTTTATAAATGATAAAAGGAAAGTTTTATTTTAACATATATGATGAAAATGACTTTTTTGTTAGAGTAACCATTATTTAAAGTTTATATTCCTTTTCAAGTGTTCATGTTTTATTCAAATAAAAACCCTAATTCCCTTTTTTATGAATTTTTTTGTAGAAAAATGGGTTTTAAAATGGGATCGATATTTTAATATCTGAATATATTTTCTTATGCTTGAAGAGAATATTTTATAAGTGTTGTGTTAAAATTGAAATCTTTTATGTATTATGATTATTTTATAGTTATTAGAAAGTATTTATTTTAATTGGTGGTTAAGTTATAGACCAATTATGGGTTGTAACATTATAAACTAAGGATAGGTGGTTATGTTATAAAAAAGGATGGGTGGTTACATTATAAACAAAGGATGGTTGGGTCTGTGATATCCCTCCAATGCATTGTGTCTGGAATTTGACAGTATGGTTATTACATTTGTAATAGTGATATGGATAATTATGTCTAAAGATAATTATATTATTTTTAAATTATTTATATAGTATTTAATTATTTTATTGGATAAAAATTTATGTTTGTTTTTCTTACAAAAAATATTTATTTATTTCACTCCAGGAAAATTGATATAATGGTAAACATTTCATGGGTTTTCTTGCTTTCACTAAACTAATGGTTTTTTAATTTTTATATTCCTCGTTAATATTTTTGTAACCATATGTAATAAAAAAATTCAAGGTTTAAGGTTGGTTAAGGTAAACAAATAAGTCAAGTCTAAACTGATCAAGATTTTTCATGAAAAGAAATCAGGTTTTATCTTAAAAGTTTAATATTGTGAAAAAAATGAATACTAATCAGCAGTGTCCACTTTCTATTATATGGTTATATTATGTATTATTTATGGGAAAATTATATAGAACTTTAAACCTGAAAATACCCTCTAATGTAAGATAATTGTTTCTTGACTTAAAACTCAAGATTATGTTATGTTTAAGGATGGGTCATTATACTATATGTGAAAACACTGTTGTTGTTCCTTTATCCACTTTTACATATTTGGGTTCGCGGTTAGAACAAACAATGCACCCAACTATACTTCCCAAACTTTTTATATTTAATTTTAAAAAATCTTGGAACTCAAAAATAAATACTACAAAAATAAAACTCAAAATAATTGTGTATTAGTGACCTAGTGGACATCGAATGATCAATGTAGATAAGGGAAGATATGAGTTCAAATCCATTTTTTATAATTATATTCAAGAAATTATATAAATAATAATTAATATATTAAATGAAAACATTTATATGAAGACACAAGTTTAAAAAGTGAAATTTATGGAAAAACAAGATAGTTCCCCAAAATTAAGGAATTCTAGAAATGGAAACTTGATTGAGAAAACTATTAAAAATAATGACTAAAAAATATATAGAACTGATTATATATTAAAGATAATATTTTTTTGATTTTATCATTGTTTTTTCAGAAAAATGTACCAAGGATGAATGTCTAATGGTGAATGAATAGTCAAAGTCAACTTCTAAAAAAATATGTTTAAAGAAAATTATTCTTTTTTTATATTTATGGTATTTTAAAGGATTTGGAAACATTTAAAGGATATTATGGTTATTATATTATTATTTCTATGAACCTATAGGATATGTAATGAATATATTGATTTGGATTCATCCCCATGAATGCAGAAAATATTAGTAATAATCACAAAAGTATGGACTGAAAGTTGAAAATAAATTTCAATCATTGGAATATGTTTATGGATTTTATTATCAATTGGGTCACTTTGTTGGATATTTTCTCGTCGTACTAACCCCCAAAAAATGTGTTACATTCAATATTAAAAATTATTAAAAGAAGAAATAAAAATAATATATAATTAATTATATGTCAACATCACACTCATAGAATCTTAAAAGGAATTTCCATGGATTGAAATTGGAATGTTGTTAATTCTATACATAAGAAATTTGAAATTGAAACACCTCTCCCATTAGATGTCATTCATTTACATGTTTATGTTCCTATAAATAATTAATCAAAAAACTAATATAATTATTTTATTTTATTTTAATCCACTATTATATTATGTATTATGTTTATGAAACATAATTTATAGGTCTTTAATATGTTTAAGAATTTTAAAATAAGTGGTAGATAATGAGTATGGATTCTCTTGGAAAAAGTTGTAGATTGATAATGGTGATAAATAAACTTGTGTAATGTTAAAATCATACATTGAAAATAATGGTATTTTCAATGAATTAATTACACCATATAACCCCACATAAAAATGGTTTTATTTGAGGAAAGACTATAAATTTTGTGGAAATGGATCGCATTATGTTTGTATAGCATCATACGTCTGGATTTTTCTAAAGGCTAGAAATCAATACAACATTTCAAATTCAAAACATTTGTTTGTACTTAATAAATTTATATAATAAACCATGTGATATTATTATAAGAATCATTCAAGAATAAAATAATTTATTGTATTTGTAATCCCTTTTATTATTAAGGTTTAAGGTGAAAATATAAGAAAGATTAAACAAAGAGGAGTTGAAGGTGTTTCCCTTGGTTATCCTCCAAATATAACATGATATAATTTCAAAAAAAATTGATATGGGAAAGATTATATATAGTTCATATATAATGGCTTTGGAAGACTAAAATAATGAAGTTGCATTTTATGAAGAAATTTTAAAAAGCTTATACGCTGAAGTGGAAATGTTTGATAAAAGGGATAAGGTTTCATGAAAAATTATAAATTTAAAAGAATTTTAGGTTTAAGATAATGATATATCCATTTATATTGATGAATAGAAACATTTCAAAAGTTATCCATTAAAAATAAATTGTTCTTATGCCCATAATATTATTTTTTGACCATGTATATTTGATTCAAACTAGGAGAATATTGAGGATAATAACTCATACTTCATTATTTTCTCATCTTCAACAAAAGGTTGTTAAATAATCATGGTAGCATCAAGAGTAATCAAATTTTATAAATATAGAGTTGGAAAAGATTGAGAATAGTTACACCTAGAATATAGTACCTAATATAATAAACAATTCTTTCATAAAAATGGGTTGGGTATTCTATAGCAATTTCAATGAGAAAGGATAGGTGATGTAAAACAAGGAATCATGAGTGTGGAAAGGTTATTATTAAGTGTATAAAAGAAAATATAAAGTTAGATTTTATACCTACCAAGTATCGAATTGCTAATTATTTCACTAAGACGCTTCTAGGATATTCATTTTAGAAATTGAGATTGATGGTGAGAGTTTACTATCACTCAACTCAAGGACAATGTATGGTTTTTTATCCCATGTCTCACTTTTTATTTACATATTTTATTTCTAATGGGAAGAAATAAATATAAATCTCTCATTAATCATCTATTAATTAATTCTCTTTACTAATCCAAATGGGTATTATTATAAAATTAATTCAATGAATATTACATTAATTAATTGGGAGTATATATTTATAGAGAATTTTTTTTAAGGGGTAACTTGTTAAGTCAGTTTTTGTTCATTTTTTTGAAGAATTTCAACTATTATAGAATTTTTATTGATAATATATGTATAAACATGTTATTTAAAGGATCAATGAATAGATTGGTGAAGTGTAAAGAACCATGAATAGATGATGCAGTGAGGAAGTGGGTGTAAGTCACATTAATCAAAAACATTATATTATTATTAAGTATTCTTGTTTCCTATAATGAGTTCACTCAAATAGTATAAGAATAATTGAATGAGGATTATTTGCTAAAATTATTGAGTTTTTAAAATAATTTAGGTTCAACGATTGGAAAAAATCCAAAGGGGATGATTGTTGTGACCAGGAACCAGTTATGGAAGTTATTAATATTCAGGGAGTGATTTATGAGATCAATATATAAAGATTATAATCCTATAATATTGTGGTGTTTTCATTAGATAATAATTTGAGTAGAGATTATATTGATTTGGTTTTTGTGTTGGATTTTATTTTAGGTTCATAAATAATTTTGAAACTCAAATTAAAAGGAGCATCATGTGAGGTGAATTATGTTTGAAATTTTTGATAAAGGTGAATATTTTTTGGATTTAAGACATTAAATTTTGGAAGTGGTTTAGGAGAAATAGACTAAATCACATCGCAATATGTGTAATCCTATTTTGATGAAATATATGTGTTAGTAATTTACATGAGATTTAAATATCAATAACTTTAACCCTTCTACATCATACATTATGTAAGGAGATGTTTGATATGTTTGTGGTGTGAGTTTTCTAATCATACCATGATGAGTTCTATGTAATATTTGGTTATATTAAGAAGAATTATGTGCATGGAGTGGATTTTTTAGCATAATAATGAAACATGACACAACTCAAAGTATAATGTTGTGATTAAAGAATTAAATATGATAATACTAATATATTACTCAAATATTAATCATTATTAAGAGATTATCATGGCATAAGTTAATTTTTTAAGAAGATGATATGTGCACCATAGAGAAGAAGCTTTCACCATAAATAAATCTATATATTAACAACAGGTTGAAGTTGGTTTTATTAAATTTTACATGGACATGACACATAGAGAAATCCACACCATGGTGTGTGATTAAGAGATATTTATAGGTTGTTGTTTCACTGTAAATAGAATTCATAAAAACTTGGATAAAAGAAGAGAATATGTTCACCATTTAAAAGAAGTGTGTTTTTAAAAATCAGGTTATGAATGAATAATATGATTAAGTTGATTTAGTTAAATTATATAATGACATTATATAAGGATAATTTCCTATTGTATTGTGTGATCAGGTGAAGTTTGTAGGATGGTGTAGTTCCATAATATGAAGCCATGAAAAATTAGATAAAATTATCTCTATAAAGAAATTTCTCATGCTTTAAAGGGATAACTTTATTGAGAATTAGTTATAGAAAAACTCAATCATCACACCACAATTATTAAAATAATTTTGTGATTTATTCTAGTGCGCATAATTTTATATTTTTATTATTTGGTTCATTTAGTGTTTTATTTGATGCACCATCACAAATATTTAAGTCCTATAACATTATCCAAGGGTGTATAGAAGGCCTTGATAGACCTGAATTCTAAATAAGAAGCATGAGTGGTGAAAGAAAGTTTCCTTTTTGAATTATAATTTGAAATTCAAAAAATTTGAGATAATAATTATACTAAGTAATAAAACTAAAGATAAAATATATATATATATATAGGAATAAATAAATATGATACATAGAGAAGTGTGCTTATTTATTTTCACATAGAAGAAGAAATGGAAGTAGAAGAGGAAGAGGAAGAAAATGGAGAAGAAAAATGAAAACTACATAAAAATATAACTTGGTTTAAGATTATCTCATTATTAAAATTCATATTCAAAATCCTTTTTTGTATGGGGACGCATTAAAAAATCTAGGTGACTCATTCTATATCATGATTACAAGGATCATTCATACCCATTTTTAATCCACATGGAAATTATATTGGAAATGGTGATCACATGTTATAATGGATCATGTTAAGGATGTTGCTTCTTGTTTTGAGTAGTGAACCTTATATAAATCAGTTTTTCCTCTCTTTTTCTTGTTCCATGAGATGTGTATAAATTATATTTAATGATATTTTCATAAACATTAATAGGTTTCAAAGATTTTTTTAAGAATAAACAAAATAATAGTGATTTATTTTATTCAAACCCTAATTTTTGAATTATCTCTATCTGTGAGGGATCTTTCATGTAGATTTTTTGAGTTGATGACGTTGTTACATGATAATAGACATTGATAATTAGTTTTATGAATTTGGTGATAAATATGGTAAGATATTCTACATTAACTAGAACTAGGATAGTCGGTATGACTATCTTTCCTAGTGAATGTAGGTCTATGAGTAGCCAAGTGAAATATTTTTCTAATGTTAAGTGGTTCATTCACATTATGAACCTGAGTGGATATATATTGATAGTATAGATCTTGAGAGATATGGGAGATTTTTATGTGATTAAATTTTCAAAAGGTGTTGGGAAATGTCTCATGTATTTGATTTGGGTTTTGGAATACAATTTTCTTATCTTTCAAGATGATCGATGTGTTGAGATGTTCTTTCTTATAGGAAGAGGTGATGAAAAAATGGACCAATTATATTTATATGATTGAATTGTTAATCATCACCATCAGAAATTTAATTATTCCTTAGTTATTTAACACATTAATTAGATCATATAGAATTTATATGATTGGTTGGAGAGGTGTTTTGTTTTGATTAGATATAAATATATACATAATTATTGATCTATTCTTTAAAGGTTGGTTGCTTAACACTCCTCCTAAAGACAGATAATGAATATTGATAAAGTTTGAAGGAAATTGTTGTGTGAGAATCACACTATGGAAAAATTATGTTTGGAATGTCATAAATTATAATGATTATTGGTTAGATTATTTGGTTAGTTTATACTAACATGTTTTATCCATGTGATTTATATGCCCTATTGTGAGCATGGTTTTCAAGAATATAATGTTTATCTCATGTTCAATGGTAAACTTGACTAATATTGAAATAAAAACTTGAGTTTTATAGCTTTATGAGGATAGAAATACTTTTCATGTTATCCTAATATTGGGGATGGATTTGTGATAGTTCTAGTTATCTACCTTGTTTTTTATTATTATCCTTATACAAGATAAAAATTGTTTGTAGGGTTCCTTCTTTAGGATGAAATACATAAGAATGGGTGTTATAGTTATATTATTTTTTAGTATGAAACGTTTTAAGGTGGGGAAGATGAAAGAATATGGGTATTCATATGGTAATTAATTTTTATTTTATTAGAATATGATGCCCAAATAAATGTTGATAGATCCATTATCACTAAATTAAATTTAAATGAAGTTCATTAGGGACTTTCTTGGCCACCACTGATGATTTCAAAGGAAATATTTACTTTTACTTAAAATAAAAAAACTATAAATTAACATTCTTAATATTATTTTTTATTGGAAAAAATATTATTCATTGATTCTTGAATAGGTTGTTTACCTAAGTGCTTCTGTTATATAATTTTCCAGAGTCATTGAGTTCATGTACCATTTGTGGTGAGTATTTTTAACTAATTATAAGAAATAGACAATAGTCACATATTTTCTATTCAACCTTAATTCTCCCACTTATATTCATACTTTAGATGAAAAGTGGTGGGATATATTCACTCTTATAAAATTGACCATTAGAGATCACCAAATGTGGTCTCTTTAGAAACCATCATCTGGCCGTTTTGGCAATCATGATTTCCCCATAACTAAAGGGAAATAATTTCCACCCATAATGGTCACTATAAATGTCCCAAAAACAAATGCATTATAATTCATCTGTAAAGGATTTAGTGACCACCTATGGCAGTACCTAATGATGTATATTATAGTGGCCATCATTTGTGGTCACTAATGCTCCTAGAAAAAAATACATTAGCAACCGCCATAGGCGGTCTCTAACCTGAATAATTGTTTTTTAATTATACATTATAAATTTCATACTGAATAAAAAACACAAAATAATAAATTAAAAATAAAAAAAATATCCATACAACTTTGGAACCTTCCTAATATTCTTTCTCAGTCAACTTACAAATACAATAAAAAATACAATTAAAAATAAAATATAAAAATTAATATTTTTAACATTATAATCTAATTTATTTAGTTAATATATAAATAAAGATAAAAATAATTTATAAAATGTTATGAATATAAAACATAAAAATTACATAAATGATGAAAAGATAATTTGAAATATCTTATTACACTATTTAATTATCAGTTGATTGATAACTATTAAAGTTAAAACCCAAATGTACCACATACCAATCAATTCATGCATCAGATAGAAACATTGTTTATTAAAACATATCACAAATGATTTAAGGAATTATCTTTTAGATTTTAACATCAATCAGAATTCATTTTCTTATTTCTGAGCCCTTAATGGGAGATATGTCATTTTTATAAAACTATACAATGTTACTTGTCATATTCCATCATACTGGGATACAAATTAATTTAATGGTTATAGCATTGATTCCTAAATATCAAAAAAAATCCTGATGATAGTTCTCCTATAGTTTCATGTCACTCTAATTGTGTTCTTTTCCATGATTTGTCACTTAACTCCATATTTGTGGCACAAACACCACTTTCAATTAAATCAATCAATTATAGTATATGATAAATGTGTTGATGATGCCTATAGATTTTAAATGACTTAAATATTAGTATCATATTATTTTATATAAATCGAAACTTGTTTGGTAGATTTTGACTCTTACACACATGATTTTCCCATTAATACAAAATGGTAATAATTCCAAATCATACCTTAATCTATAGAAATATTTTCAGGAATTAGATTGATGTGTGGTTTATTCCAATAGATAAAACATGATTCAAGGAATGTTATCCTATATTTTAATGTCAATCAGAATATTTTTTCCCATTTTTTATCCCTTGATAGGAGATATGTCATTTTAAAAAACTAAACAATGTTACCCACCATTTTCCATCATACCAGGTGATAAGAGAATATTATGAATGTGTTGTTGATTACAAAAAAAATAAAAATGACTTAGCGATCATTCTCTAATGATTTAATGACAATACAAGTGTGTTTTATTGCCATTTTCTCTTTTCATATGATTTTTCCCTCTACTCTAAATATGAGGGACAAACATCACTTTTGATCATACCAAGAAACTTGAGTATATTATCAATGTTTCAATAATTCCTAAATATTATAAATGACTTAAAGATCATTTTGCTAAAATTTCATGTGAATTAGAGCTTGTTTTTTCAGTTTGGACCCCTTTAAACATGATTTTTTGATTATCACAAAAAATAGTAATAATGTCAATTCATAACTTAAGCCATAATAACCAATTTAAGAATTAGATTGATGTGTGATTGATTACAAATATTAAAAATTATTTGAGAATAGTTTTTATAAATTTTCACAAAAATCATAATTTTTTTTCTTATTTTTCACCCCTAATGGGAGATATGTCATTTTAATAAAAGTAGACAGCATTACCGATTTTTTTCCATTATACTGGGCGACACGAGTATATGATGGATACAATGTTGATTACTAAAGATCAAATAAAACTCTATGATAATTATCCTATGATTCCATACCAATATAAGTGAATTTTATTGGTATTGGACCTTATTAGAAGATTTTTCACTTAACTCCAAATTTGAGGGATAAATGCCACTTTCAATCATACCAAGAAATTCAGTTATCTAATCAACATGTCAATGATTCCTATAGATTTTAAATGGATTAAAAAAATTTACCAATATTTCATTTAAATATAACCTCATTTGGTCAGTTTTTACCCATATACACATGATTTTATCATTATTACAAAAATGGTAATAAATTTGAAAATAAACTTTTAATTGTATAGACTAGTCCAGACATCGGATTGATGTACAGTTGATTCCAAAAGATAAAATATTATTCAAGAAATTGTATAATATTTTTTTACGTCAATTAGAAGCTATTTGATCATTTTTTTTACCCCCTTGATGGGAGATATGTCATTTTAATAACACTAGACAACGTTGCCCATCGTTTTCCAACTTACTAGGCGACACGAGCATCCGATGGACGTAGATAAGATTCTTACCTATCAAAAATAACTCAATTACTATTCTACCATGATTTCCTTTCAATACATGTGTGTTTTCTTGGTATTGTCCCCTTCTATGTGATTTGACACTTAACTCCAAATCCGAGAGAGAAACGCCACTTTCGATCAGTTTTAGAGTTTATAATTTTATTTTAAGAAGTATAGTTAATAGAATACTTAGAATTTTTCAATTATTTTTATCAAAAATTACCCTAATCCTGAAATAAGTGATGAGTTATTCAACTAATAGAAAAACAGTAGATAAAATCCCTTGTTACTAGAAATAACATTCTTCCGAATAAAAAGAATATAGGACTCATAAATATAATCATCTCTCAAATGTGTCTCCATAAAGTGAACCAAAATTAAAGAGATATGGGGAAAATATAAAGAACCATAAGCAATCATCAAACATATGTAATATAATTGTTATTTATAGGCATGATGAAAGTGTTTTGACCAAAATCTTCTTACAAATTCAAAAAAAATCTTTAATTATTTCATATTATAGAAGAATAACTAGAATGTAACTCCTACAGGTGAATGATTGAACTTTAAAAAAATTCTTGATAATGTAAGGCTATTTGGGATAGGTCAATCCCATCACAAATAATAATTTACATCCTTAAATGTGAAATTTCAACAGCCACCTTATTCAATATCATATCATAATGATGAAGTTAACAAAAAGGAAAGGGATTTAAAAATTGACTAATAAACATATCCTTTAAGTGACTCTTACAACATTCTATGTCACTTGCCTATTCAATATAGGTCCATTTAATTTCTATAATGGTAGATATTAGCTTCCCTCTTTGAGGCCACCCCATAAAACACTGAATCCACCCTCTTAAATTTCATATCATGGAAACAAGATACACAACATAATTAACAGTAGGATTATTAAATACCTATTATTATATCAATTCTCAAATAAATTCAAACAATATCACCATGTTTCTACATTATATGATATAACCTTAAACTATAAAGAGAAAAAACATCTTAACCTGCATCATATCTCAGTCCATTAACTTTGAATTTTTAATTATATGATTATTTCCTAATTCCTATCATTAGTTTGAATAGATGAAGAATAGGATTTGGATGTCATGAAAACAATGAAACAAACACCAAATATAATACAATGTCACTAAAAATTCTTTTCGAATTGAAAAAAACAGCATAATAATGTTTCTCATATTTTATAATGACAAACATAGCCCCACTATTTATCTCATGGAATGTGTATATAGAAATTGATACTGAATAACCACTATATATAAAACCCAGGGATAAAAAAACCTCAACGGCCATTCCAGTTTAATTGTGATGGTGCCTTTCCCAGATCTGTAAAGAAAAAAAAATCTCCACCACCATATAACAATAATGATAAAAGTTTATGATATTGGTTCTAACAATCATTAAGAAAATAAATAAAAAAGTAAATTTTAAGAGGATGATAAAATTTCATTCACGTTTTTCTACCTATATTTTGATGATTGTCTTGGTAGAGACATGGTAGAGTATTTTCATTCATTGAAATATTTAGATGAAGTCATGGAATATGAACCCATAATAATGTCACATTATAGTGATCCTTTATGATCAAAACCATTCAACATGTTTTTCTAAAAATATGGTCATATTTAAAGATAATAGTAAATGTTAATGCTCAATAAAATCTATAACTAAAATCTCAAAATCCAAACTTTGAATATTAATAAAAAATTAACAATTCAAAAGATAAGTATTATGTTTAATCTAAATCAGTGCTAAAATATTTAAATTAAAAGTGAAAAAATTAGTACCAATCTCAACTAGAGAATCAATATAGAGGTGAAGAAATCAATACCAGTCCAAACATCTTCATTTTATATATATATATCTGAAATTATATGTTTCATGTGATGTTATTAAATCCATTTATTATTTAATATTTTGTTTTAATGAATTATTCTATTATATTATAGGCATATAAAACATTATGTAACATGAATGGATATAGAAGAGACAAAAATATATGCATTTTATAGTATACACATAGATTTGGTTATTTTTATTGTATACGTAAAAACTATAAATATGAAAATTACATTATAAATATACATATTTAACAGTATATGCATACTTATTATTATAAATTTAATACTTATTTTACAATATACATATATAGAATATAGTGTATGTCTTACACTATTTTCATTTCTATAGTGTATAAAAATTACATAATACATAAAAATTCAACAGTATACATATACATATTAATATAAACTTATTTCATATTTTACATTATAGATATATATATTATAGGTGTATTTCTTACACTTTTTTCATTTCTAGAGTATATATCCCATATTATACTCATGGATTCCTCAGAGGATATGGAAAAATTATTGACCGATGCCTAGTTACGTAAGTAAGTGGAAGTTGAGGAGTGAGCAAATAGGAATATGGTGTACTAATAAAATTTAATCGGGAACATTTTGAAAAATATAATTATTAAACTATACATATCAATATAAAAAATAGAAGATAAAAACATGAACAAAAAATATATTTAACTCAATCTTATAATCATGTCATTGTTTAAAAGAGAATATATTTTTAAAACAAAAATGAAAAAGAAAATATTAATATTTGTGTTGAAATTAAAAAAAATATTCTAAAACCTATAAAATCATGAGATTTATTCTACAAAATGAATAATTTCCTTTGTAATCTTGAAGCATGGAATTACCTATTAGTAGTCTTAAATTAGCATCATAATTACATCCTAGTTTATGAAGATGATAAATTCCCCTAAGACTACCCCAAAATTAATTACTACCTAATAACACCATATAAAATTATTTCACTGATATTCAGTATTTATAATATAATATATATCAATAATTTCTCTTTATTGGGAATAGTAAATTACAAAATAGGGAAGATATAGATAGATAGAAATCTCAACACTACAAAACATAAAAGATGACCATCACTTCCCCAAACAAAATTCAAGTACTCAATCAACATGGATTATGAAAAACATTGATAAACTATTTGATAATAATGAAATTAGGAACATAAATGATAATAAGAGAAAGAAAATTCCTTATAAGAAAATTAAAATGTGATATCTTGATGGAAACATGATATGTTAATCATTTTTTGTTAAATAATATGATAAAATTCCTACATTTTTTCAAATTTCCCTTGGTTGGAGAATTTTCTAAGGAAAAATATATCAAATTAACCACTTTTTGTGAAGCTATAAAGTTTTTAAGTATGGTTCAATCTATATCAATGAAATTAAATAAACAATATTTTAAAAATACATGCACCAAGTTGAAAAAATAAATTTATGGTATGAGGTATAGGACACACGTATGACCCTTGGAAATGTAACCATGTCGAAGAAATGTGTGAAGGATTACATGCCTTTATTTCAATCAAATCATTAAATTTCTCATATATATTATTGGTGTTCTTGAGATTATTATATTTAAACCTTTGAGTGATATAACAAACAAACTTTACTGTATTTCTCTTATTCTATAATAAAATGTTGGATACATCATTGAAAATAGAAAATAGAAAATGTTATCATGAGCCAGATATGACTAAATGTTTTCAAATAAAAATAAATAAATATATCAAAAACTGGATAAAGAACATAAGAAGTGGTCAAGGGTTATCATGAACATTAAATTACCACTAATTGTTTTTTTATATTTTTTAATGATTCCAAATAAGGACCCTACAACACATAAAGGAAAATAGATTTTACCACAACTATCTAATAACATAATGATAAAAATAATAAGAAATTCAACATAGACTCATATACCACACATAGATATACACTTTCTTTCTAATTTAATGGGAAACAATTAATAAAAAATAGTTAGTCATTAATGTAAAACAAATTATTTCATAAAATAGTATTTCCACAGTAACTAAATAAATATTAGAAGTACTTATCAAGCACATTTTTTATTAAGTTCATTATATACAAGATTAAAGAGGGATTTTCAAAAATAATTATAAATAAATTTGTGGTGAAATAATCTTAAGTGTCTTAATCTGAAGGTACAAAATTGTATATTCCAAAAGTTTAAAACAATCCTTAACAACACTAGAGTAATTCTTTCAAGCATAGCATAACTACAAGCCTAAACTAATAAATTTAAAGTATATAGATCTCTTGTTTTAAAATATTTAATTAAGAAAATATCTATTTATATTATAATATAAATAATATGTATATATTAAACATATATTTAGTTCTAACCACTAAAGATGACATCTAATTTTCAAGTAAACAACTATTTTAGATAAAATATATTTTTCATGTGGAAATTCAGGTAAAGATGGGCATCACTTTAACCAAATAGTCCTTTCATGATTATAAAAAAGAATATGGATGATTCTTTAATCCAAATGGGTCTATTGAAAAATATGCACATAAAAATAAAATTTGAAAAAAATCGTTATGTAATGGTTTGATGTCAATGAAAAAATGAAATACCTATTACATTTAGGATAAGCACATTAGAAGCAACATACATCAAAATGGAATAAGTATCTAACAAGATATCTATATAGAGATATGAAAAGGGGAGGAAATTATATAACAATTATTTATAACCAATTAAAATATCCATAAAATTGTTTCATGGAGTATAAGAAAACTTATTAAAGATAAATAAATACAATAAATATAAAAAGTATAGTAAAAATTTTCAACTCTATATATGTTTGAATGTAAATAAATACTGTTAAATAAAATGTAATTCTGGTGAAATTTTTTTGAGGGAATTTTCTTCGAGTCAAATGTTATAATAAATAGAAAAAATAAATATAATATTATATTACCTGAACATGGAAAAAGTTTCAATACATTGCCTTGAATCTCATATCATATTTTGGGGAAAAAATAGAAAACTAATGTCAATGGTAACACAAATTAAATTAAAATTCAATGTGAGATAATGTAATTGGAAATATCATTTTACCGTAGTAAGCTATAGTATTTTCTTTCCAACCTAACCCTAAGTTTTCTAATACCATGTTGTGTATGATTTGATTTCTATGACCATTGAGACAAATACAAAAAATCTATGATCATAAAATCACAATACAACTGAAAGGAAATAATAAAATCATAACTAATTACTCACAACAATCATATATGAATAATAATAATATATTCTTTCACAAATACAAAAATAAAGTGGATGATATTGAATTGATTAACTAATTATTCTATGGACCCATTATGATTATTCATGTATCCCTTTAATATCATAATCTACTACCCTCATATGGGGATCAAAGATTTATAGACTACTTCTTCAAGAGGAATTAAAAAAAGACATCCTTAGAAGGAAATTATTTTCTTGAAGAGGAAACATATGATGTACACCTTCATGGGGAAAAATAGTTATGTATTTTAGATGAAATATAAGAGCAGATCCCAAAATACATGCACAATAGAGGGCTTGACTTAGAGACAAAAATGAAATTTGGGTTTCAAATTGGGTGTTCTGATATCATGGAAAACAAAATGGACATAGACCAAAGACCGAAATTAGGGTTTACCTAATAGGAATATAGAACCAAGTGATAGATCTGGAGGTGGAGTCGGTTAGGAAAACCTCACCTTGAGAAGATGATGATGATTGGATGTGGTGTCTGGATTGGGGGTGGAGGTAGAGAGGAGTTTTGGTGGCTCCAGTGGGGGCGATCTAGTAAGGGATATAACGTGTGGATAGGTGGTGATGGTGAAGGCTCTGACACTTGGTGCAACGAGGGTGAGGGAGACACTACCGTAGATCCAGGAAAGGGATGTGCCTACTTTTATTAACGCTAATTAGAAAGCATTGATAAAATCATCACCTTTAGTAGTGCTTTCTAAAAGAGTTGATAAATATATATTAGGTGTTTGGGGGTATAATTACATTAAACACACATACACCACACACATAGGTCAGAATGGCAGGTCATACCCCCCCCCCCCTAAGGAATAACTCATCCATCAAGCCTTATTTGTTCAGCACATGGACAAAAGGCTCAAGGATCATGAATCCCATTAAATGGCCTGAAGGCCCAGTGCAGTGTCATGCCTACATCACCATTTACCCACGTCATGCCTACATCACCGCCTACCGGTGGAAATTCGCTCCCACCAAGATTTGAACTTGGGTATGATGCAAGATTAAGGGTAACCTTTACCACTTGAGTAATCCCCCAACTGCAAAGCACTGATGAATGTATGATTGTCAACACTAAAAAATCATTGACAAAGGTGTATCATTTATCATCACTTTTTTAGTGTTGATAAAGGTTATATTTATAAGTGTTATCATTAGCATTAATAAATTTTTTTAATAAAAAATTATTATTATTATTATATATATAATTATTATATTTATATTAAAAATATAGTTTATTTAAATACATTAATTAAAAAACGCAAGTTTATAATTAATATAAATATGATATATTAATATTTTTTTAATAATTCAAATATATATATATATATATTGTTTAAAAAAAGGTATTTATAAGATTATATTTAAATTAATATATACTTAAATAATTATATAATTATAATAAAAAAATTTAAAAAATAATAAATATATTTATTATATTTACAATTATATATTTATAATAATATATTTATAATTATATATATTAGGTGCTTGGATGTATAATTACATCAAACACACACACACACACCGCACATACAAAGGCATAAAAGGAAGGTTATATCCCCCCCACGCTCAAGGGATAACCCACCCAACCACCCACGTTATTACATTATATATATTTGGCATGAAGGCCTAGTGGGAATATAGTCCATTACATGGCATGTAGGCCTCAAATTTTTGTCCCAAGGCCCATTCTGTGAAGAGTACTACTACAGTACCTCGACTTTTATAATACCTATCATTGCTACAGTGCCCACTACTACTACAGCTATAGCTCTCACCGCCTCTACAGTGTAATTGTTGCTACAATGCCTTTGTTGCTATAGTACCGCTATAATACAACGGCAGTAACTTGCACCTAATGGGTTTTGAACCCCCATTTATAATTATATATGAAAACTTTTTCAATATATTTATTTATAATTATAATTGTATAAATATATATATTTAAATAAATATATGTCTCCAGTGAATTTGGTCAATAAATATATATTTTTTTTAATAGGATAGGGTTCAGACCCCTTTTATTAGAAAAAAGAAAAATCCTTTTAAACAGGGTTGAGAGGTAATACTCACATGACCCAGAAGTCCAGAGGTCTAATGACCCAATACAACATGGACCGAATTCCTAATGACCTGAAGGTTCAAAATGAATCCCAAAGGCCCATAGTGAGAAGTGTGCAACATGGACATGATTGGCATTATTTATGTTCATACATTGATGCCTGAATATAATTTATGTTATATGATCATAAGTTTATTTGTGGACATGATTATGGATTACAATGTTCCAAATGTTATGATTTCTTATATTATGATGACTCATTCATATGTTATGTATTCATAATTCATTAATGTTAATTTATACATTGAAATCCTTATTATTCATAATTTCCATATATGTGATGACTAATTTCTTATGATATATACTTTACTAGGTATGATTCATTCATGTTATACCCATAAAATTGTTATGTTCTAAAAAATACTTTTAAAATTAAAATAAATATATTTAAATAATAAATATATAAATATATTTATATTTATATATTAATAAGATAAGAGGATGAGGGCTCTTAAGCAGCGATTATCGTGTGTTGCTCATGGAGATTAGGTCTTACATGATATCTTGGCTTTGACGACACCAATCTCGGGTTCTTCTTACTTTCTTGGGTTTTTGTTTTCTAGTCATTATTTCTCCAGCGACGAATCAATATTTCAATAAAAATAGAGTGTGGCTCGAGATGACTAGTATCTTGACTTTGAAGGCGTCAATCTAAGGTTTTGTGGGTTTATTTTTTGGTCACGCATTTCTTGTAGTGATGAATCTGTCTTCAAGTGGAAATATATTGGAACATGAAGTAGCTGGTGAGATGACAACATCAAAGGGGGTCTGTGTCTTTGATAGATCTGGTCATAGTCTACTCAGTCTCATTTATTTCAACTATGGTGACGTGTATCTCTACTTTATCTGGAAACTTCTTTGATTAGAAACTTTTTGATTCAAATAGGTTCGGCGTTTCTAAATCAAACGATAGTAAAGTTGATTTGGGCTTGTCTGAGTCGGATGACTCTATTATCACGAATATCTTCTCTCACTATAAAGAGTCAATGGCATGCTCAATTCATTGGAAGTGAATTATCGCACATATTAAAGCCAATGCAGTTGCAGTCTCAAAGCATCTTATTCAATGTAATCACTTGATTATTGTTAGATTAATTCTTTCTAGAGGATCCAAACTAATAATGATGTAAGACCTCGTTGCGCGACAATCTATGATTTTCATTTTTACCAACTAGAGGTTAATTTCACTGGGATGAGGATTTTTTCACATCCTCTTTTCCACTGATGATATGAAGTGGCGTGCATGGGGGGTTGGCTCAATCTTTCTCAAGCTCAGTGTCTTTCACATTCGTGAATGGGATAGGTCTTATAATTTTTTGGAGGTTTTCAATTCATCTGCCTAAGTTTGGGTGAAAATATTTGGATTAAAATATTTGTATTAGCATCTAAAAATCCTAAATAACATTGTGCTTGCGATTAGGGTACCGATTAGACTAGACAAAGAAACTGAGCTCTCACGGTTTGGGCACTATGCTTGATTTTTTGTTGAGGATGATCATGGTTCCACCATGGTGGATACAAATTTTCTTTCCACTAAATATGATGAGTTTGAACTAAATATTGTTTATGAAAAAGTGTCGATGTTTTTCTCAAATTATAGGATTATTGGTCATGATTGTTCAAACTATAGAAGGAATGTCTCTTTCTCTTTCTGTTCAGCTCTCGGGCATGATTCAATCCACTGTAATAAGAAGTTTCGTCCTATGAAGGATACTTCCCATGATGGTACAAAGCCTGATGATGATTCTCCAGTAGGTAGGACCACACTGAGTGACCCTCCATAACCTGGATATATATAGTTGGAAATTTCTGATTATTTGGATATGAGGATTCTATTGATGGATATAGCTTTGATTTATCGTGATATTTCTCCTCCTCTGCACAATCAGTCTTGGGCTAAGATTACAGTAGAGAAAATGGATTCCATTCAAAGGAATGATAACCCATGTGATGAGAGCATGGAGAGTAATTTCATGACTGATAAATATTTCAATTAATCTTAAACTCAAACTTTGGTTGATGAACTTTTTTTTCTGAAGCAAAGGCTTTCCTCAAGTAATAGAAGCGGAAAAAATATTTTGGATTTTGACTCCCCTATTTGCAAAGGGACACGTGATAATATGAAGACATATAGAGGGAAAAAACTTGTGGATATTGAAAGTTTTAAAAGAGTCTCTTATATTAAATCAAAAACTATTTTATAATAGAGTTTGGCTAACATGAAGGTGCCTTACTCAACCACTTTTGAAGTGTTTGATAATTGGGAGTGTGCTTCCTCTATGGGTACTGACATCAATGATAAGGAGAAATGTTCTTTTGATAAAGTTGAAGGGACATGGTAACAAAATAAATCCTAGAGGCTGGGTCATCATCTAAAAGGCCATGAATGGGGGGGAATGGATGAGAGAATTGAGCTGCTACACGTGAGCATGGCCGAACTTTGTCTATTAGGTCTTCTATCAAGGATACTCAAACTCAGCTCACTCTAGAGCAGGAAAAGATCGTGGAGAAATAATCTATGATATTCAATCAAAAGAAGTCACAATTAGAATGCGAAACCACGGATTATGTTGATGAATCTGAGTATGACTATGGGGATGACCCTGATCAATTTGATTTATAGTTCTTTTCCCTTGATGGAGGGAAGGAATGACTATTTGTCCTCATCCTTTCTTTTGTTGTCATTTACTTTTTTCTAATAAATTTGATGGGTATGGGTTAGCTTTCCAACTTGTACCTAGACCTATTTCAGTATATATTAATATATATATATAATTATATAAATATATCTATAAATATATTTATTGTATTTATAAGTATATATATATATATTAAAATAATTATACAATTATAATAAATATATGTATTATTATTTTATAATTCTAAATAAATATTTATTTAGTTATAGTTATAATTATAAATAAATAATTATTTATTTCTAGATATAATTATAAATAAATATATATTTATTTAAATAATTATACAATTATAATAAATTAATTAATTATATTTATAATTTTATAATTATATATAATAAATATATTAATTATATATAAATATAAAATTATAAATATAATAAATATATTTATTATAATTTTATAATTATTTAAATGAATATTTATTTATTTATAATTATAACTAAAAATAAATATTTATTTATTTATAATTATAAAATTATAATAAATATATTTATTATATTTATAATTTTATAAATATGTATAATTATATAAATATATACAAATATTGTAACGCCCCGACCCCTATTACCCAGAGTCGGTACATTATTACATAACATTGGCATGATACAAAGAATCATGTCTCGAAAGACCGATCAGTTCAGTCAAAGTGGTCAGAATAGAAGTTTTAATGACTAAATATCCACTGAATCTCAAGAGAAAGATAATCTCAAGGTTTCAAATATTTATGATCTTCTTCAAGGTGTTAAAGGTTTAGAAATTCCCAAAAGGAAAGTAGGAAGACCCTCTAAGGCAATCAAAATCAAAGAGAATGTCCCAAACAAAGAGGGCTCCAAACCTGGCATTAAGTTTAAATGAAGATCTTGTATTGGAACTGTCAGGGATTGGCTAATTAAAACACTATGAGATCCCTGAAATCCTTTTTTATACAGCACAGACCTCTTCTTATTGGGATTTCTGAACCCAAGAGGATTTTCTCCACAAACATTGCTAGTCTGAAATCTCTTGGTTTTTACTTAGTGGACTATAATATTTGTTTCTCTGAAGTCAAAAGTCTCTGGTTCTTGGCTCACACATATTTGTCTGACATGTCTTTAATTGATAATGGTGGACAACATGTGACTTGTTCCTTCAAAGTCTCTGGTCTTTAGCACTATTTCTCTTTTGTTTATGCCAATACTAGTTATCAGGATCATAGGAGACTATGGATGGATATTAGTGTACTTTCTTCTCTCATTTCTGATCCTTGTATTATTCTTGGGGACTTTAATTTAATCATTCATCCCGATGAAAATCTGGGTGTTGTGTTTAATGCCATCTCCTCTAGGGATTTTAAGAATTGCATAGATTCCAATGATCTACATGAAATTAATTTGGTTGGGGCTAAATTCACATGGTACAAGAGTTTTTTAAATAGAGTTGTTGCTAGCAGAATTGAAAGAGCATTTATTAATGAATCTTCCCTTGATTACTGGGGATCCATCTCCTGAATAACTCTTCCTATGATTAATTCTGATCATCATCCAATACTTGTTAATCTGTGTGGAAAGGAATCTAGACCTCCTTTGCCCTTCAGATTCAACAAAGCCTGGGTTAATCATCCTGACTGTGCTTCTATAGTTAAAAACACCTGGAATTCTATCAGCTCAAGTCATAATGTGTTTGTTTGCATTGACAAAATAAAATTCCTTAAAAGATCTCTGAGAACATGGAGCAAAGAGGATTTTAGACTTATTGATCAGGATATCTCATCTCTTGAAGATTCTCTTCGGTATTTTCAAGTTCAGAATACTTTGAATAACTTTCCTAATGGGCTCCAGGAGGATTCTGATATTGTTTCAAAGCTTAATAACCCCTTTAATATGAAATATTCTCTGCAAAGGGACATTTTTAAGGCTAAATGGTTAAAGGATGGTGACAGGAACACAAAATTCTTCAATTACCTACAACGAATCAGGAAGATTTATAAACCTCTCTCGATGATCAAGAATGGGGACCAAGTTATTGACAATGATAGGGATCTCTCAGAACATGTCATTTCTTATTTCAAGGATCTCTTTAATGGCCCTACTTTAACGAATGAGCCGGTGGAGGGTATTATCCCCAAATTGGTCACTTATCAAGATAATGCTAATCTCACTTCTATTCCATTGAGCATTGAAATAAAAGAGGCTGTTTTTAGTCTCAAATCTGAAATCTCCCCAGGTCCAGATGGTTTTAGTAACTTCTTTTTCCAAACTTACTGGGACATCATTCTATATGATGTCTGTAAGCTTGTAATTCATTTCTTCAAAGGTGGGGACCTCCCTTATGGAATAAATGCTCAGTTCCTTGCTCTTATCCCAAAAACTGATAATGCTAATGAAATGCATTTGTTCAGACCTGTGTCTTTAGTCAATACTATTTTTAAAATCATCTGTAAAATCCTTTCCACAAGACTCACAACAATTGCTAGTATGATTGTTTCCCATAATCAATTTGGCTTTATCAAGGGAAGATCTATTCAATATTGTCTCATTACTACCTCAGAATGTGTTAATTTGCTTAAGAAACCTACACGAGGTGGTAATATTTCTCTCAAGCTTGATGTCAGAAAGGCCTTTGATACTATGAATTGGGGTTTTATTTGCAAATTTCTTCTTATGTTTGGGTTTAATGAAGTTTTCATTACTTGTATCAAGACCATATTTTTCTCTTCTCGGATTTCAATTCTTATTAATGGATCCCCTCGTGGTTTCTTTGATTGCTCTAGAGGGGTTAGACAAGGTGATCCCCTTTCTCCAATTATTTTCTCTATAGCAGAGGATTATTTGAGTAGACTTCTTTCTATCATGTCTTGGAATGGGAAGATGAAGTCTATTAATGCTGGAAGAGGTATCATTGCTCCTACTCACCTTTATATGCAGATGATATCATCATATTCACTTTGGGTGATAAGAGAAATATAAAAAATATCAAAAGAGCTCTTTTACACTATGCTTCTATCTCTGGTCAAGATATCAGCTGGGAGAAATATTCTATTTACTTTGGTAAGAAAATAAGTGAGAAAAGGAAAAAAATTATTGCCAATGAGCTTAATGTTAAGGAAGGAGCTCTTCCCTTAAATTATCTGGGAGTTCCCTTGTTTTGGGGAAGCCGGGAACTTGTTATTTCATAGAGATTGTTAGTAAGATTAGAAGGAGGCTCTCTACCTGGAAAGGAAAGTCCCTCTCCATGGATGGAAGGGTTTTCTTAGTGAAATCATTCATTATCTCTAAGATGGTATACTCTTTTATGGTTTACAAATGGCCTATTTAGCTTATAAAAAAGTGTCAATACCTCCCTTAGGAACTTTATTTGGAGTGGCAGTATCTTCAAAAAAAATCTGGCCACAGTTCCTTGGTTAGAGTGCTACAAGCCATATGATGCTAGGGGTTTAGGTATAAATAATCTGGTGCTCTTTAATGATTCATTACAGGCTTCATTCCTGTGGAGGATTTTTAACAGCAGTTCTGAGAGTTCACACTTTCTTCAAGGAAAATTCGTTAACAGGCTAAATATGGGGTCTCTTAATCATATTGATTCCTCTGTCTGGCATGCTTTTAAATACATATTTTCCTCAATTGATGCTCATTCTAGATGGTTAGCCTCGAAGGACTCATCTCTTAATTTCTGGAAAGCCAAATGGAATGATGATTCCCTTATAGAGTTGGTGATGGATGATATGAACATTGATCTAGATATTACCATCAAGGACCAACTTCAAGACTTGGAAGGACTTGCAATCAACATTTTAAACATTGTCAACAATTATTGTTTCTCAAACAAGAAGGATTTTTGGGCTTGGGAGCCTGCGGCTAATGGAATTCTCACTTCAAAGGCTTTTTATGAGTTCTCCTTGAACCCCAACTTTGACAATAAATGGATGAGGAACTTGCATAAAAATTTTATTATACCATCTCGCTCCAATTTGGTTTGTAGAATTACTCATTGCAAGATTCCTACTGATTATTATCTTCAACATTGTGGTATTTCTTTATGTTCTTCTTGTGTTTTCTGTCACCAACACAGAGAGGATGTTGATCATTTATTCCTCTGTTGTGCAACTGCGGCTTCAATATGGAAGGCTTTAGAGGATATCTTAGAGATTTCTCTTCCTAGGAAGTCCTCTATTGTGGAATTTATTCAAAGATGGAACTATCTTGGTCTCTCCTCACAACTGCTGGATTTATTTCAAGTTGTTGCTTCTGAATTGTTGAATTTTTTCTGGTTCTCTAGGAATCAAATTCTCCATGAGAATAAATCCTTCTCGGTAACCTATGCTCTCTCACGCGTACATGCTGTGATACGTGTGGCTAGCCTACCTAATAAGCATTATTGTGCTAATTCCATTCATGATTTCACTGTTCTTAACCGAATTGGTATCAAAGGAAATTTTAAACCTCCAGTTGGAACTTTTGAAGTTCTATGGAAACGGCATTTTGTCGGTTGGTTGAAAGTTAACTCAGATGGTGCATCGAAAGGGAATCCTGGTCCTTCTGGATATGGTGTCGTGTTCAGAGATCATAAGGGAATGGTGGTGGGTTTCTTTTATGGTTCTTGTGGTATTGTTTCCTCAATTGAAGCTGATATGATGGGAATCATCGTTGTAGTGGAGCAGGCCAAAAAATATGGCTGGAATAATATTTGTCTAGAGAGTGATTCAACTAGGATTGTCTCTCCTATTAGGGATGGTTCATGTCACATTTCCTGGAAGCTTCAAAATTGATGGATTAATTGTTTAGATTCCCTTTTCTCTATGAATCATATTATTACTCATGCCTACAGGGAAGCTAACTCTATTGCAGATGGATTGGCTAACAAAGGAGCTGAAGGTGATGTCTTCATTTGTTATGACAAACTTCCTGATGTTTTTTCACCCCTCTTGAAAAGGTATTTGGACAGATCTCCCCTTTTTAGGATCATTTCTTGAATTGGTACTTTTCTGAATGCGGTGTAGCAGTATTCTCAAGCTATGGACAGTACGGTTTGGTCGTAAGCTTGAGTTCCTTAATACTGATTTTCAGACTTGGTAATTTATAGTATTTTAGACCTCTTTATTGATCCTTCATTATCTGGCCTGTTTTGTTCTGTTATCTAAATTTTTCTTCTGTTTCTTTCTAATTCATTTGTATCTTTATATGGTTTTCTTTTGAGGATCCTGGTGAGGCATTCAAGGATGTTTAGACCCTGATGAGCTTACCCTTAGGAGCAACAAAGGCGTTGCTTGATGGTTCGGTTTTGAGGATACGGTTTCAGATTTAAAGGAGTCGGCCAGACTGTTTCTGGCGCTGGAGATGGATGAATAGTTCAACACAAGAGAAGAAAATAAATCACTTTGATCTCCATCCCTGCTTGAGAAGGAGAACTACACACGGGGCTTCCAGCTGGACAGCAATGCCTGGATTTTTCCTCAGGTGGGACTCCCTCAATCAGAATGTGGCGCTTGAATGGGTTAAGGACCCTAGTTCTGGTTATTTGTATTTTTTGTGGTTCTTTGTTTCTCCTCTCTTGTTTTCTGTTTTAATTTAATATAGAGGCCTTTGCGCCTCAATCCTTTTTAAAAAAACTTATATCCTTAGCCTATCCCTGTAGGTCAACCATAAAATAATTCTTCACATCCGGGGAAAAATAAAACATAGAAAGGGGTGAAATTAGATTCTCAGTAATGATAACAATATAGCGGAAACTTTCATATATAAGCATAAACATTTAAGGCAATGTATAAGACTAAAACACAATCCTTTTAAACTTAAACTTCAGAATAATATGGAAAAGATAAAATCAAATAATTCTATTTAATTATTCACATGGATATTATACTAGTCGAATAATCAGACGCAATATCAATAGCCACTTTCATAATGATGGAATGCATAATGCAAACTTCATAACCATATAGTCAAGGCCTTGTGCCAAGACTACAAATAAATTTTTTTCAAGGACTTATGCCAAGACACTATTTTGTATCAAGTTACATACCAATACATCGAGAAGCTATAGCGGGCTCCACCCATCACTTATTAAGTCTAATGCATTCCTCATATGAAAATGTTTAAACATAACATAAACATTTGTATTAAAACTATAATATGAAATGTCAATAATTTATCCATAAACCATGAATAGTGTAAAAATAACACATCCACAGTCAAACATATCACAAAACCATCAATACAATATGGAATTTTTGTATCATAATATATCAACTTTAAACAAGCGTAAAATCCATCAAAAGATGTAGACATTGATGAAATCAAAACTTTTTTAGAGAAATATCTCTTTCTATTTCGTAATCATTTAAAAGTAATATAATTATAAAAGAAAACACTTATTTTGAAAATATTCTTATAAGCTTGTATGGGAATCTTTGGCGATGTTATAATGGCGGAAAATAGCCGCACCCGCCGTATAAGTTTAAAAAAAGACATTCTTACCTTAATTTTGATGAAAAGGTCATAAAGTACCTTGTTTGAAAAATGACGAAAAGATTACTTTTAAAACATATATGGTCAAATAAGGGTATAAATGTCTTTAACCCATAGTCTATTAAATAGTAAAAATGTTTTGAATTTCATTTTTAAGAAAACACGGATGTGGATGATAAAGGGGTCCTAGTAGATACTTTTGTAAAAACAACCCCGGATAATAAAGATATTGTGAAATTAACCCTTACCTTATAATTTTCCTTGGTAGAGGGTATGTTAACCTCCATTATAATAGTTAAATAATTGTTATTAAATATTACAATAACTATATACATAAATATTATATCATATATGACCCTCTAATATTGATTTGTTAATAATATTTCAGTAGTATCATTGTTTCGGGTTTTAATTGATTCGTTTTTCTTTATATGCTTGGTTACGTAAGACATGTTTATTATGGATAGGATATATTTGATTCATATACATAATTATATTATGTTCATAAACATTATTTTAAATCGTAAAATGAAAATTATTCGTGAATTATTGCGATGGGAATGAATCTCATCGCGTTCGTGGAGACAGAAATCCGTATGTACGCACTAGCAACAATATCATTATATTGATGGTGAAATCGTATGTAATTGGATAGTATATCATATATAAAGAATCATTAAAATGTTATATTTATTATTTACATCGTTTATATTAATTATTATACCCATCCAAAATAATGAAGTGTTTGAATAACAAACTACACAACGACATGGAGACGGTAAGCCGTACGTACGCACGTATGGTGACTTTTTCATTTATAGGATGGATAGAATAAAGAATATAGTTATACCATATTTATAATAACATCACAGTATATATAAGATATTGGAGTTAACATTTTATAATGGAAACAACAAATAAAGAGGAAGTGGAAGAAGAAAATAACTTGAAAGAGGTGATGAAATATTTACCTCTTCTTTGGGTTCTTCCTTTTGATTTGATCAAAAGGGCTCCTTAGGTTGGCTTCTTGACCAAAGTAAGGCCTCTAAAGAGAAAGGAGGAAAGTTGGGAGGATATTTGTGCAGGGTTTGGCCAAGCCAAATGGCTTTGGAGGTGTGAAATTAAGATAAGGGGAAGTACCCTTTTATAAAAGAGGTGAGGGTCACTTTAGGAAAAGCTTGAAATATTATTTTATAATAATAACATTTTCGATTTATAATGGCTAAAAAAAAATTTATTTCATGGATAAGGTGGTTATGGGTAGAAATACTCTCAACCAATAGGTTTTATACAGGTTTATGTCACTATATTAACCTTATCTTTTAGATTTAACTCTTAGTTAAATAGTTTGACATTTACCATGTCTCTTTGTATTTTTATATTATATGGTTAATAAACTTAGTATAAACATCCAAGAGAACCCCAAGTGGTTAATTATTAATATATATAACGTTTTCTAAGTCCTATGGCCAAAAATTATATATTTTGGAATATTATATGAATTAATAATATAGTATTTGTTTTAAAAACCCAATTATGTCAATTTTGACACTATTTAGTATTTGGTTTTTGTGAAAATCATAACATCATGATTACTTAGAAAAAATAATTTAATCACCCTAAAATTTCATATTAACCTATAAAATTAGTATAATTCATAAAAAGTCTCAAATTAAATTTATTTGGATATTTATAATATCAATTATTTTAATCTTTCACTAATAAGGTAATTATTGCATCATCATTGTGTCATAAATAAATTAACTTATTTAATCTTTAAAAATTATAAATAAAATACCATTATGTAGGAAATATTTTTATCTTTCTAATGAATATATATAGTTGAATTTATATTGTGTGTAACCCAATATTAAAAATGGATTAGGTATTAAACTTTGAATTTAACTCTTTTAACTCTTCTTTAAATAAAAAAATAATAAATGTCCTAATCTAGTCCAAGTGGACCAAATGGGATCATATTTTATTTATAAGGTTGTTTTTGGTTGAATTACACTTATCCAATAGAAGTATTACATGTGTTAGGGTAATTATGATATAATTTTTACCCTTAATTACCCTATTTACTTTTAACCATGGTAAATAAAAGTCAAAAGTTACTATTCACCAAAAATTATTTTCATCTTATTGAATCAAATTTTACTTACTAATATCAACTGTGTCTCTCATATTTTTGAAATTTAACTCATTGAAGTGGTAAAATTATGTTTTATGAAAATTCACAAATGCTCCTAGGAGGTGGGTAAAAGACGGTAAATAGTTCAATAAAATTTTTATATATCTAAACTTGTTATAAAACGAATCCAATTAATTACATTAAACTTATATAGGTATTATGTATCTATTTTTACATAAAATAAAATTAAATAAAATAAAAAATTATTTAAATAAAAAATTCAGTTTTATCCAATTACGCAGTGTTTTTCACCATTCATCAAAAATTGAAAGTTTTCAGAAAAATACCAAAAATTCACTCTAAGCTAATTTTGATACTCCAAATTCAAAAATGAAGTCCATATTGAAAAATAAAGTTTATAAAATTTAAAAAAGTGAGTATTAATATTTTTAACAGCTAGTTTGATTGGTCGTGGTGTGTTAGAATCTCGAAGTTGCGTACAATGCAAGCTATTTCATTATTCAAAGGAAAACGTATCGTGGAAGCTTGGGGTGTTAAATTCTCCCCTAAAAATAATTCCATCCTAAAAATTTCTAGAATATTACTGTATGAAAAGATTTGGGTGATTCTTTATCAAAGTTCCTTGGGTTCCCAAGATACCTCTTCCACCTTATGATTTCTCCATAGAACTTTTACCAGATGAGTCGTCCAGTTTCTCAGTACTTATTCTTTGGTATCAAGAATTTTGACATGCTCTTCACAATAAGAAAGATCAGGTTACAGTTCAATTTCCTCATAGGTGAGTACATGTATTGGATCTGGCATTTATTTTCTCAATAGTGATATGTGGAACACATCATGAACTTTGGAGAGACTTGGAGGCATTGCCAAATGATAAGCTACAACTCCAATTCATTCTAGAATTTCAAGAGGTTTGATGTACCTGGGACTCAATTTACCCTTCTTACCGAATCGTATAACACCCTTCCATAGAGATAAATTCAAGAAAACATGGTCTCCAACTTGAAATTCCAAATCCTTCCTTCGGTTATCAGTATAGCTCTTTTGCCTACTTTGGGCTGCTTTGATGTGGGTTTGGATAATCTTCACTTTTTCCATTGTTTCCTCAACAAGTTCTGGCCCTACAAGTTTTCTTTCACTAACATCATCCCATCAAGTTAGTTTGCAACATCTATTTCCATATGACGCTTCATATGGTGTCATATGAATACTTGAATGGAAGCTATTATTATAGTAAAATTATACTATAGGTAAATATTGATCCCACATACCTTGAAAGTCAAGTGAAAAAGATATCAACATGTCTTCTAAGGTTTGAATGGTCCATTATGATTCTCTATTGGTTTGAGGGTGGTAGGTAGTACTAAAACAAAGTTCAGTATCTAGGGAATTATGAAGACTTTTCCACAATCTTGAATTAAAACAGGGATCACGATCAGAAACAATCGATAGGGGTACTCCAAGAAGTCTTACAACTTCATTAATATATAGTATTTTCATACATTCAAGTGGTAAATATTATCTTATAGAAATAAAATGTGCTGACTTGGTAAGACAATCAATAATGACCCATATTGCATCATTCCTTCTAGGAGTCTTTGGTAGCCCAATGACAAAGTCCGTCATAATATTATTACATTTACACTCAGGTACGGGAAGAGGTTGAATAACATTTCCAGGCTTTTTCCTTCCAGCTTTCACTTGTTGAAAAACCATACATCTTGACACAAAATCAGAAATCTCTCTCTTCATGTTTTCCCGCAAAAAATGTTCTTTCAAATCTCTATACATCTTAGTGATACCATGGTGTATAGAGAAATTAGAGCTATGAGAATCATCCAAAAATTCCCTTTTTAGATCATGTATATCGGGAATGCAAATTCTCTTCCCAATTTTCAAAATTCCATCTTTATATACGATGTCGATCAATCTCCCATCGTTCACAACTTTAATTTTCTTTTGAAATTCCTCCTCATTAGTTTGAGAACTTTTTATCCTTTCTAGTAAAGATGGTTTGGAAACCATTTGAAAAAGCATTGATCTTTCACCTTCCATGGTTATTCCCATGTCCATATTTACTAGATCTATGAAAATAGGATCCTTTTCAACTCTTATCTTGTTCAAAACTCGATGATCCTTTCTTCTCAAATAATCTTCCACCTTATTTTCCTTCCCCGGGTGGTAGGGTATAGTGCAATCATAATCCTTGAGTAGTTAAAGCCATCGAATTTTCCTCATGTTGAGTTCTTTTTGTGAGAAAATATACTTCAAACTCTTGTGATCAGTATAAATCTCACATTTTTACCATAGAGATAGTGTCTCCATATTTTTAGAGCAAATATTATAGCTGATAACTCCAGATCATGAGTAGGATAGTTTTACTCATGAATTTTTAGCTATCATGATGCATAGGAAAAAACTATTTCATTATTCATAAAGACACAACCAAGTCCTTTCTTTTAAGAATCATAATAAATAACAAACCCATCATTCCCTAATGGTAGAGTCAATATGGGATAATTGACTAATCTTCTCTTTAGTTATTCAAAACATTCTTCACACTCTTTTTTTCAAACAAATTTAACCCCTTTACATGTAAGCTTGGTTAATGGGTTAGCCACTGGGAAAAAGTCTAGACGAAACATTGATAATAACCTGCTACACCAATAAAACTGCGTACCTCAGTTATACTCAATGGTATTGGCCATTCTTGGATTGCCTTGGTCTTTTAAGGATCAACATAGATTCCATCCTTAGAGACAATATGGCCAAGAAAAGAAATCTCCAAAATCCATAATTCATACTTGATAAACTTCCCATATAATTCATTTCTTCTGAGAGTCTTTTGAATATTGCATAAGTGATTTTCATTATCTTCATAGATTTTGTAGTATAATAAGATATCAACAACAAATACCACTAAGAAGTCATCAAGATATTCCTTGAAAAATCTATTAATTAGATCCAAGAAGAAAGAGGGTGTGTTAGTCAATCCAAAAGGCATTACTATAAACTCGTAATGCCCATACCTAGTTGGAAATTTTGTTTTTTAAATGTCTTCCATCTTCACACACAACTGATGATATCTAGATCGAAGGTCAATCTTTGAAAAATATTGAGCTTCATGAAGTTGTTAGAATAAATCATCAATGCAAGGTAGGGTATACTTGTTCTTTATTGTTATAGAATTTATCTCCCTATAGTCAATTAATAACCTCATAGATCCATATTTCTTATTAAAAAAACAGGGGCTCCCCAAAACACTAGGGTGAATAAATCCCTTGTTACTCAATTCCTCTAGTTGTTTCTTTAGTTCTACTAATTACACAGTGGTCATTCTATAAGGGGTCTTCGATATAGGTCTTAAACTAGGAATTAAATCAATGGAAAACTCAATTTCTCATTCTAGAGGATGTCTAGGTAAATCATCTGGAAATACATCAACATATTATTACACAATAGGTGCATCCTCTATTCTAACATTCTTTTCCTCGCACATAGTTATTTCATTCTATTACTCCCCAATAATTGAATTTAGTAGAGTTACTGGGGGTGGATCTAGATAAGAATCAGGTGGTGACGTTTTTGCTGTAAAGATCAGGTACTCCTTATCATCATCAAAAATTGTTACCTCCTTCTTCTTACAATAAATTTTCGCATCATGGTCTTAAATCCAATCCATTCCAAGGATTATATAAAATTCAATCATGGGTATGATGATGAGATTAGTAGATAAAGAACATTTATATTCCCTAATGGGAAATAATTCAAAAAACTTTGTTGCGATGATACTTCCCTTAGGAGTTTTTACTAACAACTACCTTGTTAAGTCAAATTGAAAATATCTAATTTTATTAGAAAACTAGGAAAATATGAAACAATTCCATGATACAGGATCAAATAAAGCATTGTCTAAACATGAGGAAACCATTAAATTACCTACCACCACGTCTTTTGAAGCTTCAACCTCAGCAGTAGTGATCGCATAAGATTGGCCTTGGTCCCTTGAAATTTTATGAGGTAAGTTCCCTTGGTTCTTAGGACATTAATTTTCATAATTCCCCATTTCTCTACAATTGTAGAATTCAACATTGACAGCCGCTTTCTTCCCCTTGAAATCACGAGCTTGGTGGTCTTTTTCATGACACTTGTAACAGACTCACATTCCCTTCAGGAAAGTACTGGGGTGTTTCTTCCCACATTTACCACAGTATGGATATTTAACTTTTCCCTTCTACCCCTTATTTCCATTTCCATGGTTTTCAGAATATCTCTGTTTCTCTTACTTTTCTTTATAGTTGTAAGACTTAGAGAATTCTTTTTCTGTCTTGATAGCGCATGAGACAATATCTCTGTACGATGAGAAGGATTGTGAGACTAATGCTCAATGGAGAAATGGTTTTAACCCATCAAATAATAGATCAGTATTACTCCTTGGGTTATGTATATAATTTTATGTATGTCTTGCTAACCTTTTAAAGTTATCCTCACACTTTGTGACATTCTCATCCTCCTTTTTCCTTAGGCTCAGAAATTTTCTTTCCATATTCTTTTGATGGTCACAAGGAAAGTATTTTTCCAAGAAAATATCTTTAAACTCCCTCCATTCCATGTTTTATATTTATTCATATTCCTTGGTGTTTTGAATTAATGACCATCATTGATATGCATCTCCCATGAAGCAATAACCTACCATGAAAACTTTTTCCCTTTCCCTACTCCCCAAAGCATGAAATATTTTCTCTAAAGAATTTATCCATTGCACAGCTACTAATGGGTTTGTACTCCCATTTAATGTTGGTGGTTGTTCCCTCGTGAATTGTTCTAACATTGATCCTCCACGTTGTGGATCAGGGTGCTTCATACAGGTAAGGTTATTATTCATAACCTGAGTGAGTTATCCCAGTATGGTGATAAGCTAATCAGCACCAATTGCTTCACCATCTCCCCTATAATTATCTTTAGTAGGTGGTCAATCCCTACATGTATTACATTCATTGATATAGTTTCCATTCCTTCCACTAGTCTTCCATTCTAAACAATGGCATACACTAGATTAGTTTATGAATCGCAATACATAATTCCAAACTTGTAAAACACTTAACATAAATTGAACAGTTTATGGATATAATCCCTAATCATAAAAATGTTTTATTTGAGAAAGTATATACTCATAAACCCTTCATAATTATTATCAAATAAAATGAGAATTATCTTAAGAATATCTCTTGGGAGTGTCGTAACCAAGAGTGCCGCAAGGCCTGTTATCATGCACCAGTTTCCATTTGAGTCTAGCTCAAAGCGGTGTTTTCAGTTTTTACCCCTAGATACATTTGTGCCAGAGTTGCCTCTACCTGCTCGTATCCAGACAGGTATGTATTGCTTGGAAAACTCAAAAAATCTCTACAATACCAAAATTCTAGTAAGTTTTTCTATACTAATCCTCAAAGTCTATCTTAGGGTAATGTTCTCTAATCAAAGTGTTTCTAAATATAGCTTCTAAGTTTTGTACTACGCTTCTTCTGATACCAACTGTAATTCCTTGACCCCTGTTACCCAGAGTATGTTCATTATTACATAACATTGGCACGATAAAAATAATCAAGTCCTGAAATACTGATTAGTTTAGTAGCTTTGGAAGTACTAGATACATTCATAAGTTTTACATTACATCGTGAAATAAAAACATCAACAACATTTTTTCCCTTTTAAACAAACTTATATCCTTAGCCTATCCCTACAGATCAACCATAAAATACTTCTTCACATCCTGGGAAAAATAAAACATAGAAAGGGGTGAGATCAAATGCTCAGTAAGGATAACAATATAGCTGAAACTTTCATAAGTAAGCATAAACATTTAAGTCAATGTATAAGACTAAAACAAAAGAATTTTAAACTTAAACTTCAGCATAATATGGAAAAGATAAAATCAAATAATTTCATTTAATTATTCACATAGATATTCTACTAGTCGAATAATAACATGCAATATCAATAGTCACTTTCATAATGATGGAATACATAATGCTAGACTTCATAACCACGTAGTCAAGGCCTTGTTCCAAGACTACAAATAATATTTTTTCAAGGTCTTCTGACAAGACACTAGTTTGTCTCATGAGACCTACCAATGCATCGAGGAGCTATATCGGGCTCCACCTGTCACTTACTAAGTCCAATGCATTCCTCATATGAAAAGGTTTAAACATAACATAAACATTGGTATTAAACCTAGCATGAAAAATGTCAATACTTAATCCATAAACCATGAATGGTGTAAAAATAACACATCCATAGTCAAACATATCACAAAACCTTCAACACAATATAGAAGTTTTGTATCATAATAAATCAACTTTAAACAATCTTTAAATCCATCAAAGGATGTTGACATAGATGAAATCGAAACTTTTTTAGAGAAATATCTCTTTCTATATTGAAATAATTTAAAATTCATATAATTATAAAAGAAAACCTTTATTTTGAAAATATTTTTATAAGCTCGTATGGGAAGCTTTGACGATGTTATAATGGCAGAAAATAGCCACACCCGACGTATAAGTTAAAAAAATACATTCTTACATTAATTTTGTTGAAAATCTCATAAAGTACCTTATTTGAAAAACGATGGAAAGATTACTTTCAAAACATATATGGTAAAATAAGGGTATAAATTACATTAAACCATAGTTTATTAAATAGTAAAAATGTTTCTAATTACATTTTTAAGAAAACACGGATGTGGATTATAAAGGGGTCCCATTAGATACTTACGTAAAAACAACCTCTGATAGTAAATAGATTGTGAAATTGACCCTAAACTTGTACTTTTCCGTGGTAGAGGGTACATTAACCTTATATATAATTGTTAAATCATTGTTAATAAATTATACAAGAACTATATACATAAATATGATATCATATATGACCCTCTAATATTGATTTGTTAATAATATTTCAGTAGTATCATCATTTTGGGTGTTAAATGATTCGTTTTTCTTTATATTCTTGGTTACGTATGTAATATCTCAGAATTTTTGTTTATTATTTTTAAATATTATATGGAATTATTTCTAAATAGGGCGTGAAGACAGCACATCATTCCGAGGTCCAGTGAGCCCGGAATGGTGGTTTGAACTTTTTAAGTTAAGTGAGTCGGCACTTGTGTGCGGTTGTGGAAGTTTCCAAACGGATGCCCGGATTAAAAATCTGAGTGCACCGTTGCGTCCGGGACAATGACTTTACCTAAGAATGAGGCTAACCTTGACTGGCGCGGGTCGAGGAAAAAAATTAATTTTCGGAAGTTTTAATAATAAAATAAAATAAAATAAAATTCTAAATGTTTATTTTATTTTATGGAAACAACCACTGCAGCGCATTAAAAGGGAACCTGTTTCCTTAATTAAATGTTGTGTCATAATGGAAAATAAATGGAAAGATGGACTCTTTAATATGCAGCGAAGGGACGTCTGTTTCCTTAACTAATGGCGCGTCATAATGACTCAAGATTTGTCAAGTATGAGTCATTAATACCGCCACGAAATTAACTGCCAATCATGTTTCCCTTTTTATGGGTTAAGTAATTGATGATCGTTGGCAACGTTTGAGAGGAATATCTGCCAAATCCACGAGGTGTTAGAGATAATTCTCGGCGACGAACGACGACGGATCGAGATCGAGGATCGTTGCACCGAGGTTGAAGGATCTTGACGACAACGGCAATGCGACACCTTCATCAATGATCGATCATTTTGAAAGGTAGGGGTTTGTTATTTCAATTTCCTTTCCCCGTATTTGAGCTTAAATGACGAACGCGGATCAACCACGAACAAGTTGATCCGTGGATTCGTACGTTCTTACAGGAGGAATTTTCTTTGGGAAGATTATGGGGAATTGATCCATGCTTTATGTTGTTGTTAATTCTTGTTCCATTTAAGCCTATTAACGGGAGCGGATCAACTCCATGATGAACGACGGTGGCGGTTCGTTACTCAATTTTTTTATTTGGATTTCTTCCCCCTTCTTTCCTTGCATGTTCTTCATGTTCTTCGCGGGGTGACGGACAAAAGATCATTGGGCATCCGTTCTGCGACACAATGATCTCAAATCAAAGGTTCGAGACTGCAATGACCTTGTGGAGGTGCGGCAACGATGGCGGACGACGAATCGGACCGGATCGGAAAGAGCGTTCTTCAAGACTTCTTCGTGCAGGAAGATCAAAACACGTTTTCGGAGCCGATTGGAGGTCTGAAAACACTGGAAGTGGCTTCGTGGCGTCGGGGCAACCAAAACCTGAAGGTTTCATGGAGATCGGATGGCTGGATCAATGATCGGAGCAGCACTGGAGGCGCGCCGGTGAAGAGCACCGTTTTTGGAAATTTCAAGAATACATGGCGTGTACTTCCAAAGAACACGCCATGTAGTAATGGCGGCGGCGGCTAGGGTTTTAGAGTCAGAGAAGAATCACACGGCGTGTGACCCCGGTCACATGGCGTGTTGGACTTTCCCCGAATCTCGGCGTGTACTTTGCGTAGTACACGGACACGGGATGAACTACATGGCTTCAGGTGACACGGTTTGTACAACCTGGCAGAAGAGGCTATGCAGGACTCAGTGTGTATCTCAGGGGTACACGGACACGGGATGGAGTACACGACCATGTACTCCATCACACGGCTAGGTGAGGCCAGCAGCGCGGGTCACCCGTGTGCGGATTACACGGGTTGGAGTACATGGGTTGATGACTGTGTATGGGCACATGGCCAGAGTACACTGAGCCAACCCCAGTTACCCAGACATGGCGTGTACACCATACTACATGTCGTGTACTTAGTTTTTCCTGCACGACCATCCTATGACATGGGCCATTGTACAGGGGCAGCACCCGGGGTCAGACAACACGGCGTGTATCTTTTCTAAACACCATGTACTTTTTGGAAAACAGCATGGTCCTTTCCTTAACCGTACCTTGGACATATTTTGTTTGGGTTAGTGCCCCTCCTTCTCTTTCCCCTGAAGGTCAGGCGTCATTTCCCACTTAGGAGTATGATCCCTTCAGTAGGGCTTTCTGTGATAGAGTCAAGCATCCATCCGAGAGGCCCAGATCGAGATCCTCTATCTATTCTTGACCCTTGGTATAGTCAGGCATCGACGTGACCAACTTTACCGGGCGTTGTTCCTCTACCTAGCTGGTGTATCACCTAACTGGTGAATCTGGATGAGTCGCGGTATCCTCCATGGCCCTGGAAGTGATCCTCATCTGGGTATCGTGATCTTTCCCACTCCGGAGTTTGTTTCCCGTAATGAGTGTTTCTATCAACCATAACCTTTTCATTCAGAAGTGTGTCTCCCGTAATGAGTGTAGCTATCTCTCATGACAGTTCCCGACGAACAGAACATCTCAGACGGACGTCATCAGTGCTATAAGACTCGTGGAGTGTGTTCTCCCGGAATCGAGTGCATCACAGAATCTTCGAACAGAGATTCCTAATGGGGGTATGCGGTTGGGTGACTTGTATCTAGACCACGAGTCTGGGTTTTGAGTATATCTGGTTTGTTCTATATGTTCTGTAGACATATACTGTGCATAGTTGACTGTACCTTTACTTTTTTTACTGGTTTGTGGTTTTCGGGGTCCTCTACTGAGTATTTTTATACTCACCCATGCACGGGCTTTGCCCGCACATCTGGTGTCTTGTGCAGATGAACATCCTTTTGACAGAGTCCAGGGCCGACCAGGACAGGACTGAGCTTTCTAAGTTCCCTACAGGCTGAAGTGTTCCTACGGCTATGAGCAGCTTAGTACCTTTTGTGTTTACAGGTTGGACTTTGCAGTTTTTAGACTCTTGTTTGTTTTTTTTTGGTGGGCTTGTATTTTGGCCCAGTTTACTTTTATAGTACTCTACCTTTGGTCGTACTCTGTTGGTTGGGTTTTAGTTGTATGCATGCGTATTGTTCCTTAGTGTTTTACAATTCAGCATTTGTGGTCTTGGAGATGTGTGTGTGTGTGTGTGTACAGGTACTTAGGAAATTCCTCCCATGTTAGTAATGTGCCTATTCGGTGCTAGTCACCAGCCCCTGGCCTATTGGAGGCGGGCTTGGGGAGTCACAGTGTGGGCCCCATTGGGATGGGTCGTGACAGAGTGGTATCAGAGGTGGTCGGTTCTACCTTAGGACCAGGATTCTGTGAGTTTCGGTTTGGGGCAACAGTGTTGAGTGTTTTGGGTTTGACTTTTAGGCCTGAGACCCCAGTGTTGGTGCAGCGGCCGACGTATCCATACACTAGGACTCTGATAACCTGCTTTTCGACTCGGTACACGAAAGTACTGGTTGTGGGTAAATAAAAGGTACATGCATCATATAGGAATGGGTTGTGTTTTCCATGTCCTTTGTGTCAGCTATCCAGATATACTCATTGACCATAGTACATCTTGTTTGTTTACAGGATGCCTCCGCGATGCATACCCGCTAGGGTTCAGTAGCACGATCAGGAGGATGACCCCCTCCGTGACGAGGCTTCGATATAGGGACCAGCTCCCTAGGCGTTTCCACCAGATGGTGCACCTGTTATACCACCACCAGTGGAGAAGCCAGTGGTACCCACGGTACCTACCGACGAGGAGCGCAGGCTCAGTGCGCTCCATGAGTTTCAGAGACAGAGGCCCCTCAGGTTCCAAGGTGAGCCCGACCCTCAGGCGGCTAAGGATTGGCTGGAGGCAGTGACCAGATTTTTCCGTCTAGTGAGGACACCAGCAGACCAGATGGTGATCCTAGGAGCGCGCCTTCTTCAGGGTTCGGCGACACGATGGTGGAGTCTTACCACATAGACTCACGACGAGGAGACTCTTTCGTAGACGGAGTTTGAGCGACTCTTCAGGGAGGAGTTCTCTCCGGATAAACTAAGAGCTGTGCATATCCAGGAGCTTCTTCAGCTCCAACAGGGCGGTATGACAGTGGATGACTATTCATCGAGGTTCACCAACCTCTCCATGTACTCGATGGATATGGTCAGGGATCAGTACTTCAGAGCTCGGACCTTTGAGCGAGGTCTACGACATGACATCTGATCTATTGTCGTGCCTCTATTCATTTCCACTTATGCTGGAGTGCTCGAGAAAGCCTTTGTGATCAAGAGTTTCTTGGCGGAGCAGAGACAGTCGCTGGCAGTCAGCAGTAGGCAGACAGGTGCAGAGACACCGGCAACAGGGAGCCAACGTCAGACACAGGGATCAGGACATGAGAGATATCGAAGGAGGACCTAGGATAGGGGATCAACAGTCCAGGGCTCTCAGGCGGGATCCAGTCAGCCTAGGGCGAAGGGATGCTACACATGCAACGGTAGGGGACATCTCGCTAGAGATTGCCCGGCCCGTCGAGCTGCTGACAGGGAAGCGGTGGATGGACCACCGATGCAGAGGCAGAGAACAGGGAAGGTATACCCGCCAGGCGGTGGACGTGGCAGAGGAGCGGGGACAGCTGCTTGCGGTTGAGGCATACGACCCAGGGACTCCAGGGATGATTCGAGGTATGATATGTGTCTTTCCTACCTTAGTTGCCATACTCATAGACATAGGTTCCAGTCATTCCCTTATAGCCACATGTCTTGTACAAAGCCTTGAGATTCTGGTAGAACCGTAGACTCGATCCTTATGCTTAGAGACACCTACGGGAGGATACTTGATGATCACGCACCTTTGCAGACAGTGTGATCTTACCCTTGGAGGTTAGAGTTTCGGTTGGAACCTCTTGGTGGTAGCATCGAGGCCTTACGACATCATTCTCAGTATGGATTTATTATCTTCGGTCCATGCTCAGATTGACTGTTTTAGGAAAAGGGTGCGGTGTGTCAGCCGTGATGGAATGAGGTTTTCCTTTGTCGGAGAAAAGGAAACCCAAGCAGCACAAAATGGGCTCATGCATAGGAGGGTCCATCCGATCACTCATGAGTTGGATATCCTTACCCTCAGAGTAGTAGATGTTGTGAGCTCTCAGTTCCCAGCAGTGGTGGCGGAGTATGAGGATGTCTTTCCCGAAGATGTTCCAGGATTACCTCCCCGCTGATAAATTTACTTCTGCATCGACTTACACCTCAGGACGACACTGATCTCCTCATCGGCATATCGGATGGCTCTCGCAGAGATTCGCGAGCTGAGGGTGTAGTTGGAGGATTTGCAGAGAAAGGGTTTCGTGAGACCCAGTGTCTCACACTGGGCGGCCCCAGTCTTGTTTTCCAAGAAGGCAGACAAGAGTCTGAGATTGTGCGTGGATTACCGGCACCTGAACCGGGTGACAGTGAAGAATAAGTATCCACTTACAAGGATCGATGACCTATTCGATCAGTTAAGAGGGGCACAGTGGTTCTCGAAGGTTGACCTTCGATCAGGATATCACCAGCTACGAGTGTGGGATGATGATATACCGAAGATGGATTTCAAATGCCGCTACGGTCACTATGAGTACTTGGTGATGCCTTTTGGTGTGACGAACGCCCCCGCAGTGTTCATGGGACTGATGAACCAGATCTTCCAGCCATACTTGGACCGGTTCATGGTGGTCTTCATCGACAACATCCTTGTGTACTCTGCGTCAGAAGATGAGCACACGAGACACCTGTGGATGGTTCTGGACGTACTCCGGGAGCATCAGCTTTATGGAAAGCTCTCGAAGTGTCAGTTCTAGATTCAGGAGGTCCACTTTCCGGGACATTTAATCTCAGAAAATGGAGTGGTTGTGGACCCAGCCAAGGTGGAGGCTGTGTTAGCATGGGATCCACCTCAGAGCGTAACGGAGGTGCGAAGCTTCCTTGGTTTGGCAGGATATTACCGGAGATTCATTCCTGACTTATACCGGATATCAGCACTGATGACAACCTTGACCAGGAAGGGGAAACCCTTCTTATGGACAGAGAAGTGATAGCAGGCTTTCGATAAGTTGAGACAAAGTTTGACGAGCGCCCCATTCTTGAGATTGCCTAAGGAGGGTGTCGAGTACATAGTTTTCTGCGATGCATCAGGGGTCGGGCTCAGCTGTGTCCTGATGTAGCGGCATGCAGTTATTGCTTATGGTTCGCACCAGATTAGGCCACATGAGCAGAACTATGTGACCCATGATCTTGAGTTATCAGTGGTAGTCTTCACATTGAAGATGTGGCAAAACTACCTTATGGGCGAGCGGTTCATTGTCTACTCTGACCATAAGAGCCTCAAGTACATCTTCTCACAGAAGGATCTAAATATGAGGTAGAGGCATTGGCTAGATATCCTCCAGGACTATGATTTTTAGATCGTCTATACTCCTGGAAAGGTAAACAAGGTGGAAGATGCTCTTAGTAGAAGGTTGAGCTCACAGCTGTTGAGTGAGGCGACATAGAAGTTAGTCGCGTTATGGTTATCCTTTGTGGATGGAGAGGATATAGCTTACCTACAGTTGATGGTTGTCACCCCTCCACTCTTATAGAAATTTAGGGAGGCACATCTTGGGGATGTCGACTGTGTAGCTTTACGTGCTCAGTTATCCACGGGACATGCACCTGATGGGTATTCGCAAGGCGGGGAGCACGTAATCCTTTTCAAAGGATGCACTGTTGTGCCAGTGGCATTCCAGGAAGAGGTCCTGAGGGAGTTTCATACATCCCCCTTGGCGGTACATCCTGGAGTGGAAAAGATGTACCAGGATCTCCGACGACGGTTCTGGTGGTCAGACATGAAGAGGGCAGTAGAGGATTTTTTTTCTCGATACCTCACATGCCAGTAGGTGAAGGCTGAGCACCAGGTTCCAGTGGGATTAGCTCACCCCCTATAAGTTCCAGAGTGGAAGTGGGATGGAATATCGATGGACTTCGTGATGGGCTTTCCACGGACGTCCAAGGGGCATGATTCCATCTGGGTGATCGTTGACCGACTCACCAAGTCAGCCCACTTCTTAGCAATTAGGGAGGAGAGTTCCGTAGAGAGATTGGGATGCCTCTACGTGCAGAAGATAGTTCGGCTTCATGGAGTTCCCTCGACTATAGTCTCAGACTGAGACGCCCTCTTCACATCCTGGCTGTGGAAGGGATTGCAGGAGGCTTTTGGGACTCAGCTACGCTTGAGCACAATGTTTCATCCCGAGACGGATGGTCAGACGGAGAGGACCATTCAGGTTCTGGAGGATATGTTGTGAGCCTGTATCTTAGACTTTGGTCATGGTTGGGAGTATCACCTACCACTGGTGGAGTTTGCGTACAACAACAGTTACCACTCCACCATCGATATGGCACCGTTCGAGGCCTTGTATGTGATACCCCGCCGGTCACCGCTTTGCTGGACCGACCCTGGAGAGTCAGCACTCATGGGTCTAGAGTTAGTGCGACCCACCACAGAGAAGGTGCAGATCATCTGAGAGCGGATGAAGACTTCACAGAGCTGGAAGAAGTCTTATGCTAACAGACGAAGGAGACCTCTGGAGTTCGAAGAGGGAGACCATGTCTTTCTTCGGGTCTCACCTCAATGAGGGTTGCGGAGATTTTTCCGAGGTGGAAAGCTATCTCTGAGGTTCATCGGACCTTTCCAGATTCTGTGTAGAGTTGGTGAGGTGGCGTACCACCCAGCTCTACCGCCATAGTTGCATCGGGTACATGATGTCTTCCAAATGTCACAGCTAAGGATCTACGTACACGATCCATCGCACATCATCGACTAGGGCGAGATGGACATCGAGGATGGAGTGACATTTGCTGAGTAACCGGTGGAGATCGAGGATTGGAAGGAGAGGATCCTTCGTGGGTGATCGATTCCCTTGGTGTGCATCTGGTGGCAGCATGGGAATCTTTAGGAGAGCACGTGGGAGTGGGAGGCTCAGATCTGTGCCCAGTACCCACATCTTTTTGAGTATCCCTTGTATTGGATTTTCGGGGACGTAAATCCCCAAGGTGGGGAGAATTTAATATCTCTGGATTTTGGTTTATTATTTTTAAATATTATATGGAATTATTTAGAGACCGGGCGTGAAGACGGCACATCATTCCGAGGTCCAGTGAGCCCGGAATGGTGGTTTGAACTTTTTAAGTTAAGTGAGTCAGCACTTGTGCGCAGTTGTGGCAGTTTCCAAACGGATGACCGGATTAAAAATATGAGCACACCGTTACGTCCGGGACAACGAATTTACCTAAGAATGAGGCTAACCTCGACCGGCGTGGGTCGAGGAAAAAAATTAATTTTCGGACGTTTTAATAATAAAATAAAATAAAATAAAAATCTAAATGTTTATTTTATTTTATGGAAACAACCGTTGTAGCACATTAAAAGGGCAGTTGTTTCCTTAATTAAATGTTGTGTCATAATGGAAAATAAATGGAAAACTGGAACCTTTAATACGCAGATACGGGAAATCTATTTCCTTAGCTAATGGCGCGTCATAATGACTAAAGATTTGGCAAGTAGGAGTCATTAATACCACCGCGTAATTAACTTCCAATCATGTTTCCCTTTTTATGGGTTAATCAATTGTTGATTTTGGGAAACGTTTGAGAGGAATCTATGCCGAATCCGCAAGGTGTTAGAGAGAATTCTTGGCGACGAACGATGACGGATCGAGATCGAGGTTCGTTGCGCCGACGTTGAAGGATCTTGACGACAACGGTAGTGCGACACCTTCGTCAACGATCGATCCTTTCGAAAGGTAGGGGTTTGTTATTTAAATTTCCTTTCCCCGTATTTGAGTTTAAACGAAGAACGTGGATCAACCACGAACAAGTTGATCCGCGGATTCATACGTTCTTACGGGAGGAATTTTCTTTGGGAAGATAATGGGGAATTGATCCATGCTTTATGTTGTTGTTGATTCTTACTCCGTTTAAGACTATTAACGGGAGCGGATAAACGCCGTGATGAATGACAGCGGAGGTTCGTTCCTCAATTTGTTTATTTGGATTTCTTCCCCCTTCTTTCCTCGCGCGTTCTTCGCATTCTTCATGGGGCGACGAACAATGGATCATTGCACATCCGTTCTGCGACACAACGATCCCAAATCAAAGTTTTGACACCGCAATGACCTTGTGCAGGTGCGGCGACGATGGACGATGACGAATAGGATCGGATCGGAAAGAGCGTTCTTCGATCTTTATTCATGCGGGAATATCAAAACACATTTTCGGAGCCGATCGGAGGTCTGAAAACACCGAAAGTGGCTTCATGGCATCGGGGCGACCAAAACATGAAGGTTTCGTGGAGATCAGATGGCTGGATCAATGATCGGAGCAGCACAGGAGGTTCGCCGGTGAAGAGCTCCGTTTTTGGAAATTTCCAGAATACACTGTGTGTACCTCTGAAGAACACGTCGTGTAGTACAGGCGGCAGCGGCTAGGGTTTCGAGGTCAGAGAAGAATCACACGGTGTGTGACCCCGGTCACATGGCGTGTTGGACTTTCCCCGAAGATCGGCGTGTACTTTGGGTAGTACACGGACACGGGATGAACTACAGGGATTCAGGCAACACGGCTTCAGGAAACACGGCGTGTATAACTTGGCAGAAGCATCTACGCAGGACTCGGTGTGTATCCCAAGGGTACGCGGACACAGTATGGAGTACACGACTGTGTACTCTATCACACGGTCAGGCGAGGCCAGCAGCGCAGGTCACACATGTGAGGATTACACGGGTTGGAGTACACGGGTTGATGACTGTGTACGGGAACATGGCCAGAGTACACGGAGCCAACCCCAGTTACCCAGACACGGCGTGTACACCGTACTACACGCTTTGTAATTAGGTTTTCCTGCACGACCAGCCTATGACACGGGCTGTTGTACACGGGCAGTACTCAGGGTCAGACAACACGGCGTGTATCTTTTCCACACGCCATGTACTTTTTATAAAACAGCATGGTCCTTTCATTTACCATACCTTGGACATCTTTTGTTTGGGTTAGGGCCCTTCCTTCTCATTCCCCTGAAGGTCAGGAATCATTTCCCACTTAGTAGTATGATCCCTTCAGCAGGAATTTCTGTGATAGAGTCAGGCATCCATCCGAGAGTCCCGGATCGAGATCATCTATCCATTCTTGACCCTAGGTAGAGTCAGGCATCGATGTGACCAACCTTACCAGGCGTTGGTCCTCTACCTAGATGGTGTATCACCTAACTGGTGAATCCAGATGAGTCGTGGTATCCTCCATGGCCCTGGCAGTGATCCTCATCTGGGTTTCGTGATCTTTCCCACCCATGAGTGTGTCTCCCTAATGAGTGTTTCTATCTACCGTAACCTTTCCACTCAAGATTGTGTCTCCCGTAATAAGTGTAGCTATCTCTCATGACAGTTCCCGACAAACAGAACTTCTCGTATGGACTTCATGAGAGCTATAAGACTCGTGGAGTGTGTTCTCCCGGAATTGAGTGCATCACAGAATCTTCAAACAGAAATCCCTAATGGGGGTATGTGGTTGGGTGACTTGTCTCTAGACCACAGGTCTGGGTATTGAGTATATCTAGTTTGTTATATAAGTTTTGTAGACATATATTGTGAATATCTGATTGTACCTTTACTTCGTTTACTGCTTTGTGGTTTTCGGGGTCCTCTAATGAGTAATGTTATACTCACCCCTGCACGGGCTTTGCCCACACGTCTGGTGTCTTGTGCAGACGAACAGCCTTTTGACAGAGTCTAGGGTGGGCCAGGATAGGACCAAGATTTCTGAGTTCCCTACAGGCCAAAGTGTTCCTACGGCTATGAGCGACAGTCCTAGTACCTTTTGTGTTTACAAGTTAGACTTTTCAGTTTTCAAACTCTTGTTTGTTTGTTTTTGGTGGGCATGTATTTTGGCCCAGTTTACTTTTACAGTACTCTACATTTAGTCGTACTCTGTTGGTTGGGGTTTAGTTGTATGCATGCGTATTGTTCCTTAGAGTTTTACATTTCAGAATTTGTGGGCTTGGAGATGTGTGTGTTTGTACAGGTACTTAGGAAATGCCTCCCATGTTAGTAATGTGCCTATTCGGTGCTAGTCACTAGCACCTGGCCTATTAGAGGCGGGCTTGGGGAGTCACGACGCGGGCCACATTGGGACAGGTCGTGATAACATAATCCCTATTTGTTATGGATATAATGTATTTGATTCATATACATAATGATATTATGTTCATAAACATTATTTTTAATCATAAAATGAAAATTATTCTTGAATGATTACAATGGGGAATGAATCTCATCGCGTTCGTGGAGACGGTAATCTGTACAAACGGACGAGCGATAATATCATTATATTGATGATGAAATAGTATGTAATTGGATTTTATATAATATATAAAAAATCATTAACATTTTCTATTTATTATTTAAATCATTTATATTCATTATTATACCCATCCAAAATAATAAAGTGTTTGAATAACAAACTACACCACGATGTGGAGACGGTAAGCCGTACGTACGCACGTATGTTGACTTTGTCATTTATAGGATGGATAAAATAATGAATATGGTTGTAAAATATTTATAATAACATCAAATTATATAGAAGATACTGGATTTATTATTTTATAATGGAAATAACAAAGAAAGAGGAAGTGGAAGAAGAAAATAACATGAAAGAGGTGATGAAATATTTACCTCTTCTTCGGGTTCTTCCTTTTGATTTGATCAAAAAGGCTCATTAGGTTGGATTTCTGACCAAAGGACAGCCTCTAGGATGAAGGGAGGAAATTTTGGAGGATATTTGGGCATGTATTGGCCGATACAAATGGCTTTGGAGGAGTGAAATTAAGATAAGTGGAAGTACCCTTTTATAAGAGAGGTGAGGGTCACTTTAGGAAAAGCTTGAAATATTATTTTATAATAAAATAATTTTCGGTTTATAATGGATAAAAAATAATTTATTTCAACTATAAGGTGGGGATGGGTTGACAACCTCTCAACCAATAGGTTTTAGATAGTTTTAGGTCACTATATTAACCTTATCTTTTAGATTTAACTCTTAGTTAAATAGTTTGACATTTACCATGTCTCTTTGTATTTTTATATTATATGGTTAATAAACTTACTATAAACTTCCAGGAGAACCCAAATTGGTTCATTATTAATATATATAACCTTATCTAAGTAATTTTTCCAAACCATATATTTTTATGAATATTATATTAATTAATAATATAGTATTTGTTTTAAAAACTCAATTATGTCAATTTTGACACTATTTAGTATTTGGTTTTTTTGAAAATTATAACAACATGATTAATCGAAAAAAAATTATTTAATCAGCCCTAACATGTAATATTAACCTATAAAATTATTTTAATTCTTAAAAAGTCTCAAATTACATTTATTTGGATATTTATAATATTAGTTATTTTAATCTTTCATTAATAAGGTAATTACCGCATCATCATTGTGTCATAAATAAATTAAATTATTTAATGTATAAAAATTATAAATAAAATACCATTATTTAGGAAACCTTTTTAGATTTATAATGAATATTTATAGTAGAATTTATATTATATGTAACCCTATATTAAAAATGGTTTAGTTATTAAACTTTGAATTTAACTCTTTTAACTCTTCTTTAAATAAAATAATAATAATTGTCCTAATCTAATCCAAGTGGACCAAAAGGGATCATATTTTATTCATAAGGTTTCTTTTGGTATAATTACACTTATCCAATAGAATTAGGACATGTTCTAGGGTAATTATGATATTATTTTTCTCCATAATAACCCTGTTTACTTTTAACCGTGGTAAATAAAAGTCAAAAGTTACTATTCACCAAAAATAATTTTCATCTTATTGATCCAAATTTTACTTACAAATATCAACTGTGTCTCTCAAATTTTTGAAATTCAAATCACAGAAGCGGTAAAATTAAGTTTTATGAAAATTTGCAAATGCTCTTAGGAGGTGGGTAAAAGAGGGTAAAAAGTTCAATAAAATTTTTATATATCTAAACTAATTATAAAATGACTCCAATGAGTTAAATTGAACTTATATAGGTATTATATATCTATTTTGACCTAAAATAAATTTAAATAAAATAAAAAATTATTTAAATAAAAAATTTCGTTTTAACCAATAACACAGTATTTTTCACAATTCATCATAAAAAGAAAGTTTTTAGAAAAATACCAAAAATTAACCCTAAGCTAATTTCGATATTTTGAATTCAAAAATGAAGTCCATATTGAAAAATAAAATTTCTAAAATTTCTAAAAGAGAGTATTACTATTCATAACAGCTAGTTTGATTGGTCGTTGTGTGTTAGAATCTCGAAGTTGCGTACAATGCAAGCTATTGCATTATTCAAAGGGAAACGTACCATGGAAGATTTGAGTGTTACAAATATTTATATAGTTGGGGGCTTACCCGAGTGGTAAAGTCTCCACATAATTCTACATTAGACTCAGATTCAAATCCGAGTGGGCACAGGAATTATTATAGTACTATGTAGGTGGTGACGTAGGTTGGTAGTGATATCGGCTTGATACAGGCAAGCGATGATGCAAGCAAGGTGATGTAGCCATGACACTACACAGAACTTTCCGGACTTATTATGGGATTCATTCCCACTGGTCCTACAGGCCATGTACTAAATAAATAAGGCTTGGTAGATGGATTATCCTCTTGGGTGTTATGACATGTCTTTCCGACCCATGTGTGGTGTGTGTGTGTGTGTTTGAATGTAATTGCACCCATAACCACCTAATATATATACAAATATTTATAAATATATATTTATATTTAATTATAATATTATAATAAAAATATTTATTATATTTATAATTTTATAAATATATAAAATTATATAAATGTATTTATAAATATATAAAAATATTTATAATTATAATTATAAATATATATATTTTTATTTTTTTTAAATAATTATAAATTTATAATAAATATATTTATTATATATAATTATAAAATTATATATATAATAAATATATTTATTATAATTTTATAATTATAAATAATTGTTTTTTATTTGTAATTTTAATTATAAATAATAATATATTTATTTAAATAATTATAATATTATAATAAATATATTTATTATATTTATAATTTTATGTATATAGATAATAAATATATTAATTATATAAAATTATAAAATTATAAATATATAATATTTAATATATCTATTATATATAATTATAAATATAATAAATATATTTATTATAATTTTATAATTATTTAAATAAATATATTTTTTTATAATTATATATATTAAGTGTTTGGGGGTATAATTACGTTAAATACACACACAGGCCGAAAAGGCAGGTCATACCCCCCCCCCCATTATTTATAACTATAAATACAAATATTTTCATATATTATTTCTAATTATAAAATTATAATAATATATTTATTTTATTTATAATTTTATAATTATATATAATTATATAAAAATATAAATATATTTATTATATATATAATTATAAATAAATTTATATTTATTTATAATTATAACTATAACTAAATGTATATTTATTTTTAATTATAAAAATATAATAAATATATTTATTATATTTATAAATTTGTAAATATATATAAATATATACAAATATTTATAAATATATTTATTGTATATATAATTATGAATATATATATATAGTTATAATTGTAAAAAAATAAAGCAGTTGGGGTCGTATCCTAGTGTTTATGACGACCCTGTAATCCTACATCACAAACCCAGGTTCAAATCCGAGCAGTAACGAATTTCGATTGGATTTGCACCCATATGTGGGATGGCTTACGGCAACCCAAGCGTGGGTCTCTCGGTGGTGGCGCGACAGCAGGATGACTCCTCAGGCGGGCAGGCGGTGTCCACGACGGCTGGAAAAAAAATATTTGTAGGTGTTGGGCACATGGGCTACAAGCTTTGTAATGTATTTTATGTCCACAAGGCATTCAGACCATCAAAAAATGGGTGGGTTATCCCTTGGAGGGCTATAACCAGCCCTTTCAGATTGTGTGTGTTACATTTCTATGTTTCATTGTAATTATACCCCTAAGTACCTATCATATATAAATAAATAAATATTTATTTATTATATATATAATGTAATAAATATGTTTAATAATATAATTAAATTATTAACATTAGATCTTTATCAATGCTTTTTTAGCACTAATAAACGTGTATCTTTATCAGTGCTGATAATGATTAGTTTTATCAACACTTTCTATTTTAGTTCACATAAAACTACTCTTTATCATCACTTTTTAAACATAGCTAATAAAAATCTTTGTTGGTGTTATAAAAACCACCATAACAGAGTCTTCTCTTGTTCCTTTAAGATTTCTCGAAACCTGACAACTTCCTTTTTTGGACCCTAACGTTGTCGAACCCTACTGTCGTCGTCGTTGAATCCTACCGATGTCGTTGTCGCCACAGCCGTAGTTGTCGTCACAGTCATCATTGTCATCGTTGCCTCTGCCGTTGTCTTTACTACTGATCGCTACCACAGGACCCTACCACTGGTGTCGAACCCTCTTCAAATCTAAGGTATGTGGTACCTTGTCAAGTGTTAATGTGCTTCGTAATTTTTCTTTTTCGATCTCAGTATTTGGGCATGATCTACATACTCTACCCTTCCACTATCTGAAGCTGTTGTGTGGCCTGTGTTTGTTGGAAATTAGTTGTTCGAGCCAGCTCTACCGACCTCTTCATAATTTCCTCACTATTTTCTCTATTGAGGTGGTTGCTTCATTTTTTTAGGTGAACTCATCATCATTATTGATCCTGAGAGGGAGACAGGGAGGGAGGAGATAGGGGGAGGACCTTCGACTCACGTTGACAACTTTTTCACGCCCTTGCTTTGGTGACCATATTCAGTGGAGAGCTCGATTCTTTTGAGATCTATCTGGACCACAACATCTACCATAAAGTCTTTCCTTAGAATCCCATCTTATTCTTCGACAATCTCTTTGGGTTCTTGGTGTAGGATTATATATTGAATTTTAGAAAAAATAAGTTTAACAATTTTAAATTGATTTATAAATAGATTTAGAGTACTTATGAATATTTCTTTTTTTATGAGTAAAATTTTTAGAAATTCTTTGTGAATTCCTGAAAAAGTTTACATCTTTTAAAAAATGGGGATTTCTAAGGGTTCATCTTTCATGGTGGTGAATTAATTTATAATTCAATTTTTAAAAGAACCATTTTCATTATATTTATATAATTTATATATAATATTTTTCTAAACATTTATAAATTTATATTATTATACAATTTTAAATTTATATACTTTTATAAATTTTATTGTATATCATATTATACTAATATACTTTAATAATAAATTTTTATTAAATATTTATACTTTTATAATTTTATACATTTATAAATTTATTTACTTTTATAATTTTTTTTGTATATCATATTTACATATATAGTTTAAATATAAAATTTTATTAATTATTTATAGTTTTATAGTTTTCTAGATTTATAAATTAATATACAATTATAGTTTTATTCAATATAAATTAAAATAATTTTACACTTTCATACATTTTACTGTTATATATTATAATTTTTTACTTTTATAAATTTTTAAAACTATATAATTCTATAAATTATGTATACTTTTATAACATGTATATACTTTTATATAGTTTTATAAATTTATATACATTTATAAATTATGTATATTATTTAATATGTATATTTTATTTATAAATTATATATAATGTTATACTTCTATATATGTCTATAATATTTTGGATGTGTTTAGTCTAGGATCACCTGTAATGTTTTAGGAGTTTAGTACTTATATACAGAATATTTGAAAACACTAAACATTCAAATGAAACTAATGAAATAGAATAGATCATCATTTACCTTGGTTATTTTATAATCGTAATGGAATATTTAGGTTAGGTGTGGAAATTGACATAAACGATATTTTTATGAAAATAGTAAAGGAATTTTATCACATGAAATATAACATGAGAATTAAATCTATTACAAATAAAAATCACATTCAAGTACCTATAGAAGGAATAGTCAATAATGTAATAGGGGGTAGCTAAAATTGTTCCAAATGAAAGATACATTGGGATACAGGGTTGTTTGATGAAAGTTTTTCAACTAAAAAATGGTGAAATATTTTATGGAGCTGATGCATCCTGATATTAGTATAGTAAATATTGGTGTACACTAATTCCACTAAGAGGACTAAAAATCATATATTAGAATTTCTAAGGCCATGGAAACCCTTAGATGTTACATAATTTCTCAAGTAATGGTTATGAAATAAATTGGATATGGGGATGATGAAATTATTTGAAACATTCAAATGTTGGGTTCCCCTTATTTGAAAATTCCCTTTTCTGTATTTATTTTTTAAAATATTAATATTTTCGAATAAAATAGGATGGATATGAATAGATAATAGAAGTATTTTAATCATATGACAAAAGAGTATGAATATGGCATGAAAGAGTTCATCAGGTTTTCAAAAGATCATGCATATGACCCTACAAAAATCCTTTGTTCATGTTCATAATGATGTTATTCAAGACTAATTCGTCCAGAGGAGTTTAAAGAACACTTGATCTGCCATGGAATTGATCAAAATTATAAATGTTGGAAAAGACACAGGGAAAAAGAGAATGTAGCTAGTGACTAGGATAACACTATGTTTTATGGATCATCTAATATGATTACAAGTGTGGAAAATAAAGAAGACCATATCAAGGATATGATTATAGGTGTGAATGATGATGAAATCGTATTAATGAATTGACAGTGACAGTTGAAGATAAACTTCGTGATTGTCTAAAAAAAATTAAGAAGTTACAGAGTTTTGAAAAGACCCCATTGTATGTTGGTTGCACTAAATATACATCATTTTCATCCGTACTAAAGCTTTATAATTTAAAAGCTAAAAATGGATGGAGTGACGCAAATTTTACTGAACTAATTGATCACTTGAATGATATTATCCCACAAGATAATTACCACCTAGACGAACATATGGTGCTAAAAGAATTCTAAGTTTGATGGGTATGATCTCTGAAAGAATAAATGCCTTTCTAAATGATTTTATATCATTTCTCAAGGACCATAAATCACTTAAAGAATTACCAAAGTTTTGTGCTTCTTGATACTATAAATATGAATTTGTTCCTACGAAATTTGTATGGTACTTTCCAATCATTCCAAGGTTTAGGCACCTATATGGAAGTGAGGAGACTCCAAAGTAATTGACATGGCATGCAAATACAGGAAATAAAGATGGGAAAATTTTTCTCCCAGAAAATTCTCCTTAGTGGAAGAGAATTGATCATGAGTATCCAGAATATGGAAATGAGCCAAGAAACCTTCATCTTTTCTTACCTACATATAGAGTGAATCCTTTTGTTTTTCAAAGCATCACTCACAATACATGGCTGTTTATGTTGGTAATATATAAATTTCCATCATGGTTATGCATGAAATGAAAATAAATTATGTTATATATGCTTATATCAATAAAAAAAAATTGGGTAATGATATTGATATTTATTTGGATCCATTGATCAAAGATTTAAAATTATTGTTGGATTCATGTGTAACATTGTATGATGATTATAGAAATGAATACTTCATCTTCAGAGCCATGTTGTACAGGATGTTAAATGACTTTCCTTTTTATGGAAATTTTTCAATATATATCATTAAAGTAACTCAAGGTTTTCCCATTTATGAACAAGGTACATAGTCAATTAGGTTGAAAAAATCACCAAAATCTTTGTTTCTAAGACATCATAGATTTCTACCCCGACAACATAAGTATTGATCATGGATGAAATCATTCAATGGAAGTTCAAAATAATGTACAGTACCGTCTCCACTAATAGGTGATCATAAATTTGAGAAAGTAGAAGATATGGAAAATGCTTTGGTAAAGTATTTTTGAAAAAACCATACGAAAACATATTGGAAAAAGATATTTTTTTTGAATTATTATACTAGAATTGTTTGTATGTCCGAAATTTTCTTGATATTATGCATGTTGAAAAAAATGTATGTGTTATTTTAATTGGAATTTTTCTAAATGCACCCAATAAAAAAGGATTGAATCAAGGTTAGGTTGGACATGGTTAACATGGGAATATAGGAAGAGTTGACACCAGTGAAGGGTGAAAAATAAACCATTCTTCCTCCAACTACTTACACTCTTTCCAGGTATGGGAGATATCAATTTTAAAACATCTTGAATGATGTAAAGGTTTGAGAGGTGTATTAATTGAATATCAAGAATATCATTTCAATGATTGATTAAAAGTTAAAGGGTATAAAGTCACATGAATGACTTGTTTTGATGAATTTTCTAATTCATGTAGCTTTATGTTTCATTTTTTCCATGAATGTTCATCATACAATAACAAATATATATTTCTTTTTCAAAGCTATATACAAAAAGTTTATAGACCCTGTGAAATTTCCAACTATGGAAAAGGAAATTGTCATTATATTATTTGAATTGGAAATGTTCTTCCCATCAGCATTCCTTGATATGATGGTTCACTTGAAGGTTCACTTGGTGAGAGAGATTTGACTATGTGGTCCTTTACATTATAAATAGATGTATTCCATTGAATGGTATATGAATATTTTGAAAGGTTATGTTAAAATTTAAAGTTGATAAGAGGGTTGTATTTTTGAGTGATATATTGTTGAGGAAGCCATTGAATTCTATACTGAATACCTGTCTGGTTTGGAAAGAATTGGTCTACCTAAATCTCATCACACTGGGCGGCTTGTGGGTGAAGGAATTTTGGGAAGAGATGTTGTCACGTTCAATATTACAGATCAGTAGTAAGCACACCTTTATGTTTTTCATAATATTTTGTAGGTTTCATCATATATTGAAACCCAAAAATAAATTCTAAGGAATTTGAATCCATAAATGGTAAAATATGGATATCAAACACACATAGTCAACAGTTTATAGGATGGTTTCGAGACCATATTTTTAAGGAGTCAGATTAAAATCCAGATTCAATTTCAGAACAACTTTGATGGATATCCAGAGGACCAAGTGTGTATGTATTATATTATAATGGATATGCAATTAATTATTATACATTCTGTAAAAATGAACATGATGAAGGTAGTAACATGAAAAAAAGTAAAATTACACTTGTTTCTGAAGCAATGCATGTTTTGGTACTAATAAAAGAAATACAATTTATGTGAATATTTCATATGTTGGCATCATCAAAAACATATAGGATTTGTATTATATGAAATTCCAAGTGCTTATTTTTCAATGAAAGTGGGTTGATAATAGAAGTGATGCTAAAATAGATTAATCGGGATTTGTGAAAGTGAATTTCAATATGGAAGGGTACAAAGAAAAACCGTTTATAATGGAATCACATGTTGTAAATTTATTTTATGTTCCAAATCTCACTTAAAGTGTTTAATTATTCTGTTATCGACCAAATCCATTGAAGGGTCAGATGAAAATTCAATTGAGGATAAACCTTTCATTATGATGTCATAATAATTTTGCAGTGGTCCCAATGTAGATGGGGTTTTGTATGTAATAGGAGACCACAATTAATGGATTTTGATACTCTATAGAGGGGTTAAATCTATTTAACCTTTAAAAAAAGAAGAGTTCAATAACCATGTTATATTTTTTTTGTAATATACATTGTGTTACCTCATGTTATTATCTTTTCATTGTTGCATTTATATAAAAAAAATTAAATGTTAAACCAATTATATGGATAATAACTTCTACACATTATGGTGCTACCAATCCTAAGGAACAATAGGTTTCTCAACCTACTGTTACTCCAAGTGCAGAGGAACAACGAACTGTTGCATGTGCTGATTCTCTTAATCCTGAGGAACAACAGGTTTCTAAACCCACTAATGATCCTAGTGAAGATGTATAACGATCTACAACACGTGGAGATGCTACAAATCCGGAGGAACAACATATTGATGATGTGGTAGGAAAATAAGTACCACTAATATTGAAAAAATAATAGTGTCGTAGTGCGATGGTGTTAGAAAAAAATGTTAAGGTGAAAAGCAAAGACATCAAATTTGCGGTTAGATGTAATGAGTGAGGCCAAACTATTAAACCCAACAGTTTCATGTTTAGTAGTTACATTGGGGTCATCAGTTAGCCTCGCATTTCAATTTACCTATATTCATGGAACCATATTGTGCCCATACTTAATACACTCATTTGGGAAGAGGTTATGGTAACATTATGATATCCTTTCTTTATATTACTAAAAAAATAGAATAATGAAACATTTACTTACTCTTAATTATCCCTTGTAAATTGCATTTAAATTAGATGACACCCATAGGAAATTTGTATTAATTATTTTTAGAAGGATTCACATAGGATTTCACACAATTATAAAGATATTTCATTATAAATATATTGAAGGGAAAATAAGCCTGCACCCACTGCTTATGCATTCACACTTGATAAGCCAAGAAGTGTGGGATGTGTTTACTGGTCATTGTGTTGAGATGTCTTTTTAGGTACATTGTGGTTGGTACATGTATTCATCACTTTGATTCATAATTTTTTATTTATGAAATATAAACTGAGTATTGAAAATAAGGAATGGGTAGAAAAACTAACGCACCCCTACTATAAAGCAAGGATGGGGTACACTTCACTTGAAAAAAAATTATGTATTTTAAATCTACCATAATACTTTTATATGACATATAACAATATCATAATTATTTTTCTTTGTTTATATATATATTGATGAATCCAAATCCACTTCCATCCAATGCCATGTGCTATGAAAGTAGGAATGTGTAAATAAATATAGGATACTAATAGATGAAAACACACAAAAAGTGTGGGGAACATGTGTAAGTATGACATAATAAAAATTTTATTTAAATTTCTATTACATAAAAATGATTACTTATTTTCCTATATTTTATATCTGACGTAGTCACAAGAATCATCAACACATGTACCGGATGAACACCTACTATCGGTGGCCTTAAAGTGGCCAGAACAATATGGCCATGTTAGTGGTGTGGGTTTTGGTGTGACACCCCAAACATATTTTAAGACAAAAAACAGAATGAGGATAAAGATAGAAGAGATAGAATCAAGATTATATCCCATTGAGGAAAAATTTCATTGGAAGACTGAGTTTCTAGAAACTGTTTTGGGGAGAAGAAAAGAGAAGAAACAACTCACAAATAACCATTGCGTGAAGATCTAGCCTATCCCACACTAGATTTTAAGCAATCCATTCCCCTCAAAGAGCTTTCTTAGTTGAGGTAATCAATATTCTAATAATTATTTCTATGAAATGTGAATCATACAAACACTGATACCTTTCCTGTACTGATATTCGATAAGGTGAAAATGAGTATGATTTATATCTATTAACACCCACCCATCTATTTGTTGCAAGGTCTACCATGTTCAATATCCAAGATGACAGACTACACAATAGACCACTTACAACAGGTCATGTGAGATTGGTGATTAGCTTAGATCATGATATGAGCGTCAATATACCTCTTTCACATGATGAAGAAGATATTCATACTATTTACCAAGCTATTGGGATATTCATCATATGGATTTTGGATCTTGTAAAAACACATGTTTACAAGGAAGTATTAATTTCTAATATATTTTTCTTGCTAAACCTTTAACAATTGATGAAAAAAGGTCTTAATCAATGAATTTTATTATCAAAGGACAAATGGAATAGGTGAAACCAAAGGTCGACTCAAAACCATCTAAAGGATCAACCAACTAATTGAAAAGATCTTTTGAAATCACCTTTACCCTGCCCATTCAATATCCGCATTTACTAACATTGAAGGTTCACGCAGATACAAAGTTATAAAATCGTAGTTTTTACATAGTTGATTTTGATTAAAAAATTTACAAAGAAGAACTTACAACATACACTACTCTTGATAATTTAAATAAAAACCTCAACTATGAATGTTTAGGAGGCTCAGTTGTAAATGTATACATGAGGTATATTTTCATGATTTGTTTTTCAAAAAGCTGATATACTATGTTAATTATGAATAAATACATTTCATATTTTTTTCAGTTCTAAATATCAATACCAATTGAAGGGATTACCCCCATGAACATCAATTTAGACTCATTAGTCCTCATGTCACTTTTATAGAACAAAAATAAATATATTTAAAAAAATGAATGAAATAGTGACAAAACTGGCCAAAATGTTTGAAAGAGAACTTGTGGATGAAAAACTCTTCTTAATACCAACATTACAGGGGTAAACCTCTAAAATTTAATCATATCAAATATATTCTCATTTATTTCATTACTTGTTCTTTTTTGTGTTTTTAGACAACATTGGATGCTCATTGCGGTCAATTTGGATACTCTAAAGATTTATTTTCTGGATTCGCTACTTGGATAATCAAAAAAATGACCACACATGATGATGTTTGTCAATTTATAATACACTCAATTCAACTTTTTATAACTAAACATCACGTTATATATATTATATTATGTTTTAATGATAATTCTATTATGATAGGGTGGTGTATAAATATCATAAAAATCATGGAATGAGGACATCCAATGTGCATAAAGAGCCTAAAAAGTTTTACAACTGGACAAGTATAAGGGTATATATAATAATATTTCATTATCCAAACACATATAAAAACAAATTACTTATTTTTATCAATGTTTTTGTAGTGTCTAAAACAAAAAAATGGAAAATATTGTGGTTATTATGTTTGTAAATGTAAAGAACTGTAATTTTCCATGTAATTTTTTTTAATTACATGGAATTATTAAAAGTCTAAAAAAATTAATGGTGTGTGATTCCGAGTCCTGGTGTGTCCGGAATGAATTTATGAACTTATTTTAGGTAAATTCAGTAAACGCGTGAGTGGTGTTTTGTAACTTTTGAACCGGTGCTTATAATTGAAATCTAATGACACCGTTGAACTCGTAGTGCCAATATTCGCTTAAGGAGACCTTTACCTCGACCGCAATAGGTCGAGGGTGGGATTTAGTTTTTCATATTTTCATGGCAGAGTTAAAAGAAAAATAATAAAATAAAATAAATATATTTTATTTTATTTCTTAAAACCTCTCATTTGAATCTTAGAGGTGGGACCATATGAGGGTGGTGGGGCATTTAATGTTTGTCATTAAATACTCGGTTACACATAATGTGTAACCACAATTTCCTTCAATTAATGGGATTCATTAATTCTAAAAATTAATTAATCAAGTTGTTAATTAAGATTTTTATTAACTCTTCCTGAGGATTGTTTTTCTTTTGGAGAAAGGGAGAGGAGGATTTTTCTGGAGAATTCTCAAGGTAAGAACATACTCCAATGAATAACATTCTCCAGATCAAGAACGAGGACGATGCACGAGTATGGATCGGGAGCGTGTTGTGGCAGTGACAAATGTCAGCGTCCTCATCATCTTTATCACGCCGACTCCAACGAACGAATGAAGTATGGAGATTGTTCTTATCGTTCTTCGTGATAAATTGATATTTTTAATTTATGAACCACTTGCTATCGATATAACGCAGAGAGTGCGGGCAAAACGAACATGGATCGAACCCTCCGTTACTTTATTGGTGAACAGTTCTTCACAGGCGGATCATCGGTTTGATTAGAATCTAACAACATCATTGGTGACCGACGCCAGTAAGGTAAAGGCGACGGCTAAAACACAGGTCGGCCATGATGGAAGCGGTGGTGCAACCTCACCACCAGTAGCAGGGGAGGCCGCCGCCCGTCGGCCATGGTGATGGAAGGTGGTGTTCTGCACCCCAACCGGCCACATGGAACCAAGGCAGCACGCATCTACACCACTGGATGAGGAGCAGGTCATGGCTACTTAGCTACGGTGGTGCACCCGGAGGGCGGCTGGCACTCATCCGGCCGTGGGAGGATAGCAGCGCCGATGTTCTGCTGGAAGGGGAAACTGGATGGAACCGCTGGCCGACCGCATTACACTGAGCAGGACCACTCTGGTGGGTCACGCGTGCCAGCTTGCGGCGCCACGTGGTGTCGCCGGTTTGGCCAAGGTGAACAGTTCATTGGACCGTTCAGAATATCGGGGCGTGCCTCCCACCTGGGTAGCGGCTTGGGAGAGCCCCGCCATAGCGGACCACACCTAGCTGAGCGAGCCATGCCCAGTGGGTCGTGCCCAGTGGGTTGTGCCCATCGGGCCGCCCTGAGTGAGCATGGCCACTCCCTTTGCATGTCGGGCCAGACCAGGGTAGGGTCGGGTCGACCTGAACTAGTTTGGGTTGGCCCGGGCCGGGTCGGACTGGACCCAAGCCCATATGGACCTAGATATGTCTTTTTGGCCATATCTTGATAACCAGGTGTCTGTTTGAAGAAACGTCTATGGAACCGGGATCCTTGGATTGAGACGGTCCTTTTTGTATGCTCCACCTGAGTTTTGGATAAAGTTAGAGTAAGACTGGGTTGGATCGAACATGAATCCAACCGGGCCCTCAGAACAGAAATGCTGATAACTTATAGATCGGGCGTCTGATTGACGCGCTGTCTGTTGTGTTGGGTCCCTTACGACATGACGGACCTTCATGATACTTCTTCATGGGACTTTGTGGAAGTTGAAGTATTGACCGATGGCTTGTGGAGCGGAACCTCCCGGAATCAAGCGCGCTTAGTGCGGGAACTCTGTGGCTGGCTGTACTTGAGGAGTCTTCATATCATGTATGGGTCATCTTCAGATCCTGTGTGGGTCATCTTTGGATTCTGTGTGGGTCAGAATCTCTAGATCCTGTGTGGGTCATCTCTAGATCCTGTGTGGGTCATCTTCAGATCTTGTGTGGGTCATCTTCAGATCCTGTGAGGGTCATCTTTAATCCTGTGTGGGTCAACAGTAGAGTTTCCCAACGAAGTAAGATGATCTAGCAATACAGGTAATCATCTATACTTCTGTATTTATGTTATACCTAGTGTGAGCTGAGTATTTACCTTTGTGGTACTTACCTTCATGGTATTCTTTTGTTTGTCATTACCTTTGTGTTATTTACCCTCATAGTATTCTTCTTTGTGGCGTTACCTTTGTGGTACTTACCTTCGTGGTATTCTTTTGTGTGACATTACCTTTGTGGTACTTACCTTCGTGGTGTTACCTTCATTGTATTCTTTCTTTAATGGAATATTTTTTCTTTTGGCATGAGAGTTGGGCCTTTTGTTTCCTCATGAATGAGATGGATATACTTGATAACTTAGGTATATGTATGGGCATATACCTAAGTGGGTTTGACTGTTGTTTTCTTGCTTTGTGTTTTATCTATTTTGGGTTCTGGGAGACCTTAGGGGGTCTCGGGGTCCCTACTAAGTATCCTTATACTCACTCATGCATGGGCTACGACTATACCTTGTTGTGTCTTGTGCAGATGATGAACAACGCTGATCGGGGTTGAGGGTACCAGATCTGGAGGCTGCTCGGAGGTGGACCTTAGACGAGGCATACCGCAGAGATGATCATTCAAGATCTGTACCGACCCTTCAGGTAGGAACCTTGGCGGGTGTTCACAGGAGTTGTTTTCAGTTTTACCTATAGTTTCCAGTTGGGCTTGTATTCCAACCCCTTTACTAACTATACACACCCTTTTTACTATATAGTTTACTTTGTGCTTGTATCTTGTTGTGTGCTTTGTTTGTGTGAGTTTACAGGTTTAAAGGCAACGCCTTCCCATTTTTAGGGATATGCCTTTCCGATGCTAGTCGCCAACCCCCGGCCTATGGAAGGAGAGCTTGGGGTAGTCACGGCACAGGCACCGGGGGACGGGTCGTGATAGTAAATTTATGAGAGAGATCATATTCCATCAACAAAATATAATTTTCGAAGAGGTATTTTCAAAGATAATTACTATTTCATTTAAAATATTTATTAATCCTTTGTGTATTTATATTTTTTCATTACTACTTTGACTACAAAAAAAAATATTCACAAGACGATATAGATTTGTTTAGAAATGAATGGGCAGCATACCTGATGGAAGAATGTACACAAATAACATGAAAAAGGTTAAAGTGTTTTTTAATATACAATGTTTTTCCTCATAATATTATATGTTCTCTACTACATTAACATAATATAAATTACATATTTAACTAATCATGTAGATAATTTCTTCTGCACAAGATGATGTTAGAAATCCCATTGATGAATAGACTATAACAAAGGAAATCTTTGGGAAGATGTAAGAAATCCCATGGAAGAATAGTACTTTCTATATACTTATTCTCACTTAAAACCATTTCACCCTTATAGTGTTACATTTATCACTTTTCTTAAAGTTCCCTCTACTACTCAATCATATAGGTAATCTTGATGTTTTCACAGTAAAATAATTATCTATATAATTAATTTTTTATTTTGTATTTATGTTTTATTTATTTATTTTTAGTATTACTCATATAAGAATTTTTTTCATATATAGGTGGATTATTTTATTTGATTTTGGTTGGTTTGTTCAAAACTTTTCATACTCGTGAGAGATTGAACTTCGAGGCTACAACTAATATAATGAAAACAAGGAAATGAGTCAAGAATTCATATGACTAGCATGAAAAGATGAATTCCTATTAATTATTTAAATAATTTTGTCATTATTTTATCTATTATTTATAAGTTAATTTCCTTATCATTTTTATCTAATACTTATTTAGTTTTTCTTCATAGATCTTCTAGGAAGTCATATTTTTCTTTAAACTGCCTGTAACAAGAGATAAAAGAGAGAAAATATTCCTTTTTTCCAATGTTACCAAGATTTTCATTTCCTTTCTTTATCAAACTGCAACACTCCATATTGATTCCATGTTCTTAGCTGAAAAATGTTTTCAACTAAGAACATCAAATCAATATGCAGTGTTGGAAGTTTGGTAAATAAATCCAATTCCATGAATGGTAACATTGGTATTTAGGATTTTTTTGAGACATTGAGACCAGTAGAAATCATCTAAACCTCAATCCATTACATGGTGTGACCATTATGAATCCAAGGAATTATTTTTATTTAAAATTGAAACTAATTTTAATATAAAAGATAGCTGACATGATCAAAACCAAGAAAACATATTTATATTGTTTAAATATTTTAAGAAAACGATATATAAGTCATTTTTTATGTGTAAGAATCATCGGAACCTCAATCTGATGCACAGTGTGACCGGTGTAATTCCAAGTGTGTCAATTTATTTAAAATTGACTTTAATTTTAGTAAAAAGAAAAGGTGATATAATGAAAACTGAGGTAACACATTCATATTATTTTTATACTTTGTGATAATGACCCATGAGTCATTTTTGATATGTATGAATAGACCACACATCAATATGATTCATGGTGTGATCGGTATAACTCAAACTGTGTCTTTTTATTTTAAATTGGCATTGATTTTAGTAAAAATAACAAGTGACATAATAAAAAATGATCAAATGCGTTTAGTTTGTTTTGATACTTTATAAAAATGATCCATTAATAATTTTTGATGTTTAAGAATTAGTCTCACATCAATCTAACACATTGTGTGACCGGTATACTTCCATACATGTCTATTTATTTAAAATTGACAATAATTTTAGTAAAAGAAAAAAGTGACATATTGAAAACTGAGAAAACACATTCAAATCATTTTGATACTTTAGGAAAATAAACCATGAGTTATTTGTGACATGTAGGAATCAAACACACCTCAATCTGACACACAGTTTCATTGGTATTACTCAAATCTTCCATTATCAGTTTAAAATTTACATTTTAGTTCAAAATGAATCACTCATTGAAAAAAAAAAGAAAACTCACATTGATTATATTGATAATTTATTAAAATTATTTATAAGTCATTTGTGACGTGTAGGAAGAAATATAACATAAAACTGACACGCGATGGGGTCAGTATGACTCAAAGTAAATGTTTCTAGTTTCAAATAACTTTTTAATAAAAAATAAAAGTGACAATATAAAAACTGAGAAAACACATTCAAATTGTTTTGATACATTAGGGAAAAAAATCCAAAGTCATTTGGGACATAGGAATCATCCACATCTCAATCAGATGCACAGTGTGACCGATGTAATTCCAAGTGTGTCTATTTATTTAAAATTGACATTATTTTTTGTAAAAAGAACAAGTGACATGATGAAAACAAATAAAAAATCATTCTGATTGTTTTGATACATTAGTAAAATGATTCATAAGTCATTTATAATGTTTAGGAATCAGTTGAACCTCAATCTAATGAATTTTGTAACTGTTATAACTTTAAGTGTGTATTTTTATTTAAAATTGACATTAAATTTAGTAAAAAGAACAAGTTCCATACTGATAATCAATAAATTGCATTCTAATTGTTTTGATGCTCTAGGAAAATGATCCATATGTCATTTTTGACATGTAGGAATCAGCCTCTTCTCAATCTAATACACAGTTTGACTGGTATAATTCTAGGTGTGTCTATTTATTCAAAATTGACATTAATTTTAGTAAAAAGAACAAGTGACATACTAAAAACCAAGATAATGCATTCAGATTTTTTTGATATTTTAGGAAAACAACCCTTGATTAATTTTTAACATGTAGTAATCAGTCTCACCTCAATATGACACACTTTGAGAGTGATATGATTCCATGTGTGTATATTTATTTAAAATTGAAATTAATTTTAGTAGAAAGAATGAGTGACATACTAAAAAATGAGAAAACTCATTTGTATTATTTTGATACATTAGTAAAATGATTTATAAGTCATTTGTTACATGTAGGAATCAACCGCACCACAATCTGATGCATGGTGTGATTGGTATAACTCAAAGATTGTCTTTTTATTTAAAATTGACTTTAATTTTAGTAAAAAGAACAATTGACATACTGAAAAATTAGAAAACTCATTAAAATTGGTTTGATACTTTAAGAAAATGATCCATAAGTCATTTTTGGCATGTAGAAATCACATGCACCTCAATTCGATACACAGTGTGACCGATATGACTCCAAGTGTGTCTTTTTATTTAACATTGACATTAATTTTAGAAAAATAAACAATTGGAATACTAAAAACTAAGTAAACACATTTATATTATTTTGATGTTTTAGAAAAATGACCCATTAGTCATTTGTGAAGTGTAAGAGTCACCCGTACCTCAATCTGATGCACGGTATGACCGGTATGACTTTAAGTGTCCGTTATTAATTTAAAATTGACATTTTAGTTCAAAACTTGTTTCACTCACTAAAAACCCATAAAACATGATCCAATTACATTGATAATTTAGGACGACAATTTATAAGTCATTTGTGATGTGTAGGAAGTAGTCTCATATAAAACTAAAAACTGATGTGATTGGTATGACTCAAAATGAGTTTTTCTAGTTTGAAATGACATTATACTAAAAAAACAAAAGTGACATACTAAAAACCAATAAAATGCATTTAGATTATTTTAATACTTTAGTAAAAAATCCATAAGTGACGTGTGGGAATCAGCCGAACCTCAATCCAGTGCACGGTGTGACTGGTATAACTCCATGTGTATCTTTGTTTAAAATTGACATTAATTTTAGTAAAAATAAAAATGAAATATTGAAAACCAAGCTAACGCATTCAGGTTGTTTTAATACTTTGTGAAAATGATCCATAACTTATCAGAGACGTTTAGAAATCAACCCCACCTCAATACGATGTACGGTGTTACTAGTATAACTCCAAGTGTGTCTTTTTATTTAAAATTGACATTTTCTTAATATATTATTTCTTATTAATGTTTAATTTATTTATTTATAGTATTACTAAAATATTATTTATGTTCTTATATAAGTGGATTATTTTTCTCAGGTTGGGGTGATTTTTTCAGCAACTGATACCATGGGTGGACTATTTTGAGAGGGGATCACGGACTCCAAAAATGAAACATTAATGTTTTTAAATGTTTATGGATAATTTTAAATGTAATTATAAAAAAACATTATTTGAAATGTATATAGTAGTTTTTTTATGTATTCATGATGTCAATTTTATTTCGATTAAATTACATATTCTTATGGGTGTGTTGTTATAGGTTTTTTTGGATGTTCCATTATAAAAAGAGCACACTACAACATGTTGGTCTTTTATAAGTGTTATTTCTAGCATTCATAAATCCGCCCCCCATCAGTTTTATTGAAAGAGTTGATAAAGGGTGGACTTTATCAGTGATTTTTTAGTGATGATAAAGGGGACTCCCTATTTAATAGCACTGAGGGAAAAAAACTTTGTTAGCACTGTTAAATGACTTTTTTCACACTGTTAAAAAGAATATATATAGTAGTGAGAGGATGAGGAAGGGTATTGGGTGCATGGGTTAAGGGGGACCGGTGGACGCTTTGAAGTGGGTGCAGCGAGGGTGAGGCGAGGGGGCGAGTGTGATGATAACTACTAAATATGTTCCCTTTAAAAGAATGTAAACAATATATTAACAGCACTAAAAAACATTGTTATCCTCACCATTGTTAAAGGGGTACCCTTTATTAGCGTTATTTCTAGTGTTAATAAAAGCCTAACCAGTGGTAGTGTGTTATTTATATAATAGCACACCTAGAAAAAACCTGTAACCTATGTATGGAAAATATATAACTTAATTGAAATAAATTTGATATAATAAATAAAAATAAAAACACTACTATATACATTTCAAGAAATTTTTTATGTAATTACATTTACAATTATCTACAAATATTTGAAAAAATTAATGTTTCATCTTTTGGCGCCTGTAATCCCCTCTCAAAAATGTCCACCCATGGTATCATTTTCCAAACAAATCATCTCAACCTGAGTAAAAGAATCCACCTATATAATAAAACGAATAGTATGTTAGTAATACTATAAATAAATAAATTAAACATTAATATGATATAATACATTAATAAAATTTCCATTTTTAAAAAAAGACACAATTGAAGTTATACTGATCACACTGTGTATCTTATTGAGGTGTGGTTGATTCTTACAACTCATAAATGATTTATGGATTGTTTTCCTAAATTATCAAAACAATATGAATGTATTTGATCAGTTTTGAGTATATCACTTTTTCTTTTTACTAAAATTAATGTCAATTTTTAAAAATGAAACACTTGGAGTAATGTCGGTCATATCATGTGTCATATTGAGGTTCGGATGATTCTTAATCATCAAAAATTACTTATGGGTCATTTCCTAAAGTATAAAAACATTTCAAATGCATTTTTATAGTTTTCAATATGTCAGTTATGTTTTATTACTAAAATGTCATTTCAAAATGAAAACATGCACTTTGAGTCATACCAATCTCATCGTGCGTCAGTTTGACATGATAAGACTTAATACACTTCAAAAATGACTTATTAATCATATTCCTAAATTATCAAGAAAATCATAGCATGTTTTAAGTTTTTAGTGAGTCGCACATGTTTTGAACTGAAATGTCAATTTTAAACTAATAACGGACACTTTGAGTCAATCGGTCACACTGTGAATTAGATTGAGGTTTGGTTGATTCCTATATGTCCAAAATGACATAAGGATCATTTTTATTAAGTATCGAAACAATATGAATGTGTTTTCTTAGTTTTCACTATGTCACTCATTCTTTTTACTAAAACTAATGTCAATTTAAAATAAAAAGACACATTTGGAGTTATATTGGTCACACCATACATGGATTGAAGTGAGGTTGACTTCTATATTCCAAAAATGTTATATGGATCATTTTCCTAAATTATAAAAATAATCTAAATATGTTTGATTTATTTTTAGTACGTCACTTGTTCTTTTTACTAAAATTATTTTCAATTTCAAATAAAATCATCCACTTTGAGTTATACCATTCACACCATGCATCATATTGTGTTTTGTTTTATTCCTACATACAAAAAATGAATTATAGATCATTTTACTAAAGTATTAATATAATAAAAATGTGTTTTTTTGTTTTTTAGTATGTTATTTGTTCTTTATAGTAAAATTAATGTCGATTTTAAATATAAAGACACACTTAGAGTTTTTTTGGTCATAATGTTCATCACATTGTGGTGATATTGATTCCTACATATTATAAATGAATTACGGTTCATTTTCTTAAAGTATCAAAATAATGAGAATGTGTTTTCTTGGTTTTCATTATGTCACTTGTTCTTTTTAATAAAATTAATGTCAATTTTCAATAAATAGACACACTTGGAATTATACCAATCACACCATGCATCATACTGAGGTTAGTTTAATTCCAACACATCACAAATGACTTATGTATTTTTTTCCTAAAGTATCAAAACAACCAAATTCTTTTGCTCAATTTTTAGTATATCACTTCTATTTTTTATTAAAGTGTCAATTAAAACTAGAAACATGAACTTTGATTCATACTGGTCACATTGTGTGTCTTTTTGATGTGAGAATACTTCATACACATCAAAAATGAATTATTAATAATTTTCATAAATTATAAATATAATCTGAGTGTGTTTTATTAGTTTTTAGTTAGTGACACTTTTTGAACTAAATTGTAAATTTTAAACTGATAATGTACACTTTGAGTCATACTAGGTGGATCGTGTATTGGATTGATATTTTTATATTATTTACACATCAAAAATGACTTATGGATCATTTTCATAAAGTATCAATAAAATATTAATGTGTTTTTTTGGTTTTGACCATGTGAGTTATCTTTTCTGCTAAAATTAACATCAATTTTATATATAAAGATGCACCTCAAGTTATATCGATCACACCATCTGTCGGAGTGAGGTTTATATGATTCCTAAATGTCCCAAATGATTTATGTATTTTTTTCCTAAATTATAAAAAAACCTACTATGTTTTCTTGGTTTTGAGTACGTCACTTGTCTTTTTTTCAAAAATTTCATTTTAAATGGGAAACACATACTTTTAGTTATACCGGTCACAGCGTGTGTCTATTTGACATGATACTGATTCCTACATGTCAAAAATGGCATATGAATTGATTTCAAAAATTATCAAAATAATCCGATCATTTTTTCTCAATTTTCAGTGAGTGATGCTTTCTAAACTAAAATGTAAATTTTAAACTGAAAATGGGCACTCTGGATCCTACTAGGAACATCGTGTATCATATTGATATGAAGATGATTCTACACATCAAAAATGAATTATGGATCATTTTTATATAGTATCAAAACAATACAAATGTGTTTTCTTGGTTTCCAGTAGTCTAGTTGTCCTTTTTACTAAAATTGATATCAATTTTAAATTAAAAAGATACACTTAGATTCATACTAGTCACACCGTGCATCGAATTGAGGTAAAATTGATTCCTAAATGTTTCAAATTACTTATGGATCATTTTCCTAAATTATAAAAACAATCCAAATGTGTTTTCTTTATTTTGAGTATGTCACTTTTATTTTTTACAAAAATGTCATCTCAAAATGGAAACACGTACTTTGACTCATACCAATCACATCGTGTATCAGTTTGATTTGAGAATGATTTCTATACATCAAAAATGACTTATGAATCATTTTCCAAAATTTTCTAGAAAATAATAGCATGTTTTCTTAGTTTTCTATGAGTGACATTTTTTGAACTAAAATGTTAATTTTAAATTGATAAAGAACTCTTTGATTCATATCAGGAACATTTTGTATCAGATTAAGGTGTGTATGATTACTATATGTCACAAATTACTTATAAACTATTTTCTTAAATTATCAAAACAATATGAATAGGTTATCTTGGTTTTGAGTATGTCAGTTATCTTTTATACTAATATTTTTGTTAATTTTAAATAGAAATAAGCACTTTGATTCATACAAGCCATACCGTGTGTCAATTTTAAGTTTGGTGGATTCTTATATATCCCAAAGTCTCAAAAAAATCCTAAATTCCAATTTTATCACGATTTTTATTTCTTTTCTTTGTTGAAATTCCTACACTGCATATTAACATGATGTTCTTAGCTGAAAAACCTTTCTCATTATAGAAATCCAAAAGAGCAAAGGAATATCATGTGCCCATTATATCATGAGAAGTCACCATAATTAGCACATGATCTTCCTCCACACTTATAGATGTCAATGAGAAAGGTTTTTTAGCTATGAACATCAACTCAATATAAAGTGTTGTCAGCTCGACAAATAAAATCAATGGAAAGTGTAAAGATTTGTGGGAAAAAAAAATAATTATTCGATAAAAATGATAAGGAAATTAACATAAAAATAGTAGATAAAATTATAAAAATTAATTAAATAATTAGTAGGAATTCACCTTTCCATGATGTTTTTATAAATTATTAACCCATTTCTTTTTTTTATTATCTTAATTGCAGTCTCAAATTCCAATGTCTCGTGAGAATGATCATCTTCGAACAAACCACCCCAACTCAAAACAAAGGAATCTACCTATATAAGAAAACAATTATTATTTGAGTAATACTAAAAATAAATAAATTATAAATAAATATGAAATGATTCATTACTTATTTGGAAGTCACATCTTCATGTTATTTGTGTACATTCTACCATCATGTATATTGTCCATTTGTTTCTAAGAAAATCTATATCATCTTGTGAATATGGTATTTTTTCTAGTGATAGTAGTACTTGAAAAATATAAATACACAAATTATTAATAAATATTTAAAATTAAATTATAATTATCTTTGAAAATACCTCTTAGAGGGTGATAGTTTATTGATAGAATATGATCTCTCTAAAAAATTTACAAACATAATAACCAAAATATTTTCCATTTTTATGTTTTAAACACTATAGAAACATTGATAAAAATAATTAATTTAGTTTTATATCTGTTTAGATAGTGAAATACTTTATATATACCATGATACTTATCCTGTTGTAGAACTTGTCAGGATCCTTGTGCTTAATGCATGTCCTCTTTCCATGAATTTCATTATATTTAAACACCTCCCTATTATAAAAAAATTCTCATTAAAATGTAATATAAATTATATAACTTTAATTTTAGTTCTAAAAATTTGGATTTTGCCTATTTAAACTTGGAAAACACTATCATGTGTGGTCGTTTTGTTGGGTATCCATGCAATGAATCTAAGAAATAAATATTTAGAGTATCCAGATTGACCCCAATGAACATCCAATATTTCCAAAAAGAATAAAAAAATAATAAGTAATAAAATAAATGAAAATTTATTTCATATGATTAAATTGTAAATATTTACCTCTTCATCATTGGTATTAAGAATATTCTTTCATCCGTAAGTTTTCTTTCAAACAATTTGGCCAGTTTTTCCACTGTTTCATTCATTTTAATTGAATTTATTTATCTTTCTATGTAGAAGTTACATGAGGAATAATTAGTCTAAATATATGTTCATGGGGTAATCCCTTTAATTGTTATTGATATATATGCCTATACAAAATATGAAACATATTTATTCATAATTAACATATTATATTAGTTTTTGAAAAAATAAATCATGAAAACATACCTCATGTATACATGAAGAACTTATCCTACCATACATTCATAGTTGAGGATTTCATTTATATTCTTAAGATCAATGTAGTTTGTAACATCATCTTTGTATATTTTTTCTTAAAAATCAACTATGTGATTACTACCATTTTTTAACTTTTTATCTGTATAAACCTTCAATTTTAGTAAATGAGAATATTGAATAGGCAGGGTAAAGGTTATTTTAGAAGATCTTTTTAATCAGTTGGTTTATTATTTATATGGTTTTGAGTCGACCTTTTGTTTCACCCCCTTCCCTTTGTCATTCTATAATAACATTCATCAGTTCATAACTTTTCTCATTAATTTTTAAAGGATTATCATGAAAAATAAATTGGAAATTAATACTACCTTGTTGACATGTGTTTTTACAAGATATGATGGTCATGCGATGAATGTCTTAATAGCTCGGTTGGTCATATGAATATCATCATCATCAAGTGGAATAGGTAACTCGACACTCGGCTCATGAGCTACGCTAATTTTCACTCCCACATGACTTATTAGAAGTGATTTTTTGTGTACATGTTCATGTTCTATATTGAACATCATTTCCCTCACAACAAGGCGATGAGTGGGTGTTAATAGATATAAATAACAATCATTTTCACACCATAGAATATCAGTACAGGAAATGTATTAGTGTCTAACTTATTCACATTTCACGAAAAAAATTATTAGAATATTTATTAGCGCAACTAAGATAGCTCTTTGAGGGGAATGGCTCACCTCAAAGCTAGTGAGGGTGGGGAGGGATCATCACATAATTTTTGTTCTAGAGTTTTTTATTCTATTTGCTCCCCCCCCCCATTACATTTTTTAGTAACTCAGTATGATAATGAAATTGTTATTAAAGGGAATATAATCTTGCTTTCATCTATGTCATTTTTTTATATTTATCATCCTGTTTTGTTTTTCTCAAAATATGTTCAGGGTGTCACCCCAAAACTCAGACCTCTGATGTGGCCATACTATTGTAACCACTTCAAGGACACCGATAGTATGTGTTCATACGATACATGTTTTTATTATTCATGTGACTAATTTGGATAGAAAATATTGTAAAATAAGTATTCATTGTTATGTAATAACTATTTAAAGAGAAAAAAAATTATTATGTCATACTTACACATGTTTCCCACACTTTTTGTGTGTTTTCATCTATTAGTATTCCATCTTTATTTACATGTGTCTCCGTCCACAACACATGGAATGAGATGGAAGTGGCTTTGGATTTGGGTTCATCAATTTTCATATAAACATTGAAACATAATTATGTTGTTATTTCATGTCACATAAAAGAATTATGGTATTTTTTAAATATTTACAATTTTTTTCAAGTGAATTTTACCCCATCATTGCTTTACAGTAGGGGTACATTGGTTTTGTTGCATCTTCCTTATTTTTAGCACTCATTTTTTGTTTCATAAATAAAAAACAATCTCAATAAAAGTGATGAATATATGTATTGTAAAACATTGTATTACCATTCACAATGTACCTGAAAATACATCTTCACACAATGGATAGTAAATGCATCCCCTGCTTCCTGGGTTATCAAGTGTTCATACATAAGTGGTGGATGCGTGTTTGTTTTCCCTTCAGCATCATTAAGATGAAATCTTGTTAGAATTGTGCGAAAGCCTCTTTGAATCCTTATAGAAAGCATTAATACATATTTATTGTGGGATTCATCTACTAAAAATTCACTCTGAAATGGATGATGAAGAGAAAGTCAATGTTTCATTATTTTATTTTTTAGCAAAATAAATAAATGATATCATAATTTTACTTTAATTTCTTCCCACATCGGTGCCTTAAGAATGGGAAAAACATGGTTCCATGAATCAACATCAATTGACATGCATTCATGAGTGATGAGTCCAATGTAACTACTGAACATGGCCTTGTTGGGGTTAACATGCTGGCCCCACACATTCCATTCAACCTTGAATTTGATGCCTTTGCATTTCGCCTTAATGATTTTTGCTAACACTATCAAACTTTGGATCTCATGTTTTTTCTACATCATTGGCCCTTCACCGCCTACTATTTCATCAGATTAAACATCATCAATATTTTTTTCCTTTGTATCGATATAATTATCATGTGCCAAAGTTCATTGTACCTCTTCACTGGGAGAAGCAACAACTTGAGAAACCTATTGTTCCTTAATATTGGGAGCCCCAGCATGTGTAGAAGGTTATTGTTCCTCTACACTGGGAGCATAATCAAGTTGAGAGACATGTTGTTCCTTGGGATTGGGAGCACTAACACATGCATAAGTCACTATCTGTATAATTGGTTTAACATTTAATTTATATTACATAAATAAAATAGAAAACATATAATAACATGAGGTAACACAATGTATATTGAAAAAAAAACATGATTATTGAACTCTATTTTTCTTTAAGGATGAAAGTATTTAACCCCTCTATCGAGTATTAAAATATATTAATTTTATTCTCCTCTGACATAAAAAACCCCATCAATATTGGGACCACTACAAAATGATTACGATGTCTCAATGAAAGGTTCATCCTTAGTTGAATTTTCATCTAACCCTTAAGTGGTTTTGGTCAATAACAGAATATTTGACCAATTTTGGTTTGTGGGATATGGAACCTAAAATACTTGTACTACTTATGATGTCATTATAAATGGTTCTTCTTTTTACCCTTCCTTATTTAAACCCACTTTCATGAATCCTAGTTCATCTATTTTAACAGCACTCTTGTTATTATCCCACTTTAATTGAAAAATAATCACTTGGAATGTTGTATAATTCAACTCTCATATTTTTTTGATGATTCCAAATTATAAAATACTCACATAAATTGGATATGTTCATTAGTACCATAAATTTGCATCACTTCATCCACAAGTGTAACTCCACTATTTTTCATGGTACTTTCATCATCATGTTCATTTGTATAAAATGTATAACTATTAATTGCATAACCATTGTAAGATAATACATACACACTTGGTCCTATGGCTAGCCATTTAATTCGTTCTGAAATTGAATCTAGATTTTCATCTAAATACATAAAAATATGATCTTGAAACCATCCTATAAACTATTTATTATGTTTATTTGATATCCAAATTTCAGCCCTTGATGGATTCAATTGCCTAATAATTTCTTTGTGGGTTTCAACATATGGGGAAACCTCCAAACTATTATGAAAAATGTAAAGGTGGTTCAACTCCTAATCTGTAATATTGATTATGACAACATATATTATAGAAATTCATTCACCCACAAGTCGTCCAGTGTGATGAGATTTTGGAAGACCAATGATTTCCACCTCAGGCAGGTACTCGGTACATAATTCAATGATTTCCTCAACAATATAAGACTCTATAATACAACCCTCTAGATGACTTCAATTTTTGACATACCCTTTAAAAATATTCATATAGTGTTTAATGGGGTACATCCATCTATATTGTATAGGGTCACATAGTCGAATCTCTCTCACAAAGTGAACCATCAAGTGAACCATCATATCAAAGAATGTTTGTGGGAAAAACATTTTCAATTCACATGATATGATAGCAATTTCCTTTTCCATAATCGTTAATTTCATCGGGTCTATAACTTTGATGCATATATCTTTGAAAAATAAACATATCTTGGTTAATGTATGATGGACATTCTTGGAAAAAATACAATGTAAATGTATAAGAATTAGATCTTGCATCAAAACATGGAAGTCATGTGATTTCAAACCCTTTAACTTTAAAATCATTAATTGACATGATATTCTTGATATTTGATGAATACACTTATGAAGCCTTTATATCATTAAAGAAGTTTCAAAACTAATATCTCTCCCTCCTGGATAGATTGTAAGCATCTAGAGGAATAAATGTTCAATTTTCACCCTTCACCGGCACCAACTCTTCCCATATTACCATGTCTAACCTAGTCTTAATTCCATCCTTTTTTTGTCAGGTGTATTTAGTAACTTTACAATTACAATATCACATGAATTTTTTCAACATGAATAACATCAAGAAAATTTTTAACATACAAAAAATTCTTTTATGGTAATTCAAAATAAAATGATCTATTTTTTCAACTGATTTTTGTAAGGTTTTTCAAAAATGTTTTACCAAAATAAGTTTCCACATATTTTACTTTCTCAAGTAGTTGATCACCTATTAGTGGAGATGGTGTTGTATGTTATTCTAAACTTCCATCGAATAATGTCATCCAATATCTATAATTATGTTGTCGAGGTAGAAATATGTGATGTCCTAGAAACATAATCTTCAATGATGTTTCATCCTAATTGAATGTGTACCTTTTTCACAAACGGTGCACCCTTGAGTTCCTTTAATACTATATCATGAAAATTTTCTATAAGCATTAAATTCATTAATCGTCTCATACAACATGGATCTCAATGTGAAATAATAATTTCTGTAAGAATCATACAATGTAACACTTGAATCCTATAATAATTTCAAATCCTTGACCAATAGATCCAAATAAACATCAATATCATTACCCATTTGTTTTAGTACTCATATAAGCATAGATAACTTGACATATTTTTATTTTGGGCATAACCACAGTGGAAATTTATAATTTACCAACATAATCATCCATTTATTGTGAGTGCTACTTTGAAAATCAAAAGGATTCACTCCATTTGTAGATAACTCAAGATGAAGGTTTCTCAACACATTTCCAAATTTTGGATACTCATGAACAATTTTCTTCCAATTAAGAGAGTCTATTGGGTGATTTAGTTTCCCATTAATATTTCTTGTATCTATTTTACACATCAATTTCCCTACTGTCTCCTCACTTCTATATAGGTACCTAAACCTTCGAATGATTGGAAAGTACTATACAACTTTCATAGGACCCAATTCATCTATCTTGTATTGGGAAGCACCACACTTTGGGAATTATTTAAGTGATTTTTGGTCCTTGAGAAATATTATAAAATCATTTGGGTAGGTGTGTATTCTTTCATAGATCATACCCATTGAACATAGCATCTATTTGACATTGTATGTTCGGCTAGGGAGCTCATTATCTTTTGGGATGACGTCATTCAAGAGAGTAAGTAGTTCGGTAAAACTAGAATCACTCCATATGTTGCCTAATTTCAAATTATATAGTTTCATTATGAATGACAATGTTGTGTATTTAGTGAAACCAGCATACAATGGCACCTTTTCACAGCTTTCTAACTTCTCAAACAATTTTGGGCAATCACGAAGTTCATCTTCAACTATCATTTTCATTTCCTCAATATTATTTTGATCATAATTCACACCTATAATCACATCATCAATATGGTATTATTAATTGTACATACTTGTAATAATATCAAATGATCCATAAAATGTTGTGCCATCCCAGTCACAAGCTACATTTGATGTTTCTCTATATTTATTCCATCGTTTATAACTTCGATCAAGTTTGTGATAGATCAAGTGTTCTTAGAACTCCTATGGAATAATTATTCTTGAATAAAAACAGTGTAAACATGGAAAAATAATTTGAGAAGGGCCATATTAATGGTCTTTTTCAAACTTGATGGACTCTTTCACTCCATATTTATACTCTTTCTTCATAGGATTAGAATCCATCCATTCTTTATTCATATCCATACCATTTGATTCAGTAATATTAATATTTTAAAAAATAAATACACAAAATATGTTCAATTGAATATGGATCTCATGAATTTCTTGAAATAAAATGGAAATTTTGAAAATGGTTTACCATCCCACATGATCAAAAACAAAAACTTATTTAAGGAAATTTATAAATACAACTATTGAATGTAATAATTGAAATATGAAAAAAAATCTATGTTATTTGAAAACCCTTTTCATCATAGAAAATAAAACTATTGAATATAATAATGGTTTCACAAATAAAAAAATTATTATATTTTTTAAAACAACAATCCATACCTTTGAGAAAATTAGGGTCATACATAAGACCCAAGGGATTTAATACAGCGATGTGAGTAAGTGTTTTTTTAAATAGAAAACGTGACTAGATTTAAAATTTTGTGTGTAAACTATAATTTGAATTTTAAGAAGGGGGTTTGAGGTGGAATTTTAAATGGATACAAATACTTATCTAATTCTTTTAGAAAGTTAAATTTGAATTTTATGGTTTTGAATAAATCTAGGGAAATAATTTTTAAAAAAATTTGGGATATAAACTCAGAATTTTAAATCGGTATACTATATTAAAAATCACAAGGAATGTCATTTTTATGAAAAACCCTTAGGATGCAAAGGTATTTTTTAAAAAACCCTTGTAACATACCCATCTTAAAAAATAAATATTCAATTCAAGTGTTCATAACTTTCCCATCCAAAGTTCTATATCAATATTCAATCAGGGTTACCACCTTTCTTACCCATTTTACCACATGTTCGTATCTTAGGGATTACCATAGGACATCTATTTTTGGATTACATGGTAATGGTTTCACTTATTTTACTCTTTGGGTTTCCTCATATAATTCCTCCCTCCTTAGTCCAATTAATGCCTTTATTAGTGTCCACATGAAACTTATGTCACCCTATGGGTTGCCTCCTATAATTCCAGTCCCTCTAGTATTTGATTCTCTCAATTCTTATTTACATCCTATAGAGATCGAGAACGTAATTTAGGCCTTGTGACAAATTGACTCAGGTGACATGGAAAGTTGACCTGAGTTGGTTCATTACATTAATTTTTTTGTTTTGTTTTTCATTACAATAATTAAATAAAAGAACATGTATTGTACAATGTATATTATAATGAAATGTTTACTATAGTGAAATATCGGGTCCTACAATGTCCATGTAATTTTCTTTTTATGAAATAAAAATCATGAAAACATTGAATTTATTATAAGTCTATTAAATAAAACATGTCTTTCCTTAATCATTTAAAAATAAATCATGAAATCCTCCTTAAACTTTATAATTTTAATTTCCATATTCATTTTAAAAAGAGTTATATTTTCCAAAATCCACTTTATATTTTAATTTAAAATACATTTATTTGTCCACATTTTATGGAATGAAAGTATTCACCAAAACAACACAATTATAAAATCATTATAATTGAAAGAAACAATAATGATGACATTTTTTCCAAAATACATGATTTGTATTTTCAAGTGGCTAAACTGGGCATTAATTAAGAAATAACCCCTATAGTGAAATACATAGTTTGGGCGACCATGTATCTATTGAAATTCACCCATTGTGGGTTAATTACTTTAATTTGATACTTAATATCCTGTATGACATTTGTAATACCTAAAAGAATCTAATTATGGTGTGTTAAAACCTTTGGATTAATATGACTTAGACTATTATAACCATATTGAAAGTATCTTTTTCCAAAGTTTGACACATTCCAAAAGTAACAAAGGACTCACCCAAAGGAAAAACCGAGAATTTAACTAAATCAAAACCATCCTTCCATGTTAAAAAATCCAATAATAATTTTAATTTTTTATCATAAAAAATCTAGGGTCACCTAACTCACAATTCCCCCTACACTGACTAAGCCTTCAAAACTAATGACGAACAAAAATAACAAATTTCAACGAGTTACTATAGGAATTTATAATCCATTACCAAATAATCAAAACATAAGCTATTATCGGAACACTTTCCCAAAAATTTCAATGATTTATTATCCTCACCTTTATCTATTGAACAAACCCAAATACCATCATTACTATATTAATAATAAAACTCATTCCTATAAAAACATTTATACTAAAAGATCATTAATTATACCCAAAACATAAAATACAAATTTGGGTAGATCACATTCATCACAAATAAATAAAACATTTCCAAACCAAATTTCACTTCACATAACTAGACCATATCAATTTAATAAAATCATATTTAAATTTAAACAACCTAATACTATAACTGGAGACACAAAAAATTTCACAAGAATAACATAAAGGGGTGTCGCACACACTATTGTTCGAGAATAACAAAAAAAATTTAACCATGAAGAGAATCAGTTGAGAAATACCTAAAAAAGATATTTGAATAGAATAAATTTAGTTTTGAGGGTCTTGATTCGTCAAAAACGTTCAGAAAAGTCACAAATAGAGATGCATCGGTAGTGGGGTTTTCCGAGGAGACAGTGGGGTTCGGCGAGAGCAACAGCGGCGGGAATACGTTTCAGCAAGAGTGGTGGTGTGATGAAACTAGTGTGGTTTAGCGAGAGTGGTGGAGCGAAAGTAGGACGGCAGTGGGGTTCCACGAGAGTGGTGGCGCGGTGGTATTCGGCTTCAGTGAGAGCTTGAAAGTGTGTGAGAGAAGATTGTCAGTTTGGGTTCTTTAAAAAAAGATAAGACTTTTTTCAGCGCTTTAAAAAAATCGTTGATAAATAGTAGTTTTATTAGCACTAAATTCGAAAGTGCTGATAAAACACATCTTTATCAACAATTTTTTAGTGCTTATAAAGGGATATCTTTATCAGTGTTGAAAAAGAATTGAAAAAATGTGTCATTATCAATGCTAAAATTATAGTGCTGATAAAAAATAGTATTATTAGTGCTTTTTTAGTGTTGATAAAGAGATATCTTTATCAGTGCTAAAAAAGCACCGATAAAGATCTAATGTTAGTAATTTATTTATATTATTATATATATTTATAAAATTATATATATAATTTATTTATTTATTTATTTATTTATATATTTATAATAATATATATAATAAATATATTTATGAGAACACAATAAGTTAATGGGTATAACATAAATGTAACGCCCCGACCCTTGTTACCCAAAGTCGGTGCATTATTACAAAACATTGGCATGATCACAAGGGATCAAATCCCGAAAGACCAATCCGTTTAGTAGCATTGGAAGTACTAGATACAAACATAAGTTTTAAATTGCATTATGAAATTAAAAACCACAACATTGTGTCTCATTTTAACACATTCATCTCCCTTATACTATCCCTACAGGTCAGTCATAATATACTTCTTCGCATCCAGGGAAAAATAAAACATAGAAAGGGGTGAGCTTAGGTGCTCAGTAAGGATAAACAATATAGCATAATCTTTTATAAATAAGTATAAACATTTAAGGCAATGTATAATACTAAAACAAAACACTTTTAAACTTAAATCTCGGCATCATATAGCAAAGATAAATCAAATAATGTCATTTACTTATTCACATGGATATTCTACTTGTTAAATAATAACATGTTATATCAATATCCAATTTCACAATGATGTAATGCATAATGTCGGACATTATAACCACATATTCAAGGCCTCATTCTAGAACTGCAAATAATATTTTGTCAAGACATTATTCCAAGATGCTACTTTGTCTCATGAGACCTACCAATGCATCGAGAAGCTGTAGCGAGATCCACCCATTACTTACTAATTCCAATACATTCCTCATATGAAAAGTTTGAAACATAACATAAACATTCATGTTAAAACTAGCATAAAAAATGTTAATACTTTAACCATAAACCATGAATGGTTTAAAAATAACACATCCATAGTCAAACATATCCCAAAACATTTAATACAATATGGAAGATTTTATCATAATAAATCAACTTCAAACAAGTGTAAAATCCATCAAAAGATATTGACATACATGAAATCAAAACTATTTGAGAGAAATATCTCTTTATATTTTGAAATCATTTAAAAGTCACATAATTATAAAGGAAATCATTTATTTTTAAAATATTCTTATAATCTTGTAAGGGAAGTTTTGAAGATGTTATAACAGAGAAAAACAGTCGCACTCGCCGTATAAGTTAAAAAAACATTCTTTCCTTAATTGTTTTCAAAAAAGCTGTAAAGGACCTTGTTTGGAAAATGACGGAAATATTCCTTTACAAATATTTTATAAAATGTCAAACAAGGGTATAAATGACTTTAACCAATAGTCTAGGAAATAGTAAAAATGATTTATAATATATTTTTAAGAAACACGGATGTGGATGATAAAGAGGTCTTAGTAGATACTCATGTATAAAAAACCTCAGATAATGAGGAGATTGTAGAATTAACCCTTATCTTGTACTTTTCCTTGATCGAGGGTACTTTAACCTCCTCTTCTTCAGGAGTTTCCTTTTGAGTTGATCAAAAGAGATCCTTAGGTTGGCTTTCTGATCAAAGTAAGGAATATAGGTCTATGTGAGGGTAGTTGGGAGGATATTTGAGCAGGGGTTGGCCGAGACAAATGGTTTTGTATGTGTGATTTTGAGAGAAGAGAAGTACCCTTTTTTAAGAGAGGTGAGGGTCACTTTTGAAAAATCTTGAAATATTATTTTATTATACAATTATATTCAGTTTATAATGGATCCAAAATGTTTTATTTCGAGGATAAGTTGGGGAAGGGTTGAAAACCTCTCAACTAATAGGTTTTATATAGGTTTAGCTCACCATATTAACCTTATATTTAGATTTAACTCTTAGTTAAATAGTTTAACTTTTACCATGTATTCTTGTATTATTATAATAAATGGTTAATAAACTTACTATAAAAATCCAAGAGAATCCCTAGTGGTTTATTATTGATATATCTAACCTTATATAAGTCCTTTGTCCAAACCTTATATTTTTTAGAATATTATATCAATTAATAATATAGTATTTGTTTTAAAAACTCATTTATGTCAATTTTGAAACTATTTAGTATTTTGTTTTTGTGAAAGTCATAAAAACTTTATCACTTTGAAAGAAAATTATTTAATCAACCCTAACATGTCATATTAACTTAGAAAATTAGTGGAATTCATCATAAGTCTCAATTTAGATTTATTTGGATATTTATAATATCAATTATTTGAATCATTCATTGATACAGTAATTACTGCATCATCATTTTGTCATAAATAAATTTAATTATTTAATGTCTAAGATTTATAAATAAAATATAATTATATATGAAATCTTGTTAGCTTTCTAATTAATATTTATAGTCGAATTTTTTATGTATAACCCAATATTAAAAATGGTTTAGTTATTAAACTTTGAATTTAACACTTTTAACTCTTCTTTAAATAAAATAATATTTAATATCTTAATATAATACAAGTGGACCAAAAGGTTCATATTTTATTCCTAAGGTTTATTTTGGTCGAAATACACTTATACAATAGAATTAAGACATGATTTAGGGTAATTATAATATCATTTCTTACCTTTAATTACCATATTTACTTTTAATCGTGGTAAATAAAAGTCACAAGTTATTATTAACCAAAAATTATTTTCATCTAATTGAACCACATTTTACTTACTGATTTCAACTGTGTCTTTATGATTTTTGAAATTCAATTCACAGAAGCAGTAAAATTATGTTTTATGCAAATTTTCAAATGCGCCTAGAATGTGGGTAAAAGACGGTAAAAAGTTCAATAAAATTTTATATATCTGATATTATTATAAAATGACTCAAATTAATTACATTGAACATATATCACTACTACAAATATGGCCTTTATCAGTGCTAGAAAAGTCGATTAACAGCGCTAAAAAAAGGGATGTTAATCGAGACGAGGATAAAGTGGGGTCCCTTTTATCAGCGCTCTGAAAAGTGCTGATAAAGGCCCCTTTTATTAGCGCTTTTTTTAGCACTGATAAAAGTTGAAAAAAAAATTCAATTTTGGGGGGCTTCAACAGCACTTGAAGCCCCCCCCCCCCCCCCTTAACAATTTCCACTACCATGGTATCCCACGCATGCCCCAGGCAAGCTCCACCCAGCCCCACCCACCTTTAACAGTGCTAGGTAATTCCCCACACCTGCACGCGCGACCTGCCTCCCCCAGGATTCGAACTCGAGACCTCTTGCCTGCGCGCCTAAGCCTTTACGACTCCACCATATTGCTTTTCTTTCCATTTATTAATATTTCTATTTATGTATATATATATTTAGTCATATTAATATATACATATATTTAGTTATATTAATATATATGTATATATATATATATCCATATATTAATATATATGTATATATATTTAGTCATATTAATATATACATATAGTTAATTATATTAATATATATATATATCTGTATATTAATATCTATTTATATCTATTTATATATATATATATATATTTGGTTATAATTTTTCATTCGTATATTTATTTGTGTATTAATATATATTTATAAGATTAGTTTTAAATACATTTATAAAATATGTTTTCTTATGTGTGTTTTTATAAATAAGTAAATACATACATACATGTATACATATATACATCACACACACACACAGATATATTATATATATATATATATCTGTAGGTATAATTATACATATTTATATATATTTACAAATATTATATATAAATATGTATATACAAAAGTGCTAGAAATGGGGTCTTGAAAAACCTAACAAACCGCAATCACTGAAAAAGACATAAATTCTTCTCCGAATGTTCATTTCAGCTTCGTAAATAGTCAAACTGAAGCTCATGGAACGAAATACGATAAAAAAGGTTTTGGAGGCCAAAAAAATAAACGGATTTGATGTTATGACTATTTTAATAAAAATTTGGCAGGGGTCCGGACACGAAAACTGAGTTTTGGAGGCCTTTTGGTGGTTTTTTAGGATTTTCAGGTCCTATATGTGACCAAATAAATGTCTAAATAAACCTTCTATGTATATCTCTTCTCTATCTTTGATTTGATATGTGGTGGAGCCCAAACGGGCACCCGGAGCGAAAGTTATGTCTGTTTAAAGTTGGGCTTTTTTGGAGTTCTATAACTGATATATCTTTCGTTCCTCTGATATTCTAATAGTTTCGACTAGACGTGGTCATCACTCATTTTTCAAGATTCGATTTTACTGGTCACGGTGCTCAAATGGACAAACATAGCCGAAGTTATGCCCATTTTAGTGAGTTGTTGGTTTCTTAGGTTTTTAGGAGATACGAGAGTTGCAAAATTTCAAACGACAATAACTTCTGCTCCGAGTGTCCGTTTTGGCTCTAACACTTATCAAATCGAATCTTGAGAAAGTTTACACACTCCAATGATAATAGAAACCCCTTCTAATGTTCTTTGAGGTTCAAAAAAGACCAAAAACCCTCTGAACGGTAAAATGTTTGGCTCCGGGGGTCCGTTTTGCCATAACTTCTGCTTCGGGTGTCTGTTTTTCCTCAACCACATTTCCAATCGCATATTACGACCAGACCTACACTATGGTAACCACTGTAACACCTTTTCATATTTTTCAAGGTACAAAAAGGTCCTTAATCCCAACAAACGGTAATAATTTCTGCTCTGCGGTGTCCATTTTGGGTCTACGACATATCAAATCGATATAAAACATATTTTAAAAAATATTTATTATATTTAAATCAATATAAATATACTTATATATCAATATATTATTTGTTATGATTTTTTTTGAAATAGACACATTTATCAGCACTAGAAAAATTCGTGCTGATAAAACCCCCTTTTATCAGCGCTACTAAAAAAGCGATGGTAAAGGGGGGCCCTTTATCAGCACTAAAAAAAGCGCTGATAAAGGGACACTTTTAATAGTGCTTTTTTGGCACTAATAAATGGTCACTTTTAACATTTCTTTTTTTAGCGCTGATAAAGGCCCCCCTTTATCAGTGCTTTTTTTAGCACTGATAAAGGGGTAGCACTTCCCTTTCCCCATTTTGTGGTAGTGTATATGTATTATGTACCTATTTTTACCTAATATAATTTAAAATAAAATAAAAAATTATTTAAATAAAAATTCTATTTTAAACAATAATGTAGTGTTTTCAAAATTCATCAAAAATTAAAAGTTTTCAGAAAAATACCCAAAAATCACACTAAGATAATTTTGATATTTCAAATCTAAAAATGAAGTCCATTTTGTAAAATAAAATTAATAAAATTTCAAAAAGTGGGTATCACTATTCATAACGGGTGGTTTGATTGGTCGTGGTGTGTTAGAACTCGAAATTGTGTACAACGCAACCTATTGTATTATTCAAAGAGAAGTGTACCGTGGTAGCTTATGGTGTTTCATTATTCCCTCCAAATAATTTTGTCCTCAAAATTTCTAGAATATTACTGCATAAAAAGATTCAGGTGGTTCTTTATCATAAGTTCCTCAGGTTTCCACGTTGCCTCTTCCATCTTATGGTTTCTCCCTAGAACATTCACCAGACGAGTCGTCTGATTTCTCAGCACTTGTTCTCTGGTATCAAGAGTCTCGACAGGCTCTTTACAATAAGACAGATTGGGTTCAAGTTCTATTTATTCATAGGTGATTACATGTGTTAGGTCAGGAATGTATTTTCTTAACAGTGATATGCAGAACACATCATGAACTTTGGAGAGACTCGGCATAATTTCCAAACGATAAGCTGCAACTTCAATTCTTTCTATAATTTTGAAAGGTCCGATGTACATGGGACTTAACTTTCCCTTATTATCGAATCATATAACACCCTTCCATAGAGATACCTTCAAGAAAACATGATCTCCTACTTGAAATTCCAAATCATTCCTTCGGTTATCAGCATATCTCTTTTTCCTACTTTGAGATTCTTTGATGTGGGTTTGGATAACATTCACCTTTTCCAATGTTCCCTCAATATGTTCTGGGCCTACGAGTTTTCTTTCACTAACATCATCCCAACAAGTTGGTGTGTGACATCTCTTTTCATATAACGCTTTATATGGTGCCATATGAATACTAGAATGAAAGCTATTGATATAGGAAAATTCTACCAGAGGAAAATATTGATCCCACATACCTTGAAATTCAAGTGAGCAAGATCTCAACATGTCTTCTAAGGTTTGAATAGTTCTTTCTAATTGTCCATCATTTTAAGGGTGGTAGGCAGTGCTCAAATAAAGTTCAGTATCCAAGGCCTTCTAAAAACTTTTCCAAAATCTTGATGTAAAATGGGAATCACGATAAAAAACAATCTATAGGGGTACTCCATGAAGTCTTATAACTTTATTAATATATAGTCTTGTTAAACGTTCAAGTGGTAAATCTTCTCTTATAGCAAGAAAATGTGCTAACTTGGTACGATGATCAACAATGACCCATATTGCATCATTCCTTCTAGGAGTCTTTGGTATCCCTATGACAAATTCTATCATAATATCATCTCATTTCCACTCCGGTATGGGAAGAGGTTTCATGACTCCTCTAGGATGTTGTCTTCCAACCTTAACCTATTGAAATATCATACATATTAACACATAATCAGAAATATACCTATTCATGTTGTCCCACCAAAAATGTTCTTTCAAATATCTATACATCTTAGTGCTACCGGAGTGTATAGAGAAACTGGAGCTATGGGCATCATCCAACAATTCCCTTTTTAGATCAGGTATATCAGGAACACAAAGTCTCTTCCCAAATTTCAAAATTCTATCTTTACATAGGAATTCAATCAATCTCCCATCATTCACAACTTTAATTTTCTTTTAAAACTCCTCATCATCAGTCTGAGAACTTTTTATCCTTTCCGATAAAGATGGTTTGGAAACCATTTGAAAAATTATTGATGTTTCACCTTCCATGATTATTCTCAAATCCATATTTACTAGATCCATGAACATAAGATCTCTTTCAACTCTCATCTTATTCAAAACTCCATGATCCTTTCTGCTCAAAGCATCTGCCACCATATTTTCCTTCCTCAGGTGGTAGTGTATAGTGAAATCATAATCTTTGAGTAGTTTAATCCATCGTCTTTGCCTCATGTTGAGTTATTTCTATGAGAAAATATACTTCAAACTCTTGTGATCAATATATATTTCACATTTTTCACCATAAAGATAATGTCTCCATATCTTCAAAGCAATGATTATAGCTGCTAACTCAAGATCATGATTGGGATAGTTTTGTTCAAGAATTTTAGCTGGCGTGATGCATATGCAATAACTATATCACTCTGCATAAGGACACAACCAATTCCTTTCTTTGAAGCGTCGCTATAAATAACAAATCCATCATTCCCTGATGGTAGAGTCAAGATAGGAGCATTGACTAATCTTTTTTTTAATTCTTCAAAACATTCTTCACACTCTTTTTTCCAAACTAATTTAACCCCTTTACGTGTGATATTGGTTAATGGTTTATCCAATCGGTCAAAATTCTAGAATAAATGCTGATAATAACCTGCTAAACCAATAAAATTGCGTACCTCAGTTATAATTGTTGGTGCTAACCATTCTTGTATTGCTCTTGTCTTAGAAGGATCAATAGAGATTCCATCCTTATAGACAATATAGCTAAGAAAAGAAATTTCCTGAAGTCAGAATTCACACTTGCTAAACATACCATATAATTCGTTTCTTCTGAGGGTTTTTAGAATAGTGTGCAAGTTATTTTCATGATCTTTGTAGCTTTTTGAGTATACCAATATATCATCAATAAATTCCACTAAAAAGTCATCAATATATTGTTTGAAAACTCTATTCATTAGATCCATGCAAACAAAGGGTGCATTATTCATTCCAAAAGGAATTATTGTAAAATCGTAATGCTCGTACCTGGTTCGAAATGCTATTTTTGGAATGTCTTTCTTCTTCACACACAACTGATGATATCCAGATCGAAGTTCAATCTTTGAAAAATATTGAGCTCTATGAAGTTGATCGAAAAAATCATCAAAGAGAGGTAGGGGATACTTGTTCTTTATTGTTATAGCATTGATCTCCCTATAGTCAATGCACAACCTCATATATCCATCTTTCTTCTTAACAAAAATAATAGGGTATCCCCATGGAGAAACACTAGGGAGAATAAATCCTCTATTACTCAATCCCACTAGTTGTTTCTTTAGTTTCACTAATTCCACAGTGGTCATTCTATAAGGGGTCTTTGATATGGGCCTTGAACCAAGATTTAAATCAATGGAAAAATCAATTTCTCATTCTGGAGGATGTCCAGGTAAGTCCTCTGGAAACACATCAACATATTCTTTCACAATAGGTACGTCCTCTATTTAAACATTCTTTTCCTCACCCATAGTTATTTCATTCTCTTCCTCCCCAATAATTGAATTTAGTAGAGCTACTGGGGGTGGATATTGATAAGAATCAGGTGGTGACGTTTCTGCTCTAAAGATAAGGTACTCCTTATCATCATCGAAAATTGTAACCACCTTCTTCTTACAATAAATTTTCACATCATGGTCTGAAAGCCAATCCATATCGAGGATTATATAAAATTCAATCATGAGTATGATGATGAGAACAATAGATAAAGAACATTTATATGCCCTAATGGGGACCGATTCACAAAACATTGTCGCAATGATACTTCCCTTAAGAGTTTTTACTAGCAACTTCCTTGTTAAATAAAATTTGAAATATCTACTTTTTTTAGAAAACTGGGAAGATATGAAACAATGCGATGATCCAGAATCAAATAAATCATTGGCTAAATTTTAGGAAAGCATTAAATTACATGTCACCACATCTTCCAGAGATTCAACCTTAGCAATAGTGATCACATAAGCTTGGCCTTGATCCCTTGGTCTTTTCTGAGGTTAGTTTCCTTGGTTCTTAGGACATTAATTTGGATAATTCCCCATTTCTCTACAATTGTAGCATTAAACATTGACAGCCTCTTTCTTTCCCTTGTAATCACGAGCTTGGTGTCCTTTTTCACCACACTTGTAACATACTCTCATTCCCTTCAGGCAAGTACCGTTGTGTTTCTTACCACATTTACGACATGATGGAAATTCGACTTTTCCATTCTTCCCCTTATTTCCATTTCCAGAGTGTTCAGTATATCTCTTCTTCTCTTGCTTTTCTTTAAAGTCACAAGACTTAGAGAATTCATTTTCTGTCTTGATAGCATATGATACAATATATTCGTATGATGAGAAGGATTGTGAGACTAATGCTCGATGGAGAAATAGTTTTAACCCATCAAAGAATTGATCAATCTTACTCCTTTGTTTATGTATATAATCTGTTGTATACCTTGCTAAACTTGTAAAGTTAGGCTTATACTTTGCGACATTCTCATCCACCTTTTGCCTCTGACTCAGAAATTTTTTTCCATATCTGCTCGATGGTCACAAGGAAAGTATTTTTCTAAGAAAATATCTTTAAAATCCCTCCATTCCATATTTGATACTTCTTTATCCTCCTTTTTGTTTTAAATTAATGACCATCATTGATCTGCCTCTCCTGTGAGGTGATAAACTGTCATGAAAACTTTTTCCCTTTCGCTACTCCCCAAAGCATGAAATATTTTCTCTAAGGAACTTATCCGATGCTCAGCTACAAATGGATTTGTACTCCCATAGATTGTTGGTGGTTGTTCCCTCATGAAGCGGTCTAACATTGATCCTACACATTGTGGATCAGGGTTCTCCATACGGGTAAAGTTATTATTCATAACCCGAGTGAGTTGTCCCAGTATGGTGATAAGTTGATCAGCACCAGTTGCATCACCAGATCCACTATAATTATCTTGAATATGAGGGAAATACCTACATGGATTACATGCATTGATACAGCTTCCATTCCTTACACTAGGCGTCATTTCTAAACAATGGCATACACTAGATTAGTTTATGAATCGCAATACATAATTCTAAACTTTTAAAACACTTAACACAAATTGAACACTTTATAGATATAATCCATAATCATAAAAAAAATTCTTTGAGGAGGTATATACTCATAAATCCTTTATAATGGTTTGTAAAGAAAATGTGAATTATCCTAATAATATCCCCTGGGAGTGTCGTAACCAAGAGTGTAGTAAGGCCTGTTGTGGTGTACCAGGATACCCCAGGTCAAGCCCAAAACACCTTTTCGGAGTTTTCACTTCTAGGTACGTTTGTGCCAGATCTGCCTCTATCAGCTCGTATCTAGATAGGGATGTATTGCTTAGAAAACTCACAAAATCTCTACATTACCAAAATTCTAGGAAGTTATTCTATATTAATCCTCAAAGTCTATCTTAGGGTAATGTTATCTAATCATAGTTTTTCTAAATATACTTTCCAAGGTTCGTACTAAACTTCCTCTGATACCAACTGTAACGCCCCGAACCTAGTTACCCAGAGTCGGTAAATTATTGCATAACATTGGCATGATCACAAGGGATCAAATCCCAAAAAACCGATTAGTTTAGTAGCCTTGGAAGTACTATATATAAACATAAGTTTTACATTACATTATGAAATGAAAAACAACAACATTGTGTCTCCTTTTAACACATTTATCTATTTTAGACTATCCCTACAAGTCAATCATAATATACTTCTTCGCATCCTAGGAAAAATAAAACATAAAAAAAGGTGAGCTCAGGTGCTCAGTAAGGATAGCAATATAGCTGAAACTTTCATAAATAAGCATAAACATTTAAGGCAATGTATAAGAATAAAACCAAATCCTTTTAAAATTTATCCTCAGCATAATATGACTAAGATAAATAAAATAATTCCATTTACTTATTCACATTGATATTCTACTAGTCGAATAATCATATGTAATATCAATATCCAATTTTATAATGATGGAATTCATAATTTTGAACATCATAACCACATAGTCAATGTCTCGTTCCAAGACTACAAATAAGATTTTGTAAGGCTTTGTGCCAAGACACTAGTTTGTCTCATGAAACCTACTGATGCATCGAGGAGCTATAGTGGGCTTCACCCATCACTTACTAAGTCCAATGCATTCCTCATATGAAAAGGTTAAAACATAAAATAAACATTCGTATTAAAACTAGCATACAAAATGTTAATACTTTAACCATAAACCATGAATGGTATAAAAATAACACATCCACAGTCAAACATATCCCAAAACCTTCAATATAATATAGAAGATTGTATCATAACAAATCAACTTCAAACAAGTGTAAAATCCATCAAAGGATGTTGACATAGATGAAATCAAAACTATTTGAGAGAAATATCTCTTTCTATTTTGAAATCATTTAAAAGTCACATAATTATAAAAGAAATAATTTATTTTGAAAATATTCTTATAAGCTTGTAAGGGAAGCTTTGAAAATGTTATAACGGAGGAAAATAGCATCACTCACCGTATAAGTTAAAAAAACATTCTTTCCTTAATTTTGACGAAAAGGTCGTAAATGACCTTGTTTGGAAAATGAAGGAAAGATTCCTTTATAAATATTTTATAAAAATTCAAACAATGGTATAAATGTCTTTAACCCATAGTCTAGGAAATGGTAAAAATGTTTTGAAATGAATTTTTAAGAAACACGGATGTGGATGATAAAGAGGTATCAGTTGATACTCACGTATAAATAATCTTGGATAATAAATAGATTTTATAATTAACCCTTACCATGTACTTTTCCTTGATCGAGGGTACGTTAACCTCCTCTTCTTTGGGTGTTTCCTTTTGAGTTGATCAAAAGGGATCCTTAGGTTGGATTTCTGATCAAAGTAAGGCATTTAAGTCGAATTGAGGGTAGTTGGGAGGATATTTGAGTAGGGGTTGGTTGAGCCAAATGGCTTTGGTGGTGTGATTTTGAGAGAAGGGGAAGTACCCTTTTATAAGAGAGGTGAGGGTCACTTTTGGAAAAACTTGAAATATTATTTTATTATACAATCTTATTCAGTTTATAATGGCTCCAAAATGATTTATTTCAAGGCTAAGGTGGGGATGGGTCGAAAACCTTTCAACCATTAGGTTTTAGATAGGTTTAGCTCACCATATTAACCTTATCATTTAGATTTAACTCTTAGTTAAATAGTTTAACTTTTACCGTGTATTCTTGTATTATTATAATAAATGGTTAATAAACTTAATATAAAAAGCCAAGAGAACCCCAAGTGGTTCATTATTGATATATCTAACCTTATCTAATTCCTTTGGCTGAACATTATATTTTTAGAAATGTTATATCAATTAATAATATAGTATTTGTTTTAAAAACTCATTTATGTCAGTTTTGACACTATTTGGTATTTTGTTTTCGTGAAAGTCATAACAACTTGATCACTTTGAAAAAAAATTATGTAATAAACCCTAACATGTCATATTAACTTAGAAAATTAGTGGAATTCTTCAAAAGTCTCAATTTACATTTATTTGGATATTTATAATATCAATTTTTTATTCTTTTAGTAATAAGGTAATTACTGCATCATCATTGTGTCATAAATAAATTTAATTATTTAATGTATAAAAATTATAAATAAAATACCATTATGTAGGAAATTTTTTAGCTTTCAAATGAATATTTATAGTCAAATTTATCTTATGTATAACCTTATATTAAAAATGGTTTAGTTATTAAACTTTGAATTTAACACTTTTAACTCTTCTTTAAATAAAATAATAATAAATGTCTTAATCTAATCCAAGTAGACCAAAAAAGATCATATTTTATTTCTAATGTTGATTTTGGTCGAAATACACTTATCCTATAGAATTAGGACATGTGTTAGGGTAATTATAATATCATTTTTACCTTTAATTACCATATTTACTTTTAACTGTGGTTAATAAAAGTCAAAAGTTACTATTCACTAAAAAATATTTTCATCTTATTGAACCACATTTTACTTACTGATTTCAACCGTGTCTCTCAGATTTTTTGAAATTCAATTCACAGAAGTAGTAAAATTGCGTTTTATGCAAATTTGCAAATACGCCTAGAAGGTGGGTAAAAGACGGTAAAAAGTTCAATAAAATTATATATATATAATATTATTATAAAATGACTCCAATGAATTACATTGAACATATATAGGTATTATGTATCTATTTTTACCTAATATAACTTTAAATAAAATAACTAATTATTTGAATAAAAAGTTGATTTTAAACAATAACGTAGTGTTTTCACTATTCATTAAAAATTGAAAGTTTTCAGAAAAATATCATAAATTCACCCTAAGTTAATTTTGATTTTTCGAATCCAAAAATGAAGTCCATTTTGAAAAATAAAATTTATAAAATTTTAAAAAGTGGGTATCACTATTTATAACGACTAGTTTGATTGGTTGTGGTGTGTTAGAACTTGAAGTTGTGTATATCGCAAGCTATTATATTATTCAAAGAGATGTATATCATGGAAGCTTGGGGTATTACAATAAATGAATCATAACTCATAAGGTATAGATTATAATAAATGAGTCACCACATATATATGGAAAGCATGATTAACAAGGGTATCAATGTATAAATGAAAATTCGCGAGTCATGAATATACAACATATTTATGTGTCATCATAATATAGGTAATCTTAACATTTGGAATAGGAACCCACAATCATATCCATAAATAAACTTATGATCATATAACGTTAATTATACGTACTCACACATCAATGTATAAATAAAAATAACATCAATCATGTCCATGAATATCACCATTATCTCTTGATATATATATATTTATTGACCAAATTTATTGGAGACATATATTTATTTATATTTATTTATTTATTTATTTATATATTTTATAAACATAATTATAAATTTATTTATTTAAAAATTATTTATATAAGATTATAAATACAATAAATATATTTATTATTTTTAAAAAATGTATTATAATCTTATAATTATTTAAATATATATATATATATATATATTTATAATCTTATAAATACTTTTTTAAACATTATATATATATTTGAATTACTAAAAAATATATATTAATTATAAAAATGTGTTTTTAATTAATGTATATAAATAAACATTATTTTTTAATATAAATATATTAATTTTATATATATTAATAATATTCTTTATTAAAAAGTTTTATCAGTGTTAAGAATGGGGGTGATAAATATATCATCTATTAGTGTTAAGAAAAACCCTAGTAAAGGATATACCTTTTATCAGTACTTTCTTCTTAGCGCTGCTAAAATTTGGCGCATCCCTTGCCTCGAATCTGTGGTAGTGGAGGGAGATGACGTGGGTGGTGTGCGTGAAGCAGTGGTGGTGGGAAGAGGGGTGGTGTGATAGGTGGAATATGGTTGTCGCTCGCTTCAACGGGTGGAGAATCCCAATTCTGCGGTAGTGAGTGTACGAAGGAAAGGTGTATTCTATAAAGTCTTGCAAGAGATACCCCGACCTTCCATAGAAAAACTGGAAACTAGTCATGAAAGATATGGTTCATTAGACATTTTAATGCCCTTTTCACCTCTGAACTTCTCCCATTATCATTCCTGATTTTATTCACCAAAATTATTGATAAAATTTTATTATAATATTCTGTTAATAAAGTGTATATATCACAATGGGCTTGGGTTGATCAAAATCTATTGGACGAATTTTGTGTAATTCTAGATAGAATTTTGGACTAAAAAAATTACTCCCAAAAATTTGGAGGGTTAACCAAAGAATCACAAAGTGGGATTTCAGTATGTTAATTGACACGTTTTATAATGTTAAATTATTTTTCAATTTTGGATTCATATTTTTTGGGAAACCTTAGTGTTGAAATGACAGTTTTGAATGATTTTAATATCTAATAAAGTCATTGATTAATCAATGATCAAACAATATACCTCTGGCCGGGTATTTTCAATATGGATTGAAAGTTATGAGATGTTTTCTACCATTTTGAACTTCTATCCAGTTTTTAGGTGCCCTAATAATGGAATTATGAGATGATTTTTATATTTCAATGATTTATGAGATCGTAGGAAGGTAGTGTTAATATTTGGGACAAAACTGAATCACTCTCTTTAGAAATCTGTTGCAAGTGGCAGCGAGCGAGGTGTGCGGTATCTAATATCCCATCGGATGGGTGCTTTCCACATAACCCTAAATTGGGTGGGATGTGTGTATTCGATACGAAGGCTACACGAAGCCATATGGCCGCCTGATCGATTAGATCGGACGGTGTTGGGATCATCACGTCATCACTAGCTGCTGGCGATACTACAGGTAATGTGGGTTGACAATGTGCTGGAGAGCGCATGGGGGATGACAATCTAGAATCACTTAATGGGTAAATTAAGTTGAAATTGTTTGATTGAAATCACAAAATTATTACAATCTGTTAATAATAATTTTAAATTTGTTAAAACCTTGTTCTATGAGAGGTTGAACTCAAGTAGAGTGAAATTTCCTATGCAAGAACATGAATTTTAAATTACAACAAATGAATAATATGTTATTACCAAAGGAATAATGATATATTTAATGGGATGATCAATTGTAAATTTCATAAATAAACGTGGATTGGAATTGGTCCATGATGTTGAACCAAGTGTTGTGAGAGACTATTGAATCTTAGGGTCAATATAGAATTTAAAATCAGTAAGCCTTGTGGTGGAATCTACAATGTGTTTAAAACACTTATAATGTGTATAAATTAATTTTGTAAAAAAGAATTCCATGATTTCAGAACAAGGTAGATGGGATGGGTTGAGATTTATAGTTCTTCCATAATCCTCAATATATGAATGAGATAACAATAATTCACCCATGTGGCAAATTCCATTCTTTACCATAGGATAGGGATTGAGGTGGATGGCGACACATTATATCTCCTCCCACCCACACCACTGAGACATAAGATGATCAAATATTCATTTTCACCCCTGAATATGTGTATTTCCTCCATTATTCCGGTCAGCGACATTATCCCAAAAGATGTGTATTTTCCATTGGGTCTGTAGATGTGTATTTTACCCAATGTCTCAACATTTGTACGCCTCTAACTTTAGAGTTGTGTGTTTCCTCATTCTAGAGATGTATATCCTTCAGAATTTCAAATATAGACATAGATGTGTATTTCTTCTGGTACTTATAAAATTGTGGGAGACGTGTACTTCATCCAACATCTTGCACAACCATAAAACAAGGTTTTATCGACACTAAAAAAGGCTTTTATTAGCGCTGATAATCAATGCACTATTAAAAGGGGGTCCCTTTTATCAGCGCTAAAAAACCCCTGATAGATAACATTTTTATTAACACTAAAAAAAGTAGATAAAAGTTAAAAAAAATCACAAAAAACTTTAAATCAGAGACCCCCTTTTAACATCACTTGACCCCCCCTTTAACAGCACTAGGAAGCCCCGCCCGCACCCCCCGCCACCCCTTTTAACAGTACTAGTCACACCCACCCACCTTTTAACAGTGCTAGCCCCCCTGCACTCGCCTGCACACCCCTACCTCTGCTTGGATTCGAACTCGAGGCATCTCCCTGGCGTGTCTGCATCTTTACCACTCGTTCATCTAGTTTTGTTCTTCATTTAACGATATATATATATATATAGTTATATTTATTCGTATATTAATATTGATTTATATTAATATATATATAGTTATATTAATATATATATTTATATTTATTTATTTATATTTATTTGTATATTAATATCTATTTATATCTATTTATGTGTATATATATATATATTTAGTTGTATTTTTTTTATCCGTATATTAATATATATTTATAAGATTAATTTTAAATACATTTATAAATTATGTTTTTTGTGCGTGTATAAATAAATAAATAAATACATGCATATATACAACATACATACACCTGTATATATATTATATATATGTGTATTTGTATGTATAGTTATACATATTTATATATATTTACATACATTATATATTCATATGTTAAAATATATAGATAATATATAACAGTTTGTTAATACAAACACACACACACATTATATACGTATATAAATATTCATATATTTGTATTTCAAATAAAATAGATATTATAAGGTTTATATATTGAGAAATATGATTTATATTTAAATATGCTTAATTATTAATTTATAAAATTAAATTTTTATGTGTGAATATATAAAAAATATGTATATGTTGTTATATATTTGATTATAAATAACAATACTTTCTAAAAACTGATAAAATTTCAAATCCATAATATCAATATGAATGTAAGATTTGAGAATAAATTTAGCCCTTACAGAAAAAGGGCAAAAAGTCTCTCTTAAACGAGCCTAAAAATCCATCGAATGTTAAAAAATCGGGGTATCCTGACTAAAAACTTAGTTTTGGAGGCCTTATGAGATTTTTCTTTTCTTGAAAAATGTGAAAAAGTATTATCTCTATCACCAAGGTCGTAGAGCTCATCGCAAGCTTTGATTTGATATGTGGTAGAGCTCAAACAGATACCTATATCAAAAGTTATCACTGTTTGAAGTTTGAGTTACGCTTACAACTTATTTTAGATCTTTTATTAATTTTTTGATTTTTTGTGTCTTCAAATTGTTGTTAAATTATTATTACTCGATAATAAGTAGCAAATTATTAATTAATAATATTTTTAAAAATATATTATAATCCATTTTCACTAAATATCTTATATATTAAGTGTAAATGTCTATTTATATTTATCTAAAACATATTTAATATATATATATATATATTTATATCCATATAAATATATTTATATGTTTATATATTAATATATTATTTTTTATGATTTTTTTTGAAATACACCATTTATCAGCGTTACTAAAAAAGGGCTGATAAAGGGGGTCACTTTAAAAGTGCTAAAAATCGCTGATAAAGGGGTACTTTTAACAGTGTTTTTTTAGCACTATTAAAAATACTCTTTATTAGTGATTTTTTTTAACATTGTTAAAGGGTTGCGCTGTGAAAACCTGTTTTTATGGTAGTGTGAGAATACCTTGATCTGACTTGTAGTGAGGACATAATATCTTTGGTGTTGTAATGTGGTAAGTTAGGTAATTCAATGAAAATAATTGAATGTTATTGAATTATCATTCACTTCTTATGGGTTCAATAAGTGGGGTTATGATGGTTCCAGGTGCATCGAAAGTGTGCAGTGATAGACGATATATTAAAATTTCTTTTAATAATCGTTACCTAAAACCATGAGCAATGATATTACACGTCAAATTTATTTAATATCTGAAGAAATTAATACACGAGCTTATGAACTTTCTTCGTTGATGATTATTGATTGTCTGAAAAACCTTTTTGGATTGACTTCCTTGTGATGTGAGGATCCAAGGATAGAAACACTCTAGCGGTGATCCACACATCTCCAATGATCTCAGAGCAACACCACCCGATCAGAGGGTGCTAGTGCGGTGAATCGAATGTCTTTCATTGTTCGTTCTTGATTGCTCATTCTTCGATCTTGAATAAATTTCTCTTTCACTTCTCATTCTTGGGAGGGAGAGAGAAGGAGGGGTCAAGAGAAAATGTGCGATGCGCAACAAATATCTATTCTCAATTTTTGGATGCAGTATACAATAGACATAATTGTCTATTTATAGAGTTCGAGTTTAGGTTAAAATATTATTTAATTGTATTCGAGCATTAAATAACATTTAAAACCTTTAATAAACCACATGCCACATATTAATAATATCATTATTATTATTTTGTGGTGCGTTCCAACGTGTACAATAACAAATATTATGTAACGGTCTTGTTAACTAATATTTTTCAGCGAACTCGTTCTTGGTCCGTTTGAACCCCTCTAGAATTTATTGAAGAGCCAAATAAATATTCTATTCATTAATAAATATTTTATTCACAATCTAGTGAATATATATTTATTAAAATATTCAATAAATAAAATAAATATTTTATTCACAATCTAGTGAGTAAATATTTTATATATATTCACGCAATCAAATAAAATATTTAATAATAAACAAATAATTATTTATTACCTTGTGAATATTAGTGATCAATAAAACATGAATAAAATTATTCATGGGTCTTGAGAATAATACTTATTCCAATAATTAAATTCAAATAAAATTTAATCTAAATCAACAGAAACACAAAGTGTGTGGCCCTCTATGATTCGTTCTTGTTGGCATTAGGCAGACTTTCCTAAAGTCAAAAATTACTTTCTAGAAATGGGTCAAAACACCTAAGAGAAAGAACGTAATGCCACAATGATGACAACCATATACGGACGCTCACTATGTAATATAATCTCTTTGTATCAATATCCCATCAAGAAAGTTTCATATATGTGTCACCAACCTCTATGCTCGATACAACGTTCTTTTATTATCTGAAATAAACACATCATTACACCATAACCATTGAATTTAGGGTGATGTTTCCATTTCAATCAAAGGGACAAGATATTAACTTCCATAAAGATGGAAGGGAGAAATCTTTACTCGACTTATCCATTAATGACATGTTACTCGTGATACACCCAACATATCCAACTTCACTATGAACTGTTATCCTCATGGTTTATGAAATACATCTAAGTACATGAGTTGTAACATGCATTAACAATAATCTTAAAGTCTAATGACTATCACACATTCACGCACATAGAAATATATGATGACACCAAAACAAGTGGAATTCCTACTAGCGGAGCTGTTCTCATGATCTCCCATCTTGGATATTACCAAGTGCGAAATTCATGAGAAGAAGCCTCATCTGTTTACAAGTACTCACATATGACAGTCTATGTATTATGTGTCCCATCATAGTATGATATCCAACAAAAAAGAATTATTTAAGAATATTATCATATCACATCGAGGCTCTCATCACAGTGGGGAACTGTTGTGACCTTATCAATGCAACATATACTCTAGATCATTATTACACTAGAGTCGTGCAGAACAATGAACATTATGTAATAAATATATTTATTAATATTCAATACATCAAATATACATTTAATCAAAGTACAAACAATTGGTCCTAAGAAACCAAATCCAACAAACTCACACTTAGACTATAGCAATGGCCTATGACCTCCATCCCACTAGGACTCACATGATAATCATGTTTTTGCTGAGTCAAGGTTTTATTCAAGGGGTATTCGACATCGTCTTCCATGAAAATACTGCTCTTTGCAACTTCACCTCTCTGAGAAAAATCCCTCAAGAGGTGACACTTCCAAAATATGAGTTTCATCTTCTAATTTGACCTTGGCTCTTTTTCAAGAGCCACCATTGTATTATTATCACAATAGAGTGTGATAATATCTTTACTTCTTGGTATCGTATCAACCTCTTGGATGAAGTTTCTCATTCATACTGATTGTTTAACAACCTCAGAAGCTGCAATATACTTACACCCCACTGGTGAATCTGCGACCACAACCTGCTTTAAGCTCTTCCAGATCACAGTACCTCCACTAAAAGTGAAGATGTATCCCATTTGTTACTTCATGTCATCTCGGTCAGTTTGGAAACTAGCATCTGCATATCCTATGATGACTAGTTCCTCATCTCCCCCATGAATAGGAACATATCTTTAGTATTCCTCAGATACTTAAGGACAGTCTTGACTGCATCCAATGGCCGTCACCTTGAATTTTTTGATATCTTCATACCTTACTTAATACGTAGGTGACATCTATCCCAACACATAACATAACATACATGACAGACCCAATCACTGATTCATATGGAATGATTTCCATTTTGTTTCTTTCCTCATGTGTCTGAGGAAACATTTTTATGGAAAGATGAATGCCATGTGACATTGACAATAATCCCCTCTTGGATTGTTCCATACTGAATATCTTCATTATGTTGTCAATGTATGCACTTTAACTTAGGCTGAGAAACCTATTGGATCTATGATGATAGATCTTGATCCCAAGAATACATACTTCCTCTCACAAGACCTTCATAGAGAATCATTTATTCACCCACGCCTTAACGGACTATAAGACTGGTATTTCGTTTCCAATGAGAAACATGTCATCAAAATATACTATTAAGAAAATGATTTCACTCCCAATAAACCGTTTATAGACACATGAATCACATTCTTTATTTGTGAAACCATATTCAATGTCGTCATCAAAATAAAAGTTCCATGATCCGGATGCCTTCATTAATCCATAAATGGGTCTTTACAACTTGCATACCTTGTTGGCATCCTACGGAGTCACAAACCCTTTGAGTTGTGTCATATAGACATCTTCCAGATGGTTCCTATTAAAGAAGGCTATTTTGATATCCATTTTACAAATCTCATAATCATGGAAATCCATAATGGAAATTAGAATTTTTATGTGTTTCATCATTACAACTCATGAAAAGGTTTTATGATAGTCAATTCCATGACACTGTTTAAACCCTTTTGCACCCAATCACACCTTATAGGTACTGGATTTTCCTTTTATGTACCTTTTCTTCTTGAATACACATTTTCAACCAACGGTCTTTATATCTATTAGAGGTTATACCAGAATTTAGAATTGGGTTTGGTATATGGAATCCATTTTAGAATTCATATCCACTTTCCACTTGGAAACATATGTGCTACTTATTACTTTCTTGTAGGTTATAGGATCATTATTACCAACTAATAATGAGTCACCATCCTCGATAACAACAAATACATACCGTTTTGGTTCTCTAATATCTACAGTACTCCTATGTAGTAATTGTGTCTCTAGAATAATTTATTCTTCCACGGGGCATTGTGGAATTTGTTCATGTGAAAACTCTTGTGTATATTGATCATGTACTTCATACAAATCTATCTCAATCCCACTAACTCTTTTAGTGATAAGATCCTCCTCAAGAAATGTAGGATTTTTTTCAACCAAAACCATTTTGTCTAAAGGATTTTGTAGATAATATCCCTTTTTTTCTATGGAATATCCTATAATGATACACTTTGTGCCTTGAGGTGCAATCTTGTTACCGAAATAGGCCTTAACAAATGCTTCTCAACCCCACAAATGTAAGCAAGACAACATGGGTTTATCTCCATTCCATAATTGGTATGGTATATCAAATTTTGGTTTAGTTTGTACTTGGTTTAGTACGCATGATGTAATTTATAACGTGCAAATACAAAAGGATAAGGGAAAACTCACATAACTCATCATTGATTTCACCATATACAACAAGGTGCAGTTCCTCCTTTTTCTTACACCATTCCACTAAGGATTATAAGGAAGAGTGAGTTGAGATAATATCCCAAACTCTCATAAATAACCAATGAAGACTTGATTAAGATATTCTCCACCACAATCTGAGAAGAGTTTCTTACCAAGACACTTCACATGTTCATTATTGTATTCCTTGAATTTATCAAAAGAATCTGAATTATACCTCATTAAGTATGCATATCAATATCTACTAAAATCATTAGTAAAATCTGTGAAGTATGAGTACCCACCTCTTGTCTCAACATGAAATAGTCCACACACATTGGTATGAACTAATTTAAGAATACCTTTAGGTCTTTCACCTTTCCCACTAAATGGGAATTTAGTCATTTTTCCTTATAAACATGTGATATATATGAAATTGGTTTTAGTTATAAAGAATGTAAATATCCATCTTGATGTAATTTAGTCCCTCACAACCCGTCCCTCGGGGCTTGTGCCGTGACTACCCCAAGCCTGCCTTCCATAGGCCAGGTGTTGACGACTAGCACCGAAAGACATATTCCCTAAAACTGGGAATACATTGCCTTTATAACCTAAAAACTCACACAACTAAGCACAAGAAAGGATACAAGCACAAAGTGAAACTACATAGTAAACAAGGTGTGTATAGAAAGAAAAAGGGGCCAGAATACAAGCCCAACTGAAAAGTACAAGTAAACTGAAAAGTACAGGTAAAACTGAAACAACTCCAGTGGAAACCCGCCAAGGATCCTACTTGAAGGGTATGCACAACTCTTGAATGGTTTTCCCTACTGTACGCCTCATCTAATGTCCACGTCTGAGATACCTCCAGTCCTAGTACCCTCGTCCTCCGTTAGCACTATCTGTCGTCTGCACAAGACACAACAAGATGCGGGCATAACCCGTGTAGGGGTGAGTATAACGATACTCATTAGGGACCCTGATACCCTCAAAGGTATCACAAAATCCACAAAGGATAAACCACAAATCACGGAAACAACAGTCAACCCTACTTAGGTATATGCCTATACATATACCTAAATTATCATGTATACCCATCTCATTTATAAGGAAACACATGGCCCAAATCAAAAGCCGAAAGCTCAATTATTCCATGGAGGAAAGATTACCACGAAGGTAACACCCCAAAGGTAAGTACCACAAAGGTAAAGCCACATAGAAGTATACCACAAAGGTATCACCACTAAGGTAAGTACCACAAAGGTATCACCACACAGAAGAATACCACAAAGGTATCACCACAAAATTAAGGACTAAGATCACAACATGTATAACTTAGGTATGACAGTAAAGATTATTATATGTAACTACTAAATCATCTTACTCTATTGAGAGACATACCCACGTAGGATCCTAAATCATTAGACCCACGTAGGATCCTAGTACAGCATACCCATGTAGGATCCTAGAGTAGTCCCACGTGGATTACTAGAGTGGATCCATGTGAGATCCTAAAACACATACCCACATAGGATCCCAAGTCACAAACCCACATAGGATCCCTTACTCATGTTACAACCAGCTGCATAGTTCTTCTACTAAGCTTGCTTGATTCCGGGAGGGTCTTCTCCTCAAGCCACAAGTCGATACTCCAACTATCATGAAGTCCCATGAAGATGTATCCCAAATGACCGCCACATAATAGGGGTCTCAACGCAATAGACGGTGCGTCAATCGGATGTCGGGTCTGTAAGTTATTGGCCTTTTAGTCATGAGGGCCCGGTTAGATTCATGTTCGACCCAAACCAGCCATACCCCAAATTTATCCAAAACTAAAGTGGGGTATTCCAAAAGTACCTTCTTGATCCAAGGTTTCTGATTCCATAGACAGTTCGTCAAACGGATGCTCATAGCTCAAGTTATGGCCGAAAGAGTGGAAAGGGGTCGAAGCTGGTCCGGGTTCGGTCCGACCCGACCCGGTTCGGGTCGACCCAGCCTGCTGGGTCCGGCCCGGCCCACCGGCATGGCCCGACCAGCTGGGCGGCCCACGATGGGCGGACCACGCTGGGCGGCCCACCGGCCCGCGGTTGGGTGGCCCCGCGGTGGGGTTTGCCCTAGCCACCACCCAAGGGGGAGGCGTCCCCTGGGTACCCCGAACAGCCCAACCGTTCAGGTTGGGTGGCCAACCAGCCGATGCCACATGGAACCGAAAGCTGGCATGCAGGACCCAGAGTCCCTCTTGGCTCCTCGACTGGCCGGACGACCATCCCTCCTCCTCGGCGCGATCACACGCTGTGCCACCACCAGTGGAAAGAAGAAATCCGTCCACCCTCCCTTCACCGTCACAACCTCATGCCACGACTCCTGCACGCCCAACAGCGCAAACGCATGCCCCCGCCCCCTTCGCGCGTCCAACCGTGTGCCGGCCACCGCCCTTTCTCTTCCGCGACGGACGAGCTGCAACCCTTCTCCGGCAGCGCGGTTGCGCTGCCGCCGTCGTCGTGGCTGGCCAGAGTGCCGACCACCTCTCCCGAGTCCCACCGATGCCGGTCATCGGCACGGTCACTGGCGATGTTCCTTGGGCCACCGGGCGCGCCCCGGTGGCCTGTTCTTCATTCCGTAGACTCCCACACTCATCCCGGGACATCACAATCGATTCAAGACCACCAAAATCCAAAAAGGTTGCGGAGGGGTTGGGCCGTGTTCGTTTGTCCTGCACCCTTTGTGTTAGAATGGTAGTAAGTGGCATAGTTATTCTTGATTCAAGAAGAATGACAAGAATAGGGTAAGGGGTATTCGAAACAAAAATCCCTACCTCGATTGCTCGTTGGAAGTGTTGTGAGATGAAGTCGGTGAAGGCGATGAGGGTGCCAACGATTTTCTCTTTCGCAACACGCTTCCGAAGTCGGACTCATGTGTCATCCTCTCTATTGGTTCCGAAGTATGTTCTTCATTGGAGAGGGCGTTCTTCGTTTGGAGGAAATGTTTCTTCAAACTTCTCCCAACTCTCCTTTTCCAAAGATTTTCCCCAAGGGAATGAAGATCCATCATATAAAAATAATTCTATCAATTAATTAAAGTTGGCACAATTAATTAATTGAAATTGGAACAATTAATTAATTGAAGTTGGCACAATTAACCATGGAGAGTTGAAAGGTTTTCCCACATTAAGAGGGGTTCAGGTGATCCCCACCAGAAAATTCAAATTGGGAGGATTTCCAACTCGGGTGGTCCCCACCTTCATAATTCAAAAAGAGAGGTTTCAAAAAGAAAAATAAAATGTTAATTATTTTATTTTTCTTCTTCCACGAAAAACTAAAAAACTAACTTCCACCCTCGACCTACTATGGTCAAGGTGAAGGTCTCCTTAAGAAAATATCGACGTTCCGAGTTCATCGGTGCCCTTAGATTTCAATTCCAATCACCGGTTCAAAAGTTAGAAAACACCACTCGTGCGTTTACTGAACGTACCTTAAAAAAAGTTAAAACATTCATTCTGGGCACACTGGGCCTCAGAATCACGCACCTTCAATTTTCACAGACTCGTAATATTCCCATATAATTAAAAAAATACATGAAAAAAATCTTGTCTTTACATAGTCAAGCATTTTTCATTTATATGACCTAGTCAGTGATTCCAAAGTTGGGTGAGGTATGATTCAAGTGAAGTAACTTCGTTATCGATTTCCATTACTCGGTTCATGTAATCTAACATATAAATACCATTATTTAAATGTGTCTTAAAAAATAAAATTCTATATTAATAAAAGAAGCAACATTTATTCACAAATTTGAAAATAATTCCATTTGTATCTAGTATGGATAATGAAATAATGTTTTTAGTAACTTAAGTCACATAATAAAGACCCTTTTAAAAATAAGATCATTCCAGTTAAAAATATGAGGTGGTAGTCCCCTATTTCTACAACAACATGTTTAGTTCTGTTGTATACTCGTAGAACTCCCCCCCTGAGTCAATCTTTCTGAATATACTTGGTTTTTTATTTTAATACATATGTGAACACCACATAATATATCTAATACAAAATTTGTAGAAATATATAAATTGAACTAGATATCAAACACACCTGAATCTTCCCCTTGCTTCTTTATATGGGTATAGTTTTTCTTCCAACGACCCTTCCTATCACATGCAAACAGATAACATCTTATTCCCTTGTTTTCCACTTGATCTTACTATTCTTGAAAGGGTGTGAACAAGATTTAGACTTAGAGTTCTTTTCTTTCCATTTTCATATGTCCACTCTAAGGAAGGAAGGATTTTCACGGTTTGTATCCTTATAAACTTGGAGAAGAAGAGTGATAAGATCTGGCAAAGACTTCTCAATGCTATTCATATTAAAATTCACAACAAATCTAGAGATGATGTGAGGGAGTGATGCTAGAATGGTATCAGTTCCCAGTTCTTCATGAAGTTTAATACCTAGAACCTCTAGGTACTGAGTGTAGCCCATGAGCTTGACTACATGAGGAATATCTAAAAAAACCTTTCCAATATTGCTCTACAAAATCACCTTGGAAATATAAAACCGTTCCTTTTTAGTTCTATTATGGTATAGACCATGAAGGTTGTCAATCATTCTATATGAATCTATGGTTTCATGAGGTTTCATTAGTTCACTAAAAAACGATGAAAGCATCAAACATTGAACGTCAACTGTTTCACTGAACTGTTTTTATAGACTAGAAACTCTTCATCACTCGCCACTTTAGCTAGTAGATCAAACATTGATGATTCTAACACATAATATTTTTGTTCATGGAAAAGCACAACACAAAGTCATCTAAACCACTCTTGGAAGTTACTACAAGTTAGGAGGTTATCTTTCTCTAATATTGATTACAGAGATAGTGTAGATGATGATATATCCTTTTTATTGTATAATTAAAAGAGCATATTATTAGTATTTTTAATTGATTACGAATTATGTGAGGAATAATAAATAAATAAATAAATTTTATTAAATATACCACTATTTTATCAAGTCCCAATAACTCTCACCATTTAACCTAGAATGTCTAGTTTCTATGACATTATAGTGGCACAAATCCTCATTACTTTTCTTAATGATCCAAACTATGGACTGAAAACCTTAAGAAAGTAATTTAGGTAGGTGGTCTTTCCAACTATAGTCTTACAGCTCATTGATCCATCAAGTATATTTCTCTATCTTGAAATCCTGACTTTTATTTCCTCAAAACTTGCCTCCAAATTTGTATTGAACATACTTTTCCCATTAAACCCAATATATGTTCGGTTAAGTTAGTCTAAAATTCTCAAAATAACTCCCCAATAAAAGTAAGTTTCCAGACTTTGGCCATGTCCTACACTTAGTACTATGGTTTCATTACCAATCTAGTAACGGAAGGCTTAATTTGAATTAATATTAGGTTGAGGCATTTTAATTAATTTATGCATAAATTTTATCTTATTTTATCCTTTACATGTCATGTTAATATTAAGTAGATGGTACTTAATTAATTAACCATGTTGGATAAAATATTTACAAATAATTAATTTATTTAATTTTCATATTTTCATATTAAATCATTCATTTATGTGATTGTGGTCTTGAATATATAAAATAAATAATGCATAGACATAAATAAATAAAGAAATAAATTATCCCAATCATGAGCTTATTTAATAGTTTATTTAATGAGAGAAAATTAAATAAACCCATAATCTTGGGGACTAACTCCATTTTTTGTTCATGGAATTAATAATAGGATTCCACCTATATATCTATGTATCACCAAGTTGGCATCATCATGGTTCCCTCTTGAACCACCTCCACGTGCCTTGGGACGCTCCATTAATTACAAGTATTTATTAGTCACACACAGGTGAGAGGAAACAAAGGATTGGTTAAAGGAGATTACATAAATATCCTGGGACACAAAGGTCCTACATAATAATGGAGGGAGGGATAACTCACAGTCCATAATTTAATTTAATATTAAGAAATTGGAAACCCATGTAATAAATTAAATTAAATAAATTCTAACACATATATAGGTCTTGGTCAATATCATGATTGGTCATACATGCAATGAATACACAAAAGTAACCAACTAGCATTATTTTTTATTCATTATGTATTATTAAGATAACATGATTTCATAAATTAATTAATTAATTAATTAATTAATTCCCTTTCATCTTAATGATCATCAGATCTTAATTGGAGATACCCATCATTTATGGTATTCATGGAAAATAAATGTCAGAACCAATAATGACATATTAATTAAAATAAATTAATTGACTATTTAATATTATTTAAAACCATTATTAAACTTTTAAACACATAATGGTGTGCCATTCAATAAAATAATTTTATACTGCAATGTTTAATTTAATGCAATTTTTAATTCTATCCTTTAATGGGAGACTACAAATCTTATATAGTCCATCTACATATCATGTACCTCAGTTTTCATGTATCAGAGTCACATGCTTGGGGCTTCAACATTTCAACTTGAATGGACTATATGGTGTGTACATGCCAACTACACATCATGTATCCGCTTGTCATGTGCCAGGTTGGCTTGATCAACACACGGTGTGCAATAAATGCACCATGTATAATTAGCTGCTCGATGCATCTAGGTATAATGTGCATGTTTACATGACACATACTTCAAATACATTCCGTGTAACCCGGTTTCACCGACTAAAGATTTTGCACTTTTTGATGGTATCTACGATCATTCATCATATATTATTAAACCTTTAAGTAAATGAAATACTGAATGAATATGATTAATATTTAGAAACATGTTAATTCAAATCAAATTAAAGTAAAAATAATAAGAAGTGAAAATTCAACCATGATTTTATATGTATGAACAATCAAAAAAATATTTGTAAATATAAATGTCACCACTTAGATACCACTTGTTGGTTCTGGGTGCAGAAGGAGTGTGAAATGGCGGGAGATAAATTAAAATTTCTTTTAATAATCATTTCCTAAAACCATGAGAGATTATATTTCATAATAAATTTATTATAAATTTATTTAATATCTGAATAAAAAATACCTGATCTTAAGAAAATTTCTTCACTAATGATTTTTGATCATCCAAAAATACGCTTTCAGACTTCCTCTATTTAACTGGGAGGATCCAAGGATAGAATCCCTCTAGTGGTGATCCACATGTGCTATAATGATCTCCTAGCAACACCACTCAATCACCAGGTGCTTGCACGGTGAATAGAATGGATTACATTGTCCTTTCTTGATCACTCATTCTTTGGTCTTGAAGAAATATCTTGTGCGCTTCTCGTTATTGAGAGGGAGAGATAAGGAGGAGTTGAGAGAGAATTTATTGTGCGCAATAATTCTATATTCTCAATTTCTAAATGTAATATAAAGTAGACATAACCGCCTATTTATAGAGTTGAGGTTCAAGTTAAAATACTATTTAATTTCTTTTCATTTATTAAATAACATTTAAAACCTTTAATAAACCCCATCCCACATAATAATAATATCATTATTATTATTTTGAGGCATGAACCAATTTATGTAATAAAAAATATTATGTAACGATCTTGTTAATTAATATTTTTCATCAGGCTCAGTCTTGGTTTGTTTGAACTCCTCTAATATTTATTGAATAACCAAATAAATATTTTATTCATTAATAAATATTTTATTCACAACCTAGAAAATGAATATTTTTTAAAATATTAAATAAATAAAATAAATTTTTTATTTATAATCTAGAAAATAAATATTTTATATATATTCACATAATCAAATACATTATTTATTAATAAAAAAATAAATATTTATTACCTTTTGAGTATTAGTGATCAATAAAACTTGAATAAAATTATCCCTTGACCTTGAGAAAAATATTTATTCTAATAATTAAATTCAAATAAAATTTAATCATGATCAACATAAACACATAGTGTGACCCTCTAGGATTATTTCTTGTTGGCATTAAGTGGGCTTGCCTAAAGTCTAAGATTACCGTCCAGTGATAGGTTAAGAAACCCAAGAGAAAGAACTTAATACAGCAATGACTACAACCACACTTGAATGATCATTGTGTAATATAATCAATTTTTCTCAATATCTCATTAAGCAAGTTGCACATCTGTGTCAGCAACCTATATGCTCGATACGTCTATCTTGAACTATATGAAATAAACATGTTGTTACACCAAGGAAATGTAATTTAAGGAGACAGTTCCATTCCAACCAAAGGGATGAGATATCAATTTCTATAAAGATGTAACTAAAAAATCCTTCCTTCAATTATCCATTAATTACATGATACTTATGACACACCCAACATATCCAACTTTGTGATGAATTGTTGTCTTTATGGTTTATAAAATATATCTAAGTACATGAGTTGAAACATGCATTAATAAAAACCCTAAAGTCTAAGGACCATCACACATGATCACATATAGGAATATCCTATGACACCAAAACATGTAGAATTCATACTGGTGGGTATGTTCTCATAATCTCCAATTTTAGAGATTACTAAGTGAGAAATTCATGAGAAGAAGACTCATCTTCTTATGATTACTCTCAATTAATTGTATATGTATTATGTGTCCCATCATAGTATATTACCCAACCATAGAACATTCACTACTAGAAAAATGATCTATAGCCACAGACCTATAGCCATGGTTTAATTAGTTCATGGATATATATTAAAATATAGCCATGATTATTTGAAAACCATGGCTTTAGAATAGATAAACCTACATCTAAATGTGTCATGTGGAAAAAGCTCCTCAATTGGTTTTAACTCCATCGCGACTCATCTCCCACCCACATCTCCTCCCTTGTCGGGACTCATCTCCCTCCCACAAAACCATTCTTCCTCATCACCAACTGGTCAATTCCCCCTCGGCCGATCCTCAACGGATTATCCACTCAGTTCACATCTCCCTCACACGATCCTTCCCATACCCTTCATCGCGCGTTCCTCTCCCCCTCCACCCCCTTCGTCGCATATTCCTCCTCCAATCAGTGAATAGGCCGAACCGAGACCTTCCATGAGTGGTATCCATGTGAGCCAGCCCCTACACTTTCTGTGAATATTTCTATGGTTACTCCTTCATAACAGCTGCTCAGGTGAAAGGGAAATCATTCCATGAACCCCCTGTTCATTCCATGAATAGAGCTAAATTTTCTTTTTTACATGGGGTAGTCCTATTAATTTGAAATCATGGTGATTTGGGTTTAAAGGGTTTTGGACATTATGAGAAGGCCGGTTCTTGATGGTTCTACGTCACTTTGTCCCTCCTTTGATCCACCTCAAAAGGGGATCAATTTCTAGTATTATTCGTTGATGATTTCGAGTGAGTTATTCCATCTCTTTCCTTTTGTTTTTGTTTCCATCCATAATATATAATTTTAGAAGATTTATTTTGGGGTTTATTGGAAATTTACACCAAAGGATGGTGGAAATTATCCCACATGATGGGGATTTTTCTTGGTGTAGATAAAGGATGTCTTGAGATAACGACTTTATGATATTTCAATATGTTTCATCAAAGGTACGTCAATTGATGATTTTATTTATTTTTTTTTCAGCTAAATTTATTAAAATCACCTATTAAATAGATACCATTTTTTTGGATTTTCCCATGAAAGTATCAGGTGTATTCCATGGAACCTCCATGTGTGTTTGTTCATGGTTTCGGTGCATTAAGGCATCCTAGTGATTGATTAATCATTTTTGTATTTTTTTTTAAATTATGAAATTAATGATAATCAATATTATTAAATTAATTGGATAAGATAATTAATTATAAAATGTTATAATTTATTATTTTTTATTTTGGGGCTAGGCTAGGAGCCTCAGTTGACGCTAGATCTTATACAAGCTTAAAAGGTGGTCAATCTTCTTTAAAAGAAAAAAATTTAATTAAGGTCAGTGGTTTCTTGGGCATAACCCTTTGGTTTACACATGATTTATGTGAAATGTGATGTGTGCAGTTTCACCACCTCAAGAGATTAACCTTTATAAATTAATTAATTAGTTTAATTATAATGGAATTCATTTGAATTAAATATGGAAAGTGCCAAGGTCCATGATGGACCATTGTGCACTATCTATGTATCTTAACCATAGATGTCTAAGAGTATAAGTGTAATTGTATGAATTGAAAAACATGAACCCCATATGGGGTATATATAAAATAAAGTTAATTATATAAGTGTAGTGGACCATGGTGTAGGTTCCTTGGTGACCTTCAAGTGGAGGGATGCGATGAGATATGGTTATTATACCTAGTAGGTCATGAAAGATCCTTAATATTCCTTAAAACCTTTATGATAGTAGAGATGAGTGCGTGAAGGTGTTACTCCCATAATGAGGTTTAGATACCTTGGTGGGTATAATTTAGCTAAATTGATGATAGGTTTGGTGAGTGGACCGACATAGTGTCATTTGGAAAGTGATATGGGAAGGTTTCCATCTCTTTAAACCTATGCAAGTGAGGATTTTCTTATGAGTATAGTGAGGTCGTGAGATGTTTATGACTATTTCAAGGGATGTGATTACCTTAGAGTGGTGGGTGTTGACAAGATAGATGTGAATTTGATAAAGGAATCCACATAGGGTGTTCGTGCTATAATGTAACCTAGGGAACCCATGAGACCGCCTCAGTGATTTTAACCCTTGTGAGGGTGCATGCAATAAGGATTATAGATGATTGTGGGTGTCACTTTGGAACCCAAATCAATTGTGTGTGAGCCAGATATGGCATTAGTGATGATGATAGGTCATGCGCTTTATAGGGAAACCATTGTTTTTTTATATGAGTTTGAGAAGATAAACAACCTATATATAATGTTTTATATGAGATATCATGGGAGGGACACACTACCCTCAAGGCTTTAAGTGGAATACCTAAGAGGTTACCTAGGATTCAGCTATTTGGTCAAAATAGGATGCTTGGGATGTGATCCTAGGCTCTGGCTGTTGGTCTTGATACAATATGAATGCCTTGGGAAATCCCCTTATATTCAATATTTTGGTTTATATAGAATTCCATGGTTATTGGGATTCCATATTTGGGTCAATAATATAGCCACAATTATTTGAAAACTATAGCTTTAGAATAGATAAACCTACATCTAAATGTGTCCTATGGAAAAATCTCTTCAATTGGTTTTAACTCCATCGTGACTCATCTCCCACCCACATCTCCTCCCTCGTCGGGACTGATCTCCCTCCCACAAAACCATTCTTCCTCATCGCCAACTGGTCAATTCCCCCTCGGCCGATCCTCAGCAGATTCTCCACTCAGTTCACCCCTCCCTCACACGATCCCTCCCATCCCCTTCATTACGCGGTTCTCTCCTCCTCCACACCCTTCGTCACACATTCCTCCTCCAATCAGTGAATCGGCTGAACTGAGACCTTCCATGAGTGGTATCCACGTGATCCATCCCCTACAATTTCTGTGAATATTTCTGTGGTTACTCCTTCATGACAGATGCTCAGGTGAAAGGGAAATCATTCCATGAGCCCCCTGTTCATGCCATGAATATAGATAAATTTTCTTTTTTACATGTGGGTAGTCCTATTAATTTTAAATCCTGGTGATTTGGGTTTAAAGGGTTTTGGACATTAGGAGAAGGCCGGTTCTTGATGGTTCTACCTCAGTTTGTCCCTCCTTTGATCCACCTCGAGAGGGTATCGATTTATGGTATTATTCGATGATGATTTCGAGTGAGTTATTCCATCCCTTTTCTTTTATTTTGGTTTCCATCCATAGTATATAATTTTAGAAGATTTATGTTGGGGTTTATTGGAAAATTACACCAAAGGATGGTGGAAATTGTCCCACATGATAGGGATTTTTCCTGTTGTAGATAGAGGATGTCTTGAGATAACGACTTTATGATATTTCATTATGTTTCATCAAAGGTACGCCACCTGATGATTTTATTTATGGTTTTCAACTAAATTTATTGAAATCACCTATTAAATAGATACCATTGTTTTTTGGATTTTCCCATGACAGTATCAGGAGTATTCCATGGAACCTCCATGTGTGTTTGTTCATGGTTTCGGTGCATTGAGGAAGCCTAGTGATTGATTAATCATTTTTGTATTTTTTTTAAATTATGAAATTAATAATAATCAATATTATTAATTTAATTGGATAAGATAATTAATTATAATATGTTATAATTGATTATTAGTAATTTTGGGGCAAGGTTAGGAGCCTCAGTTGATTCTAGATCTTATACAATCTTAGAAGGTGGTCAATCTTCTTTAAAGGAAAAAAATTTAATTAACGTCAGTGGTTTATTGGGCATAACCCTTTGGTTTATACATGATTTATGTGAAATGTGATGTGTGCAGTTTCACCACCTCAAGAGATTAACCTTTATAAATTAATTAATTAGTTTAATTATAATGGAATTCATTTTAATTAAATGTGGAAAGTGCCAAGGTCCATGATGGACCATTGTGCACTAGCTATATATCTCGACCATATATGTCTAAGAGTATAAGTGTAATTGTATGACTTGAAAAACATGAACCCCATATGGGGTGTATATAAAATAAAGTGAATTATATAAGTGTAGTGGACCGTAGTGTAGGTTCCTTGGTGACCTTGAAGTGGAGAGATGCGATGAGATATAGTTATTATACCTAGTAGGCCATGAAAGATCCTTAATATTCCTTAAAACCTTTATGCTAGTAGAGATGAGTGCGTGAAGGTGTTACTCCCCTAATGAGGTTTATATACCTTGGTGGGTATAATTTAGCTAAATTTATGATAGGTTTGGTGAGTGTACCAACATAGTGTGACTTGGAAAGTGATATGGGAAGGTTTCCATCTCTTTAGACCTATAAAAGTGAGGCTTTTCTTATAATTATAGTGAGGTTGTGAGATGTTTATGACTATTTTGAGGATTTTGATTACCTTAGAGTGCTGGGTGTTGACATGATAGATGTGAATTTGATAAAGGAATCCACATAGGGTGTTCGTGCTATAATGTAACCTAGGGAACCCATGAGGATTCCTTAGTGATTTTGACCCTTGTGAGGGTGCATGCAATAAGGATTATAGATAATTGTGGTTGTCACTTTGGAACCCAAATCAATTGTTTGTGAGCCAGATATGGCATTAGTGATGATGATAGGTCATGCTCTTTATAGGGAAACCCTTGTTTTTTGATATGAGTTTGAGAAGATTGAAAAACTATATATAATGTGTTATATGAGATATTATGGGAGGGACACACTACCCTCATGTCTTTAAGTGGAATACCTAAGAGGTTACCTAGGATTCAACTATTTGGTCAAAATAGGATACTTGGGATATGCTCCTAGGCTCTGGCTGTTGGTCTTGATACAATATGAATGCCTTGGGAAATCCCCTTATATTCAATATTTTGGTTTTTATAGAATTCCAAGGATATTGGGATTCCATCTTTGGGTCAATAATATAGCCACTGTTATTTGAAAACCATGGCTTTAGAATAGATAAACCTAAATCTAAATGTGTCCTATGGAAAAAGATCCTCAATTGGTTTTAACTCCATTGCGACTCATCTCCCACCCGCATATCCTCCCTCATTGGGACTCATCTCCCTCCCACAAAACCATTCTTCCTCATCGCCAACTGGTCAATTCCCCCTCGGCCGATCCTCAGCGGATTCTCCACTCAGTTCACCCCTCCCTCACACGATCCCTCCCATCCCCTTCATCGCGTGTTCCTCTCCTCCTCCACCCCCTTCATCGCACATTCCTCCTGCAATCAGTGAATCGGCCGAACCGAGACCTTCCATGAGTGGTATCCACGTGAGCCAGCCCCTACACTTTCTGTGAATATTTCTGTGGTTACTCCTTCATGACAGCTGCTCAGGTGAAAAGGAAATCATTCAATGAACCCCCATGTTCATGCCATGAATAGAGATAAATTTTCTTTTTTACATGGGGGTAGTCCTATTAATTTGAAATCATGATGATTTTGGTTTACAGAGTTTTGGACAATAGGAGAAGGCCAATTCTTGATGGTTCTACCTCACTTTGTCCCTCCTTTGATCCACCTCGAGAGGGGATCGATTTCTAGTATTATTCGATGATGATTTCGAGTGAGTTATTCCATCCCTTTCCTTTTGTTTTGGTTTCCATCCATAGTATATAATTTTAGAAGATTTATGTTGGGGTTTATTGAAAATTTACACCAAAGGATGGTGGAAATTGTCCCACATGATGGGGATTTTTCTTATTGTAGATAGAGGATGTCTTGAGACAATGAATTTATGATATTTCATTATGTTTCATCAAAGGTACGTCACCTGATGATTTTATTTATGGTTTTCATCTAAATTTACTGAAATCACCTATTAAATAGATACCATTTTTTTTGGATTTTCAAATGACAGTATCAGGTGTACTCCATGGAACCTCCATGTATGTTTGTTCATGGTTTCAGTTCATTAAAGCAGCCTAGTGATTTATTAATCATTTTTGTATTTTTTTAAATTATGAAATTAATAATAATCAATATTATTAATTTAATTGGATAAGATAATTAATTATAAAATGTTATAATTTATTATTTGTAATTTTGGGGCCAGGTTAGGAGCCTCAGTTGATGCTAGATCTTATACAAGCTTAGAAGGTGGTCAATCTTCTTTAAAGGGAAAAAATTTAATTAAGGTCAGTGGTTTCTTGGGCATAACCCTTTGGTTTATACATGATTTTTGTGAAATGTGATGTGTGTAGTTTCACCACGTCAAGACATTAACCTTTATAAATTAATTAATTAGTTTAATTATAATGGAATTCATTTGAATTAAATATGGAAAGTGCCAAGGTTATGATGGACCATTGTGAACTAGCTATATATCTCGACCATAGATGTCTAAGAGTATAAGTGTAATTGTATGACTTAAAAAACATGAACTCCATATGGGGTGTATATAAAATAAAGTGAATTATATAAGCGTAGTGTACCATAGTGTAGGTTCCTTGGTGACCTTCAAGTGGAGGGATGCGATGAGATATAGTTATTATACCTAGTAGGACATGAAAGATCCTTAATATGCCTTAAAACCTTTATGCTATTATAGATGAGTGCGTGAAGGTGTTACTCCCCTAATGAGGTTTAGATACCTTGGTGGGTATAATTTAGCTAAATTTATGATAGGTTTGGTGAGTGGACCGACATAGTGTGACTTAGAAAGTGATATGGGAAGGATTCCATCTCTTTAGACCTATGCAAGTGAGGCTTTTCTTATGATTATAGTGAGGTCGTGAGATGATTATGACTATTTCAAGGATTTTTATTACCTTAGAGTGGTGGGTGTTGACATGATAGATGTGAATTTGATAAAGTAATCCACATAGGGTGTTCGTGCTATAATGTAACCTAGGGAACCCATGAGGGTGCCTCAGTGATTTTGACCCTTGTAAGGGTGCATGCAATAAGGATTATAGATGATTGTGGGTGTCACTTTGGAACCCCAATCAATTATGTGTGAGCCAGATATGGCATTAGTGATGATGATAGTTCATTCTCTTTATAGGGAAACCCTTGTGTTTTGATATGATTTTGAGAAGATTGACAACCTATATATAATGTGTTATATGAGATATTATGGGAGGGACACACTACCCTCAAGGCTTTAAGTGGAATACCTAAGTGGTTACCTAGGATTCAACTATTTGGTCAAAATAGGATGCTTGGGATGTGCTCCTAGGCTCTGGATGTTGGTCTTGATACAATATGAATGCCTTGGTAAATCCCCTTATATTCAATATTTTTGTTTATATTGAATTCCAAGGATATTGGGATTCCTTCTTTGGGTCAATATTATAACCTAGGTTCATCCCCCAAGTAATTGATTATATTGATGATACTACTGGATTTCCTAGGCCGATCCCCCTATGAATCTATTATATGCTCGATACTACAAGATTTCCTAGAACACACTCCTTGTAATTAGGCATGAGCTTGATACAATTAGATTTACTAGAATTAACTCCAAGGAATCGATGCTTTCACCTTATAATACATTTCTATTGGGCTCTGTACTAATGTGAATGATCATGTGACATGATAAAAAAACTCTAACACTAACCAAGGAAGGTATAACCAATACTGAGTGTCACGTTTTAGCCCAAGGATCAATGATGTGTATTTATTTATGCTTCCATGTTTTATTTATTTATTCAACTAAGCATATCATCTACCCATAAACTATATTTGATGGTTATGCATAGTACACCATTGGTGGTTATTTACTTAGTTTTAATCAAACACTTCTTGGGTGGCCATGACGCTTGGGTACCTGAGAATAATTCACTAATCATAGGTTCAGGTTGGGAAGAAGCCTATAGTTTCTGATTGATTGATATATCTTAGATGATATTGAAAATCAGGATGAGGTGAAGATCGGGGATGAAATTAGAACCTTAGTTTAAAATTAGTTCCCTAGTAGGATGGTTATTTTCATGTAATGCCTGATATGCATATATTTGAGAAATTTAGATTGGGTGTTAGCACATTAGTTGCATCAAGAAATTTCAAATGGGAAAAAACAGTTGTTTGTCTATGAGCTTTGACCTATGTGATATGTAGTTATTGATCTAGGTTAGAGGGCCTAATTCCCTTGAGACATGAATTAAGATATTGGTTATTCAGGTACTATTCTTGAGATGAGATATGGTATATGATTGTAACCTAATAGAGGCGTTAACCTGGGATTGTTAGTTCCTTTATAGACAAAATCATGGGTAGATGATTTAAATTATGATATTGGTGCATTATAGGTACTATTGAGTATGTAGTATAGGCATGGGGATTATTTAGGCTTCCATGTTGAAAATCACTTTAGGCGTTTCAGTATTGAGGTTTGGATTTTAAAGGGAAGGATTGGTAGGATACTTGTCCTGACTATTTTTGGGTATGAATCCCGATGAGGTAGAGGATTATGATCCTAAATAGTCTGATCTTGGACGGATATATTACAAGTATACACTCAAGGTTCGAGAAGATTCTAGTTTATGGGTGTTTGTGTGATTAGACTCAGAATGGTTGAGATTTTAGGATTATTGGGGAGCAAGAACTAATATGAGTTTTTGATGAAATTATTTTTACTGAACTCTTATGTGTGTCTACTTCTAAGGCTAGACCTATTCCAATCATGTGGCTTCCTTAGATAATGTTGTAGGCTGTATTTATTCCCCTCTGGTCCCCCCCTCTCTTAGGGGTGGGGGTAGGATTCATCCTGACTACTGTAGATTCATATTTCTGACCATTATCCCCCTTCATCAACCCAAGCCTTTTTCCCAGCTTCCCAAAATTGAAATTAGCCCTAAAATTATGTCATGAGATGATGAAATTATTAGGATTGTATTTTACCCCTAGAATTTTTAAATGCTTCTTCTCTATTTAATCTCACATTAGTGGCTCACTTCGGCAAGAGTCTCCCCTCGATGGAAACCTCTGATATGTTTATTTTTTATTCATGTGGTTTTCTTGAATGGGTGATTATAGGGATTATGGATCTGTGGAAATTTTTGATTCATTTTCAACTGAAGATGCCGTTATCTCTTTCTGATTGAATGCTTCACATTCTTTCACTAGCTTAAACTTCTCTATTTTCTATTTGTTTTTCAAGTTCCACCTAAAATAGGATCTTCCCTCTATACTGATTTGAATTTCCATCCCTATTCTACATCCCGCATTTCAGAATTTGGTGATTCTTAAATTGATTAGTAATATGTTAGGTCACTTCTTATGTACTAATAATCACACAATAACTTTATTCCACCTTGTTTCTCCTAAAACATGTGTTCAGGTCGATGTATCAAAGGTACCAATGGATTTTGTCTACATTGATATTGAAGGGGAGATTTGTTGGAAGCAACAGATCTATTATGAATCTCGGGATGACTTCTGTTCATCATGTAAACACATGGGTCATGATCTATCCAACTTCCAGCACGGGGAGAATGTTTAATATCATATAGGCCTCTCAATAGGTAACTTATAAATCAAAGTCAACATAATAACTTATTCTCACTGGAAGGGGGTGAAGTCACTGCAACTAGAACTAAGGGTCACATATATCTTTGTTATTTTGAGGAAAGACTTGGAAAGATCCAAGTGGGATATGAAATTCATGGGAGAGGGAGAGACAAAATCTTCCACTGTTATATCCACATATTCCCAACCCATGACTTCTATAAATGGGTGCAAAGGGAAAGAGCATGATGATGGTGTTGTTCTGATCACTACTTTCAGAATTTTGAATGAATTTAGTCCAATTACATTAGATTCACTTCATATTTCAACATTCTAGGTTGGTGTTTCTAGTATTATTATAGATTATTTTGGAAAAAATTTAGTAGAACTTAATCCTCATACATTTTATGGTCAAAATACAAGTGATTCTGAAATGTAGTTGTCTTCTGAGATATGAGACCCCCTAACTCAATTCATATTAACAACCATTTCAAATATTTGAATGAAAATGTCAAGGGTTATAACAATCCTTAAGGGTGTAAGATAGTAATTCCTAGGTGAAAAAGGAAGCAGGTTGGTTAAAATATCTAAGCAGAACTAGATCCGAGTGATAAATAAGTAGATTGTGAATTTGATTTATACTATGAGTAGGATCATCATGCGATAGTTCCATTTGGGTTTGGCTTAAGGAATTGTAAGAAATACATCTTTGAGTCATGGAATTATCTAGTTAGTAAAGGGAAAATAATAATGCATTGTAAGTATTATTCAAATGTATCGATTTTCTAGGCTACCAAATATTCTGGTAAAACAAAGTAATCTGTGGAAGAGGTAACACAATTTATGTTGGAACCAGAAGTGATTTTAGATCTAAAGATTAAATTGAATTAGGAGAAAGAAAAATATTCTTATGATGATGTTGAGTAAGATCAATATTATATAAAAAAATATCAATATTAGATATAGGAATATGAGACAGTTGATGGTGTTTTGAAGGCTACAAGAATGGGAAAAAATGTGATGGAATGTGTTTCCAAGCCTGGAGGTCCTTGACTCATTGGGGAATCACTATGTTATAGTAAAGATTAGTTTAGTCATGGCTTTATGGGAATGAATTGGTGCATGAGAATTCACATTGTGGTTACATGCAGGGTCCATTGAAATGATAGAGTGAGGTGGTGAGATGATCATTGAGAATGTTTCTATTTATGTTGATGATCCCTAAGGAGGTGGTGATAATAGGTCACTGGGGAATTTAGTTTAGGGTCACCGATATAGTTTTAAACCAATGTGTTCAATGTGAATATGATAGCGCTTGGTATCCCAAAGGAGTGTGTGTGTGGAGATGTCTCTGTGGTGTAAGACAACATCAATGATAGATCTAGATATCATTGTGCGATTGACCGGGGTTTTTCATTTATTAGAAATACTATGGATTGAAGTAGAAGAATGCATGAAGGGATAAAAACTATCTAGGTCAAAATTCATATCCCACACCTAGGCTACTAAAAGTCAGAAATCATGTAAATAATTGAATGCAGTAAGTTTTGTTCTGGGTAATCTAGGTGTATAAAATACTTGGTAGTATCTTGGAAATCAAGTGCGAATTGACGATAATTTTTAGTCATTTCATTTAGCGTAGGACTAGTCGAGGTCTAGGTAGAATGATGTGAGTGCTATGAGGTAACAATACTGATACTATTATAGTGGGTATTATCAACCTGGTTTCATGTTAAATGACCTCTCTTGTGGTAAGGGTCATGGTCTTTCATAAGAAAGACCCTTGGATTATCTTAGAGACTCCATAATACCAACATTCAATAGACATATGCATATCTGGTTCCATGATGAATGCCTAATTCTTGATTCTGATGCAGCACTTGATGGAGTCCAGATAATGGCTTTAGACTCTAGAAGAAATCTATAAAAACTGAGAGGAAATTGGACTGTTGGTAGGTTAGTAAAGGGTTGAAAGCCATGTGACTTGTGGAATTGGTTATTGAATAAACTAGAATAATTCCTTTAATGTTGGTTCAGAACATGATGATGGGGGGAGGGGGTCTGTAGGGGGGGGTCTGTCCAGGAAGGAGGGGGGCTGTCCAGTGTTTGGGGGGTCGGTCCAGGAAGGGGGGGGGGGGTGTTGTGCATGGTGTGTGTGTGTGTGTGTGGGGGGGGGGGGTGTTCGGGGGGAGGGGCTGTCTAGGGATGGGGGGTCTATCCAGGAGGGGGTGGGGGCTGTCCAGGGTTGGAGGGTCTGTCTAAGAAGGGGGAGGGGTGGGGGGGTGTAACATCCCCAAATGATAAAGGGTTAAATGACTAAATGATATGACTCTTGTAAACAAGGTGCACCTTCATTTTCAGGATCCTACTTGATTAGAACTCTACAGTTAAGCATGCTTGTCCTGGACTAGTGATCATGATGGGTGAACTCCTAGGAAGTTTCTCAGGGTGTGTGTGAGTGAGGACAAAACACACTGGAAAGGACATGTGTTGGCCTATGGGGACTGTCATTTGTCAGATAACCCATTCGGGCACGTGAGTGGGACCTAGGGTGGGGCCCACATGTTGTGCATGGTGTGTGTGTGTGTGTGGGGGGGGGGGGGTTGTCTAGGAATAAGTTGGGTAGTGTACGGGGGGACGAGGTTGTCCAAGGGTGGGGGTTCTGTCTAGGAGGGTGGGGGATATCCAGGGGGAGGGGGTGTGTCCGGGGAGGGGGTGTTGTATAACGACCCATACTTTACATACATTGTTATTACTTTAGAATTGAAGCATACTTATTACAACATATAACAAGACCATGAAAGGACCTTATAGGTATAGTATCTTTAGAAACTGGGAAACATAAACAACTGGTTCATAAAATCAACTACATTGTCTCCCATTTATTTCATCATATCTAAAGTCCCTTTTTGGCATATCCTACTTAATATCCTTCTTCCTGACCTGGGGAAAATAAAACATACAAAAGGGTGAGCTCAAATGCTCAGTAATGGTAAACAAAAGAAATATCAATCATATCATATTCATAAGAACATAACATTTTGAAAATCTTAACCTGCAAAAGAGATCATAATATCATGTCATGGGATAAATCATAGTAATGAAAAGTAATCCCAAATAATCATAACTTAAAACATGAAACATTGTGGCATACACAAATAATCATAGAAAATCATTTCTTATTATCCAAGACTCATTTCCAAGACTATCATAGTGGACAAAGTCCATTTCTGAACTGAGTTCACTCCTCGTTCCAGTCCTGTATCACTGAACCTATTTAACTTTCCATTCCAGTCATGTCTATCTCATGAGGTATAAATATTTACCCAATGAATTGGAGGGAGATATAGGTACCACCCATATCATAATTAAACCATTCTTATGTGTTCCACAAAATCATAAATCATACATCATAACATAACCCATGTAATAAAAATGGGATTCTTAAACATCATGTCATCATAACATAATACATAAAAGGACATCATAAAAATAATTCCATCATAACATAATAAAATCAATGTAAAAATAGGGATATAAATATAACCATATATTATCTTAGATGGAAAATAATTTTTATAAAACACTTGAACTCCATTCTTGAGGAAAATATCCTTTCTACTTCAATTTTTTTTCCTTTCTTAACATGTCATACAATAATAAACTAAGAGAAGTTGAGTTAAAATAAACTTGAAAACTTGTAAAGGAAGCATCATGGAAATAATGTTCTATGAAATCATAAAAATCCATTCATGCCGTATAAGTTAAAAAAACATTCTTCTCATACTTTGGCCGGAAAAGTCAAAAAGTACCTCGTACTAAAAGCGACAAAAGATTCCTTTCATATATTTTACTAAAAACTCACCAATGGGTAAAAGTGGATTTAAAAAATCGTATGAGGATATAAATAATATTACATATTGAGGAAACATGGATGTGCATAATAAATATTCCCTAGTAAATTCTGAAGTATAAACAATCTCAGATAAAAATGAGATTGCGAGATTTTCCTTTGCCTAAGGTCCGATATTCTTTGTACGTATCCAAACCTCCTATATAATGATTTAAATAATGTTATTGACTTATTACAGAATAATATTCATTTTTATGATATTATATATGATCATATTCTTATCTTCTTATTAGTAATATTTCATTGCTACTTGTTATTCAGGTGTTCATTGCTTTATGTTCTTATGCATGTTTTGTCGAATAAATTCTTATTCCTATTTTTAGGTTATAGATAACTAATTTACATAATGGTATTAATGTAATATATATATTATTTATTCATTCAATTCATTTATATAATCATTATTCAATGAAGATCATGTAGAACGAGTCGCATCACATCGTGGAGACGGTAGGCCGTACGTACGCACGAGCGATGATATCATTCCCATGATCGTGGAATTGTATTGAAGTGTATGTATACTATTTTAGAATCAATATCAGTTTACAATAATCATATATAGTCATTCTTTACACCATTATACCCGTCCAAGTAAGGTGGTGGTGGAAAACAGATTACACCACGGCGTGGAGACGGTATTCCGTACGTACGCACACGCGGTGATTTCATTTTCCATAGGATGGATAGAAGGTGAAATAGGGTTGTTTCATATTTATAATAACATATCAGTATATGAGTGATACTGATGTTATTAATTCATAATTAAACATCTAAATAAGAGGAAGTATAAGAAGAAATAAATTTTAAAGAATCAGTAATGGATATTACCTCTTCTTCGACACGCCTCTTTGAAACCTCCTCTTAGGGCACTAAAATTGGTCTTTGAAGAAGACCAGGACCTCTAGTATGTTTCTAAGGAAGTTTATAAGAGAAATGGGAAGGGGTTGGCCGAGCTTGAAGGTTCAAAATGGTGTGAGGAGGAGAGGGAGGAGGTGCCCTTTTATAAGGGAGGAGAGGGGCACCTTTGGAATTATAAGAAATATTAATTTATAATAAATTCCAACCCCACTTAAAAACCTCCAAAAATGACTCAAATCAGAATATTATATGATATAGGGTTGTAATCTCATTAACCAATAAAATTTAGACAAGTCAGTAATTTATTTTAAACATTATCAACTTGATTTATACTTATATAATCTATTTAATTTTATTTGTGGTAATAATATTCAAAATTTTAAATTATTATAAATAATTACTTATATGTTGTGAATTATCCATAATTTTATACTTTATTACATTGTCGGCCACATAAATTTTAATTTATAATTTTTAAATATTTTTTTTGATTTTTAAACAATTTTATAATATGTAATGTTTATAAAATAACAATAGTGTCAATTTTGACACTATTCATTTATTTGAATTTAAATAAAATATATACAGAAGATATGTTCGAACTAAAAGTTTTAATAGATTCATAACATGTAATTTTTATCTAGAGAATTAGTGGAGCACATTAAGTAGTTTATATAATATTTATTTTAATAATTTTAAAATAATTTATTTGATATTTCAATCAATAAAATAATTTCAACATCACTATTGTGTCATAATTTATGATAATTATTTAATCCCTAAAAATTATAAATAAATTCATATGATGTATATAATTTTATTATATTTCTAGGGACTATTTATATCCGAAGTTTTATGATGTTTATCACTAAATTAAAATTATTACACTTATAAGATTTAAGAGAGTGACATGTTGTCACCTTCTTTGGTTTTAATAATAATTATATTATTTCATGGTCAAAAGTCCATGAAATGAATCTTGTCTGACATTTAGGTGATATGGGTCTACTTTTATTCATCCAATAGGATTTGGTAAGTGTTAGGATAATTTTATAATCTTATTTTTACACTTAATTACCTGATTTACCTTTAACTGTAGTAAATAAAAATTACTGTAGTTACTATTCATAATATCAAAAAAAATAAAAGTATCCTATTAACATAATTTGGACCCACTGAATTTAAATATGGAATACATTTTTCAAAATTCAAAACATAGAAGTTGCAGTAATTAATTTAAAATTATTCTCATTGTTAGGAAAACGTGTTTTAAAAGTTAAAATATTGCCAAAGATTGAAATGTTTTTACATATGAATTCAATGTAAAATTGATGGTAATGACATAAATTATATTAAATGGTAAAAATATATTCTATTTATACTTTTAAACAATTTAATATTATAATTTAACCATATAAAGTATTGCGATGAAAAAATTTGTTTTTAATTAAAATATAGCGTGTTTTTACTATTCATTAAAATATGAAAGTTATCAGAATAATATGAAAATTTTATCCAAAGTAAAATTTTGATATCTTGATTCCAAATAAGAATTTTATTTTGTCAAATTGAACTTATAAACATGTCAAAAACTAGATTTAAAGTGGGTGCATCATCAAAAGGCGGCAAAACTGCATTTTTTGAAAAATACTTATTTTACCCGAAAATTTTATTTTGTTCTCATAGCATGTTCTATAAAATGTGTAAGATGAATAATAATGTTATAAAATTAAAAATTTAGTTAATACTATTCATAACGACTAGTTTATATAATATTTTAATAACATACTGTTGTTTAGTGAAACTCAATATTGCGTACAACACACGCTATCGAGGAAGGTTGCTTTTGCGTATAACGCAATCCAAGCTAGTGTTGTGTGTAGTTAAAGATTACTTTGATGTTTTGTATAACATAAGACATAAAAAAATATACTTCTCATAAAATATCAGGGTGTTACATTCTACCCCCCTTAAAATGAATTTCACCCTCGAAATTCGTCACTTCGTAATAAACATATGAGGATACCTCTCCCTAATCATATCCTCAATCTCCCATGTAGCTTCTTATAATTGGTGGTTCCTCCATAAAACTTTCACCAATCGAGTGGTCTTGTTCTGTAGAACTTTTTCGCTATGATCCAGAATCTATATCGGTTATTCTTCATAAGAAAGATCTTGCTCCAGCGGTATAACTTCTGAGCTTAGTACATTTGAAGGATCAGGTATGTACTTTCTCAGGAGAGATACATGGAACACATCATGAACTTGAGATAGATTGGGTGGAAGTGGCAATTGGTAAGCTACCTTCCCAACACGATCCAGTATTTCAAAAGGACCAATATACCTAGGGCTCAACTTGCCCTTGTTTCCAAATATCATTACTCTCTTCCAAAGAGATATTTGTAAGAACACTTTATCACCCACTTTAAACTCTAGGTCTTTTCTTCGGTTATCTGCATAAATATTTTGTCGACTCTGAGCTACTCTTATGTGTTGTTGAATAGATCAGAACTTTTCTGACATCTCATCAACAAGATCAGGTCCTAATATCTTTCTTTCCCCAAATTCATCCCAGTAAGTTGGAGTTCCGCATTTATTTCCATAGAGAAATTCATAAGGAGCCATCTGAAAACTGGAGTGAAATCTGTTATTATAAGAAAATTTCACCAAAGGTAGGTGTTGATCCCAACCACCTTTGAAATCCATAGAGCAAGCTCTCAACATGTCTTCTACAGTTTGAATTGTTCTCTTAGACTGACCGTCTATATGAGGATGATAAGAAGTGCTGAAACTCAAATCTGTATCTATAGTATGCTGAAGACTTTGCCAGAACTTCGAGGTAACCCTTAGATCCCGATCAGATATAATGGAAAGTGGTACTCCATGCAATCTTACCACTTCCTTCACATATATCCTGGCAAGCTGATCCAGAGAAAATATTCTCTAATAGCAATGAAGTGTGTCGACTTCGTAAGATGATAAACTATGACCTAGATAGAATTATTGCCTTTGGATGTTTTAGGAAGTCCAGTGATAAAGTCCATGGTGATGTTCTCCCATTTCCATTCTGGTATGGGTAATGGTTGTAACATCCCTTTATACTTCTGTCTATCAGCTTTAACTTTCTGACAAACCAAGCATCGAGATACATATTCAGCAACATCTCTTTTCAAGTAATCCCACAAGAAGTACTCTTTCAGGTCCCTATACATCTTCGTGCTTCTAGGATGAATAGAGAATAAAGAACTATGAGCCTCATCCAACAGCTCCTTCTTTAATTCTGGGATGGGAGGAACAAAAACCTGATTCCTGAACCTTATTATCCCATCACAATAAAGGTTGAATTCAGGAACATTTCTCACCTTCTTTTGTAACTCTACATCTTTTTTCTGCACCTCTTTAATCCTCACATGAATAGATGGTTGAACATTCATTTGAGAAAGATAAGATTTTTCCCCTTCCATTATAATTCCAAGATCCATCCTTTGTAAATCCATAAATATTGGATCTTTTGTGATCCTCATCATGGATAAGCTAGCATGGTCTTGTCGACTTAATGCATCCACCACCATGTTTGCTTTCCCAGGGTGATAATGAGTTGAGCAGTCGTAATCCTTAATCAGCTCCAACCATCTTCTTTGGTGCATATTCAGCACCTTTTGTGTGAAAATATACTTTAAACTTTTATGATTAGTATAAATATTACACCTTTCACCATAAAGGTAATTCCTTCAAATCTTTAATGCAAAGATTACCGCAGCTAATTCCAAATCATGAGTTGGGTAATTTTGCTCATGGATTTTCAACTGTCGTGAGGCATAAGCTATCACCATATCATTTTTCATGAGAACACACCCCAATACTTTCTTGGATTCATCACTGTAGATCACAAACCTTTCTCCACTACAAGGAAGTGTGAGCACAGGTTCACTGGATAACCTTCATTTTAACTCCTTGAAATTTCCTTCACACTGCTCCGTCCAAACTAACTTTACTCCTTTTAGAGTCAACCTGGTGAGTGGATTATATAACCTTGAAAAATCTTTCACAAAATGTCGATAATATCCAGTTAATCCAAGAAAAATTCGGATCTCAGTTGCTGTTGTTGGTCTCGACCATCTTTCGATAACCTCTGTTTTTGCTAGATCCATAGATATCCCCTCTTTTGAGATTATGTGACCCAAAAATGAAACTTTTTGAAGCCAAAATTCACACTTTGTAAATTTGGCATAAATCTTATCCTTTATTAGGGTCTTTAATACAATTCTCAAGTGATCTTCATGTTCTTCCTTGTTCTTTGAATAAACAAGAATATTGTCTATAAAGACTTCCACAAACTGATCAAGATAGTCTCTAAAGACTCTATTCATTAGATCCATGAAGATAGCAGGGGCATTAGTAAGACCAAATGTCATCACTATAAATTCATAGTGTCTATACCTTGTACGGAAAGATGTCTTTGGTATATCCTCCCTTTTGACCCTTAATTGACGATACCCTGAACGAAGATCAATCTTGGAAAAGTATTGAGCTCTGTGTAGTTGGTAAAATAATTCATCAATGCATGGGAGAGGATATTTGTTCTTGATAGTGATCTTGTTAAGTTCTCTATAATCAATGAAGAGTCTCATTGATCCATCTTTCTTCTTAAAAAATAGAACAGGTGCTCCCCAAGGTGACGCACTAGGGCGTATGAGTCCTTTATCAAGATTCTCTTGGAGTTGCTTCTTCAATTCCTGCAACTCAATTGGGTCCATTCTATAAGGTGTCTTTGAAATAGGCATAGCACCCGGTATGAGTTCTATTGAAAACTCAACTTCACGATTTGGTGGAAGACCTGGAAATTCCTCCGGAAAGACATCATCAAAATCCCGTACAATGGGAATATTCTTAATCATGAGTTTCTCACCAACCATTTCAGATAAATAACCTTCATTTATTGGAATCAAGACCCATAAGATGTAATAAATTTCCACTAGAAGGTCATGTTCATCCTTGCATCGATAGACGATCATAGATTTATCTGGAATATGAAATGTGACTTCCCTTATTTGGAAATTTATATTCACTCCATATAAATAAATCCAATCCATGCCAAGAATCATATCAAATTCCACTATAGGAAGGATCACAAGATTTGCAGGAAGCACTTTCCCTCAAACGTCAATTGGAGAAGAATTATAAACTTTTGATGCGACCGCTGTGCCATTAGGAGTTGTCACAGCTAACTCAATATCTAATTGTTGAGGTAATACAACGATACCCTTAGAAAATTCTTAAAAAACAAAAGAGTGGGTGGATCCATAATCAAATAAAACATTTTCTAATTTATAGTGGATAGTAAGTGTACCTTTCACCACTTCATTATCGTACTCCACATCACCGATAGAAATTGCATGTGACTTTCCTTTGTCTTTGGCCTTAAGAGTTTGTTGACGTTGATCATCATCAACAACCCTTGGATTTGGGCATTGATTGGAATAATTCTCCATCTCCTTGCACTTGAAACATTGAAGTGTATGAGGTGCATTCTGTGTATCCCTTTCTTTGCTCACATCATTAGAAATCTTCTTCCCATTATTTTGACATTCAACTTCCCGATGACATTCTTTTCCACACTTAAAACATTTTCTTGTCCCTTTAAGACAATTACCTCCATGTTTCTTTCTACAATTTTAGAATAAAGTAAAACTCATCTTCTTTTCAGTGTGGTATTTAGATTTTCCTTTGAATTTTATTTTCCTCTTCTTATCAAACCCATATGAATGATGGGTTACTCCAATCTACATCTCAACCTTGAGAGCACATCGAACAATTTACTCATAGCTATTGAAGTCCCTTATGGATAACGCTCTTCGAAGACATGGTTTTAAGCCACTAAAGAATCAATTGATTTTACTCTCAGGTTGGATAATAATTCTGGAAGCGTACCTTGGAAGTCTTGTAAAATTTTCTTCGTAGGTACCAACAGATTCATCATCCTTTTGATTCAGTTCAAGAAACTCCTTCTCCATCTTTGTTCGAAGAATACGAGGGAAGTACTTATTGAAAAATAAGTTCTTGAACTTGTCCCATTCCATGGACTCAATTTCATCCCTTTGCCTCGTATTCTTGATAAGATTCCACCATTGATCAGCTTCACCTTCCAAATGATATACTGATAAGATGAATTTATCATGCTCAGAACATTGAGGGACTGAAAATATCTTTTCAGTGGTACTGATCCATTGTTCAGCCACTAATGGATCAGAAGACCCACTAAATGAAGGTGGACGCTGCCTCACGAAGGATTCAACAAAATTTTGCTCCTTACTTTGCTTGTTTGGAAGTCATGCATGATTCATAGCTTGAGAAAGTTGTGTGAGCATGGATACAAGATTTTTCATGCCGACTCCCATCACATTTGGTTGCTCAGGGGGACAATCATTGCATTTCCCATCGCATTCAGCATTAACACGGGTCCGTCGGGTTCCAGCCATTGACTAAAACCAAGAATCATAGTGTGAGAAACACTAATTAAAATAGAAAAAACACATAATTAGTAATAAAATTTCACACTTTAGGTCTTATCCTAGGTTATTCATGGCCATTTCTAAAACACTAAGATTATGTTCAATGCTTAGACTTATCCTTAGACTTCTTACTAAGGTTTTCACATCCTAGTTTCCAAAGATTGACTATACCTTTCCTCCGATACCAACTATAACGACCCATACTTTACATACATTGTTATTACTTAAAAATTGAAGCATAATTATTACAACATATAAACAAACCATGAAAGGATTGTATAGGTATAGTGTTTTTAGAAACTGGGAAACATAAACAACTGGTTCATAAAATCAACTACATTTTCTTCCATTTATTTCATCATATCTAGAGTCCCTTTTTGGCATATCCTACTTAATATCCTTCTTCCTAACCTAGGGAAAAGAAAACATACAAAAGGGTGAGCTCAAATTCTTAGTAAGGTTAAACAAAATAAATATCAATCATATCATATTCATAAGAACATAACATTTTGAAAATCATAACCTATAAAAGAGATCATAATATCCTGTCATGGGATAAATAATAGTAATGAAAAGTAATCCCAAATAATCATAACCTAAAACATGAAACATTGTGTCATACACACATAATCATAGAAAATCATTTCTTATTAGTCAAGACTCATTTCCAAGACTATCATAGCGGACAAAGACCATTTCTGAACTGAGTTCACTCCTCGTTCCAGTCCTGTATCACTGAACCAGTTTAACTTGATGTTCCAGTCATGTCTATCTCATGAGATATAAATATTTACCCAATGCATTGGAGAGAGATATAGGTCCCACCCATCTCATAATTAAACCATTCTTACGTGTTCCACAAAATCATAAATCATATATCATAACATAACCCATGTAATAAAAATGGGATTCTTAAACATCATGTCATCATAACATAATCCATAAAAGGACATCATAAAAATAATTCCATTATAACATAATCAAATCAATGTAAAAATAGGGATATAAATAGAACCATATATTATATTATATGGAAAATAATTCTGAAAAAACACTTGAACTCCATTCTTGAGGAAAATATCCTTTATACTTCTAAAACATTTTTCCTTTCTTAACATGTCATACAATTTTAAACTAAAAGAATTTTATTAAAAATAAATTTGAAAACTTGTAAAGGAAGAATCATGTAAATAACGTTCTATGAAATCATAAAAATCCATTCATTCCGTATAAGTTAAAAAAACATTCTTCTCGTACTTTGGCCGGAAAAGTCATAAAGTACCTCGTACTAAAAACGACAAAAGATTCCTTTCATATCTTTTACTAAAACCTCACAAATGGGTAAAATTGGATTTAAAAAATTGTAGGAGGATATAAATAATATTACATATTGAGGAAACATGGATGTGGATAATAAATATTCCCCAGTAAATTCTGAAGTATAAACAATCTCGGATAAAAATGAGATTGCGAGATTTTCCCTTACCTTAGGTCCGATATTCTTTGTACGTATATGAACCTCCTCTATAATGATTTAAATAATGTTATTGACTTATTACAGAATAATATTCATTGTTATGATATCATATATGATCATATTCTTATCTTCTTATTAGTAATATTTCATTGCTACTTGTTATTCGGGTGTTCATTGCTTTATGTTTTATGCATGTTTTGTCGAATAATTTATTATTACTCTTTTTAGGTCACAGATACCTCATTTACAGAATGGTATTAATGTAATATATATCATATTTATTCATTAAATTCATTTATATAATCATTATTCAATGAAGATCATGTAGAACGAGTCGTATCACATCGTGGAGACGGTAGGCCGTACGTACGCACGAGCGATGATATCATTCCCATGATCGTAGAATTATATTGAAGTGTATGTATACTGTTTCAGAATAAATATAACTTTACAATTATCATATATAGTTATTCTTTACACCATTATACCCTTCCAAGTAAGGTGGTGGTGGAAAACAGATTACACCACGGCGTGGGGACGATATTTCGTACCTACGCACACGCGGTGATTTCATTTTCCGTAGGATGGATAGAAGGTGAAATATGGTTGTTTCATATTTATAATAACATATCAGTATATTAGTGATACTGATGTTATTACTTCACAATGAAACAACTAAATAAGAGGAAGTATAAGAAGAAATAAATTTGAAAGAATCGGTAACGGATATTACCTCTTCTTCGACACACCTCTTTGAAACCTCCTTTTAGGGCACTAAAATTGGTCTTTGAAGAAGACCAGGACCTATAGTATGTTTCTAAAGAAGTTGATAAGGGAAATGGGCAGGGGTTGTCCGAGCTTGAAGGCTCAAAATGGTGTGAGGAGGAGAGGGAGGAGGTGCCCTTTTATAAGGGAGAAGAGGGCACCTTTGGAATTATAAGAAATATTAATTTATAATAAATTCCAACCCCACTTAAAGACCTCCAAAAATGACCCAAATCAAAATATTAGACGAGATAGTGCAGTAATATCATCAAACAATAAAATTTAGACAAGTTGAGAATTTATTTTAAACATTATCAACTTGATTTATCCTTATATAATCTATTTAATTTTATTTGTGGTAATAAAATTCTAAATTTTAAATTATTATAAATAATTACGTATATGTTGTGAATTGTCCATAATTTTATACTTTCTTACATTTTAGGACATATAAATTGTAATATAAAATTTTTAAATATTTTTGTGATTTTTAATCAATTTTATAATATGTAATTTTTATAAAATAACAATAGTGTCAATTTTGACACTATTCATTTATTTGAATTTAAATAAAATATATACAGAAGATATGTTCGAACTAAAAGATTTAATAGATTAATAACATGTCATTTTTATCTATAAAATTAGTGGATCACATTAAATAGTTCATATAATATTTATTTTAATACTTTTAAAATCATTTATTTGATATTTCAATCAATCAAATAATTTCAACATCACTATTGTGTCATAATTAATGATAATTATTTAATCCCTAAAAATTATAAATAAATTAATATGATGTAGATAATTTTTTAGGTTTCTAGGTAGTATTTATATATGAAGTTTTATGATGTTTATCACTAAATTAAAATTATTACACTTATAAGATTTTAGAGAGTGACATGTTGTCACTTTCATTGGTTTTTAATAATAATTATATTATTTAATGGTCAAAAGTCCATGAAATGAATCTAGTCTGACCCTTAGGTGATATGGGTCGACTTTTATTCATCCAATAGGATTTTGGAAAGTGTTAGGGTAATTTTATAATCTTATTTTTGACACTTAATTACCCGATTTACTTTTAACTGTAGTAAATAAAAATTACCGTAGTTACTATTCATAATATCAAAAAAATAAAAGTAACCTATTAATATAATTTGGACCCACTAAATTAAAATATAGAATCCATTTTTCAAAATTAAAAACACAGAATTTGGAGCAATTAATTTAAAATTAATCCCGTTGTTAGGAAAACGGGTTTTAAAAGTTAAAACATTGCCAAAGATTGAAATGTTTTTACCTATGAATTCAATATAAAATTAATGGTAATGACATACATTATATTAAATGGTAAAAATATATTCTATTTATACTTTAAAACCATTTAATATTAATATTTAACCATATAAATTATTGCGATGAAAAAAGTTGTTTTTAATTAAAATATAACGTGTTTTTACTATTCATTAAAATATGAAAGTTATCAGAATAATATGAAAAATTTATCCAAAGTAAATTTTGATATCCTGATTCCAAAGAAGAATTTTATTTTGTCAAATTGAACTTATAAACATGTCAAAAACTATATTTAAAGTGGGTGCGCCATCAAAAGGTGGCAAAACTGCATTTTTTGAAAAATACTTATTTTACTCGAAAATTTTATTTTGTTCTCATACCGTGTTCTAGAAAATAGGCAAGATGAATAATAATGTTATAAAATTCAAAATTTACTTAATACTATTCATAACGGCTAGTTTATATAATATTTTAATAACATACTATTGTTTATTGAAACTCGATACTGCGTACAACACACGCTATCGAGGAAGGTTGCTTTTGCGTATAACACAAGTTAAGACAGTGTTGTGTGTATTTAAAGATTACTTTGATGTTGTGTATAACATAAGACATAAAAAAATATACTTCTCATAAAATATCAGGGTGTTACATGTTGTGCAGGGTGGGGGGGGGGTGCTGTTCAAGGTGGGGGGGGGGGTTGTCTTGGAAGGGGGGGGGAGATTGTAACATCCCTAAATGATGAAGGGTTAAATGACTAAATGATATAACTCATGTCAATAAGTTGAACCTTCCTTTTCGGGATCCTACCTGATTAGAACTCCACAGTTAAGCATGCTTGGCCTGGAGTAGTGATCAGGATGGGTGACCTCTTGGGAAGTTTCTCAGGGTGTGTGTGAGTGAGGACAAAACACACTGGAAAGGACATGTGTTGGCATGTGGGGACTGCCATTAGTCAGATAACCCGTTCGGGCACGTGGGTGGGACCTAGGGTGGGGCCCACGTGTCTGTGGGGGAAACTGGTGGGTGCGGCCCAGTTGTCACAGGGGGGGGGGGGGGGTGAGTCCGGGGGGGGGGGGGGAGGTGTTGTGCATGGTGTGTGTGTGTGTGTGTGGGGGGGGGGGGGGTTGTCTAGGAATAAGTTGGGCGGTGTTCGGGGGGAAGGGGTTCTCCGAGGGTGGGGGGTCTGTCTAGGAGGGTGGGGGATATCCAGGGGGATGGGGTGTGTCCGGGGAGGGGGGTGTTTTGCAGGGTGGGGGTGGGGCTGTCTTGGAAGGAGGGGGGGGGGGGAGATTGTAACATCCGCAAATGATAAAGGGTTAAATGACTAAATGATACAACTCATGTCAACAAGGTGCAACTTCCTTTATGGAAGCCTACTTGATTTG